>OY720426.1:43149885-44399885 GCA_963082815.1 Melanotus villosus
TTTTAATTTATTCGTTAGTAAACAAATTTTCGATTTTATTTGCGTTGAGGGATTAACGTGCCTGTAAAAACAAGATGTTTTGCCGCAGGTGTAAATTATCTGATATAAATTTTCAGGGCTATCGATTTTGAGCACTGAAAAACTTTCCCACGATCTAAATTTGAAAAATCGCGTTTTAATAGCTGCCTCTGTTTAATATTCAAACCAACATTGGGAAATTTATTTTTGAGGTTAAATATTTGTCGATGTTGTTTAAACAAGCACCAAAACCCTTATTTAATAAAATAGATTGAATTGTGATTAACTCTCAAACAGGTTTGAAAAAATAAACTATAAAAGTTTGTCGTGGATCTTTGTTAACTATTATTAGTAGGCCTTTATACCTTTAAAAGTCGCATTTTAATTTTTATTGCGTACTAAGCTATGGGTAACTTTAAGCAAACAAAAGCATCCTGAATGAGCCTCGAGAGAATCGCAGTTTCCCTAAATGTAACCAACTTTGTGCCAAGATAAGCCAAATTCTAAAATTTCACTGTATCTACGAGAAACTGCGGGTTTAGTGGTTGAGTTACAGGTGTGCTTATGAATTATCAATAAAAGGATTTTTTAATAAACCACCGAAGTAAATTACATAAAATCCAGGCTTCCACTTCAACTAAATAACTTTATTATTGCCGCTGTCCTGTGAGTACGCTTCCGTAAATAAAGTAAAATGTAGTTTCTCTCTGTTCTATATAAAACTGATCTATTACTACTACTACTACTACTGAACAAATTCCCAGAGGGATAAGTGCTCGGTTAAATTTTATAGTTGAGTATTAAGCAGAAATAATTAATTTGTTAACTCTTGTTTGGGCCAGGAAGATAATTTGCAGGTAATTCTAATACCTCGCTTTAGTGCTGTGTTGTAGTTTGTTAAGCGTTGCAGCAGTATTTCTGCATTGTTGGATACTATGTTGATTAGAAGGTTTTTCTGAGGCGATTCCCTTAAATACATATTGACCAATTAGTTTTTATTTAAAGGCTTAATTTGAACTTAAATAAATGTTTAATTACTAAGAGACTTTCATTAGCTTTGTTTTTTAAGAGTTAAAGTTATTCCAACCTCGGTAGGGACTGAACCCGTTAAATTAATTTGTATAACTTTGAATTCGAAGCCTTTTCGCACGAAATTCTAAACAACTTGGACTGGATTCGAACCTATATCTCGGCACATGCAAGACGAATATCCCAATAACTACTCGAGCTACAGCAAGGCAATTATTACCTCATCAGCTTCTTTCGTTGCATTACAACAGCCTTTAAATAACTTCTTAATTCGGTAATAATAATAAAAATATTAATAACTTACGCAATTTAATCAAGACATAATGACGCTTGCTAAAATTACACAAGTAAATCCCCAATTTAACTTGCACAGATTCACACGTAACAAGATTTGTTAGTAGAATTATATTCCGACAAGCGTCGGTCCCTACTTATTAAATATTACTATGTAGTACAGATTTTCAGCGTGCTCAACTGTTGGGGCGGATATTTTTAACAGATTTAGTGCTACCTCTTATCTCGTATTTATTTTCGTTACTTCCTACTTATATTTAACCTTCTTGTACCTCATAAATCCTCGTAAGGATAACTGTTTATCACGCAAAGTAGGCAATTATAACTTTAATGTGCTAAGTTTTAAATATTTTATGCGTTTTATTGCCGGTATTGTTACGTACAGGGTGTTGCGAAGTTTGGACTTTTTGTAAGATGCCTTCAAAAAGTAACCCAATCGTGGTAGCCTTGAAACAAAAGATTCTCCCGGAGGTTAATTTACTGCACCTTCGTATGTCAATGTTCGATCTGTCATAGGATCAAAAAGTGCGATTGTTTTTTTCAACGCCGCCTGCGAATTGACTTTTTTTTTATTGAGATTGTATCATCTTTTTATTATTATTATTCTTCTTCTTTCGCAACATGTTTTAAGGGTGTTGCTTTATTACATTATTCTCCTATCTAGCTCTTTGTCATCCAACATTTCTTCTACCAAAATCTGATTTATGCTCGTACTGTACTGTACTGGGTTATAGTAAGTTTCCATCTCTTCTATCCTTGGCTCTATTTTTGCCTCGTTCCACATCAGTCCTCTAGATTTCAGGATTTCTCCCACTTCTTGATTCCAGCTCTTCTTGGGCCTACCTCGTTTCCTCTTTTTTATATTCAGCTTCCCATATCATTTTTATTAAGATGTCGTCCTTCATTCTCGTCAGGTGACCAAACCAACCGAGTTGCCTTTCCTCGATTCTGTTTAGTATCGACTCCTAATCTAGCTCTTATTTCTGTGTTTCTCAGTCGATCAAGTCTCAATATTCTTAGTACCTTTTGGATTTTAGCTTTTATTTTAGCACTCAGGTATCACTTCCATATAGTTGGAACAAAGACAGTTTTATAAATCTTTAACTTTGTATTTTTGCTTACTTCTCTTCTGTTTAAGAAAGCTGATCTTGGAGCATTAACAGATTGACTGCCAGACATGAACTCAATTTTGCGTTTGTTCGCCCAATTGGGTGGACACGAGAATTCACATATTTGTAACCGTCTACCCTACTGACTAGACAACGACATTTTAATTAGCAATGTAGCTATCTGTTGACCTTTAACGGGAACTATGACTATGACTTACATTGGTAATTAGTGCAGATGTCTATTGAAATGCCTGTCTACTGTCTACCCATTTGGTTGTACAGAGCAGTTTACTAGAAGTAGTAAGCAGATAAATCGTGAAGAAAAGAGGCAAAGAGTAAGGCAAAGAAAGTACTTTTTGTAAATCGTGTCCTGATAAGCCGTTTTTGTGTTGTGAATGCCTCGAAACTATTCATAATCCTAGTTTTCAACTTGTTCTTTATTACTCTTGTCTACCCACTTGCATGGACGTTAATATCAAACTTACCAAACTTACTTCTGAAGAATTGGTATCCACCCAGTTGAGTTGACTAGTTTGGAGCTTCTCAAAGGATTTTCTTTACATAAGAAGCAAATGTATACCTATAAAATTGTTCTACAGTCCCTAATTGATAACAAAGTTGTAGCTCTGGTAATTACAGGTATTTTACATGATTTCACTCTGGCACCACCCAGGAGTATACATTTATGTGTCCATCCACTTGGGTGGACATGGCAGTCAACCTGTTAAATAGTTTGGAGGTTGCCATTATTGTGTTGTTTATATCTGCCTCCGGGCTCCCACTTTTTTCAAGCATTGTTTGGAGTTATATCAAGCTTTCCGTTGATTTAATATGATGATTTGTACGTCTGCGCCTTCTCTTGTTACCACCATGATTTCTGATTTTCATTTCATAATCTGTCAGTAACTTGTTCCAGACGTCTTTTACCTTATTGAGTTCGTTTTTGCTGTGAGATATAAGCATGAGATCATATTCATACAGAAGATCTTTTACTACAAGAGGTACCAGGTGTTTAACTACTGCTCCAAATCCTTTAGTCATTGTGTCAGCTATTTTAGTGATTCAATCCATCACGATTATGAAAAGTGTTGGAATCAGTATGCCTCCATACCTCACCCCTTTGTATGTTTCAAAAGTTTCCATATTACCTGCCTCAGTTACGAGCTCTGGATTGCTTGTATTAGTGCTTTTGCAACATATTTTTTTGGTTAAACCTTCCCAAATTCCATTCCTTGGTGACGTGTCGAATGTCTTGTGCATCGCAAAATTTTATTATTTCCCCCTAGAACTCTGTCTATTCTTTGCCTTACACTAAATATCCAATCCTGAGTACTTCGGCTGCTCTGAAACCTGTCTGGTTTTCGTGTAGTGTTTCTTCTATTTCTTTTCTTAGTCTCCCTTCGAGTATTTCTTCATATAATTTTCCAGCTACAGATAACAAGCCGATTCCTTGGTAGTTGCTGCGACAGGCTATGTCTTCTTTTTTGTGTATGGATTATGGTCGCTAGTTTCCAATCTTCTAGAATTTGTTTCCTGTTCCAGAACAAATCAAATATTTTGTGTGACATGTTAATTCCTCATACACCCATATATTTTAACATTTCAAGTTTTATATTGTCTGCTCCTGGAGATTTACCTATTTTGATTTTTAATGGCGTCTTTTATTTCTTCAATTTATATCTCTGACTGCAACTCATTTGGCAACGATACATTTAATTCTTCTTTGGATTCCTCGTGTTCCTCACTTTCGTAGAGTTCGTTGAAACGCATATGAGAATGAAAAAGAAGCATCAATAACAATCTGGGAATGGAATTCGAAGAGATACTACTCCCAGGCAGCAGCACACTGGACTGGACAACCTGGAAGGCAATAAATCGACTTCGAACCCAGACCGGCAGAACTAACATCCGAATGTGAATGCGGGCAGGAACAGACATGACACGTCTGCTGAACTGTCCCAACCAACAGATAACCTATACCATGGAAGGCCCGATGAAAACAAATGACGACGCTATACAATGCGTAAGGCAATGAATAAAAGTAGTACCTAGAGATAGCAGATAGATAAGTCTTCAATAATTACCTTTATATGATATACCGTCTTTATTATTGTTACTATGTTAATACGTATTAGGAAATATGAAATGTAAGTTTTTACTGTTTGGATACGAAATAAATAAATAGACTTCGTTAAAATATTTATACCATATTTGATTTATTTCACGTCTGCTTTGTTTTGTTACCTTTTGTCCGATAACCTAAAAATTGAATTTGATATATGTCGCGTGATCAGTGATGTGGCGGCAAATTTATAAAAACCACCGCGAAGTCGGAAAAAGTGGGGTTAAATGACAAGACATCGAAGAAAATTATTTGAAAAAGTTGCTTGGAATTTGATTTTAGGTCCACGTGCAAAGTTTAAAGCATTTATTTTAAAAAGTTAAAAATCGCAATTTTTCATCAATTTTTTTTTTATTAATTTACAAATGCCCATTTTTTTTCTTTTGAGTTGCCTGATTTAAGTAAAACCTATGTATCTGGATAAGAACTAATGAACTTGCTCGTTTTTTCGACAATTGACAGGACTAAATCTAAAAAATTGGTTTTCACTAGGACGCTCACTGTTGCAATGGTTTGCATCTAACAGCTGTTTCAAAATTTTAGAAATATTTTTATGCTTGAGCGTTGAGAAAATGTTAGTTTTCCTGATTAATAACAAGATTTCACCAATAACCACGAATCAGTCCCCCTAAAATAATACGCGAAAGAGAAATTATATAAAAAAGATTATTTTTAATTTATTAGCTATTTTACTACCCTTTATTTCATAAGAAACTTTGACCAGAATCAAGAAAATTGAACTATTCTAAGAGCTCCAGCATAAAAATGTTTGGAAAAATTTGATACAGCTGACGATACAAATCATTGCAACAGTGGGCGCCCCAGCGAAAAGACGTTTTTTAGATTTAGTTCAGACAATTATGGAAAAAACGAGAAGGTTTTTCCATTTTTATCCAAATACACATGTTTCACTTTAATCAAATTATTTAAAAGGAAAAAATTTGATGTTTGTAAATTAATACAAAAATCTTCAAGAAACATTGCGATTTTTACTTCTTTAAATAAATGCTTGAAATTTTGCGTGTGAGCATAAAATTAAATTCTAAGCAGGTTTTTCAAATAATTGTTTTCGATATCTCGTCACTTAACCCCACTTTTTGCGATTTCACATTGATTTTTGTAAATTTGCCGCCATGCCAGTGGTCACGTGACATATATCAAATTCGATTTTTTGGTTATCGGACATGCAGAACCGATCCCGCAGAAAAGTTTTTTCGATTCTCTAAAAACAAAAATTTTTCCCATATTGCGAACATACATATAATAAATCGTAGTCATCGGCTGTCCTAGTTTGAATATATTTTTTGCAGTTTCTTCTTTTGACGAATGTTTTAATTTCATTATTCCATCACGGTGTATGTTTTCTTCCACATCTGTATCTTGTGACTCCACAAACTTTACTGGTGACCTTTACAATAATTTCTGAAAATAGTTTCCATTTTTCCTCTAGGCTCTCTTGTTGTTTTTCCCCATTGTAGTTCTGCTTCTTTAACAACTTCAGCTTGGTATCTTACTTTTACATTACGCATTTATTTATCATTTTGTGGTACTTTACAGCATTTAATGTTTAGTGTCTTGCTTTCACCATTATCACTTTTATTTCGTCCGATTTCATTACTTCTCTTTACTCTTACATTTCTCAGTTCGCTAAAACTCGTTCTTTTTATTAAGATTAGGTCGATAATCGACGTCTCATTTCTTGATTTTATCTCTCTAATAAATTTGTGTATGTCCTTATGTTCGCAGAATGTGTTTGCAACAATAAGATCGTTCATTATACAGAAATCTATGATTATTTAGTCACCTAAAATCCTGTCTACCTCTTCTTCTAAATTATTCCAGAAACTTTCATTTGTGTCTCTTAATTCATTTTCATTTTGGCCGTAGACGATTAGGATCATGTATTTTTGCAGTTTATCTGTATTTATTTCAATACCCATCAGTCTATCGGAGATCATACTCCAATTGTTTACTTGCCCCATAAAACTTTTATTTGTGAAACAGGCTACCCTTGCTTGCGCCATTTATTATTGTCTATTCCACTATACATCAGAGTGTGCCCATTTCTTACTTGGAGTATACCCTGTCCTTTCTTAGGGTAAAATCTTCAATCCAGTTTTTTCAAATTCTTCTATCAATTCCTCCTCTCTGTCACCTAAACCTCCTCTTATATTCCAAGTGGCTACTGTCCAGCTATGATTTTCTTTGCTTTCGTGTGCTTCTGTGCTCTCTTCTCTCGTTATATTTTTGGGTATATTTCCCTCTTTAGTATTTTTCTTGCCCTCTCTTATATTTAGTTTGCGTTCGCTAATATTGATTTTCCTTTTCGTAGCCTTATCTGTACCCACAGTTCCGTGCTGATCTGCACATATCGCTGGTTTTTTTGATCTTTCCATGCTTTTCATTTACAATCAATTTCTTGCAGCTTAGTTTTGTTTGATTCTTTCGCGATCTTCTTTATCGTTTTCTGAATTTCCAGTTCTTTTTTTGTTAGGCTAGATTTATGGTGTATATATAAATAAAATTATTTGTTTCTATAAATCTTCTGTATTAAGAAGTTCCAGCTCTGGCTCAGCTTGCCGAGAATTAATTTTGGAGTAAACAATATACAGTTATTTCTAAGGAAGTACATTTGCAGGTGTTTATATGGTTAAATATTGCAGCTTTGTTGTACGTGTACTTTCTAATCGGTGGGTGCCAGTACAGTTACCGTGATATCATGGCGATTATTGTTGATATTCACGTTGGGCGTAGTGCACGCTGTTCTTGAACTAAAAGACAGCTTCGCTTCCGCGTAACTTCGTTTTATAAGTCAGTATTTTTATTATTTGCCCTTTTATGTTACCAGAATACAAGTTCGTAGATTATTCGTTTCCAAAACAATTGGTGGTTTTTGAAAAACGGTTGGAAATATTCGGCATCTCCACCAAATGTAACGTATTCGAATGGTTTATTTAAAAAGCGGATATTTTTAAGGCCCGGATTAATTTTTGTCTGGAGACAGCTGAAGGGTACGTTTTTATACTTTTTAATAAAACACGTTGGGTTTCTGAGCAGACTAACTTTATTAATTATAACTGTCAGAATTACTAGATACCAATTGAACAATAAAATTGATAACAGCATACGTTTTCTTTTGATATATATAATTATATTTTAACACTCCCACTTATCAAAATAAACTATTTGCTGATATTAATAATACCTAGCCTTTTTGTAAATTTATAATGTTTAATTGTGCACAATCCTTTAGTCAACAAATCAGCAGGCATTTCCGTTGTGGATAAATATTTAATTTTAATAATTTTATTGTTAACAGCTTCACGAACGAAGTGGTAACGTACATCAATGTGTTTTGATCTATTGTGAAATTGTTGCCAATCTCAATGCACTCTGATTATCACAGTGTACAGTAATTATAGACAAACTATCAGTTAACTCGAATAACATTTTTTGCAAATATGCAGCCTCTCTAGAAGCTTCTGAAAGTGCTATGTACTCAACCTCAGTACTAGAGAGTGTAACACTTTTGCTTTCTACTTTACCATGAGACAGCAGATCCAGACATAGTAAAACAAAATCCTGTATATGACCTGTTTAAGCAATCAGTTGCCCAATCAGCATCAACAAAACCTTCCAGATCTACTTTCTCATTAGTGTATTTCAAACAATAATGTTTAGTCTTTTGCAAATATCTTAAAATTCTTTTGGCATAGTTAAAATGTTCTTCATTATAACAATTGTTAAGCATACTTAAATAGTTAACAGAGTAAGCTATGTCAGGCCTTGTTAGCACTGCTAAATACATAAGAGTACCTATAAGTCTTTAATAGGGAATACTAGGTATGCATTGGTTTGGTTTTTCAATATTCAGCTTACACTCAATAGGTGTATCTACTGTTTTACAATTAGACATTTCGAATTTATTTAACAACTGATCTATGTATTGTTGCTGATCTACAGTAATAATATTTTGCTCTTTATCAATACTAATTCTCATACCTAGATATTGACTTACTTGACCCAAATCTTTTAATTCAAACTCTGAACTTAATAATTTTTTTAAGTTTTCAGTTTCACAAGTATCTCTTGAAAAAATCAAAAAATCGTCCACATATAGGACTACAATGATTTTAACATTCTGATTAATTTTTGTAAACAAACAGGGTTCTAAATTACTGTTTTTAAATCCTATGTTACATAAAAAAACTTTAACTCTTTCATACCATGCTAAAGAAGATTGCTTTAATCCATAAATGGCCCTTTTTAATTTTAAAACTTTTCCGTCACTTTTTGGCACAAAACCGTCTGGTATTGACATATAAAGATCCTCTTTTAAGTAACCATTTAAAAATGCTGTCTTAACATCTAAATGTGTAATGTCCAATCCAAGTTGTACACTGAGTGCAAACAATAGTCTTAGTGTAGAATGCCTCACAACCGGAGAAAATGTTTCACTATAGTCAATGCCGGGTTTTTGCATAAATCCTTTAGCCACTAACCTTGCACGGTATCGAACTTTATTTTCACCATCAGATTTCTTTTTTAATACCCACTTACTGTTTACAATTGTTGCATTTTTTGGAATGTCAACAAGCTCCCATGCATCGTTCTTCTCAAAAGACTGGATTTTCAAGAATTTCTGGAACTTCTGTATACTGTGGTACTTTCAAAGAATCTGCTGACCCTTCAGCATCTTTGAAATCTAAAGTATCATTTAGTGACTCGGAAACTTCATTCTCACCTGCTGTATCTTCCACTGAATCATTACTCTCTTCAGGCTTACTTCTAAACCAGGTTGATTCGTATTCTTTCTTCACACCAAACATTTTCTTTTCCATCACAATTACGTTTCTGCTAGTTGTCACTATATTTGTCCTGAGATCATATACTCTATAATCCTTCACAGTATCTGAATATCCTACAAGAATATCCTTTTTTCCCTTTTTGTCCCTTTTTAATCTATTAGGGACATGTACCATCACAGGACTGCCAAATATTCTGATATAACTCAAATCTGGTTTCTTTCCATTCCAAACTTCATAAGGTGTTTTATTGAGTCCTGATGAAATAGATCTATTTTTTAAATACACTGCTGTATTTTCAGCTCCAGCCTAAAATTTCTTTTCCAAGTTTGCATCGAACAGCAAACATCTTGCTTTTTCGATATCTGTTCGATTGGATCTTTCACTTAATCCATTCTGTTCGGGTGTGTATGGGTTGGTTTTTTGATGAACTATACCTTCACCCTTCAGGTAACTTTCAAATTCATTGCTACAAAATTCACAGCCATTGTCTGCATGAAAAATTTTAATTTTCTTGTTCTGTTGATTTTCAACTATCGACTTAAATTCTTTGAATCGACTGAACACTTCACTCTTCTGTTTCAAAAAATAAATGAAATTTATTCGGCTATAATCATCCACAAGCAGTAGGAAGTACCTGGCTCCCCCCAATTGACTGGGTCTCTATTGCTCCACACAAGTCTGCATGTATCACCTGCAGTGTTTCAGTACTACGTTTACCCACATGAGAAAATGGTAACTTGGCCTGTTTGCCTTCACAGCATACCACACAGTTTGATTTACTAATGTCAAAGTTATCAGGATATGACATTCCTTCCACAATACCACTTTTCATTTTGTTCATGTCTCTATTATTAATATGTGCCAGCCTCATGTGCCATACTTCTCCACTAATAACTGATGGAGCAGCCAACAAACAATCTTGAGTTTGTATTCTCAATCTGTACACACCTGTTATGAGATCCGCTACTGCAACCAACTCATTTTTCATGTTGAAAATTTTACAACAGTTGTCTGCAAATAAGACATGATTCCCATTTTTTATCAGCTCACTGACCGATAATGAATTTGTTGTTAAGCTAGGCACGCATAACACATTCTTCACTGTAATATTGTAGTCACGATCTGTAGAAATTTCTACATCGCCAGAGCATAGGACTGGTACTGGTGTTTTATTAGCCACTATAATTTCGGGTAAGTTCGATGAATAAGACATGTTTTTTATCCAAGTTTCGTTCGCTGTCATATGAGCACTGGCTCCAGAATCAACTTACCATTCATTCTTTTTATAATTGCCATTCTTGCTCAACACAACGCACACCTTTTAAGTATTTTTAACTGTTTTAACGCGGAAATTGTAAACTGGGCCCATAACCTAATAAAACACGTTGGTTTCTGAGCAGACTTTATTAATTATAACTGTCAGAATTACTAGATAACAATTAAAACAATTGATAACAGCACACGTTTTCTTTTGATATATATAATTATATTTTAACACTTTTGAAGCTTTATTAGAAGATCAAAATTTCAGATTTTCCACATTTTGTTTTAGGAAATTGATTGAAAGGAAGTAAGTACATTTGCTTAGGTACTTATTACCCGAATATGTACTTTCTAATTGTCTGAATTAACTGGCAGTTCTTATACCCTGTAGCTTCGTTTTCTAAGTCAATATTTTTATTTTTTGGCATTTTCTGTTACCAGAATGCTGTTTTTCAAACCTTTTCAATTTCGGTTTCATGTTTGAAAGACTACATTTGTTTTTAGAATTGGCTTCATTTTTATTACTAGGGCCTAAAAGATTATGCTTCACTATATCGCATCGCATGATCAAAAAGTCCTTGGATCGCGGTTGCTGTGGAGGTTACATTTTATGCATCCTAACCATTTTATATTATTTTTAATTACAATCTACTCACTTTTAAAGGATGCCAAGCAAACGTAATTGACATAAAAATAATAAAAGTATATAATTTCAGAGATGACTTAAATTCCACAGCAACCGCTATCCTAATAAGACTTTTTGATCATGCTATACTTTTAAAGCTTTGTTAGTCATTCGAACCAACACATTTTCCCCAAATTATTTTAGAAAATTTGACGTAGCGTATATCGATTCATTTACAAGCTTAAAAGGCCGATTTTCCTGAAAAGAGACAGAAAATTTAATTTCCCTACTAGAATACAATTTACATAATTAAAAGCGGCATGTAATCTAATTGTAATCCTACGAAGCTCTATAAATATTTATTTGATGTTGGATTTAAGTAGGCTTAATGAAGGTGCTGAAATTTTTTTGTTGAGGTATCGAAGGAATTGTTCGATTATTACACTTCTTTAAACAAATAAATTGGCGAAGATGGTGTAGGAGGGAAGCGACCGGCCACTTGTAACAAATCTACAATTTGATATAACGCTGAATGCGGTGTCATAAAACCTCGCTATTGAAAATTCATACTCGGTAGAAACACACAGCCCTTGTAATTACCATTCCACTAATTGCTTGGTTACCGTCATTCGTTCCGGATCAATGTTACAACCAACCGCAGCCGGGACCCCACCCTGTTAGAATCTCTCAAACCCTCCACTTAGCTAACGGGAGCAAATTTTAAATGATATTAAACCGCACAAATGCTCATATGTACGTTGAAAGCACTGCATATCTCGGTTGCTAAGTGTATATCTTTATATGAAAGAAACGTACCTTTATTTCATTTAGTTTTGTTCGACTTCGAACCGATGTTAAGCGAAACGTTTTAAATTCGTTTTGGAACGAGGGAAAATTCAGAATCACCTAAAACTGCCCGATTTTGGTTTATCTTAGGAAATGGAAAATCTTTTAAAATGTGGGAAAGTTGCGCACTTTCAGGAACATGGAAACAACCCAGCGGTGTGCTTTGTTTTCCGGAAATTACTCATGGCTTACTGGATTAGGGTGAAAAATTAAAATCTGTCTTTAAACTTAGACAACTGGGTTAATAACGTTGCTATGAAACTGTTGCGTTTTAAAGAAGTAGGGTTTGCTAAAATTCTAGAATTTTTTATCTTTTAGGGATTATTAGTGATTCATATCTTAACAAAGTACCCTTTTTAGCATCGATTTGGTTTTGAATTGGTGCTCACATCATAGTTCGCCATAAACGCCGAAGAACAACGTAACCAAAATTTATCAAATCGGTTGAGTCTTAACTTAAAACAAAAACCACCCTATACAAGCCCTACCTAAATAACCAGCAATAATTTTCTCGAACTAACTGATTTAAAACGGGCACTTCCCCCAGTTGGTAATATCGACATGGGGAAGAGGAGTTTAAAATGAAATTATAATTAAAAAATTATTTCGAGGATTTGCTCTTCGAGTTTTGCCTGGCAAAATTAATCCCCGCAAATAATGAGTATGGTTTTAAGGAAGTTTTATTTTATATCAACGTATCTGCAATGAGGAAAAACTTTGATGTTTCTATCTCCCCTTCGAACTTGAAAGTTGTCTTTAGAGGAATTATTTCGCTCGGTTTACGAAATTTTATGACTGTAACATAGTAGTGTAGCACTGTAAAACGTGACTCTTTACAAATTATTCAAATACTGCGAGAGAATTCTGTAACCGCTGACATTCGCTAAATATTAACAGTTGAGAAAAGGCTTACACTTGGTACTTATAGGAAATTATGATTTTAATTTTATTTCAGTACTATGTTGAAGGTAATTTGGATTTATTAAGTAATTCAGTTCGAAATTAAACTAAAAGTTCGTTAATGAAAAAGTAATTATGATTTTCTTTATAATACCAAACTGTTTTAACGGTGGATTAGCCCGAAATTGGAGATGGAAATTGGATTTTGCTTGCGACATTTGCCCGATAAGGTGGAGAAGGGAGTTTTTGGAAAATTTTCAGTCGAAATTTAAGGAATTAATTAAGCAACTTGAGGACTTCCTGAGCAAAAGACTTATTACGAAACTTTCTGAAAGAACGAGGAACGTAGTTGCTCCCTTTTTTCGGAACAATCATAGTATATTAAGATCGCAGTAAAAAATGCAAAGGATTGTTTCGTATTTATTGGACTATATTCGTACAAAGAAAATATTTGGCTCTTTTACTAATCGATGTAAAAATGCGATTTGTGCTTGCCTTCGGATAAAGTTACGATCAAATAGCGGACGCAAGTGTAGCATAATTTAAGGAATTTATAGAATTTACAAGCGAATGAATTTCTTAAAAGATGGCGTATTGTGCTTTAACATTCCTGTATTTCACACTTCGTCAAAGCTGGCTTGATCTGAAGAGACGCACTGCAATTTTCTGCAGTCGAAGAGCATCCCTTACCGTGATCGACAATTTAAAAAATAATAATAAAATTGTACACAACAATCAGCTGTGCTTTTTCCAAAATTTCCTTCCACAATTCTTCCTTTAACCCAAGCTAACTGCGATTAGAAATAAAGCACCAAAAAAACCAGGATAAAAATAATAGCGTGAATTTTTTCCTTATCAAGGAATTTACTACACAAGCGTGTTGGTACTGTTTTTACTTCTAATTAGGCGAGCTATTAAAATAAGTAAGGTAACACGAAAAAACACGGCGTAATTTATATTTTCCGAGTAATTACGTAGGCAGATCAAGTCATTTAGTAAAACATTACAACACATCAAAATTTTTCTGCGCTAATGCCTACTTAAAATGCGCATATTTTTCCTTCTTTTTTACATAAAAATGGTGTAAATTTAAAGTGGGGATTACAAAAGAAAAATTCATTTGGTATTCAAACACGTTTCGCTTATTACTGTTTTATTGCTAAACTAAAACGGATCGAATCCGAGCCGAAATCTTCAAAAATAAATAAACAAATTGAAGATGTAAACGTTTCCAACATTTCGTCAAACATGCGTATTTCAAATTTCAGATGAGGAACGTTCCTCGAGGCTGTAAATATGTCAGGTTTTGGAACTACATAAACTAAAACAATCAATCTAATTTAGGAACGTTCGTATGCAACGCACGGTTGTATATCACTAGCTCGATTCGGCATATCCGGGTGAAATTATACACGCTAATGATCGTGCACTTCAAAGTATTAATTTCTGAGATTAGGATTACAACGCTATCTAACGGCACACGTCAAATTCATACGTCCTAGGTTGCTATCACAAACTTTCCTTAAACGATAGTAATATGTAATTAAACGTCAGCTTGATACCAAAGTTTAACTTTAAATTGACAGCCATCAGATTGGGAAAGCTTGTCAAAGTTTCTTATTACTGATAACGGAAGTTGTCTTTCATGATATAAACCGAAAACCTAAGCTTGGTTTCCTAGCAGCAAACAAAATCAAAGGGTTTTCGAAAAAAAAACAAATTGGGAAGTTTGGGGAACTTTGTCATTTGATAGACAAAAGCGCACCATTTTGAAACAACGTAGATCTGATAAAATCTCATTATAATCAAACATCATTAACGTAGCTTTAGCAACATTCTTTGTGACCATGCTGTATATAAAATATAATTTAAATTCAAGAGCTAACATTGGCATCTAGTTTAATCTAAGAGCTCGAAGTTAGATTTAAATTCTGCAAGTTCTTCTGACTTTCTTCTGTTGAATATACAACGTGTTCGACAAAATTTAACTCGAGTTTTTGAAAACATTGGTTAAATACTACCACTGTGACCTCGTAGCACCAAATTATATGATTTAACGAGATTCATTCAGACCTAAATTATTAATTAACATTTACTGGAAAAGTTTAACTCGTTCGAAACAAACTTTAGAGACCTATTAACCTTTTTGGTAAAGTTCACCCCTCATAAAAGCCACAGGAAGTCTAAAAAACAAGAGAAGCATGAGCTACAGGAAGTTTCGCCAAAACTTCAGAAAATTCTTAATCTTTTGTGTTTTCTACCTGTGTTCAATTAGTGGTTTGGGGTTTCTTCCTATCAGAATCTCTAAATTTGTCGAGTTTTAAAAAATACTGTAGCTTTAAAGAAGAAATTTAAAAATCCTCCAAAGTTTTCGTTTTTCGGTTGGGATTTTTGCACCCGGTTAGATTTTAATATGGGCAGTCTAGAAAAACTGTTCACTTTTGGTGGAGGTCCTCGGTAAATCGGAAAAATCTAGAAAGTCTCCAAACATTCTGCGATTTCGTTCGGATCCGAAATAATAAGAATTAGATTAAGATGGCCGCGCATGAACATTGCTCTATTAAGTCAGTCTACAGAAAATGTAAGAAAAATGTTTTTTCTGGTATAAAATGTGAAAATCGTTCAAGTATTTATCACGTTAATTATGCTAAGCTATCACGCTATCAGCTAGTGTAATAAAATTTGTTAACGCTTTATGAGCTGTTGAAGAATGTTCTTCTTTCTTTCTTTCTCTATCTGTTTTTTATTCTGCTAATATGAGCTTCCCTTTTGCTTTTCCAATTCTGTCGATGTTGTGCTCCTTGATACCAGTTAAAGCTAGCTGTCCTTTTTTAGGTCGTCGGACCAGCTTGCTTGTGGCCATCCTACGCTTCTTTTTTGTGTCCACGGCCTCCATCTCAGCAATCTACCACTAAAGTTGTTCTCGTTCCTAGCGACATGATCAGCCCAACTCCGAGCGGCTACTTACATCTTGTATCTTTGTTTTTTCCCGTATTCAGAAGTTGTTCTTCCTATCTCTCAGAGTAATACCACAGAATAAACTCGTAACAGAAGCGACAAAGTGCAGAGTAAGGGGAGCGGAGGTGAACTCAAACACGCCCACTAGCAAGTAAAATTTCCTATTTTGCTGTATATTTAAGTGTAGCGCCAAAGAGTTCGGGTGTTATTTATTCAAAATATTGTTTCAATAAAACATAAATACGCGGAAATGTTTCATCATTTCCGCCAGGACTCCATCGTCTCCACTGGCCTTCCCATTTTTGAGTTCTTTAATGGTTTGTCTGATTTCGTCTTTGCTTATCAGTGGCATATCCTCTGAGCCTACGTTTAGGATCTTTCGTTCCCTTTTGTCATCATCCATCGTGTTTTCTATTCCAGAATTGTATAGTTCAGTATAGAATTCTTCGACTATCTCAAGAAGTTGTTGTCCGTCATTAACTGTGGTGCCTACTTTCTGTTTCAGTTTTGTAATCTCTCTTTTCTTGTTAGTCTTTCTTCTAAATACTTTCACTCCTTTGTTGCTTTCTAGTACCTCTTGAGCGAGTTTAATGTCATACTGTACTATGTCTAATTTGGCTGATTTCCTTGCTGCTTTGTTGACCTCGATATATTCGGGGATTTGCCTTCTATTTTCAGTTATTAGTTTTCTTCTCTCTTCTAGAAGAGTTTTTGTGTTTTGGCTGAGCTTTTCCACTTTCTGTTTTTACTGTTTATATTTGCTAGAGGCTTCTATTAGTGTGTTTGTTATTTTATTGTTAATTGAATTTACAACAGAGGTGTTGGTATTAGTATGATCTATTAATTTATTTTTGAATATTTTTTCGAATTGTGCTTGATTGGAAAAAAGTTCTTCCCGATTTATATGCGTTCTTGTTACACTGACTATTCGATGGTCACGGCCTGTGTTAAATGGGCTGACAACACCTACATCTTGTATCATTCTCATATTCCTGGTCAGTATATGTATAATCTATTTGATTTTTTATTTCCCATCTGGGCTTATCCAAGTCCATTTTCTCTTGTCATTCTTCTTAAAGAAGGTGTTTGCGTTAAGCAGTCCTTCTTGTTGCAAAAAATGGGCCATTGTTATCCCCCTGTTATTCCTGATTTCTAGGCCATATTTACCAATAAATTTCTCTGTATTATCTTCTATTTGGCCAATTTTACAACTGAAATCTCCAACTACTAGGTATGTTGTGTTGGATTTCCCGAGATGGCTTCCGATATGTTTTCATAGAATTTTTCAACCTCCTTATCTTCGTGGCTGCTTGTTAGGGCGTAAACTTGTACAATTTTGAGTGTTATTAATTTATTCAACCTTAAGGTGGCATATATCACTCTTTCTGATATTGCCTTTAAGTTCTTAACATATGGTGTTAGTTTTTTATTTATTAGAATGCCAACTCCACCGTGGCTATTGTCTTCATGTAGGTTGATGTAGTTCTCGCCTCTCTTTCGTGTTTCGCTTATGCCCAAGATGACCCGGTTCATTTTGCCCAGTTCATAATATTAGTTCTTCTATTCTATCTCATCTGAGGCTATAGATCTCGCATTATAAGTTGCTATATTCATCTTTGTTCTATTTAAATTACGCTCGCTTTTCCTTAATCTCGTAGCATTCTCAGTGTGTTGGGTTTTTTGGTAGCCTAGTCCGCTCAAGGTATTCTTCGCACCCTCTAATCGACGTTTACACCGATCGCTACCGTGACCAACAGCTGACGATTTGTCGGAGACTGAGGGCCATTCATTGACTATTTGGTTCATGATTCATTAGGGGGTGTTTGGCCATTTCTCTACCTCGCTGGCCAAGTGCGTGTTGGTAGAGGGGGTTGGGGAATTGGAGGAATAGTTTTAGGTTGGGTTAGGAATGGTTAAGGTTTAGGACATAATTTCTTTCTTGCAATAAGGTTTGGAGAGATATTATGGCTCGCGTAGACAGGGTCGCATCCCTGAAGTAGGTCTGTCCCTCACTGGGAATGCGAAGGAGTTCCTACCTGCTACCTTACGAAGAATGTGTATCCTCTAATACTAATAATAAATAATAATAAAGTTCAGTGAAGTAAAATGTTCTCTTTTGAATTCTGAAAATTCTACTGTTATACATTAGTTAAAGTTACAATAAATATTTGCAATAGTCTTCCAGCTATAGCATTGTCGTATGTTTTTTAAATGGGAATCATATTAAACCATGTATATTTGAAAACCTTTTAAAATGGCCTTTTAAATAAGGGCTACGCCGACTATGATTCCCATTTAAAAAAATAGAAGTTAATACTCTAACTGAAAAACTGTTCTGTGTACGCCACTTAAAAATATCTATGAATAAGCTCTAAACCATATTGAGATATTTCTACAATAACGGAGTTATAGGAGACTTGAGTATAACAATTGGAGTAATTTTCAATTTTCCGTCATAACGCGAAAACAAAAGAAGATCGCCTATTTCTGTTTCCACCATTGAATTAGACTCTAAAAGTTGGCACGACGATTTTATATGGAATATACCGGGTGTCAACGAAACCTGGGGCACTCTCATATTTTTTTTATTTTTTAAAATATCAAAATGAAATTTGGTACATGCAATATACTCTTTAAGTGGCATTTATTGACATAGGAAACAAGTTTCTGTCACTTCCAGTTTCGCCGGAATTGACATCAACTTTGTTATTTTAAATGGAACGCCCTGTATATTTATACATTTTTGGAATCTCCGATCAATTTTACGTATGGTAGTATCAAGTTTGAAACATTTTGATGCCAAAGTAAATTTTTGCAGAAATTAATCTAGAGTGCCATGACTTACGCAAAATGAAAGCCAATGTTCCCCAACACTCGAGACAAATTGTTTTAGGACTTTAACTATTTTAGTTGCTGTATTAGAATGACCTAAAGTTGGCAAAACTGCTTTTTCGAGAATAACTCTATTTTTTCAAATGGCACTAGGGTGGGTCACTAGGATATTAAAAACGAGCGTTTTTCAAGGATTTTATTGATACCAATAACGCGGGATTAATATGAAAATTTAATTCGGAATAACACCCTCCGTTCAAAAAAAACGTATTTTGGACATTTAAATCTAGACACTGTTTCAAAACAAGTGAAACAAATGAAATGCACAAAAACGTAACAGACTTGCTACAGATGAAGTGCTAAAATAATTTGTTTTGAGTGTCGTAGCACCCTGACTTTTACGCAGGTCATGGCATCCTAGATTAATAAATAAACTCTTCTGCAAGTATTTACTTTGTCATCAAAATGTTTCAAACTTGATATAACATACGTAGAATGAAATGGAAATTCCAAAAGTGTATAAATATACAGGGTGTTCCATTTAAAATAACAGAATTGGGGGTAATTCCGGCGAAACCGGAAGTGGCTGAAACGTGTGTTCTATGTCAAAAAATACCAGTTGAAGAGTATATTACATATACCAAATTTCATTTTGATATCTTAAAATATAATTTAAAAAATAAGGGTGCCCCAGGTTTCATTAACACCCGGTATAATGGATTTTCGATAGTTCTAAATGGGAAGTGAGTGAGTAAACTAAAGTCGGAGTCCAGGACTCTTTTTGATGCTGATTCAAGTTCTGAAAACAAAATGTCGCTAACTTGTTATAGGCGAAAATACAAAATTTGGGCATTTTGAAAACTTAAAATAACTCCTTTGTTTTTGGAGATATCCAAAAACGGCGAAACATTATTTTTTTCAAGTCGAATACGATAATCAATTGGGTTATTTTGTAATTTTCATATTGTAACGTAGTTTTCCGAAACCGAACCAGCCGCCTCCGCCAAATGTAGTGGGTGTGCCCAATAATGTTAGAAGTTAATAAAAATAAATTAATTAAATTTAGATAGAATTATTTCACCAACTACGCCACGTGAGGGTTTGCTTTGCTTTGCTTTGGGAGAGGTTTTATATTACAAGTCTGATTCAACTAACATAACATGTATTTAACTGAATTTTAAATTAGTTTTACAAATATTATTTAAAGTTAAAGTTACAGCTTTTTTCCATTGCGTTGGGAAACTGCCGGTGTTTATAATTTCTGCAATTTGATCAATACAGTACTTATTGTATTACACTTCTTAACATTTTTATACTAATTAAGTCTATACCAACTGCCTCCGATTTCATCTCAACTAAATATTTATAGATATCATTATTCTCTATTTCGCTAAATGAAAATAATAAATTCTGATCTAGCATGTCATCTTTATAATATTTAACTACAGTAGGATCAACTGAATTATTTCCAGCAATGTCTATGAAATGTTGATTTATGCTATCTAAAGTAAAATTTTGCTGGATGTTATTGATACTACTAACTCTATCTACTACCTATACCCCATTGGATTAGTACTATTAAAAAAATAGTCTTATTTGATGCTGTATATATCTATGCATTTTTTTCATTTCGTATTGCTTGGGTTACATAGTTTTTTGTTGGAGACCTAGTCTTTAGGTATTTTTTATGTGCTTTTCGTTTTAGTTTTATCATTATTTTTATGGTATCAGTTACGTAAGGTTTCATGGGCCTCTTAAACCGTTTAGTATTTACTAAATTTAAAGGAGCGTGTTTATCAAAAAGTTTATTAATGAACATTGTTAGATAATCTACCTTTGCATTTATATCTGACACAGTGCTAATTAAACTCCAGTTTACGTTAACTGCGTCGAGATGAAACCTATAAATGTTTATGTTGTTAATATTTCTACTATAATATGTAGTGTGTTCTAAACTTTTCTTGTTCTAACTATTGCTAATCCGCAGGTACCCAACATATGATCTGTCATAGGTACTCATTAACTCACTTGAATCACAGTAATTCACTTTAACACTGTCACTGACACATATCACTTCAATAAGGGATTCACTATTAAAAGATATTTTGGTAGGAAATGTTGTTACAAATTATAAATTGAAACTGGATACATACCAATATTCAGTTCAACATATCAATGTTTATATCAAACATTAATATTATTGAGTTAACTTCTAAATATATAAATTCATTTAAACATTCATTGTTAATTTGCGGCGGTTTTTATACAGGGTGATTCAAAAGGTATGGTCCAAACTTAAGGGTGTGATTGGTAATGTTAAAATAAGCAAAAAATGTTAATAAACCCATGTCTTATTTCCAACTGTTATCTAGTTACAGAGGTTTTCTTTGTTTCTATCTGTGTTCTGTCAAATCACGTTATTTAGGAAATAAGTAAAACAAATGTTAATTTCTTATGGCAGAAGACGTTTCAAGCTTGAACTGGCGTAGTTTTCAATAAATGTGGTAATGATGGAGCCATTTTCTGTACGCGATTATGCAGAAATGCATTTTGTGCATGGTTATTGCAGCGAAAGTGACCGTGCAGCAGTGGTAAACTATGGGAGAAGGTATCCTCACCGGAGACAGCCTGACCACCCAATAACCGCTTTCCACAGCGCTGGCGCTGAGTTGGAAAAAGCAGTCCAGTACTATGGCCGGCTCATTCGCCTGACATTACTTCACTAGATTTTTACTTGTGGGATGAATTAAAAGAAAAAGTTTATGCATCGGAAATTCAGGTCGGAGGCCATTTAGTTAATAGAATAAATGAAGCTGTTGAAGATATTCGAAGACATCCTCAACAGTTGAGGAATGTTCGAGATTCCCTGCGTCCTGCGTCGGCGTTGCCAACTTTGTATACAAGTACAAGGTGGACATTTTAAACATTTGTTGTGATACTTTTTAATTTTTCTTGTAATTGTATACGTTCTTTATTAATAATAAATTATCGTAAATGTTGTTATAACTAGAAAACAATTGCGAATCGGACATGAGTTTATTGGCATTTTTTGCTCATTTTAATATCACCAATCACACCCTTAAGTTTGGACCATACCTTTTGAATCACCCTGTATGATTCCTACACCAATTTTCTTTTTGTCTGCAGTTATAATCAACCACAGTTGTTCTAAACCACTTTCAAAATTACTATTTTTATAAAACAGTTTATAATTGATATGATTTTTCAAGTAAACACCCACTCCACCTCCTCTAGTTGGACGCGGCGAATGTATTAATTTACGAAAAGGTATAACAAAAAAATTATCATTTATATCTTCCCTTAGCCAAGTTTCACTTAGGCCTACCACATCAAAATCATTTCCAGAACTACATCCTTATATCTTTCAGCTTCACAGCAAGCGGTTCGTACTTTCTTCTTTTTTCAGCCATAGTGGTAATCGCATTGTCATCTAGTGGTATAGAAATATCTATGATAGTAGCCTTCTTGGTGGTTTTATTAATGAGCACTATGTCAGGCCTGTTTGTTTCTACTGTACGGCCTGTTACTCGAGGACTGTCCCAGAACAGTCGGATGTTTCCGTTGTTGATGATTTGTTCTGGTTTGTATTGGTAGTACGGCAGCTTTCGCAACGCCTGATGCACAATTTTGGCCACAGTATTGTGTCTGAATAGATAATCTGTCTGTGACAAAGAGCTGTAACCACCCGCAATATGTTGAATTGTTTCGGGTTTCTGTTGACAAAGCCGACATTTATCGCATGTTGTGGTTTTTAATACATGACGCTGGTATGCTCTAGTAACAACGACTTGATTCTGTATTACTAACAAAAACCCCTCAGTTTCGACGATCGGAGCCACTCCGTTGACTAGGTACGTTACATCCGTGTTTTCCGAATATAGCTGGGCGGCGAATCTACCGTGTAGTTTTTTCTGCTTCCATGATTCCTCTCTTATTTGGTTATTGCATCAGCATTAAATTCTTGTTCGTGCAGACGAAGGGGCACTATCTTAATTTTTTGTCTCCGCACGAACTAATTCAACGACTTCTGCCTTTTTATTAAGATAGCATTCTCGAAGCTTTTTACACTGATTTTGGCACATTTTAAGGGAAAGAAGACCGCGACCACCTGCGTTACTGGAAAGATATAGTCGAACTCCGTGGACGATACATACGGTACTTGGTAAGAGACGTCCTTACTTCGGTGTCAAAAGTTTGCAGGGAGGTATTTGACCAGTTAAAAATGCCAAATGTATATGTCTTCGCCAACAATGTTTACTGTTTCGAACATACTCTGAAGATCGTCCGAATTTTTCGCATAGAGTTTTAAATCATCAATGTACAGCTGGTGTGAAATTTTGCCTTCCGGTTGACGCTCTATGTTGTATCTCAAGCGGCTTTCGGATTAAATTTTGTGATCAAAATTCGAAAAACCTTTATTTTGATCGATCGCGATTATTTAGATTATTTCGAATGTGGTGCTAGTAAAATGAGACAAGAAATAAAGCGAAGACAGGCGAGACAAGTCGATCACACCTCAGGCATGCTCATACTTGTAACTTCTCCGATAGTTCAACTAACTGCGTCATTTATTTAGTTATATCGTTTCACAATCACTAAAACTAATAGGTCTAGGGACCTGGGGTATGCGTGTTGGAAAGTGTGCGTCTACGGATTTTCTCTTCGAATTATGTTAACAAGGTTGTTAGAGATTCTTTTTATCTTGGTCACATGATCTGTAGCTCGTCAGTTTTTTTCAAAATGGCCGCCAAACATTCAGGGTGGGGAAAAAGTCACGCAATATCACTATAACTCTTTTATTGTCGACTTTTAGAAAAAATATTTTTAACAAAAGTTGTTAGATGGTAAGTACTCCATATACCTGTGGCCTTGAATTCGTCTTACGTCATCACGTGTAAGTACAGGGACATGCAACTTTACTTTTTTAAATGGGACGCCCAGTACATTTTTAAATTTTCGGATGCAGAATAAAAAACTACCTTCAGAAATATTAACATAATTTTTTATATTAAAAATGTAAAAATATACTGGGTGTCCCATTTAAAAAAGTAAAGTTGCATGCCCCTGTACTTACACGGCCGTAAAATTTTGCAAAGGTGTAATACTCAGTTTACTCAATCAAATTACAAAATAAAAAAAAAATCGACTTTTCATAAGTTGACAATGCCTTTAAGATGCAACATACATTAATTTTCACGTTCATTCTACATATGGTTCATTCTGTTTTAAATAATTTTTATAACCGTTTAGGTTACTGTTAATGGTGGTATTTTTGAAAATTTGTTGTAATTTTTAAATAAAAAGATTGTTTGTGATGTAGGTACCTATGTTCTTATTCAATGTATGTTGCATTTTAAGTGAAACAATTTTTTCTAATGCATTAATGATCGATTGTTATTAAGGATCCTGGGCAACCTAAAATGTTGCACGTTATGCGAACTTCACTTAAAATGTGGTATCCTTGATAATCATCTATCATATGTTGCTCGTTATGTGAAATTCCCTGTATATGAAAATATTATAAATTCATAATTTATGTTAATGTTCACTTGAATTCGTTTTCTGTACTTTATTATTAATATTTTCCGAGATGTTTGAATTGTGTTATTAACATGACTTGAGTTATTACGAATTGCAGCATCTTTAGTTAGTATATTCTATATAGGCCTAATAGGCATAATAAGCAGAAAATATAATTAACTTATTACATAACTAACACGCTAAAGTACTAAGTACTCCATATACCTGTGGCCTTGAATTTGTCTTACGTCATCACGTGTAAGTATGTACAGGGGCACGCAACTTTACTTTTGGGACACCCAGTATATTTTTACATTTTTAATATAAAAAATTATGTTAATATTTCTGAAGGTAGTTTTTTATTCTGCATCCGAAAATTTAAAAATATACTGGGCGTCCCATTTAAAAAAGTAAAGTTGCATGCCCCTGTACATACTTACACGTGATGACGTAAGACAAATTCAAGGCCACAGGTATATGGAGTACTTACCATCTAACAACTTTTGTTAAAAATATTTTTTCTAAAAGTCGACAATAAAAGAGTTATAGTGATATTGCGTGACTTTTTCCCCACCCTGAATGTTTGGCTGCCATTCTGAAAAAAACTGACGAGCTACAGATCATGTGACCAAGATAAAAAGCATCTCTAACAACCTTGTTAACATAATCCGAAGAGAAAATCCGTAGACGCACACTTTCCAACAGGCATACCCCAGGCCCCTGCACTACAAGTAAAGAAAGTGTTGGTTGCTAACGAGTAAAGTGTTGCTAAGGAGTAAAGTGTTGGTTGCTAACGAATAAAGTGTTGCTAACGAGTAAAATGCCACTTTAATCTACTATTTTCTACATGGTAAAATGGCCGTTTTCCATTAAGTACATAAAAAAACTGTGTTTATTATTTGTTATATAAAAATCTAAGTACAATCTTTCTATTTTTTTATCCGCCTGTCTGCCTCTTCCTCCCAGTGAAATTTTGCAATTAACTTCTCGCCCACTTCCTCTGGGTACTTTTGGAAGTGTTTTTCTCTTGATTTGCAGATCGCTCTAATTAAAATGAGCAAACCAAAAAAATGTAAAACTTACCATTTCCACGAAGAGTGGGAACATGCTTATATTTTTACAATGGTACGAGACAAATAACTATTGTTGCTTAGTATGTCATTTGTCTCTAGCAATAACTAAAAAAGGTAATTTGGAAAGACACTGTCCATCTTTTCTTGTTCTTCTATTTCAGCCCTTCTTAATCCACTCTTGGACATAAGCCTCCCCTTTTATTTTCCACTGTATTCTGTCTTGTCCAATGTTATACTATTTTTTTCCTTTCTCTCTTATATCATTCAACCGTCTCCTTTGAGGGCGTCCTACTCCCCTCTTGTGTAGTCGTGGTCGCCATTGTATTACTTGTTTGGTCCATTTTGTATAGTCCTGTCTTGCTACATGTCCACTCCATCTCCACTTAAGCTAACTCCAAGCATGATGCGTTAGATTGCGCGTTGGGTGGTTCTAAGTTTATTAGCCGATTTGATTGTAAGGGCCTTGGTCTCCATACCGTATGTTAGTACTGGAAGGATGCATGTACTGAAAACTTTCCTTTTGAGGTTAATGGGTATTTGTTTGTTTTTCAAGACGGTACCTAATTTACCCACCGCTGCCCATGTCATTCGTTTCTTCACGATAGTTCTGCGGTTTGATTATCTCTGCCTATTCTTAGAGTGTGTCCTAGGTACATAAATTCATCTACTTTCTCTATATTTGTCCGTAAACTTCTACTGTTGTGTCTTCTGTTGTCATTATCTTAGTTTTTTCTAGATTCATTTCTAGTCCTACTTCCTCAGATGTTTTTTTGAGTTCTAGCACCATTTCTTGAAGTTGTTATACGTTGTCGCTTATCAGAACCATATCATTCCGTCTATGTTCATCCCTTTTCTGTCCCAAATCAAATTTTTAAGCACGTCTTCCATAGTGAGGGTGAACAATTTTGGAGATATCACGTCACCCTGTCTCACATCCCTGCATATAGGAATTTTGTGTGTTAGTAGATCTTCATCTAGTTTCACCTGTAGAGTTGCGCGATCGTATGAATTTTGTAGGATGTTTCTGTACCTCGAATCTATTCTAGCATGGTCCATGGCGTCAAAGACCGCCCACAGCTCTATGGAGTTGCAGGATTTGTTATATATCACCCACAAAGGCCAAGTGGAGCGGTACATTGCATTCGTGGTATTTTTCAATAAGCGTACGAAGAGAGTTTGTAAATGTTCTGTTGTACTATAACCTTTGCAGAAGCCCGCCTGTTCTACCGGCTGATAACTATCAAATTTGTTGGTTAATCTGTTCGTGATAATTTTGGATACTAGTTTATCAATAGTTATCTATCTTAAATTTATCTCCTTTCTTATACAATGATATAACCTGTGCATTACTCCAGCCTTCCAGGATATTAGCTTCTGCAGGACACTTATTCAAGAGTATTTGTATGGCTTCCAAGATGACCATTCCTCCCATTTTTATCATCTTGCTTGTAACGTTGTCTTCGCCTGGTGCTCGACCGTTTTTCATCTGGCTGAGAGCTAGTTGTATTTCATCCATGTTAATCTCAGGCATTTCGTCAGAACCGACGTTTGTTATTAAAATGTATTCTTTCGGGTTTGGGTTTCTTGGATGAGTATAGATCTGTATAAGAGTTTTCAGGTTTAATTTCACCTTGTTTGTTTTTCAGTTGATATATCCTCGGTCTTCCGGTGTTAGCCATTGGTTTCAATACTTTCATATTTCTGTTGTTCTCTATCACTTGTCCGATAAATTTTGTGTTGTAGTTTCGTATCTCTTCTCTGGTTTTGCGTCTTATATTCTTGTTCAGCTCTTTATACTCCGGCCTGGATCTATCCAATAGTCTCCTCTCTTCCATAAACTTTAACGTATCTTGGCTTAATTTGCTAGTTGTTTTTGTCCTTGAACATATATATCTTCTTTGTTACTACTTGCATATCTTTCGTTATCCTTTTTTCAAGATTATTCATATCTAGTGTTGTTAGGTTTTCCTTAGATGTTAGTTTCTTACTTAGTTCTATTTGGTATTGAATAATATTTTGCTTTAATTCTTCATTTGTTGGGAAGTATTTTGAATGTACCAGCTTGTTTCTTTCCAATGTAGTGTTGATTTTCACTTTTGCTCTTACTAATCTGTGGTCACTGGCTATGTTAAATTTGTTAATGATTGTCTTTCACAATATGTTTTTTATCTGTTAATGTATAATCTCGTTTTTTTGTCTTCCTGTCCCGGCTCTTCCATGTCCATCGGCGCTGTTTACGTTTCTGAAAGAAGATGTTCATGCAGTATAGTTTCCGATTCTGAATATAGTTTAACAATCTTTCTCCTCGTTCGTTAATAACCCCCATTCCATGTCTTCCTCTGTTCGGTATATTATCTATGTTATTGTATCCTACTTTTGCGTTAAAATCTCCTATTATTAACGTATTTCCATCTTCTTGTGCCATTTGGATACCTTCATATAGATTTTCTATTTCTTCGTCGTCTGCAGCAGAGGTAGGGGCTTACACTTGGATTATTTGAAGGTTATATCGTTTCGATATCCTTAGTGTTATGTATATTACTCTGATTTCATTTTAGCCACTGTGTACTTAAGTCGGATCTTTACTAGAAATACAACACCGCCAATATGTGTCTTTATTCCTTTATTACATTGGTACATTAAGTATCCTGACTTGAGCGTGGTGCATTTTTCACCTGATAATCGGGTTTTACATAGGCTTAGAACGTCCCATTTAATGTGTTGGAGTTCTTCTTCTAGCTCTAATAGGCGGTCTTCTGATTTCAAGGTTTTGATGTTGAAGGTAGCAATATTTAGTGAAATTTTTCGTGATTGGTTGGTGTATGTGGGTTGTTTTAGCGAATGTTTGCCTCCCCTAGAATCCACGAGACTGACCTGCTGAGAGGTGTGGGAATGTGAGCTCAGTGCCCTACCCACCTGGAGTCCTGTTTCATACGTTTTATCATTCGGCATTTTGGGGGTATAATGACCATAATCTTCCACGCTGGCCAGACGTGTTGGAAGATGGATAGGATATAGGAAAGATACGATGGGTAGGAGAATGCCATGGCTCGCGTGGGCAGAATCGCGTCCCTGAAGTAAACCTGTTCTACACCGGGGTCGTGAGAAGTGTGTACCCGTTACCCTAACTGTCCATAAAAATATCCATCGGAATATCCATTAAATAGTGCCTTAAGAAGAATATACGTAAATCAATGATTTGAAGGCTCAGTTGTCAGCACAACAAAATGTATTAAAAACTCCCACTTTAAAATCAATCGCAGTAACTGCAGCATCATTCAAAGTCATATATTTTTTAGCAAGTGTAAGCCATTTTCTGATGGACAATTTCTTAGAGAAACTGCGGAAATGTCGGGTTCACTTTTTAAGGATGAAATTGGCGATGCAATTAAGAACTTACAATTATTGTCACAAAATAGTGTAATGCCACGGTTAAAAAATTAGTGAAGACGTAGCTGATCACTTATGCAGTGATATTAATAAATATCCATGTTTCTCCATACAAATTGGTGAATCGACAGACATACGTGAAATTTTCAGTCGCATGGATTTTGAAGACTTTACCTTTAAAAAAGAAATGTTTGATTCCTTTGAAAGAAAGAACTAGTAGAGATTTATAGCACTGTGTCTAAACTGTGACGAATTCCCAAGTTTTTTTTTCTGTATAATCCACCAACAAGAGATTAAAGACAAAAGAAGTCATGGATATAACATGCAAAATTGTTAACTCAATCCGAGGAAAATCTCTCCACAGGCGTCTTTTTCAATCTAAACTCGTCGAAGCACAACCAGAAATGTTATTACATACGGATGTAAGGTGGCTAAGTAGAAGTGAATTTTTACAACGATTTTGTTGAGTGAAGTTATTAATTTTCTTTGAAGAGCGAGGTGACAAATGTGAAAAATTGTTTGTTGAAAGTTGGTTTAGCGATTGAGGGTGGGTTTCACAAAAATCTTGTTAATTTAACGAATTATCAAAGCTGACAAAAAAGCATCATTTTTTTTATTTAATAATGTATTATTTGCCATTTAAATTTGAATTTTGATTTGATTTTCCATGCATTTCGAGTTAATGACAAAAACTGGTCGGTTTCGGTGGAAGCGCCTAGGACATTGGGGAAACTGGGAAAGTCGCGAAAAATAAAACGATTTCGTTGGGTTCCAAAAACCCTAGCCGTTTTTGAACCCGATATTCAAAGAATTACCTTAACCAGGGTTATTTTACCTCCAGTTGTATTTTCGTGCCGTCTCAAGTAACATTTGTAGCTTAAGGGTAAGGAATTTGATGTCAAAATGAAGCGCCTTCTGTTGTCAAGATCAGCGCCAAAACCACTGGATATTTTATTATACATTTTTCTGCATTTATTTAAGAAGGTGTGCTGATGAGACTGATATCGATTTTATTCGAAAAAAAACATCCTACAGCGCCACCAAGCAAACAAATCCATCGGAAAATATGCCAACTAATTTTAAAAATTCGTGGCGGTAAAAGTTTAAGCCAATACCTACAACTCCTGCCGGCGTTGTACCTTCCGTGTCAAAAGTGAAAGTAGCTAACAAATTGACAGTTATCGCGTGTTTGTGTTTCTTAATTTTCTCTGCTTTCGTTCCTCTTTATAAAAAAAATCAGTCTTTTTTAAGATTATTTTTGTTCGACTTATTCCTAATAAGGTAGGCATATATTTTATAGATAATTTAAAGTATTTTTAAAATAAAACTTTCGGATAACCTCAAAATATATTTTTTACCTATTAGGTATTTGCTATTTATGTATTTATTTATAGAATCCATTTCTTCTAACCGCTTTTATCGCTATGGCAAGTAAAGGGAAAAAACTGTTCATTCCGAAGCCAGAAATATAGAAATTTATCTAAAATAAAAATAAAGTTTCCTTATTTATTTCCTTCTCAAATCTAATTCTGGTACTTGTCTACTAAATTTTCTTTTAACAGTTTTAACAAATTTATATAAGAACGTAGGTACATAATAAAAATTAATAAACTTGCAAATACACAATGTTACACGTTTAAATTTACCGCCAAAGTACTATTGACACTGAGTGTACCTCTAAAATACAGCGACACCACACCACGCCAACTTGACAGACTTGTTTGATTGGTGGCGCTGTAGATACTTAACAAAAATAACAAATAGCGGCCTTCTAAGTACAATTTTGTTGCCAAATACACCCATAATAAAGCACATGGTTGAACTTTAAACTATATTAGACCGGTATTCTTTAATAAATAAATCAGATAGTATAAAGTAAATTAGGATTGATCCAATGTTCTGAGTGCTAATCTTGAGGAAATCTTGTCTCATAAGCTCTGTATAAAATCACAATAGCCGCCATAATGTTACTTGTAGAAGTGAGCAAGCAGTGTAGTAAGTCTACAATAGATGGCGCCTAGCTAAAATCTGAAAGAAAAGACAGGAAGCTGCATTGCCGACCAAACCCGTGTTTGTCCCAACAAGGATAAACAATGTCCGGCTTCTTAGAAAGATTTAAATGATCCCTTCGAAAATGTGTCTATACCGTATTTACCGAGTCGAGTTAGTAAAATCTGCAACCCACATCACATATTTGCTAGACAAATAGATTCTTAAGGTAGTTATCGCGAGGTTCCGATTTTCTTACGACACAGTTGATTTTTTTTATATGTATAGTTAAATAGTTTTTGAGTACACGGTTAAAATTCCGGAGAGATTGACCACCTAGAACCAGAGAAAATAATTAATGAAAAAAATGCCCTTATACACGGTATTCCTTATGAAACTTGGAAAATAAGTGCATCTTCGATCACATTAAGCATGTATTTCTTACCACTTTGATCAAATTTTTTTGGCGGCAAGAAACATTTTTGATAGTTAACTCGGCGAAATTTCGAAGCATTTGACCACCTACTTTTGTAGATACAAAATAATTAATACCATTGTGTTGAACTTTTACGAAAGAAGACTCTATTGATAGGCAACACTGCAAACGAGAGAAGAGGGGGTTTGAACGCGCGATATTCAAACTGTCGCACGATCCTTGTTGGTTACCGGGGTAATTTTACGTTTCAATAAAAAAAACCAATAATGGTGCAGCGTCATGGAAAAAACATTCAATTAAATAAATGTTGCATATATTTATTTTTTAATTATCAACAGTAAAATTTATCTATACATGTACCTTTTAAAACGCGTAACTCTGTGAAAGTCTTGAAAAAAAAGCTACTGGCTATTTTATGATCCCTTAAAAAACATATTTATTTATTTTTCCTCGCAAACCTTCCCTTATATCGTATGCGGTTCATTTTTCCGCAACAACCGTTCATCACCTAACCTCACACCTTACTTTCGTATGTCAGTGTGACAAAGTCGATAGAAAATGCAGCGTTGCCACGATCGATCAAGTAGTCGATAATACGTCTGGGATGCGTAAAATAGTACAGGGCACGGATTCGGTAAGTTGGCAACAGTTACAGTCCAAACCAAAAGTTTTCACGACGCGGATACAGTTTTTCAGAGATTTCAACACACGCGGTCAGAATAAGTTTTGGTTCAGACTATCGCACGTGAACTGCCTTAATATGATTTTTTTTCTAAAGTATAAATCAACGTGACCATTAGTTTGCTTTTTTCCTGTCATAATGTAAAGGTTATGTTACATACATTTTATTTGTGGCGCTTGATTTCACTTTTAGAGGTAAGTAGCAATAAAACAGTTTAAATACAAATGCGGCTTTACACAAATCGTCAGGTAATTCAACTCGTAAACAAGATTCTGTTTACTTCCACTGACTCTACTCTGTGGATCTGGATAGTTCTTTGATCTAATTTTATTATAAGGTTACATTAGTGATCTAGTCACTGATGAAATTTGCAATATGGGTTGCAGATTTTACTGACTCGACTCGGTAAATACGGTATAGTTTCTAATTTTCTATTAAAGTCGGCAAATTTAAGAAAGCAAGTTTGGTAAACCATTTCTGGGAATTCTGTAAATAGATATCCATTTATATTTTTTAAAGAATATTGAAACTGAATAATATGTCGTTCAATGAATAGATTACGTCCTTTTACCTGGGTATAAATCAGCCGGTTATAGTATACCTGCAGTTTCTACATTTGTATTTAGGTACATAATAATAAACAGATATGGTTTACCTGAACAGTTTTTAGACAAATGATAAAGTCGTTTTTTTTTTCTGTTTGGTATAATTTAGAACATAATACGTTTAATCTTTATTATTATCATAAATACCATAAGCAAATTGCTTTATTTTTGGGTTTTGTGTAACCATAACCGGCTATTCTATTAATTTTGTAACTAATTCAACAAATCTTGCATTAAAACTACATATAACTTTTTTCAATTGCAGCCCTATAAATCAAATTTCTCGAATGGATTCTTGTATTTTCATATTTATGCATATCTATAAATACCACTCTAACGTATCACTCAAATATGCAATATAATCAGTGTTGTATTAATTTTATTCGGCTTAGGTATAGTACCTACATACAAATGATTTATGATGGTTGTATTTAAGTCTCATAATCCACAAAATGCCTCCGGAACGAAACGGCATAGCAAAATATTTAGTTGCACAATAACACAATTTCTCGGTTGTAGAATAGTATATTAAAATACAAGTTGCAGAAGGCATGTATTCAAGCACGAATTTGAAATTCCGAAACGAGCCGCATAGCGGTGAGTTGAGGAACAAATGAGTGCTTGAAAGACCTTCTGCAACGAGTATTTTATACTATTTTTTCTATTTTGCCGCTTTATACCATTTTATAAATTAAAAAATAAAAATTTTAAATCTAGGGAATTTTGCGGTGGTTGGTGACGTTTATGTTGGCGTAATTTTAGGTTAGAAAATTTATTGCCGGACAAGTCCAGATCCCAGTATGAAAAAGAATTTTTGACGTATGTCAGTTGACAGTTCAACGCTACCAACATCAATACAGTAAATTTTACTAGTATATTTTAGCACTCCAACGACTTATTTTAACACTCAAATGACGTCATTTGGGTGCTAGAATGGAGTTATTTTAGCACCCAAATAGAAAAATAAATTATTTTGAAACGAAAAAAGACTAGTGCTGCCAGCTAGACGGCCGAAGTCTCCATAACTTGGAAATTCCCCAACCTTAAAAATGTTTTTCCAAATGCACTTGATTAGTTTCTATACAGACAAAGATTGAATGCAGAAATTTTCCGTTCGCCCGTTTTGTTCACTAATTTCCCTTACAAAATCCGAAAATTTCTCATATAAGCTGAGACCTTTATTATATTAACTCATACATTTATAATTCAAATATCCCAGCGTGGGTTGGATTAACTCAAAGCATAAATAATAACAAATTTCGTAAAAATGTACCCGCGGATTATAACTTATAACCATTTTGTTTACTAAATTTACATACCAGTTACATTAACAGATAAAAGCTCCATTAGGTTAATAATTAGTAATTTACAACAACAATTTGAATTGTATATTTTTTTATAATTTGCTATAAATCTTCCGGCTCTGTTAGAATATTAATTACAGCACGTATTTTGATTAATTACTTTATGGATGTCGACCAGTAATGCATTCAACAAACTTGGTTTATCAAGTTATACTAATGACTTCCATTTAAGCAAGTTTCGAAGTGAAATGCCGTTTCTCTATCGCTCAAAGGGTCAAAGGGTAACTTTACAGGTATCTGTTGCGGAATTTCCTTGGTAAAAACTCGAATTTTTAATTTTTACACAGTTTCATTTTTTTTTTTAATTTAAAAAGAGAAAATTACATGTTACTTGACTTGAATACGGATCGTTCGATGATACTGGAATTATAGATTCGAAACCGTAAATTTGTATTTAAACCCGATAAGCTTTGCGTGAAATATAAAAGAAAGCCTCACAAAAAAGCTCAAAAGATCAACCGATGGAAGTGCAGGATGTATCTGAAATTATTTTCGGAAATTACGAGGAGATAGTGGCACTAAAGACAAAACCCTTAATAAATCAATGTCTTCTACTTGATGTGGTTACATTTTATCCCTAGCTTACTGAGTTTTATAATAGGTCGAGTTAGTTATATTTCAATTTGAGACTTTCCGCACACGCGAATTACACATTAAATCTATTTAATCAAATTTAAAAGTTTGAGATTCAACGCTGGGGGTTGCAATTTGAAACAATGCGATTTTATAAAAGTCATTTTTACAGAAGAAATGTTGATACTGTGCAAATCAGATATTCGTCCAAATTTTTGAGCTTTTAAAGCTCGGATATATTTGATCAAAACCTCATTTCTTAAGTAAATCTGTAGATCTAAGGCGGAGTAAAAAGCTTTGTCAAGCCACCCATGAAACAACACAGTTGAGGTTCTACTTTTTTAAATTTTAAAGACAAGGCTACTTTAATGCAACGCTAACAAATTACATACACTTTGCTTTCTGAGATTATATTAATATTAACGAAAATCGCTTTAATTAGAAATTAATAAGTTTGTGCTTGTAGAACGTAGTGCTTTGGTAGCCTGGAATTTCTGGAAATAAAACAGATAGTTGGAGACAGAAAACAGACATAATAAACTTCATGTCGTCAAAACAAAGGTGGACGGAAAGAAAGCCACGTTTTAGTGGATGCCACCTTAGATCATTGTTACAATCATAAATTCCGTATGGTTAACGTTGACAACCGAAGCAAATTTCTAAATTGCTTCTAGTCACAACATTTTCAAGTTTATTCAAATAAAATGTTTCGTATAAATAGCCAAAAATATTTAAAATTATTAGTAAATTATAGATACTTTCGAACCAATGTCGACAGGAAATTTTTTTATAAACAGGAAAACTCACGTAATAAAGCGGAAGTCATTTATAACCAGCTATAAATTTGGTTAATACAACCGTGTCCTGTAAATTTGTTTCGGAGGGCAATTCGATATTCGACAGACCGAAAGGCTTGTGAAAATATAATTAATTGAAAGGTGCGTGAAATTCGGTTATGCTAATTTTATAATAACAGGAAATTTTTGTTTTTTATTCTTTTTCATAAAACTCGAAAGAATAGCAACGGCTTCTTGTAATCACATGCACTTAATGTAATTCATTACGATAGAATTGCTTTAACGTGTTTAGAAGTTTCCAAATTGCAACCCTGAGGTTCGAATTCAAATCTTTGAATTTCAAAAATTAAATTTTAAGTATCTAATCATTGAAAAAACTTCCAAAACTACTTCTTACATAAATTGTTGATTTAAATTCAAACATACGACTAATATTTAAAAACATGAATGTGCGATTTCAGTTTATTACTTAGTTAAAAAAAAATTGAACGCTATAATTGTAAAATATTGGGACAGCCCTATTATATTTCGCTGAATCAAAAATTAGTTCGCAAATTAAAATTTCAATCCAAACCACAATTTAAATTTAATTCAGGCCTTGTTCGAATATTCTATTTTAAATCTGGCACTTGAATCTAACTAGAGACGGTGGTAGTTTTGTAATTTTATGGTTTTGGCCAAGAATGAATTTTTAAATTCTAATCTAACGTTACGTTCGGTATTTTAACAGTTTACTAATTTTTATTTTAGCGAATTAGCGAGCTCGCCACAACAAACTCTCAGAAATTATGAGACTTTAAAAAATCTATTCTCAACTGGATTAACCAAAATTCAAGCTTAATTGGTAAATTCAAACTTATTCTAAAAATCAATCTTACAATTTATCTGTTCAAATTAAGGTTTAAATCCCAATCTTAAATTTTGGTTTAATACTAATTAAACAAGAGGTTTATAAATATTAGGAGTTGAAATTATAATTTCAGCTTTAAAATTATCCCTTAAGATTGGATTACTACTTAATAAAAACTTGAAGCTCGGATTTAAATGCTTGTTATCGCAAAATTTATAACGTTCTCAGCTTGTATTATAATTGAAATAAATAAATTAATGGGCGTAGGGATATAGCAACCCCGCCACTTAAGGGTGCAAAACTCTTGCAATCGCGGGTATAAATCTATAAATGACCCCCCTTCGTACTGCCAACAACCTCTTCCTTGACGGTGGAGGAGCAGACAGAGGTTAGGGCACTCTCTTGTCCTTGGGGTAAGAAATTGCCCATAAAGGCGGATGAACTGAAAATAGTCGACCGCGTGGGCATGCAGAAGGCAACGGGAAATCACTGCAATGAGACTTCCCTAGTACTTACAGCTAACATGGCACAAAACCATGATGAAAGAAATATTACTGATCATGGATTTCGGATACCAAGATACGGCAGGGGAGGACAGTCTCTTTCATTCTGAAACCCTTATTATACCGTAAATCAGAGCACATCTCCTTTAAAAACCTCCAAACTACCTGTGAAGATCTGCATCTGGAATGTCAAAACTATGTACGAAACTGGTAGAATACACAACGCCATTAAAGAGATGAATAGACTTTCAATTGATATTATGGGAACCAGTGCGCTGGACTGATTCTGGGCAATGTTCAATAAAGGACCATCAAATATATTATTCTGGAAACACTAATGGCGAACATATACACGGAATTGCCAAATATACTACAAACTTTGTTCCCTTGTCTGAGAGAATGCTTCTTATTCAGATTAATTCTTTTCCTATTAAAAGTAATATTATTCAAGTTCACGCTCCCACAGCTGATAAATCCAATGAAGCATTTGGACTATTCTATGACGACCTAACCTGCACTCTGAGAAAACTAGATAAAAATGATATAACCTTAGTGATTGGTGCTTTCAATGCCAAAATTGACCAAGGAAGATACGGTGAAGTCATAGGACCTTTTGGGCTAGGCTAGATGAAATGAACGCGGAGATCGACTGAGTGTCTTTGCAATGGAAGACCAACTTGTTGTCATCAATTTACCACCAAAGCATCTACTTATATACTTGGAGTTAACCTCGAGATACTCCAGATCCAGATCATCAGGGACCAAATCGATTATATTGTGATAAAGCGACCTTGTAGCATAGATTTTGACATACACTTGCCCGGCTCAGTTGGTATGACGTATGTATTAGTCAGGGTCATTACACGAGTCAGAGTAAAGGCATTCACGCTATTAACCGCTGAGAAATTGAAATATGAGATGTGCACCTGCATAAAAAGATGAATCCGCATTCTTTAAAATATACAGATTAGCACGTTCGTGGTTCAAGATGAATGCATAAAATACGATATCTCTCGCAGCTGCGCTGATAACAGTATTTTTATAAAATACTCACCTCAGCGTAAAACGATACGTGTAAGTGGAGATCTGCCTCCTATATAAGGAACAGCTTTGACAGACCCCTTCATAGTCAGTGCATCCGTTAAACACTCATGTCCTTAAGACATCAGGTCCCATCCTTCGTTCTAGTAGTATTTCCTACGATTTGTATGTAAGACTATTTTTCTGCATTTAACTTAAATGTAATTGAATTCATACTAGGGCTGGCTAATAGTTTAGATCAAACCGTTTGTTTCATTTATTAACTTTTTGTTTGTGCCTACTCTCTAAAATTGCGTAAGTGTTTGCTTGTAACTGTAACTTTAAATAATATTTGTAAAACTTAATCGGACAATATATGTTATGTTAGTTGAATCAGACTTTTGATATACAACCTCTCGCAGCAACTAATCCCTACGTGGCGTAGCTGGTTAAGTACACCGTGATGTTGATACCTAAGAATTATTAGTAATTCTGTATAAATTTAAATATTAACTTCTAATATTATTGGTCAAACCGCTACGTTACAATATCATGATCAACAAACGATATAGAAACTCAATAACTGTCCGGAGCGAATATTAAATATGATCACAATCCCCTAGTTGGTACAATAAGAATTAGATTTAAGAAATCCAAAAAAAGTAAAGTAACAAAATATATTTTAAAACAACTGAAAAATGAAGATGTAAAGGAAGAGATGCAACATTACATGAAAAGCAAAATTACTCGAACGGAGACGGTGGCGCATGCTGAGGTAGAAGTTAAAAACTACAAGAAATTAATAATGAAATTCTCGACATATAATACCTTCGCTCAAAAAGGGTACAAAGAAAACATGGAAGAAAAATAACATACTAGAAAGCGTGGAGCGATTGAAGTATCATTAGAAATAACAGCAGAAATAAAAGAGGCAAAGGATGGAAAAGCAGCAGACTAGATAATTTCTATTCAGAATTTTTAAATCATAGATGACGAAGAAAGCAAATATCATATTTCAATATTCAATAACATATACAGGGTGTTAGTAGGTTTTTTTTATGTAAAAAGTTCATATAAACCCAGGTCCGAAAACGCTTAGTTTCCAAGATACAGAGTGTTTAGTTTCTCGTTTTTTTTTTTTATTTTTTTTTAAATATTTCAAAAACGTTTTGAGATATTCACACAAAATTGCAATTTGACAAGATGACTCTATCTATTTGGCAGTATTTGACAGCAGCCTACTAGATAGACCATACCGGTTTTGTGGTAGGTACAATAATAATAAATAATTTTTTATCTTGAAAACGGCTACATGAGCGATAAAATACTAAGAGGTCATTTTTGTTAACAATTAATGGAAGATTTAAAAAAATATTTTCGAATTAGAAAAAATCAGTGGCGTGCCTTTTTTTCTTTAAAAATATGTCATCGCATGGCCGTACGGACGCCACTGGTCTAAGTGAAAATATTCTGTCTACTTCAGAATATGGGTATTTATCATGTCGTAGCGTGTCCCAAATTTTGTGTGAATATCTCAAAACGTGTTTGAAATATTTAAAAAATATATAAAAAGAAAAACCAGAAACTAAACACTCTGTATCTTGGAAACTAAGCGTTTTCGGACCTGGGTTTATATGAACTTTTTGCATTAAAAAACCTCAACAATCACCCATTAAAATCTTTTGCACTTATTTACTAACACCCTGTATAACACAGGAAAGATCCCACCAGAATGGCTTAAATCTACCTTAATAACTCTACCTAAAAACTCGAATGCGAAAAAATGTGAAGACCATAGGATTACGAGCCCTAACAACTATATATTGGGACAAAATAAAATACATATATAAATCAGGTATTTGACAGTTTATTTGTTTTTCTAATAATTTTTTAAATTTAATACTAAGTAACTAGTTAATTAACAACAATTGGGGCCAATCAGCAACACAAAAAATAAAATACTTATTCTATCATTTCTAATTAACAAGAACAATGTTCATATTGTGTGGCAACTAAATATTGGGACATAGAACGAATTTTTATGTCTAAAATGGAGTAACATCGCCCTTAGAGTTTATCGCCGCTCGAATTCGGTTGGGCATTGACTCAACTAAGGATCTGCAGGTTTCAGGAGTAAATCCATTCCAAATTTGCTCTATTTTAGCTCTAAGTTCCGGTAATGTCCGTTGTTGGTTGTTCGTCAATGTTTGTTTTATTTTATGCCACACTGTTTCAATGGCATTGAGGTTAGGACTGTTCGAAGGCCAAGAAAGAACATTGGCGTTGTGGTCGCCAACCACTTTTTTGTAATTTTGGCCGTATGACAGGCCGCCCCATCCTGCTGAAAAATGTCATTTTCGCCAGCATTTAACTTCGCGATACTTGGTAGCAGACTGTTTTGCAGTATTTGTTGATATTTCGCAGCATTCACGGTGCCATCAATAAATTCAAAACATCCTAATCCTGAAGCTGTCATGCAGCCCCAAATCATCACACCTTTAGGAAATTTTACCGTATGTTTTAGGTAATACTTGTGGAAAGTCTCTTGTTTAGTGGGAATCACGCGTTTGCGGTGATCACTAACACATACGTCGAATTTTGATTCGTCGCTAAAAATTACTCTGGACCAATCTTCTACCGACCAAGATAGTTCCAGAGTAATTTTTAGCGACGAATCAAAATTCGACGTATGTGTTGGTGATCATCGCAAATGCGTGATTCCCACTAAACATGAGACTTTCCACAAGTATTGCCTAAAACATACGGTAAAATTTCCTAAAGGAGTGATTCGGGGCTGCATGACAGTTTCAGGATTAGGATGATTTGAATTTATTGATGGCACCGTGAATGCTGCGAAATATCAAGAAATACTGCAAAACAGTCTGCTACCAAGTATCGCGAAGTTAAATGCTGGCGAAAATGACATTTTCCAGCAGGATGTGGCGGCCTGTCATACGGCCAAAATCACAAAAAAGTGGTTTGGCGACCACAACGCCAATGTTCTTTCTTGGCCTTCCAGCAGTCCTAACCTCAATGTCATTGAAACAGTGTGGCATAAAATGAAACAAACATTGAGAAACAACCAACAACGGACATTACCGGAACTTAGAGCTAAAATAGAGCAAATTTGGAATGGATTTACTCCTGAAACCTGCAGATCCTTAGTTAAGTAAATGCCCAACCGAATTCGAGCGGCCATAAACTCTAAGGCGATGTTACTCCATTTTAGACATAAAAATTCGTTCTATGTCCCAATATTTAGTTGCCACACAATATGAACACTTTTCTTGTTAATTAGAAATGATAGAATAAGTATTTTATTTTTTGTGTTACTGATTGGCCCCAATTGTTGTTAATTAACTAGTTACTTAGTATTAAATTTACAAAATTATTAGAAAAACAAATAAATTATCAAATACCTGATTTATATATGTACTTTATTTTGCCCCAATATATAGTTGTTAGGGCTCGTATTAGCCCCATAAGTCACCTCCTCGAAACAGTCCTAAAAATAATACAGAAAGGGATATATAAAAGTGCGAAACATACATAACTCGCAGTTTTAATCTCGGGATACTTTGGCCACAAGAGAGGCTCTTTTCGCAATACAGTTCTGGTTTTAGTAATGCAGAGACGTCAATTGTGACATATGTATATACTATAGGTACAATGTCATCAGAGTGACAAATCAAATGAGAGAAGAACTCGCAATAAAAGGAGGCGTGCGGCAGGGTTGTGTGCTTTCTCCGTTGCTCTTTAACGTTTACTCGCAGCATATTATGAAACTGGCTTTAGATGATATTGCCAAAGGAATACTCATGAATGGAGAACGTCTGAATAACATTCGATACGCAGACGACACAGTTATCTTTGCAGACAGTCTGTAGGATCTACAGTCTCTAGTATCAAGTGTAGGTAGCAGAAGTCAGCCAAAGCTCTGGTCTCTACTTTAACATCAAATAAACTATATGGTCATCAGTAAAAATCAAGCTCTACGTGGTCAAGTAATAGTCAATCGGAAGCCGATAACATGAGTCCCACGAGTCACTAGATACGATTACACCCAATTGAGATAAAACAAAAGATCAAGAAAGCCAGATCAGCATTCACCACAATGAGTAGCATCTTGAAGAGCCACGATCTACTTTACACACCAAAATTCGTTTACTACCAGCTACGTGTTTACAGTTCTCCTGTATAGAGTTGAATCTTGGACAATGGCCGAGGCGAGGTGTCCACTAAAAAACTCGTCGAATATTAAAAATCTCATGGGTGGACTGTGTCACTTATAATGAGGTATTACGTAGTATGAGTAAAGAGTTTGAAGTCCTTATCAGTGAAAAACGATGCAAGCTGGAATACTTAGCCCACATACTGCGCAACGAACGTCTGCTGCAAGCTGCAACTTATTTTACAGGGAAAAGTGCACGGAAGAAGAGGTCCACGGGGAGAACAATGTCTTGGCTGCAGAATCTATGAAACTGGTTCGCCTTGACCACCACACCGCCACAACTGTTTCGGACAGCGACCAATAAAATCATAATCGACATTCGAAACGGATAGGCAGTACAAGACTACAAGAATAAAGTGTAATACTTCCCCTTCGCTGAAGTGGTTTAATTTCGAAATGAATTTTAAATTCAAATTCTGCCACAAAAGCTAACAATAAACTGTCTGCTTCAACTCTAAACTAAGAACCTTAAATGTGAATCAGTTTCTGATCTCAAATTTCAATCTAAAATAAAATAAACATCGAATCCTGAGATTTAGATCTGGCTTTGAGGATTTAAGCTTTGCTGTTTTTTGCAGTCGCAACCTTAATAACCCAAAACTCTCAAAATCTGAAGTCTAAAAAAGTGGATATGAATTTTCAACATTGAGTTTAAATTTCATACCTTTGCATTTAAACTTTAATCATTTACTTTTTGACTGTTTTTTTTTTATTTTACGGAAATTATCATAACTAGTCAGTAACGACTAACCTACAATTTTATTTTAAAATTCTTAAAACTAGTTACTTAGTTACTTAGCTAGGATGTTCGCATCGGTATCCCTTAGATTCTAAGATAAAGACACAATCTTAGCGTGTTACACTAACCTCCATTCTAACACTGCACTATACACAATGCACTACACAAGTTCAAAAGGTTTGACCCTTTTGAGTCTTCTTTTTAGGCCAATGTTATCCAGTATCTGTATCTCGATGCTGCCGTGGGCGTGGAGTCTTCGCTCGTGCTTTTCTGAAAACCTCTTGATCTCTTCTTTGACTGTCAGTAATTTTAGATCATTTTGATAATACCAAGGCGCATTGACAATACCTTGGAGTACTTTGTTCTGAATTCTGAATTCCATAAAGCAGACTGGTTTTAAGAATGGTCTATACAACAGTATCTTACTATTCACTAGCCAGCGTGGCACAGTGGTAGAATGTCAGGTTAGCTTTGCACTAGTCCTTGGTCCGAATCCCCCATTCGTCGTTGGGCTCTCCTCCGAATACGGGCCTAGGAATAAAGTAACAAGGTCTTGCACATACATACACATTACCCACTACACATGGTGCAGTATTTAGGTAAAATAGCGCACCAACTTCGTAACCCGCAGAGACGGGCCGGGTTGTGCATTGCATGCGTAGAACCTCATACGTTAACGCACCAGCCTTGACACCGAAAGGTATAAAAGCTTCCAGATAATATATATGTCGCAGTCGGATTCCAAAAACCGTCAGTTTGCAAACTGACTAGTCAGATTGCAAACTGACCGACGTTTTCTAAAACGCTTTTAAAATGCAGATCGTTTTACAATCGAACTGAAATTTTCAGTCAGTTTGTAAACCGCAAGCCACGCCTCCGACGGATTGTCAACTCTTTAAATATGTCGCAGTGGGATTCCAAAAACCGTCAGTTTGCAAACTGTCTAGTCACAAGTAAAACACTATCACAAGTAAAATAGGTACCCATTATAGGTTATGTTATTTACCGAGAGAGAAGAGACTGTTACAGTGGTATGGGCACATAGTGAGGATGTCAAAAAATAGACATCCCCAGAAGAATACTAGAAGAGAAACATGGGAACAGAGCTTAGAAAGGAGGAAAACATAGAGAGGAAAACACCTGAGAGAAATAAAAAGAATGGCAGCCAACCGCCACAGCTTCCGGAAGTGGATAGAGGACCCGACGCTTTAAGGGCACAAGGGTGAAGGAAAAGAAGAAGAAGAAGTTACTTACCGGAATAATAATTCTCGAGTTCTCGATAAAAAATATCCTTGTCTACAGTTTGAGGTGTGTTAGGTTTTGTAGGCCCTTCGACGGTTTTTCCATATTCACGTATCAATATAAGACAGTATATAATAAACAAATTTGCATAAATGCCACTGCTCACCAATGCAGACACAGCCGACCGTTCAAAAAAGCGGTAAACACTCAGTTTAGAAACGGACTGAATTTGTTTCAGGCAGAATGTAAAACGTTGAGAACGATGAAGAAGATTTTACAATGCGGCGGAGGCGTGGCTCGCGGTTTACAAAGTAACTGAAAATTTCCGTCAGATTGTAAAACGATCTGTATTTTAAAAGTGTTTTAGAAAACGTCGGTCAGTTTGCAATCTGACTAGTCAGTTTGCAAACTGACGGTTTTTGGAATCCGACTGCGACATATACATTATTACATGCTTGTGGGAGTTTAGCTGTAGCTTCTTCACTATCATTTCTCACTGTTAGGATAGCTGTCATCAGCATAAGTGGCAATTGTAACATTTTAGGTCTCTGGTATATCGCTAGTATGCAGCAGGTATAGCACAGGTTCTAGCACGCTACCTTGGAGTACACCTGCGTATAAGTCTTTTATTGTAGAGTACTTACGTTTCCCCTTGTTTTACACTAAGTATTCGTCCAAAAATATAAGATTTTAATAGCTCAGTAACATTTTATCCAGCTTGTACGTTAGTCCCTCATGACAGACTCAATTGTCGAATACTTATTCTTGATGACTACTGATGAGTAAGGATTCGTTTTTTCTCGGCAATGATAGGTTTTAGTCGCTCCAGTAGTAGTTTCTTGAATAGATTAGATACAATTGGAGGAGAGATAGATGCGGCTTCATTTGGAGGTTTACCATGTTTAGCAATCATAATTACCTCAGCCATTTGTCACGTGCTAATTCCGCACTACGACAACTTATAGGGGACGTCGATGTCCTTAGGCTCGCGGCTAACAAGCAGTCGAAGAAGTGGGGTTCGACACGCTAAACCCTTCAAATAGGGAGGTCGTAATCGGAAGGAAAATGGGTGCCACTGCGGAAATCGCCCAACATGGTTTCGAGGAACGTACCGCAGATTGTTCCTTCTGGACTCGAAGATGGGGGTGACTGCCACTACTACTGGATGTACTTATCCTTACTTACTGAAATGAAACACTGGCACTGGTAGCCAGGCTCACAGGGCTATACACAATTATTTTTACACAATAAACACAAATAAAAGACAGCAATGAGTTCACAATAATGAAATTTAATGAATGCAAGTAATATTTAAAATATGACAAGAAATGAATCTATGAATTCTACCTTAGGCTATAGGAAAGAGGGTGATTGAGGGATGCCACATTTACTCAAGTTACGGCAAATATAAGTAACAGCTAGGCTCCCTTAATCGCAATCAAATGAGTGGTGAACAAAACTTAAGCTAAAAAAATCCGACTACAAATAATTTCACAAATGCTACAAAAAATAGGCAATCATCGCGATAGTTCACACTGTTTCTGAGTTTAACCAAAAGTCTCCTGGGCAGTTTCTCAAGCATCTCTCCAATTAGAAGGTTATAACCCGAAGTTTTCCTTGGGTTAATGCTGTTTCTGATTTCTTCTGCTACTTCTTTGGGTGTTACTAGATCAATATTGACGTCTTCACGTTCAGATGGTAACTGTTCTTGTATCAGCAGGCTTTCGTTTGACTAAATGACAAGCAAACACCTTAGCTTTTTATTGATTTAAGTTAGCCCAACTTTCATCTGAGGTTCTTATTCGAGGACTATACATCACTGGCCTTTTTAGTTTTTTGTGACTATTTAGAGCGAATAATTTAATTCCTTATCGTCTGTTAATTCCTGTAAATATTTGTTGATAAACTCATTTTTCAATTCTGCAATTTTCCACCTTAATTTTTGGGTTGGCTCTATTTAATCTGGCCAGGTGTTCTTGTTCTCTACCACTTTTACCTTGATTCCATTTTTTCGGCTAGTTGCCCACTGTTATTTGTGTTTATTTGATTTCAGGTGTATTTTTTCATGCAGCTGGTACCTTAGTTACAAAATTTTCAGCTTGTTGGTTAATTGCTCTTTAGTCTTCAATAGGACATTTAGTTGTATTCTGCTTGCCAATTCTTCATGGAACGATTTCACTTAATGTCAGAATTACTGGAAAATGGTCCAAATCGATGTTAAAGTTCTTTTCAACTCTCGTAGTTTAGAGAAATTTTCCTAACTATAAAGAAATCCAGCAAGTCAAGAATTTTCCTTGGATAGCTGGGCCAATATGTAGGCTTTCAAGTCGTCGATTGATAACAACATCCAAGCTCATATGGTGTTTTTTGCAGTAAGCTCTCCTCCAATTATAAAGTTGTTGGCTAACTGGTTAAGAACATTTAGTTCTCTTTATTGTGGTTATGTCATAGCGGACAATAAATTGCGGCTAGAATGTGGTTTTCACTTTCCTGGTGTTAATTGTTATTGCTCTTACTTGATTTTTCTCCAATTCCATTTTCAATTCTTCGTACTGAGAAATGTTTTAACTATTGCAGTACTACCACTTCTTGCTGCATTTGATAGTTGGATAGTATGATAGCATGTATACCTTCTATACCTGATATAGGATTGTCTTGTTAACTGAGTCTCTATTTTGTGGATGTGAAGGAATAATTGAGGTCGACTTGCTTTTTTGTACAATTAGCATTCTAAGTGACTATTCTAATGTTTTTGTTTGCCATATACATTATATTGTTTGAGTTCTTGAAGCCGTTCAAATGAGTCCATCCTAGCTATCAATGTTTGTAGCAGCACGTTTACAGATTCTGCCTGTACTGCTGACTATGTGGTTCTCTGAGGGACTGTATGAGGTATTATATTACCAACACATTGAGCGTAAGTTCTCCCTCTGCTAACTTGAGGGTATGCCCTTGATTTTTTATTTGGTTGCCTCCTGTTGTTTTTGTTTGGGTAATTTTATTTCTTCTAGCCTTCAGTGTTTTTGCTGCTTCGCAAGCTCTATAGTTGGCTGGGTGTTCTAAACTATAATTTGCACATTTTGGTTCTGTTCTGCTGTTTCATTGCATTCTCTTGTGAAAATTTTACCCGAACATTTTACTCATCTTGGGTTGTCTGTTACAAAATCTTTGTGTGTCTGAACACTGTTTGCACTGTGCAATCACTTATGTGTCTTTATTGACAAGGTAAAAGTGTCACTTTATCGGATTAGGCACATAAAGTACGCAATTTTTGGTTTCCTTGGGGCTCCAATTCGAAGTTTTAATCCGAAGATTTCTTTTATTTAATATATTTTTTAACTTCTTCTTTATATTCAAATGTTAACATGTACAGTGAGAGTGGTTTTTCACAATTTCAAATGCTCCTTTTTTTGTTGGCTATCTTTTCTCAGGATATTTACAGCATCCATGGATGACAAATTGCGTTTTTTAGCTCTTCAACAATTTTCTTTGGATCTAATGATGCTGGTAGTCATTTAGCGATCACTTTTATTTATGTTATGTCTGTTTGTCTTCATATGAATGCCACTGCAGCTATTGCTTATTAAGACTTTTAAGACGCCTTTAAAAACTTATCTCTCATTAGTGTGTATTAATTTTTATTTGATTGTTATTTAAAGCCGTCGCTTTATAGGGTGTTTCTTTGTTCTTTAAAGACGTATACAGTGAGTCATAGTTAAGTACATTGCTCACTATAATAGGCGGAGGTTTTGATTCTTTTTCTCAATTATTTAGACATTTACAGTCACGTTTATCATATGGTTTACTGGGGTGGGGCAGTGCGAATGTTAGTCAAATAAATAAATTGAATGTTATTCATAGAAAATTCTTAAAAATTTTGCTACATAAAGAAAACAGATATCCGACAGATTTACTTTATCAAGAGGCTAAAATTTTAGATATAAAACAGCTTTATTTCTTAAAAGTAGTATATAAACAATTTATAAATAGACACTCAGCAAATTACATTAGTCACACTTATCAAACTAGAGCCATAACAAATATTCAGTTAGAAACATCAACTGCAGAAAAAAGCGTAGGACAAAAATCCTTTATTTATATTGCTCCCAGGTATTTTAATAAGTTACCAAAAAAGTTTAGAGAAAATCAATCTCCTCTTGGTTTCAAGCGGAGGGTAAAAAACTTTCTTTTTGAAATGACTAGAAATCAGTTTTATTCATTTATTGGTTAAAATTGATTCATCTATTAGTTAAAATTAGTTAAAATTAAATGTACTTAGTTTTTGTTTATTATTGATAGGTCTATAATTATTGATTATTAACTGTTTGGCCCCCACGCATTCCTTTGATATTTTATTTGGTACTTTTGAGGGACCTTTGTTCAATTAATTTCTGATTTAAAGCATTTATCTGCTTCCGCGTATTTTCCACATTTAGCTGCATTTCTTCAAGTGTTGATTGTCATTTTGCTATCATAACTTTTTCCTGTGACCACGCATTATACAATGCCCGTTCGTTCTGACTTCTTACCTGGTTTTCTTGAAATAAGCCTTGAGTTTGTTGTACTAATAACCGTCTCCTGGTTTTTTGATTTTTGAGAATTTAATAACGGGACGTATAAACCAATACTCAGAACTCGGGAAATTGTAAACAAAAAACGCTAGCCCTACATTTGCAATCATCTTAGATTTAATTTATTCGATAAATAGAAATTTTAATTGAACTAAAGTTCAAATCTAGATTCTATTAGAATTTTCTGAATTTAAATTCGAACATGAGCCATTTTCCAACTAAATTTGCAATTTAAACGCTGAAACTAGAATACTTAAACCTAAATATTCGAATTTCAATCTTTAAGTTTAGAATAAAAGTCGAGTTCTGAGATTTAGATCTGAATTTGAGGATTTAAGTTTGCTGTTTTTGCAGCCCTGCCCCGACTTTTTAAAAGACAATTCTCAAACTGATTGTGTTGACCTCAAACTGGATTTTAAATAAATTAAATTATGCGCCAGAAAATGGTTCTACATAAGAAACTGGTTCAAGCCTAACCTTAGATTTAAACCAGTTTTTTTTAAGTGTAAAGCTGCGTATTCACTAGAGCATTTTTGCGCGCACAAACGGGTTGCGCGCAAAAATGATCATATGAGTACCGGCAGAACAGGTGTGCGCGCAAGGTCTGAGCACGCACGTACGCGCTCCATCGGTTGTCGGTCTCGGGACCACCTCAAAGGAATTTTGCGCGCAAGTTTTGCTCAGTTTGGACGAGATTTTTAATTTATGCAAACAGCTTTAAGTAAAAACACAACTGGAGCGGATATTTGCGCGTACAAACAAAAAGGTAAAAATAATTATGTGTAGATTTTAAAATTTTCGCGAACGAACGTGCGTGCACGCAAACGTTTCTGCCCGCAAAAATGCTCTAGTGAATACGCAGCTTTAGCCTTTATATCGTAAGAAGAGTCAAATCTGATATTGAGGATCTAAGCTTGATTGTTTTAAAAATCCTGCTAATCAAAATTTATTAATTTTTTTTTGTTTTACTTCAAACTGCATTATAAATCCAATTTCTACACCACAACTTCACAATTTTAACTTAGATTTAATTCAGTTTTTATCAAGTTTAGGCCTCGAAGTTCAATCTAGAAGTTTAAAAGAAGAATGGAATCCGAAATTTTGATCTGAATTTAAGGATTTAACCTTTTTTGCTTTAAAATTAAAATTCTACTAATCAAATTTTATTCAAAATCAATTGGCTTTAAACTAAATTCTTCATCAGAACTTCATAATCTTAGCTTCGATTTGAGTTTTTAAAGTTTTATCCTTGAAGTTTAGAGGAAGAGTTTACCTAATCTGAAATTTAGATCTGAATATAAGGATTTAAGTTTAGTGGTTTTTAAACCAAAATCTGTTTTCCAAAGAAAATTCTCAGAAAAAAACTTCATGGTTTTATTGAACTGATTTGAGTCCAATCCTCTGATTTTGGGACCAAAATCTGCATCCCAAAACTTCATGATTTTATTTTGGAACATCAACGAATTGTTTAGAAATAATTCAAAAAACCTTTGTAAAGAGCTATGAGATCAGCACTCAACGTGTGTTATTAGTTTTTTAATCAACGTTTGGAAAGCAAGAAGCGACAACATAGACTTTTCGTTTCTAAAAAGTTTAACAATTTTGCCTGTGGTGCATGCCTTGCAAGAAGCTGCAACTCATTTTCGTGCAAAACTGGTCTTTATTATTTTTTTACCGAGTTGCAACGGATTTAAATTTAAATTTAATAAGTAATTTAGCAGCTGATAATATATTTAACAACAATTAATGCATTAAAGACAGAAAACCTGCTTTTACTTGGATTAGCCTGTACAAAAGTCGAGGTTTTTCCTTGATCTGTTCTAAAGCCTTTCTCTTTTTTCAGGTTCTTCAGTTTTGGTATGGAGAAAAGGCTCGAACCTGATAAGCGCAGGGCATCACCTCATCACAAGTGATAAGCGTTTCTTTTTGCAATCATTCAATCTTCAGCTCAGAAACGTAAGGATTACTGACCAGGGAGACTACACGTGTCAAATTGGTGACGGTTCTTTGGGAGATTTGATCCATACGGTCGAGATTTTAAGTAAGTACCCGTCCGCATATGACAAACTGCCATCTAAGATTTTAAATGTTATCATGGCATAATATTTCAAGAATATTTATGAAGCTTCTGAATTAATTTCGACGAAGGAGGCTTACTTTTTCCTTTATACGGCGAAAACGAGATTCTAGATTATTTTCATGTAAAGTGAGGTAAATTTTGACATTAAATGCAAATAATATACGAACTTCTCCCAAGTTTTATTTCCCCGGTGATCAAAGCGAGTTTTCAAAGCAAGTGGTCCCGTTTGAGTGCTTTGTTCTGACACATTTTGCGGCGGAATTAAATTTAAAATGGAAATGAGAATATAGTTTTCAATTTAAATTTCTAAATTTTTAGAAACGTTCGCATTCCAACTTTTTATTCGATTGTATGTTTTTTACTTAGGTAGTTAACCGTCAACGATCTCTCATATTTCAGGTTCCAAATTAAAAGCATATTTCGCGGTTTATAAACTTTACATATTTAAATACCAATTAATTTCATCTCTAACGAGTACAAAAACTTTCTCACTGAATTTTAATGCTAAAGTTATAACGACAGTAAATTTCAGAACGAAAAGGACACGTTTGCAATTAAGCAAACTTTTATTTTCAAGCAGCGTACTTACGATATTTCAGCGAATCCTGTAATTAGTTGAAGGTAGCGTAAAAGGTATTTTAGATAACGTACGGGTGGCCTTTTTATAAACAAAGTAGATGGGACGTCGAAAATTCGCTTTTAAAATAAAAGTCGTCCTTAGAAATTCCGAAATTGAATTTATTAAAACATAAATATCGAAGCTTAAAAACCTTCTTTAAAAGTCTCAAGGAAGGGGTAATTATCCCCATTATCCTTCTAGTATTCCGCTTTTAGAGCCACACAATGGTTACAAAGAAAGTTAATAATGCAGTGAAGAAGTAATCATGTTTTTATGTCACCATTATCTCTCTTATTGATTTTAGGGAAAGTGGAAATTTTAAGCTTCTGAATAATTTTAAAATAAGGACGACTGAAATGTTTTAAATAAATAATAAATAACCTTATCCCTTGCTTGTGGCGAAATTAAATTAATTTTAAAATTTTGACGGTGATTTTAGTAGGATCTCAAAGTGGAATTTCACATTTTTCCCCAAATTTCAAAACAGAAAAGCACATTACACAACACAGGAACAAAATTAAATTTTAGTTTACATTTTGATACCAAATTCGAGGTAGGTAAATGAATCATAATCAATCGACGTATAGCTGACGTTCATGTCACTTCTGGATTACCCCAGGCTAACACTGTTCCAGTAGGATGCATAAGGGAGGAGAAATGTGGGTTATGAGGGCGAGGGAGTACGGTATTACACGGCTTAACGTATTTGCACCGATACCAAACACGACCTGTTTTACATCAGGGTTGTCCATGTATTCTAAAACCGACTGAAATTTACTGTGGAATGTTTACCTTACATCACCTTTTGTATCATTATCGTGTTAACAACAATTTGTTGTGAAACGTATAACACATCCGTGAGCTTATTACTTGAAAAAAGCAAAGGTTTTCTAAATAGCCACTTAACCATAAAGAAGTAAATACATAGAGGCATAATTAAGGTACCTACTGATTGGGGATTATCACAGTTGGCCTGTTTGATTTAGTTCGTTTAACTTCGGTTTTACTATTAGCACTAACTTAATGAGTGAAGATAATTTAAGGCGGATGTGTTCAAAGTCTCTACAACAAACCAAAAACCAGGCCTTGCCCAAACATGGAATTAAGAAACATTTACTTCTCTATGGTGCGGACTTTTTTTATCGTTTTTATTTAATTTTCAGTCCCTCCAAGCTTACAGATGATTCCACCAGAGAGTCAAGTGACAGCAAAGCAAGGTGGTAGTGTCCTTTTCGAATGTCAAGCAGGTGGTAATCCAACACCTATGGTTCAATGGTCCAAAAAGGTAAGTTTCACAAACATTTAAATAACCCCTTCTATCAAATGTTTAACTACGAAAATTTCTGATATAAAATACAAACACTTCGCGCCCCATTGACGGTGTAATTTGTATAATTATTAAATTTCAAATCGCTGTTACATTGTGCAGACTAATTAAATTTGAAACACGCACGTTGAGGGTAATTAATATTGATCGGAACATTAACGATGGTGTTAAGAGGAAATTTAAATTTTATAATAACATCGTTTTGAATAAATGATGCTGGGTCGAACAAAACCTGTAAATGCACAATGGAAATGCAACTATAAATTTTATTTAACTTATGGGTAAATCCTCAAAAATGAAATAAACAAACTCTTCAGCTTTATAAAACCTGGTCGAAATGTTCAAAATTATATTGAAACTGAAAAATCCGTGGACAAATATAAAAATATTCAGATTTTTATTTAATTTTTTTACGTACCTTTCAAAAGGTTTAATCAAATCAAACATTTTGAATTAAACTACAAAGGGCATTTTGCCGCATTTTTAGTTTTTCTTATTTCCGATTCCAGTCAATAACCGGATGAGTTTTCATTTCATACACCAAATTTCCATTACGTTGTAACAATATTTCAGTTTTGTATTTAAAAGTGACTACGAAGCAATAAACTGTACGTTTTATCACCTTTCATATTTAATTATTTCGATTTTAAAACCTTTAAGCTGAATATTATACTGAATTGATCTTAGTTTGAAGATTCTGGATTCAAATTGAAAATTTGGTAATTAGACTTCGGATTTAAGGACTTCAAACCTGCGCAATTTCCCAACCTTTGCAACATAAATTTAGAATTAAGAACATATCGACTGCAAGCTTGAATCTGAAAAATTGAAATTTAACCTTGAGCTTGAACCTCAAATTGCATTTAAACTTCTTCTTTCTCTTGTGGCCGAAACCTAGGCCAATGGCCTATTATCAACTGATAAAGTGTGAGTTCTGTAAGTCCTCTTTGCTTCGACAGTCAAGCAGCACTCTAAGCTTTGAGCTCTGTAAAAACCAAATTAAAACAGGCCACGGAATGTCGAGGGGCCCTAGAAAGGCTCGGCTCAACCAACTGGATTCCACTAATTTGGGTGCCCGGTCACAGCAGCATTCTAGGCAACGAGGAGGCCGACTGCCTGGCCAAGGAGAGCTCCTTGAAACCCTTTTTAGGTTCTAAACCGGCCCCCGATCTAGGTAAAGTAAGCATTCAGCAAGCAATTAAAGACTGGACTTAGCTTAGCGCCCTGGACTGTAACAATCGAAACGACTTATCCACAAATCTTTAAAAGCTAGGTTCGAACAGCCTCTTAGGTTCAGTAAGAAGCACCTCAAGATAGTCACAGGCCTCCTTACGGGCCTCTCTCCTCTCTGAGGACCCAAGTTGCTAATTCTCTCATCTTCTAAGGCGTCGCCTATTTGGTGCCGGTCTTCTAGAGCCTCTATGAACAATATTCTGGCCTTTGGACTAGGTGCCGGTTTGTATGAAGGCATCTAATAATTTGCGGCGGATGCACAATGGGCCTAGGGCCTGAGTGCTACTTACTAATTTAAGATACTGCCATCTATCCTGAAGTTTTCTTGCATTGATCGATTGAGCAGGTAAATCCATATCTTTGATTGTATACACATTTTCCATATTAAATAGGTTACCTTCTTCTCCGTAAATTTTAAAGGACACCTTCATAGATTTTAGTCTCTTAGAACTATCTTTGTCTGTCCACTTCAGAGCTAGTGATGTCTTCTCGCCATATAATCCCAATTTGGATGCTATTTCTTTATCTATAAGGGTTACGGTTGATCCCTCGTCAAAAAGAGCAAATGTATCGACTTCTTTCATGTCATTTCTCAGTTTCACTGGTAGAACTTTGAGTAGAATTTCTTTTTCGCACGCTTTGTTTGTATAAGCTACAGTATTTATTTTTGTAGTACTAGCCTGTCCTAATTCTAAAGTTTCCTGTGATTCAACTTGTACGTTTCTTGGTTTGTAATTGTCATTATGTAGCAAGTTGTGATGATACTTTTCACAACCATTCATTCCACATTGTCTTTTTCTTGTGCATGATCGTATTCGATGTTGCCTTTTATACAAGAAAAACAAATTCCATTCTTTTTTATAAATTTCCACTTATCTTCGGAGCTTAAAAGATTGAATTGTTTGCATTTGTCTAAAGTATGCTCATTTTTGCAGCATATACAAATACTGTTTGTCCCTTTCTTATCTTGAACAGTTAACAAAGTAGTTTTGTATTTACCTTTTGATCCTGAATCATTCTCTGGTTTGGAAAAACCAATTCGTTGCATGTAACTTAAACCTTCTGCCTTTTTAACTATCCATTCTCTGAAATCTTGCGAATTGTAATTTTCTTTATTTCTTGCTATTTTCTCGCCCCAATTTAATTGTATGTTGTATGGCAATTTCTGTAACATGTCACTTAGCAGCTGAGGGCAATTCATGTAGTTTTGCATTCACAAATATTCCAAAGTGAATACCAAATTAGACACCGTATCAGAAAATGAAATTAGTTTTGAATAGTATATTAAAATACAAGTTGCAGAAGGCATCTATTCAAGCACGAATTTGAAATTCCGAAACGAGCCGCATAGCGGCGAGTTGAGGAACGAATGAGTGCTTGAAGGACCTTCTGCAACGAGTGTTTTATACCATTTTTTCTAACACTAATATCTTATACTGTTTCTATGGTGCATAAGAGCTCACTTGTTATGTTTCCTTTAAAATACGGTTTCTCTATGAAATACGTCGTCAATGACAACGTATTTTATAGGCCTTTAAATACATCGGTGCCTAGCAATCTTCGCATTTTGTGTATTATGATGCGTCGCAAATAATAATTTATTAAAATTTCTAATACATAATATGTTAGTGAAAGAAAATTTAAGATATTAGTGTTAGAAAAAATCTTGAAGACAACTCGTGTTTTACAGTTTAAAAATCTCGGTCTATCAAATCCTCGGCTCACTTCGTTCGCTCGGATTTGAACTACGACCTTGATTTTTAAACCTTCTATAAAACACTTGTTGTCTTAATAGCTATTTTCTATTTTGCCGTTTTATACCATTTTATAAATGAAAAAATTAAAATTTTAAATCTAGAGAATTTTGCGGTGGTTGGTGACGTTTATGTGGCGTAATTTTAGGCGGCTGCGAAAAAAATTAATTTGAAACGTCAGTTTTTTTATTTTCGCGTTTAATGTTTGAAAATGAATGCAGAAGATAGTTTATCACTAACACCTCCGAAAATTAAGGCAAATTGCACAAAAAACGTAAGAAAATTTATTGCCGGACAAGTCCAAATCACAGTATGAAAAAGAATTTTTGACGTATGTCAGTTGACAGTTCAACGCTACCAACATCAATACAGTAAATTTTACTAGTCTATTCTAGCACACCAACGACTTATTCTAGCACTCAAATGACGTCATTTGGGTGCTAGAATGGAGTTATTCTAAACGCAAAATAGAAAAAATTCATTATTTCTTATGACAGGTAGACTCCTTGTTTCATTCACAAGCGACTTTATAATTAAATCTGACCTGCCAAATCTATTCTTCAAAGCTATCATAATTTGACTTACGCTTGTCGCTGATATTAGCAGTCCTTCAACTGACCGCTTCGCTTCGCCTTTTATACATCTTCTCAACCGACACATATTTTCTTCATCAGAAAGACCTAGAACTTTAGTTGTAGATAAATATTGATTATAAAAAGACGCCCATTCTCTAACGTCGCCAGAAAAAGTTTGTAAATCTTTATCTATACTGTGCCTTGCAAGCAATTGCTTAATTTCATACCTTGCTACTGAGATGTCACCTTGATTATCAATGGACTCCTGCCTTGTCTTATATTTAACAACTGACTCTTCTTGGATCTTATCGTTTTTGTAAAGCTAGTCATTAACCTTGATTTTATTATCAGGAACGCTCATACCTGTAACATCTTCTTGATTTGAACTTACTTCTGACAGTCTGTTAGTTCCTTGATTATCTTCGATAAGTGCATTTTCTAGCGTCAACCTGTTTTGTATCATTCTTTTCTGACGTTTAATTTTCTTTTTCTGAAAAGTCATTTCCAATTCTTGTTCCTTTTCTATTAGTATTGCCATCTCTTCGTCAGCTTTTATTTGGACTTCCAACCTCCCCCTTCTAGTGCTTGCTTCAGTTGTTGACGATTTTGCTGCCTTTGAATGCTTTGTACTTGTTTTACCAGACTTATTATCTTCTGGCAAGTTTTTATTTTTATTCTTATTCGGGCTTGTACTTTCTGCTAACTTCGTCTTACTTCTTGTTATTATTCCTGTAGTTTCCATATCGTAGTATCAATTTCAAAGGCTCAAGGACCAGCACAATGTAGTATTATGCACTTTTACCTATAAATAGATGTATTAAGATCCGGCTCAAAGGATCAGCACAATATTATACAAAGACAGCACAAAAAATACACTTGTATTAAAACAAAGATTTTTAATGACTGCAAAGAAAAACTCAATTTGTTTACAAAATTTTACACTCACTTGTCTTATTTTTATTTTATTTTTTAAATTCAAAAACTAACTAGATTATTAAAATCCAACAGTGGTCGTTTTTATCACAATTTATCCTCTCCCTACTGCTACAACCTCCTTTACCCTGACCACCCAGGCTCCACATCGGCTCAGTATGCAGACGATACAGCCATTTGGATCTCCCCCCATTTAACTGCCAACGCCACCAGCCGCATGCAAGCCCACATCTCCACATCACCAGATTGGAGAGGTGGATGAAACAATGGCGAGTCAAACCCAACCCAGACAAAACGTAAATTATCATTTTTGAGCATCCTCTTATTCCGCCAGAAAAGCTCAACTACGAAACGACGTCAACATTTCCCTCTGGGACGAAAATATTCCCCTACTCCCTACAGTTAAATACCTTGGATTTACATGACCCCCACTCTTAACTGGTCCTTGGAGACTCGCCTGTGTCTGTCCACCGCTCGCTTCGTTAATTTCTGCACTCCGAAGGCGCTTCGATGCAAACCTGAAACCCTCCTCATTATAAAACCTTCATCAGACCCATCCTTGATTACCGATTCATTATCAGTATCGATCAGACGTCACCAGCTGACCCTCAACTACCTCTCCTTCGAAAGATCAACCTCAAGAAAAATCTACGGACTTCCATTCTACTTTCCTTCAGATCAACTCTATCTGAACACCCCCTTCTCACCTATAAACCAATGTCTAGACAACCTCTGCGCCAGATTCGTCAACAGATCCATCAACAACCCCCAGTCACCATCTAGTCTACTCCTTGTTTCCCATGTTGCTATCACTAGAAAACCAAAAGCACCAAAAGGCCGCACCCACCAGCTATGTTTCTGCAGACCACATATGACCTCTTAGATGAATATGGCGAAATTCTGGAGCAGACTCCTCTCATCCAAAGAAGACATTAACCACAGGCCTCCTCACCCAACCACCCACACCGCCGAATCCATCAGATCGCTAGACACCCGCAACGTCATCATTTTTTAATTTTTATTTAATTATCATCCATGAACTATACATACAGGGTGATTCAAAAGGTATGGTCCAAACTTAAGGGTGTGATTGGTGTTGTTAAAATAAGTAAAAAATGCCAATAAACACATGTCTTATTTCCAACCGCTTTCTAGTTACAGAGGTTTTCTTTGTTTTTATCTGTGTTTTGCCAAATCACATTATCAAGGAACTAAGTAAAACAAATGTTAATTCCTTATGGCAGAAGACGTTTCAAGCTTGAATTGGCGTAGTTTTCAATAAATGTGGTAATGATGGAGCCATTTTCTGTACGTGCAGAAATGCATTTTGTGTATGGTTATTGCAGCGGAAATGCCCGTGCACCTGTAGCAGAATATGGGAGAAGATCCATGTGGTATCAGCATGACGGGGCACCGTTGCACAATTCACATCCACTAGATTTTTACTTGTGGGGTGCATTAAAAGAAAAAGTTTATGCAACGGAAATTCAGGACAGGGGCCATTTAGTTAATAGGATAAATGAAGCTGTTGAAGATATTCGAAAACATCCTCAACAGTTGAGGAATGTTCGAGATTCTGTGCGTCGGCGTGGCCAACTTTGTATACAAGTACTAGGTTGACATTTTGAACATTTTTTGTTGTGATACTTTTTAATTTTTCTTATAATTGTATATGCTCTTTATTAATAATAAATTATCCTAAATGTTGTTATAACTAGAAAACAATTGCGAATCGGACATGAGTTTATTGGCATTTTTTACTTATTTTAACATCACCAATCACACCCTCAAGTTTGGACCATACCTTTTGAATCGCCCTGTATACAAATATTTATTTATTATTTTTTATTCATCTGTTATAATTTACCAATATTTACCAAATATTTATCTTTGTAATCACTAATCGAAGAGGGACATGGTCCCTAAACGGTATGTTGTGTATTCAATATTACAATAAACGTTGATTTGATGATTTGAATGATCACAATTCATGAGTACAGAAACTTGTAAAGAAAAATAAATAGAGGGAAGTGAAGAATTAGAGGAGAAAGAAATTGATGAGTTAAACCAATTCTTTTTTTATTTCTTCCTATTACTTCTTCTGCTACATTTTCTATTATGCTCTCTAAATTTTCCCACTTTTTTTGAACTGTCGAACTGTCTCTTCTACTCGTATTTTATATTCTTCTTCTAGTCTCTGTTGGTATTTAGTTCTTATCTCCATTTTCTGCAATTTTTCAACGTTGTGCCTATTTCTTCATTGTGGTTTTTCGCTTTTTATTTTTTTCTTATTTTCATACTTGATTTTTGCTGTTACAAGATAACGGTGGAACCCCATTTCACCTGACCTGACGTATTTGACTAGATTTGCCATATTTTCTTGAATAATTAGATGATCAATATTAATCACTGTTCGTCCATTTGGTGCCCGCCATGTACCTTTATGTATTTCTTTATGTTGAAAACTTCATCATAATACGGCAATTTTTTCAGGCTGCGAAATCTACTAGTTTTCGTCCATTTTCGTTTGTTCATTCGGGCTTGTTATATCTGCCAAGTGAGTCTCTTATCTTGATCTCTTGTTCTGGTAAGTTATCACTTATCACAGATATCTTCGAGTTTTGCATCGAATTCATTTTTTACTTCATGTATATTAATAAAATTTATATTCTTCTGTTTTTCTTTTATCTAAAGATGACATATTCTATCTGTAGTAGGTGTAAAATCTATTATGACATATTTCAGTTTCTTATTTACAAGAAATCATGTGCCTAGTATACTTGTTTGATTACTACTGTATTTGTTTAATTATTGCATTATGGATTTTCATCAAGTAAAAGTCGATTCAAGCAATTACTACTGTTGAACTCATATATAATTTTCCAGCTCTAACTGATAACTGTCTTTCTGTTTTGTTTCCTGTACTGCTAGTATATCTATGTCCCTAATACGTTTCATGTTCCTAAAAATAAATCGTCGTTATACTTCTTTTGTCGTTTCCCAGGTCTGGATTTTGAGGCGTACAGCTGGGAACTCAGTTTCGCCATTTGGTTTCCTATGCTTCTTTGTTTTTTGAATTGTGAAAAGAACGGCCCCAAGGTCGAAATTCACCTTCTTCAGCATCCCATTTACATATCCTGTTGTTTATTGTCACCTTCTGGTAGGTATCTTATTTTCACCTTGCTCCCCGCCTTTGCCTGTTCTTTGCCTATTTCTACTATCGTTTTTATGAATCTCCCTCTCTTTCGGTGTTAAGTCACTTTCTATGTAGATTCTGGTTCCTTTCAATTTATTCTTATTTTTTATGATTTCCGTTTTCTAGCTCCAATTTTCTAATGTCGCTACTATTAGTGCCTTTGATGTGTGCCTTCTAGCCCTGTACGCTTCATTTATTGTACATAGTTTGAACTCAGGGGTAGGGGCGGATGGGCTGCTGTAAATCAGCCCGGGAGTTATAAAGAATCATCCGCCTTGTATCACAATAATATTAACTCAAATCAAATACTTACTAGTCCAGTCAATAAATATATTGTAGAGTGCATGAAATATGCGAGAGTTTTTGACTTCAGGGCTTTGTTAGGAGTAGTTAGTAGGTAAACATACTAAAAGTCCCCGCCCCTGGGAGGTGAGCATAAGGTGGGAGGGGGGGGAGAAGATCCCATTTTGGAGTTTTTCGATTATATCTCGGAAACGGTGGACTCTAGAAAAAATATGTTCTAAATAAAAATGAAAGCTAATTAAATTTCCTATAAAATTTCTTCTATACATATTTGTCAAACTTCCAACGGTTTTCGAGAAATACGTTATTGAAAATCGATAATTTTCGAAAAAAATCATTTTTACTCACTTTTTGTCAAACATTTGCTTCTAGTGCCTCCCACGACCGTTTCTCAGAAAAATTGTTAAACACAAAGTTGTAGAGCATTAAATTTACTTTATATATACTTTTGCTACTTTATTTTCAACTGGATCAAAAGTTCAACATTTTTTTATAATTATAAGATTTATTAAATTATTACGAATCATACATAATAATGAAAGTATTTACATGGACTAATAATAATTAAAAAAATTTATGATATAATGAAAAAATAAGCATTCAAGGTTCGTCATCGAAGCATTCAACTTCGTCATCGATGTCTTCGTCGTCACTTATACAAAATAGAAATAAATATATAGAATAAAATATATTTTATATTTATTTTATTATTATTAATTTTATTATTTATTTTACCTTCTTCATGAATTATTATTTCGACTCCGTTGTTGCAACTGCCCTTGCAATTCGGGCATGCGACAGAGCAGTTTAAAGATGCTTTTCTACAACCACACCTGCCACTGTCACATCCTTTCGTGCATCGGCAAAAAATCATCTTCAAGATTTCGTCAGGAGCAGCATCCAACTCTGAGAGTTTCAGAACTAGTTGGTCATTCCTCCTCTCCCAACTCCAATTCGGCGCCCCGCCATTAGGTTCCTCCCCTAACCACAGGTGTACTTGGTGGTACGTCCGGAATGCATGCTGCTGAACAGCTGCTTCAGTTGGAGGGAGAGTCGAGAGATTAGGCTTCATGTTTGCAGCTGCCTTTATAAATGATTTGTAGCGGAACCCGTTGAGGGATTTTTCTGTGGCTGCAGCACCATACCATGAGAGAGTACTCATTATCCCAGCTGTCTTGATGGAGTCAGGGGAAGAAGAACCGCTGGCAAATACCTCAGCTGCATGTTGTATGATTTTGGACTTCTGGTACATTTTGACAAAACCCACTTTACTCTTGCGATACGCTGCGGATGTTGAGTCGCAGCCTGTGAATGCACGTAAGAATAAAAATGGGCGTTGTCCTTCATTTTCAACTCTTGCTGCAGCTGTTGTGAGGAATATACAATACTCTTGACCTTTCCTCTTCCAGGTTTTACCAGCAGAATGTCACGATCAGTTGGGGTTTTGGCTACCAGGAGAACAGCCAAGTCGACGTCCTCTCCAATAACAGCTGCTGAGGAATTTTGCGATCTGTTGATAGCTGTCTTCACAATATCAATGTCAGCATCAGCTGAAGCTTGGAGCGCATTGATCCCATTTTTCTGCAGCTGCGTCATCAGCAGGTTTATCAGCTGACTCTTATTATGAAAGTTGGAAAGGAAATCCTCTTGTTTGACTTTCATTTCACTTTCCAAACTGATATTGATGTCCACACATCTCCTGAGCCGATATCGACGACTCTGTTCAGCTGATTTTGTGCTCTCTGTTGTGTCAGTGTACCCAACCAAAACCACTGTACAACCTCTTCCATAATAATGGGTGTTCAGAAATTTAACGTAACCATCACAAATGGTTGATACAGTTGTCTCTTTTTGCCAAACAACTTTGTGGACTAGGAATCCCCCATCAACAACAAATTCAAAGGTACTTAAATCAACGTCCTTATCAATTTCCTTAAACAGTGTGTACAGTGCTGACTTTTTGCACTTTCGCATTCCACTTTCGTCGAAGAAAGCCAGGGGGTAGGGAGCCAATTTATATTGCATATAATTCTTCAAATCCTCGTCCGATTTCTTGGTAATCGAGATTCGCTGAAAAAGCAAGAATGGATCCACGACAATTTTTTCATTATCAATCTTGATTGTCGAATTCATTGAGGAAAGAGGAAGTGCGCGATCTTTACGTGTCAGTTTGATATTTGTGAATGGTTGTGAATGGATTTTCAATAACGTATATCTCGAAAACCGTTGGAAGTTTGACAAATATGTATAGAAACAATTTTATAGGAAATTTAATTAGCTTTCATTTTTATTTAGAACATATTTTTTCTAGAGTCCACCGTTTCCGAGATATAATCGAAAAACCCAAAAATGGGATCTTCTCCCCCCCCTCCCACCTTATGCTCACCCCCCAGGGGCGGGGACTTTTAGTATGTTTACCTACTAACTACTCCTAACAAAGCCCTGAAGTCAAAAACTCTCGCATATTTCATGCACTCTACACCCCTTTTTTGAGCACTCATTGACTGGACTATACTTATAATCTTAAACATTAAGGGGGAATTCGTAGTATAACGTATCATATCGTCTTGTCCGTCTGTCTAAAACATTCGAAAAAATTGCCAAAAGTGGTAACTGAATCGCATAATAACTAAAACTCCAACTATTTTAGAGAAAATATTAAGTTCAGTCAATGAAATTCTGCATTTACGTTCTGTAACCAAAGAATAAAGTTGCTAAGTATTAAATACCATTAGAAAAGGATGCCGTTAGGGATACTTCTCTCTTTGCATCTTCAATAGGGGCGAACTTTTTGATCTTAAATACTGACCTATGCAAACCTAACTGCATACTTTAGGGCTATATAGACACCCATTGGTAGCTACTGAAATTAATTTAAGATAGTCAAATGGAAAGGTACTTCTCCTTCATTTTTCGTTTAGTTTGGTATTTGGCCTTTACGTTAATGTAATAGAACCAAAGTGCGTACATGTCAAGTCCCCTTCCTTTTTTTGTATAAATATGTAGATATGTATTAAAGAGAGATACAGTTTCTCTTGCAACATTTGAATAAAGCTGAAAAAATGTGCTACAGAAACATTGAAGTTAATGTTATGTATAAGATCCATAGCAAAGCAACAGATATTTTACTTTTTATGTATATCAATGATTATGTTTTAAGAATAGGTGTAAAGTACGCATATAAAAGAAGATATTGCAATTTAATTATTCGGCCCCAAACAAGGCCGGCCGTTCGGGAAATTTCCCGTCTTCCCAGCCGTCCCTGTTTGAACTCCTAGTTTATCTTTTAGGGCCTGTTTCACCGGTTTCTTTTATTTCCAGTCTTTTTATTACTAAGTTTGTTTTACTGTTTTTTCTTTCTGTTACTTCCATTTTCCCTTCCAGTTTTTCAATTCTTGTCTGGAGCTCTTGTTTTTCTATTTTCCATACTTCTTCTTTTTTTATCATTTCACTTTTTAGGGATTTTATTTCTTCCTTTAATGTTTTTACAACTTGCTTATGTTCCTTAAACCCCTACTTTATTTCATTTAAGATGTCTAGCATTATTCTTTTTAATTAATCCATTTCTTTCTCTATGAGTCATTCTCAAAATTTGTAATTAGTAGAGTCCATGAAGGTTTTTACAGAAAAGTTAATGAAGCCAAATGAACAGTTTAATATATCTCAGAGGGTTTTAGGTTTAAAATGGGATCCTGAGAACGATAATTTAACTTTTCCTTTAGATTTTCATAAAGTTAATAGAGATATTTTAACAGGAGAAAAAATAACTACAAAAAGGGAAGTTTTAAAATTAGTCATGTCTCTTTTTGATCCACTGGAACTTATAGGTCAATTCATAGTCAGAGGTAAAATGATCTTACAGGATACATGGCGTAGTGGTATTAATTGGGATGACGAAATCACCATCCATCTTGTACAAAAGATGGAAAAAGTGGATAAGTGCCTTAACAGACATAGAAAACTTGCGCATACCGCGATGTTATGGTTTTGAACAAAGAAGCGATATTCAGTTACACATACATATTTTGCGACGCAAGTGAGCAAGCCTTTGCTGTGGTAAGTTATTTAAGATTTTTCAGTGAAAACGAAACCAAAGCTTGCCTTATAACTTCGAGAACTCAAGTTTGTCCGTTGAAACCAATGACAATTCCCCGACTCGAACTTCAAGCGGCAGTAATGGCAAGTAGATTAGCCGTAAGCATCAAAAAAGGACATTCACTGGAAATAAACACCACGTGGTTTTGGTCAGATTCAAGAACTGTGTTAAATTGGATCAGAACGGAAGCAAAAAGGTTTAACATTTTTGTTGCTAATAGGGTAGCAGAAATTCAAGAAAAAACTAACATCGAAGATTGGCATTGGGTTCCTACAAAGTTAAATGTAGAAGATGAGGCAACTAGAGATCGAGAAGAACTTGAAATAAATATAAGTACTAGATGGTACAATGGCCCAACGTTTTTACGTGAAAATCCCGAAGGTTGGCCACAAGAAACGGAAACCGAAAAAAAGGATGAAGATTTAAACTGTGGTGAAGTAAAAATGGAAAATTTACTTTTTATTAATCATTCTGTAAATTTTGATTTGCCTAACATCAAGAAATTTTCTAATTATATGAAATTAATCAGAAGTACGGCGTTCGTAATGAAATTCATAAAAATATGCCAAGCAAAAAGGAAAAACGAAGAAATTTCTAAAAATTTAAATGTAAACCATCTAAAAGAAGCAGAAAAGCTATGGTTCAGAAAGGTACAAGAAGATTGTTTCAAACAGGAAATAAATTTACTAAAATCGGAACGAAATGTTACTAAAGATAGTAAATTATATCAGTTGTCGCCGATATTATCTGATGGGATAATAAGGTTGGGTGGAAGGACGGATAAATCTCCAGAATTAACTGAAGATACTAAGAAACCTATCATTTTAGAAGGAAAGCATAATTTAACGAAACTCTTAATAGAATTTTATCATCGCAAAGCTGGCCACAGTGGTACAGCATTCGTTCTCAATGAGCTCAGACAGAGATATTGGATTCTTCAAGGAAGAAAAGCAGTGTCTTCTGCGGCTAAAAGATGTAATTCCTGTTCGATAAGGAAAGCCACACCAAGGATACCAGAAATGGGACAACTGCCAAAATATCGCATAGAAAGACCTCAAAGAGCATTCATGCATGTTGGTATGGACTATTTCGGACCTTATTTTGTAACAATGGGGAGAAGAAAGCAAAAAGACATGGAGTAATTTTTACTTGCCTTTCTATACGCGCAGTTCATATCGAATTAGCCGACAATTTGACCACTGCCTCAACTATTCTTGCTTTAAGGCGACTTATTGCCCGAAGAGGTCAACCGAAATTAATAGTAAGTGATAATGGCACTAATTTAAAGGGAGCAGCCAAAGAATTACACCAAGCTTTACCGGAAGTAGATGAAAGTTCAGTGAGAAAATATCTACTCACTCAAGAAACCGAGTGGAGATTTCTCCCACCAGCTAGTCCAAACATGGCAGGAGCCTGGGAACGAATGGTACGTCCAATAAAGGAAGCTCTGAAGATAACCCTAAAAGAAAGATCGCCAAAGCCAGAAGTATTACTTACCTTGCTAGCAGAAGCCGAGAATATTGTCAATAGCAGGCCTTTAACTTACGTTTCTTCTGACTCTGAAGATCTTGAAAGTTGAACACCCAATCACTTTTTGATTGGAACGTCGAATAAAGCAAAACCACCAGGAATATTTGATGAAAACGTTTGGGATTTAAAAAAACACTGGAGGATTGCTCAGAAGCTTTCCGATAACTTTTGCAGACGGTGGATGAGGGAGTATCTGCCTATGCTAACAAAACGAACCAAGTGGTTCCAAGGACAAGGAAACTTAAAAGTCGACGATATGGTGGTAATAATGGATAATCGGTTACCCAGGAACTGTTGGCCATTAGGAAAAATTGTGGCAACATTCCCGGGACAAGATGGTAAGGTACGTGTTGTGGAAGTACAAACACAACATGGCACCTATAGAAGACCATGTTCAAAAATTTGTAAATTAGATCTCCTGGAAATAAACGACTAAGATCTCTCCACAGATGGGTGAACACTCAAAAGAAGTCTTCACCGAGGGGGAGAAATGTTGGATTTTAATAATCTAGTTAAATAAAAATAAAACAAGTGAGTGTAAAATTTTGTAAACAAATTGAGTTTTTCTTTGCAGTCATTAAAAATCTTTGCTTTAATACAAGTGTATTTTTTGTGCTGTCTTTGTATAATACTGTGCTGATCCTTTGAGCCGGATCTTAATACATCTATTTATAGGTAAAAGTGCATAATACAACAACCACCTTGCGCCCTTTTTGAAACAATGTTATTGTTACAAACACCACATAACAGAGCGGTTACTTTTGCTATGTCTACACAGGCCATCACGTTTTAATGAACTCTAAATCTAGCATGGCTATATGACTTTAAAATTCGCACTTTTGAACTTTTGAAGTTTATAATTTCTAGAGCTTAACCATGCAAATTACGAGTTAGAATTTAAGACTGCAATTATAAAACAAAGTTGGCTTAGAATTTTTATTCATCAAATTCAAGTTTGATTGAAATTGAAATTGGGATTCAAATCAAGACTCAATTCAAATTCGAACAAAAGCTATTTTCCAACCTTATAAAATAGTCCTTAAAAATAGGAAGTTGAAATTTAAAACTTGAATCTAATTTTTTTAAGAACCTAAAAATTAGCAATTTTCAAAATTAACAATGCAAATTATGGTTCAACTCATAAATCGAACTATTAACCACTGAAAACTGCTGAAACCTGGGTTTAGGGATTTGGGGTGTTGAATTTGAGTTTCAAATTCACATTTGAGATCTAAATTCTGTTAGAATTTTCCGGACTTTAATTTCGTAAAATTTGGAATTTACGATATCAAATTTGTTTAGAGTCTATGAACTAAAAATGTAAACTTAAAAATCTATAAACTTCGTGTGTCTCACTGAAAATACGTATCTCACATGAACAGCAAGAAAATATGTATGAACAAAAAAAATCTGAGAATCGTAAAAACACAAACCAACCCATGTAACTTTCACTGGTGCGACAACTCCGTAAAGAGGATACCACAATAAAGTTTAATTTACTCTATTCACCTCTAGTTTCTCCAAGGCATGTATTTGGCATCTACTCCTAGTTCTAAAGTTTGTTTATTACGTTTTGTAGTAGAAATTATCGGTAACCAAATCAATATTCGGTTCTATTCTCATATTATTCCTTTTAAATTCAATAAAATCATTTAAATAAGTAAGCTTTACGTTTGGTTCTTCAAATGCTAATTTTCATATACGAAACAGAAACAGAACAGAATTCGGTAAGCATTTCGGTTGAAATTCCTCATAATTTCATCTCTCCACCGTATGTTTTTGTTTAGGATATCCCATGCAAATTGCGGTATCAACGCCTATCCTACCCCTGCTGAAGCATAAACAGAACAAGCTTTGCTGTTTCTGCATTTCGAATTGCAGTGAATGTAATTAAATTGCGTAATTAAAACTTTTGCAAATGTAAAATAACATTGAAAACGTTTGAAAACAATAACAATGAGTTTAAAACGAGCGTGGTTAAACAACTGCCTTTCATAAAATATGGTTTATTATTAATTTTTTGATTTGTAGTTTAAACCAGGCAGGCTTGATTTAATTTTTGTTGTACATAGGTATAGTTCAAAATTTTCGGAGTGATTAAGGCATTCGGCTACAGCGTGGACGGTCTCGGGGTCAATCCCGAGTCGGATGCTCGGCGGGTGGCCTACCCAGCCATTGAAAATAATTGGGAACCGAAACACAGTGGTGTGAAATAGGGAATGTAGGAGCTTGTTGCCGGTCATGCTCCCTCACGATACCGTTACATTTTATATACCGGGTGTGGCCTGACATGTGAGACATAGGTGAAATGTATGGGACATTGAATATATGTGAATATTATCTTCTTGGCTAACTGTTGCTTACGTTGTAGCTATTCATCGAAAAGTTTGTTTTTTTTTTCAGTCGATTATAGTACGAAATTTATCTGAAATGAAGGAGAAATGGTATTTTTTGCTGATTATTAGAGTGATATTAATTCTACAAAAATTTGATCAAGTAGACTTGTTCTGATGAGCTGCAGCATCACTATGGAAATTTCAGAATTTAGTACGAACAAATGATGGGCAGCAGGCTTTAAGCAAGATGTCATAAGGTGCATGTGTGACTTTTTATTTAAAATATTTACTTTATTTTACGTTTAGGAGCTAAATTTTCCTAATTAGTTAAGAATCAATTGCTTAATAGCGTACTACTCATCCAAACAAGAACGTACAAAAACTAAACGGCTGGAGAGATAAGATTAAGCAATTATCAAAATCGTATGTATTTCTCCTATGTCTCACATGTCAGGCCACATCCGGTATAGTTTAAGGTAAAGTTTTATGTTGTTAGTTTTTGGGATAATTGGTGATAACTAGCAACAGATGAGCTCCAAATATGTACGAAACCGCCATAACACAGCACTTAAACGATGCTTGTTTTTGCTTCTGTTGTATCGGAATAAGTTTCCATAAAAACCCTGCATTTTGGGTTGCTTTGAGTCTGAAATTTTTCTAACTGTTTCGTACTAAAAGCAACCATCATCGGTGCATTGCTACAAATTCCTAAACTTTTAAAATCAGGAGGAGATAAGGGGCTGATAGAAATTTAAAAGCGGCAAAAGCGAGGTTTTCATTTTAAAGCGTTTACTGTTTGCAACGAGTTGTCAAGTCAAGCCAAAAATTCGCTTTACTGCGTTCATTATTTACTCACTTCAAACAAATATCGGTCCATAAAACTTAATAAACTTTGCAACTTTAAAGCATAAGCTTAATAAGGTGGAAACTTTACCTATAAATATTTAAAACGATGTCGTTTTTTCAACCACAGTTTTAATTATAACATTTTCTTTATCTCCTCATTAACCGCGACAGGAAAGTTTTATTAAAGATTTCGGTTTGTCGAGTGCTTGCAGAACTAATTAAAGGAAAATTGAATTATTTAAATACGCAAAACAAGAGGCCTCATTTTCTAAACTTAATTCAACTTGTTGACGTTCTGATACCGAACGTTTTAAATTTTTTACGAGTCTAGAAAGTTTAATAAACAGCTTTGTCATAAAGCCTTAGAACTTTATAAATTTTGTTGAAAATCAAATCGATTACAAACGAAGCGGAAAATTTAAATTATAATTAAGGAAAGGCACCGGCATTTTATTAGACTTTTTTTATAAATAACACTTTTAAATTTAAAAAATAAATAATAACTAAAGCAAAATGAGCTCGAACGCTTTTAACATGGAAAAGGGTTATTTGATAAGCCTGGAGTTTTTCATTAATTTTTATAAGAGTTTCCTGTTGATGCTTGAATTTCAAACAATACCGAAGGGAGCAAAATCTGGAGAATATGCATAGGAAACGCTGCTGAAGCTTTACTAATTTTAACAGAACGTCTTCCGGGTTGGAACCGTGTCATTGTTAAAACAGAAGAACTCAATGTTTCGCCTGCTTTTTTAAGGGTTCTTCTTCAGGAGGAAAGGAGGGCACTAAAAGCGGGCGAAACGTTGGGTTCTTCTGTCTCAACAATGACACGGTCCCAACCCGGAAGACGTTCTGTTGATACTGACACTGACCGTGGAGGTCTTCGAATTCTTTACTAATTTTATTTGGGCGTTTAATCCGCGATTCAGTTTTAGAAGCCCCAACAAGCTAAACAATTCGTCTTCTTTCTTGCCTTTATCTGCGTTTGACTTACTATACTTGAGTTTAAACTTAGCAAATTATAATTATTAGAGCTTGACAATGAAAACTGGAGGACAGATTCATGGTTCGTACTGAAAATTGTAAAAAATAACGTTTTAATTTTAGGATTCAGGCTTTTCATTCGTTAAATCCAGGTTTGGGTTGAATTTTGGGTTCAAATCGGAACTCTATTAGACTTTGAATTCGTACCTTAAGCAGTTTTTTATGCGAATATTGTAATGAAGCGGTGTTATGGAATGCATTGCCACGTGCATTGATATGACGTGTTATCTAGGGTCATTACATAGGAGTGGCATGAAGGCGAGATGCACGTGGATGACCGCTGTAAACCTGTAAGGTGACACCAGTCAGCTGTGTGGGAATGCAGAAATAGCTGTTGTATCAAGACACGTGTGCGTGGAAGCTAACTTCTTATATAAGGGATTGCTTAGTAAGAGCTCTTTATAGTTGGTGTGGTCGTCGAACAATCATGTCCTTAAGAAGTCGGGTCCTTCGTATTAGTGATATTTCCTACGATTTTGATTGTAAATAATTTTTCTGTATTTAATTTTCCAATTCATAGTAGACTAATAGTTTGTATCTAACCCTTTATTTCATTTAATTAATTTCAAGGTTTGTATGTACTTGAAACTTATCTCTAAAATCGTTTAAATATTTATCTTTAATTTTAACTTTAAATAATGTCTTGTGAAACTTGATCAACGTAGGACAATATTGTATGTTATGTTAGTTGAACCAGAATTTTAATATAAAACCTCTTACAGCAAACCCCCACGTGACGTACGGCTGGTTAAATACACTACCCCGTTGGCACTTAAGAATTATCAGAAATTCTACCAAATTTAACTAACTTATTTTTATTAACTTTTAACATTACTTTTGGTGATAACCACTACGTTACAATATCACCCCCAAAAGCTGAAACTTAAAAGCTTGAATTTGAGGATTCGAATTATTTAAATGAGCCACGGCTTCAAAATCGTACTGAAAATTGTAAAAAAAAAACATTGGTTGTAAGCTTGAAATTCAGTTTGGATTTTTATTTATCAAATCCATGTTTGGATTGAATTTTGGCTTCAAATCAGAATTTTTTGGACGTTGAATTCGAACCTTAAGCAATTTTTTAGGCAAATGTCATCCTCATATTTTAGAATATAAAATCTAAAACTTAAAAGCTTGAATTTGAAGATTCGAATTTTTCAAAACCTGCGCTTGAATTTCAAATCTTCTTCATTGACTTTAACATTTGAACTTTTAAATTTGTAGAGTTTAAGCTTAATAGTTTGTAATTTTCAGATCTTAGCAATAAAATGTATGAACCAGGACTCAAAAGTCGTTCTGGAAATTGTAAAAAACAAACATTGGTTTTTAAGCTTGAAATTCAGTTTGAATTTTTATTTATCGAATCCATATTTGGATTGAATTTTGACGTCAACTCAAAACTGAATTAAAATCTTCGGGACTTTCATAGCCTATATTGAATTTAAAATTAGAGTTTAAGCATAGGAATTTATATATAAGTGCAGAGTTCGCATAGGTGGACACACATCAGAGATGTTTGAGACACATAACGGATTGATATAATAAGTCGATCTGAAAAGACTATCAGTAAACATGGATAAGACCAAATATATGCTCGCAACAGAGCACGGCTGACGTAGCCTGAGAATTGGCGATGAGGAAATAGAATCTGCCGATCAGTTTATATATTTTGGATCCCTGGTAACTTCTTCATTTACTGAAGGTTGGTAACAATCTCGACATATTTATTGCGATCTTGAGTAGTACGAATGAGCGATGATGTGCTCATATTCGCCCAGTCGCGAATACTTTTCATCCACAAGTGTTGTCTGCGACCGGGGCCACGTTTTCCTTCACTTTTTTCTTCTATTATTAGTTTTAGGATGTTGTATTTTGAGCTTCGGTAAACGTGGCCTTTCCACTCCCATACGCCTAAGCACTTCTTCGTTGGATACATGTTCAATCCATGGGATTTTTAGTAATTTTCTGAAGATACACATTTCAAAAGCCTCTATTCTGTTCATGTTGTTAAGTTTTAGTGTCCATGTCTCCGTTCCATATAACAAAACTGGGTATACATATGTCTATGAAACGATATCTTATTTTTAAGTCCAAGGTTGTGTTACAGAGTAAGTTCTTCATTTTTATAAATATTGCTCTGGCTTGTTGTATAGGTGATCGTATCTCTGTATCAAGATCTACATTTTCCGTAATCCAACTACCAAGATATTTGAACTTCTTGACGTTTTCTATTGTGGAACCATATACAGGGTGTCCCGCGACTTGACAGACATGGACTAAGGGTGTATTCCTTAGGCAATTTTAAGTCGAAAATATTTTATACACATATGTCCAAAACTCAATATTAAAGGAATTATCGGTGATATTAAATGTAACAGAACAAGCGGAATAAATTCATATTACATTATGTTTTATTAATTAAATTAATTAAAAAATTATGTTTAACACAAAGTTCTTCGTCTTTTTTATCCATCCCTTATGCCCCTAGAGCATCGGGTGTTCCTTGCTGTTCTATTCATTTTCTATCCATTTTCGATATTGCTTTCTGTCTCTTGCTAGTCTTCTTACTTCTGGTAGAGTCTTTCCATTCCTTCCCGCGATGTCTTCTACTTGTTTCAGCCATGTTATTCTAGGCCTCTCTCTTTTTCTTTTTCCTTCTACTTCCATCTCGGTCATAATTGTTGGGATTCTATTATCTTTCATTCTACAAATATAACCATACCATTGCAGCTGTTTATCCTCTATCTTCTTAATTACTGATTCAACTTCTAGCATATCTCTTATTCCTTCGTTGTGTATTCTGTCTCTTCTGGTGTGTCATGTTATTTTTCTTGGGTACTTCACATCTGTCAGTACCCAGTTCTCTGATGCAACACAAAGTTAATTATGGTAATTGTTCAAAATGTTCTACCGCCGCCGCCTGAATACATTTTCTAGCTTTTTCCATAATTGAAAATGTAGCTCTCTGAAGAGTATCGTGGTCCGCTCGCATGCATGTAGCTGCAGCCCAAGGACCGTAAACACTATAGGACTGCTCATACTTGTTTAGCCAATCAGCAGTGAAGAGCCGCGTGACGTAGCGCAATGACCTAGTCGGGCTTTGAAGAGCGACTGCCGGAACCTCAACACTTATTTGAGTTATGAGATTAATAATTCTCTTCTCCGGATTTAAATAATTTTGTAAACGAATTTGAATTAATTTTTAGGCTGTTACCTATTTAGTCTAAGTTCTCAAATATTAAAATGGCAAGATTTTAGAAGAAATAGTTGAAACCAATGTTTCCCAGAAAACAGAAGTTTTTTAAATTTCGTCGTATTATTACACATAATTCAAAGTAAATTTTTTTAAAAGTATAATGCATATTTTTAAGAATGGAGTAGAATAAAATAATAAATTATATTTACAAAAACGTTACTAAATACTAATGTTATTAAAAATAAATGACATAAATAATCCATTTAATAACATTAACAAAATTATTCTAAAACATGTAGAAACAAATTACAACAAAAACACCTTTTCAGAGATAATTTACTGCACAATCTTTTTCATTTTTTTAGTTATTCTGTTTTTCTTTTGAATCATTCGATTTTCTTTTGCGTTGTCCGCTTTGAATATTAATGTAGTTTATTCTTATAATCGTTCTTAAATGTATAAATGAACGTATTAAATATTCAGGTGTTTCTACATCCGTTCTTGCAATTTTTGAGGTAAGGTTTTTAACAACTCCCTTTACCCAATAGAAGCCCGTAAGCCCATGATATTTTTCAAAATAATTATTGTATTTTAATATTTCCTTTAAAAAATCCTCGTTGGGTTTGATTAGCCCTCCGTAAGATAATTGTTGGATCCAAGAGGGAAGTTGATTTTCAGCGACTGTTAATTTATATGTATGGATTCTTAATTCTGGATTTTTATTTTTAAATTTATATGCAATGTAACCTACGATATATTCTAGCAGTATTTTATCCAAAGCCAAGTTTTGCTACGCACTCGTGGTATTCATATGCAAGCACAAGGAACATTCGTGATGTTACAGCAAAAAAATAATCGACAATGCTTTGACCACTCGTGGTATTGTAAGTGAAAGTTTGTTTTGGATTTCCATTTTCATACATTGGCTTTTTTGGATTTTCGATTTGTACAACTTTACATATTTATCTAAAGAATTAATTTTAGACTGCATTTGTTTTTTCATAAGGTTGTGACTATACTTTAATGTGTTGTAATCATCATACAATTTTGAATATTTTTCTTCAAAATTAATTTCATTATTTTGGGTATTTAAATCTATCTCTAAATTTACATCAGATTCACTAATACGTAAAATACTGTCTATTTCAGCTTTTCTTTGTCGACGATCAGCTCTTTCTCTTTTGTTAGTTTTACATTCTGAAATTTCTTTATTTTCACCTAAGCTTATGGATGGTACAATACCCTGTTTCAGTTTCTTGCGTATTGGTAATCCTAGTAATTCATTTTGCAAGTCTCTTTCAAAATCATTCTCATTGAAATGAATGGAACATACCGAACTTGTTGTCGGATTAAAGGTATCTGCCCTCTTACATTTGATTGCCCTCTCTTTTTTTTTTATTGTTGTTTTTGGGAAAATTGAAGTAGACAATATTTAACCCTGAAGTTTTTGTTACATGATGGCTGTTGTTACACGTTGCAACCGCGCATCGCTTTCCTGGCATTTTCAAGTATTCTATTGGTATTAAATAACTTGATAAATCATTTTGTGCATACAAAAAACCTAATTATCATTAATTACCTTTATGTGGAAGGTGGAAATGGAAGGTGGAACGACAATATCAATTATTGTTAACACACAGCACAACTTCAGATTTATAGACCGGGTGCAGATCGCAGACTACTCCGGATTGCATGCACACTGTCTGGTCACGGGTGACGTCATATCCGTATATCAGTGTGGACATACTGCAGTATAGGGAACGAGCAGTCCTATGGCTGCAGCCATAATTTTATGAATTAATTCATTTCTGGTTTGGGATTTTTCGGCATAAACTAAACTCTGCATGTGTTCCCAAAGATAATAGTCTAGAGGCGTTAGATCTGGTGACCTCGGTGGCCAGAAAACTGGACCTCCTCTTCCAATCCACCGGTTAGTAAAGTTGTTATTCAAATATGTTCTGACATTTCTACCAAAATGTGGAGGTGCGCCATCCAGCTGAAACCACATGTTAGCTCTTTTCTGAGGTGGAACTTCTTCCAATAATCTTGGCAACTCTTTGTACAAAATTTAGATAATGCTCGGATGTTAAATGATCTTGAAATACGAATGTCTGCATAACGGATATTGTTTATTGTTTTACCATTTACTTTTATTCTATCCCTGGCAACTAGTGACAACAATAGTTCTACAGAAATCCGAAGGAGGATTCTCAGTGCCAATAGGTGATGCTTCGAGTGCTTCGCCCTAATGCCTAAACTAAGATCCCAAAATATAACTAGGACAACAAAGTGCAAGCTTTATAAAACGACCAAACCAGTGCTGATGTATATCTCTGAAACCTGGACGCTTACAAAGAAGGACGAGACAGCACTGGGTTACTTCGAGAAAAATGTTCTACGAAATATCTTTCAAGGTGTCAACGGAAATGGAGTGTGGAGATCCAAGTACAACTTCGAGCTGCACAGAATTTACAAAAGACCAGGTATTGTAAAATCTATAAAAAGTCGGACGACTTAGATGAGCCATGTGATGCGGATGAATGTCAACGACCCCACAAGGAATAACCTACCACGGGTAGGGGTAGGGCCGTCCACATACAACGAGTACGTCTTGTCGAATCAGACAAATCGTATCAAATAAGACGGGGAGTGTTGACCGCAAAAAGTACGTCTTGCATGAACTGAATGAGGTTGAACGACAAGTCGAAAGACTGAACGCGGGAGCATCATTTTCCGAGACTTGATACGAGAAGAAGGAACGTGTGGACAGACTTTCCGTCTTATAGTTCAATCTCGTTCAGTTCTCCTTATTAGTGCTCGGAGTATTTGTACTTTCTTCTGGAAGTGGCGTGCCCTTTACAGGGCGTTGCCGATCCTCTCTCCATATGTCTGTGGTGTGCGTGTCAATTAGCCTACATGCATAGGGGATCTATAGCTTTACGTGGGCTCCGAGCCCCTTGCACTCCTACTCCAGAGAAGACTTACTAGGCAGAAATACCTCGGTGATTTGCCAATGCCTTCCGAGGGAAGCGATCGGATGTTTTCGGTGTATGTGTGACCCTGGGAATCGAACCCGGGCCATCTTAGTTGTCAGGCGCTCGCTGAACCAACTGAGCCACGACCGAAACATATTTGTAGTTTACTTCACGTATTGAAATATGTATGATCTTCGTCACTGTTTTCATGAATTTCTGTAGAGCTAGATCGCAGTTTTCCCTGCTTGAGGCAAAATAAGGACTATAGTGACTGGAATGGGAAGAGTCAGGCATACGAAGAGGTAGATACATCAGCCAACAAAGAGACTGTAACCAAACAAATTAACTCCTTACGAACCATATACAAGAAATAGTTAGCTAAAATAAATAAATCAATTAAGTCTGGCGCAGGGGAAAACGATATCTACAAACCGACACTGTGGTACATCGACAGTCTTGATTTTTTATTCCATTCAGTATTTGCTTGGACATGATGATTGTGAACTCCAAGTCGTTATAGCTTCTCCCAATTGCAAGGAACCTTAACGTGGCACGCAGTCTTTCATGAGGTGAAATCGTTTTTCTCAAACGCATATTATTTTTCTCGATGTGATGCGTTACTAAATTTAACCATTGTAAGTAATTACGGCAGTTTCCTAGTTCATCACGTAATTCTCGTAGTAGTCTAACATCACTAACATGAGAAAATACAGGTCGCTTTAACAACCATTTCCTGGACTATTTTAATCTGCGATTTCTCTTGATGTCTTCATTTTGATTTTTTGCAATGCACACAGCATAAATAACCACAGAACTTCCTCCATGACGGGTGCCGCGGAACTGATAGATTAGTTGTCGGAGAAGTTGGACGACAAGTCGTAATAATGTGGACACCCCAAATTCGTACGTCTTGTCGTACGATTTGCATGACCGTTTTATCGTGTAATAAGTCGTTGTGTGTGGACCAGGCGTATAAGAGTGATCGGAGTCAAAGCATAGGGAAGGAAGGCGTCCGATGGAAACGAATGGACACAGATTCTGAAGCAGGCTAAAACTCACCCAGAGCTGTAATGCCATAGTGATGATGATGATGAGTTTATATAAAATAATTAATAATAATTAAAGCAAACTAAGCTCGAACGTTTTTGACTTAGAAAAGGGTTACTTTGTGGGACTGCAATTTTTCATTAATATTTCTAAGAGATTACTATTCATGCTAGAAATTCAAGGGAGCTAAATCTGGGGAATATGCATAGGCAACCATTTCCAACAGCCAATGAACTTTTGCTAACTTTGTTTAGACGTTCAATCCATGTTTTTTTAGTTTTAGAAGCTAAACATTCATACTTCTTTTTACTTCGACTGCTTATACAAAGTAGTTAAACGTTTAGGAAGCTCCAAAAACATTGACCAAACAGCGGTTGAATTTATATTGCTCTTTGCTTTAACTTTATTTGCAAAACAATTAGAAGGCATGGAAAATATTCAGGTTTATGCCTTGGCAGAAGCACAAAATGCCTTTCTATTAAATAAAACAACAAATGGGATGTGAAAATAAATTATAAATCGACTAATTCCCAAGTTATTTATCTGTAATATGACACGTAACTTTATTAGTAATTTTATTATCCAGAAAGATTGATCCTTTTATTGGTTATTATCGTCCTGAAAGCCACTGAAAGTTATTCTGAAAGTATTTCCCACACTCTCTATATATATTTCTTAATTTTCAAAGACTTCCTGACATTGTCAAAAATTTTCTTTATTTCCTGACTTTCAGACTTCGCACGAATTCAGCAGGGGTTTAGCTTACTATTAAATATAAAACGCTAAAAATGCAATTACACTCATCCAAAATGAGCGAATTAATTCGTTCTCAAAGTTAATCGTGCTTGCACACACAAAAAACAAACACTGTTTGATGTACCTAATACATAATTAACAGGTAATTCATGGCGTCACTTACTGTTTACTCGCAAACAATACCGAATTTTATTAAGTAAATAATTCCCAATTTATTTTGGTTTTTACCTGAATTTTCAAATTTTACGAATTTCTAAGGTTGCCAAGCTTTTTAATGTTATAAAATGGGATGTTTTCATTTCCAACTGTGAAAATTACTTCAATGAAATGCAGATGCTATAGATGTTAATTATATTTTAGAAATAAATCTCGAATTTGTTTGTTCAGAACTATCATTTTAAAACGATTTTCCAAATATAAGATAATTAGGAAAACTTCGAGATTAAGACATAAACAAATCAGAACTGGTGAGAAAACTTAAGAAGGATTTTTCCAGGATGGAATTTTACCATCAGGACTTCAAATTGAATCAGGCTTCTCTTTAACGTTGTCAAATCTTCAGAAACAACACGTTGGAATTTACCAATGCACTGCTTCTAATGGAATTGGACAACCTGCAACCGCTGAAGTTAAACTACAGGTTCTTTGTAAGTAACCTTTTTTATTAATTATTTATTTGTTTGTTACATTTTTACCTGTTTATATTCTCACCTCATGCTAGAAGTCATCTCCAACTAAAGTCATAATTAGAATAAAATTAAAACGGTACAGCTTTATGTAATTTTAATGTGTTGAAAAGAGACGTAGTAATTAAACAAGGCCTTATATTTAAACACGAGATAAGAGGGCTTTAAAATCCCTTATTACCTTATAATAAACTGAGAAAGCCTTCAGTTTTAAATTCGTAAATTCCAATGGGATTTCTCAATCTACTCAGGATTTTCTGAATGCTTCCAGAAATTTTCGAATTTTGCACAGATTTCCCAATTATTATTCCACGCATTAAAATCCATTTTCTCTTCATTTGAATTCAGTTAATTTAAATAAAAGCTTCATAATTCTCGCACGAAACTTCTTTAATAATTATTTATTTTTGCTGAAGTGCAGCACCGGAAGCGAAATTCACAAACTATACGGATATAAGTTAGTAATAGAATTCCGTATTAAATTCGTTGATGAAATTCTCTCTAATCCCTAGATTCATTAAACAACTACCAAGTTATGTAGCCTATCTATATGATAACAAAACTTGTGATGTACGTCGTTCGTGAATGTACTCCTCTTGCTTTATACACCAATGACAAATGGTTAATTCACCAAAAGTCACAATGGGTTTACATTTCCATTTTAGTAATTGAATGGGAGCTTTATGGGCTTTACTGTAAGACTTGTTAACTTTTGTTAAGACAATCTAATCCGCTATTGAAAGAATTATGTTGCAGATTTACAATAAACTAAATTTATCGCTGTTAATTTTAACATTTTGAGTTTGAGTTTGAGGGAATTTTCTGGAATTAGGAGGCTTGGAACGCTCAGAAGTGCTTTTATTTCTACTAGAATAAAACAGCTGGAACCTCCTTGCAAAGGATCGTGGTTTAATGACGTTGATGTGATTTAACGATGGCTATTGGCAAAAACAGCAATCTCTGAATGAAAAATACGAAAATATACATCTATCTGATTGACTGTATTTGCGATTAATCTGCGGAAATTGTACTGTTTAATGGCATTCAATTTATCAAAATTCAAACACTTCAGTATTTTGCTTATTGGGCGGTTATTTGATGTTTTTGTTGTACTTAGTTTCAACTCTGACAAATTTAATTCTGTAAATAACTTGCTAAAAATTAAATTCCACGATTTTATTTACTATGTGTACATGAAATATTTGATATTGCGATTCGAATAATCGTTCCATTTTGTAACGCCTTTCTTGTTGATTTTTTATTAATTGGGGGGTTTTTATGATAAAATGGGTAATATTTGACTGACAAATATTTTCAACAGTAAAAGCCCGAGACCTTTTATTTTTATCGATAAAATTTCATTTTGTACGAAAACGAAGTTGCCATGGAAAATGGACGAGACTAGGCCTACATTAATTAAAAACCCGCGCCCGAAGGGCAAGGGTTTTTTTATGTAGGCCTAGTCGAGTCCATTTTCTTATGGCAACTTCGTTTGAGTGATACAAGAATGAAATTTTATCCATAAAAATAAAAGGTAGGGTGTTTTTTAATTGGAAAAAATCCTGAAACAACAAACAAATTTTTATTAAAGACATTTTTTCTGACGTTTATTTTAGCAATTAATGTCAAATAATATTTTTGAAGTTTAGGTTTCTGTAGCAACAGAGCAGACAGAGACGCGTCGTTTTTTTCGATGTGCGAGAAGGACGTAATTATATTTTTTTATCATGATAAAAATGAATGATTGGCTGTTGAAATGCTGATCCAAGCGTTGTTATTGGACAAAAGTGATGTCATGACAGTTGTAGGATTTTTTCTTTAATAAATGCTTGATTTTGTTTCGGTGTTAATTGCAAGGTATTTGGTTTACTTTGACATCGAAAATATTTAATCAGATCTTTAAAAATATTTAGTTGTAATTGAAATCTTTGCTAATCTTTTCAGATCCTCCAGAAGTTCATGTAATTCGTTCATGGACAAACGTAGGAGATACCTTGGAAGTTAAAATAAATTGCTTAGTAAATGCTGATCCACCTGCTGAAGTGAGTTGTATTTTCAAGAATTCGTTATTCATCGTTTATTATTCTCAGTTGCTTTTTTTATGTTTTTAGTTGTTTTTATTTAAATATTTCTAGCATTTTCAATTGTTTTCAAATATCTTCAGTTATTTTACAGTATCTTCATTTGCAATTTAAGCATTTTCAATTATTTTTAAAGCATATTCATTCGTTGTTTAAACCATTTCAAACGATATTTAAGTACTTATCTTTAGCCTAATTTTTAAAAAACTCTTACAGGTGATGTGGTATCAAAATTCGTTTCCTCTACAACCAACTGATCGAAGATCAATATCAGGTTCAGGATCGACGTCTACATTAACGATAAGAAACGTTCAGTTTTCAGATTTTGGAAACTACAGTTGTGTCGTTGTCAATTCAATAGGTAAAGAAAAGAAATATATCGAAATATCTGGAAAGCCAGGGATAGCCGACGTCGTTAGTCCTGGCTATTCAAATCCTAATAGTTATAAATTAACTTGGAGTGTACAATCGGTTTTTCCAATAATTGAAGCTAAAATTTTATTTAGAAGATTGTTGGTGAGTTTTTAACTTGGCTGCCTTGTGTTGGATTCGTCTGAGGTTTGTTGTTTTGTAGATAAACACGACATTCCATCATCATGACCAGTGGCATGATATGATAGTTAGACCTGTAGAAGTCAGCTTCAATTCGGAAAGTACCGAACGTCTACAGCAATATCAATTAACGGGCTTAGTACCCGACTCTGTATATGAATGTTTAATACAAACTAAAAGTCAATATGGTTATAGCGAACTATCAAATTTACACCAGTGGTTCACATCGCGAGCTGGAAGACAAATAGAATCAAGTAGCACTAATATTCACAGAAGATATATGTATAGCTTTTCTACAATTAGCCTATCATTAGCACTAGCTTTACTTTTAAAAATAAATTAATTTTTTTTAATGTTAATGTAACTTAAATAGAAATAAAATTGAATTCCAGAAGTTTACTTATAACATTCAGAGATTTTCTTGTGTATTTGATTTTTCCTACTCATTTGATGTTTTTGTTTTCTCCTTCCATTCCTATTTTTGCCTTTTGGTAATGAAAGAAACAGATGAACATCCTGTTTCTCCCTCTTTAATGAACATAAAAAAGATTTTTGAAATACTCCGTGTTTTGCTAACACAAAAAGTTCGGTTTTTCTGCAAACTATAGGTTAACTACGCATATCAATTTACAAAATCACTTTCCCTGTTTGTCCTAACGCCTTGGTTGTAAATTAATTTAAATTTGGTAAATTTTGTAATTAACTATTTTACTGGAATAACCCTTTATCGATCGATATCTAAGGCTTAACGTAATGAATGGCAAAAGGTCCAAGGACACTTCCATTTCGGAGTATTCAACGAATTATCTGTTCAGGCATAATCCTGTTTATTATTTCCTTAATCTTATTAGTTAACATCTTTGATATTGATTACATATGCTAAGCTCCGAATAATTTTGTTTGGGAGTTAATTCCTAGATGATGGGAAATCTTAAAGTCTGTGTTTTAACGGATTTATCGGCATTCACTGTGGTTAATTTTAAATTTCGTAAAAGCCACATTTTTATATATTTTCAGCAAGTGGAAGTTTCCTCATCAGTCGAATAAAAGAGGACAGACAAACATGAAAAATCCTAGCCTTAAGGTGAAGAAGCAGAATTGTTGCTATTTACCGACTAAGATCATACAATCTAATTTTTATACCTAACTGAAAGAATAAAACTCCCACGGAAACATTTCTAGGACTTATTTAAACTCTGGCAGTTCCTGACAGTTTAAAAAAACATACTTCAAATTGACATCTGGTAAATCGTAAATTAACTTGGATTTTAAAATGTCCCCCCGTGACTATAAACATTATTTGCAACTCCCAGAAACATTAAAGGAACCATTTAAAAAGGTAAATTTTGTTTGCAAATATTAACTTTACTAAAAATCAAAAGGTAAAATTACCATAAATGTTATAATTGTTAAATTTCCTCAATTGTCAGTCGTTGTACAGGTGAATTTTTTGATTATTTATAATCAAAACTTCAAATTTACCGCGTTAATTAACAGTTTGTGAACCCACCTCAAAAACGCAACAAATTTATGAATGAACGGAGAGGTGATTGTGAACACACCAGTATTTTCTGTCACGAACATTTTGATTTTGTGAGGTTATGTAACAAATGTCGGCTTTATAAAAATATTTCGTGATTATTTAATAAAATTCCTTTACTAATCGTTCAAGATAAATTTGAATGTGTAACAGAATGCCATCAATAACAAACTTGCGTTCTAACAATTAAAAAAAGAACGTAATAAGGCGGTATAACCTCAATTATTCGTCTAATTTCAAAATTCAAAATTTGAAAAAGGTAAGCGTAACTATCACTCATAAGTGCATGTAAATAAAAGAATATGTTAAGTAGCATCCCTTTGTATTGGTTTTATTTTATTTTAATAAACAGTTTACATAAGTTTCACCCCGATCCGATAGTTGGGTATGCTCGAATTAATTACGACCTTTAAGCAAATTTAACACAATTTTAGTTTAGAATGTTACTTTTAGATGGCACAATTTACAAAATTTCACAAGGTGCTACTAGGTGTAGGTGCATTTGGAGGAACTTTATGGTATTTAAATATATTCGAACCGGACCGAAAAATTGCCCGTGCTTCATGGACAACAGGTTATACTCCATCAACGTATTCAAAATGGGATGATAATTGGGACCAGTATGTTAACCTCTTATTACTTAGTAAAATGTCAGATAATTTGATTTCATTACAGTCGGTCTCCGAAAGCTTTAGTAAACCCAAAACTTAAAAATCTAAGGAACGGAAAAACTCAAAATGATATTAATGAAGCCATAGAAAGTATGATTCCGGTCTCTACACGACACGTTATTTTAATAAGACATGGACAGTATAATATGAATGGGAGTACTGACGAGGATAGATATCTTACCAAATTAGGTATGCTTAAATTGTGTTCTTAGAATGCAACGTGTGGTGACAATGCCCATTTTGTAGGTAGAACACAGGCAGAGTGGACAGGAAACCGTTTGAAAGCGCTAGGTTTACCTTATACTAATTTGATTAAATCCACAATGACACGTGCTCAAGAAACTGGTACTATTATAAATGCTTCGCTGCCTAATGTATGAATTGCATACTAAATAATGTAACAGTCTTTCTAGTAGCTTTGAGTTTTGAAAGTATTTAACTTATAGGTGCCTACCAAGGATTGCCATTTACTACGAGAAGGTGCTCCAGTCCCTCCGGAACCACCGATCGGCCATTGGAAACCTGAAGGCCATGTAAGCTTTACACATTATTTTACTAATAAAATCCCCAATTGTATAATATATAAGGTAATTTCACTCGTTTCCAGCAGTTTTATCAAGATGGAGCAAGGATTGAAGCTGCTTTTAGGGAATATTTTCACAGGGCAGATCCAACACAAGAAAAAGATACTTATACAATACTGGTTTGTCATGCCAATGTAATACGTTACTTTGTATGTAGGTAAGTAGTTTTTTTATTTTTTTATTTAAAATTAAAATTTGAAAACAAAACTTTCTTTTTTACAGAGCTTTGCAATTTCCACCGGAAGCTTGGCTACGAATATCACTGAATCACGGTAGCATAACCTGGCTTAGTATCACACCAAGCGGCAGGGTTATTCTCCGATCTTTAGGGGACACTGGTCACATGCCCGTTGATGTCGTAACAAACTAACGAATTTAATGTAATAAAGTATCACAATAACAATCCGTATTAAAAGGATGTAAACTTAATGTAATACAGTATCAAATACCTGTATATATACCTATTTTTAAATGTTTATTTTAAGTAATCCAGTATTTTATCAATATCAGTATCTTGCCAGAGTTTTTACTCGTGATAATTTTTAAGTTGCTATATTGGTCTATCTAATTTAAGTTAATAAAACATGTAAATTAACTGTTAAATTTTTACAATTATTTTGCAGGAAACTAATCAAATTTTTTTTAAGTTAGATTTATGAATATGCATTTTATTACCCATAGCAATGGCTCATGAAATATTTTCCATTTGCAGGTCGTGTTTGAATGTAGTAAAATTAGACTAAGTTTCTTTAGGATTAGTTCAAAAACCAAAAAGACACGGAAGCATGTTTTGCAATGAAAAACCAACCGTTAATTCAATATGAATTTGCAGTATATTGCGTTGTAATCATTTTTGTGTATTAATTTTATAGATCATACTTTGTATTTGCAATAAAATACCTCATTAATATCATGGTCTGTTAATTTTTCCCGCGGGGCTACAGTCTTTTTATTAGACCTTTACCTCCCATAGATTCGCCTCCAATCTTCTCTATCTCTTGCAACCCCGTTTCAATTTGCCACTCCTAGCAACTGTCTGGCGCTGTCTTTCCATCAGGGCTGGCGCAAGGCCACATTTTTTAAGCGCGTCTTGCATTTGATTTTACCTGTTGCAACGTGTATGGCACGGCGGCATCCTTCACCGAGTCATGAGTCAAAGATTTTTTCAGTTTGCCATCTTTGATTTTCTTTCGTATTTCTCTACGTAATTCTCTATATTCCTCAGTGTTCCTTTTGTCTTCAGTTACCAGTATTCTTCTGTGTTTCAGTAAATGTTTCACTTCGTCATTTGTGGTTCTATTATGGTTGGTCTTTGGGGGTGAATGTTTTTATTGTTTTTGTGATAGCCTCTTCTATTTGATAGCTTAATGAATCAACCATTTCGCCTTGTATTTTGTGGTTTTCTATCTTCATCTTCTTTAAACAAAACCCTTTTTACCCTATTAGGGTGTCGGGTATTTCTTGTTGATAAACTTCTTCCATTCTTTTTTGTTTTGGGCTAATTTATCTATTTCTGTGTTTTCTAATCCTGTTTCTTTTAATATTTCTTCTATTCTTTTTTCCCATGTTTTTCTTGGACGTCCCCTTTTCTTTTTCCTATTTGTTCTTGCTTCTGCCATCTGTTTTGTCCTTCTCTCGATACTCATTCGTCTTATGTGTGCATACCAATTTAGTTGTTTTTTCCTTAATTTGTTTAGGATTTTTTCTTGTTTAAGTTCTTCGTAGATGGTGTCATTTCTTATTCTTTCCATTTTAGTAATTCCCATAATTCTTCTTAAGAATTTCATTTCCACTGCCCTTATTTTTTTCTCTTGTGTTGGCGTTATCGGCATTACTTCCATGTTATATACCGGGTGGTGCGTTGCCTCACGCACCATAGGGATTTCAATGATAATTTTTTAATAAGTATGTAATTATTTGCTTCCCTAATTATTTTAGACCAAAAGTGTAATTAAGTTTTTGGTAGGGAAAAAAATACTGCATCGATTGATGCTATTCTACACAATTTTCGAGTTTCGTATAACTGAAGAACTGTGGGGATTAATTCTTGCACTTTGACAAAAATCACTAATGCCATGAAATTTTTGAAACAGAGGGGTGGAGCTATGACACTGTTATAGCTCCACCCCTCTGTCATAATGATAGTTTGAAATTATTTTTCAATATGAAAAATATAACTTTTTGGCCTTGGTAAACAAATAGCCATTATTCAACAAATTCAACAGGAAGGGAAATTACTTTTTAAAACAAACTTAACGGAAAAATAAAATTATTTTATGTGACAATTTTAACAAGTGTAGCTAACTGACAAGCCAGACTGTTTCAATAATTCCAAGGCATCAGTGATTTTTATCAAAGTGCAAGAATTAATTTCCAGGTTTTCTGTTACGGAAAAATTGAAAAACTGCAAAATAGCATCATTGGATTCAGTATTTTTTTCTCTACAAAAAACATATGTGCACTTTTGGTCTAAAATAATTGGGGAAGCAAATATTTACAAATTAAAAATTTACAATTGAAATCCCTATGGTGCGTGAGACAATGCACCACCCGATATAAGCATTGGTGGTATGATCGTGTTATATGTACAGGGTGTCCCGCAATAGGATGTACATAGCTTCAGTACGTGTTCTTGGCCTCTTTTTAAGTCGAAAACTTTCAATAAACATATAATCGCTACAAAGTTATTCACATTTGAATCTTACCGTTGCGCTCAAAGATCATAAACAAAAGATGCATTAGACGGCTTTGAAAACAAATGTAAGTAAGTGTTGTGTTTATTATCTGTCATAAAATAAGTATGGCAACTTTTTCTAATCAAGAATATGCCAATATCATCAAAAACGATTCCGACTATATTATGAGGTCTGTCACCACGGTTTCACAAAGGACACGAATGTGCAAAGCTGATCGAGGAGGTCATTTTGAAAACTTGAGATGGAAACTGCCACATAACTATAGCTCTTTATTTTGTGAACCGTTAATTCATGTCCTTTACCAATAAAGTTTTGAATCTTTAGTGTTATTTTTTGAATGAAAAAGTGTCAATAACTTTGTAGGGATTAATTTTAGGCCATATGTTTATTGGAAGTTTTCGACTTAAGGGTGGGTTTTAGTTAAAATATTTTTCGTTTTTAAGTATTTTGGGTTGCCTGACTTAAAACCAGCCAAGAAAGGATTGGATCTTCTAGTATTGCTTCTACCGGCTTCTACCTAACAAAACTTCAAAATTCAGTATAGGTATTTGGGAATACCGATTTTTAATCTCTTAAACCTCTTTGTAAACATTGACAGTGACATTGACAGAGTCGGTGAATGTTGGGTTGCCTATCTTTAATCAGTTTTTAAAAATTTATATGCAATTTTTTCTAAAGTTAAATATAGTCCAGTCAAATGGTCGAAATAAACAGGCAAACTTTGCATTTTGGGTAGGCAGCTATTTTTTTTTTATCGTTGTGTAGAGGGGTCAGCGATGAGTCTAAATCAGGGTTTTCGGGGTGGTAACCCCCTCCATTCGGCCGCCATTTTGAAAAGAAGGGTTAGGTGGTTTTTGGGCTATATCTCTGTAGTAGGGAATCTCACAAAAAATTAGTATACAGCTTTTTTGTAGAAAATCGTATTATGCACGATTTTTATTTATAACTTTTTTACATAGCATTAATAATAAAAAAGCTATAAGCTGGAAAAGATAAAAGCATAAGGGCTTATAACTGTTGTATTATTAATACTACGTAAAAAAGTTATTAATAGAAATTGTAGAGAATATGGTTCTCCACAAGAAAGTTTCACACAAACTTTTTGTAAGAATCACGACTACAGAGATATAGCCGAAAATCTAATTAACCCTTCTTTTCAAGATGGAGGCCGACTTGGGGGGGTGGGGTGGTGGGGTCATATTAATAAAAGTTGTAGATAATACGATTCTCTACAAAAAAGCCTTGTACAAACCTTTTGTAAGACTCACGGCTACAGAGCTATAGCCGAAAAATTAATTAACCCTTCTTTTCAAGATGGCGGCCGAATGGAGGAAGTTACCACCCCGAAAATCCGGATTTAGACTCATCACTGACCGCCACATACATCGCAAAAAGAAAATCGCTGCCTACCCAAAATGCAAATTGAATTACCATTTGACTGGACTAGTCCAATCAAATGGTTGAAATAAAAACGTAAACTTTGCATTTTGGGTAGGCAGCGATTTTTGACGATGTGTATGGGGGTCAGTCGTAAGTCTAAATGAGGATTTTCGGGGTGGTACCCTACTCTCCATTTGGTCGCCATCTTGAAAAGAAGGGTTAATTAGTTTTTCGACTATATCTCTGTATCCGTGAGTCTTACAAAAATTTTGTTCAAAACGTTTTTGTAGGAAATCGCATTCTCTATAAGTTTTATTAATAACTTTTTTACGTAGCATTAATTATAAAAAAGTTGTAACCTCGAAATTTTTTGTCTTTTCCGGCTTATAACTTTTTTATTATTAATGCTATGTAAAAAAGTTATTAATAATAAATAACAGATAATACGATTCTCTACAAAAAAGCTTTAATCAAACTTTTTGTAAGATTCTCGACTACAGAGGTATATCCAAAAAACGAATTAACCCTTTTTTTCAAGATGGCGACCAAATGGAGGGGGTTACCACCCCGAAAACTCTGATTTAGATTCACCACTGACCTCTCTACACACCGATAAAAAAAATCGCTGCCTACCCAAAATGCAAAGCTAAATTACCATTTGACTGGACTAATAAGGATCACGCCAAAATTATACAAATTTGCAAAAGGTTCGATACATGCATAGGAAGGTAATATTGAAACCTACCCCGCTACATGCGAAAATCAATACATTGTTGATCGATGTCTTGTGCAAGTCCCTTTTCGTAAGTTTTTCATAATAGGCCATAATTTAATTACTATATGAAAATTGATCGTTCTGGCCTTGTAGCGTATGAAGGAAAGGTCTAAAAATTTTAATTCATACTCGTCCTTCTTTTCAACTATCATTATTTAACCGTACCGTTATTTTAAAATTACACAATTTTCAGCGCGTAAACATGCTACTAAACCCCCCCCTTAAAAAGAGGCCAGGAACACATACTGAAGCTGTGTTCATCCTATTGCGGGGCACCCTGTATATTTTAGTTTTATTTTTCTTTGATATTTCTTTTTTTCTTAATATTGTATGATTGATCGAATAATACGTGTTGTTTGCTTTTTTAATTTTATTTGCGATTTCCATATCCAATTTTCCGTCCTTTGTTATCGTTGTTCCTAGGTATTCTATTATGTCTGTTTCTTTAATTTGTTGTCCATTGCATGTTATTCTCCTGTTCTCGTTGTCTTCTTTCTTGTCATTTATTATCGTGATCTTGATGGTTTTTTCTGTATTTATTTCCATTCTCATTTGCTTTATTTCCTTTACCCAGATATTAAGGTTTTCCTGTAGTTTCTTTATGTTATCCGCTATTAGTATAATATCGTCGGCATTTACAGTGACGGACTAGCTCATTTGAGCGGCCCGGGAAATTTACCGACAAACCGGCCTTCTATTACAAAAAATAAAAAACACGAAGTATAGGTAAGATTTGTACTTTTATTAAACAGCAAACAATATTGTCTGCCAAAAATATACACAAACAAAAATTGCAAATAGAAATATTGAAGCATTGAGATTGGACTTAAAATATGAAGAAAGGTATAAATGAAAAAATCTAATACAATTTCTAGGTATAATTAATAAAAAAGTTAAATGTTTTATATTGAAAAATATATACATATTATACAATATGTAGCTATCCATTATCCATATTTAATTATCTAATAATATAGGTACTAATTAACATATTTTGTAACAATTTATTTTTTCCCGCTATTGAATCTATTATTTGAGAATTTTTAATATTAAAAAGTATGCCTTTTTCAACGGCCATTAGCAAAAATTTGTCCAAATTATCGTGAGAAAGTATTTCTCAAACGATTTAATACAATTCTCAATTTTGAATTAGTACATTCACAAGAAACTTGAACAAAATAGAGTTAACAGATGTTTATATGCTAAAAATAAGATTTTATATGCCATACTGCGCATAAGGGATACGACATACATATGAACACATTATCGGAAGAATATCTCGGCATTTTTTGAAAAATAATTTCCAAGAAAATTTACAATCTGTTTTTACAAAAACCAACATTCGGTAAATAGCATGGACAATGGACAAATAGATTACAACACGCAAGAGGGCTTCCCAGCGAAAGCTCTCTTTCCTAAGATATCTTATTTTTAATAATAATAAATATTATAGATAATGAAAAATTTGGAATTATGAATAAAAACTTCTGAAAATCTGTTTGGGAGATCTAACGGATCAATTATTTTTAACCTCTCTAACAGGTTCGTAGTCAGGTTGTTGGTGTGGGCATAAAGTCTATCTTGGTATTTCTTGCTGAAGTTTTGTATTTCTTCTCTAATGGTCAGAACAATGATGTCCTGCTGTATTCATCAGTTTGGGACGTATCTCGGAGCATTTATGATAGTTCTTATAACCTTGTTTTGAAATCTTTGCAAAATCTCCAAATACTAGTAGCTGACCCCCATAGCTGTATTCCATATGTCGAGATTGGTTTTATTATTATTTTGGATATGAGTAGATTATTATCTTTTATTAACTGAGAGTTTCTCCCTATTAACCAATACAGCTGTCGAAAGTTTAGCCATAGTTGTACCTACTCTTTTTTCCAGATGTGGGTTTTCTATAAAAGTCGCTTATCAAGGTGCATTCCCAGATATTTAACGTTATCTTGCTGGGGAATCTGGTTTCCCTTTAGGTTTGCTGGAGGGCATGTCCCTTTTCTTAGTGTAAATGTATATAACATGCACTGACTTTTGTTTTACTTTTCTTCGCCAGATTTTTAATCAGTTTATCTTCTTTAAGTTTCTCTGGAGTATTTGTGATGCTGTGTTTGGGTTGTTATGGGATGCAAGCAAGTGTTATCTGCGTAGGCGGCTACCATTGTTTGTCTTATTGTTGGAAGATCTGCAGCTATAAAGCAGATATAAGACTGGTCCCAAAATACTGCCCTGTGGAACACCAGAGTGTATTGGGTAGAGCAGAGTCAGTTCTTCCTGGTATTTGACTTGGAAGTACCTCTTGGCTAGGTAACATTTTAACATCTTGTAGAAAACTTGTAGTTGCTTCTTTATCTTGTATATAAGTCCTGTGTGCCAAACCTTATTGAATGCTTGGCTCACATCTAAAAATGCTGCAGAACATGGTTAATGTTTGTAGCTATTCCGCGAACCTGTTCTATGATCTCATATGCCCCTCTCTACATCAAATCTGATGATCTGGGATAAGATTTTTTTCCCAAAAGAGTTGGTTTCATTTGTAGCAATAAAAGCTTCTCCAAAAGTTTACCTATGACTGGGAGCAGGCTAATTGGTCTGTATGATATAACTTCTTCTGCGTTCTTTCCTGGTTTTGGGATTAAGATTATTTGTACTATTTTCCAGAGCTCCGGGAAAATTCCTAGCCTTAGAATAGCATTCAATATATACGTAATCATTTAATTCAATTCTCAGGTAATTCTTTCAGGGTCTTGGCTGAAGTTAAATCATAGCTAGGAGCTTTATTTAATTTAAGGATTTTTATACTTCAATCAACTTCAAACAGTTTGAATGGTTTAATGATTTGCGTTGTTTGGATATTTTCTTCGATTAGTTCGTGTATTTTTCTTTCTTCTTCAGCAAAGCAGGTTCAAGGAAATGCTTGAAATATCTGTGTTAAGTGGGTGGGAAAGGCAGCTGCTTTCTCGTTAGGACTTTGTGCGCAGTTTCCCTTTGCTATTCTGATTGGTGGAACTGTTAGTTGTGGCCGTTGAGCTTTCTAGTGACTTTCCACATTGAATAATTAGTGTCGTTTGAAGCAGAAAGTTTCTAGATGCAGTTCGTAAAGTATGTCTGGTGGTGGAAGGTCGAGGGCGTTGGCGGCAGCCTCAGTGTTTGATTCAATCCCGAAGTTCATCTCATATTTCGGGTCGCGGTCATAAATTCGACTTCTTTATTGCTATCGGAAGCAGCTTGACACATTCGTTGATGTCCAGTGGGCCGATTCGTTTGTTTCTATTTACTAACTTTCAGCTACTTTTTTTTATATGACCGGCCAAGCGGCCTCAGGTCCTACCGGCCTCTCGGGAAAATCTCCGTCCCTGTGACGGCATATAATAGTGCGTCTATCCAGACAGGTTTCATCTTATAATGCCCAATTAGTGTTTGTACTGTCTTTTTCCTGGTGTTTTTCATTATTTGATCCATGCATATTATAAATAGTAGGGGACTCAAGGAGTCTCGTTGTTTTAGTCCTTTTTTCATTTCAAAAGTTGTTGAATTTTGTCCCATTATCTGCACACTACCGTATGTTTGACTATATACATTTATTATTATTTTTATGAGTTTCCTTGATACTCCTCTCTCTTTGAGGATTCTCCAAATAAAACTTCCTTTGACTGAGTCAAAGGCGAATCTTAGATCTATAAAGGCAAAATATGTTGTCACATCCGTATTTATTGCTATTTCTATTAGTTTCCTCACGATATGGACGTGGTCTGCCGTTTGTTTCTCTTTCCAGTACGCACCTTGCTCGTCTTCGATTTTGTGTATTATTTGATTTCTCACCTTTACTTCTAGGATCCTTGTGTACATTTTGAAAGCTACTGAGGATAGGCAGATTGCTCTATAGTTTTCGCAATTATTCCTTTCTCCTTTTTTGTATATCGGGAGTAAGTATGTTATTTCTTTTCCAATCTTCCGGTATTTCATTTTGTTGCAATCTCATTTTGAAAAATTCATATATATCCATTCCTCCACTGCTTCTCCTCCATATTTTATCATCTCAGGTAATATCTGGTCCCGATCCCCTGCTTTCCCTGGTTTTATTTTCTTTATTGCACTTTTGACTTCTTCAAGGCTAATTTGTTCTTCTTCGTTTGGTTCTTCTCTTTCTTCCTCATTTTCTTCTTCCTCTTCGTTTCCTTCTGGTTCTTCAAATTTTTTTCCAAAATATTCTTTCCACGTCTTTAGTATATTTTGTACTTCTGTTTGTGTTTCCCCGTTTTTATCTTTTATTGCGTTTATTTCTTTCTTATTTTTTCCTTTTAATGCTTGTATTTTTCCCCAGAATCTTCTATTATTGTTTTTGTAGAGGTTTTCTATAAGACCTTTAATTTGTTTTCCATTTCCTGTTTATACTCTTCCCTGTAGTTTTTAATTATTTCAGCTGTTATTGTTCGTTTTTTTGTGTTTAAAAGTTTTCCGTTTTTCCATTTTTAAGTTTATAGAAATTTGCGTTTTTACTATGTAGTTTGTGGTCATGTGGTCCCTCCCTATATCAAACTGATTCAGGGTAGATACGTCATGTATTATGATTTTATTAGTGGAGAGAACATAATCTATTTCGTTTCTTGTTTTGCGATCTGGACTGATCCATGTCCATCTTCTATTTGGTTTTTTATTGAATAATGTGTTCATCGCATATAGCTGATTTTTATTCAACTGATTTGTGAAAACAGGATTGTCTCATTCAGACAAGTAATTGTTTATAAACACTGTGTAATAATTTACAGTAAAGCCCTCTGCAGACGCGTCGCAGTCTGTGTTACATCCCGACCACGACTAGAAGTTTACGAAGTTGAAAATAAAAGGGTTTTCATTTGCGACTGGCATTATAACTAGGACATTAATAATAAATTATAAGACGGTGTTGAATAAAAAATAAGTGGCGGCTTTTATGAGAATTGGATGTTTTTTGTTAATCGTAAAGACTACAATCATACGTAAGGACTTAACATGTTTCGAATGCGAACGTTTTATCTGCTGTAAATAAAAACTTATGTATAGCTGCAAAACCAAACCACTGGAATTTTAAATACATTTCTGGTGAAACTACGAAATCTTTAATCAACTACTTCAAAAGACATAAACCAAGCACTCATATACGACCAAAAAATATAAAACAGACACAAACAACCCAAACAGGAAGAAGAAAAAAGGTGTAAACTAATAAAAGAACACATACAAAAACAAAAAGTGTTTGGGTTAAATTTAATGTTCGACTTATTTTGAGCGCCAGTAAACTTTATGATTCTTCTAAAACAGGAACTTGTGCTCTCGTTAACGAAGAGTAAAGTCATTTTACAACACTTATTCAGCCATCCACTTCTAGACACGTTTACTTGTAATAATTTTTGTAAATTTTTTTGCACCTGTGATGATTTCTTTTAATCAAAAAGAAGTTTAATGAATGTCGGATGGAAAAGAACAGATTCCGGCGGTTTTGAATGTTTTTTAACTTATGGTAAGTCTTTCTATTTATTTATTTTGTTTTTAGAATAATTTGTGTGAGTTCTTCTGTTAAGTTCTTTACAAATTCATATTAAGAATGGCAACGTTTTGGAGGTGGTTAAGCAATCTTTATTTCGAGACTTGTTTTACGTCAAACCAAGTCAAACTATTTTGAGCCTTTTACATTTGTAAAAAGCAACAATTCATATAAAAAAGGCCCAAATTCAAACAGTTTGAAAATAATAAATAAATAAAACTTGTTAAATCTCGCAGCTTTAATTTAAAGCAGATTAATAGTACTAAACAAGCTGATTCATTGACCGGTTATTCCACACTCCTGGTATTCCCATAAACGAACATTTGTCGATCACAAATACATTTCGCATCCTCACTGATAATAGTGATAAGTCATAATCCTTCTTACTCCGAATTTAAATTTATTTTGCATTCAAATCTATTTTTTGGGTCATTGGATCTATATCGTATTTAATTGTGTACCTACATGACTATTTTGCTATTTTTGGAAACAATAAGAGATAATAATCCGAAAACTAATTTAAGTTCCTTTGTGAAAGTGATTAACTATCGATCTAGAAATAAATCGAATGATAACGTGATAAAATATTAAACTAAGATTATACATCGTCGTTTCATGAAGTGGAACTAGTTGAATCATACGCGAGCGTTTTACAAAATTGCCATAACTCAGTGTTGTAAACAAGATTATTTTTCAGATTCATAGTAAGGTGGGAGGTTAAAATATGTTCATAATTTAATTTAGTTTAGGTTCATTTATTCCTGTTATTAAAGTAATATTATGCAAAAAGTTTTATCAGTGACTGTATATTTTGTTAGATTACTACTATTTAACCGGAAATTGAATTTGCAAGGATTAACTCCATTTGGGATTTGTAAACAAATTGTGAAAAATACTGTTGCTTTGCTAAATTCTTTAGAACCAAGAAATTCCCCAAAAAGTACACGTAAAGTATTCAGGGCTCGTTCTTTATTTTTGTAGATAAGCCAAACATCATGGGATGCATCGAATTCACTGCCACTGTAGGATCAGTGGTCCTTTTAATTATAACCATGCCCTTTTCGCTGTTTTTTTGCTTTAAGGTAAGTTATTATGCTTTATAACCCTTAATAGTTTTACTACAGAACACAAATATTTCTTTAAATTCGCCAGATTTAAAATGATGAACAGAACGAAAAATTCGAGGTTTTTTAAATCAAGTATGCTTTAATTAAAAATCCATCCAATTGCTGGTTAGATTTATTTTACTGTGATTTATGCGAATTTTCCCAACATAAACTACAAAGTGTATATTTTAAAATTACCAAAAACGTGTAACCAAATAAACGAATAGAGTAGCATTAATAGGAAGTAGGAAGTATGGTTATCATATTTTGTTATAAATTATGGCCCCTTATGTTTATACAATAAACTAAAAATAATTTCCTTCCAGGTCGTGCAGGAATACGAACGTGCGGTTATTTTCAGACTGGGACGTTTAAAAAAAGGAGGTGCAAGGGGTCCAGGAACGTTTTTTATTCTTCCATGCATTGATAATTATTGTAAAATTGACTTGAGGACTGTTTCTTTTGATGTGCCACCACAAGAAGTAAGTTTTGTGCAGGCGACCTTTCCTTACGTTTTCTAAAAAGCTATTGTGATCATGGCAATTTAATACAACGACCTCCGATTATATATTTATTCGACCAACCGATTGATAAATTAATTAGAAAATAAATTAAAACGCAGGTTTAAACCTTAGATTTTTATATATTTCAGGCATTAACAAAAGATTCAGTGACAGTGACGGTGGATGCTGTTGTATATTACAGGATAGAAGATCCTTTAAATGCCGTTGTAAAAGTAACTAATTATAGGTAAGTTTGGTTTACTTCCACTAAAGATTTGCGAGTTCTACTGATAAACAAATCTTAAGATTCGGCATGGCACAAGCCTTTCGTTTCTTGAAGTTTCAGACTTCATATTAATCTTCAAATTCTCGATTTTTTAAAATTACAAATATACAACCTGCTCTTCATTTCTAACTGTAGTAACTCAACGAGATTACTAGCAATGACAACATTAAGAAATATCTTAGGAACAAGAAACCTTGCTGAAATTCTCTCCGACAGAGAGGCAATCTCTTTTGCTATGCAGACTTCCTTGGATGTTGCAACGGATCCTTGGGGGGTTAAGGTCGAAAGAGTCGAAATGTAAGTAAACGAAGAGAGTTCCGATTTGAATTTATAAAAATGGCGCTTTCTTGTACTTCAGAAAGGATGTAAGTTTGCCTCAACAACTCCAAAGGGCGATGGCAGCAGAAGCGGAGGCTTCACGTGAAGCAAGGGCTAAAGTTATCGCAGCTGAAGGAGAAATGAAGGCTTCAAGGGCACTTAAAGAAGCTTCTGATGTTATGAGCGAAAGTCCTGCTGCATTACAGGTAACATTAAGACTAATTTGCTCGAGTAAGATTTTGCTAAAGTCAAAGTGTACTATTTATATATGTTTTATACAATAATAAGAAGGGATTTAGTTTAGTTTAGGTTTTAAGTTTCGAAACTTAAAACTTTCGACTTTGCTTGAAGTTTTTAGTTTCGTTTAAATTAGAAATTTCCTTGATTATATTTGTGTTGTTATGGTATTTCTTGACTTCAGTAATCTCTGTGCAACTGGCCCTTTAGTAACGGAGTGATAAGAAATATGTTTAGTTCTAAGAAAATCACGTAACATTTTTTATTTATTTTCAGTTGCGTTACCTTCAAACTCTGAACACGATATCAGCAGAAAAAAATTCAACAATTATATTTCCACTTCCGCTGGATATCATATCGGCATTTATGAACAGAAATCCTTCATAGTTTTTAAAAAATGTCTACTCATAAAAAGATAAATGTTGACTAATCCTTACTATAAGCAATTTTCTTAGTAAAATTTTGCCGTATCATGAACAAAAAGGGCACTTTACCTGAAAAGAAAATAGTTTTCGCTTCAATGTCAAGGCCGACTTGTTTTTCAAAAATTGAAAATATTCTTAAAATTCTCTTCAAACCAAGCAGGGCTTAATTCCACAATCTTAAAATAAAATTCAAAAATTTTTTGTCTATCACACCTATTGTAACATCTATCCTGGGACACACTGTATGCTACTTTCTTTTGCACAGTACTGTATATGTATGTTAAGCGCCTAAAATATAGACCACCAATATTGCTTGTTGAATATATTTAGTGGTTCAATCTTAGATCATATACAGGGAATTTTTCTTTTTAGTATACATATCCCCCATGTATACTTTTAAAATAAACGCAATATGTAGGCAACCAACTATACACTATAAACGTCACGTCACGTGGTGCGTAAAGGTTATGTTTCATGTTGTGAGTATGCGTAGAAAGTGTGAAAACTGCATTATTCAATACAACCTGACACATACATGGGAATGTATACCTTTTAAAGAATTTTTTATCATTATATTTACTGTATTGTTGTATAAAGTATATTCGGATTTGTTTCTTATGTTTTTGTCAAGTTTGATATTATTAAGGTTTTTATTTATTTTTAACTAAATTTTTGTTTAATTTAAACAGAGAAAGTGCCATAAAAAATTAAAAGTTTCATATTTCGTTGCGTATTTACCCCACTTGACCCTAACTAAAATAAAAATGAAAGCCTTAAGTTCATGAAAAATATTTTATTTATTACAAAATAAAATTAATTTTGTAAATTCATGTCGTACGCGTTTACCATCGCTTTTACATTTAATTTTAGCTACATAATGCAACAGACGTATTTATCAATAATTATTTTGATTAATTGAATTTTGTGGTTGTCTAAAATGTCTTGCGACTTAATATGGTTTTCCATTACACTATTACAAAAAGCTGCAGGATTTTCTTGTTACCACGTGTTATCCAAGCTAACCTAAAAAATATTCGAAGCAAAACAAGAGCAATGAAGAACTGAAGTGAAATCCAGGCAATTGTAAAGTGCATTTGCGCATGTCCGTATAAACGCGTTCTCTAAGAGGGATAGGTTATATTGTATACTCAGTGACATAAAAATTGCAACACCTAGAAGGGGTGGGAATTTTTTGACCAAATTTGGCAGGAACATTGGACTAGTCTAAGGTTATAATTGATTAAAATTTGGCAAAGAAAACACGGTATCTTTTTGATTTTTTTTTTAATAATGTGTTTGTCCGCCCCTGTTTCTAACACACTCATTTACCCGCTTTGGCATCGATTCCAGCAAGTGATCAATGTCTTCTTGGGATATGGCATCCCAAGCAACCTGTACTTGATTACGTAGAGCTTCCAATGTCAACGGTGGGTTCGGTAGATTTCTCAACCTTCTGCCCATCATGTCCCACACGTGCTCAATGGGCGACAGATCGGGAGATCTCGGCGGCCAAGGTAAAAGATTGACATTGGCCTCTTCAAAGCAGTTAAGAGAAACCCTTGCTACATGGGGCCGTGCATTATCTTGTTGAAAAAGCGGGTCTTCCAGCCTCCGGAGGTATGGAAGAACATTTGGTTCTACCACTTCGTCGATGTAGCGCCGGGCGGTCATACTGCCCCGAATGAAGAGTAAGGGTGACCTACTGCCGTAAGCAATATCATCCCACATCATCAACCCCACAGTCCGGTGAACAGGCCTCTCAACCGAAAATCAGGATTACACCTTTCTCCACGTCTTCGTCTAACCCTCATCCGACCATCATGCATTCCCAGACAAAATCTCGACTCGTCACTAAAGACAACTCGATGCCACTCAAGGTTCCATTGAAGTCTTTCCGTACACCAGTCCAAACGTTGTTGGTGATGCAGAGCAGTGTGGGGCAGCACAAGATGTGGACGGTAAGACAGCAAGCCAAAGCCAAAGGTCCTTATCCGGCGATAAACTGTTCGCAAACCTATAGGACGACCTTCTTCACCTAACCATTGATCAGCTCTTGATCTGGTTGTAGAAAATCGGTCTCTCAATGCCATTAGTCTTAAGTGGCGATCTTGACGTTCATTGGTTCTTCTTTGGGTCCCAGTGCCTCTTCTCCGACGTTCAACGCCATTTTCAGACCTCGGTTGATAAGCTCGCATTATTGTCGATTGATGTCGACCTAAACGGTTGGTGATTTCTCTGAACGAAAAACCTGCTTCCCGTAAACCAACAATTCGCCCTCTGTCGGATTCGCTCAACTGCTGGTAAACTTGACGTCTCCTTACTCTAGGCATAATCAGACACTTGAAACACTTTCAACTAAAGAATAGGAACCGAAAAAGCGGAAAGAATTCAAAAAATGATTCCATAAGTGCTTGTTTATCTCTAGAAAGTGATACAAAAAATTGAAAATGCCACAACTACTTGATGGTCGGCTTTCAAATTTTGAACTATAACCTTGGACTAGTCCAATGTTCCTGCCAAATTTGGTCAAAAAATTCCCACCCCTTCTAGGTGTTGCAATTTTTATGTCACTGAGTATATTTATGCCCAGTAGAAAGAGATAATTTTAATAAAGTTTGTCGTTATATGTTGGTTTCAGTAGCTTCTGTAGGCCCACATAGGGATGGTGCTATCCATGTTAATATATATGATCTAGGGGTTCAATTCATTTGTTTAGACTAAGAGGGTTAGGTAATTATTATAAAAATTTAGATAATATTGTAACATATAAAAACGAAATAGAAATTGTATTTGATTATCCAATAAAAGAAGACGCCTCCATGAAATTTACAATTAAAGATAAAGGTTTTTGGCGCAAAGAAAATAATTTTACATTAATGAATTATTTTTATTTATTCGTGGTGGTTATATGAAAATTTATGAGAATGAAGAAAAATGTGGTGTTTGGGGTCATAAAATAGAAAGTTTATTTATTGAAGAGATTAATAAAACATGAAACGTGTTTACTTTATCAATCGGATAATAGTGAGGAAATAAAAAATAAAATCTTGACAATTTTTTTACTAATAAATAGAGTGGGTTAAAGATATAAACCTTACTGGATTATTGAAAATAAAAGATTTAATTAACATAAAAATTAATGAACAAGCAAGTGATAAAACGACCGATGAGTTTTTGAAATTAAATAATTACAACATAACTAAGGTTAACAAAACAATTAAGAATATAGCTAAGATTGTGAAGATCAAATCTAATGAAACCCCCACGACGTCCAAGGCAAAACTAGACGTCAATAAAATAAAAGTTACTGATTTACTTAGAGCCATGAGTCACCAATAACGATTTTAAAACTATTAAAGGGTTAATACAGGATGTTAAAAAGAAAGGCCTTTATGGTAAAGCTGTTAAAGATTTGAAAAATATTGCTAAAAGAAATAATGTTTCTAATTATTACAAATTAAATAAAACCCAATTAATAGAAGCCACAGAGAAAACTTTTGAACCCAAAGATTTAAAATTAACAAGTAATGTAGGAAACACTGAAAGTATAGAAACTATTTTTTAAAATGCCACCGAAGTTATTGAACAAAATGAAATATCAAATAAGGTAGAAATATGAGATCCCGCTCAAGCTAACGAATTGACAACACTAAGCAAATACACAGGGTGGGGAAAAGATAAGCTTTTAAACCGAGTCAAAGAATCAAAGATTCCTGGCACAAATAGAACGAATAAAACTGTATTAATAGAAAATATACTCAAAGCTGAACGAAAACCCTTTGACGATACAATAGATATAGAAAAGAAGAATTAAAATTAATTGAGGTTATTAAAAAGAGCCACTTATTTAATTCGTATTTTATGAAGCATTGTGTTGAATACAAAATTGTTTTTAATACCTAAGAATTAGACGCCATGGGTGAAGCCGGTGAAAAGATAATTAACATAATACAACAGTCATTACACGAACTTATAGAAGTCGTTAAAAAACACACAGGTTTTGAAGAAGGAGATAAAATGAATATTGTAAACTAATCCTGAATTTAAACAAGCTATAGCAACCGGTTATGGTTGTAAAAATTATATCGAAACATTAATAACAAGAGTTGGGGGTATTACACAATCCGACGAAGAAATAAATATTGTACACACAACATTCCATATTCAGGTAATTAAAATGCCTAGAGGAGGTGCTAGGACAAAAATAATAAATCTAGCCGAACATGTTCGAACAAAAAAATCAATTGTACAAATTAAAAATTTATTATTATTTATTTTTTGCATTTTGACAAAAAAAGTGGACTTCTTTTATTAAAAAATCATAAATAAAGCAACACTTTTTTTAACTATTTAATTCTACATTTTGCATTAAGTAAGTATGCTTTAATAGCTATTTATGCAACGAGTTGCAAAATGATGGACTTTTTATCACCAGGCGTGAAATTGTTCGTCGAGGCGAAGCCGAGATGAACAACACGCCATGTGATAAAAAGACATGTTTTGCAACGTGTTTCATACAAGATTTTATCCAATTCAGATAACAAAATGTAAATGCCACATCTTCTTAAAAAAGGAGTTGGGTCATCGTGATAAAATGGGAGTGATAAAATGGGAGCATATTTTGTAACTAGTTACAAAATGAAACCCTTTTCGCAACTCAAATCATCTTTTTGTAACTAGTTACAAAATGGGAGCATATTTTGTAACTAGTTACAAAATGAACCACTTTTCACAACTAAAATCAATGTCGAAATGTTGACATTTCGTAACTGAATTGGATAAATAAAATATTGTAAATTGTCAGTTTGACAACTGTAAATTCTCAAATCCTTTTTATCCTATTTTGAGGGATTTAAGATGTCAAAATGCAAAAAAATATTGTATACAACTCGTATGAAAGCATCTTATTTATTGCTTTCATTACTAGTTGTACAAATAACTATTCCAGACTTGTTTTACGTCAAACTATTTGAGCCTCACAATATTGTATAAACAATCTGTTATATTTTATTTAAATGTTTATTCTTAACAAAATATAAATACAGATGACATAACATGCGAAACAATCATCCGCAATCTTCATGTATCTGAAACACTCTTGATCTAAAACTAGATCATATGTTGTACTACTTATTATTTATACAACACGTTCCCTTTTTTTTAATACAAAATCAAGCTTAATTATAAAGATAATAGTCCTTAAATTTTGCAGGCAGCATACGTTGCCTTTTCGTCTTGGGTTGTGGTGTGGATGTAGGACTCTGTACATCTTCTTTATTACCGTCTTGTTTAGTGTCACGTTTATGGTCACTTTTCGTTACGACTTCGCGATCACTTTGTTTTGTTCCGAATTCGCGATCACTTATTTGAAATTCACGATCATCACTTATATTACTTTCGGATGTTTCACTAAGGTCTTTTGTACTAGGACCTGAAATTTCTTCATTATTATCCTCAAAATAAGGTTTCAAGTTAACTCGATTTCTTTGGTAAAGTCTTCCATTTGTGTTAACAATATATGATCTGTCTGATAATTGTTTATCTACTGTACCGGGAGTCCACATTTTAGATATGTTGGGTTTTAGTTGTATTTGGATTTTTTCCCCTACATGAAGATCTGGTAAGTTCTTTGTCTTTTGGTCATAGTAATATTTACTTTGTTGATGATTTTTCTTAATCATTTCTGGAACTCCTTCTAGTGATTTTGGTGTTAGATTTAATGAAGGTATACCGTGTCTAGTTTGTCTGTTCATTAATCGTTGTACCGGGCTGATTCCAATTTTATTTGGCGTATTACGCCAATGTAAAAGCATCCACCATAAATCTTCTTTTGTTTCTTCACTTTTCTTGATGAGATTTTTAACTATCTTAACTGTTGATTCGGCTTTCCCATTAGTCTGTTGATGATAGGGTGATGATGCGACATGTTTGAAATTAAATTTTCTTGAAAAATCTTCCATTTGTTGATTAACAAAATGTGTACCTTGATCCGAGATTAAAAGTTCCGGTACTCCATATCTGCCGAATGACTCTTTTAGACTGGATATGACTGCATTAGGTGTAAGATTTTTTAGGTAAGTAATCTCAAAATAATCTGAGTAGTGATCAACCAATACAAGTACTTTACGTTGTTGATCTTCATGTTGTATAAAACATATATCCATTGAGAGTATTTGCCAGGGATAATTAGGAATAGGACTTGACATCATTGGTAACTTTTGCTGATTGGTGGCATGTTTTAGGCATACTTGACAATTCCGAATTTTCTCTATAATTTCAGTAGACATTCCGGGCCAGAAAATATTTTGTTTTGCTAACTTAAGAGTATTTTCAATCCCATTATGACTAACGTGAAGTTTATCTTTAAGCGTTTTTCTCAATGTAAAAGGTATTAAGATTCTATCAGATTTAGTAATAAGTCCTTTCTGTAATGAAAGTTCTTGTTTATATTTGTGATAAATTTTTATATCGTCGGGCACATCCTTAATGTGTCTTGGCCATCCATAAATAATCATATTGATTAATTTTTGCAATGATTGGTCTTTTTGAGTTTCCGTTCTAATGGAATCTAAACGTTCGTCGGTAATCATAAGTCCCTTGATTGTATTGATTGTAGCAATAACTCTAAAAATATCCTTTTCCTTGCCCTCACTTTCTTTTTCTTCTACAGTAGCTCGAGAAAGTGTATCTGCAACTATGTTATCTTTTCCTGGGACATACTGTAATTTAAAATTGTATTTTTGTAATTGCATCATCATGGCTTGCAATCTTTTAGGTGCTTTTAGTAATGGTTTACTGAAAATCGAAAGCAGTGGTTTGTGATCTGTTTTGATGATCACACTTGGATTTCCAATTATATACTCATTGAATCTAGTACACGCAAACAAAATTCCCAATAATTCCTTTTCTATCATGGCATAGTTTCGTTCAGGCTTAGTAAGTACTCTTGAAGCATATGCTATAATTCCTTTTTCTTGATAAATAATGGCACCTAGTCCTTCCGAACTTGCATCACATTCTAAGATAACTGGTTCGTTTGACTTATAATATATCAATGTTTTTGTATCGCAAATACTGTCCTTTAATTTGATGAATTCTTCATATTCTGGTTGTTCCCATTTCCACACTGAATCTTTTCGTAGCAATTTTCGCAAATAAACTGTTTGACTACTAAGGTTTTTTATATATCGGCTTAGGTACGTCACCATGCCCAAGAATCTGTGTAATTCTTGTTTATTAGTTGGAACTGGCATGTTCTTAATTGCTGTTACTTTTGTCATATCTGGTTTAAGGCCTTCATTTGTCAGTACATGACCATAGAATTTTACTTCATTTTGACATAAATTTAGTTTAGTTTTATTTAGCTTTACATTATTTTCACTCAAACGTTGGAATAATGTTTTTAAATTTTTATTGTGATCTACTAATGCCTCTTCAATTGTATCTCCACACCCATAGATTAAAATATCGTCTGCCATGACTTCTATACCATGTAGGTCTTGCAGGAGTTGGTATATTTTCATAGCGAAAAGTTCTGGAGCTGGACTTACACCAAATGGTAATCTTAACCATCTATACCTACCATATGGAGTCCAGAATGTAGTTAGCTTGCTACTTTTTTCTGTTAATTTCAGATGCCAAAACCCTTTAGTTGTATCCACTGTTGTAAAAACCTTTGCTTTACCGAGTTCTGGTAATATTTCGTCAATTGTGTTAAATTGAAAATGTGGTCTCTTTAAAGCTGCGTTAAGTGGGATTGGGTCAAGACAAATTCTGAAAGAATTCTTTTTCTGTACTAACAAAATATTACTAACCCATTCTGTGTGTTGTTCTTCTCTAACAATTATCTTTTCTTTAACTAAACAATCAAGTTCTTTTTTTAGTTTGTCTCTTAAGTTAATCGGGATCCGTCTAGCAGGTTGTATGATAGGTTTAATTTCATTGTCTATTTCCAATTCTACCTCTCCTGCTAGTAAACCTTGTCCTTCAAAAATATCTTTATATTGGGTTACGATCTGTTGTGCTTGCTGATAACCATCCTGTAAATTCGGATTAATTGTTACTTTCTTACAATACTTAATCAATCCTAATGATTTGCAAGCTTTTGCCGAGAGAAGTGGTCCATGTTCTACGTCAACTACTTGAAACAGTATTTTGTATTTTTTCTTTTTATGTGTACATGGAATAAGAATTTCTCCCTTTACTGGTATAATTGACCCTCCAAATCCCTTTAATCTATATTTAGACTGTGTTAGTTGAGGAATCTTTTTATTAAACATTTCTTGTAAATATTTATGCCCTATTAGACATACAGAAGCACCTGTGTCTAGTTGACATTCGACTTTTTTCCATGACTCATTAAACTGTAGATCAAGTTCTGTTGTAACCCATCCTCCATTCAGCGTATTATCCGTAACCTTTGCTATTACTTGTATTTCTTCGGAATCACTTTCTGATGTAGAATCCTGTTTCAACTCTTTAATATTCCCCCTTTTTCTCTTTTTTTGTTTCTTAAAACAGCATTTTTCGTAATGTCCTTTTACTTTGCAGAACGTACACAATGCATTCCTTGCTGGACAAATATCCTTTTCAAAAATATGTTTTTTTCCACAAAATTTACATGTACGAAGAGCAATTCCTTTACTCATAACCTTATTTACAGTATTGTTTGTATCTTCCTTGGTAATTAGTTTAAATCTATCTTCTGTTGCTTCGTGGATCTTACATTGATCAATTATTTCTTGTAATGTTAATTTGTCAAGATTCTCTTTCAGAAAACGTTTCTTTAGTTCTGCACTTGCAATACCAAATGCTAATTTATCTCGTAGCATTATATCTTTAATTTTATCTGCTGGTATTTTCTCAAACTGACAATTAGCTGAAATTTTAGTTAATCGAACTAAGTAACTATCAAAATCTTCATTCAGCATTTGATTACAGTTATAAAATAACCATCGTTCATATAAAGGTTGTTCTTTTCGAACTAATTGATTACTGATCTTATCCAAGACAGTCTTAGTAGATTTTTTATCTTCTGTTGTTAAATTAAAATGGTGTCAGGTGCGTTAAACGCAAAAAGGTGCATACAGCAATAAAGAGGTGTGTTAAACGCAAAAAGGTGTATGCTGTAGATACAACAACAGAGAGGTGCAGTTTGGGCGATTCGGCGAATAGTGAGGTTAGTTCTAAAGCTTGTTTTATTAATCTCTTGTCGAAGTTATCGCAATGGCCACTCTGGAAGAGTTTTTAGCTCTACAGATGCAAAACATGCAAATGTTAAACACACAGTTACAACAAATGCAATCACAGATGTCTTCGTTATCTACGACCATTCCCGTAACAAACACTTCAAATGTCCCATGGCCTAAACCACTGCAGGTGGAAACAGGAGATATTAGAGATAATTTCGAGTTATTTAAATCTAATTGGGAAGAATATGAAGTAGCTACAGGTATGAATTGTTGGGAAGCTCATCGAGAATCCCAAAAAGTCAACATATTGTTATCGGTTTTGGGGGATGCAGCGAAGGTGAAATACAATAATTATTATTTATACAACACAATCCATATAAAAAAGGCCTCAGTTCAAACAGCTTGAAAATAATAAATAAATAAAACTTGTTAAATCTCCCAGCTTTCATTTAAAGAAAATTAATAGTAAACAAGCTGATTTATTCACCGAATATTCCACACTCCTGGTATTCCCTTAGACGAACATTTGTCGACCACAAATACATTTCGCATCCTCATTGATAATCCTTCTTACTTCGAATTTAAATTTATCTTGCATTCAAATCTATTTGGATCTATATCGTGTAATGGCGCGCATGTTATAGACATTTTAAAATAAGGACTTATTGAGTTTTCTTTTATTTTATATAAAGGATTGTAAGTAATATTAAGGCGATTCTGTAAACAGTTTTACAATGCTAGATTTAGGGGTACATGACCAGATGTTTATACAGATTTTCAGGTTATTTATTGGAAGGGCGGGTGTCCAGAATAACGTTTCAAGCCGCAATAACTTATTATTAAAAGTAGGCCGATCTTATATTTCCTTGTAATGGCGTCACGGCACGGCTTACAGAAATACTAAAAATCATAATAATTAAAATTCTCAGGGGTACAGATGTAGGATCTGTTAAAGGTTCTTATAAACTCTGTCTGATCAATCAAACTTAAAACTGTAGTGCGGAAGTTGATTTGATTTTACAAAAGGAACCCTATTTTTGGGTTGTCCAAAATTATTGTATAACTACAATGGATCAGAAGAGCAAAGGAAACCTTTTCATTGTACGAGAGCTACTCTGAGATCTCACCAATCTCATTAGGCTCCTGCAAAACTCCATAATGCTTTTAATAATACGAGAGTGTCCTATTAGGTTCCTACATCCTTTGTTATATCGTTCTTTCCAGGAGATTCGACGCCAAAACACTCGGTTACGGACACCCGCCTTTCAACTACCAGTTGTTAATGTTCGCTGTTCATGAATATCATTGTCTATGTGAATAAAGCTTAAAGTTGTACTTTGACTTGTGCCTTTTCTTTCCTACCCTTTATCAAAGACGGGGTTACAAATACACAACAAAAACAAACGAGAGTCCAAAGCTACGGGGTTTTTCACCAGTTACAGAAAAGTGTAAATTTTCAACACCCCGCATCGTTACAATCGTATTTAAATTTTATACGTAAATATATTGCTATTTTGGAAACAATAAGAGATAATGGGTCCGAAAACTCATCTTCCTTTGTGAAAGTGATTAAGTAAAACTATCGAGCTAAAAATAAGTCTAATGATAACGTGATAAAATATTAAACTAAGATTAGCAATCATCGTTACATGAAGTGGAACAAGTTGAATCATACGTGAATGTTTTCCATTTAAAATTGCCATAGCCCAGTGTTGTAAACAACATTATTTTCCAAATTCGTAAAAAGGTAGAAGGTTAAAATATATCTATAATTTAATTTAGTCTAGATATTGCTATTTTGAATTGTGTGTCATATACCTGTTATTAAAGAAATATGTGACTGTATATTTAGTTAGATTACTATTTAACCGTAAATTTGCAAAAATTAACCCCACTTGGGAAGTATGTAACCAAATTGTGAAAAATACTGTTGTTTTAATATTTTCGAAATGACTGTTGTGGCGAGTTTTAAAAACTGCTGTTTTGCTAAATTCTTTAGAACCAAGAGATTCCCCAAAAAGTACGCGTAAAGTATTCAGGATTCGTTCTTTATTTTTATAGATAAGCCGAACATCATGGGATGCATCGAATTCACTGCCACTGTAGGATCAGTGGTCCTTTTAATTTTAACCTTCCCCTTTTCGCTGTTTTGGTGCTTTAAGGTAAGTTTTTAATTATTCTGCTTTACAGCGCTTGATAGATTTACTACAGAACACAATTCTTCCTTTAAATTCGCCAGATTAAAAATGACAAACAGAACGAAAGATTCAATTATAATACTTTTTTGTTCAAGTTCGATATGTTTAAATTAACAATCCATCAAATTGCTGGTTCGGTTTGTTTTACTACGGTTTATGCGAATTTTCCCAACATAAACTACAAAATGTATATTTTAAAATTACCAAAAACGTGTAACCAAATAAACGAATAAAGTGGCATTAATAGGAAGTAGGAAGTATGGTTATCATATTTTGATATAAATTATATGGCCCGTTATGTTTATACAATAAACTAAAAATAATTTCCTTCCAGGTCGTGAAGGAATACGAACGTGCGGTTATTTTCAGACTGGGACGTTTGAGAACAGGAGGTGCAAGGGGTCCAGGAACATTTTTTATTATTCCATGTATTGATAATTATTGCAAAATTGACTTGAGGACTGTTTCTTTTGATGTGCCACCACAAGAAGTAAGTTTTGCGCAGGCGACCTCTCCTTACGTTTTCTAAAACGTTATTTTGGTCATGGCAATTTAATACAACGACCTCTGATTATATATTTATTCGACCAACCGATTGATAAATTAATTAGAAAATAGATTAAAACGCAGGTTTAAACCTTAGATTTTGTATATTTCAGGCATTAACAAAAGATTCAGTGACAGTAACTGTGGATGCTGTTGTATATTACAGGATAGAAGATCCTTTAAACGCCGTTGTAAAAGTAACTAATTATAGGTAAGTTTTACTTTCACTAAAGATTTACGAGTTCTACTGATAAGCAAATCTTAAGATTCGGCATGGCACAAGCCTTTCGTTTCTTCAAGTGTCAGACTTCATATTAATCTTCAAATTCTCAATTTTTTAAAATTACAAATTCACAACCTGATCTTCGCTTCTAACCGTAGTAAATCAACGAGATTACTAGCAATGACAACATTAAGGAATATCTTAGGAACAAGAAACCTTGCTGAAATTCTCTCCGACAGAGAGGCAATTTCATCTGCTATGCAGACTTCCTTGGATGTTGCAACGGATCCTTGGGGGATTAAGGTCGAACGAGTCGAAATGTAAGTAAACGAAGAGAGTTCCGATTTGAATTTACAAAAATTGCGCTTTCTTGCACTTCAGAAAGGATGTAAGTTTGCCTCAACAACTCCAAAGGGCAATGGCAGCAGAAGCGGAGGCTTCACGTGAAGCAAGGGCTAAAGTTATCGCAGCTGAAGGAGAAATGAAAGCTTCAAGGGCACTTAAAGAAGCTGCTGATGTTATGAGTGAAAGTCCTGCTGCATTACAGGTAATAACATTAAGACTAATTTGCCCGAATAAGATTTTGCTAAAGTCAAAGAGTAGGTACCTACTATTTACATATGTTTTATACAATAATAAAAAGGGATTTAGTTTAGTTTAGGTTTTAAGTTTCGAAACTTAAAAATTTCGACTTTGCTTAAAGTTTTTAGCTTCGTCTAAATTAGAAATTTCCTTTATTATATTTGTGATGTTATGATATTTCCTGACTTAGGCACAGAGCAGATATTAATATCTGCTCTGTGACTTAGGTAATCTCTGTGCAAATGGTCCTTAATAATTGAGTGATAAGAAATATGTTTAGTTCTAAGAAAATAACGTAACATTTTTTATTTATTTTCAGTTGCGTTACCTTCAAACTCTGAACACGATATCAGCAGAAAAAAATTCAACAATTATATTTCCACTTCCGCTGGACATCGTATCGGCATTTATGAACAGAAATCCTTCATAGTTTTTTTAAAATGTCTACTCATAAATAGATAAATGTTGACTAATCCTTATTATAAGGCTGTTTTTGCTAATCTTACTTTGTAATTTGTATTTAATTTTATACTCATTTGTACGTTTAAAACAAAATGAATTACTGAAATTAAAGTACATTTCGTTGTTTTAATTCCGAGAAAACTACAAATTCTAGCTATATTTTTTATTGTATTTAAATTCAAAACCAAAATACTTTCAAAAACTTTGTGGGTCGAATAAAGGGGATGGACGCTTAAATCAAATAAACAAACCGAAAGAATGCATTTTTTGTACACTTAAAAAAATACTTTAAATTAAAGAACACTGATTTAATTAAAGTATTAATCTGAATCACAATAATATATTTTAACGAAAGCAGTGAAAGTATTTTTCCTTAAACAATTAATTTCTAAAATCTAAAATCAGGAATCAAGCTGGTGGCTCCATCTACAGTTTTGAATTCGAATCCTTTTACCGAATTTTTCAGGTTTCTAATTTTCATTCATGTATCGATAGTAAATGTACACATGCCGAAACGGAAGAAAAGGATAAATATGACAAGCATGTGCTCTACCAAATGCTGGAAAGAACCTGCGACGCAACCCCTTTGAACGGTGCAAAAGCCATCATTGACGACCTAAACGCAAAACTAGGGAAAGAAGAACACTACCGGCCAAGAACAGGCTAACACATTCACAATCTGCACCAAGAGTCCAACGATAATGGGAAAAGACTGATCGAGTTTGCTATAAACAAAAATATGTCTATCAGCTCATCATGTTTTCCACATATTAACATCAATAAACACACATGGGTATCATCCGATGGGAAAACTTCCAATCAAATCGATCACCTACCTATCGAGAGAAGATGTGCGTCAAGTATATTAGATGTCAGATCGTATCGTGAAGCCAATAAGGACCCCGGCCACTAGCTAGTGAAGGCAATCTTTAGAAATCGTATTCGCAGCAGAAAAGCAACACGAAATCAAGGTAGAGTAAAATGTAATATAGAAAGTCTAAAAAATGAGATCCTAACAGCATATCAAAGGGAAATAGGAAAAAATCTATAGATACCTACCACAGACGAGTAACAGAAACAGGAAATAACGATGCGGCAGTGGAAGAAGCATGGGAGTACATCAAGCCCACAATCTTAGAAGCAGCAGATACCACAATAGGACATGCACGTAAAGCACGCCGTAGAGACTGGTTCGATGAAGAGTGCGAAATAACATTAAAAGAGAAAAGCAGAAACTACAATACATATCCAACAAGACCCAAAAGAACCTCGAAGACTAAATATGAAGAAGCCAGAAGAACAACAAACAAGCTATTTAGAAGAAAAAAGAGAGCCGCTATCAATGAAACTCTGCTATGCTTACCAAAAGGCTTCAAGAAGGCATACAAGCAAATCAACGTCTTCAAAAGCGGAAACAAACCAAACACCATTCTATGCCGAGACAAGACAGGCCAAATCATCGGCAGCGAAAAGGAAATCGAAGGGAAACGGAGGAAATACTTCGAGGAACTGCTCAACTCAAAACAAGAACAAAACCCAACTAACAAGGATGGAAGATTAACCGAACCCACAGTAAACGAAGAATTCTCTGAGCCACCTGTTTAGTACTGCTGTACCTACTTTTTATTTTCTCGAATTTGCAGCGTTTGCAGTTGTAAGTGCTGCAGCGCCACATAACTTGTTTACAATGCCACCCTCAAATCAGTTCTTCCTTACTACTTAATGTGCCTATGTATGTACATTGGTAACTCGTAACTCTACAGATAACTGGTAAACCATGTGTTAATCGTAACTGTATTCAATCTATTAGTAGCAAGATAAGTGTAAATTAGAGTAGTTATTCAAAATCTTTCTACTGTTTTTACTAACCCTTCTCTGGTCGAACTGTTTCTACCGTGAAATAAACCAGGGGAAAAATAAGAGACAGAAACGAAGCTGATCTCCACTAAATAGAGACTTTTCTGCAACACCACCCACACGAGAAGAAGTTGTGAATGCAATAAACATATTAACCAGTAATAGAGCACCTGGAATCGACAAGATACCATCCGAGCTATTAACATGAAGGGCCGAATTTTATGATAGCGATGACGAACCTGTCAAGCAAAATATGGACAACAGAAAATATACCAGCCGAATGAAGAAGCAGCATTATATGCCCCATACCGTACGTGGATTTTAAACAAGCATACGATAATATCGACAAAGAGAAACTATACAGCATCATAATGGATTTCAACAACCTAGTTAAACTAGTCAGACTAACCAGCTTGAGCATGGATATCTCCGAAAGCAGAGTAAAAATAAGCGGAAACCTAACAGCACCATTCGAAGTATTATGACGAGGACTAAAACAAGGAGATGGACTGCCCCCCCCCCCCCCCTTATTCAACCTGACACTGGAGCATGCGGTAAGGAATATTACACTGGACGTCAATGCATCGCTGTTTTATAAATCCAGCTAAATAGCAGGATTGGAAGAAACATACATATCATCAAAGAAATTTATGTAGAACTCGAAAATGCTGTGGCAGAAATCAGTCTAGAAGTCAATGAGGACAAAACCAAGGCACTCATACAGATCAGGAGTAACCGAGCAAGAGGTCAGAACCTAACAATAGGGGATCAGAATTTTGAAATAGTAAATGACTTCGTATATCTAGGTGCCATCTCCAACAAACCGAATGAAATATGAAATGAAGGAGACGCAAAGGCGGATTAATAACGCAAACAAAACATATTACAGCATATCGTCCATATTTAAGTCAAGCAGTGTACACAGAAAAACGAAGCTGAGACTTTACAAGACAATACTTAGACCGGCACTGTGTTCTGGAAGCGAGACATGGATACTATCACAAAGAACGGAAGCAGCCATAAATGCATTTGACCGGAAGATCTGCGTAGGATATATGGACCAATCAAGTGGGACGACCAGTAGAGAAGTAGATATAACCACGAAATATATCAACTATTTAAAGAAGCCGATGCTGCAACCTCCATCAAACTACAGAGACGGGCTGGACACATTCAACGAATGAACGAGTCCAGAACAGTAAAGAAGATATTCCACACAACCAGTAGGAAGGCCAGGAGCCCGCTGGTATGATATAATAAAAAGAGACGCTGGCCAGGGTCCGATTTGGACTGCAGCATCACTGAATGGATGGAATTTTCATTTACCCAAATTCAAGACATTAAAAACAATTTCTAACGCTAATAAGTATCTTATACTGTTTCTATGGTGCATAAGAGCCCACTTCTTAGGTTTTCTTTAAAATGCGCTTTTCTCTATAAAATAAGTCGTCAATGACAACGTATTTTATAGGATATACAAAATAAGCTGCCGCATATTATTCAAGTAACATTTTATTCATCGAACGTTAAAAGGACAATTTATTATTGGAAAAAATACAATTAATGAATTAAAAACTTTCACCAGGAATTGAGCTAGAATTGCCACATTCCTCCAAATTGCCTAGCAATCTTCGCATTTTGTGTATTGTGACGCGTCTCAACTAATAATTTATTAAAATTTCTAATAATATATTAGTGAAAGAAAATTTCTGATAAGATAGTTATTAGTGTTAGAAACAATGTTGAAGAAAAATCTCGATCTATCAAATCCTCGGCTCACTTCGTTTGCTCGGATTTGAACTACGACCTTGATTTTTAAACCTTCCATAAAACACTAAAGCAATAAACTGCTCAATCACTTTCTCTGGTGTAATTTAAACCTTTACAATTCGTTTTTTTTTTAAATTATTGCCATAAAACATTTATTTTCATCTATTGATCTTAAAGTCTCATAAATTCTTATTATTGTAAATTATTTTTATTATTATTATTTCACTAAGCTACAGAAAATCAAATTTTTAAATACTGATAAAAGCTTTCTGAATAGGCAACCAATCAAACGGTTTACCTGTGACTTGTAAGACGTGTTGCCTACTCAGAGCCAGTAAGGGGTTATGAATAGGTTGAGCATACTAAAATAGGCGGAGTATATTTTTAAATATTACAAGGCCATTTAAATCCTTCAATTTAATAAAAAAGTTTAATGTAACTTGACATATGGTGCTCTGAATAAATAAGAACTAGTTTCAAAAAATTCATAAAGGTAAAGTGTGGTTTATTTGCATTTTTACTAACTCGCAGTACGTCATAATATTTACATTTACCTACTAACCTACCTATACCTATACATCCATAAAATACTACAGCAAGAAGCCGAGGTCAAGGCAAACGATGCGTGAATCTCATAACGACAATAACCGTTAGTCTTGAATGAACAAACCTATCGGGCGGGACCACTGCGTTCACGTTTTGTAATACTTTGTTTACGTTCTTAAAAATGTTATAACAACGAAATTATCTGAAATATTAAATTAGTTAAATTCAAAATTCGATGTAATTAAATCGTTTGTTACTGTTACTCGCAGGAAAGGCAAGCTTAACGTAACGTAAGTTATTTTTTGTAGTTTAAAAATGGAAATTATGCTGGTTTAGGTTCGGCAAATATCAAGAAGTTTAATTAAAATTATTTGAACGGCGTATGTTCCCAAAATCTGCTGTTTAGTCTTTGAAATTCATTTCATTTTTCTGACCTAAATGCGTTGGATTAAATTACTATCAATTTAGTTGACCTCAATTTGAAATTCAAAGTTTCTCAACACAAAACTGTTACTGTTTGGTCACAAATAACCGATTTTTTGTTTATTTGAATCATCGTGCATCTTTTTATTTTAAATTTTTGTATATCTTCTTTGGATAAATCGACCTTCAGTTCAGTGATAATTTTTAATTTTCGTATATTATGTAGCACCGCGCGTGTTAGGAAGCCAATTTCAGCTGAAACATTAGCTTTTTATGTTGTAACTATTTTGTCGTAAAAAACAGAGTGTATAATAATATTAATAATAAATATGATAAAATTTAGTTACGTACAAGTGATTCTATAATTGATGTACTAATTCTAATTTTAGACAAACCAAGGATGGCAGGATGTATTGAAAACACAGCTATTGCAGCTGCAATTCTTCTTATAATTTTCACTTTTCCATTTTCGTTGTGCATATGTTACATGGTAAATATCTTTATTTTGAATTTTAAGGTTGAAATGATTAGTTGATTATTTCTTAATGATGAAGTTAAACTATTATTAAATAATACCTCAAGATGATTAAGAATTCAAAATATTGCTATTTTATTTGTTCATTTCGTTTTGGAATGTTGTTCATTTTTTAAAAATTTATTTATAATAAATGCGAATGAAAGTAAAAAGTAAATACAACATATACAGAATGGTTCGTTCTAAGTAAGCCGGCCTGGTTAATTTAAAAAAGCTCTGTAAGTTTAGAGGATCTTTTTAATTTCGTTACAGATCATTCAAGAATACGAACGTGCAGTAATCTTCAGATTAGGTCGTTTACAGGAGGGACTTCGAGGTCCGGGGGTTTTCTTTATTTTACCATGTGTTGAAAGCTGCAACAGGGTCGATTTAAGAACCGTATCCTTTGATATACCACCACAAGAAGTAATATATTTAGAATAAATTGTCTTTAAATAATTTTTTAATTAATCAGAAAAGACCAAAGGACCGAAAGCTAGTTTATATGTAATTATTAAAAACTACCAAAAGTCATAAATTGAAATTGAACTAAAAAAGAAGGAAATTACAACATTTAGGATAATTGATAATTATTATAATTCGTATTGTAGGCTTTGACGAAAGATTCAGTAACTGTAAGTGTAGATGCTGTCGTTTATTATAGAATCGATGATCCACTAAAAGCAGTCACTAAGGTTGAAAATTATAGGTAAGTTTTCTTGTTTCCTCTTCTTTTTTTCACCTTTTTTCCTCTTTCGTGTTTTTCCTCTTGTTTTCCTTCTTTTCGTCCTCTTTTTAGATTGTTATTAACGATATGAAACACAGTTGCAGTTAAATTATATCTTTTTAATGTCCCACGCCAAACTGTGCTACATAACAACTATTCAATGGCACTGACTACCACAAGTTATTTACACCGCCAAAAACTTCAATGATTGTCAGCCTAACAATAAAAAACAAGTATGAATGCTTTATATTCCCTACAACTTATTTTTTGTGTGCAAACGGAAATAATAAACGTCAAATTTGTTCCAGTAATGCAACTCGTTTGTTAGCAATGACCACCTTAAGAAACGTCCTGGGAATGAGAAATTTAGCGGATATTTTATCAGAAAGGGAAGCAATTTCACACTCTATGCAAACCTTGTTGGATGCTGCAACGGATCCATGGGGCGTTAAGGTCGAAAGGGTTGAAATGTAAGCCTTTACGAAACCAAAAAAAAAAGTTACAAAACTGAACCACAATTTTCAGAAAGGACGTAAGATTACCTCAACAACTCCAAAGGGCGATGGCTGCAGAAGCGGAGGCTTCACGCGAAGCAAGGGCTAAAGTTATCGCAGCTGAAGGTGAAATGAAGGCTTCAAGGGCGCTTAAAGAAGCTGCTGATGTTATTATGGAAAGTCCTGCTGCATTACAGGTAACTAAATTGTTTTAAAATTTTGTTGTTGGACATGAAACTAAATTTAAACTTTTCTTTAACTTTATTTATGTATGAAAAGGTGACGCAATAAGAACTACTTTTGTTGCTTCGTTTTCTCTTACTATTTTAGAAAACCCTGCCAATTTTTTATATATACACTTGTGTCATTTTAAAAACATTTCGCTTTTATTATAATTGAATCAGGTTTCAATCCAGTTGCCAGTTTATTTATTTAAAAACTATTTAGGCGTTTTTAATCTATAAGAAGAAGGCTTTATTTTTCTACTGTCGATAAATACTAATTTCAGTTACGATATCTCCAAACACTCAACACCATCTCAGCTGAAAAGAATTCGACGATTGTCTTTCCAGTTCCTATTGATATGTTATCAGCTTTTACGCAAAGAAAAACCTAGGATAAACTGTTAAACGTAATATGTATGTAACCACCTTAAATATGTAATTTTTTACTTTTAATTATATTTTCTCACACTTTATTCGTTATTTACTCATTTATTCGAGAATTGTTGCAAAACCTTACTTAAAATTTTTCCTAACTTAACTTTCTTTTGTAATAAAATCCTTTTAATACGTGTTTGGTATGTATTAATTGATTAATTAAATATAATTATGAAAAATTATAAATGCAGACCATTGTACAGTAATAGTAATAATAATAATAATAAATCATCATACTACCATTCATAATCTCCGTCACAGGACTCACACCACAATCGTTAATTGAAAATTTAACTCAAATTCATATACATACAATGTGATTTTTTAAAAACTCAATTGCAGCAGGCAACTGTCTGTATTAAGTCAGAATACAGCCTGCTGCAATTGAGTTTTTAAAAAATCACATTGTACCAACCTTCATACATATGTACCAACATACAAAAATCAGTCATCGTAAACACCTGTTCAATAGTACGCAGATTCCTCAACTTATAAATAAACATATTGTGACTTGATTATTATCTGTCACAATAAGAATTTCCGGTTGATAAACACCGAGACACAAGAAAATAATAATAATATAGTACAGGGTTACTGGTAATTCGATACATTCCTTTGGAGAAGTGATGGGGAAGGAGCTAAGAAACAAATTTAACCCTAATATACATTATGCAAAACTCAATAGTTTTTGAGATATTTCAATTTTTGTGTTTTTCTCAAAAAAGTAGATCTTAATGTCTTTAAAGTTAATTTAAAAAAAATCTGCTTGACATTTTTTGAACTTTTTTACTGAATTACTTGTCCCACTCTATGGTCATCCGTTTGGAATGGAAAATATCCGGAAACATTTCGATCATGTGAAAATTTTAAATAAAAACTTATAAAAAATAATTTTTAAAAATCAGCTACGAAAATTACCAATTTGTTTTTCTCGAGAATTATCAACATAACATGCGCACAAATTATTTTAAAAACTTCCTTATTTCAACAGCTATCTATCAAGGTACAAATGTTCAACGTGCCCTTGCTAGTTCTAATAAAAAAATAGTAAAAGTGATGCAAGTAGTACGGTTATTATTTTTGGATAAACAGAAAAAAGTAAAAGTGTGCGTAGAAATGTGTTTTAAGTGCCATGGTCACCTACACCAATGCAGAATACGCTGACATCTTATTTGTCTACGGATACTGTGACGGCAAAGCTGCCGAAGCTCGCCGAGAATATGAACGTCGCTTCCCTTACCGTCGTATACCAAATGTTCGTGTATTCGGTACGACATATCGAAATGTCGCTGAAATTGGCTCTGTGAAACGTAGACAAGGTAACGCCGGTGCTCCTCGCGTTCATCAACCAGATGATGAGGAAGAAATATTGCGACATTCTGATGAAGACCCAAGAACTTCAACTAATAAAGCCGCAAGACTAACCGGAACGTCACAATGGAAAGTTTGGTCCACGATATGCAGTATTCGATGCCATCCTTACCACTATACTCCTGTCCAAGGCTTTCATGAAGGTGATCCTGGAAGGAGAGTGGAATTCTGCCGCTTTATGTTAAATTCAGATGCAGACAATGCAAATTTCTTACTGAACATTTTATGGACGGATGAAGATGTTCCTCTCACCGTGAGACAGCGAATAATATTTCAGCACGACGGTTGTCCAGCTCATTATCGGCTGACAGTACGACACTTACTCGGTCAACGTTTTTCTAACCGTTGTATTGGAAGGGCAGGCCTTGCCCAGCGCGAAGATCAGATTTAACACCTATAGATTTCTACGTGTGGAGCCATATGAAAGAGATGGTCTATGAAACACCAGTCGATACGGAGAATACCTTAGACAAAGGATAGTCGATGTTGCCCAACACATACGGCATTCCTCACAAACAGAGTAACAAAGACGGAAATAAGAAGACGCTGCCGTGCTTGTATACGGAGTAGGGGCTCCCATTTTGGGCAAGAAATGTAGTACAAATTTGAAATTAAGAATTAAACGATTACCTTTACAATGCGGATTTTACTGTTTATCCAAAAATAAGAACCATACTACTTGCATCACTTTTACTATTTTTTTATTAGAACTATCAAGGGCAAGTGGAACATTTGTACCTTGATAGATAGCTGTTGAAATAAAGAAGTTTTTAAAATAATTTGTACATATGTTATGTTGATAATTTTTGAGAAAAACGAATTGGTAATTTTCATAGCTGATTTTTAAAAATTATTTTTTATAAGTTTTTATTTAAAATTTTCACATGATCGAAATGTTTCCGGATATTTTCCATTCCAAATGGATGACCCTAGAGTGGGACAAGTGATCCAGTAAAAAAGTTCAAAAAATGTAAAGCAGATTTTTTTAAAATTAACTTTAAAGACATTAAGATCTGCTTTTTTGAGAAAAACACAAAAATTGAAATATCTCAAAAACTATTGAGTTTTGTATAATGTATGTTAGGGTTAAATTTGTTTCTTAGCTCCTGCCCCATCACATCTCCAAAGGAATGTATCGAATTACCAGTAACCCTGTATATTGTTTATTTAAATTATAAATGTTTTCTTGTTGGGTTTTCACAATAACCTTTTCCCCAAATTGTTTAATTCCCCAACATTTTTAAAATTATGTTAATTATCAAAATCAAAATATGTGCACCGGCTTTATAATTTGAAATTATTTTTTTGTTATAAATTTAAAAGGACTACTCCTATCTCAGGATCGTTCCCAGGGTTCGATTTATTAAATTTCGAAAAACTAAATAAAGATCAACTAAAATTTTCAAAAATACAAATTTATTACAATGTTTTAATTTCTCTAAATTTAAATTACTTTTATCCAATTCAGTTACGAAATGTCAACATTTCGACATTGATTTTAGTTGTGAAAAGTGGTTCATTTTGTAACTAGTTACAAAATATGCTCCCATTTTGTAACTAGTTACAAAAAGATGATTTGAGTTGCGAAAAGTGGTTCATTTTGTAACTAGTTACAAAATATGCTCCCATTTTATCACTCCCATTTTATCACGATGACCCAACTCCTTTTTTAAGAAGATGTGGCATTTACATTTTGTTATCTGAATAGGATAAAATCTTGTATGAAACACGTTGCAAAACATGTCTTTTTATCACATGGCGCGTTGTTCATCTCGGCTTCGCCTCGACGAACAATTTCACGCCTGGTGATAAAAAGTCCATCATTTTGCAACTCGTTGCATAAATAGCTATTATTAAACTACCTTAAAATTTAAAATTAAATCACTCACACATATTCATTTAATTTTCCAATGATAAGTCAGTTCCAGTTTACACTTCCAGTTCCATTAACTATCCTTCAAATCCAATTGTATTTTATCTTTACATACTTCCAAAATATTTCCATTTAACTTGTTAGTCCATTAACCATTATATTTAATTTACTATTCAAGTTCAGTTTTATTTTATTTATAATTATAATATTTTATTTAATCTTCTTGAATTATTTATGTTTCGCTTAAATATCGTGTTTATAAGTAAATTCTGATCTTATAAATTCAAATTTTAATTGAATTTACATTAATTTCGGAGAGCGATTATTCGCAGCTTCTTTTACTATCAAATCAAAAAAAAAATTCTTATTTATTTATCTCTTTCAGTTATATCCCGTCTCCTAGGTGTTTTTCAAAATCTCTTCATCCATGAAATAACATTCATCCAAAAACATTCATACGTTTATAATTATAACCAGGGTCGGCCCAAGCTTTTTTGGAGCCCCGCCCCTATCTAGTTTTTTAATTTCTCATCAAAAGCAATACAATAGTATATTTTACAACAAGACATGAAAATGACGTTTTTTTCGTGAGATGAGAAGTTGCCCACGAGCTGCGTTAGCAGCGAGTAGGGCAATCACGAACGAAAAAAACGTATTTCATGTCGAGTAGTAAATGCTATTTTTTCTACGACATTTTAATTATCTGTTTGAAATAAGTTTTAATTCGACTAGTAACACACGCATTTTTTTATTTTGTTGCCATAGATTTGGAATTCTTGTTTTCATCTCTAGAAGTGAATATGTTTTCATCTCTAGATAGAAAATGTAGCGTTTTCGCATAGGGTTTATCGTGAAGAAAATACTTGTTTTCGTATCATGTGTAGAAAAAATAAGTGCTTAAAAATAAAAGTTTATCTGAGAAAATCAGAGAGGTCGTGTGGTATTTGTTGAGATAAATTCCAAAGACAACGCAAAATGAAACAATTTAATTATTATTATTTTATTTAACGATTTTAGAACAAATTTTAATTATATGTAAATGTAAATTATTTTTAAACTTGAAATATTAAGTAACTGTCACACTGATAGTTATAGACAATAACTTAGGCTATGATTTAAGCGGTCAGCAAAATAATAGAGATTTGGCCAGCATTAAAATATATTTGAGCCGCAAAATTATTGAATGAGCAGCAACTCATGAGCGGCAATTAAAATGAAAATGGTTTACATTCAATTTATTTGCGAGCAGCTTTAAAACGATATTGGCGGCAAAAAAAAAGAAAATTACGTCAAAATAATTATGTGATTGGCACAATGTTGTCAGTATTTTATTACATTTGTCCTGCTGTAAAATTACAATGATAGTAGAAATTGATCAGTAACCAAATACTTTTTCATCGGCTCCAAAATGAAGTAAATATGTTTTAAAAATGATTGAGTTAGGAAATATATAAAACAATCGGGTAGAAAGCAAAATAAAGTAAGTATTTATTAGAAAAGAAAAAAACATAACTGCAATAGGTAACATAACCTACCTATAATTAGTACAATAATTATTGAACAATAAGTGCTTGTTTGGCTTTAGACGGTCGGCCTCTCTTTCTTTTTTCCCCGATGGGTATATTCTGAACTTCAACTGGAGGAATTGTGAGCTTCATACGAATAGCCAAACCAACTATGTGTTTACACATATACATTCTATAAAACGTCGGGCAGTTGCATTTCCCTGATTTCCACTCCTCTGTATTGATTGGCAGTGAAACCACCCATCTACTGAAATACTGTTCTTTGGACTCACCAAAATTATTCCACTGCTCTTAGATATCTCTGCAATTGACGGATTCGCCAGCTGGTATTGCGTAATATGTGAAATATTCGTCTTTACGCAACTCGAAAACTTCTTTCGGCAATTTTGCCCACTGATAAGATTTTGTCCAATCATTTAAAGATATAGTGGGAGTCTTTGCAAACACATTGTCTTCCGGGTTTGTAAAGTATTTTTCCGACCATTCATTGACCATATCTGAAGCAACAATCAGAAATCGAGCTAAGGGAAAACGCTCGCGCAATGTATTACTATCTTTTATTTCTTTGTTAAAGGACTCCAAAGCATTGTTTGTTGAAGGCGAATTCGGAGCTGCACCCAAAAACCAGTTGCGATTCTGGTTCAGCCATTGCTCTTTAAAGTAGTCAAGGAACTCCGTATGGTCATGATATTTTTGCAGAAAAAGCTTTGTAGCTGTAATGAAACTGTTTGGGCACGTTATAAAATGCAAAGTGTCTACGTCTGCCAATACGTCTTTTAGAGCGAGTTTGGTTTTTATGCAGCTTTCTGCTCGAGTTTGTATTTTTCTCTTCGCATGAGCCCAACACATTCGCACTATGGCTTCATCTCCAAAGACTTTAGTAAAAGCATTCTGAATGCGTTTTGTAGCATCGTAAACCAAAACAGTGGGCTTCAAAACACTTGAAAATAAATCATGAACTTTATTTTTCAGAGCATTAAATAGCATTTTGAAATCAGCTGTCTTCTCATTAGTAGCTACACCTAGGCATAAAGCGTGGAATTTCCTAGCTTTATCAGTCGTACCGACCACTAGCACAGGGAATCCCTGCCATATCAATTTATAAGTGGCGTCTGCGTGAAGGATTTCTGCATCACGAGTTAATTTTAGCAAATATTTTGTTGATATAGCGAAGCGAAAGGCCGGGGGTATATCATTTTCGATCACATCATATGAAATTACGAAAGCTTCATGCGGATCATCAGGCAAGACTGAGTGGGAAGATAACCATCCTTGTAACTCTCCTAAACTGATACTGTGATTCCCATATTTAACGCGACGTTGAACACTTAGATGATTTCTCAACTGCGACATCTTGGGCACTTTAATACCCTGTATATTTGTAAGGCGTTTCATTACAGCCTTTGGTTTCATGTTAAGGTCAAATAATTTGTTAATGTCTAATTTCACAGCCTCACTCAGACCGAATTCAGAAGTATTGTTCAGGTTGCCATGGTCATGTTCAGCATCTGCTCGATATAATAACACTGAATCGGAAGTAGAATCAAATAGTAAATATACTTTTGCCGAGCATTGAGGTCCTCGTCTTTTTACTTTATTGCACCGGTAAAACTTTTTCTGTCCTTCCTCCGAATTATGAGAGAAATGAATAGACCAAGTACCTTCTTCTTTTAGGGCGACCTCGGCTTCATTGCTGTTATCAAATTTTTTATCAAATGTCCAAGATATGACTTGCCGCTTCTTCTTCGTTGCTGGAACTATTTCTCCCTCACTACTATCGCTGTCCGATTGTAATAAAGGAACTTTCGATCTATGTACATCAGCTGAAGCACTACTATACTCACCAATATCCCTGGAATCCATGATCCAATAAATAATACACAAAAATAAACAAATGAACGTTACTTGCGCACGTAACAACGCAACAAAACGACAAGTGACAGTAAAGACCGGGCAACCATAACTCGTACACGGATTGGCGCCAGCGGCAGCGCGTGCGTAGACTGCTCTCCCTTCAACCAATTGAGCCGCACTTTCCAACAATGTAGCTGCTCAAAAAAATAACATCATGCTTATTTATTTTTGTAGCTGACAAAGTTGTTTATTTGCCGATACTATAAAACCTTTTTAGCAGACTAACTAATAATTTTGCTGCTCGAATAGATTTTGGGCTGCGTGACTAGCGATTTATATGCCGCTTAAAAGTTTATTGTGCGACATAATAATTTTATTTTGCTTACCATAATTTGCTGTTCGTATATTAAAATCGCAAACCAAAAAATAAAATGCTGCACAAATAATTGTTTCGCTGATTATTCTTGCTGATAGAAATTTTAAATGGCAGATCATTTAATTACTTCTCAATAACTTACATAAATGATTTGCCTAATGCACTGCGGGACATCAGTGTTATATTATATGCGGGCGATACCAACTTGATAGCCAGAGATGATAGTGAACAAAATTTACTCCTTAAAATGAATACGGCCCAGTCTTTGGCTTCATGGTGGTTCAATGAACAGAAGTTATGTATTAATAATGACAAAACTGAAACCATCATATTTACGTTACGGTCTTTGGAGAACTATAAGATTAAGTCAATAAAATTTTTAGGGGTAATACTAGATGGAACGCTGACCTGGCGAGATCACATTGATTACATAACTAAAAAGTTCAATAAAAGCATTTATTTGCTGAGGTCCTTACGGGACAGCGTATCCACAAGTATCTTTCACACTGTCTACTTTGCTATGTGTCATTCATTGTTATCTTACGCAGTAATAAGTTGGGGCCACGCTTCTGCTGCAAATAGGCTATTCTCTTTACAACGTAAAGCTATACGAATAATAGCCCATATTGGCTATCGAGAAAATTGTAAGACACACTTTACGGACCTTAAAATTCCTACACTACCCGGCATATACATATACAATTGTCTAATCTATGTAAAAAAGCACATAAATCTGTATAATACTGCCGATCATCAATACATAACGAGATCGAAAAACAATATTGTTGTGGAGTATCACAGAGTAAACAGCAGCAGAAACGGGGTCAATTATTATGCTCCGAAATTTTTTAACTGCTTACCAGAGCCGATAAGAAATTTAGGCATAAAAAGTTTGAGTGTCACTGTAAAAGAGTTTTTCGTTGTAAACGCCTTTTATTCTATTCATGAATATCTTAAATACGACAAATTTGAAAGTTTAAGCTGTATACATTAATAATGTAAAATTTTCTGTTTTAAGCATATTATTGTAGCTATTACTGACGAGTGTAAACCGATTAGGTATCTACACACAATAGACTTTACTGTCGCCCATACATTTTCAATTATTGGATTGAAAGTACAGTGGTATGGGGGAAGACGAAGCTCTCGATGTCCATACTGTTCTGCGAGCTGATCTACTATATACTTCTATATTTCTAAAAATATACAGGGTTACTGGTAATTCGATACATTCCGTTGGAGATGTGATGGGACAGGAGCTAAGAAACAAATTAAACCTAACATACATTATGCAAAAATAAAAAAATAATTTCTGAGAAAAACGAATAGGTAATTTTCGTAGCTGATTTTTAAAAATTATTTTTAATAAGTTTTTATTTAAAATTTTCACATGATCGAAATGTTTCCGAATATTTTCCATTCGAAACGGAGGACCATAGAGTGGCACAAGTAACCCAGTCCAAAAGTTCAGAAAATGTCAAGTAGATTTTTTAAAAATTAACTTTAAAGACATTAAGATCTACTTTTTTGAGAAAAACACAAAAAATGAAATATCTCAAAAACTATTGAGTTTTGCATAATGTATGTTAGGGTTAAATTTGTTTCTTAGCTCCTGTCCCATCACATCTCCAAAGGAATGTATCGAATTACCAGTAAACCTGTATATTGTTTGTATTCTAAACACTAAACATTATAAAACAACATTAATTTATTACAATTTAACACATATATAATTCACACTACAATATGACATTTACGATACATTATTAACACACTTACAAATTACAGAAATGAAATATTAAGATGAATTTTATTTAAAGTCAATATAAAGTTTTGTTATAATTTAGTAAATTCAATAAAAATACTGTAAAATTGACATACAGGACAAGAATATTATAAACATTATTATAAAGTTTGACGTTTCAAGATTTTGATTTCCGATGATAGAAATCTTCTTTATTTCATGTTACGATATAGATGTTCTGGGATATTTTGATTCCTGGTAACATAGTTTCTCATTTGGCATGCTGAAAAGAACAAATAAAATTAAATTAGTGCTTAATAATTGATAAAATATGTTTTTAATAAGGACAGGGATGTACTGAAAGTATACATTAGAATTTGACCATTTGCAAAAATTCAAACAGATGTAAAATTATGACAGAAAGGTGTAAAATTACACAGAGAAAAAGAATAATAAGGTTTAAAGAGCAGAAATTCAGTTATATGAAAAGAATCAAAAATATAAGATTTATGAAATGTCATATTTTTAAAGACCATTTAAAGCTAAACAAGACAATTTCATGAAAATTAACAAGAGTAAAAATATTGTTTAAATTTTGTAAATAGTATTTTAAGTTGATTTTGAGTTGAATTAGGAATAATTTAGAATATGATAAAAAATAATACTAAGTCAGGAACATTTTGGCAGCAATCATGTTCATAAAGTGAAAATTTAAATTAAAGTAAATATTAAGTTATTGTAAATAAAATTTAGATGAGGTATTATAAATTTCAATTATTTGTTTAATATTAGAATTAATTAAGTAAAGAAATTTAAATATTTTAGTTAGTAATTTAGTTGATTCAGTTTTGAAAAATTTGCCGCATTCTAATTGGTTCACCTTTTTTTAGGGGTTAGTCAGTCGAACAAAAGTGTTGGGAGAGACCACACATACAATTTACGGCTCAATAAATTTTAATAAATGAATTCAAGGCAATCTTGATAGTTGCAACGTGACAGATGTGCACTTAAAAAATGTTTTAAGTCGAAATTTAACGACAAATTAAATGTGAAACGTAGATGAAAAAATAAGATAAAGTGAATCAATTAAATAAAAATTATTAATAAATAATGATAATTAACGAATTCAATTTAATAAAATAAAAGTTATGGATGTGAAATTTATGATTTAAAATAAGTGAAAATACTTACGTTTATGAAGTTCATGTTGACAATTAAACAAACCGTTTAATTAATTGTTGTGTTTAACAATATTTGTGTGTTAAATAAATTATTATTGAAGTTATTTCAATAAAAACTGGAGTTTTTATTGCATCGATTGAAGTGAGGTTAAGTTTAACCCACATAAAGAAATCTGAAACAAATAAAAGCAGAATAAGCAAAACGAAATGGAAGTGATTAACAAAATAAATATTAAAGTGTTTAATTAAGTGATATTCGAAAATAAAACTTACCTGTTAAAAAAATCAAGGTACTGCAACAAGTTGTGAACGAGGTGATCAGCTGTTACAACTACACGAGTTCAACTACGTTGGAGTCCTTCAATGCGGTGTTGCCTTACCGTACGCAAAACCCGGATCAACAGAATATTGGCATTTGTAGACAACTATGTAAAAAAATGCGACGTGGTTTAGTTCTGAAAAGAACTGTTTGTAATAATAATAAAGAAATACAAAAAGGAAAAAATAAACCAACAAACGTTAATGACACACAACACGATCTGTCAAAAATTTGCAAGTGAAATTGAAAATTTGAAATATAAACATGCCAAAAATAATACTAACTTCACAAAAAATAAATATGAGCTAAATTAGAAAATAAAAACCCGATTTCTTTCTTATTTTCAAAAATGTATAGACTTTGTGATTAAACACGGCTGCCTAATCTTAGAAAACTACAAAAATAATTTATATTTAGCAATTACATTTTGTATTATTTTATCGCGCATTATTGGTAACGTCGACCGTTGTTCATGTGATTGATGACGCGCATTACCTGAATTGCCAATTGGACAAATTCAGAGTTCAAGGATCGAAACCAATGGGACGATCACCCAAAAGATGGACTCACCAAATCAAAGAGGCCAAACTATCGTGCAAGCTATAAGAACAGTTCAAAATAGAAGTCAATGGTAGAGAGAAGCACGAAGAACATGGCGCTTCTGACAAGAAATTTGCTACGAAGAGAGAGACAAGCATTTATCATGTACAGGGTGACCATTTTCTCCTGTTCTCTTGTTCTGATTAGGCAACATTACAGCCGTACAATTTACAAAAGAAAACACAAATAACTGTGCGGCTGAGATGCGCAACGATAGACAGAGAGGAGAGTTAAACAACCAAGGAAGTAAATAGTAAAGCAATGAACTAAGGCCCCACCCCCTCTATGAATTTGCTATCGCGTAACGCTAAATCACCCGCACAGATATTTGTGTTGCACTCTGTGACGTGTAATATGTGTTGCATATTTAGTGCCATTAAGCACTTACCAATAAATTAGATGCGCTAAATTCGGCGGAGTATATTTTTAAATATTACAAGGCCGTTGCAATCCTTTAGTTCAATAAAAATGTCTGATATAACTCGACATATGGTGCTTTGCTTTGCATAAACAAACTTCCTTAAAAATAGATTCGAAAAATTCCTAAAAGTACAATAATTGAGATTACAACGAGGTAATTCTAAGGTAAAGTATTTGCATTTACTAATTCGCATACGTCATAATGTTTACATCCAGGAAAACTAGGACAAGAAGTCAAGGTTAGGCAAACGATACGTAAATCTAATAATGATAATAACAGTGAGTCTTTAATTAATAAACTCATCGGTTGGTGTCTACCGCGTTCATATTTCATAATATGTTGTTGTTTACGTTCATAAAAACGTTATGGTAACAAAAAGTTATCTTAAATATTAGTTAAATTCAAGATACGATGCAATCAAATCGTTTATTCATGTTACTCACAGGAAAGGCAAGCTAAACCTAACAAGTTATTTTTGCACTTTTGATTTGGGTTAGACTCCCAAGAAGTTTACTTAAAATTATTTAAATATGTTCCAAAAATAGAGAAGTAGTGCTTGAAGAACGTGCGTGAACTTAGCTTCGGATTTAGATTTGGAAAGGTTTTCCATAGTACTAAATTATAGCTGAATACATCCGAAATTATTAAATCTATTTCTTCGAATAACTATATCTCATTACTCCGTTTTGCAAAATTACTATAAGATAAAAAATTATATTAACACCAGCAGACCTGCAAAATCTGCGGGGGTAGCAACGTCAAACCCTATTCCGAAAATGTCCAGATTCGTGTCCTTAACGTAATTGTATTATAACCAGATTTGGTAAAAAATCCTTAAATACTATGTAAAAGCAGTAGCTAAAACAGCATCGCTCAATTCAGGGGATACGGGGTAGCAACGTCAACCCCTATTCGGAAAATGTCCAGATTCGTGTACTTAACGTAATTGTATTATAACCAGATTTGGTAGAAAATCCTTAAATATTATCTACAAGCAGTAGCTAAAACGGCATCGCTCAATTCAGGGGATACGGGGTAGCAACGTCAACCCCTATTCGGAAAATGTCCAGATTCGTGTCCTTAACGTAATTGTATTATAACCAGATTTGGTAGAAAATCCTTAAATATTATCTACGAGCAGTAGCTAAAACGGCATCGCTCAATTCAGGGGATACGGGGTAGCAACGTCAACCCCTATTCGGAAAATGTCCAGATTCGTGTCCTTAACGTAATTGTATTATAACCAGATTTGGTAAAAAATCCTTAAATATTATCTACAAGCAGCAGCTAAAACGGCATCGCTCAATTCAGGGGATACGGGGTAGCAACGTCAACCCCTATTCGGAAAATGTCCAGATTCGTGTCCTTAACGTAATTGTATTATAACCAGATTTGGTAAAAAATCCTTAAATATTATCTACATGCAGTAGCTAAAACAGCATCGCTCAATTCAGGGGATACGGGGTAGCAACGTCAACCCCTATTCGGAAAATGTCCAGATTCGTGTCCTTAACGTAATTGTATTATAATCAGATTTGGTAGAAAATCTTTAAATATTATCTACAAGCAGTAGCTAAAACGGCATCGCTCAATTAAGGGGATACGGGGTAGCAACGTCAACCCCTATTCGGAAAATGTCCAGATTCGTGTCCTTAACGTAATTGTATTATAACCAGATTTGGTAGAAAATCCTTAAATATTATCTACAAGCAGTAGCTAAAACGGCATCGCTCAATTCAGGGGATACGGGGTAGCAACGTCAACCCCTATTCGGAAAATGTCCAGATTCGTGTCCTTAACGTAATTGTATTATAACCAGATTTGGTAGAAAATCCTTAAATATTATCTACAAGCAGTAGCTAAAACGGCATCGCTCAATTCAGGGGATACGGGGTAGCAACGTCAACCCCTATTCGGAAAATGTCCAGATTCGTGTCCTTAACGTTTTTGTATACAAACCAAATTTGGTGAAAAATCCTAAAATATTATCAACAAGCGGTCACTAAAACGGCATCGCTCAATTTATTAAACAGGGTGGCTGATTTTTTATTGGCCAGCTTATATCTCGTTTATTATTAGAAATACAAGAAAAAGTCGCAGGAAATAGTTGGTTTTGTGTTAATTCTTGTATAAAATGTCATAATTAATTATTTTTTATTGCCTACTCTTTTTCGGGGAAAATGTATAACTTTGGTTTTTTAAATGGAACACCCTATATATTTATTCGCTAATGGATCGAAGGTTAAATTCTATTTTCAAAAATGTATCACATGATATTTTAGATTTTATTTATAGGAAAAAACTCAAATAACTAATAGAGTACCAAGTAACAATGCTATAAAAAATTAAGCAACAAAATAAAATAAATAATTAATTATTTTAATAAAACTTCAATATGGCCACCGTTATTCTCAAGACACTTCCTGGGCCTCAAAACTAAATTTCTTCTGGCGTTTTGTAACATTTCTGGTGTGACTAATTCACAAGCCGCAGAAATTTTTTGTTTAAGTTCCTGGAGAGTTTGTGAAGGCGTTTCATAGATTACATTCTTTAAAAATCCCCAGACGAAAAAATCAAGAATAGATAAGTCTGGTGATCTAGCACACCACGAAATTGGTCCTCTATTGCCTATCCAGTGTTCGCCAAATGAGTCATTTAAAAAGTTTGTAACAGCTTTTGTGCCATGAGGTGGGGCACCATAATGCTGAAACCATAAGTTTCGTCTTACAGCTAGTGGTAAATTGTCAAGATAATCTTGGAATTCATTCTGCAGAAATAATAAGTACCTGTCCCCAGTTAGAGTGCCTTCCAAAAAAAAGGGTCCTAAAATTCTATTGCCAAGTACACCAATCCATACGTTAACTGAAAACCGTACTTGAGAACGAGTTTCCGTAATTTGAGTAGGGTTGTTATCGTTTCAATTAATAATGAACATTGTGCCTATTAAAAATTCCATTATTATGAAAGCACGATCCGTCTGTCCAGACGATAGAGTCTAAGAATTCCATGGCATCATTTAAAAGCAAATTACAAAAAGCTATTTGATTGTTGGAATCGTTGGCATGCAACTTTTGTACTAAGCGAACCTTATATGTATACGCTTTTTTCATTTTGTAGAAAGTAAATTATTACTATACAAAACCATTCTAACACCTATACAGGGAATTTTTCTTTTTAGTATACATGTTCCCTATGTATGGTTAAAAAAAAACGTGCCAAACGTTCTATATGTAGGCAACCAACTATGCACTAAACTATAAATTTTAATTTAAAAAAAATAGCTTGCTATGGAAAAATAATTAAATTAACTTTATGCACGATCGCATTATAATGTGTCAATTATGTCTGAATTTGTTTGACATAAACGTCTCTTTATAGCCCGTGGGTGTCTTTATAGGCCGCCGGTCTATAATGAAACGTCAAAAATTGATAAACAGTTTAACAGTCTTATAAAGAATTTTTTTAAATTAAAATCGAATGTAATTAAAATAATTGAGCAACTAACTACTCGATGTGGGTAGAAAATTAATTTATTCCTTTTATTTCAGTTATAAAATCTTCGATCGTGCATAAAATTATGTATGTACCACTGGCGTAACATGCTTTTATGGCCTTCGACGTGTGTTTAGCCCTCGGCTAACGTCTCGGGCTCAAAATCACGTCTCAGGCATAAAAGCTTCTTTACGCCCTTGGTACATAAATAACTATTATGTCATACTCGTTTCTAAAGCAACGTTTTTCGAACGATTTATAGGACGAAAAGTGACACTTTAAAGTGCTAGGACTTTAAAGTGTCATTTTAAAGTTCTAGTTCTTTAAGCTACTGCTTGTAGATAATATTTAAGGATTTTTTACCAAATCTGGTTATAATACAATTACGTTAAGGACACGAATCTGGACATTTTCCGAATAGGGGTTGACGTTGCTACCCCGTATCCCCTGAATTGAGCGATGCTGTTTTAGCTACTGCATGTAGATAATATTTAAGGATTTTTTACCAAATCTGGTTATAATACAATTACGTTAAGGACACGAATCTGGACATTTTCCGAATAGGGGTTGATGTTGCTACCCCGTATCCCCTGAATTGAGCGATGCCGTTTTAGCTACTGCTTGTAGATAATATTTAAGGATTTTCTACCAAATCTGGTTATAATACAATTACGTTAAGGACACGAATCTGGACATTTTCCGAATAGGGGTTGATGTTGCTGCCCCGTATCCCCTGAATTGAGCGATGCCGTTTTAGCTACTGCTTGTAGATAATATTTAAGGATTTTCTACCAAATCTGGTTATAATACAATTACGTTAAGGACACGAATCTGGACATTTTCCGAATAGGGGTTGACGTTGCTACCCCGTATCCCCTGAATTGAGCGATGCCGTTTTAGCTACTGCTTGTAGATAATATTTAAGGATTTTCTACCAAATCTGGTTATAATACAATTACGTTAAGGACACGAATCTGGACATTTTCCGAATAGGGGTTGATGTTGCTACCCCGTATCCCCTGAATTGAGCGATGCCGTTTTAGCTACTGCTTGTAGATAATATTTAAGGATTTTCTACCAAATCTGGTTATAATACAATTACGTTAATGACACGAATCTGGACATTTTCCGAATAGGGGTTGATGTTGCTACCCCGTATCCCCTGAATTGAGCGATGCCGTTTTAGCTACTGCTTGTAGATAATATTTAAGGATTTTCTACCAAATCTGGTTATAATACAATTACGTTAAGGACACGAATCTGGACATTTTCCGAATAGGGGTTGATGTTGCTGCCCCGTATCCCCTGAATTGAGCGATGCCGTTTTAGCTACTGCTTGTAGATAATATTTAAGGATTTTCTACCAAATCTGGTTATAATACAATTACGTTAAGGACACGAATCTGGACATTTTCCGAATAGGGGTTGACGTTGCTACCCCGTATCCCCTGAATTGAGCGATGCCGTTTTAGCTACTGCTTGTAGATAATATTTAAGGATTTTCTACCAAATCTGGTTATAATACAATTACGTTAAGGACACGAATCTGGACATTTTCCGAATAGGGGTTGACGTTGCTACCCCGTATCCCCTGAATTGAGCGATGCCGTTTTAGCTACTGCTTGTAGATAATATTTAAGGATTTTCTACCAAATCTGGTTATAATACAATTACGTTAAGGACACGAATCTGGACATTTTCCGAATAGGGGTTGACGTTGCTACCCCGTATCCCCTGAATTGAGCGATGCCGTTTTAGCTACTGCTTGTAGATAATATTTAAGGATTTTCTACCAAATCTGGTTATAATACAATTACGTTAAGGACACGAATCTGGACATTTTCCGAATAGGGGTTGATGTTGCTGCCCCGTATCCCCTGAATTGAGCGATGCCGTTTTAGCTACTGCTTGTAGATAATATTTAAGGATTTTCTACCAAATCTGGTTATAATACAATTACGTTAAGGACACGAATCTGGACATTTTCCGAATAGGGGTTGACGTTGCTACCCCGTATCCCCTGAATTGAGCGATGCCGTTTTAGCTACTGCTTGTAGATAATATTTAAGGATTTTCTACCAAATCTGGTTATAATACAATTACGTTAAGGACACGAATCTGGACATTTTCCGAATAGGGGTTGACGTTGCTACCCCGTATCCCCTGAATTGAGCGATGCCGTTTTAGCTACTGCTTGTAGATAATATTTAAGGATTTTCTACCAAATCTGGTTATAATACAATTACGTTAAGGACACGAATCTGGACATTTTCCGAATAGGGGTTGATGTTGCTACCCCGTATCCCCTGAATTGAGCGATGCCGTTTTAGCTACTGCTTGTAGATAATATTTAAGGATTTTCTACCAAATCTGGTTATAATACAATTACGTTAAGGACACGAATCTGGACATTTTCCGAATAGGGGTTGATGTTGCTGCCCCGTATCCCCTGAATTGAGCGATGCCGTTTTAGCTACTGCTTGTAGATAATATTTAAGGATTTTCTACCAAATCTGGTTATAATACAATTACGTTAAGGACACGAATCTGGACATTTTCCGAATAGGGGTTGACGTTGCTACCCCGTATCCCCTGAATTGAGCGATGCCGTTTTAGCTACTGCTTGTAGATAATATTTAAGGATTTTCTACCAAATCTGGTTATAATACAATTACGTTAAGGACACGAATCTGGACATTTTCCGAATAGGGGTTGACGTTGCTACCCCGTATCCCCTGAATTGAGCGATGCCGTTTTAGCTACTGCTTGTAGATAATATTTAAGGATTTTCTACCAAATCTGGTTATAATACAATTACGTTAAGGACACGAATCTGGACATTTTCCGAATAGGGGTTGATGTTGCTGCCCCGTATCCCCTGAATTGAGCGATGCCGTTTTAGCTACTGCTTGTAGATAATATTTAAGGATTTTCTACCAAATCTGGTTATAATACAATTACGTTAAGGACACGAATCTGGACATTTTCCGAATAGGGGTTGACGTTGCTACCCCGTATCCCCTGAATTGAGCGATGCTGTTTTAGCTACTGCTTTTACATAGTATTTAAGGATTTTTTACCAAATCTGGTTATAATACAATTACGTTAAGGACACGAATCTGGACATTTTCGGAATAGGGGTTGACGTTGCTACCCCCGCAGATTTTGCAGGTCTGCTGGTGTTAATATAATTTTTTATCTTATAGTAATTTTGCAAAACGGAGTAATGAGATATAGTTATTCGAAGAAATAGATTTAATAATTTCGGATGTATTCAGCTATAATTTAGTAATATGGAAAACCTTTCCAAATCTAAATCCGAAGCTAAGTTCACGCACGTGCTTGAAGACAAGACAAGTTCATGTTACTGAACTAAATGCTTTGGATTAATTTTATTATCAATTGACCTTAATTAGAAGTTCCAAATTTCTCAGTGCTATTTGATCAAAATTATAGCTGTTTATCTTTTCAAACTGCTTTTTTGTTTATTTGAATTATCATTAATCTTCTTAGGTAAACTTGTGAATTTGATATGTAAATCGTCCTTCAGTGCAGTAATGGTTTTTATTTTAGTATGTGAAGTTGTACTACACGTGTTACCAAGCCAATTTTAACCGAAAGATTAGTTTTTTTATGTTCTGGTCTGTTGTAAAAACCACAGTGTATAAAATTTATTTATCTACAAGTGATTGTAAAACTGATGTAATTATAATTTCAGATAAACCAAGAATGGGAGGATATATTGAAAACACTGCTACCGCAGCTTCAATTCTTTTTATAATTCTCACTTTTCCATTTTCGTTGTTGATATGTTACAAGGTGAATATACTCGTATAATTAGATTTTTAAAATTTAAATATTTATTGTTCGATTATTCGTTAAGGATTGGATCAAAATATATTTTTTAAATATGCCTCAAGATGATAGTGATTTAAGAATTCTTCCATTTTCTTTGTGCATTTCATTTTTAAGCCTAGCTACTTAAAAATGATTTAATTTCATTACAGATCATCCAAGAATACGAACGTGCAGTAATCTTCAGGTTAGGTCGTTTAGACGAGGGAGTTCGAGGTCCAGGAATTTTCTTTATTTTACCATGTGTTGAAAGCTGCAGCAAGGTCGATTTAAGAACCGTATCCTTTGATGTGCCACCACAAGAAGTAATATATCTACATTAAATTGTCTTTAAATAACGTTTTAATTAATCAGAAAGTATACTAAAGAAGGGGCCACAAGCCACAAAAGCTGGTTTATAATTGATTATTAAGAGCTATCAAATGAAAAAGAAGAAAATCAGAATGTTTACGATAATATAATTATTGGAATTCATATTGTAGGCTTTAACAAAAGATTCAGTGACTGTGAGTGTAGATGCTGGCGTTTATTACAGAATCGATGATCCATTAAAAGCAATCACTAAGGTTGAAAATTATAGGTAAGTTTTCTTCTTTCCTCTTCTTCTTTTTCGACTTCCCCTTTTTGTTTTGGTCCTCTTGTTTTTCACCTTTTTTCCTCTTTCGTGTTTTTCCTCTTTCGTGTTTTTCCTCTTTCGTGTTTTTCCTCTTGTTTTTCTTCTTCTTGTTTTCCTTCTTTTCGTCCTCTTTTTAGATTGTTATTAACGATATGAAACACAGTTGTAGTTAAATTATATCTTTTTAATGTACCACTTCAAACTGTGCTACATAACAACTGTTCAATGGCACTGACTACCACAAATTATTTACACCGCCAAAACCTTCAATGATTCTCAACCTAACAATAAAAACAAGTGTAAATGCTTTATATTCCCTACAATTCATTTTTTGTTTGCAAACAAAAATAATAACCGCCCAATTTGTTTCAGTAATGCAACTCGTTTGTTAGCAATGACCACCTTAAGAAACGTCCTAGGAACGAAAAATTTAGCGGATGTTTTATCAGAAAGGGAAGCAATTTCACACTCTATGCAAACCACGTTGGATGTTGCGACGAATCCTTGGGGCATTAAGGTCGAAAGGGTTGAAATGTAAGCCTTTACGAAACCAAACCCAAAAGGTTACAAAACTTAACATCTTATTTGTTCCACGATTTTCAGAAAGGACGTAAAATTACCTCAACAACTCCAAAGGGCGATGGCTGCAGAAGCGGAGGCTTCACGCGAAGCAAGGGCTAAAGTTATCGCAGCTGAAGGTGAAATGAAGGCTTCAAGGGCGCTTAAAGAAGCTGCTGATGTTATTATGGAAAGTCCTGCTGCATTACAGGTAAATGAATTGTTTTTAAATTTTTGCAGTTGTAGACTTAAAGATTGGTGCTAGCTATGAAACTAAATTTAAACTTTTGTTTAATTTAATATATGTAAAGGAAGGTGACGAAATATGGCCTATTTTTGTTGCTTCTTTTCCTCTTTCTATTTTAGAAAGCTTACCAGTTTTTATACTGGTGATTTACGCTCCCCTTAACAACTTGAAATGCAACCCAACATACATATTTCCTAAGCTAGAAATATCTGCAAATTCGAAAATAAAATTTGATCTAGTAGATATGTTCATAATACTTACTGTTTATTTAACTATTAAAAATAAGATATGGGGTTGTCGAGTAAACAACCCAGATGGCATAAAATTAAATACCTTCTCTACTATACACGCGATACAAATATCAGCTCCAGACGAACCCACGTACTTCCCTTGCCAGCACGATAGGCAACCTAATATTTTAGATATAGTGTTGACTAAAGCTATATATCAACAGGTCCTAACAGAAATGGACTCTGACCAGCTACTGGTACTAATGTCATTTTCGCAAATGCCTCATTATAATCCTCCTATTCCAAAACTTATAAATCGCCTAATTGACTGGGAAGTCTTTGAGAGCAGCTTGAATGAAAAACGAAATGCACAAAGAAGACTTAATACTTCAGAAGACATTGATATCGTGCTCAGCTTACATCAGTGTCCTGGAGCAGTGCACTACAACATAGGAAAAAAAGGAATTCATATCAGGTTGAAGCGGAAACTTCCACAAGACATATGCAACTCATCGTCAGATAGCCATTCGACATCAGAATTAAGTGATTAGTGTTCATTTTAGTTGAACTATTATCGGTTACCTTAAACTAACCATAAAGGTCTATCACTGAGCTACTTAGTTACGTACATATACCATAGTAGACAAAACAGGAAACAAACAATAATTTTGGGAGACTTGAATGTGAGAGTAGGAAGAAAACAGAACAACCAGGTGGTGGGACGATTCGGAGAAGATGCGTTGAATAATAGTGGGTAGTGGGCAACGTTTAATCAGGCTGTGTGAGACACAATCACTTCACATAATAAACGGATACTTTGAGCATCGGGACAATCATAAATACAGGGTGTTAGGTAGTGCTTCTGTCAAACTTTGGGAATAGCTTCATAATGACAAATGGAGCAAAAAAGTTTATACAATTTTTCTCTAATATGCATAATTTCTGAGAAAAAGCATGCTTTTTTAATTTTACTTTTTATTCTCGGAAGAAAATAAAAACAAAGGGTTGAAGGATACAGGAACAAAATTTTTACGGATAAATAAGAGTCCAATACATCAAGTAACAATAAAACTTTATTAACAACCACAAAATAATTAAAGAGAAAAAAAGCACCTGAGAAAAAATGGTATAAGAATTTTTTTATTCCTTTTATCGTTACAGACCCACCCCTAAAGTTTGGCATAAGCATTACCTAACATCTGTATACTGGGTCAACCAAAATTACAAAAAAAATAGTCCGTAAAAATGAAAACAGGCGGAATATTATTTAATGCGAACTATAAAAATAACTTTTTTTGAACAACAGCACAACAGAATATTATAGTTCGAAATGTCCTCCATCAGCTTGGACACAGGCACGATGGCGCTTGGGGAACGCGTTGACAGCGGCGCGCAGGTGGGTTGCGTCAAGATCCTTCCTTGGAGTGCTATCTTCAGTGAGTCAACAGTTTTATGTAGCTAGGTGCAAACCTTGCTTTCCAGGATTGACCAAATGGAATAATCTATGGGATTTAGATCGGGTGAATTGGGAGGCCATTTGTTAAACGCGATAAAGGAAAAAAGTTCTGCTTGCACCATTCATGGGATCAGCTTCTTGCAGCGCGTTCCTTCCTCCTAAGTTTCACCGCCTCCGCCAAAATGTAAGCTTTTTCCATCTTGTGCGGCTTCAGTGTCAAATATTTCTTGACAATTCGTTGTCCACACTTCTCGACATTGCTCGGACCGATTGGGCCGGATTTCTTCTGAAGTTGTCACGTACCTTCTTGATATTTAATTCTGTAACAATGGAGCGAATTCATCCCCTTCCAGATCGATCGGCGCTGCTTCCCAACTCTTTGAACCTTCGAATTGTGGTATACACAAGATTGCGACTGGATTTCGCGTGCCGTAAGACCCTCGCGGTGCAGCTTGATAAGAGAAACGCGATGAGGTGGTGACTAAACACAGAAGGAAGTGTGCAAAACGCGTATCAAACACTAACAACAACCATACACGAAGCAGCTTTTAAAGCTCTAGGAGAGGAAGGAGCAAGATCAAGTGAGTCAAGAGATTACTGGTGGACGACAGAAACGAAGAAACTAGTGGAAGAGAAACAAAAAATGATCGTCAAAAGTATGCGATGATAAGATAGGAAGTAAAAAAGACGGTGAACAGAGCAAAAAGTGAAGCTTGGGAAAACAAATGCCAAGAAATTGACCAGTTTATTGGAGGGACAAAGATTAAGATGCCCTGGAAGACAATTATGGAATTAAAACGAGAAAACAGAAATGGGCAAGATATTATTCAGGAATGCTTACGGAAGACAGAGAAGGCCATAAAAATATGCAAACAGAAACAACGGTGGGAGAAATTATAGGTATCTGAGATAACAGTAGAAGAAGTAAAACAATCACCCAGAAAAATGAAAAATGGTAAATCCCCCAGGTCCTGGAAGTGTTCCAATAGAGCTGTCGAAGAATGCACCGAAAATCGTGCTGGAAATGTTGGCTTGATATATTTAACAATAATAAGAGAAGACCCACCAAAAGAGTGGAAACCAGCATATTTAATATCCATATAGTATAAGCAAGAAAATAAACAGGCGTATCTCACAAGGCTACTTAAGAACAATACCTTGCCAAATAACTTAAAAGCAAAGACAATTGACTCTTGTACAATACCTGTATTATTATGTGGAATGGAAACGATGACCCTAATCAACAAAGTAATTAGAAAGCTAGCAATAACTCACAGAGCTATGGAGAGGACAATGTTGAGCATATTGCTGAGGAACAGACACTGAAATGAGTAGATAAGGCAAAACAGTGGAGTAACAGATATCGTAACCAAAGTAGCCAAATATAAATGGAACTGGGCAGAACATCTTGTGAGAGCAAAGGATAGATGGACAAATAGGGTTTTGTATTGGAGACCACGAGAGGGACGAAAGAGCGTCGGCCGACCACCGAAGAGATGGAACGACGACATTAGATTGATTGTTGGAAAACAATTTACAAGCATAGCAAAGGGTCGTAATTTATGGAACGATAAAGGGGAGGACCATATCCTATACTGGATTCAAAGAGTCTGAACAGGAGGAAGAGGTGGTGGAGGAAGATATAAGCAGAGTTCAAAGAAAAAATGTAAGAATTACCGAGGCATCAGTGTGATACCCACTATTGGAAGATTGTATGGCTTCATAATAAAAGAAAGACTACGCGACCTGTTTAAAAAGTAATGAGACTGTTTCAATAAAACCGCTTATTTACAATTCAACATTATCACCTTTAAAGTAGTTCCCTTGGAAGGCCACACAGTGCCGGAGACGTTTCTCCCACTCCTCGTAGCAGTGCTGGAAGTCCTTCAGTGGAATCACTTTCAGTCGGTGTCACGGTTTTCTGAATGGCGTCCACAGATTCAAAATGGCGTCCCTTGAGGTATTTTTTCAACTGCGGAAAGAGGAGTAAGTCACACGGGGACAGATCATGGGAGTAGAGGGGCTGAGATACCACAGAAATGCCTTTTTGCGTCAAAAATTGCGTGACAGAGAGTGTTGTGTGACAAGGCGCATTGTCGTGATACAGCATCCAACTTGCAGCAATGCTTGCTCTTACTCGAATGACTCTTTTCCTCAGTCTCTTGAGACATTTGCAGTAGTACTGTTGACTCACAGTTTGCCCCGGACGCACAAACTCCCTATGAACAATCCCCTGACTGTCGAAAAGGCAAATCAGCATTGTTTTGTTCTTTGATTTGCTCATCCTTGCTTTCTTCGGACGTGGTGAGGTGGAGGTGTGCCACTCCTGACTTTGGAGTTTGTGTTTTTTTTGCTCAGCTGTCAGGTTTTTGGGAATCATCTTCGCACACAACTTCTGCATGCCTAAATCCTGGTTCAATATATCATGGACACGAGAGCGCGTACTTTTTCCAAATTTTCGTCGGTTTTTGATGTGGAGGGTCTTCCTGATCTGGGTTCATCTTCAACGTTTTCACGGCCCTCTAAAAAGGCCTTGTGCCGTCTGAAAACTTGAGCCTTTGATGAAGCTTGCTCCCTGTACGCATTCGTCAACTTTTGAAATGTTTCCGTTGCGTTTTCACCAAGTTTGATACGTAACTTGATCGCATAACGTTGCTCTAACTTCGACTGGTTCATTTATATGACACACTACAAAAACACAGGTCACGAGAACAATGTAACAATGGCGTATTGACGATAACAAGGTCAAACTCGTACTGCGAGTAGGGCAGATGCCTATCTACGGGAGAAGCACGGCATAAGGCTTGCAGTGTTTTTAAAATATATACAGGGTGTCTGTAAAAAGTAGGTCAATCCGTTAACCACGTATTCCTTAAGCAAAAATAATATGACTTTTATAATGCCATTTTTCATTTTAGCTAACTTGATTTAGAGTGTTGGAAAATTATGAGATTACCGTAAGCCGCGTATCAAGGACCAGTACTTTTCAAGTTCGCTCTAAAATGAACGATTTTATCAACATTTGATAAGAGACAAAAATAATCCAAAATGCATGATTATCTCAATAAAGATAGCTTGGAAGTCACTGGCGTAGGTACTAAAAAACAGGGGAGGTCAGTCGGTACTGCACCCCCCGTATTTTGATTATTTGACAGTTGTTTTCGTTTTTCTTTTCTCAAAAGATGTGACTATTTATGTTGAAGCTCTGTACCAAATTTGAAATTGATAGCTTATTAAATACTTCACTTATTAAAAATAATCAGTTTTAAATTTCAAACTTTGACGCCCTGTACATCGCACGTGTGGATCTACATATGTATGTTACGGACAAAGACAAAGAAGTAAAGCGGGCATTAACCACATTGACCGGGCATTGATGTAGATGTCCAATTTTCGTGGGCATTATCGCTGTTGCCCGGGCATTAACGAGATGGCCCGTTAAGGTTGGGCAATGTTGTAAAAATTTTCATCTAATTTTAGTATTCACATCCTTGTCCGGTCGCTAACGATTTTGGCCAAAAGCAACTGGACAATGTTGATGGCATGGAAATGTTACATGTGAATGTATTAAATCAGTAATGAAATGCTAAAAAATATACACTGTTTATTAGTAATCAAATACTATAACAAATATATTGTTTAAATCTTATAATCTAAGTGAGTAACTAAAAATTACGAAAAAAATAAACTTCATCTACCTCTAACCTCCAATAAACACCTCTACTGTTTTGGCAGAGGCATTTATTGGAGGTTAGAGGTAGAGGAAGGTCAGTTTTTTAATTAGTATACCAAGTTCATTATCCACATTGACCGGTCATTGTTAACACTGACCGAATTTACCACATTGACCGTACCATTATTTAGATGAAATGCACGGACACCACAAGGACACTCACAAAATAAACAAAAAACATAGCCTAACTTTTTATACTATCATCACCGCCCGCTCTGTAGTGGGCACTAGCGAAATGGCCCGGACAATGTTGTAAAAAAATGTGTAAAAACCACACTTGAACCATTAATTGTCAACAACGCCCTATTTACATGGACAATCACGTTATTGGCCGGTTATTATCGATGATGCCCGACTTAGCAAGGTATTATCGATACTGACCGGCCAATAACGTGAGTGGCCGGTTTGTCGTCAATGACCGAAACATATACATTGACGAGAGGTAAAACAAATGTGGTATGGGCATAGACATAGACGGAAGCTTGCTGTATACTTTACTATCAATAAATTGAACATTATACCATGAGATCAAAAAAAAGATGATTCTGAGCAGGCCTTGACTAGTACAACACGATTGGTTACACTGGTTCTAGAATGCCTATGAATTATAATGTGACAGTGACATTTCAAATGTAAGTCAGTCTTGCAATCTTGTTTCCAGAATTATTTAAGTTTATCGTTGTAATACTAGTGAAGGATCACATTTTGAACACCTACTCTAACATGTATTCATCTTAGTTTTCAGTTTGTTCCCTAAATAAATACTGTTTTGTGTTTTAATTTATTTGACATTTATTAACCTCTAACCTACTGCCACATTTTGAAATCAGTCTTGCCAATCGTGTTGTGCTAGTCAAGGCCTGCTCAGAATCATCTTTTTTTCGATCTCATGGTATTATGGTCAAAAAATATTAGAAAAAATATATAATACAGAATATATCAGGCAATTATTCAGAGCATACTGCTGTACTGAGCAGAGACTTGGAAAATAACACAAGATAGAGACTGGAGGCTATCGAAATAGACTTTCTAAGAAGGAGCTGCAGAGTGTCAAGGTTGGAAAGGGTAACAAACGAAGAGATTAAAAGGAGGATATAGGTAGAGAGAAAAGTTACAGAAGAAATGGATGTAAGGCGATGGTATGGTCATGTTAAAAGAATGGACGGCCACTGATGGCCCATGCAATTATTAAAATGGTAACCACCCTCAAGGAGGAAACGGGGAAAACTACCAGAAGATTGGTTTGAACAAGTTTCCAAACAAATGGAAAGAAAAGAGTTAGGAAATGAAGATTGGAGAGATAAAGAAGTTTTGGAAAAATATATCTGAACATACCGAGTGTTTGACATGTATGCAGATTCCCGCTTGCCGTTGAGTTGATAGGATTGATAGTGGTATCAATCGAAAGACAAAAAAGTGCTTAATTTGATATTTGATACTATTTTACGTGAATTTGCTTATTTAAGAAAGAAATAGCTTAAAAACTGCAATCAATAATTTGCATATTATTCACAAAAAGCAGACCGACCATGATCAAATTTGAAGTTTTTTCCATATGTTCGCCGCTTAAGTCAAACACTCGGTATACATTTATTTAAGGGGTCATAGATCAGCGCTATGTATGAATTTGTAAGTTGGGTTGCCTATTCTAATTGTTAAGGGGTACTTCTTATGTGAATCGCCCAGTATACCAACGTTTAATTGCTTAATTTTAAAGACATTTTATTATAATTTAATCAGGTTTCAATCCAGTTGCCAGTTTATTTATTTTAATAACTACTCGGGCGTTTTTGATCTATAAGAAGTAAGGCTTTATTTTTCTACTGTTGATAAATATTAATTTCAGTTACGTTATCTCCAAACACTCAACACCATCTCAGCTGAAAAGAATTCGACGATTATCTTTCCACTTCCTCTTGATATGTTATCAGCTTTTATGCCGAGAAAAACCTAGGATTTTCCATTCGCCGCATTTACTATTTAAACTGTTAATCATAATACGTATGTAACAACCTTAAATGTGTAATTTTGTTGCTTATTAATAATTATATTTTCCTATTTTATTAGTTATTTATTGATTTATTCGGGAATTGTTGCAAAAACTTAGGTAAAATTATTTCTCAACTTTCTTTTGTAATAAAATCATTTTAATACATGTTTAATATTAATTGATTAATTAAATATAATTCTAAAGAATAATAAAAGCAGTCCGTTTTACAATAGTAATAATAATAATAATAATATGTATACATGGAAATATAAAAATATTAGGCTACACCTTTCTGATATCTTAAAGCTATACTATTTTTAGGCACCGGTTTTTTAATTTCAATAATATCAGCAGCACCGAAAAGTTCCAGGAATGTGTTCATATTGAAAGGTATCTTAAATTCGATCATCTCGTTTTTGCCTGTTATGTTAATTTGATTGGGCATCTTACGTTCTAAGGGATTCGGATTCTTCGCTAATTTCTTCTGTCGCCTATCGAGCAGGGATGTTGCGGGATTTTCCTTTTTATTTAAGGACGGCATCTCCGATTTGAGGGGTTTGTTGCATTTTATACACCTGCTCATTCCAAAGGGATCGACGTTTAATGGTTGTGGTATCAAACGTTCGTTAAGCACAAATTTATGAACACATTTGTGTTTTGTATCGGATAAATCGGGTATTACTTCGGATGAGTGACAGTCGAAGTAGTTTTCTTTACGAAATGTATTTAGTTTCTCTAAATTCGCTCTTGCGTCTGTTACGGATTTAAAGAATATGCGGTCTGGTTCTTCGTCCTCTGTATATACATCCGTTTGTGGGCCCACATCGAACACTTTAGGGGAAGGCTTAGTAGAATTTAAATGACTTTTGGTTAGGAATTCGATACCCTCCCTTAATGGTGCATCCCCTACACCCTCATAATTACAATCCCACTTCGTACCTTTTTTGATTAATTTCGGACTGTTTTTGGTTTGGATTTTACCATCGGTCTCATCCGCCTCTACGTCTGCGTCAATAATTTCTGGCTTCTTAAACCGTTCGTATACTTGCGTAGGTGTGTCAGTATTTTTACCTTTATTCCTTCGTTTAGATAAACAGCAACTATGTTTGGTACATTTACACCGCGGATATCTACAGGAATGTCTAAAATTTGGTTCACATATTACTGGAATTGCTTTTTTAGGCAATACAAAATTACACTTTCTAGCTTGAACTCTATCAGAATCATCTAAATCACTGTTACAACCATAATAACGATATCTAGAACTTGCTTTTGTATATCTCGGAATTATGGGTATTTCAGGTTCTTCCTCCTCAAACTTAATATCAAATTTCGATCTAACTGGAGATCTCGTACAATAGCATTCGCCGCAACTGCTTACCTTCTTCCTGGAAGAAAGTGGTTTGTAACAATGATTGGATACCAGAGTTCGTTTTCTTGGTCTGAAAACATTACTATTCGTGTCGGTTTCCTCATGAAGTTCCGAATTTAATATGCCCGAAACACTTGAAGAATTGTTACGACGATCCCAGGTCTGCTGAGGTTCTAATTGTTCAGTTTTCCTTCTATAAAATTAATTACAATTACTACTTGGAAGTTGCTCCCAATTGTGTTTGAAGTACAAAGGAACAAAATACACATACCTGTTCATATTTCATAGGTATTTTTCTTACTTCTTTCGTAAATATACGGATTCATATATATTTTATTTTAAATAAAGCATTTGAAAACAGAAATTCGGAAAAACTTTTAAAAAGGTAATATTTTGACGCTTGCAATGAACCGTATTTTAATATGATGTTACATCAATTTTGGTTGCTGTGCAACCACAAACCTATCAGGGTTAATTTATCACCTGCTCGCCCTTATTTTCTTCTATTTAATTGCCAGTCACGCTTAACTGTTCCCTAAACGTTAAGGTAAGTTTAATATCCTTCAAACACATTCATTCCATTCCGCTTCGCTTGTCTTATTTACTTACACTATAAAAATTAAATAAAACATATTATTTAATTTAAAATATTACCAATTAATGAAGTTTATCAATTACACAACGATAATAACAATAATTTGCCCGAAAAACTCTTTTTTACTTTATTTGAACCAACATGGGCATTGGGCATTTACAATTTAAAGGATTCCTTACAACTTTACTACGTAAGTTACGTCACAAGCACCGGCCTTGCGTAGCGTAAGATTAACCAATCAGAATGCAAGACCACTTCATTCAATAAATTTTTAATGAACGCGGTCGTCATAAGTTTGACACTCCTAAACTTACAAATTATACAAGCAAACTATAAAAATTAGGAAGCTCGTTGGCGCAGTGGTAAGAGCCCTGGTCTCCTACCTAGGAGTCTTGGGTTCGAATCTCACGCAGTGGTAAGTATTTTTATTAAAAAAATCCCACTTCCCACTGTTCGTTCGAAGTCGGTACTTAAAGCGAATGAAGCCATTTAATCGTCTGGTTACAATTAACGACTCTGTCTGCAGAGAGCGGTCAACTGCAGATAGTAACAAGACACAAATAGTATACATTTAATACACGTTCACAAACTGTGCAGAAGGCAACGGGAAACTACTGCAGAGAACACATTTCCCTAGCATAAAGGGGATATAACAAAGTTCACGGCGCCATACGCGAAATAATAAAAATTTAAAACATTAGACGATTTTTAGGTAATTGAATCAGTTTGAGCCACTTATACAATAACAATGTGGAGTTTATGTCTATATCTTCTACCATATGAACAAAAATTATTTAGATAAAGGGTGGCTTTGGAATTCTGAATGTACCTATCATGTCGAACCAACAACAAGCTGAACCAATCAAAGGCAGTGATTTTGTTCACCATGGCCATCTCTTATCTAAATAATTTTTGTTCATATGGCATTATTTGTTTTGTGTATTGTAATAGCATGGCTCCTTCCTCTTGCATTTCTGCCCTCTATTACAATTTGAACTAGGCCATCCCGTCTCAGTATGTGCCCCACTAGCAGGTCATGTTGCTTTTTTATGTGTTTCCACAGACGTCGCTATTCTCTTATTTTTCTAAAAACTAATGTTTATGATTCTATCTACCCAGCTGATCTTTAATATTCTTCTTTAGCACCACACTTCGAACGCTACCAATCGTTTCCTTTCTGCAGATCCAATGGTTCATGTCTCGCATCCATACAGTGCTACACTCCGTAAATCTTTATTGTATTCTGGTATTCAGTGAAAGCCACTGGATGTTAGTAGTAGTTTTTTCTTATTGTAAAAGGCTTTTTTAATTTGAAGAATTCTGCAGTTTATCTCATTCCTGCTTTCCTTGGGATAGTAATTCCCATGCAGTGGTTTACGTTTACCTTCCGCATGATGTTGTATACTTAAAGTTGTGTTAATGAGATAAGGACATAACATTTCCTGTAACCCCTTTCTAGTGTGTTTAAGGTTATACCGCTTGTGTTCGGTCGCCAGTGGCAACAAGGCTGTAGAAATGCAGTGGATGATTATGCTGCATGTTGGTTAGCTACCTAACTTAACTCAGAGCAAAAAGACTTTCTGCTCACTATATATACTACCCGTGCAGTGATGAAATATGGTCTGATGCTATCTGTCAGTCTAATTTCATTTAACCATGATGTCTATAAAGTAGCGGAGTTGGATAAAGATTCAAAGTGCTAGAAGCTGTACTGCAAGATGGTGATACCAAGGAAAAAAGCAGAAACACTTTTTGCAAAATCCGCCCATTATTTTGCATGATAAAGTTTTAGCACATATTGTGAAATAGTCAGCTATTAATTATTCAGAATATTCCAGTAAATCAAAAGACGAATGACATTTCACGTTAATCCTTTATAAGTTAATTATTAAGTACAGAAAACAAAATGAATTTCAGCTTGTGTTCAAATATAAGTTGAAACGCATAAGATCAAATAACGCGAGAAAGCAAGACAGGCGCATTGACACTACGCGTCAGTAGACAAACACGTGTCTAATGCGAGGTCAAGTGCATTCTACGTTTGTAGTAACGCGAACAAAGAAACTGAGTAAACACACCCACGCACGTTAACCAAAAATAAACAGACAATGCTTAGTAAGCAAAAATTAAGGTCAACACGTATCAATCTTGCGCATGGCCGAAAGTGGGGAATCGGATACCCTTATATAAACAATCGGCGACACTTGATATGGATGGTTTAGACGCGACCTTCCGAGTGTTAAGATGTTGACACAAGCTGAACAATCATTGGTGTAGTCAAGATGTAATTCCAACCGTAAGATAATTTATTTTATTTGTTAGCCTAAGTGATTTTAATTATGTTTATAAATTAACCAGATTCTATTGTAGCTTTTATTAATGTGCGTAAGAACGGATGTGTTTCAATGTAACAGAAGTGCACTCCTTCACGTTTATCAAGTTGTTTAAAGTAATTGTGATTTGTTAGGACCTAAAAGGAAATGTTTATAAAGCCCCTTAATAACTAAATATATGAATGTTAGTTGACAATTCGTTTCGTTGTTTATTTACCTCTCGCTTACAAGTTAATAATATTGGCCAAGCTAAGATTCACGTGGCGTTTGGGTTCAAAGTCTCTACCAACAATTATTGAGCTACCTAAATTAATAAAGTGCATCATTTATAAAAAGTTATACAAGGAAGTAACCAAAAACCTTACGTCACAATATTGCAGACGCTTGGTTAAGTTGTTCAATCGACGTTACTAGGAAGTGCTCTACCATCCACCTTACTCGCTTGCAGGGGCGTCGTTTCAGATTTTACTATGGGGGAGGGAGCTTTAGATTGGTGCCAATTATATAATCGTAAACACTGAGGGCCATATTCATAAACAGTATTTAAAGTTAGTAGGGGTTTAGTAGATACTAAACCAATATAATTAATAAGGTAACTGTACCCTATATGGCCTACCTAAGCTTTACATTTTTTTTTTAAATTTTGTTGATGCAGATAACTTTGTTTTCAAGGAATGGATGTGAGAGGGTAACTTATTGGGAAGCTAAAATAGAAATTTCAAAGGAATTGAAAAATTAGGAAACTGGTAAAAAAAAGATAACACAGTTAGGCCATATTGGGTAACCTATGTACCTAATATGGCCTGCAATGTTGAAACAAAGAAATGTTCAGATTGAACGTATTTAATTCATTTGTAGAAAAAAAACTTTTAAATATAACTTTTAGGAAAAAAAACTTACATATGAATTTAAAAAAAAACTTTTACAATTATGAATTTTAGAAAAAAAACTTACAACTCACACTTTGGGCATATAAAATCTTCCTTATCGTTTTTTGTTAACCCAACACATTCTCCATGAACATACGTCGAACAAGCAAAGCACATGCGCATGTCTTTCATCACATCTTCCTTGCAGATGTCACAAAACCAGGATTCTAGTGCAGGATTTTTTGATTTCTTCTTCATAGGAGGTTTTGAAGGATTTGAGTGTGGTGCTTTGGCTTTGGTTGCTACATCTTTGACTTCATTTGTTTTGGAAAATAGTGATTTTTTTCAAAACAACCGCCCGACTATTGATAGCTTTCCGTCTATTCGTAACCTTCGGAGTTTTTTTCTCTGGAGTAGAGAGTAAGTCGGAGAATGTGCTCGTATTAGCAACTGACTCCTCATCTTCAGATAAACTTTCTTCATCAGAAGCAATTAAGGCAGCAGCAACAGGATCACTCCTCTCCGTGGACAGGACACGCGCTCTTAAGCGTTTGCGAACTGACAAACCTGAAGTTCCAGGCTGTGGAGAAGTGGGTTGTGATGGTGAGCCAGTTGTCGGAGTCGATGTCGCCGGAGGTTCAGCATGATCAGGAACTGCTAACTGAGGTGCTGTACTTGGTTTAAAGGCATCTTCAGGAATTGCATCTGGATCATAAGGATATAAACCAGTAGCTCTAAATCCTGATTTGATGTTTGCCGATGTCATAGATTGATCCCACACTGGGGCGAAGACTTTTCCAAAACGTTGTTTGGTTAATGTCCTTTCACCATGATTGTGCCAATACAGCATAACTTGTTGGTACCAATGATATTCGAAAGACCGAAATACTGCTTTGTCAAGGGGCTGAAGCTCATATGTTGTATTGGATGGCAGTACAACACAATATCATACCTATCAGCAGTCTCCACAATTTCATAGTCCAAGTGGCTTTTGGCGCCATCAAAAATAAGTACGCAACGGCCTGCAGGTTTGTGATTTCCAAAATGGTGCAGCCAATGTCATAGAGCCTTTCTCGGTCATACAACAAACTGAACCAGGTGGCAAATCATCTGCAAATTCTGGTTTCAGTCGTTTGCCCTTGAACAATATCATTGGAGGAATGGATGAACCTATTGCGTTTGCACAGGAGACAACCGTTACGTTTTCCCCATGTTCGTTGCCAATGATATGTACTCTGCGCGCACCTTTTTTGGCTAAAACTTTTGGTTCTTTGTGTAAATTCAGTCTACAGCCTTTCTCATCCATGTTAAAGAGTCTTTCAGGTTTCCCAAAAACGTCGATATTTTCGAACACCTCTTTGAGTTTTGCAAAATGATCTCCAACAATAAATTTGTTTAATTTTTGGGCTCTAGCAGGATTTAGATTTTGGGATTTTCTAATAGAAACAGTGGGGTTGGCCTTCAAAAATTTTCTTACCTATTTATGGCTTGCTATTTGCTATTTGCTTTATGTCCGAAAATGTTTAATTTTATTTTGTTTACAGTACTTGTATGCGCATAATCTCAATATTTTGGTTGTTATTGGGTAGCCTACTTCTGCTAATCGTATAATTCGGACACAGAGCTCAGCATTTTGTTGCTCAGAAAGCGAAAACTTTCGTCCCAACTTAGCTTTGACAGTGGTATCCGATTTGACATACCTACGAAGAGTCCTACGAGGAATACCAAATTCCTCTGCTGCTTTATAATCAGACATTTGTTTGGTGCTAATTGCCTTTAAAGCTTTCTCAAGGGCTTCCTGAGTCCACTTGCCTCTATTCTTCTTAACTACTAAACTCATTACTGAAAATAAAACAAACTAGTGAAAAAGCAGGAAATAAACCATATGCATACCCAATTTGGCCTACCAAGGCCATACTGGGTCACCATTACACGAGGAAATATTTTTCCCCAAAACTAATAGAAACGCAGTTCGAAAATAAAATGTGGTTACATCATTAAAAAGTAGATAAAACATGCTGTCTATAGGCATAACATCAATTGTTTTGACCAGCTTTAACTAATTATTAAAAACAGATAGTTACTAGCACAAAATTACATCACGCTGCTGAAAACAAGGGCGCTCTCACAATAACTTGGTTCTATTTACATTTCTGCACTAAAACTGACGTAGAAATACATGAGCAGACTCAAACGAATGTTACAAACTAGAGATCCTGTATATACATATAAAGATAAGAGTTGGGAAAATGCCGTGATACAGTTTGATTGGTTTGGATCAATTTTTGCATGGACTACTTAATTAAAATGCATTTACTTGAAATCTGTTAAAATTGACACTTTTGATGTTTATTAATAAAGGGCCAAATACGACAAAATGACTGGCTGCAGCGCAAGAAATTGTAATAATAGAGCTGAAATAAATGAAAATAATGTTAATCTGTTCAAATAAATCTTGTGTTAAAATATTTGCGGTTTTTATATTTGACTGGTTAAGTGACACTGTGATGACAATTAAAATGACGTTTGTGTTGATCACGTGTTTGGATCAAAAATTGCTGTCAAAATAGTCTCATTTTCCCAACTCTTATCCTAATATATACAGGGTCTCTATTACAAACATACACTTGGTTCCATATTTCGGATTTATCGCGTACTTTACGAGATCTCGTAATTAGGCCATTTTGAGTTCTAGGCCATATAGCGTAGGTACAGGTACCTTATATGTTGCTATAGCATAGCAATTAGTAACATCTAACTTTAATAGTATATTATACACGACGCTATAATGAATGCTATTATTATCTAAGATAATGTTTGCAACACGAGCGAGCGAGTTTTGCAATTATCCGAAGTAATACTAGCCATTATAGCGAGTCGTATACTATACTTTGTCCACGAACACAAATACGAGAATGTTTAATTAAAACTTAAATAACAACGCAACTAAAACATATGGTAGGACTATGTTAAACGAAGTGGTAGGATTAGAAACATAACCTATTTCCTTCATTATACACGATAGACAATGGGCGCATTCAGGGACGCTCAGCGGCTGATGCGCTAAGTTAGCAAAGTCCCTGAACAGACACGCTGTGAACAAGCTTATAGTAAATAGTAAGCCGCTGAGAAATTCGCTCAGCGTATAATTTGTTAGCTGACTTTGTCAGCGGTGTCAAAAAAAGGAGCGGGAACAGGCCCGCGCCGCCATGGGTGCGAAGTGCGAAGGCGTGCACCGCACACAGGCGGCCACACCAAAGGCGGCAAAACGGCACAGCCGATAAACCGACAGACCGACAGACGACATAAACAAAAAGCACGAATAAACAAAAGCATGAATTGGCACGTGGCTAGAATTAGAGCGGCCGCGGTAAAAAACAAAAACAAACGGGTATTGTGCTAAACTGCTAACTTTAATTATTTTATTTTCTATCGACTTCTTTGCTCTTTTTCGGAAACCGACAAAGGAAAAAAAATGTTATAAATATGACTATTCTGGAGAAATGCCCCTATTACACATTTCTATTAATAACAACATTTTTTTTTCTTCAATAGTTGTAAAGCTACTAAACATAAAATTTATTTTAAATTTTACGGAACACTGGAATCGTTTTAATTGAATGCAAATAATTTTTACAATTGTCATCCGTTATGTGTTTGGTTTTTGTCAATAAAAAAAGTTTAGGTGGTTCATAAACATCTAACAGTTCACTTATATTTACATAGAGGGTGATCCAAAAGTATTGACATTAATTTTAAGGGTAGGTACAGCATATCAAATAGAACAACTTTTCTCAATAAAGCATGTGTCGCAAGTAAGCGGTAAACTCGGAAAAAAATTAAAAATATCAACACAAAAATTATTTGGTGGTTACTGGAATTTAAATTTATCAAACGCCCTTGTTGTTGATACTGATACAGACCAGCTGTATACGTAAGTAGGTTAATATCAGTTCATTCTTAGCTTTCAGAGTGCATTCATCGAACGTTTTAATGGAAGGTTAACCTTTTAACAACTGAATGAATTGATGTTATCGTACTTAATTTTGTTTTGTTTGTGTTGTGTATATTTGTGTTTGTATAGGAGTTAATGGAGGAACATTTGAAAATTTTTTGTAAGTCGTGTTTCTCTTTATTTACAACAGTTTTTTTTATATCACTTTTTAAACATGCCAATAATTATTGTTTAATGCCAGTCTCAAGCCTGAAAAATGCGAAAGGAAAGTGAAACCTGTAAATTACATAATTGTCTGATGTTCCATTTATTTTTGCAAGGTCAAATTTCTATTGCAGGTTGTAACGATGCGGGTGTTGAAAATTCACAATTTTCAATAACTGGGGAAAAACCCCGTAGCTTTTGGACCCTCGTTTAATATTTTGTTGTGTATTTGTAAACCAGTCTTTTAGAAAGGGTAGGAAAGAAAAGTCAAAGAAACGCAGGTCTCAAACATATTAATATATTTATTCAATTGCATTCGTGGTGTGGTCCCTCAAGGGTGGACGGTCGGTACAGACGGCGTAGCCTCAACCCAACGGACTGGTCGGTGCGGATGCCGTGGACGCTGATGGAAGGGTGGTGCCAGAAGGGTTTTGTTTTAGAGCGTTTACGTATGTGTTCCTGAAAAATAAACAAAGTGGGTAGGAATATATGAGCCTAATGAGGCTGTTTTACGGCCCCAGAGTAGCTGCTGTAGGTCAACCGGGATGCAGGAGGATTTCAGTACGCCTAATGAGAGTGTGAAGCTCAGAGTAGCGTCGGTTACGGAACAAAGGTTGGAGGAACGGAAGTCAGTAAAGTATTAGGATCGTAATTAGCCTAATAGAATGTGTGAAATTCTAGAGTAGCTCATACGTGGAGTAAGGAATGGGAATTGGAATCCTCTTTGATCTGATGATCCTTGTATTTATATGATGATTTTGGAACACCCCCAACTAGAAGGGGTTCCTTTCGTCAAATCAAATCGAACTTTGTGTTAAAGTTTAGCCGTGATTGGCTGGCTGGTTTTAGTATAAAACACTTCATAAGAAACTAATTTTCCTAGAAATGCTTTTATATTACTAAAGAGATTTATAGTTCCGTTGGTAGTATCGCAATATAAGCAGATCTCTTTAACAATTGGTGATTTACTACTCTATCTGGTTGGAGTGCATCTGGTTGAGCACATGTCTTAGCTAGAACAAAGAAAGACCCATTTCGGACACCACCCTTCAGAACTGGCCTGAAAAGCAATTGTTATATCCCTAGAAAGAAACCATAAATTATAAGATGAAACGAACCATTTCGTTTATGGTCCGCCTGTCCCTTAAATCTATTTAAATCTGGCATTGTAAACTGTTTAAAGAATCGGCCTTAATATTACGTACAATCATTTACAAAAAATAAAGGAAAAAACCAATAAGTCCTTATTTTCAAATGTCTATAACATGCGTAACATTACAAGGTGTTTAAATGCATATTAGCCAGCGGTTCTTAAAAGTGTATAACAAAATTTAAAATAAACAAAAATCGCAATAAACTTTAAATTTTGGCTGTAATGTTCTTCTATTAAGGTCAGCATATACCCATTTAATTTAATGACAATACTTTTAAATCACCCTGTATATAAGGAAACATATTTTACCGTCTTTAACTATAAAACAGTTAAACAAGGTAAATAGGTAAATCTTTTAATTTATAAGTAGCTATCTGTAAGGGCGCAAAATTTATTTTTGCACACGGGCGGCGAACTGGCTTGGCGCGGCCCTGAGCGGGAAACACACAAACTTAATAATTTGCATAAAAACATATTAATTAGGGTGAGCTGGTACACATAGTCCATAATTTGAAGATCATTAGCCATAATTTCTTTAATTTTTGATTTATTGCATAATAGTGAAAGTAACACCTAACCTTACAAAACAAATAACAAACTGTCAAAACAGCTTACTATCAGACGTTTCATTCAGGGAAATACCGTTTGCTGTAATTTAGCATAAGCTGACTAATTTACCGCTTAGCTAAGCAGCTGAGCGTCCCTGAATGCGCCCAATGATGTTACCATGACACGGTGAATAATGATTATTCACTGCTGGCAGTGTATAATGGATAGCATTATGTTTGAATAAACACATGAATAATTGACAGATTATTGACTAGTCGTGGACAAACACTGTTTATGAATATGGCCCTGCGTTATTAGAGCATAATAGAAAAACTTTTATTCTAACTCAAGCTACAATCATTCTTAGAAATGCATAAAGAATAGCACATTAGTTAAGTAAATTAGCCACAGTAGCTAAGGTAAGTATCTGAGTTCTACATAGCAAAGTTTATATTTTTTTTTCAATGAGTTATACCAGTAAGACCATCTTGTTTCTACTAATCGACTGCTGTTTTGTATAGTAGCGTCTAGGCAGAGATTCAATCTGTGCGAGTAACAATGCACGTACATTGCATATGGAACAATTCCTTGGATCCTCTTTTGAACGCTATTTAGATGTCCACTCATGATGGCCGTTCCATCGTAGCGCTGGCAAACGCAGTTCTTAATGCATAGTCTATTTTCATTCAGTAGTTGTTTTATATGACCAACTAAACTGCTTGCATTCAAATTCTTGGCATGTCGAGTTCTCAAAAGACGTTCGATAAATCTGATGACAAAACTTAATTGTTCCTTCTTAGATACGTCTTTGGTGATTTTTTGACATCTTCTTCAAAATTTTAAGCCTCGTACAATAAGCCACAGCCCCTATCCAATCATTCTGGTACTCAGAGGAAGTATAGTGCCCAATCGTGAAGACAACTTTTCCTTTAATTTAGGATCCTCTTGGACCAATACGTTTAAAAGCTCTATAGCATTGCCTTTAATGTCGGATTCTTTATTCTCCTCCTTTCCGCTGGCAACCAAGGTAACATGTCATTTTTACTGGCCAACATACCTACATGTCTTCGATTATCTAGAATTTGATTGTTTCTTTGGACATTGATAGTGGAAGTAATGGATTTAGTTTTGCTCCTTTGTACTAATTTGTAGTTCAGCCAAAGTTGATACGAAAGTTTGTGTCGTTGCGAATTTGAGTGTTGGAGTAATATGTTTTTTATATCCTTCCATTTCTTTAAACCATAATCCACAAATGCAATATTTTCACTAGTGTTTCCGGAAAATGTAGTGTTTGGTTTAAACTGCCGGCAACAGAAGCAGTACACGGAGTCTTTTTCACTTAAATATTCAATCCATTCAAATGTGTTACAAAAGCGAGTTAAATCTTCGTCCGTTTGTTTTGGGAAAGTCAATATTATTTGGCATTCTTCGATGTTGATATGTTTATTGTACAGGAAGTTGAGGCGTACGATGAAGAATTCGTATTATATTTTGACAAATCACTTTCTATGTTAGTAGGAGAATACACATTACCGACAGTGGTCGGCATCAGCTGTTGTACTCAAATATGTTACTCGTGTGTCTTAATGAAGTTATTCAGTTAACAATGTGGTTTAATGAAGTATAAATCATAACAGGGCCCGAATTAAAAAACATAAAATCGATAAAATCATAAAAATCCACAAAAAAATTCACGCGTGCAACTCAGTGCACGTGACAGAAGTAAAACTTCTAGTAAGCATCTTTAGTTATTGCGATATTCATTATGTAAATTAAATTTATCATGAAAAAGTTTTTTTGCTCCGATATTTTTACTAAAAACATTAAAAGTATAATAACAAGCGAGTTTCATCGGATTTCAACGAAAAAAATTCCGCGAGAATTTTGTAGTAACTTATACAGACAGATCAATAAAAAAACCAATTAGGGTAGGCTGTGAAATTGAATTATTTCGAATTAGTACTTTAGCCACATCCACAGAATGACATTTTATAACGTTTGTAATTTGACATTTTTATTGTAAACAAAGTTTATAACCTTAAATTCATGTCAGAAATGTCATTCTGTGGATGTGGCTAAAGTACCAAAGGATATTTCACACTCGTGTGATTAAGCCACTCGCCAGAGGCTCGTGGCTCAACTTTCACACTCGCGTGAAATATTCAACTTTCAGCACTAGTTATACAATATACTATTTTAAATTACTATTATGACATCATAACTTGATACGTCTACTTGAAGTTCCAAACGATTTACAAATTTTATAACCTAAAAAACGTCAAATGTCATACAAACATTAATGACACAACACGATCTGTCAAAAATATGCAAGTGAAATTGGAAATATAAACATGCCAAAAATAATACTAATTTTACAAAAAATAAATATAAGCTAAATTGGAAAATAAAAACCCGATTTCTTTCTTATTTTCAAAAATGTATAGATCTAGTGATTAAACACGGCTGTCTAATCTTAGAAAACTACAAAAATAATTTATATTTAGCAATTACATTTTGTATTTTTTTATCGCACGTTATTGGTAATGGCTAAGGAAGAAAAAGATAAAGGGAAAATAGTTAAACAAGGATATAATAAAATAACTATAGACGGAGACGAATGGAAATGGGTAAAAAGCAGAGAAAAATGAGAATATTTAAATCAAAAAACTAAAGAAGAATATTAGGACGGATAAAAGGGAAAAATACCAGGCGAGAAAAAAGGATACGATAATGGATAATAATACGGAAAGCAACGAAGAAAAAAATAATGTTTGGAAATTAGGAACATGGAATATCAGAAGTATCAATGGAAAGGAATATGAATTAGCAGAAGAATTTGAGAAATCCGGAATAGAAGTGCTAGGAATAACTGAAACAAAAAAAAGGAAATGGAAGAACATCATTACAAAATGGACATACATTAGTATACAGCGGAGTTGAAGCAAACACGAGAGCGGCAGCAGGAGTGGGATGCATAATCCACAAGAAATGGGAACACTTGATATATAAATGGGAACCTTGGTCTGAAAGAATAATGAGCATTGAGATGCGAAATAAGTCACAAGATAAGAAGACGATCATAGTGGTATTATACGGGCCAGATGAAGACGAGAGAGCAGAGAGTAAAGACAAATTTTGGCAAGAATTATCAAATGTAATGGAAAACACCAATGGAAGAAAATATATGATTGGAGATTTTAACAGCCGAGTAGGAAAGCAAGATGAAGAATATAAAATGGTAATAGGAAAACATGAGGAGGAGACAAGAAATAACAACGGGAGGAGGCTACTAGACTTTTGCTTAATAAATAACATGATAATAACTAACTCATGGTTTCAACATAAAGAGATACATAAGTTCACAAGAATAATGGAAAGCAGAGGAGAAAAATCCATCATTGACTATACAATAGTAGAAAGAGATAATAGGAAAAAAGTAATAGATACTAAAGTAAGGAGAGGACCAGAGATAGGTAGCGACCACCACCTTCTCATAACGAAGATGAAAGAAGAAGGAGATAACAGAATAAAAACAAAAGACATAAACAAGAGGAAGATAGAGTTTGAAACGATTAAAACGTATAAACTGCAGGAGAAAGAAACGAGCAAAAAGTATACACAGTTAATAACAGAGAAATTAGAACAAAACCTAAAAAGAAATACAAGTAGAAATTTGGAGGATTTGTGGAAACTACTAAAAGAAGTGATTATTGCGGCAGCGAAAGAATCGTGTGGAACTAAAAGAACAACCAATAACAGAAACCAGACAGCTTGGTGGACGGAAGAAGTAAAAAGAGAGATTAGAAAGAAAAAACAAACATGGCAAACATACCTTGCGAACAGGAATGATGGAAACTACGAGGAATACAAGAAACAAAGGAAAAGAGTAAAAGAAATAGTGACAGAAGCAAAGAAGAAGAGTTGGATAGATTTTGGTCAAAAAATGGAAAACAACAGCAAGAATAATCAGAAACTATTTTATAGGGTGCTGAAAACAATAAGAAAAGGAAGAAAAACGAGGATATATACATCAAAAATAAACAAGAAGAAATATTAACAGACGAGAAGGAAATAATGAATAGGTGGAAAGAATATTTCGAACAATTATTACAAAGCAAGGAAGAAGATTCACAAAATGAAGAGACGGAAGAGATAAAAGAAGAAGAAAATAGAAACCCAGTAAGTGAGAACGGAGAAATAACTATCGAGGAACTTACAGAAGCTATAAAAGGAATGAAAAATGGAAAGGCCTCGGGACATGACCACATTACAATGGAAATGTTAAAATACATGGGAGATAAAGGTCAGCAAATATTATTAGAAATGTACAACAAGGAATGGAAGAAAGAAAAGGTACCTGAAGATTGGGAAACAGCTATAATCCTACCAATTTATAAAAAAGGAGATAGGAAACAATGTAATAACTATAGAGGAATTTCTCTCCTGAGTGTGCCTATGAAAATATACGAGAAAATACTCGACAAGAGGCTTAGAAAAGAAGTTGAGAATACCTTAAATGAAGCACAAAGTGGTTTCAGAAAGGGTAAAAGTGCCCAAGATCACATATTCACTGTCAAACAACTAATTACTAAGAACTTGGCACAGAATAAAACAGCTGCATTTGCGTTCATTGACCTGGAGAAGGCATTCGATAGAGTGCCAAGGAACAGAGTATGGGAAAGCCTACAAAGAAGAGGAGTAAATGAGAAATTAGTAAGAGCAATTAAAAGTATGTACAGGAAGAACTTCAACTATGTTATAAGTAAAAACATGAAATCAGAGACATTCCAAACGAGAGAAGGACTGAGACAAGGAGGTGGATTAAGCCCGATTCTGTTTATAATATTCATGGATGATATAATCAATAACTGCTCATTGAAAAGCAAAAAAAACATGGTCGGATATAGAAACTTGAAAAGAGTTACAATATCAGAAGGAGCATTCGCCGATGATATGATAATAATGGCAGAAAACGGAAAAGACCTACAACGAAATTTGGAGATCTGGAACTCGACCTTAAATGAGTATGGAATGAGAATGAACAAAGAAAAGACAAAAGTAATGAAAATAGGAGACCAAAAAGAAATAATGGATATACAGATAGAGGGTACAATAATACAGCAGGTGACATCTTTCCAATATCTCGGAGTAGAAATAGAAAACACAGGGAAACAAGATATAGACATAAACAATAGAATAACAAAAACATTAAAGTTATATTATGCAATGAATACTAGTTTCATCAACAAGAGAGAAGTATCAAGAAGGACAAAGCTAAATATATATAAAACCATTTTTAGACCAGTTTTAACAAACGGATGCGAATCGTGGGTCTTAACGCAAAGACAAAAAAGCAAACTTCAAGCTGTAGAGATGAAGTACCTCAGAAGAGTCAGAGGAGTTACCAAGGTGGACAAGATAAGAAACGAAAAAATACGACAAGAACTAGAAATCGAATCATTAATGGATTTTATAGAACAAAGACAATTAGGCTGGTGGGGTCACCTACAGCGGATGGAACAATCACGACCTGTTAAACAAATATGGCAAGCTAAAACACAGAAAAAGATGAAGAGAGGGAGACCGAGAAAGACGTGGGACAACATAGTTGGAGAAATACTACAAAGAAAAGGATGCACATGGGATGAAGCTAAAATGAAGGCAAGAAATAAAAAGGACTGGGTTAAATTTGTATATAATGTAAAAAGTTAAAAGTGTATCTAAGTTTGTAAACCACACACCAGTAATGGTAGAGTGGATCTGATAATATATATACAGGGTGATTTGTGAGGAACCCCCCATATTTGGATAATGTGTTCAGGGAACTAAAAGAAACAAAAAAAGTATAATAAACATATGGTCAAATTTCAACCGTTACTGAGATATTGTGAAAATAGTTTTTAATCAGGTGAATTTATTGCAATGCACTAAGAAGGAAAACTGCTTATTTCGTAACATAAAATACAAACTAATTAATTAAATTCTCAAAAATACAGCCGTTCATCTCGATGCATGCGTCAGCTCATTTGTGAATTGCACGGGTAGCTCGTTGAAGCCCACGGTGATTATCTCTGATGAGTGCTGCGCAGTTAGTCATTCTAGAGTTCACTTTTGTTTAATAAACTAATGATTTCAACCATCCCCAAAGGTAATAATCTAGAGGAGTGAGGTCTGGTGACCTTGGTGGCCAATTCTGAAAACTCCCACAGCCAATGCAGTGTTGAGGGAAGCGCTTATTAAGGCCACCTGATTAAAAACTATTTTCACAGTATCTCAGTAACGGTTGAAATTTGACCATATGTTTATTATACTTTTTTTGTTCCTTTTAGTTCCCTGAACACATTATCCAAATATGGGGGGTTCCTCACAAATCACCCTGTATATGTGTATATATTATTGGTAACGCCGACCGTTGATCATGTGATTGTTGACGCACATTGCCTGGATCACCAATTGGACTATACCTATTTTGAATTTGAATTGCTTTTAGCCGTCGCCTGCGTTGATTAAAAACGGAGTTTTGAATCAACGCAGGCGACGCTTTTAGCACTAAAGCTTTGGTTTCCTAGGAAGCGGTGCCGTCATTTAACGGCCGTAAAAATACGGTGGGTGACGTCAGAAAAACGGTGAAAAAATACGGCCGTCGCGAATTATTCCGAACTGTTATGTCTATTTTGACTGGACTATATACACAAGACACACCGCCAAAAAACGTTGCTGAAGTGATTCCTACCGTACTGGCCCACCGCTTCAGATGAGACGGCACCGCTCTATTACGTTGGGTGTGCGCTACCACTCTTTTGGAAAACACTTCGCTTAAAAAACACGACACCGTTTTTCGTGACGTCACCCACCGTACTTTTACGGCCGCTAAATGACGGCACCGCTTCCTAGGAAACCAAAGCTTTAGTAACAAGTATTTATAAAGTATTGGCTGCCCTGATGCCCTGTTACTGGCAACTGGCACTCTAGCACATGCGTGATAATTTTGTTGATATGTAGGAGATAACCGCAGAAATATTCCGTCTGTTTGTGTTTATTTTCGTTTTAATTTGGTTTTGTTACAGTTACCTTGCTTTGTAGTGACAATTAGACAATTATCTTTAGCTAATATAGGCGGTAAGTAATTTATTAAGAGTAGTGTTAAGTTATGTTAAGTTTTTCTGTTTTAGCTATGCCTAATTTAAGAAAAACATCCTCTGTTTTAACATATAATGACGATGAAATCTTTAAAGCTTTCGAGAATTTTACGAAAATTTGCAAGACTACCAATCAGTCCGTAAAAGCAAAAACTTTCTTCAAAGAAGATAAAAATATACCCGAAGTTTTATACGCTGACGACGGACGCAAGTTTTTTCCATGTTATTTCTGTTGTCGAGCTTTTGCTTTTAAAAATGATCAATTTACGCATATGGAACAATGCACTTTCAGAGTTACTTCAAACAGTGAACGTACGCTCGTTCAGGGTAAAGAGAAGACACAAAATACTTCAAGCCTGCAAAACCGTGCCTTTATAACCAAGAAAGTACAAAATAATTCTCAACCTAATACATTAACAAAACAGATGAGAAGACTGTCAAATGTTACGTCTAAGAAATTACTAGTTAGTAAAATTCAACATGCTGCTTTAAAATCTCATATTATAAAAGCAAAACATCGTAAAGTACAAAATAATCCAGTAAAACCAGGTACGTTGTCTAAAATACTATTAAGTAAAATATTTGAACCACCAGTTTCAGGTACTCTTGTAAAAATGTTGCCGATTAAGGCTCAAGGAAATATTGCACTGAAACCCACGGCTCTTGTTCGGAATAAGATACAGAATGGCATGTCGGCTTCAAATTTAACTCCAAAACGAGCCGCAATTACTGTACAAAACAGGAAGTTAATACCAAATATAAAACAAGAAATCAACAAGTCGAAACTGTACAAGAATCTTCATTTAAGTGGAATGTACAACAATATTAATACACCAAAGCCAAAAAATAAAGCAATAAAAGTTATAACTAAAACAATTAACAAGAATACAAGCCCATTATTGCAAAATTCTAAAATGGCAGAATTGCCAGTTGTCCAAAGTCCAACAAAAGTACAAAATAAAACTGCCTTTCCAAAAATTAAATTAGGTCTTCGCGAAGAACTTGTTGAAACAGAGTTTGTAGATTGTACATCCCAATATTCCGATAACGTTTGCAAAAGTCCGGAAAGATTAAGCATTCATAACCGTGAGAAACATACATTTCAGAAAATTACAATCCGGTTGGATGAAGTAGAACATTATGACGAAATATATAAGAATTCTGAAAGGAAAGAATGCCCTATTTGTCATAAACCATTATCAAAACAGTACTGGAGGAGGCATTTAAAAATTCATACAGAAGAAAAGGACTATTTCTGTGTTGTTTGTGGGAAGGGTTTTGGTAGAAAGGATCATCGTGATATGCACGAACGAAAACATATTAATTTAATTAGTAATGTTAATAATGCTTAGAATATTTCTAGTTTGTTTTTGACTGATCTTATTTAATGTGCAATTTAAAAACTTCTTTAATGTTGCCATTCCGTATAGGAATTACAAACATGGTGCAGTGTTCATTTCTGAAATTTTACCAGCATCGTGTACAATCTGACTTTAACTTTATATTGATTACTTTTGTATGAGCATTAAGCTTACACTTTTAGAGCTTGTTGCATTAACTGTTATTTATTTTCGATTAATCTGAACAAAATTGCATTGAATGTGAGGAATTTGTGATGATGTGGTTGTAAAAATGGTTTGTTCTTGTTATTCGGAACCTTATTTATTGCCAAAAGGGTACAAATTTGATACGATTTCGTTCAGAATAACCAACAGCAGATATATATAATCAATTGGTTAATGTAACCTGCTCTTAACCTACTTGCAATACGGTTTGGAATTTTGATATATTAGTGTATGTGTTAATTACTTTGTATTTTATGAAATTAATGTTTTAACCTTAGGTTTTACATAACCATTATTTTATATTGGAAGTACAAATTATAAGTATGTTTTAACGCACGGGATTTTTTAGAATAGTCAAGGTTTTATTAGGTGAAGAACTGATTATAAGATTTGTTTGCCACACGTTTGTACTTTTCTTGTCATTAGCTAAAGCAAAAATTGATTGTTTAACTTTTATGTAAACATAATTTTAAGAAATACAGACTGATGTTGTTAACCGCTACCTGAAATTGGCGTTGAGAATAGAATTACCTATATTACTATTGATAGGAACTACTAAATTTTATATTCAGTTGTGTTACTAAATAGCAAATATTTGTATTTTTTTAATATAATAAAATGTATTTTTAAGCAGAATTAGTTTATTGTGATTGTGTAATGAGAAAGGAGCTAGACAGACAAATCAAAAAAGCAGTTAGAAAAGATAAAAATCAACATATACAGGGTGTCCCAAAACGTACCGGAAATATTTCAATGATGAATACCAGAACTTATTTAGAGTGAAAAAGTTCTTATAAACATATGTCCTAAAATGCTTGGTTTTCGATATACAGGGTGCTAAAGTTTTTTTCTTTTTCGGTTTTTCTTAAAAATCTCGAAGACGGTTTAAGATATTAAACTGAATTTTGGCACAGGTTATTCCAGTATAGAAACACACGTTTTAATCAAAAATATATTTTTTTAAACCAGTGGCATAGCTATGGCTAAACCCCAATACAGTTTTAACGAAAAAAATATTACTCCACCGATTTAAAAGAAAAAAAATGGTTTATTCTTAATTACCAATCAATCATAAACAAAAAAGGTCTCTTGCATTTTTGTCATATAACTTACCGTTTGGAAGAAATCGTTAATCAAATTTTTATTTACATACCGTCCTCCCGAAGACTTTTTTTTCATATCAATAATTGTGGCATTTAATTACCACCAATTCTTCAATTGATATCGAACATCAATTGCATCACTAGCATTTCTGTATTTTATTTGCGTAGGATAGCTGCGAAGAATATCGAATGACCCTAGGTAGTAGAAACTTTAGCACTCTGTATATCGAAAACCAAGCATTTTAGGACATATGTTTATATGGACTTTTCGATTCTAAATAAGTTCTGGAATTCATCCTTGAAATATTTCCGGTAGGTACGTTTTGGGACACCCTGAATAAGTAAAGTTTGTGAAGAACTACAAGAACATGCTTACAACAACCAAACAGGTGAGCTTTACAAAATAGTAAATAGTTACATACTTATCAAGGGAATTTAAGTCATAAACACAAGTACAGTAATCCCCCCCCGACTTACATAATACATATTTCAGTTTGTTTCTACTTTCTATATTTTTCATACTTTTATAGTTTACCTATATCCAAGTAAATCCTGCTGCATGATGTTTCATTCAGTGGCGGATCCAGCGGGGGGCAATTCCCCCCCCCCCCCGAGAATTTATGTTTTAAATATGAATTCTCCTGTTTTTTCAGTTTAGTAGTAGTTTTATGTCTACGTTTTATTTTCTTACATCCCTACATAAACCTATTACCCCCCCCCCCCCCCCCCGAGAAAATTGGCTGGATCCGCCACTGGTTTCATTTATAAAATAATATGCATTACATTGTATTATTGAAACCAGGAAAGATGAACCCTGCCTCATCAAATGCTATCCGTATGATATAAGATTTTACTTGCTACTCAAATTAGCATCAGTTGTATTCTCACTATTTATATCACGAGAGCATAGAAAATAATCGAAAATACTTTGACGAGTTACGAGACGTATTGTCAAGAAACACCACGAGTCGCGGCAGCGACGAGTGGTGTTTCTTGACAATACGTCGAGCAAGGAGGCAAAGTATTTGATTATTTGCGACTGCTCGAGTGGTATATAATTAGATTATATAATGAATAAATAACAAAACTGAATTTTATGTGCAAGTGACGTTTATTGATAAACAATGTAAATATGGTTGCTACAAAAAAATTGAAAAAATACTCATACTAGATTCGAGTTTTCTATTGTTTGGGACCAGCCGAAACACCAAAGTGATTATACCACGTCGTCAAGGGTATATTCACTTATCAATACGTAGTAACCAAGCAAAATGCTTGATGCTGATTGGTTAATTATATTATGAATTGTATAATCAAGCAATCAGGGCCATATTTCTTATAAGGCTATAAGGCTAAGTAGGCTGCAGCCTAGGGCGGCAAATTTTTGGGGGTGGCATATTTTTATAGCAGTTTATTTGTACGTCATAATTAATGGTAAATACGTTTTGGGACTTGGGGATTAGGGAATAAGGATAAATAAACAAATCGGTTCCAAGTTTCAAGACATAACACAGGTAGTTATGGATATGAAGAAAAAAGAATATTTGCCCATACGCTTGAAGTTTATTTTGTATTAGTTTTGTTTACGCAGGTACCTACTTTGGGGAGGGTGGGTGGGTGATCGGAAGGGGGGGTGTCAGTAGTAGGGGGCGGCAGATTTTAGGTCAGCTTAGGGGCGGCATGAAGCTAAATGCGGCCCTGCAAGCAATTAGTCCAGTCAAATGGTAATTCCACTTTGCATTTTGGGTAGGCAGCGATTTTTTTTATCGGTGTGTAGAGGGGTCAATGGTGAGTCTAATGAATCAGGGTTTTCGGGGTGGTAACCCCCTCCATTCGGCCGCCATCTTGAAAAGAAGGGTGTTAATTCGTTTCTCGTCTGTATTTCTGTAGTCGTGAATCCTACAAAAACCTTGTATGTACAAAGCTTTTTTGTAGAGAATTGTATTATCTATTATCTATTTTTAATAACTTTTTTACATAGCATTAATAATAAAAAGTTATAAGCCGGAGAAGACAAAAAATTAAGGGCTTACAACTTTTTTATTATTAATGCTACGTAAAAACTGTTATTCATAAAAGTTGTAGAGAATACGATTTTCTACAAAAACGTTTCAAACAAAATTTTTGTAAGACTCGCGGATACAGAGATATAGTCGAAAAACTAATTAACACTTCTTTTCAAGATGGCGACCAAATCGAGAGGGGGGTACTACCCCGAAAATCCTGATTTAGACTTACCACTAACCACCTACACATCGTCAAAAAATCGCTGCCTACCCAAAATGCAAAGTTTGTCTTTTTATTTCAACCATCATTTGATTGGACTAGTCCAGTCAAATGGTAATTCAATTTGCATTTTGGGTAGGCAGCAGTGGCGTAGCTACCGTGGAGCAGTTGGAGCAAACTGCTCCAAGCGCACAAATTATGAGGGCGCAAAATTAGAAAGGGCGAAATAAAAGCTTGTAAAAACTTTTGTATAAAAAAAATTTCGATTTGCCAGATTTTCTATAAAATATACAAAAAATAAAGAAAATCATAATTTCGATTTCAGAAAATATACATTATAAATTTAACATTTTATACACCTAAACCTGTATAACCTAAAAATGTATGTTTGCCAAGAATGTTTAAAAGCACAACTATAGGCACTCACTATATCACTGTATACGTATTACAAGTTGTGTTTTTACAGCAAAGAAGTTACATGTATCGGGGGAATCCCACGAGCGCATGTTAACATCGGCGCAGAACACAGGCAAATATTCGGGGATTTTTTTTAAGTGTTAGTATTTAGCGCTTCATATTTCCTTTGTTTACCATGGCCATGACCAAATTTGAAGTTTATTTATACCAAAATAAATTTTGATTGTCTGTCGGTTATCAGTTCACGTATCTACCTAATTACTTACCTAATTAATAATAAAGTTGAATATTCTAAGAAGGAGAGGGTTTTTATTGTCAAAACATTTTATAAAATATGTAGGTAGTAAATATTGGTAGGTACTCCGTACTTAAAGAATTACATTTTGTTTTATTATTATATTTGTATTATTAAATTGAATATCTTATTGTTGAAATGCCTTGAATATTTTATTAAAAAAGTAAAGTTTTAAATTGAAATGAGTACATACAGTAGCGAACATATGCATTTTCCAGAACCATTAAATTGTTACATAAATATAAGGGATGAATATCCAACCAAAATGTAAACAAAATATTCCTCTTTACATCGTCACATCGATATCTAATATTTACACCTGTTCAAAAAAATCCTGATGTGATACGAAAGTTGATAGAATCCAGTCTCGCCGTTGCAATGCAGTTATCAAAGCTTACGGATATCCTACAAAATATTGAATTTTGAACTTTTAAATTGTTGAATTTTTTTCATTTTCTGTTCCTTTAAACATTATTGTAATTTTTTCATTTTCTGTTAACTAATGGAGTTTACTGAAAAATTTACCGGTTGTTGCTTTATTGCAGAATTAAAAAATTTTTTGGTTACATTTATCCTTTTTCAACTTTCTTTAAGGAAACTTGATGAATAAACATACATGTCTCCAAATATAAGTTTGTCGATGGATGCGCAGATGAGGAAACAAGACAGGTTTAATGTTAAAAAAAGATACCCAATTCTTGTCAGGCGCACGACGTGTTTTCAAGTACACTTCATAACCGCAGTAATGAATGGCGAGGCTCTTCTTATGCTTTAGAACGAATTAATGCAGGGCCTTGAAACATTTACAAATTAACTAAGTTAGCTCAGTACTCACTTTCTTATAAATGCGAAACGTATCAAATATTATAAACAGAAATCCCAAAAATTTATTCAAAACGTTCCACGTCAAGTGTACAAAATACTAAGTTTGCTGTATGAGTGTCAAGCCTGATATGACGAGTCCCCACCACTTTCTTAGAGATCTACGGAGTGTCGACAAACTTATATTTGGAGACCTGTATGTATTTAGTTGACATTAGTTGCGATATATTAAAAAAAAGTAAAATACTGCGTGTCCGGTTTTTTATGTTCACTACGGTATATGTTTTTTAAACTAAAGTTCAAAACAAATTTCGCCAGATCTCTTCCGAAAAACAAGGGGGCGCACGGATTTTACTTGCTCCAGGGCGCTGAAAATGTAGCTACGCCACTGGTAGGCAGCGATTTTCTTTTTGGGATGTGTATGGGGGTCAGTGGTGCGTTTAAATCCAGATTTTCGGGATGGTAACCCCCTCCATTCGGCAGCCATCTTGAAAAGAAGGGTTAATTAATTTTTCGGCTATAGCTCTGTAGCCGTGAGTCTTACAAAAAGTTTGTATAAGGCTTTTTTGTAGAGAATCGCATTATCTACAACTTTTATTAATATGACCCCACTGCTTTAAAGGATTTACGAGAGATTTTCGAAAATAACTATTATTTTTAATTGATTTGGCATTCTTAGCATTTACCTACTTACTTGATTGTTATGTTTATTTCAATTTGTTTTTGTTTAATATTCAAATATCGATCTACGATTTATAATATCATATCTCTGTTATATCATTGGCACGGGTTTTGTCGAGCAGTGCAGCCTCCAGTCTTTATACTCCGTGGTCGATGTGATTAAAATTCACACTTTGACCTGTATTGAAAAGCAAAATTTCATAGTCTATTTTACAGTCAACAGTACTACAAAACAATGCGTAACCGACTAATAACCGTGCAAGAAGTGTGCAACGCTTGGTGTTTTTATTAAATGGGAGCGCAGTTTGAGTAATCGTTATTGGGGTCCGTTTGCGATCGAAACATGTTTTCATTTATCAATATGTGCTAAATGGATTTAAAAATAGGCTTGTCAACAGCAAAATTTGAAAATTGTATATTTTTTCAAAGCTATTTCATTGATTTGAATCAATTTATAACATAAAACTAAGCCAAAAATCCCAAAATGAAAAATCATCGGTATTACCGTATTACGTGGAATGCAGGCAGGCATAACGAACGAAAATGGTATGCGAGAAAAGTACCCACAAGTCTTCCGAAGCGCGCTAAACTATTAGGATAGCAGCAGTTGCTGTAGATGTTTGAAACTCGCACCGCGCGCGTTATCGTGAACAGCGTTTGCCGGTTCAAAGTTGAAGCGCTAGTTATAGCAATTTCCCATCCTCGGATAAAATTTTGAAACGCCAGAAAAACTTTGTTTTTACAACTACATCGACTTTGAGCAAATTCAAACGATATTTTTAACTCTGTAATTTTATTTTATGCAAATTTATTTACGCTTGTTGGGTTTATAAAAAAATAGTGGATCAAAATTGTGCCTACGATAAATACCAGCGCTTTGATATTTTGAGGCGGTTTCACCAAACCTCCTCATAACTGATAACCTCCTAATAGCAGGAGACTTCATAAAACGAGAACGGTTAGGTAGGTTTGGGATCAAAATCGTACGAAACGAAGGAATCGGGTGCGCGGGAAGTCGAATTTTCGGTTTTATCTGTATTTAAATGATGTAATAAAGTTAAAATTAAATGGTGAAACATTATCAAATCTTTTGAGTTTAATTTCGAAAATTTTTTGTTTAAAAATTCTAAATAAACTCGAAATTTTTAATTTTGAGGGATTAAAATGTGCAAGCAAATAAGCATGCATTTTGGAGAGTTTTGACGAAGTTACAAGTTAGTAATATTATACTTAAATTAATGATATTTTGTTTGCATTTATTGACTTTTTATTTTTTTGCTCGCCTTGCACATTTTAAATCCTTTAGATTTATTTAGACATTACCTGGTTAGTCCTTACATATCCCTCAACGTTTATGTATGTCGATTTTACAGGTCTTAGTAGGTAGTCTTATATTTTAGTAGTGTGGTTCTATTTTATAATTTTCAAATATTTCCCACAGTACCTACATTTCAATCTACGTTATCGAATGCTGCTTTTATATTCAGAAACATTAACCTTAATTCTTTATCCTTTTCTAATTTCTTTTCAGTCATTAGAGATTAGAGAATGGATATGATCATTTGTCTGTCTGCTCGGTCTAAAAGCTGATTATTCTTCACTTAGTCTTCCCTCTATTTCCTCTTTTAGTCTACTTTCCTACGTACTCATGACAAATAATATAATAATAATAATTATCACAGTGCTGGTTTTTTTATGTAATGGTAATATTACATTATGCCATTTTTATTATATTGGTTAACCATTCGGCTACCTTTCTTCCTCCTCATTTGATCATTTCTGACACTATAATCATCTTTTCCAGCAGCTGTCCCACATCGCATTGTTGTTATTATTTGTTCCATTTCTTCTAGTGTTATGTTACTGTCTGTATATTCTTCCCTGTGTATCAACTTTTCATCTAGTCTTCCATCATCAATCTTCTTAAACTTTTTTGCATGTTTCTACAATCTTTTCCTTATTCGCAATGATATTATTTTCTTCATCTTTTATATTCCGTATTTTTGTTTTATTTTTATCTTTTAGTCCTTTGACCGTATGTCAAAACTTCTTTTTGTTTTCATTATATTGCTACCTGTATATTATTCCCAAACTCTTCCCACGTTCTCTCTTTTGCTGCTTTATCACTGGTGTTTATATCTATCTGTTTGTCTTCTGCTGTTTTGGTTCTTATGTAATTCTTCCATGCCTGTTTCTTACTTCCAACTTTATCGTTAACTTCTTCCTTCCACCATTTTGTTCTCTTAAAACAATAATTTAGCACTTTACTCTATGATTACTGATTAGTATTTAACTCGGCGCTCCTATACGTTTTGATAGTTAGGAGCTTTAAAGGTTTGGCTTAATGTTACATAGTCAGTTACACTTCATTCTATTGCTTCAAATGTCATCTTGTGTATGTGTTTATGTTTTATAAAACGATAAAGGTCCGGTGTCAACGCTCGTACTGAACGGATGTGATTAGTGACTGCAGTGCAATCGTGACCGCGAGAGTTTTATCGGCAAACGCAATTTATATTATATTCTATTCCGTTTACAACGTAAAAATATATAAATCAATACTCAAGAATTTCACAGTTATATACCAGTCTTCCCCTGCGGGGGTGGCACAATGACAACCACCAAAAGAAATAGCGATCATCTCTCACCATCCATCAGCGACCTACAAAAGAAATATCTATGGACTACTTGAGCAAAATAAATTTTATCTGCCCGAACATGTTGATCCCTCCACTGCTGAAGGACAAGAAGAGACCAGTAAAACACCCCCAGGATCCTCCAAAGAAGAGACTAAGATTAAAATACCACCTATATTTCTGCATGGGCCAGTCGATCACTAAAACGTAATTGCTGAGCTCAGTAATGTCGTTAAAGAAAATTTTATCACTGCCCTTAACGGAACATTTTTGAAAATCACCTTGAATTAGGAGAATGACTTCAGAGCTCTTGCCAAATACTACGTAACTAACAAAATTGCCTATCATACATATCAAAACCCGAATGAAAGGCCTCTTTCGGTTGTCATTAAAAATGTGCCCCTCTCGTTAAACGAATAAGAAATACAAGCAGAACTCGATCAGTACAATCTCCCTATAACGAGGGTTACTAGGCTTCTTAATAAAAATAAAGAACCAATACCGGTATGTGCAGTGCTTCTTACAGCAAATGAGAAGGCTAAAGAAATTTACAAAATTAACACCTTATGTCACGCACTAGTCACGGTTGAACCAAGAAGAACTTCTGGGAACACACCCCAGTGCCATAGATACCAACGCTATGGCCATACAAAGAATTATTGTCGGTTACTACCAAGCTGTGTGAAATGCCTGCCAAAGATAAAAATGCTACCGCGATTTGTGTCAACTGCGGAGGCAATCATCCGGCTAACTTTCGTGGCTGTTCATATTTCCAAGAATCAAAGTAGGTACAATAAAAATAAATCACAAAGTACAAATACTAAAACCGTCAATAATAGACAGGAATCTCCTCCAAACAACAACACTCACTTCCCACTTCTTCCAAAAACCATTAGATCAAATTATCGTAACCAGCCTACCTAGGGCAATGGAACGCTAATGGCGTAATGGCATTAAAGCCCAGAGAGGAATATTCTCAGCCTCTCTTACAAGATATAATGTTGATGTAGCATGTGTCACAGAGACGCACCTAACAATACATGACCGCTATAAAATTTCGGGCTACCACTGCTACCGCACAGATAGAAATGCAATGTTCGCATCAGGGGACGTAGCTATCTGACCACCAACAGTTACCACAAATTAACACTACAAATCTCGAAACCATTGCGATCAATGTTAAAAGACAGGAAGAAAACTATATTAAAAGTGTATATCGCCAAACCTAATAAGACCCTTCTTGAAACCGACATCCATACAATCTTTGATTCGAACCAACCGACACTGCTAATTGGTGACCTAAACTTTTAAAAACACCGTTTGGGGATGCAGGAAGGATAACCCATCTGGATTAAGACTTCATACCTACTCAGAAAAGTATGTCCTCCAAATTTTAGCCCTAGAAGAACCGACCTACTACCCATATCGAGCGTATCACAAACCCGACATTCTGGATATAATCGTACAAAAGAATGTTCATATGCAGATCTTCCAAAAGGTTTACTCTGAACTCTAGTGCAGAGTAAACCTTTTGATCTCATTTATAGCTATTCCTATTTTACGATACCCCGGTACCAAGCTAAGGAGTGAGATTGTTGACTGGAAGTATTTTCGTGAAACAATCGATGCAAACCTGAATTATCCTAATGACTTAAAAACCACAGCGGCTATTGATGAAATGATTGATTATGTTAAAACATGCTTAACGGAAAGTGTACAAGCTGCTACAACTACCAGGAAACATCTTAGACAAGCTGTGCTAAAAACGCCCCCAATGCATATAATTGACTTAATAAAACAAAAAAGCCAACTTCGCAGGGAATGGCAACGTACCAGAAATCCGGTAACAAAAAACCTACTCAATAACTTTGTTCATTGTATCAAAAGAGAGCTAGAGAAGTATCAAATTGAATCATATCAAAAATACATCAGCACTTATGAATCTGGCGACCCAGGTCTTTGGAAAACAACAAGGAAGATTCTCCGTCAGCCAGAGGAAATACACCTATACACACGCAAAATGAAATTCTGAACATTGACGAAGAGAAATGTGAAGCTTTTGCCAACCATTTGGAAAAAATCTTTACTTCGAATCAACAACGTGCCTCAGGATACGCCAATTTAATAAACAGACATTTCGAAATTTATCAACCACTGGCAGGACATAATATGAAACCAACATCTCCTAGGGAACTGGCTAATATAATAAAAACGCTTCCATCCAATAAAGCACCAGGGGAAGATGAAATAACCAACTTTATACTTCAAAACCTCGCAAGAAAAGCGTTGGCATATTTATCCACACTTTGTATCTCATGCCTCAGAGTCGGTTATTTTCCCAGCAAATGGAAGCACGGAATCCTACTGATGTTTCCTAAACCGGAAAAAATAGCTTAATGGATAAAGACCTATTAGCCTATTAACCATCTCAAAGGTGTTTGAAAAAATAATCAACATAATACTAAACGATGAAATTACCAGACTGGAGATTATCCCCAAATCTCAATTTGGGTTTAAAAAGGGACACTCTACCTGTCAGCAGCTGCAACGCATTGTCGAAATAATAGATAATGTCTATGAGAAGAAATAATATACAGCCGCGGTATTTATAGACTTTGATAGGGTGTGGATTGAAGGGTTCAAATACAAAATTTCTCGATTACACATTTCGGAATATCTGAAAGCAATACTGTTCTCCAAGACGGATAATTGGAACTTGACAATTAATCATACTAAGTGCGCTACAAAAATCTTTACTCTTAGACGAATTAACCAGCCGCCGTTACTGCACATTAGTAATTGAAGACACGAGTGGGTGAAGGTTACAATATTGAAGTTTTTAATAAATCAAGTTCAAAGTTTGTTGTATGCAATTTTTTGCACTTTTAGTCTATCTAAGCAGTGATGTGTTTAAGTAATTGAGAAGTGTCATTCAATGTTCCTCACTAAAAATTAATATAGGTACCAAAAACTTAAATTCCCCACTTTATTTGCAAAAATCTGCACATAACACCTTCATCCACTAGAGAAATTTACAAAATTGAAACAACTAGTGGATCAAAAAGGGTTTAATAAACAATGTTTGGCAACAAAATGAAACGTACCAATTTAATAAAATTGGAATGCTGTTAGTGTTCAGTATTAACTCGTAGTAGTATAAGGATATTTGCTTTGCTTTAACATACTTAAGCTGTTGCTAGAGTTTTTTCGCTTTTCATCTGAGATAGTTCCATACTTCTCACGGATTCTCTTAATTTCAATTTCTGTAGGTGTTTCAGTGACTTTCTTATTTTTGAGTATACTAACTTTCTTGAACGGAATTGCGTCATCAAGGCAAGATCCATATTCTTCGACTCGGACCCATTTATTCCATCCCTAAATCTCACTGTTTCATTTAGCTCATTTTTTCCCCTGTTAATAAGTCGAAATTTGTCCAGCAGATCATCGATATTTCTAACATATGGAAAACCATATCGATCACCTGATTTTTCTTGCTAGCCGTCTTGATGATTTCCCGGTACATTTCTGGAACATAAATGGTGTCGCGCCTTTGCAGAAACTTCTGTATTCTCCCGAAGTCTCGATCAGAGTCAAGGTACGTATGACCAACTTCAGGAAGTTTGTGGTCAATACATCGGTAGTGACCTATCAGAATAAGGAACAGGCAAATCGTGTGGAAATTTTTATTCTGACCAGCACACGAATCTGACCAGATGACTAAATGGTATTTTTCTTTGAGGGTTTCGTCCACTTCAATAAATCATAGTACGGAGCTGCATATCTCTTAGCCTTATCTTCCGTCCACTTACAAAAGCAGACTTTTTCAATGTTTTTTGTGATGATATGTACACCGAAGTTATAAAACCAAATTTGCCTAAGATAAAATGCTTTGATAGTGGTTAGCTTTGGAAGTGGCATTGTCTGCTGAAGGTCCATTGTAATGTACAGTATCTGGTCTGACACCTTCGATCTCTCTGTATCTGCTTCTAGAGCTTCAATTGCGGCATGATAATTTTCTCTGTGTTCGTTGTTTGATTCACCAGAATCATAAGTGCTACACGTATTACTTTCTGGATGCCCAAATGACAAATTGAACTCTGTAACAAATAGTTTTGAGTAAGAGCTCTTCTTTATTTTGAAATTTTCTGGACGTTTCTATTCATTAAATACCTCAAGATACAGCTAATACAGTTTGGTCAGGTTTAGTAGCGGCGAGAGGTACTTTTTATGTGGATTCCTGTTCCTAGAGTAGTGCGACTCCTCTACAGAGAACTTTCTTATATGGTTTATGATACATTGCGTAACTTCTTGGTCCATTTTGTGCGGTCTGGGGGAGGTGCTATCGCACCACTTTGTAACCGACTTTTAATGATGTCAAGTTTCTTCCTTCCAATTTGATATAAATCGCATAGAGCTTCTTTACACACTTGTTCACTGCTACCATTTCGTGTTATGCTATATGTATATGATGCATTTTTATGTTTTGCAGAACCTTTTCATTCTCTTGCCACGGGTTTCTTAACAATGCTTTTAAATAACAGAGTAGTCTTTGCATTTATATCTAGTTTGTGAAATTCCCGAAGGAACATCATTCTTGTTTCTTTTCCAAAGCGAGAGCTACAGTGAAGCATACATTTTTATCGATATAGAATATCTTATCTTGGTTCTGTTTTTGGAACAAGGGTATTTTTGTAAGACATAATATAGGCCTCACCTCTCTCTCTAGCTAGAGCTGCCGCTCGTTTTTTTCAGGAATCCGGGTCGCGTTTTTGTTGTTTTGTCTTGTTTTTTCTGGGAACAAAGTGGTTTTGCTTTATTTTTGAAGAACTATGTGGATTTTCATACGATTAACATTCAAAATGTCTGCACAAAGCTTATCAGGCTGGCCATTACCTGCTTCAGAGTTTTCACCGGGTTCATGTGATTCACCTACATTATGCTGAAGTTTATTGTTTGAGAAGAGCTGCTTTCACCAGTACCTGACACGTGTTTCTCATCACTGTCACTTGAGAAGTCTGATAAGCTCCCATGAAAGTCTACACCTATATCCGGAATATATTCCTCATCACTATCACGTGAGAATTCTGGTTGTGATGCATCTGATGAGTTTTCGTGGTAATCCTCGAACGATGATCGAGCAAGCTTATTTCTGGACTTGCTTTCCTGATTCTCCGGTGGCACCTTCAAATCTCTGTCGCCGGGTCCAGAAATCGCACTTTCTAGTTCTACATCTCGGCTGCTGGATGCACCAGTCACACTTTCTAGATCTACATCTCGGTTGCTGGATGCAGCAGCCACTCTGTGTTGTGGCTCGTTACCTTATCCAGCATTGCAGTTATCATTTTTTTTTTTCGGAAATACCAGGTTCATCATATTGCAGCGTATTTGAGGATGTTGTTTGAACATCTGTAAAAGGCAAAAATACCATTGAGTTCGTTTTTGTACCATATATCTATGAAAAATACAGTAGTTATAACACGTTTCACTTTCACTGTTTTCATATTTGTAATTAATTTGTCAATAATAGCATAAAACAAGAATGAATAATTCTTCTTACCTTGATTTGAAAATATATCCTCATGTGCAATTATTGTAAGGTTAAAATATTTATTAGCAACGTCAATTTTATGCATATTCAGACATTTTTCAGACTGATTCTGCTCCAGCACCAATTCTAACATTCGTTTACCTCTAGAACACATTTTTATTCACACCTTTACCACTCAATAATCAAAAAGCTCAATATTCAACAAAACTAACGAGGAACAACAGAATAAGAATGACAAACTGGCAGTAACACAGCTGCAGAACAAATAAAACACCGGAAAGTACGCAGACCGCTGGCCACACAGCACGACACAGTCGTGAATGACCGGGCTATGTTAGCTACATAACACCTTCATCCGCCCATTCAAACTTGCAAATTTGATGTTTGTTATGGATGAAAGTGATAAGAGCCCATAACACCTTCTTCCATATTCGAACAGGAAATAGTGTAACATAACCCCTTCATCCATTGTTAAATCTTGCATATCTTTGAGTTTCTGAAGTTTTCGGTGGTGCTATGTGAAAAATGGCTACATAACACCTTCATCTATGCAAAAAATTGATTTTTCAAAATTGTGACATAACACCTTCATCCACTCGTGTCTTCAATTATGCCATACCTTCGAATACTTCTGCTGAACCAGTAAAGTACTTAGGCATTTACCTAGACACCCGCCTAACGTGGAAATGCCACATTAATAGAAATAAGCTTAATGAACGTCATACCAGATTGATACAACTCTACCCGCTGATCAATAAAAAATCGTCTCTGCAAGCAGAATGCGTTACATTACTTTACAAATCCTTGATACGGCCATTAATCTTAGAGGGATGTGCAATTTGTGGAAACACATCACAAGCAAATCTAAACAGAATGCAAGTGCTACAAAATAAAGTGCTCATCTAATAAAAAAAGAACAAACAAAAAAACGATAAAGAAAAAGGAAAAGAAGAAATAAAAAACATTATGGAAACAATAGCAAAAGAACAGTTCACGATAGAAAGAAGATGTCTCCAAAATAAATGAGACGCACTGCATAATCACCACTGGAAGTATGTAAGATGCAAGATAAGATAGAAGTTCCCAAGAACAAAATAAGCTGAAAAGCATAGCTGATCAAATGAATGTGTTTATAAAGAGCGATTTAACAAAAAAGGAACGAGAACTACAAAGTAGAAGAAGAAAGATAGCAGTTGAAGAAAGAAAAGCAGAAAAACGGCTGCAACCGCATATCAAAAATTAATAACAAATGGCCAACTCTGGAAGTGGAATGAGAAGAATGACAAACTGGTGCAAGCAAATAGTAGTGGACCCAAGTCAAAAAACTACTAACTCTAAGGGCTCCAGAAAGCAGCAGGATGACGAACGAGGCAATGAAAAAGGAAAATAGAAACAAATAAGCAGTCGGAAAACCAATTATGACACAGGCAAAGAAAACGCTTACGAAAAAGACAGAAATGTCAAATAAACATCGGAACATGGACTATCACTACAATACAAAGAAAATAACCAGAAATTATAGAAGAAATGCAAAGCTACAAACTACAAAATTTAAGAATAAGTGAAACTAAGATAAAATGAGAAAGAAGGCAGGAAAATGGATAGAACATAGGTATCTACTATCAATCTCGTTCCGATTCAGTTACTTGTAGCCTGTTGTATAATTCCTTTTTTTCATTCCGTATTCGCCTTTGAATATAAAACTAACAGGAATGAGGCTACACAAAACATACGTGAGACCAAGATACATGATGCAAATGGCTGCTGAATGTTTCCGGTATTCAGTGGCGTACCTTTTAGAATGAATACGGGATACGTAAACCTTTGAATATAAAATATTCAAAGACGTAAACTAACAACTAACCTATTATTTGTCAACTGTCAGTCTCAAAACTATGACTATAAATAGATTATCAAAATGGCGACTTCCATCGCATTTTTTGTATAGATGCTAAAGCGATACCCTCATTCCTGATAGTTTTATATTCAAAGGTATTCGCATATATCTGTATTATGCTTATAATTTCTCTCAGTTTCAGTCTTATTTTAATTATTCTGGAATTTCCTCTAATTCCGGTTCCACTATTATGCCTACATTGCCTCCTCCCTCCTTCGCTCTATTTGTTACGTTTACTCCTGAATATCTAGTTAGCCAGGGTATAATAATATAAATAATGGGCGATTGGAATGCGAGAACTGGAAGCAATAAAGAAAATCAACTTTTGATTGGTAATTCGTTTTATAAACATAAACAAACAAAGACTGGATTTAAACCATTTAAATCGTAATTCTTAGGGTTCCTTGCTTATTCAAAGATAAAAGTCCTCTATCTAAGTAATGCAGCAGGTTTTTAAAAAAATATTTGGAAGAACTAAGGATTACCGGGAAGAAAATTCAAGCAATTAAAGTTAGAATATAATGTTGACTTACGTGCAATGATTTGTAAATTCATTATAATTCTACAACCATATCTGAGTGTGTGCAAAGAATTTTTGTTGATTGAATTATGCAGATTTCAATGATAATAGTCCTTGTCCCATATTTGTTTTATAAAATAAATATTGAGCGTAATAATTTAAAAAAAGTTTTGGAAAAGCAATCGAATTTAATGTCCATTGTTTGCTATTTATACTAAACATTGTTGTTGGATTGTTTGATTAAATAGTAATTGTAAAACTGAAAAGTGAAAAAAGGGAAAAAAATTAATTAACAAAACAAGCAAAATTATGTTAACTGTTAAAGCTTAATTTCGAAAACTGCGACTTGCTGAAGTGCCAAACGTTCAGGAGAACATCAATTATTTTGAAAAACCCTGCTTCACAGCTTCACAAGCCACAAAACTTTGTTTCAAGCTTTATTTCAAAACGAAAGTAGGGGCCAACTTACGTTACTTATTAAAATATTAAGAAATTTTTGCGGCTTAGTCAAGTTTTGGGTTTAGAAGTAGTCTTTATTGCAAACAATCAAGGTGTCCTTTCGATAATGAAAATGAAACTGGTTTTATTTACAGGACTTCTTGTAAGTATTTTCAATTTATATCGATTTAAGCAAAGTCAATTTTATGTTGTGCGTCAATTTCCGCATATGAATTTTGTGAAATTCTAAAAGGAAAAAACGGTTCTTTAGTCAAAGAATACCTAATTAAATAATTCAAAATACAGGGTGTTAGGTAATGCTTCTGCCAAATTTTGGGAATAGCTTTATAATGGAGCAAAAAAGTATTATACAATTTTTTTCTAATACTTATGCATAGTTTCTGAGAAAAAGCATGCTTTAAAATGCTGTATGGGAACTCGGGGCGGAACGGGATACGAACTTAAAAATTAATTATACATAATTAATTAGGGCGAGTGAAGACTCAGTTTTGGTTTCATTGAAAAGTTTATTATGTATAGAACAAGATGTAATACAAAAAATGCAAAAATTATAATGCATGTTTGTTTTTTGAATGTTTCAAAATTTTATATCATTTGTAGATTAGTTTTAACGAAAAATTAATACAGAAAGTAGCAAAAAGTCATTTTAAAAACTAGAAACTATTTACAATGTTCACATACTAAGACTGCTTTGTCATCTTCACTGCTGAGACGCCTTAAAAAATCCCATTTCTTGTGAAACGTGAAAGAACAGCCTGCACCGCCAATTTAATGAAATCTACATCCCATTATTGTCTATCAGTTCTTCTGACGTAATTTCGCACCATCTGAGATCATTAAAAAATATTGTTTCGAGCCGAAAAATATGAAGGCCACGTTTTAGTTTAGAAATTTTTACCGTATTCTAAACACACATCAGTTTAGTCAAACAATTTCATCAAATTACAGCTAATTACATGTGCTTTAAGAGTACATAGCATTTAAGGGATTATACGTAACGTCGATTGGCTTACATTGAGTATGTATGTATGTATGTATGGCTTGACACCCCAAGTCGGGGTTTCGCCGCTTCTTAGAAGCTTTCTAGATCTTTTGAGGTGGATCAGTCCCTGTCCGGTCTTCATTCAATTTGTTTGCTTATTTTTTCCCATAGTTTTCTGTCTCTAACTTTCTCATCTATATTTTCGATTCCTATGTTTCGTAGGTCTTGTTTTACTTCATCCAGCCATCTCAACTTTGGTCTTCCTTTTTTTCTCTTTCCAGCTGGTATCCAATTCATTATTATGTTTGTCATTTCTTGCTGTTCTGTTCTCATCACATGTCCAAGCCATTTGACCCTCTGTTGCTTTATTTTCTTTATGATATCTTCTTCTAACTCCTGTGCTATCTCATGATGCATTCTTATTCTGTACTCATTTTCTGTGACCTTGATTGGTCCTAGTATTGTTCTGTAAATTCTTCTTTCCATAGTTCTTAATTTTTCTTCTTCTTTCTTGGTCATTGTCATAACTTCCGCCCCATACATTGCTACTGGTCTTATTAATGTGTTATAAATTCTTAATTTGTTTTTCTTAGAAATAATTTTATTTTTTAATAACTTCTTATTGGCGTAAAATGCTCTGTTAGTTGCTACTATTTTGTCTCTTATTTCAGCTTCTATGCCCCCATCTCTAGATATCATGAATCCCAGGTATTTGAACTTATCGACTTCTTGATACTCCTGATTGCCTATTTTTATTTTTCCTGTTCCATCTTTCTTCCTCATTCTCATAATTTTTGTTTTGTCCTTATTTATTCTTAGTCCAATTTTCTGTCCCTCCGTTATTATTTCTTCTAACATATTAATTAGTATGTCTCTTCTCTTTGACATTAATACCACGTCATCCGCGTATGCTAGTAACTGCCCTCCCCTTGTTCTTAGTGTGCCTTTATTTATTTTTCGAGTTATGTGCTCTAGGCTCATGTTAAAAAGTGTTGATGAGAGGGCATCTCCTTGCTTAACTCCTTTGTCTGTTTTGAATTCTGTGGTTTCTCCTTTCTGTGTTCTTATATTGTTTCGTGTTGTTTCCAGTGTCATCTTTATGAGTTTCCTTAATTTTGCCGGTATTCCCAATTCCTTTATTACTGCCATTAATTCTCTTCTATTAATGGAGTCGAATGCTTGTTCGAAGTCTATGAATAGTAATTCTAGTTTTACATTGAGTAGAAATTCATTAAAAGTTACAAATATGCTAGCAAAACCATCGACCACAATCATTCACTATGAAACCACTTTTCAAATTAAATATAAATGGTTGCCCCGGGCCCCGGCTACTCCCCGACTTGTTAACGTAGTTCAACTTCTTTTCGCTGGGTTCCAGAACCATCTAGAGTTCCTATATATGTTAGCATATATAGGAACTCTAGAACCATCTAATACGAGTATATAAAATAATGCTATCCCGTTGTACCCCGCTATCCCGTTCCGCCCCGAGGTCCCCTACCCCATTTTTAAACTGCTGTAATAACAACATTCTGGCTTACTCCAAGATAGATAATAATTGTTGATATTATTATAATTTACATTTTAAATCTTAATTGCGAAGGTAAGATAAATAGAGGAATGGAAATTTTACTGTTTATTCTCGGAAAAAACAAAAACAACGGGTTAAAGATACAGGAACTTTTATGGAATTTTTACGGATAAATAAGAGTCTAATACTACATCAAGTAACAATAAAACTTTATTACGTCCTCGTCTTACTGCTTGATTTTTGAGTAAAACCGAACCTGTTTCTCGAAGTCTCCGATGTACAGCTGAAAAAACGTCTTATTACTGGGAATTCTAGGCTCAGGATAGCGCTTAGCATATCTACGAAGTCGTTCTCTGGCATTTCCACTACATTCACCATAAACAAAATGCAATTTTTTGTAATTTTGGACGTAAATTGAAAAATGAACTTGAATAAATTACAATAATTTAATTAAAATCTACGCAACCGAGAAAAAAATAGTATAAGACTTTTTTATTCCTTTTATCGTTACAAATCCACCCCTAAAATTTGGCAGAAGCATTACCTAACACCCCATTTCCTGTTTGGGTTTGCATAATTTGAATTTGTAAATTTGGGTTTAAAATTCCTGTATGTGTATGAATACAGACAGTTTTAAAGAAAACAAAATCCTAAGCTACATTTCTAGGGAAAGAATTTGTGTCGGAAAATCAAAAATTACTACAAGATTTGTACATAACAAATCTTAAATCGATCCGTCTGAGCAGGTTATTCAATCTGTTTAAATGTTTTAATATATTTCAGGCATTTGTCACCATAAATGCAAAACCATTCCTGTACAACGCAGGCCAAGCCTTATCACTTGCAATATCATCAAGCACAGCCCCACAACCATCCAGCAACATAGCGGATTTAAGAAAAGCCAAATCCCAAAGGCTCGAAAAAACAACCTTACCTGCAGAAAACAGCCCCAGTTTCTTCGACGATCAACAACCAAGCGACTGGGGTCAAAACGAAGCAAGCCCTGGACCTTTCCAGAAAAAAATTGCAAAAATAGTGGCGAAACTCCAATTGTTATCGAGTTTATCGAACGGATTTAATAACGGTAACAATGGTGAAGAGGAAAACACCAATACAGATGTTGATGAAACTCCAGAAGGGAACGTAAACGCTACAGTTGAAGCTACCACCGAAGACTACCTCCAAAAAAGTAATTCTACAGAACTTGAAAGTTTGAAGGAAGTTGAAGAAGTTACGGAGATTGTTGTGCCTAGTACAGGTGGACCTTTGGGGCTTAGAAGGTTTTCTTTCGTTAGGGTTTTAGGGTCTTTTATTAATTTGGCTTATAAGATGGTTCAAGCACCTCTTTATAGAAATAACGATCAGTCTCCGAGTAAATAATTTTAGTCTTTGGAATGCCAGCAAGCTCTTGTACGACTGGTTGTAAAGTAACGAATTTTGTAAATAATTAGTTTTAAGTTTCTTAAATATTGAGAGAAATAAGATGTTAGTTAATAAAAATTACAATGTTTATAAATACAAAAAATAAAGCTGTTAATTTGTATCGTGTGATAATTTATTATTATACATATGTGAAGTCTTAACAAGCCTTATGCTCAGTGCTTTAAGGTATCTCTCCACAGCTTCCTGTCATAGACTTCGTTTCCCAATCGGCGATTCCTTTGACACTACCTTTGATTTTAAAAGGATTAGCCAATCCGGCACACCTATCACCTTTTATTAGTCTCGCGCGAATTTCTTTACTATAATACAAATCCTCTGTTATCACTGTCTCCAGAAACACAAACTCTTTCACACTGTTTATTTTAAGCTTTTGACCGTTTTCCAAACTTATTATTATATGTATGTAATCGTTAACCTCTTATACCTTTCGGTGTTGAGGCTGGTGCGTTAGCGTATGTGGTCTTACGCGTGAAATGCACAATCCGGCCCGCATGCGAGTCACGTGATTAGTGCGCCGTTTTTTGCCTACATACAGCACCATGTGTATTGTGTATGTGTGTGTACGTATATTATATTAATTTTAATTTCTTCTTCTCTTACTTTTTTCCTGCTAGTTTCATTACTTTAGATTTGTCCGCACTTATTTGCAAACCTGCTTTCCTTGCCTCGTTTCCTAACCTTCTTGTTATTTCTTTTAACTCTTCCAGTGTTTTCGCAATCAGTGTAACGTCGTCTGCATATGCTAGATATTGGTGACTCTTCCTTATCACATTTCCTGCTCTATTTATCTTACTGTTTCTTATTATTTTTTCCAACGTTAAATTGAAGAGGATGGTTGACAATGGGTTTCCTTGACTTAACCCTTTCGTTGTGGAAAAACTTTCCGATAAATAATTGTTAAATTTGATTTTGTTAGATGACTCGTTCAGTGTTTCCTTGATTAAATTAATTCGTTTTCGCGGGATTTTGAATTCTTCTAAATACTGGAACAACACTTCTTTTGTTACACGGCCATAGGTTTGCTTGAAATCAATAAAGGCGGCAAACAATGTCATTTTATGCTCATATCCCATCAGCTTTACTTCTTTTATTGTACTTATGTGATCCATGTCCGATCTGTACTTCCGGAAACCGCATTGATATTCACTCACCTTTGATAACATTTGCTAAGATCTTATATGCAACATCCAGTATGCGATCTCTATATGGTTTTTACATTCTGATCTGTCTTCTTTTTTTGGGATTGGTGTCATTAACGCACTTTTCCATTCCTTAGGGATTTGTTCTGTCCGCCATATTTCTTTTATTATCTCGTAAATCCTGCTATTAAGTTCTTCCCCTTCATATTTAATAAACACAGCTTGGATGTTGTTTGCACTTGCTGCCTTTCTCTCTTGGAAGGTTGCTTAATTTAAATTGAACCAACAATAGAATCGTCATTTACGATTGCAATTACTGTCATCTAGTAACATATCTTGAAAGTGTTAGTGGTGAAGCCTACACACTGAGGTTTTGATTCCAGCACGAGTGCATTTCTACTTTCTGGCGCGAAAACTTGTTTTAATGCGTTGTCGATCTAATATTGAGTAGTGCTTCGTAAGCAAATATCTATCTCCAGGTAAGTGATAACTAAATGTTCTTATTGTGAATTAGTAAGGTAAACAATTAGTTGCTTTTTGTACGTATAATGTTTTAATATTAAACACCAGTTTTAACTAAGGTGAGGTTATGCTGTAAACTGCGGTGTTGCTTACGTTGAACCTTGCCCGGTTGCCTAAATTGAACTGGTTCAATTTAGGAATCTACATTCGTGTTTTCTTTTGCAGTCATGGCAAAGAGGGGAAATTATGGAAAGTGGTCGACAGAAGTCATGAAATTGGCATTAGCTGCTTATAGAACAGATCAGCTAAGATTAAATGAATGTTTTCGAACTTACAATATTCCTAAAGCAACGTTTTTACGTCACCTGAGAAATTCAAACAAAGTTGCAAATGACTCGATTAAATCGTTAGGGAAAAGTCGTGTTTTCACAGCAGCTATCGAAGAGGAACTAGTCAAACACATACTACTATTTGAAGAACGGTTGTTTGGTTTGACCATTAACGATATTCGACAGTTGGCCTTCGAAGTAGCTGAAAGGAATCGGTTGCCAAATAATTTTGATGAAAAAACAAAGAAAAGCCGGGAAAAAATGGTACTACCAGTTTATGAAAAGAAATTCCAACTTGTCGTTACGTCAACCAGAGTCGACATCGATTAACAGAGGAAAGGGTTTTAACCGAGAGAGGGTAAACGAATTTTATGACATTCTTGAAAAAGTATGTGATGAAAATCAATTAGATGCTACTAGAATATTCAATGTTGATGAATCTGGATACTCAACAGTACAAAAGAAATGCCAGAAAATTGTAGCAAAAAAGGAAAGCATCAGGTGGGAGCAGTTGCCAGTGGCGAACGGGGCGTCAACACAACGTTTGTATGTTGCGTTAGTGCATCTGGACAATACTTGCCACCTATGATTATCTTTAAGAGAATACGTATGGCCAACGACCTGGGAAATGGAGCTCCTTCTGGTAGCTTAATCCGCGTTTCTGAAAGTGGATACATTAATTCGAACTTGTTTGTGGACTCGTTAAAGCACTTCATTGAAGTTACACATCCAACAAAGGAAAAAAAAATGCCTCTTGTTGTTGGACAGCCACACCACACACAGCAAGAATCTGGAAGGTCTTTTGCTAGCTAGGGAACATATGGCGTAATTATTCTCCAATTACCTGCACATACAACTCACCGTTTACAGCCCTTAGATGTTTCTATTTTCAAACCTTTACAAACATACTACGCACAAGCGCAAGAAAAATGGTTACGATCGAATGTTGGACGTGCCATAACGCAGATTCAGGTTTCTCATCTTCTTGGAGAAGCTTATGGTCGAGCTGCTACAATTTCTAATGCTGTCAATGGATTTAAAGCTACAGGAGTGTGCTGGCCAGTTGACAGAAATATTTTCAGCAATGCTGATTTCGCTGCAAGTGATGCACTTACTGTGGTTGAAGCAGAACATTCCTCATCATCTGAAGACATTCCTCTTGCACTAGTAGCAAACCAAAGAAATAGGAAAAAAGTACAGGATTCTTCATCAAGCCTCTCTGTGAGTTTACATGAAATTTCACCACTACCCCAGGCTACTACAAGTGGTTCGAAGCGTAAAGGTAAAGGTACCCAGAAAACAGAAATAATTACCAGCAGTCATACAAAGACGAACTTAAACGGGCCATTGAAAATCGAGTTCCCAAAAGAAGACTTGTTAAAGCACCAAATAAAGCGACAAAATCTCGAGAAAACAACTGGTTTTGTGTAGTCTGTGAGGAAATAGAAGAAGAGGATATGATACAATGCTTAAAATGCAAAGTTTGGATACATGCTAAGTGTGCTGGGGTAGGACCGTCAACAAAAAAGTTTTATTGCACAACTTGTAAGTGCACCTAACTATTAATCTCAAGTGGTTCAAATAAGGATACCTATGGTTCAACTTGGGAAACCAGTTTCCCATGTTGAACCGTATGTAAGGTTTTATAATAAATTAAATATCCTTTAACAAACATTGTTCAAACCATTTTGCATTACCCATAATAAATAGTTAAAGGTCTGAAGTACCTGTAGTATTTTTTTTGGGCTGTCTGATGTTCTTTGATTAACTGTAAAAAATATTAATATCAAAACTGGTTCAAATTAGGCAACCTTACCCTATGTTTTCAATAATTTTCCGTACTTCACCCTCTGTCGGTTCCATAAATGCTGCTACTTCCTGTTCTACTTCTACTCCTGCTTTCTGTTGTCCTACATTTTCTACTTCTTCTGTCTCATCATTTGATACCACCTAGAAATGCTCCCTCCATCCTCCTATTACTAAAATTTCTCTTTACTTCTTTTATAACATTTTTTGTCCTGCCTCCATCCTCCTATTACTAAAATTTCTCTTTACTTCTTTTATAACATTTTTTGTCCTTCGTTTTTGTTCTCTGAATTTTTCCTCGTCTTCCTCCTTCTCAAACTTTAACATTTTCAACCAAGCTTCTCTTTTCTTGTCTATTGCTACTTTGCATTCTTCCGTAAACCATTCATTTTTCCTCTTGCGTTTTTTCCTCCCAATTGTTTCTAAAGTTGCCTGCTGTACTATCCTCTGAATAACCTTCCATCGTTTTTCAATTGATTCTTTTTTGTTAAAATTTTTGCTTAATCCTTGAATATTCTTTTGATAATTTTTTCTTTTTTTCATCTCTTGTAGTTCCTCTGAATTTACTGTTGCGCCATTTTTCCAATTTTTTTTTTATTTTAGCTTCGGATAGTCTCTGGTTTTATATTCTACATTTTACCCTGATAAGGAAATGATCAGAATTCATATCCGCGCCCCTGTAGCTTCTTATATCCGTCATATGTTTTGCGTGTTCCTCTCCTATCAAAAAATCGTCAATTTGGTTTGACTCGTGCGTTCCTGGTAACCTGCACATTCCCTTATGAATAGCCTTGTGATTAAAATACGTACTTATTGTTTTCAACTTTTTGTCAGTTGCAAAACTAATTAATCTTATACCGTTTTCGTTTGTCTGCTCATGTTTGCTGAATTTTCCCACTGCCGGGTGGAATATTTCTTCTTTTTCCAGTTTTGCGTTATACTTAATCTCCGATCACTATCTTTATTTCATTTGCTGGTATGTTGTCATATATCTGTTCTATGGTTTCGTAAAATTCCTTTTTCATGTCCTCACTTTTATCTTCGGTGGGTGGGTGCACAGTTATGATACCACGATTTGTGGCTCATTTTTTATCTGTATATAGCATATTTTTTCAGACTTTGATGTAAATTTTATTACTACATAATTGTTTTACCTTTTTGCTTATGAATAAACCCGTTCCCAGCATCTTGCTTTCCCCTCCACTGTTAAACCACACATACTCGTCCAGCTCTTGTATACTATTTCCTTTTTGTTTTGTTTCTTGTATTGCCAGGATTTGTATGTTGCATCTTTGTGTTTCTAATTCTACATTTTTTATAGCACCTTCGTAATACGTCTCTCGTAAATTCTATGTTCCTATTATCAGCTGTTTGCTAATTATTATAAAATTGTTAAAACACCAACTAAAAAGAAAATTGTTCAGAAAAACCGTTACGCAAAACTTTCGAGGAGGACGGGTAAATCGTAATTTATAATATTTTGTTAATTACTTTAGTAATTTCCAACCACTTCCCTCCCGTTGTTAGTCATCTTTTTATTTCTTATTCAATAACAAAGGCCGAGGAAATCAGCCAAGTCGCTAGTCAGGTAATAAAAACAAGTCAAAGGATTTGGAAAACCCGCAAGGCAAGGCTTCTGATAATTGCTTTGCAATAAAAAGTGTAAAATGCGAATAACCCCAGCAAACGTTGCCAGCACACAGCATTCCAACATTTCAGTTCGTGCAGTTAAATTGAAAATACTTCAACATGAAGGTGGGTTTTCTCTTCGGCGTTGTGCTATTTCAGTTATATGTGGTTGATAAAATTGCCTTTGGAACATGCCAGGTTCCTTCAAATCATCATAGCCCAATTCAAGTTCCAGGTGAATATTTTGGAATTTTTATTTTAATTATTATTTTATAATTTAGGAAATTTGAATTTATCAATTAAAATAAGACCTTGATTTTTCATATAATTCTTGGTGGGCTTTGTTGGCACATTTGTTTTTATTATTAGAAAATTAAATTTATTATTACGAGAAAGATGATAGAAATAAAGGCCAGCAGTTAATTAAAATAAAAGCAATTGCTGTGTTCAACAACTAAGATTAAATTAAATTTGCAAAACTACGGAAAAGGGGGATGAAAGGGGCAATAACATAGAAATTAAAAAAATATTTTCAGATTACTACTGGCGGGATTACGTCGGTGTAATACCAGAAGATGCAATCCAAGGTGGCCTTGATAAAACAGGAAATGCAACGTACATAGGACAGATTTACTTCAAGAATTTCGAACTTTTACCAGCTACCATTTACAGGGGATGCAAAAGTGGCCGTGCATCTGCTTATAACAAAGAAATGCAAAGTGATAAGAATGTAAAGGTATGAAAATCACTTTCAATTTGAAACAATGGACCATTTAACATTAAAAAGTTGCTTGCCATTGATTCAAACTCCGTTTCATTAATTTAATTTAACTAAATAATAATCAATAATATTCCGAGTTGCTTGGAAGGTTTGGAAATTGCTTGACCAAAGCTCGTATCGACCATTTATGGAACGTTGGTTCGCATTGCATAAAAGAACATTTAATTTAAACTTTGTGTTAATGATCGAAGTAATTCAAACACGTAGAGATACCTGGCACCCGCAAGCCTAGATCTCTTCAAAACAAATAAATAAACTTAAACTCGACCATTATGAAACAAATACTCAAAAAAGTATTTTGCAGATCTTATGTTCGAAGCATCCCGACAAATTTGCATGGCTCAAAACGAAAAACGAAGAAACCCACCTTTTGAACAACTTCGTTCACTTCTTTGAGGGAGGTTCAGAAGTTGGACAGCCCCTTAATATAGGACGTGTTAATCACGATGGAGAAACTATTATAGGCAAAATCTTCAGCTATCTTTTGGAGAACAAAGGTTTGTGGATTCCCTGTGATGGACACGAATGTCACTTTTTATCGTACGAAATATTGATTTACAATTATTGTGCATGTAATAAAGGTTAGGTTAAGGTAATATTGTGTAGACATGGTCGGTAATAAATGTTAACTAATAACATACTGTTGTATTAATTAACTCATAAGCATATAACAAATACAAAGAAATAAATCTAATAATTTGTAGCTTGTGATAATTATTACAAAATTTTTTGAAACTCCAACAAAAAATCCGGAAAAACTGATACGTAAAACTTTCGAGGAAAACTAGTAAATCGTAATTTATAATATTTTTTTAATTATTTTAGTAATTTTAATCATCCTTTTAAATTATTATTCAACAAAAAATGTTGAGAAAATCAGGCAGTCATATAATTAAAACAAGTCCAGGGATTTGGAAAATCTGCAATATCAGAGTTCAAGGTTTTTATCTTGAATTCTGATAACTCCTTTGCAATAAACATAAACATAGCCATACAGCATTCCAACATTTCAGTTTGTGCAGTTAAATTTAAGATACCTACTTCATAATGAAGCTGGGTTTCCTCTTCGGTTTTGTGATTTTTCAGTTTTATGTGGCTGACAAGATTGCTTTTGGAACATGCCAGGTTCCTTCAATTTATCACGACTCATCTCAAGTTCCAGGTGAATATTTAGGAATTTTTATATAATTAATTGTTTAGGAAATTTGAATTACTTAATTAAAATAAAACCTTAGTTTTCCTTGGTGGGTTTTGTTGAATCTTTTAATTGCTTTCATTATTAGAAAATTAAAATTATTATTGAGAAGGATGGAAGATGGAAAGACCAGTGGTTAGTTAAAACAAAATTAATTATTTTATTCAAAACCCATGATGAAAAAAGGGGCAACAACATCGAAGTTGAAGAAAATACTTTCAGATTACTACTGGAGGGATTACGTTGGTGTGATACCAAAAGATGCAATCCAAGGTGGCGCTGATAAAACAAAAAATACAACGTACTGTACCTGTACGAACCCCAGGAGTGTTACCCTTTACAGTTTTTCGCTGTGATCGTCTAGTTTTTCACTAAGATTTTCTTTGCCCTCAACCCTTATTGGTTAAGTGAAAATCTTACCCTTTACTTAGATAACTGACTATTTAGTCAGAGGACCCTTAATGTTGTTGTGATTCGATGATCTAGTGTAGCTCATCTTAATAACAAGAAATAAATACTCCATCAAGTTTAATACATATACAGGGTGTCTCTAAACCTACTGCCATAAATTTACCAGCCGATTCCTGACGCAAAAATAAGTCGAAATTGTCTATAAAACTTTTGTCCTAAACAGCTCCATGTGGAACTACAAGTCTTTGCAAATGGTGTTGAAAAAACGGAAAACAATTGCATTTTAAAAACGGTTTGAGATAAAAAATTGAAATTTTGCAGGCGGTCTAACCTATTGAAGGTATAAACTTCCTACTACTTTTTTTTGTAAATTAACCAGGGGCGGCTCGAATGGGGGTTATCACATTTTTCTTGTAACCCGTTTTTCTTAACCTTTTGTTTTTTTCCATTTTAGTTTACAGATTTGTATTCCCTGCTGCCTAATTAACAAAACAGGTACTCTTGTTTCAACTCGCCTGGACTAACCGTTTCCTATAAAATTCAGGTTTCCTGTTTGTCTGAGTGTAAAATGCAGTGATTGTGATTTTAAATTTAAATCAATAAAAAGCATGTGATAGAATAGTAGGAAGTTTATACTTTTAATAGGTTAGACCGCCTGCAAAATTTCGATTTTTTATCTCAAACAGTTTTTAAAATGCAATTGTTTTCCGTTTTTTCAACACAATTTTCAAAGACTTGTAGCTTCCACATGAAGCGGTTTAGGACAAAAGTTTTATAGACATTTTCGACTTATTTTTGCGTCAGGAATCGGCTGGTAAATTTACGGCAGTAGGTTTAGAGACACCCTGTATTATAAAGTCATATTTACAAACACAGTAAATAATTAAGCATAGAGAATGGCCATCAAGCTAGACAAGTCAATTATGGGCAGTGGCTTGAATAATTATTATTCTTTTGTTTTATGACTTTGATGTACTTAGGGTGGCCTGTATGCGTGGTTCGATCACAAGAAATTATGCTGGAAGTCGGTGCGTCAGTCAGATATGCGATACAAGATCGATCTTTTAAGTGATTGATATTAAAATCAATCTTAAGCGGCCGGAGCCAAAGGTGATACTACAACCAATTTTTTGAGTTTGATAAGGGTGCAATTTCCCTTCAATTGACGAATATATGCGCTATGCAAAACTCTAAGTACATGTGTAATGTAAGCGTTGCCTCTCATGTACGAGAATCTACGAGGTACTACGTACCCTCGTACATGTTAAGGGAAGTTTCACCCTATCGTTGATTGAGAATATGCCCAAGACATATCTCAGTAGTCAGAATTGTCGTTTTGTTGTAATTAACTGTGCTCAGCACTTACACCAGGGCAACCATAAAGTAATTTTGATAGAGGAGGCATTTAAAATGCAGTTGGGCTGGTCATATTCAACGTATAAAGCTGTGACAAAGTTGTCCCCACCTTTTGAATGAATAAGTCTAATCTTGAATACGTGAAGTATATTAAAATTGCTAACTTTTACGTTGTGGTTAATTTGGATTTCGCAGGGAGACCCCCCAATTTGAATTACGGCACCTTCACCCCTTTGATCAATACACATAATCGGAAAGCAATGCTTTACCGCGGTGTACGTAATATGAAGGATTTCTATCAGTTAATGCAAAGCAACAAAGTGCAATACAACTAAGTAACTGTATATACTTTACAATCCACGTATAGTGGGGTGTTAATTAAACGTTCTCACGGGTTTGCATCTGGTACTTGTCCAGAAAACCAATAAATTCCATAGTTGAGTTAAAATTCTAATACTATGGTCTCTTTAAATTCTGTTGTAATTTGATATTTTACTGGGAAGCGCGTATCGGTCTGTTTCCCTAACAGACGGGGAAACTAATTTATAAAGGGACATCGTGATTTCAATGCTTAAGCCAGCGAATTTACGATATTACTGTTTTTAGTTTCCAAATGAAATTAACTTTCGTGTCACATTCTTGCACAAACAAAAACACCGTTATGCTTGGAATAAAAAGAAATATATTAAAATAAAATCCCCGAAATTAGAAAAATAAAATTATAAACGCGCAGGTCATCACAGTACATAGGACAGATTTTTTACTTCAGGAATTTCGAACTCTTGCCAGCTATCATTTACAGGGGATGCAAAAGTGGGTGTGCATCTGCTTATAATAAAGAAAATCAAAGCGATAAAAACGTAAAGGTACGAATACCACCTTCAACTTATTGCTTGCTACGAGTTCTGGTCGCCTATTTACGAAACGTCGGTGCATTAGTTTCTTTTAAAAAATGTAAGGATTTCGGATTTGAATAGTATTCGGAATGGTTTGAAAACTTCACAGTTAATCTCCAATTCTTAACTAAAGTTCATATTGGCTCTTTATGAAGCGTTGCTTCAAATTCCAACAACTATTAAACTTTGTGCTAATACCAAACCAATCGATACGCGTTGAATCTCGCCTAATAATTAAATAAGCTCCATAAGTTTGTGTGGCTCGTCACGAAAAATGAAGAAACTCACCTTTTGACTAATTGCCACTTTGTAGTGGGAGGTTTAGAAGCTGGACAAACCCTTAATATAGGGCGAGTTAATCACGATGGAGAAACAATTATAGGGAAAGTCTTCAGTTATCCTTTGGGCAACAGAGGGTTGTGGATTCCCTGTGATGGACACAAATGTAGTTTTTATCGTATGAACTATTGACTTACAATTTAGTGCAAGGGCTATTAATAATAATTGTCCTGCTTGTATAACACCGTTCCATAGCTTTTCTCTGTCAACTCTATCGAATGTTTTACCTTTACAGTAATCGATAAATGCTATATAGGTATGTTGGTAAATTATATTCACATCGTTTTTCTATTAGTTGAGTAATGCTAAAAATACAATCTATACAGGAGAATCCTTTTCTGAATCCGTTTTGTGGTTCCTTCAATCGATGGTTACTATTCTTATAGAGTTTTGATCTTTAAATAAATTTAATAGCCAGAATTTAACAGGCAGTTATTACCGCCATTTCTCGAACCTTTTTTGAAGATCGGTGTTATCATTCATCTGGTGTATGACCGGTTTTCCAGCAAATATTTATAAATTCTAATAGACGCTGAAGTAGTTGATCGGAAGCATGTTTCAAGAGTTCCATATTGAGATTTATCAGTGCCAGGTGATTTCTTGTTTTTAAAACTGTTGATCGCTGTCATCATTTCGTCATATGTAATCTGTAATCATATCCACGTTATCATTTATAGTTACATTCACTGGATCGTCTGTCTCCGATGTTTTGTTTGTCCAAAGATTCTTGTAATATTCATTTCATGTTGCAGTTGATATGGGGTTTAACTGTAATTGGTCCTTTATTGTCGAATTTATCATTTTAAGTGCCCTAAAGACTTTTTGTTGTGGTCTACGTAAATCTTGTTCTAGTGATTGCACGTATCGTCCCCAGCCTTCTCTTTTAGCAATAGCACTTAATTTCACATATTCTGTTCTTTTTCTGGAGTAGGATCATTAATTTATATTGTTATGATACATGAGACAAAGCCCCACGTTGTTAGCGTCAATTATTGTTATGACCCTATCTTTGGGCTGCAATAATTACTACAAACCACCTTTCAAAAAAAAAATCGTATATAATTTTGATATTTCCAGCTAGCTCAATATTTATTTATAAATTAATTAATTTCAGAGAATCTCTTAACTCAGGTCGCCAAAAGGGATCGCTTTTGTGAATTTTAAACTTTTATAAAAATTCACAAAAATATTTTTAAATAAACACCTAAATTTTATAAACTCTAAACTATAATTAACAACAAATTCTAATAACTAATTAAAATTAATAAATTTATAATCTACCTTTCACAATCAACTTGTCCAACACACCTTCTGTTTCTTTCCAAAAATTCACTATTTTCTCACTCACTTTTCAATCCAATAACACCCCACAACAATCCAATTCCATCTTTATCCACACCTTAGTTAAATTCTTCTTTAAAAATCCAAAATTATAACTTCCTTTCAAAAATAAAATTTTTATTTCATCATTATTCACATTTTATAAATTCCAAATTAATATTTTTATATAGAATATTATTATTAATCTTGAATAACTTTTAATTAAATAATGCATTGTTTTACATTTATATTAGGTAATATGAAATTATATCAATTTTAGTTTTCAAATTTCATAAAAAACCAAATCGGTTATTTTCAAACCTTCTAATGTTCTGTTTATATTTTTATTCAATTTTGACGTTTTAAACTGACTTTATTTGTTTCTGGCCTGCCCATAAAAGTTGATGTTTTATAAACAATCGTTTAAAATTTTTATTCCGCTAGCGATTTAAAATTTTTATTCCGCTAGCGCTTTAAAAATGTCAAATCGCTTTAAAAATGTCAAATAAATGTCAAAATTGAATAAACAGTTGTATTACACTTGCGGATTAAAATTAATTTATTAACTTGCGGTATCAACGCGCTTGCGGCTACCGCCGCTCGCGCGGTTGAACGTACCGCTCATTAAACATTAATTTAATCCGCATGTATAATAAATAACTATTATCTCCCTGGTTATATATTATTTTTATCTAACTAACACTCTATACAAAATTCTTTTATAAAATTAATTATCAAGCTAACTTATTCTATTTATATACAATATTCTTTATAATCAATAACTATTAAAATTTTAACACTAATTTTACATTATTTTAAAATTAACAATTAACATTTTTACATTAATTTTATATTATTTTAAAAGGCGTTTATTTATTAATTTTATCCTAATCAAATTATAACTTCCTGTATTAAGAAACTCTCCAAATATATCATATATCAATATAAAGTAAATACGCTTTCTTCTTATTGTCAATTATTTCCTTTATTTCTTTGTTTCATATTTCCATGTTATATACTTATGGATTAATTAATATAACAATACGTTATTAGTTAACATTTATTAGCTTAACCTAACCTTTATTACATGCACAATAATTGTAAATCAATATTTCGTACGATAAAAAATGACATTCGTGTCCATCACAGGGAATCCACAAACCTCTGTTGTCCAAAGGATAGCTGAAGACTTTGCCTATAATAGTTTCTCCATCGTTCTCCACACGTCCTATATTAAGGGTCTGTCCAACTTCTGAACCTCCCTCAACGAAGTGAACGAAGTTGGTCAAAAAGTGAGTTTCATTGTTTTTCGTTTTGAGCCATGCAAACTTGTCGGGATACTTCGAACATAAGATCTGCAAAATACTTTTTTGAGTATTTGGTTCACAGTGGTCGAGTTTAAAGTTTATTTATTTGTTTTAAGGAGATCTGGGCTTTCGGGTACCAAGTATCTCGACGTGTTTGAATCAGTTCGATCATTAACACAAAGTTTAAATTAAATGAACTTTAATGCGATGCGAACCAACGTTCCATAAATGGCCAATACGAGCTTTGGTCAAGCAATTTCCAAACCTTTCAAGCATCTTGGAACATTATTGATTTTTATTTTTTTAATTAAATTATTGAAACGGAGTTTGAATCAATGTTTCGTAAAAAGTTAACATGAACTTGTGACAAGCAATTTTTTAAAGTTAAATTGTCCATTCTTTCAAATTCAAAATGTTATTCATACCTTTATATTCTTATCACTTTGCATTTCTTTATTATAAGCAGATGCACGCCCACTTTTGCATCCCCTGTAAATGGTAGCTGGTAAGAGTTCATTATTCCTGAAGTAAATCTGTCCTATGTACGTTGCATTTCCTGTTTTATCAAGGCCGCCTTGAATTGCATCTTCTGGTATTACACCAACGTAATCCCGCCAGTAGTAATCTAAAAATATTTTTTTAATTTTTATGTTAGTGTCCCTTTCATCTCCTTTTTCCCTTATTTTTGTAAATTTTAATTAATCTTGGTTGTTGAACAAATTATTTTAATTAACGGCTGGTTTTTATGTCTGTCATCCTTCTCCTAATACTATGTGTTCAATAAAAGTAGATGAAATAGAGTAGGCGGCGTATAGTAAGATTTATGTCAATTATCGAATTTTCAAAAACTTTAACATGATTTACTTCACACATCTTGTCAGTTTAACATGTGACAGTTTCTAAAGTGACATTATTTGAGCGCATGATTCTATCAAAGATCCAATTCTGGATTTCTAATAGGCTTGCTCTAATTCAGCTACTTATTGAACACATTTAATTTTCTAATAATGAAATAAAGCCCACCAAAACTTAGACGGAAAATAAAGATCTTATTTTAATTAATAAATTCAAATTTCCTAAATTATAAAATAATTATTAAAATAAAAATTTCAAAATATTCACCTGGAACTTTAATTGGGCTATGATGATTTGAAGGAACCTGGCACGTTCCAAAGGCAATTTTATCTGCCACATAGAACTGAAAAATCACAAAGCCGAAGAGAAAATTCACCTTCATGCTGAAGTATCTTAAATTTAAATGCACGAACTGAAATGTTGGAATGCTGTGTGGCAACGTTTATATTTATCGCAAAGGAGTTATCAGCAGGGGCGGATGGGCAAGATAAATCCGACCGGGAAAAATTGAGTAGGCGGCCGGGGGGGGGGGGGAGTCTCCCGAGAGCGCCGCAGGCAAAATTTTTGAAAATTGTCAAGGTCATGCATTCTCCTGGCACTTTAGAATTTCAATAAAGTATTCATTTAAACAAAAATTTAGACTTTTCACGAGGATCATTTTCGGAATAATGACCACGAATACTTACTCGGTGAGTGGATTTATAAGATTTATAGGATTTATAGGAAAATCAAGGTGCCTACTTAGGTACACATTTCATTTTACTTTAAAAAAAACAATTTATAATAAAGAAAAAGCAGTTTGGTTGTTTGGCCCAAACGATTGATGATTTCCTCGTTTTTGATATTGTGCAGAATGTCATTCTCAATATTCATCAACATAAATGACTCGAGTCTATTATGAGACATGGTATTCCTCAATCTAGTTTTAATGAATTTTAAAGTCGAAAATGACCGCTCACAAGCTACCTGTGAAATCGGCAAGGAAAGAATATATTGATACGCGAGCACCAGTGTGGAATACGCTCCTTTATATAGGTTATACTTCAAAATTGCACTATAACAACATATTACGCAGTTTTGACATTTTTTTGACTCAGTGCACGCTTTGAATTTTTTTGAGCTTCCTTCATCTTCCTTTGTGTTTAGTTGTTCTTCAGAAGAGGCGTCCGTATCTGAATCTTCGTCATTAAATCCGGCATAATTTGTTTTGGAAGAATCTTGGATTGTTAATTTTATAGTCTTCCAGTTTCCTGCAAAACTTGTCAGCTCTTCCTTTAATTTTGCAGGGGTTGCAGAAGAGTCAAATTTGATCAATTTTTCTGACAGTATTTTCAAAGAGTTCTCTGGTAGCTTCCAAAAAGCAATTTTTCAATTGTTTGATTTTTGGTGTACATAAAAAAAGTTTCGCAGTTTCTTCCATGACTAATGGCACTTTCGTGCTCTTCTATTTGCTGATAAACATGTTTCCAATCCGACATACCTCTACAAAAGCAGAATGTTGATCATGATCTTTATCATACGCCAGACAAACTGTACAAAAAAGTGCCTTTCGCTCTTCACTGTAGCTCAACCATTGCCTCTTCGACTTATTCTTACGTTCAAAAGCTTTTTGAAGATTAAAAGGTGTATTTTTTTGTGCGGCATGCATTTTTGGATGGTATTCGAAAAATATCTTTAATTTATTGGGATCCGGACGGTCAAAGAAATCAGAAGGCTCCGGCTCTTGTTGTTCCAGAACTGATTCCACCTCAACTACCTCTTCTTCTTCTTCTTCTACTACATCATCGTCATTCTCCCCTTCAATTTCCACGACGTCGTCGTCGTCGTTGTCCATGTCCTTATCCGAGTCTGATTCCTCCTCCTCCAATTACATTCTTGAAGGCTCCATTTGAAATTGAGTCTCTGCAACTCTGGAAGTTGATGGTCTTGAAGAAGGAGCAGAAAAACGAGCGAACATTTTATCCAGGGACTGGCATTTTATTGCTACTTCGTTTCTTTTTTTCTTTTCCCTTTCGAGTTTTTTTTTCTTGTCGTCTTTTTCGTTTTGATGACATACCTAATTACTTCTTGAATTATTGCAATGTAAGTAGTTTTTAGCTAGGTATAAGGTCTATAAGGATAAGGGTTTTCAAAACTTTGTCCCGTAGACGTTGAGAGTTGAGACGGAGACGTTTTTATTTTTAAACACGAACTCACGAACACCGCAGAACTGCACTGATTAAACACTTAAGCTGAACTGAAAAGAAAACTAAACAATAAATATTGAGGATATTGGACATTGGCTATTTAAATTCAAACAAAAATTGTTTTTATAGTAATAATTTATGACTCATTGAAATCCGCTCAGACGGCTCAGATGTCTTGACAGCTCTTTATCTCGCCGACGCCGCGTCGCTGGTTTGCTAGGTGCACGTGCAATGCAATTCGTACACCCGACCAGCGCCATATTTTGTTTATGTAGGATTATAATTGCGTGGCGGCGGCCGGCGATTCGCACTAAAATAAAACAGGCGTTCTGCAATATAATATTCCGTCGGGGCCGCCGTTGTATGCTTACCGTTTTTTTTAATATTATTTTTTCTTCGTAAATGTGTTCTAAGATCTTAGAATCTCTTAGCATTCTTAACAAAAATTAAATTAAATTACACAGCACACAGGTATATTTAATTGGTAAATTTAGGGCCCACGGCGGCCCACGGCCCACGGCCCACCGGGAAATTTCCCGGTATCCCGGTGGGCCCATCCGCCCCTGGTTATCAGAATTCAAGATAAAAACCTTGAGCTCTGATATTTCAGGTTTTCCAAATCCCTGGACTTGTTTTAATTATATGACTGGCTGATTTTCTCAGCATTTGTTGTTGAATAAAAATTTAACAGGATCAAAAGAAAATTACTAAAATAATTAACAAAATATTATAAATTACGATTTACTAATTTTCCTCGAAAGTTTTACGTATCAGATTTTTGGGACTCTTTTTAATAATTATCACACGCTACAAATTATCAGATTTATTTCTTTGTAGGTATTTGTTATATAATTTATATAAAGAGCGGATAGTTAGGCAAGAAAAAATGGTGTAAAAGGCAAAAACAAACAGGAAAAAAGGCGCTATAAAATTTCCAAAAAAGGCAACAAAAGTACAAAAAATGGACAAAAAGGGCAATTTATTTAATAAATCATTCCTTATTCAAATAAGCATGCAGGTTAAGGTTATACACACTATACAAAAAATTAAATGTTTACTTTCCACGAAGAAACCAGGTATTTTCCTATAATAATAAATTTTGCGGTCTATCTGACAAAATAGTTTTAAAATGCGAGAACGATCGCTCAACATCGCACGATGTTACTGATGCATATTTTAAGACATTTGTTTGTTCAATATTTAAAGATGTTGTCCCTACGCCCTCCTTATGAATTGCTGCTACATCCATAATTGTCTGAATTCCACACGGATGTAAATAACTAACTGGATACCCGACTGCCTATTGCTACGCCTTCAAAAAGTGAAGCCGCGGCGGCCATATTAGTTGTGGGTTAAAATTTGAATCATTGCATAGAGATTACAAAACATTTTGTTCTTTTAACTTTGATTTTCGTATTTCTTTGCACATTCACTATTTTTGGATAATAAAATTATAATGAAACTAAATATTTCTGTAATTCACTTTATATGTATAGGTAAGAATACTTCAATATAAATAAAATAAATCTTCAATAAATATTGCAGAGGTGAATTTCTATTTATTTATATTTGCAAAAAATGTTAAAACTACAAGCTGTAATACACAGAAATATTAATTATTATTGAATAAAATTAATTTGCTCGGCTAGTGTCTTTTGCTTACTGGTTTTATAATTTCTTAGTACAATATTTTTCAAATGAAAAGAATCTAATTTTCAAATATCGTTTGCCAACAGATTTTATTAATTGAATTTTGGGGGGTTCTTCCAAAGCAAATTTCTTGATAAGTATTTCCTGAAGAAGCAGTTTTTATCGTCATTTATCATCAATTTTTAAATCAAAATCTTAAAATAGAAGTTTACATTTTAAATTTTCTTCTAAATTCAATAAATCTGACCAAAAAAACCCAAAAAAACCCAGAAAAGGCATCTTTTTCTTAAAAAAGGCAAGTTTAAAAAAAAGCAAAAAAAGACTTAATTATTTATGGGTTAATTAATACAGCAGTGTGCTATTAGTTAACGTTTATTAACGGCTATGTCTTGTCCCTTTTCATTAGTAACAACAAAAGGTCGCTGTATACGCCTTAGATATGTACCTTTCCAGGTTTCCATATTTTCTGTTGATTGTCTCTTATTAACACGTTTTCTCCTTCCTTAAATTCTTTTGCCAATATTGCATCTCTGTTACTCGTATAATACTTTGCCTGTAACTTTTGATTTTTCTTGATCTTTTCCATTACATCATTTGAATTTTAGGTTGTAAGTTTTTTAGTGTAGTTGGTAATTTGGTTCTGAGTTTTCTATTAAACAATATTTCAGATGGCGAACCATCTAGTTGTTTGAGTGGTGAGTTCCTATAATTTAACAAGGCTAATTCGATTTCATTACCACTTTCGGCTATCTTTTTAAGAATGTTTTTAAATGTGGCTACTGACTTTTCTACCAGTCCGTTTGATTTAGGATATAATGGATTTGAAGTAATTGGAACGAATCCCCATTCTTTAACAAACGTTTAAAATTCCATATGGAGTAAGGCATGTTATCTGACATTAGTAAGTACTCTAGGAATGCCTAGTGTAGAAAAAAACTTTAAATGTTTTATAATTTCAGCTACTGTTTTATGTTTAACTTTTTAAGCTATATCCAATTTAACAAGTAATTTACCACCACTAAATAATTTTCATTTTTAAACTCTAAAATATCTGAGCCTACGTTTTCAAATGGATAACTCGTAGGTATTTCACCTTCTTCTTCTTCTTTCACCTTTTCCCTCACAAGTTGGTCGTTCTCAGATGCCAATATTCTCTATCGTATTCTTTCAAACCCTTTTCTTGCATTGTTTGGTGTATGTAACTATTGTTCCCATTTGACAGCTGGTTGTCCTTTTTTTTCTTTTCCTTATGGATGCCATTTTAAGATTTTCTTTGGCCACCTTACTTCTTAGATTCTTTGATAGCGTTTTGTTCTCTATTCTTTTACCTCCATTTCTCTCCCATTTCTTTCAGTTCTTACTTTATCTTTTCGAGTATACTGTGAGCATCTACGCATATAATCTATCTCCACTGTTCTTATCTGATCTCGGACTGTCTTAGTCATTGGCCACATTTCTCCGCCATATGTTGTTATACATACATCAAACAATGCAAGAAAAGGGTTTGGAAGAAGATGACTGGAATAATAGAGAATAGTCGCACCTGAGAACGACTAACTTGCTAGCGAAAAGGTCAAGGAAGAAGAAAAAGAAGAAACACTTGGGCATTCTGTCATGCATCTGGTATTCTACTTTCCAGACATTTGTTGAGGAGTATTGTCACTGATTCTATACTATTGTTTTCGCCAAATTTTAGGCATGATGTCATGTTGTCGGCGACAAGTGAGAAATTTGATGTGCGATTCTAGGTTGATATAATAATAGAATCAATTTTAAAAATTTTATAAAATTTGTTGAATCCAATATGTATAAAGTTCCTAATGATTTGAGCGATCCGTTACGTAATAAGTTAGTTCAATCTATACTTCATAATCATAATAAAATAAAAATTAGACATGTTGATCATTTTACTAATCACTCAATAACAATATATGTATACACAACCAAACAGCTCATAAAAGATAATCCAGAGATTATGTTCACCAAAGCGGATAAAGGTAATGTTACGGTAAAGTTGATAATTTATTGTCTGATACTAATATTTATAAACTCATAACAAAAAATCCTTTGAATAATGCTTTAAGTAAACTTAAAACTTTAATTAAAAGATGGAAAAATTGTTGTGTTTGGAGGTGCGGGTGGTTGGTAATAAATAATAACACACTAGTAATATTGAAATATCACACTTTATTATTATACTGCCCGTCACTAAGTGTTGGCTTTGATGGTCAGTGCCAGACTGCCTTCTTACAACCTTCTTACGTTTTACCACCCTTAAGGGTTGCAGCTTCTTTGCCTACTTCTCTAGAATACACTACAAAAATAATAATTATATTACTGATAATAATGTTTTTAAACAAGTATATGTCGCTTCCGCTTATTTAGCTAAAGCCTATGGTTTAATTAAGATTCATAAAATAGAATATCCTATGAGGCTCATTATTTCCACTATTAATAGTCCTTTACATAAATTAGCTACATTTTTACAACAATTATTCATTTTCGCTCTTGGTGAATTTAATCATAGAGATAAAAATAGTTTGGAGTTTATTGGTAGAATCAGTAATATAATTATACCTCATAACTACAAAATGATCTCTTTGGATGTAACTTCTCTATTTACGTATATCCCTAATGATTTAGTCATAAATAGTAGTAAAAAGTGTTGGAACATAAAAGATCATTGTGATATCCCTTGGGACGAAATCTTAATAGCTCTTAACTTAATTCTAAATTCTACGTTTTTCCAATTTAATAATAAGTTCTACCATCAAGTTAGTGGTTCACCTATGGGTACCCCACTTTCTTCCTCTTTTTGCTGAGATAGTTATGCGTGATCTTGAAACACATAGTATAGATAATCTTAATTTATAATTACTTAATTAACCTACATAGATATGTAGATGATATCTTTTGCATTTTACCTGATAATGAAATTAATAACACAATCAATGTCTTTAATAAAGGTACCATCCAAATATTAAGTTTACTTGTGAAATTGAAAACAATAATTTAAGTATCAGCTTCTTAGATATTTTAGCTATCAGAGATTAAGATCGTGTTATCACTGATTGGTACCGGAAACCGACATATTCAGGTCGTGTTCTACATTTTCATTCTAACCACCCTATGAGCCAAAAGAAAGCCATTATTTTTAATTTAAAAGATAAAGCCATTTTACTTTCTGATAAAAAATTCCACTATAAAAATATTCAAGTTGTTAAAAAGATTTTCTTGGCCAATCACTATATCCTTCACTATTCATTGACAAACATATCACTATTAGAATGAAAAACATTAATACTCCTCATATCATTAATACTCCTATTTTACAAGATAGATTGATTATTACTATTCCTTATCATAATTACATTTCTAATCAAATTAACAGTATTAATATTACCACGGTTAATAAAATTCATGATAAGTTAGATGTTTTTGTAAAAATGGGTATTTTCCTTAATGTTGTTTATAAAATTGATTGTAATGATTGCTCAATGAATGATATAGGACAATCTAAACGTAATTTACATACTAGAATAAAAGAACATCAGAAAAATATCACTAATAACTTTCATAATGTCATTTCTTTACATCGGATTGAACATTCTCATGATATGAATTGGGAAAATATTCTCATTTTAGATTCTGAAATTAATCTTTCTAAAAGATTAATTTCAGAAATGTTACACATAAAAAGTAGTAAATTTACGCTTAACACCCAAACTTAATCCCATTTACAACTTCATTATTAAAATAGAATTAATTTAGTATATTTGCTTGCATTTATTTCACTATGAATGTTTTCGTTCCAAGAAATAAATATGGTTTCTTTGTGCTTTGGTTCAGTCGGTCAACAGTTTTATATGTAGTTAGGTACTTACATTTTACCTTGGCAGGTTAATCCTAATTACATATATGTAATGTTTGTGATGTGATAAGGTTAACGTGTTTTCGTTTTATATCCTTACTATTTGTTTAAATTTTTATCATTTAACTCTACTTATACCAACCAATTGTTCAACTTTTCAACAAAGGTAATTTCTGTTTTGGTATTTATTATAATTCATTTAATAACGTCAAATCTTATGATTTGTATTGTTATCCATAAATTATTTGTCACTTTAAATTAGTTATATCACTCTTATATTGTAGATACACTACGACTTATGAAGATCAAAACCGTATGATCGAAATGTTCTTATAATAAATATCAATTTTAGACACTCATTGTTAGTGTTTCAATGAAGTCTGTTTAAGGTCGTTAATGTAAAAGGATAAAGACTTAAAGTAATTCTAATGAAAAAGTAATGCATGATTTGCAAGTAGATATTGATTCAGAGGAATCGTTTAATATAGATATGCTATTTGTCTCAGAGGTAAAGCCTAATAACTATAAAAACAGTAAGGTAAAAACAGTATCAACTAATAATGTAAATATTGACATTAAGAGTACCTACCGAAACTAACTAAAAAGAAACTAAAAACAACTTTAGATAGATTAGTAAAGAAAAAGATAATGGAACCAGTCGACTATATCGCAGAATGGGTTAACAATATTACTATTGCGGAAAAGCTTAAGGATTTGTTCAGATCGGTCTGAATTAAATAAAAATCTTAAGTTAGATCAATACCCTAATACGCTAAGTGATTTAGAGTTAAAATCAGCAGGAAAGAAAATCACCGTATTAGACATGAAAGATGACTTTTACAAATTGATTTAGATTACAGAAGGAGTTTATTAACAACATTTATTACTACTTTTGGAAAATACAAATTCAATTGACTTCCATTTAGATTGTGTGTTAGTCCAGAAGTAATTCAAAGAATAAACACGAAAATATTTAGTGGTCTTGATGTACTACGCATCTATTTCGATGACATAATTGCTAGTAGTAAACGTGAAGCTAGCAGAGAACTAGAGAAAATAATATATGTATTGTAACAGAGATGCAATATCGGCAAAAGAATTTAAAGAAAGAGAAAACGTGTTAATAAGAGACAATCAACAGAAAATATGGAAATCTGGAAAGGTACACATCTAAGACGCATATAGCGATCTTTTGTTATTAATGAAACGGGACAAGATATGGCCGCTAATAAATGTTAACTAATAACATACTATTGTAAGAATTAGCCTATAAGTAGGGGAAGGACGGGTAAAGTGGCCCTGGCGGGTAAAGTGGCCATGGCGGGTATAAGGCCATCTGCGATTGCTCTGCTGTAGAGTGCTGCAGCCACGCGGGAATCGGGTGAAACACTCACATTAGATGTTGTCAGTGTTGTCTGTGACTAACAAGCGTGAGGCATCACAACTTTCGATTTGAAGCGGATTTTTCTGTTTTTCGACTGCCTGATTTTAGATAAGTGGTTTAAAAATAGCTAAATAACGAGTAGTGTCATAGTTATTTGCTCTAGTGCTGCTTGTTCAGCGTAAAATAAGCTTTTAAATGATGTGTGTTTGAAACTCGTAGGTCATGAATGTTCGATGCTAGACCACAGTTTTTTTAATGATGTCATTTCGGGCAAAGTGGCCACTAAAGAAGATGAAGCCTATTCCAAGTCCAAAGAATACGAGGGGTGGATTATGTGCTCGATTTGTTTAAAATGGGCCCACGAAGAATGCGCCGGATGCGAGGAAGAGGACGATGACTTCCAATGCGAGTTTTGCAAAAAATGACTGCCACATTTTTAACATTTCATTAAAATGAGTGTGAATTCTTCAAAAAAAGACTGCCATATTCTTAATATTTTCTTCTAACGCTCTTTTTCTAATAATATGTTATATTTTTTGTGTTAACCAATTAAATCTTCAATATAGAGCAATATGTAGGTAGTGTGTATTTACCTATGCCACTTTGCACTTTTTTGAAAAAAAAATCAATAAAAAATTTATAAGTTAAAAAACTAAAAATAAGTGATTAGCAACCGGTTCTTAAGTGTTTGGGGTAGGTATTGCCACACTGTTCGATAATTATTTCGATTACTAAGATGCTTTAAAAATTCACCAAACCTTAGAGTGGCCACTTTACCCTTCCTTCCCCTATATAGCAAATACAAAGAAATAAATATGATTATACAATTCATAATATAATTAACCAATCAGCATCAAGCATTTTGCTTGGTTACTACGTATTGATAAGTGAATATACCCTTGACGACGTGGTATAATCACTTTGGTATATCCGCTGGTCCTAAACAATGTAAAACTCGAACCTACTATGAATATTTTTTCAATTTTTTCCGTAGCAACCATATTTACATTGTTTGTCAACAAACGTCACTTGCACATAAAATTCAGTTTTGTTATTTATTCATTATATAATCTAATTGTATACCACTCGAGCAGTCGCAAATAATCAAATACTTTGCCTCCTTGCTCGACGTATTGTCGCAAAACACCACTCGTCGCTGCCGCGACTCGTGGTGTTTCTTGACAATACATCTCGTAACTCGTCAAAGTATTTTCGATTATTTTCTATGCTCTCGTGGTATAACTAGTGATAATTTGTAGCTTCTGATAATTATTACAAAATTTTTAAAACGATAACAAAAAAAGTCCCAAAAAAACTGATACGTAAAACTTTCGAGGAAAACTAGTAAATCGTAATTTATAATATTTTGTTAATTATTTTAGTAATTTTCTTTATCCTGTTAAATTCTTATTTAACAACAAATGTTGAGAAGATCAGCCAAGCTGCCAGTCATATAATTAAAATAAGTCCAGGAATTTGGAAAACCTCCAATAGCCGAGTTCAAGGTTTTTATCTTGAATTCTGATAACTTCTTTGCGATAAACATAAATATAGCCATACAGCATTCCAACATTCCAGTTTGTGCAGTTAAATTTAAGATACTTCAGAATGAAGGTGGGCTTTTTCTTCGGCTTTGTAATTTTTCAGTTGTATGTGACTGACTAGATTGCTTTTGGAACATGCCAGGTTCCTTCACTTCATCATGACTCATCGCAAGTTCCAGGTGAATATTTTGGAATTTTTATATTATTAATTGTTTAGGAAATTTGAATTACTTAATTAAAACAAAACCTTAGTTTTCCTTGGTGGGTTTTGTTGAAACTTTTAATTGTTTTCATTACCAGAAAATTAAAATTATTATTAGGAGAAGGATTGAAGATGGAAAGACCAGTCGTTAATTAAAATAGAATTAATTGTTTTGTTCAAAAACCATGATTAAAAAAGGGGCAACAACATCGAAGTTAAAGAAAATACTTTCAGATTATTACTGGAGGGATTACGTTGGTGTAATACCAGAAGATGCAATCCAAGGTGGTGTTGATAAAACAGGAAATGCAACGTACGTAGGACAGATTTACTTCAGGAATAACGAACTCTTACCAGCTACCATTTACAGGGGATGCAAAAGTGGGCGTGCATCTGCTTATAATAAAGAAATGCAAAGCGATAAAAATGTAAAGATACGAATAACCAATAACACCTTCAACTTAATGACCAATTTAACAAAAAAAAATTGCTTGCCACGAGTTCGGGACGCCTATTTACGAAACGTCGGCGTCGGTTCAAATACTATCTCATTCGTTTATTTTTTAAAAATGTAAGGATTTGAATAATATTCGGAGTGGTTTGAAAGGTTTACAGTTAATCTTCTTATGCTTAACTAAAGTTCATATTGGCTCTTTATGGAACGTTGCTTCACATTCCAACAACTATTAAACTTTGTGCTAATATCAAACCAATCGATTGGCATTGAATCTCCCCTAATAATTAAATAAGCTTTAAACTAGACTTACTTAAGGTTTGCAGACACAGATCCTTAAAATAAATGTTTTCAGATTTTATGTTCGAGGCATCCCCATAAATTTACGTGGATCGTCACGAAAAACGAAGAAACTCACCTTTTGACGAATTGCCACATCGTAGTGGGAGGCTCAGAAGTTGGACAAACCCTTAATATAGGGCGAGTTAATCACAATGGAGAAACAATTATAGGGAAAGTCTTCAGTTATCCTTTGGACAACAGAGGGTTGGGGATTCCCTGTGATGGACACGAATGCCGCTTTTTATCGTACGAACTATTGACTTACAATTGGGTTGTGAATGATTGTCCTGATTGTATAGAACCTCGGTTAATCTTTTAAAATCTGTGACCGCCTTCTTAATCTGTTTTTTTTTATGAATGATTTAAAAGATCTGCTGTTTTGATATATTGTATGCAATGCATTTCTCAGTGTTGTATTTAGTTGAATTAATAAATTATCAGTTTGCTTTCCACCATGACATTTTTGAGCACGAAAGAGATAACAAGTTGTTGTTACCTGCTGCACCAAATTTGGAGCAAAAAACAGATGACTGAAACACTGAAAGATTATTAGCTTTATTAACATCACACAGTAACTTTACTGCTAATGATTGCACTCTACAGTAAACATTTTGATGTGTTCTACAGCCTTAAAGATAGTTTATTAGCGTAAGCCTTTCATAAGTTTCTTAAAAATAATCCTTAAAGTACATTTTACAAAGCAAAATGTAAGGGAGGGATGTATCTGAGGGCGCCGTTTATATAACTATCTAATTTTTCCAAATCTTTTTTTAGTAAGGGGTTAATTTTATTAATGATTTGTTGATCTCTTGTGTCTCTTCTTTCCACTATTTTGCGTAAGACCGTTTGTAATCGGCTAGCTGATGTTCCTGTTGATGATTCAGCTAAAACTTGGATGACATCTGAGGCATATCCCTGAAAATGCATTTAAAGAATTTTAGCCCCTTGCTGCATAGACAACACATTTTACATTTGGTGGACAAGAAGTCATCATAGCTCAATTCTAGTTCCAGGTGAATATTTTGGAATTTTTATTTTAATTATTATTTGATAATTTAGAAATTTGAATTTATCAATTAAAATAAGACCTTGATTTTTCATATAATTCTTGGTGGGCTTTGTTGGCACATTTGTTTTTATTCTTTGAAAATTAAATTTATTATTACGAGAAAGATGATAGGTAGAAATAAAGGCCAGCAGTTAATTAAAATAAAAGCAATTGCTGTGTTCAACAACCAAGATTAAATTAAATTTGCAAAACTAAGGAAAAAGGGGATGAAAGGAGCAATAACATCAAAATTAAAAAAATATTTTCAGATTACTACTGGCGGGATTACGTCGGTGTAATACCAGAAGATGCAATCCAAGGTGGCCTTGATAAAACAGGAAATGCAACGTACATAGGACAGATTTACTTCAAGAATTTCGAACTTTTACCACCTACTATTTACAGGGGATGCAAAAGTGGCCGTGCATCTGCTTATAACAAAGAAATGCAAAGTGATAAGAATGCAAAGGTATGAATAACACTTTCAATTTGAAAGAATGGACAATTTAATATTAAAAAATTGCTTACCATTGATTCAAACTCCGTTTCATTAATTTAATTTAACTAAATAATAATCAATAATATTCCGAGTTGCATGGAAGGTTTGGAAATTGCTTGACCAAAGCTCGTATCGGCCATTTATGGAACGTTGGTTCGCATTGCATCAAAGAGCATTTAATTTCAACTTTATGTTAATGATCGAACTAATTCAAACACGTAGAGATAGCTGGCACCCGCAAGCCTAGATCTCTTCAAAACAAATAAATAAACTTAAACTCGACCATTGTGAAACAAATACTCAAAAAAGTATTTTGCAGATCTTATGTTCGAAGCATCCCGACAAGTTTGCATGGCTTAAAACGAAAAACGAAGAAACCCACCTCTTGACCAACTTCGTTCACTTCTTTGAGGGAGGTTCAGAATTTGGACAGCCCCTTAATATAGGACGTGTTAATCACGATGGAGAAACTATTATAGGCAAAATCTTCAGCTATCTTTTGGACAACAAAGGTTTGTGGATTCCCTGTGATGGACACGAATGTCACTTTTTATCGTACGAAATATTGATTTACAATTATTGTGGATGTAATAAAGGTTAGGTTGAGCTAATATTGTGTAGACATGGTCGGTAATAAATGTTAACTAATAACATACTGTTGTATTAATTAACCCATAAGCATATAACAAATACAACGAAATAAATCTGATAATTTGTAGCTTGTGATAATTACTACAAAATTTTTTGAAGCTCCAACAAAAAATCCCGAAAAACTGATACGTAAAACTTTCGAGGAAAACTAGTAAATCGTAATTTATAATATTTTTTTAATTATTTTAATTATTTTAATCATCCTTTTAAATTCAGAATTCAACAACAAATGTTGAGAAAATCAGCCAGTCATATAATTAAAACAAGTCCAGGGATTTGGAAAACCTGCAATATCAGAGTTCAAGGTTTTTATCTTGAATTCTGATAACTCCTTTGCAATAAACATAAACATAGCCATACAGCATTCCAACATTTCAGTTCGTGCAGTTAAATTTAAGATACTTCAGAATGAAGGTGGATTTTCTCTTCGGCTTTGTGATTTTTCAGTTTTATGTGGCTGACAAGATTGCTTTTGGAACATGCCAGGTTCCTTCCCTTCATCATGACTCATCTCAAGCTCCAGGTGAATATTTAGGAATTTTTATATTATTAATTGTTTAGGAAATGTGAATTACTTAATTAAAACAAAGCCTTAGTTTTCTTTGGTGGGTTTTGTTGAATCTTTTAATTGTTTTCATTATTAGAAAATTAAGAATTACTATTAGGAGAAGGATGGAAAATGGAAAAACCAGTCGTTAATTAAAATAAAATTAATTGTTTTGTTCAAAAACCATGATTAAAAAAGGGGCAACAACATCGAAGTTAAAGAAAATACTTTCAGATTACTACTGGAGGGATTACGTTGGTGTAATACCAGAAGATGCAATCCAAGGTGGTGTTGATAAAACAGGAAATGCAACGTACGTAGGACAGATTTACTTCAGGAATAACAAACTCTTACCAGCTACCATTTACAGGGGATGCAAAAGTGGGCGTGCATCTGCTTATAATAAAGAAATGCAAAGCGATAAAAATGTAAAGGTACGAATAACCAATAACACCTTCAACTTAATGACCAATTTAACAAAAAAAAATTGCTTGCCACGAGTTCGGGACGCCTATTTACGAAACGTCGGCGTCGGTTCAAATACTATCTCATTCGTTTATTTTTTGAAAATGTAAGGATTTGAATAATATTCGGAGTGGTTTGAAAGGTTTACAGTTAATCTTCTTATGCTTAACTAAAGTTCATATTGGCTCTTTATGGAACGTTGCTTCACATTCCAACAACTATTGAACTTTGTGCTAATAGCAAACCAATCGATTGAGGTTGAATCTCTTCTAATAATTAAATAAGCTTTAAACTAGACTTACTTTAGGTTTGCAGACACAGATCCTCAAAATAAATGTTTTCAGATCTTATGTTCGAGGCATCCCCATAAATTTACGTGGATCGTCACGAAAAACGAAGAAACTCACCTTTTGACGAATTGCCACATCGTAGTGGGAGGCTCAGAAGTTGGACAAACCCTTAATATAGGGCGAGTTAATCACGATGGAGAAACAATTATAGGGAAAGTCTTCAGTTATCCTTTGGACAACAGAGGGTTGGGGATTCCCTGTGATGGACACGAATGCCGCTTTTTATCGTACGAACTATTGACTTACAATTGGGCTGTTAATGATTGTCCTGATTGCATAGAACCTCGGTTAATCTTTTAAAATCTGTAACCGCCTTCTTAATCTGTTTTTTTATGAATGATTTAAAAACTCTGCTGTTTTCATATATTGTATGCAATGCATTTCTCAGTGTTGTATTTAGTTGAATTAATAAATTATCAGTTTGCTTTCCACCATGACATTTTTGAGCATGAAAGAGATAACAAGTTGTTGTTACCTGCTGCACCAAATTTAGAGCAAAAAACAGATGACTGAAAGATTATTAGCTTTATTAACATCACACAGTAACTTTACTGCTAATGATTGCACTCTACAGTAAACATTTTGATGTGTTCTACAGTCTTAAAGATAGTTTATTAGCTTAAGCCTTTGATAAGTTTCTTAAAAATAATCCTTAAAGTACATTTTACAAAGCAAAATGTAAGGGAGGGATGTATCTGAGGGCGTCGTTTATATAACTATCTAATTTTTCCAAATCTTTTTTTAGTAAGGGGTTAATTTTATTAATGATTTGTTGATCTCTTGTGTCTCTTCTTTCCACTATTTTGCGTAAGACCGTTTGTAATCGGCTAGCTGATGTTCCTGTTGATGATTCAGCTAAAACTTGGATGACATCTGAGGCATATCCCTGAAAAATGCATTTAAAGAATTTTAGCCCCTTGCTGCATAGACAACATATTTTACATTTGGTGGACAAGAAGTCATCATAGCTCAATTCTAGTTCCAGGTGAATATTTTGGAATTTTTATTTTAATTATTATTTTATAATTTAGGAAATTTGAATTTATCAATTAAAATAAGACCTTGATTTTTCATATAATTCTTGGTGGGCTTTGTTGGCACATTTGTTTTTATTAATAGAAAATTAAATTTATTATTACGAGAAAGATGATAGAAATAAAGGCCAGCAGTTAATTAAAATAAAAGCAATTGCTGTGTTCAAACACGAAGATTAAATTAAATTTGCAAAACTAAGGAAAAAGCGGATGAAAGGAGCAATAACATCAAAATTAAAAAAATATTTTCATATTACTACTGGCGGGATTACGTCGGTGTAATACCAGAAAATGCAATCCAAGGTGGCCTTGATAAAACAGGAAATGCAACGTACATAGGGCAGATTTACTTCAAGAATTTCGAACTTTTACCAGCTACCATTTACAGGGGATGCAAAAGTGGCCGTGCATCTGCTTATAACAAAGAAATGCAAAGTGATAAGAACGTATATAAAGGTATGAATAACACTTTCAATTTGAAAGAATGGACAATTTAACATTAAAAAATTGCTTTCCATTGATTCAAACTCCGTTTCATTAATGTAATTTAACTAAATAATAATTAATAATATTCCGAGTTCCTTGGAAGGTTTGGAAATTGCTTGACCAAAGCTCGTATTTGCCATTTATGGATGGTTGGTTCGCATTGCATCAAAGACCATTTAATTTAAACTTTGTATTAATGATCGAACTGATTCAAACACGTAGAGATATGTAGTTGCCACCCGCAAGCCTAGATCTCTTCAAAACAAATAAATAAACTTAAACTCGACCATTGTGAAACAAATACTCAAAAAAGTATTTTGCAGATCTTATGTTCGAAGCATCCCGACAAGTTTGCATGGCTTAAAACGAAAAACGAAGAAACCCACCTCTTGACCAACTTCGTTCACTTCTTTGAGGGAGGTTCAGAATTTGGACAGCCCCTTAATATAGGACGTGTTAATCACGATGGAGAAACTATTATAGGCAAAATCTTCAGCTATCTTTTGGACAACAAAGGTTTGTGGATTCCCTGTGATGGACACGAATGTCACTTTTTATCGTACGAAATATTGATTTACAATTATTGTGGATGTAATAAAGGTTAGGTTGAGCTAATATTGTGTAGACATGGTCGGTAATAAATGTTAACTAATAACATACTGTTGTATTAATTAACCCATAAGCATATAACAAATACAACGAAATAAATCTGATAATTTGTAGCTTGTGATAATTACTACAAAATTTTTTGAAGCTCCAACAAAAAATCCCGAAAAACTGATACGTAAAACTTTCGAGGAAAACTAGTAAATCGTAATTTATAATATTTTTTTAATTATTTTAATTATTTTAATCATCCTTTTAAATTCAGAATTCAACAACAAATGTTGAGAAAATCAGCCAGTCATATAATTAAAACAAGTCCAGGGATTTGGAAAACCTGCAATATCAGAGTTCAAGGTTTTTATCTTGAATTCTGATAACTCCTTTGCAATAAACATAAACATAGCCATACAGCATTCCAACATTTCAGTTCGTGCAGTTAAATTTAAGATACTTCAGAATGAAGGTGGATTTTCTCTTCGGCTTTGTGATTTTTCAGTTTTATGTGGCTGACAAGATTGCTTTTGGAACATGCCAGGTTCCTTCCCTTCATCATGACTCATCTCAAGCTCCAGGTGAATATTTAGGAATTTTTATATTATTAATTGTTTAGGAAATGTGAATTACTTAATTAAAACAAAGCCTTAGTTTTCTTTGGTGGATTTTGTTGAATCTTTTAATTGTTTTCATTATTAGAAAATTAAGGATTACTATTAGGAGAAGGATGGAAAATGGAAAAACCAGTCGTTAATTAAAATAAAATTAATTGTTTTGTTCAAAAACCATGATTAAAAAAGGGGCAACAACATCGAAGTTAAAGAAAATACTTTCAGATTACTACTGGAGGGATTACGTTGGTGTAATACCAGAAGATGCAATCCAAGGTGGTGTTGATAAAACAGGAAATGCAACGTACGTAGGACAGATTTACTTCAGGAATAACGAACTCTTACCAGCTACCATTTACAGGGGATGCAAAAGTGGGCGTGCATCTGCTTATAATAAAGAAATGCAAAGCGATAAAAATGTAAAGGTACGAATAACCAATAACACCTATACTTAATGACCAATTTAACAAAAAAAAAATTGCTTGCCACGAGTTCGGGACGCCTATTTACGAAACGTCGGCGTCGGTTCAAATACTATCTCATTCGTTTATTTTTTTAAAATGTAAGGATTTGAATAATATTCGGAGTGGTTTGAAAGGTTTACAGTTAATCTTCTTATGCTTAACTAAAGTTCATATTGGCTCTTTATGGAACGTTGCTTCACATTCCAACAACTATTGAACTTTGTGCTAATAGCAAACCAATCGATTGAGGTTGAATCTCTTCTAATAATTAAATAAGCTTTAAACTAGACTTACTTTAGGTTTGCAGACACAGATCCTCAAAATAAATGTTTTCAGATCTTATGTTCGAGGCATCCCCATAAATTTACGTGGATCGTCACGAAAAACGAAGAAACTCACCTTTTGACCAATTGCCACATCGTAGTGGGAGGCTCAGAAGTTGGACAAACCCTTAATATAGGGCGAGTTAATCACGATGGAGAAACAATTATAGGGAAAGTCTTCAGTTATCCTTTGGACAACAGAGGGTTGTGGATTCCCTGTGATGGACACGAATGCCACTTTTTATCGTACGAACTATTAACTTACAATTGGGCTGTTAATGATTGTCCTGATTGTATAGAACCTCGGTTAATCTTTTAAAATCTGTGACCGCCTTCTTAATCTGTTTCTTTATGGTTGATTTAAAAAATCTGCTGTTTTGATTCATTGTATGCAATGCATTTCTCAGTGTTGTATTTAGTTGAATTAATAAATTACCAGTTTGCTTTCAACCATGACATTTTTGAGCATGAAACAGATAACAAGTTGTTGTTGCCTGCTGCACCAAATTTGGAGCAAAAATCATATGACTGAAAGATTATTAGCTTTATTAACATCACACAGTAACTTTACTGCTAATGATGGCACTCTACAGTAAACATTTTGGTGTGTTCTACAGCCTTAAAGATAGTTTATTAGCTTAAGCCTTTCATAAGTTTCTTAAAAATAATCCTTAAATCGACCATTAATAGTTTTAGTAACTAAATAAGCTTTACAATTCCATCTTAAACGTTTCTTAACTATTTAAAATAATTATTTTCGTGTTAAATATCGTTTAGGAAACCTAAACGTTTGCTGAAAAGTACATTTTATAAAGCAAAATGTAAGGGAGGGATGTATCTGAGGGCGTCGTTTATATAACTATCTAATTTTTCCAAATCTTTTAGTAAGGGGTTAATTTTATTAATGATTTGTTGATCTCTTGTGTCTCTTCTTTCGACTATTTTGCGTAAGACGGTTTGTAATTGGCCAGCGGATGTTCCTGTTGATGATTCAGCTAAAACTTGGATGACATCTGAGGCATATCCCTGAAAAATGCATTTAAAGAATTTTAGGCCTTTGCTGCATAGACAACACATTTTACATTTGGTGGACAAGAGGTACGATTGGTTGCCTATTCAAGGCGAGTAAGGGGTAACAAAACAAATATTTTTTCGCCGATTGCGATAGTCATAGGGGTTTCTTGTTGATTATTATTTTTCTATTCTATAATCAAGGAAAATTCTGATTACATGTACAAAATAATCAAAGAAGTAATAATTTTGACAACAAGCAGAGTTCCAATACCGTAAGCCACAAATAAAAATGTGAACAAGGTAGCAAACTTTTAAAAAAGGATCCTAATAGGCCACAAAACACACAAAGGAAATCTAATCCTACAACTGAGGGAAAACAAAATTAAAGGTGATTAAAGGAAACAAACTTACCCCATATTTATTTAATTGCAACTTCTTCGACTCTTTATTCAACATATCATACAGAGACAAAAGGGTAACGTATGCCCTTGTCGGTGGAGGTCTTTTATTACCAATGACATAATTCCTTCCCTCAAAGTCGTCATAATTCTCTGAAAACTTCCGAGCTTGCTGTTCATCGTCGACAAAGTCATAATCCTCAATTGTGTTGATCTGTTTTAATAAATCGCTCGGTCCTTGACCTAATAAATCCAAATCATCCGGCAAATAAGCAATATAACTCGGTGCCCTTAATAGTTTAGCCCTTTCACTCCTTGAATTCCTCAAATTTGATCCAGAATCGGCTTGAAACGATCGATATTCCCCGTGCGGTGCACCTCCCTGACCGTTGAATTCCAAAGGATATCTATACCTATCGAAATAATTGAATCCTTCAGGATTTTTAAGCCTTTGGACGTATTCTTGGTAGGAAGTACCCCTGGAAAAGTAAGCTGCAGGACCTGGGGGATTTTTAGGGGCGTATATTCCAGGTCTGTGATGTGGGGTTGGACGTACTGTTGTTGTAGTTGTTCCACTTGCTGGTTTTAATTCGTATTTCATTAAATCTGTTAAATGTGCGATTATCTGCATGCCAGCTGGTAGAAAGGAACTTAGAAGGATTGGTTTTTCTACTGCTGGTGGACCACGAAGCGGTACGTTGAGGCTTGTGCATGGCTGAAGTAATCAATTAATGCTTGGTCAATGAGTTAAAAAATATGTAAATATTTGTTTTTTAATCACTAAAACCCAGAACTTTTGAAGTAACATTTGACCTGAGAAAATTCTAGCAGAAGTTCATTAAACTTTGAAGTTTATTAGAAAAATTTTGTGTATTCAAAATACGTCAAATAAATCAAATAACTTTGCCTGATTTTGTTAAAAACCTGTTTGGTTTGATTAAATTGGATTTCAAGAAGGATGAATTCGAAAACTAGTCCTTTGTTAAAGAAATTTACAAATTCCCCAAAAAGGAAATGTGGTTCTTTGTTTGCTTTTCAAAGAATATGTTTGGGCTTTTGTCTTCCCATTGGTTACTTGCGACATTATGAATTAAAAATGATCAAAATAGAGTTAACTATCCAAGGTTAGAAGGTTAACAACACACTTGTGTTGACAATTTAAGAAACGTTTACCTTTTAGAATTTTTAAACGTGAGATTAGAAGGTCTTGCATTTTTTAAATTTGTTTTTAGGATATTAAAGGGTTGAAGTGATATTAAAACATTTTCAAAGAGAAAGTGGAACAGGAATCGTGCCCAAAACGAAAAGCATAAAATCTTTTTGAAAATGAAAATTGTATTTCTTTTTAATAAAAAGTCAAGCAAATTAGGCAAATCCTTTAAATTGTTTGAACACATTTATCTCTTTTTCATTACGTATCAGAAGCCTCTTGTAGCTTCTACAAAATTTTAAAGAAGCAAATAAAAGGAAATTTCAGCTTTTAATTGCCCAGACTTTAAATTAGCCTTCGTGATAAATGTTTAATATTATTACACCATGAATCTAAAACGCTTTCGTAACTAATTTCTGCTAAAAAAATTAAACAAACTTAAATTTTGATTTATCAATATCAAAAAAAGAAACAAACTCAACTTGTATAACTTACCTTATAAGTTCCAACGACGACAAAAATCGTAACAAGCATCACTTTACACATTTTGCTTCTAATTAAAAGTGCAAAAATAAACAACAAAATTAACGAAAACTGATTAACTCGAAATCAACTTAAGAATAGTCTGGGCGTCGAAAAACAAATACAGCACACTTTGTGCCCGGTTGGCTATTAAGGTAAGCAAAGTGGATCTTAATTTATGTTTGTACAGGTCGTTCAAGAACAATGTGATCTACTTTCGAACACAATTAAATTGTTTATAAATGCAGGCAGTAGCTTCTCACACGGCCACGATTGATCTGTGCTAAAATGTCTAAGCTCATAACAGGATCTACCTTGTGCAGTGATTTAATCGATTTAATTAACCACTTTCGGGGCACACTGTATTTGAAAAACCGATAACTTAAACTGAATTCTTGAGACGAGTTTTTTAACGACGTATTTTTATTCAAACAAGTTGTGGATAATCGATTCTGATCTTTAATAACGTACATTTTATGTATCTTTATTCTAATGCACTTTTAAGTCCTTGAATGTGTTGTTGAACTTTTTGATTTTTGCAATAAAATTAGTAAGATGGGCCAGGATTTTTTTCTATTATTTTTATATAAAAGAAATTGTAAACATATTTTATTAGAGGTGAAACTTATGGCCCGGAATATTTTGGCGTGGGCTAAATTAACGTTAATGGTCAGCTCTAAATTTTTATTAAAATTAAGTTCAACAAACTTAGACAAGCTTACATTTTTGTGTAACAGAAAATTGCCTTTTGTGGGCACAGATTGATTCAGAAATGTGTATAAATGATAATCAGGAAAACGGTACTGGCTTTTACGAGTGAAATGCATACAAAAGGTTATAAAAATCGCATTACGTAAATTATAAACGGTTTTAGAATTCGTAATGATGCATTGAGTTTAAAAATTCGTCACGTTGATCTTAAATCGTTTACCATTAAAATTGTGCACTTTTTTGTAGGAATTTTCAAACAGCTACATTTTTATGTATTTATTGAAAACATAAAAACTATTCACACATAAAATCTTCAGTTTTGGAACTCTTACAGCACCAGGAGACTTCTTTAGAATCATTGATCATCTACATAAAACAAAACCTGACTTAAAAATACCAACAAGAACCGTTGTATTCGCATTAATCAATTTATGTCATCATTGTGGTACAGATTTTCTGGTCATCATGATTAAACATTTTTTTTTAGGTACAAAACATTATACACAGTGTGATTTTAAATGGTTGAGGACAATTTGAATTTGGCGCCACAGTTTTTAGTGTATTTCATATTTTGAATTTGGCTAAATTGGATGAATTTGGTAACTTTCACTGTCAAATAGCAGGAGCAACTCGTTAACTTTGTTGAAGGTTTCTGGGTTTTTGCACTTTGTTGCTTGGTTTTCGTAGTTGTATTTGTGTTGTGAGTTGTGACCTGTAGTCTGGTGGCGGAAAACCGATTGACATTCGGCAACGGTAGCAGATAGAATCCTAAGGACTGAACCGCAAAATATTGTCGCTTTTCGATTCTAAATAAATGGATAGTTTAAAAATAAAACAATGTATTGAAAATATATTTTGAGAGCTACAAGTTTAACAAAAGAATTACGTAATATCAACACATTTTTAGTTTTTATTCCGTTTTCCAAAATTCTTGACTTTTTCCGGGACACCAGCCATTAAAGGCCAACGCGCATTTAACCACGCCACCGCGCGCCACGCCGGACGGCAATTTTTAAATTACATTGGTTGTTATGGAATAACGCGCCGTGGCATGGCGTGGACAAGTGCGCGTTATTCCATAACAACCAATGTAATTTAAAAATTGCCGTCCGTGGTGGCGCGCCGTGGCGTGGTTAAATGCGTGTTGGCCTTAAGTTTATTAATACCTCTTGAGTCACTTGCTTCGACTATTTATTCCACTTGGATTTAAATTCTTCGACGTCTTTTACTTGTTCATGGCTGTTTCGAAGCTTTTGTTTCACGAGAGCCCAGTATCTTTCAACGGGGCGAAGTTCCGGGACATTTGGAGGATTAAGTTCTTTGAGGACGAAATTCACATTTTTGGTAGCGTACCACTCGATCGTCGATTTTGCTTAATGAGAGGTGGCCCAGTCCGGCCAAAACAATACAGATGTTTCATGCTTATTCAAAAGTGGCATCAATCTTTTGTTCAAACATTCTTTAATATAGATTTCAGTGTTTAAGGTACTTTTTGTAAAAAATTGCTGACTTCGCAGCCCACACTGGCAAATTGCTTGCCAGACTAAGATTTCGGCACCGAATTTTTCAATAGAAATGGTTTGTTCTGCAACGCTAGCGCTTGTTCTACTCTCAACAGTATAATACTGAGGTCCAGGGAGGGAAGAACAATCCATTTTCACATATGTTTCGTCATCCATAACTATACAACTTGAAGAGTCCTTAAGAACTTGGTTGAACAACTGCCGTGCCCATAACGAAAAAACTTATAGAATGAATTGTAAACTACACTTAAATTAAATGACAAACTGTACACTTTTACTTGACAGTTCATTTAAAACAATATACACTGACCGGCAAAAAAATCCGACCACCCTGAAATATTTTATAAAGGGTTCCCTTAACCGCATATTTTATAACTAAATAAAGAGCTAAGCTGATTTTTCTTAGTTATCAATGTTTTAAGATGCTTGTTCCATTCCAAAATACCCCTAGTTTTAATGTTAACAGGCGAGATTCTCTTCTCAACAGCATTAACATGTTACCGTAAATCACGGTTGAATGACGTAATTCAGGCTCGAGGAGGACATACAGGCTAATAATAATTTACCAGAAGGTCCATTAAAAACAGCCACCTTTATTTTTTTTTGCAATTAAAAGAAAATCGATTTTTCACTGTTTCTTTTTTTACAAATTAAATTTATTTCTGAGTTTATTTGTCTTATTTTCTTAACTAATTTGTGCATGCCGTATCAACAATGAATGGTTCTTCAACCTAATGCCAATCCTTAGTTAAATTAATGAACGTTTAAGTGTTTTTGTGAAATATTTCAAGATGGCCGGTTTTCTTTGCCGGTCAGTGTAGTTGCAGTTGAACCAGACGACTTTGTTAAAATGACAATTTTTTTCGGTTTAGTCCTTAGTTAAGTTACTAGCCAATGCGAACACGTTTCGCGCGACGATTAAATACCAAATGTCCCCAAATAACAATGATGAAGAAAGTGAATACTCCCTTAGTTCCCAGCAATTTGCCAACGCTCGATTACTACGGCAGTCGGGAAGGGAGACAAAGAATGGGCTGTAAGAGCACTAAAAATACAGTTCTAATGGGCGATTTTAACACTAAATTAGGTAAGAGGTAACTTTTTGTCGTATCTAGTACAGAAAACGCACTTTGCTAGTGGGAAAAATAACTTTTTTGTAAAGGCATGCTTGATTTTTCGAAACTAAAATTATGACACAAATTAGTTTGGTTCTATTCAAGCAGGGCTGAACCCCCGAAGATGAAATTTCAAGTCAAAAATTTTCAGACTTTTTCACCTATTCATGCGTCGATCCGGGGACACACTGTATATACCGGGAATATCTATTTTAAGAAAAAGAAGCAAAGAAAATGGATTTGTGGAGTCCAAACTTATAAAAACGAAATAGACTTTATCATTAGTGACAACAGAAACATGGTGAAAAATGTAGAAGTATTGAACAAATTTGAAACTGCAAGTGACCATCGAGGGGTCGTTTTTATCTTCCCGGAATAGAAAACAAAATAAACAATTACAGAACTAAAAAAATCTATTTTTCAATACAATCCCCTTCCTTAACAATGCAGGTATTAGAACGTTTCAATAACAACTGCAAACCGTGATAAAAATATTCTTTTGTTTTTGTCTTAAAATGCCTCTCAACTGCTACTATGAACTCATTATCATGGACAAATTTTCTTCCTCGGATGTCTCTTTTCAAATTTGGGAATAGAAAATAGTCCGAGGGAGCCAAATCGGGACTATAGGGCGGATGGTCCAGTTCTTCAAAGGCGCAACTATCCATAGCAGCCTTGACTGTTTTTGCCTTATAAACGGTCGCATTGTCGTGCAACAGCAGTATCCCCTTGCTTAGCTTTCCCCTTCTGTTTTGTTTAATTGAATCCCTTAAACGTTGTAATAAGCCCGAGTAGTATTCCTCATTTATTGTTTGGCCCTTTTTTAAGTAATCTATTCATAATATGCCCTCACAATCCCATAAAATGGTGACCATTATTTTTCCCGCTAATGCAGGAACCTTAACATGCCACTGCATTGACTCTTGTTTGGAGTCTGGGTCATAATAATGAACCCAAGTCTCATCTCCCGTAACAATTCTTTTAATTATGGAGTCGGGGTCTTCTTCACACAAACTCAAAAATTGATTACAGACTTCAATTCTGTGCTGCATTTGAAAGGGAGAAAGCATTCGGGGAACCCATCTTGCACATACGTTTGACATGCCCAAATATTCATGCAAATTCCTAAAAATAGTGGGTTCTGATGCACCAGTTAATGCTGCTAACTGCCTCTTCTTTAGTTCGGCGTCTTCTAACACTAAACACTTAACTTTATCCACAACTTCTGCAGTAATCGTTTCAGTGGGACGGGCGAATCTTGGATCGTCTTCTAATGATTCTCGACCATATCTAAATAATTTGGACCATCCATAAATGGTTGATTTGGAAGGACACCGGTCACCATACACGGCTCTCATTTCTTCAACTATTTTTTGAGGACTTTTTCCCTGTTTGGTGAGGAATTTTATAACCCAGCGATACTCGACTTTATTCATTTTGACCTCTTAGCTTGACACGTCTTCAAAAACCAGAAGATAGCTAAGCTATAAATTTGACAATTGTTTTATAAATTGCCATATGTTGTTTCAAGGCATAGATGATTTTAAAAAGAGAAATAGAAAAACTCCAACCAAATTACAAAGTACTTATTCCGGAAATATAAAAACGACGCTCGTACTATAAATGTAAACTTAAACAAATGCATGATACTAAAACAGAAACAAAACAATCTAGTGAGATGATACTTAATTGGATGTATATAATTAAGGTTAAGTTGTTTGTTTAATTTATAAAAGAAAAATGTTATTTGCCAAATATAAGTAATGCAGATTTTAAATTATTAAAAAATTGTAATATAATTTTAAGATAGCTAGATTAGATTTAAGTTATGTGAAAATGTAAATAAGTTATTGTTATAATGTTTGTTAGTAATAATTAGCTAAATTGGTAGTTATAGAAATGTAAAATAAGTTACTATTAGAAACCTTGTAAATAGTTGTTATAGTGAAAAACAATTTAGATAAAAATATCTTGGATACAGAAGAAAACAATTTAATAAATAAGTGATATTTTTGCATTAAAAGGAGCAACAACCAAATAGGTTTGCTCAATTGCACGTTCCAAAATAATAAATATCAACCGATTATTTAACTTTAAATAGAGTTAATAATCATAAGAATCATTTATTGAATCGAAAGGAAGCGAAATAGAAGCAGAAGCAATTGAAAATTTGAATTTCAAGCAGAAGCAATTGAAAGTCGAAATTGGAGCAGAGGAAATTGAGCATTAAATTTGAAACAGAGGCAATTTGGATTTTGGGGGTGAAATAGAAATTTCAAACAAAACCCAGGAACCGGTGTAAATAGTGAGTGTAAATACCGTAATTATAAGATAGGTTTAAGGCAGGGTTGATAGGAAAAAACGATAATAAAAAAAATCTGCATTATAAGTATTTGAGTAATTTTATTTTTATTTGGGTAAAAATATACTTAGAAAGATAACAAACAAGGAACCTAATTAACGACCTGAGATAAGAGCAATGCAAACAATTAAGTAAAATTAAAGAGCAAAGCAAGGGATAATTGTAAATATTGAATGTGGGCTTAATAATAAATAAATTAAATTTAAATAAAATCTTTTAAAAGAGCAAGACCATTTCAATAGATATAGACGCAATAAAAAGCGATGTAGTAAAATACCAGCTCAAAATTAATGAGGAACTAACAAAATGTATAATAATACATTAAAGTATAGAAGACCTGAATAAGAATTTACTGGACGGAATAAATAGAGCAGCAGGCCGGTATAGAAACAAAGAAATCGAAAATGCGTGACCAAACAAGACAACTGATGGATAAAAGGAAAAACCTGAAAGGAAAATATGGAAACCGATTTGTGGAATACATCGAGATACAGAAGTTAATAAGGGCACGTATCAAAGAAGATATAAGAGTTTAAATTTACAATGAACGGAAAATAGAGGAATGTATAGAACAGAACAAACGCATGAAAATCCTTATAAAACACTTAAACACAACACAGAGAGAAATAACTAGTTCAACTAAGAAGACAGGATAATAAAACCGAGATCCTAGAAAGTATCGAAGTATATTATAGAGACATGTGCAATTCTAAAACAAGCGAGAAAGAAGTGTATGGTAATAAAACACAAGAGTTAAATACAGGTTCAGAGGACATAGACATTAGTAAAGAAGAAATAATGAGAGCACTAAATCAAACAAAAGAGCCCCAGGTGAGGACGGAATTATGGTAGAACTACGTAAATATGGGGGCCAAAATGTATTAAATGCTCAAGCACAGCTATACAACGAATGTCTACATCAAGGAGAAATTCCCAGCCAATGGGAAAATGCAGCTGTTATCTTACTACCCAAAAAGGCAACATAACAAAATTACGAAATTGTAGATTTGTTAGCCTGTTGTCTAGTCTATACAAGACTCATAGCCTCAGCAACAAATTAGGTGCGTATCAGCCTAGGGAACAAGGGTGGTTTAGATCAGGCTGTAGCACATTAAACCATCTTTAAACTATAAAATTATTGATTAAAAAATGTACCGAATATAATATACCCCTGACTCTCGGATTTGTAGACTAGCAAAAAGCGTTTGATACCATAGAAATTTGGGAAATATTACATATTGCCGCATAGACTACAGATACACCAAATTACTAAAACATATACAGGGTGTCCCTAAAATGCCTTAAAAGCTTCAGGTAGCCTTTTGCTACAACCGATAGAGACCCCAAAATTGCAAGCAGGAACTTCCTATCGCGCTTAGTTTCTTCATACGAGACAGTTAAAGAATCTTAAACTTGGCAACACTGTTGAAACTTGTTTACTTGGAAAAATACCATGTTCAAAATTTTTGCCACCGACTTCACAACACTTGAGGGTCCTTGTAATGATGGCCTGCTGGACACGCTGCAGCATTTCTTCATTAACGGTTGCTGCTGCTTCACATATACGAAGTACTAGCTCTTCTTGATTTTCAACAGGCGTCACATACACATACACTATGGTTTTCAAATAGCCCCACAAAAAGAAATCCAGTGGTGTTAAATCTGGGCATTGGAGGCCAGGCTACTGTACTTCTCCGCGGCCGATCCATCTTCTTGGATAAAATTCGCTAAGCCAGTTTCTCGTTCTAGCTGCATAATGGGACGGTGCCCCATCTAGTTGCATCCACATATCGCAGCAAAATATGAACATACAGTGTGTCTCACTCTAGACCGCAATATTATCGATTTAAAAAATTCCTTTTTTTCTGATTATACCCCTCACTAAATTGTACTTTTAGGGTATGTTACTTTTCCTTCATGGTAAAATGCTAATTTACTACGATTTTAAATAAACAGCAAAATTGAAGAAGTTGTATTAGGGATTTTTTATCAAAAAATCTTGTTAATAAAAGTTGTTCGGCATCGTTCAAATAACCTAAATCCAAAATTTCATTAAAAACAAAAAAAATTGAAAACTAATAGAAAAATGTATATATGTTAATGGTGATTAATTTGAAAATACTGTTATTTAAGTAACTAAGCATAGCTTTTGTTATTGTACTGAATTAAAAGAATAAAATAAAAAATCATGGCAAACTTGTGAGATTATTATTCGAATTTTCGGGACTTTCAAAATTCTTTGTTTTTAATGAAACTTTGGATGTAGCTTATTTGAACGATTCCGAACAACTTTTATTAACAAGTTTTTTTGATAAAAAAAATTCCTAATACGACTTCTTCAATTTTGCTGTTTATTTTAAATCGTAATAGACTAGCATTTTACCGTGAAGTGAAAGTAACATACCCTAAAAGTACAATTTAGTGAGGGGTATAATCAGAAAAAAGAATTTTTTTAAATTGATAATACATAAAAAAATACTGGGGTGGTGCCGTCTAAAGTGAGACACACTGTATATATCTTCTAACAATGTTGAGAGTTCGTCGTTTAGAAAGTTCAAGTAATTTATTGTTAGCATACAATCGCTGAGGTAGTACAAAGGGACCTACCAATTTGTTAGGTATCTACGATTCCTGTCCATACATTGACCGAAAACCTAACTTGATAATTCCCTTCTTGCATGACGTGGAGATTTTCATGGGCCCAAATATGTTGATTATGGACGTTAAAAATGCCATTTCGTGTAAAAGTGGCTCCATCTGTCCATAAAATATTATTTATGGGTACTAATCTTGGGTTTCTTCTATGTTGTTGTAACAACCAGCTGCAGAAGGTAATACGTTTCCCATAATCTTCCTCTAACAAATGTTGCACTCTAACTTTGTGGTAGGGATAAAGACCATCATTCTTTATGATCTTGTGGTTTTTGATGCACCTCACCCAACAACTCTAGAAAGGACACAGACGCTAATACTCGGCTCTTCAGTTACCATATCAAGAACCTCCTCTTCTAAGTTATAAGTTATTGTCTCTAACAGTTCTTGATCGACCTCTATCCCAATCTTGAAACGATATTTCCAGTTTCTCGAAGTCTGTGATTTGCAGCTCGAATTACTACGTGGCTTGGGTGTCTTCTATTAGGAAAACGCTGAGCGTAAATCCTAGCAGCCTCATTGCAGTTTTCTTCACATTCTCCAGGAATCCAAATCATATTAACGTACCTACTCGTTTATAGCATACACCATAATGATGAATAAGAAAACCAAAATACGACCAAAGTAAAACACAAATGAACGCAAAAACACGAACTAAATGCAAATTTAACACACAAATCGCAATGTCAGTTCAAAATCGACTTACTTGACACACCTTTCAAACGCAAGCAACAGAATTTCGAATTTTATTATCACAGTACCATGCACCTGCATTGTTGTCAAATTGTACTTTTACCAAAATTATGATTTTTAACAGTACCTACATACTTCCAAAAGAATAACTAAATTGCTAATTCAATAATAATTACCGTTTTTAAATTAATTTTAATTTCAAATAGGTACATGTTTTACTTAATTTCTCATAATCGTTTGGCTAAACTTCAATAAATTTCAGTTCTAAAAATGTGAAGTTTAACACCCTCGTACAAGAGAACTAACGTGCGGAGGAAATTTTTTCTTGCAGTGTTGCCTTAAGAATTCACAAAAGAAAACGTTTACCTGAAGCTTTTAAGGCATTTTAGGGACACCCTGTACACGGATGTCCCGAAACTCCCATTAACGCTTCAGGTAGATAACCTTTTTCTATCATGAAAGATGAACACAAAACTGCAAAAAAAATTGTCCTGCGCAGCTTAGTTTTCTTGTACGAGGGTGTTAAACTTCATATTTTTAGTTGTTATGTCCAACAGCAAATTATAAGGAACTATAAAGAAAACTGTCACGTGGTTTTGCGATCCCGTGTTATTTTGTAATTTTTACAGTTACCTATTTTAAATTATTATTAAGATTTTTTTAGTACGGTCCTGCCCTTAAGTTTGATTCCGTGTCGATTATTTTATTTCTGCTACAATTAAATTTGTTTTGTCTGGAGGACAGGTAAGGTTAAACCTATTTTGGCACGTTCTCTGCTTGTAATTCTACGGATTGTTAAAGTCATTTTGATATGTTTCATTTTTATAAAAGGTTCCCTTTGTTCAAAATCACAAGGTGACCTAATTTCACGCGTATGTCATCATCACATGATGTCATCTTGCTTCCGCTGTTGCAACGTCCCGTGATACCGTGCGGGGGAATCCCCCCAAATTGGACCTCGTCAGCAATTCTATGGCGTTCTTGCGATTCTGCTTCCATTCTCTTCAGTGCGTGAAAGTTAACCAACCATGTTGGGCGTCTTCTGAGACGTGGTGCAGTATTTATCGTAGTCAAGGGTGGGTTTTTACAAAATACCGGAAAGGCTTCCACTATCGGTGATTTCCTCGTGGAGGATCACATTATCGACCTAGTCAGATTCACAGAAGGAAGCCATTCAAAATTCCGGAAAGAAATGGAATTGCGTGTGAGAAGTTTTGTGACAGTGACGACAGTGTTGTCGTGCCGTTCTACACAATTTCCTCCTCGTTGAGGGATCAAGCAAACCCGCCTCCGTTAAGGATTATTCTTCGTTTGTTCCTGCACCCTTCTTCGAAGGAATAGCCCGTCCAGTCTCACGTCGCTCCCTGGCGTTTAAGTACCATCAACATCGCCAGGTAAAACTATACTTCTTTAAGCTGCTCCTGCTTTCTTCGTTTGCCGTTGTTTTTAACGTCAGTTTTATTGCCGACGTTTGCCTCTTGCTGGCAGGTTTTTTCAGTGTTTGAAGCTAATAAGTACCGCCTTTTTGTATTTGCATTTGTGTTTTGTGTGCAACCTGGTTTTAAAGTAGCCGATGCTAGTTCATCTGTTTTGTCCAGTGGTATGTGGTGCAGGCTTGTGAACCTCGCGTTGGGCGGATTCAATGTTCACCTAGCAAATTTGAGGGCCCTGGCAACTCAATTGACTGGCTTATGTGTAGTAATTTTGTTGCAGTAAAGTAACGCAACGATTTCATTTGTGTTCGTCAAGTAAAGACTTTTAGCGTTCAGATTATAGTTTAGTATTTGTCATGTTAAGATATTGTTTTGTATTGTGTTGCATGGGCGAAATTATTTGGTACTTATTGTTAATTTGTTTAATGTATTATTTGTGTCTTCCCATTCTTTGTTTGGAATTAAGGGACTTAGCTTGTGGATATTTTTGCAGTAAGTAACGTAAAATACAGTTCCCTCAATTCTTCTTCCCGTAAAGTAAGTCTCGTATTTATAATTTGTTTTCATGTAATATTTTTGATTGTCTTTTTGTGTAATATTTTTGTATTCATTTTTGTGTCTTTAAATTCATTAAACTTTTCATTGCCAATTTAGTTGGCCTTGTTATTTGCGTTCAGTACTCCCCGATATTATTTGTGTTTCAGTGTTCTGTTTAAGATTTATGTGTAAAGTGTTAAGCCTGTCTACAAGTTTGAGCATTGCCGTTAAGTAAAGTAATTTTCAGTAGCAAGGTAAGTCACATCTTGCGCAAGGTGCAGCTATAACGACCCCTTTCTCCGAGCCTTTGGGAATCTTCTATAATGGGTTTACTCCTTTTAGATCTTTGGGTGATTTTAATCATAGTGGCGCCCTATCTACCGTTTACGACCATTCCCTCTTAAAGGGTTATTAAGTGTTATTAAGTGTTTTTTCAGCGATTCGAACCACCCATCTTCACTGCAGCTTAGCCGCGTGCATCCCGGATTTTGACATCCCCCATTAAATGTCGTGGTGCAGAATAGGCATGTGACAAAACGCATATCTTATCAATAGAAAATAGATTTAAAATAAAAAGTATTGACTATAATTTATTTGTTTTAACTATTCGTATTTCGTTTGTGAAATGCTGTTAAAAGATAAGAAATTTTGTTAAAATTAAACATGGCAACAATGCATATTTTGGTGACGACCTGATATGAACAAAAAATAAAAATGAAAACAAAAATTCAAAATTCTTATGTCAAATTTTGACTACCAGTTGTGACATCAGAAGATTTATTCCAGACTGTAATTTCACTTGCGTTTGATTTGCTTTGCTTCAATCATAATTTGTCTTTGTACCATGGAGTACGCGGCATATGAATCTGCAGACATGATATAGGTTTTAGGAAACTGTCAAGGAAATAATTTGAATGAAGCTGCAAGAGTGTTCGCTATACGTTTTCCCAACAGAAGGCATCCCTCTCATACTGTGATAAGAGCTGCAGATCGCAGACTAAGAGAAATTGGAACCATTATTCCAGCTTATGATATCAACGGAGGTCGACTAAGAATAAAGGAACCCAACTTAGAGGAAAAGGTTTTACAAATACCGGGTGGCCATAAATATCTGTTATCACATTACCTTTGGAATCTACACCGCTTTAATGAAATTGAGGAATTCAACTACGTAACCTAACCTACAAACGTCATTTGTATTGTCACAACTGCCATTGCTATATTGATTATAACAACAGATCAATAAAAAAACCAATTAGGGTAGGCTGTGAAATTGAATTATTTTGAATTGGTACTTTAGCCACATCCACAGAATGACATTTCTGACATGAATTTAAGGTTGTAAACTATGTTTACAATAAAAATGTCAAATTACAAACATTATAAAATGTCATTCGGTGGATGTGGCTAAAGTACCAATTCAAAATAATTCAATTTCACAGCCTACCCTAATTGGTATTTTTATTGATCTGTTGTTATTATTGAAACATAGTGCTAGCGCAGAACAGATATTAATATCTGCTCTGTGGTAACATTTATCGAGTAAATGTGAATTTTATATTTACTCCTCCTAGTTTAAAAACAGACTATAAGGTATTATAATACCTTTTCGGTAGATCACATCATAGTCGATCGAAAATGTAAATTCACTTATATTGAACCACGTTCGAAAATTGACTCGGGACGTATACCGGGTTTACAAATCGTGGACCGGGCGTTTAAGTCGGTGCATGCGGTTAATACGCAAACATAATCTAAAAATGACGGAACAGGGCGTGTTACAACCTATAGTAGACGAAACTATCATCGTCACTATCACTCTCTACTTAGTGTTTGTAGTAATGCAACAATCAATTTTCTTTTCTTATTATTATTATTCATATTTAACCAAAATAAAAAATGCCTCCTGTCATAACAAACTTTGAACATAACCCAAAACAGCGGTACTAGTGCGTTCGATTTTATGTAGTTTGGTAAATACACCGTATAGTCACCGCTTTGTACCGCAACGAACCGACCGGTTTAATTTTCTATACAGGGTGTCAACGAAACCTGGGGCACCCTCATAATTTTTTTATTTTTTAAGATATCTAAATGAAATTTGGTATGTTTAATATACTCTTTAAATGGCATTTGTTGACATAGGAAACAAGTTCCTGTCACTTCCGGTTTCACCGGAATTGACTACAACTTTGTTATTTTAAATGGAACACCCTGTATATTTATACATTTTTGGAATCTCCATTCAATTTTACGTATGGTAGTATCAAGTTCGAAACATTTTGATGACAAAGTAAATTTTTGCAGAAATTAATCTAGAGTGCCATGACTAACGCCAAATGAAAGTCAAGACGCCCCAACACTCGAGACAAATTGTTTTAGAACTTTAACTATTTTAGTTGCTGTATTAGAATGGCCTAAAGTTGGCAAAAATGCTTTTTCGAGAATAACTCTATTTTTTCAAATGGCACTAGGGTGGGACACTAGGATATTAAAAACGAGCGTTTTTCAAGGATTTTATTGATACCAATAACACGGGATTAATATGAAAATGTAATTCGGAATAACACTCTCCGTTCAAAAAAACCATATTTTGGACATTTAAATCTAGATACTGGGTTTCAACTTTCAAAACAAGTGAAACAAATGAAATGCACAAAAAAAGACAAACTTATTACAGTTGAAGTGCTAAAATAATTTGTTTTGAGTGTCGTAGCACCCTGACTTCCATTTTACGAAGGTCATGGCACCTTAGATTAATAAATAAACTCTTCTGTAAGTAGTTATTTTGTCATCAAAATGTTTCAAACTTGATACTACCATACGTAGAATTGAATGGAGATTCCAAAAATGTATAAACATACAGGGTGTTGCATTTAAAATATCAAAGTTGATGTCAATTCCGCCGAAACCGGAAGTGACAGAAACTTGCTTCCTATGTCAGCAAACGCCATTTAAAGAGTATATTACATATACCAAATTTCATTTAGATACCTTAAAAAATAAAAAAATTATGGAGGTGCCCCAGGTTTCGTTGACACCCGGTATATATATAGCGAGTTTGTACAGCCTAGACTGGCCGTGTCTCGCATCCTATATGCCATAGGTCCCTATCTTCCCATAGGTCCTCTGCTAATTCTCGCTTCTCCATTGCCTCTCTTACATCATCGTTCCACGTTCTAGGTGGGCGACCTCTTTTTTTTCTCTCCGGTGGATTCCATTCCCATATCTTCTGTGGCCACCTGTGGGGTTGCATACGTCTCATATGTCCATACCAAATTAATCTCTTTCTCTCTATCTCTTCCATTACTGGTACTTCTATTTCCATTCTTCTTCTAATCTCTTCGTTTGTGATATGTTCCAGCCTACTCACTCCACAGCTTCGTCTTAAATAGTCCATTTCGGTCGCCAACAACTTGTCTCTATTTCTTTTTGTGATTTCCCACGTTTCGGAAGCATATGTTAGGATGCTCTTCACCATAGTGTTATATATATTTATTTTTGTTTGTTTTCTTATATCTTTTGACCATAGTAAAGAGTTAAGCTTTTGAGTTACTTGCTTTGTCTGTGTTATTCTACTTTTTATTTCTTTTTGGCTGTTTCCTTCTTCTGATATCATTACTCCCAAATATTTATATTCCCTACATAATTTTATGCTCTTTCCTTCTATGTCTAGATCCCTTCCCTCCCCACCTGCAACTACAGTATTTTTCACCTAGCATTTGGGTTGACGTCAACTTGCCCCATCCAAAAACTGTCTGTTTAGACACGCATTCGTGCGCAGTAGGTAATGAAAACCTAGTTTAGAAAGAGATGAAGTATAGAGTATAGTTGGATTGTGAATTTATCAACGCACTGTTGATAAATTCACAATCCAACTGACGACACAACCCAAATCCTAGGTGAAAAATACTGTAAGTACTTGGTCTTTTTAAAGTTTATTTTCAAACCCCATCTTTCGTAAGTTTTTGTCAGATTCCTCATCATGTAGTTGATGTCGTCTTCGTCTAATGCTACTACTATTTGGTCATCTGCAAATAGGAGGGAGTGGAAATAGTCATTTTCTATTTTTATACCCATTGGTTTACATTTTTCTTGCCATTCCTTTAGTACTTCATTTATGTATACTTTGAAGAGGGTAGGTGATAGGCAGCAGCCCTGACGCAATCCTTTGGTGATTTTGAAGCCTGGAGATACTTTATTTCCGATCTTTATCTTACTTTCCATTTCATCATACATATCTTTGACTGTGTCGATATATTTATTATTTATGTTTGCTTTCTTTAACACCTCGAACATTTTTGATATAGGGACCGTATCATACGCTTTTTCTAGGTCGACAAATACAACATGTGTTTCTCTGCCTCTTATTTTTCTTTTTTCTATAGCCTGTCTTAGTGCAAAAACATTGTCTACGCATGATCTTCCTGCGGTGAATCCCGATTGCTCTTCTCCTATCTCTACTTCTTTCTCTATTCTTGTTTTTAGTATCTTCCCGTACAGTCTTCCGATTGAAGATAATACACTTATCCCTCGGTAGTTGTCGCAGTCCGTTTTTTTTCCCTTTTTTGTAAATTGGACTGATATAAGCTACTTTCCATTCCTGGGGTACTTTATCCCCTTCTATTAGACATTTATTAAAGATTCCTACTAATATTTCCACGAGGCATTCGGGAGCTTTTTTTATTAGTTCAATCGGAATACTTCCTGGGCCTGCCGATTTTCCATTTTTCATGTGTTTCAAAGCTTCGTAAACCTCTTTTTTTGTAATGCTAGCTATTATTTCCCTTTCCTGTACTTGTCTCCTTTGATCTCCTTGTACCATTTGAAATTCATTTCTGTCTTCATTTAACATTTTTTCATAGTAATTCTTCCAGTCTTCCATTAGTATTAGTTGTATATTAGTACGATTTTGGCAATTTTGCTTCATGTTTTTTATTGTTTTCCATGCCTCTTGCGGTCTAGTGCCACCTATATAGCTCTCTACCTCGCTACATTTTTTATTCCAGGCGTCGTTCTTCGCTTTGACTACCGCTCTCTTCACTTCTCTGTTGGTTCTGGCGTACTGTTTTCTGTCTTCTGGGTCTTGTGTCGTGAGCCATATCTGATATAGTCTTCTTTTTTCCTTTATTAAGTTTTCTGTATTCTTATTCCACCAATACTTCGTCTTTTCCCGACCCTCTTGCTCCCCTAATGCTTCGTTGGCGGCTTCATGTATCACTTTCTTCATTTGGTTGTACCTGCCCTCTGCATTTCCACATATTTCTTCTGTAAGTTTTGCAATTATTCTCATTTTATATAGGAATTGGATGGAGCCTTGTTGTAGTAATTCCAGTTTATAGTTTTTATTCTTTAGATTATCCGAGTAGTCGTTGTTTTCTTCTCCATTTTGTTTTCTAAACTTTAAGTACACTTTCCCTCTTACTAGTATGTGATCCGTGCCACATTCGGCACCTCTCATTGCTCGGACATCCGTTATTTCTAATTTTGATTTTTGCTTTTGTATTATGTAGTCAATTATAGATTTTAATTTGCGTGTCGGTTGTATCCATGTATATTTATGAATATCTCGATGTTGGAAGTACCCATTCATAACTTTTAATTCAAATCTGTGACATAGTTCGATTAGTCTTAGGCCATTTTCATTTACAATATTCTCTCCGAACTTCCCTATCACATTATCATCTTGTTCTGTTCCCGTCCTTGCATTTAAGTCTCCCATTAGGAGTATTTCTTTTCGGGATCCTATATTGTTAAGGAGCGAGGCCAGTTTACTTTCAAAATCGTCCTTTATTGTAATATGTGTATCTTCTGTGGGTCCGTATGCTGCAATTACCACTATGTTGTGTCCCCAAATTTCTAATTCTAACTTCATTATCCTTTCATCTATTTCTTCCCAGTGTTTTATGTTTTTTTTTGAACTTTTTCCTTATCACAATTGCCACCCCAGCTCTTCCTCTGTTTTCTTTCGGAACTCCGCTGTGGAACCATATGTATTCTCCACTTTCTTGATTTCCTGTTCCCTTTTTCTTTACTTCTGTAAGTGTTGCGATATCTATTTGGTATTTTTCTAGTTGTTCAAATACTTCATTTTGTTTGGTACCGATCCCCTGTACATTCCAAGTGCCCACATTCAGTGTCCTTTTTCTTTGCTTTTGTCGTCTATCATTTTTTCCGTCCGGGTTTTTCCGAGGCTGGCATTTAAGATTTATAGCTTTTAATTAAGGTTTTCCGTGAACGAGGTGCTGGCCCGTAGCACAACCCCCAACTTGGAGGACCAGGGGTTTTCTGTTGGGGTCTCCTTCCCTTAGCCGATGGTTCCAGTTTTAAGGCGCTGGAGGCTCGCCTTCACCCTATAACTTTCTGTTATAGGATTTGATTGGCAGGGCTGAGCGATGTTTGCTCAGGCGGTCATTTCCTAGCATTTATGGCATAGTCTATCGACATCGACATATTCCACTAGGACCATTACCAACCCTTTTCTTCTCCCTCCTCCTTTACCCGGGCTTGGGACCGGCAACTGTAGGATATCCTGTCGAGTGTCCTACAGCAGGCGGAGTTTTTTTTTAAATGCCTATTGTTTTTATATTCAAAGGTGTAACCGGTGCAAGTAGTGTATCTAAGCGATCTAAGGCGGGAAAACAAGTTTGCGCATCATAATACACTGCACCGGTTCTGCCTACACTCTGCACCATTTGCACCTATACTTCATTCAAGTTAAAGATAAAGTGGATTTAAACAATGATGGGTGCGTGATCAATGCGTGATCAGCACCTGTGCTGCATTTTGGCTAATGCGATTGGCTAAACTCTCACCACTGCACCCAGCAATTACACGTCGTTGATATCAGTCCATGTCTGGCTTAAAATTATTTTTCTCATTTACTCTTATTATTTTTATTCGATTGTTGTTTACAATGACGAGCGTTGATATGCTTGTTATAAGAAATCAATAATTTTTTTTCGTTATTGATATTACGTTTTTTATTTATTGTACCTAACTTTATCATCGAATAAAAATGTTCTTTATAAAATGTTATTCGTTACCAAATGTCTAATTATTAACATCATTTCAAATTAGTTTTTATTTGGTTTTTAAAATATTTTTTTGCTATACTGGTTTGTATGCATATCTTTACGAATTTCCTTGATACTACCCTGCTCCTTTCAAGCACGTGAACAGCGCATGTACCATGAGATCGAAAAAAAAATGATTCTGAGCAGGCCTTGACTAGTACAACACGATTGGCTACACTGGTTCTAGAATGCTAGTCAAGGCCTGCTCAGAATCATTTTTTTTGTCCTCATGGTATTTGTTTACAACCACTCTATCTTTAACTTGAATACAGTTTACACCAAAATTATTAATCGAACGCACATTTTGTTTGCCATAAATTTTTATGTGCCGGTATGTTCGTTACTGGTCTCGAATTAGCCAGAGCTCTCATCATTTAAGGGTCCATTTTTATTTTATAGGATAAATTCATAGCCAAGTAGATGTATTACTTTTTTAATAATCTTGTATAATTGTCTACGGTGCCGATATAATAACCACTTCCACAAGTTAACCTACTCTTCACATGAGGATTTCACAATTTGTTAACAGAACAGGAGGGTTTATTTTCTATGCAGAACACCATTTGTTAATTGTTATTAACCAGTTGTTCACGTGTTTTCTGTGGTCTGTGGTTAACGTGTAACGTTTTGTTTGCGTGTGCCAATTACATTTTTGCATCTATTTTTAAATAATTACAGGTTAGTTACCAAACGCTATTTGTAATACTCTTAAGTGATTTGTATTATTACAGCAAAATGTGTGAAAGCAATTCAAAGGCTAACCTCGAATATGATTTAGATTTGGATATCATTAAAGAAGAAATCAAACTTGAACCCTACTTGGACAATATAAAAAGTGAGTTCGGTGACGATATCCTTTACAATATCGAACAAAAACATAACTTAAATGAAACTAACATCAATAATAGCCAAAATTTTGAACAGAATACTTTTAAGAGGCAATTTGAACAACATTTGGGTACTCATACGGGAGAAAAACCGTTTGCCCATAGTTTATGTGAATATAGAACTGCAAGTGAAGGCAATTTGAAATTGCATATTAGTAATCATACTGGAGAAAAACCGTTTGCTTGTAATTTATGTGAATACAGGACTGCAATTAAAGGCAGGCTAAACCCGCATATGAAAATTCACACTGGAGAAAAACCATTTGCTTGTAATTTATGTGAATACAGGAGTATAACTAAAAGCCAGCTAAAATTGCATATGAAAATTCATTCTGGAGAAAAACCATTTGGCTGTAATTTATGTGAATATAGGAGTGTAACTAAACGTGATCTGAATAAACATATGCATGTTCATACGGGAGATAAACCATTTTCTTGTAATTTATGTGAATATAGGAGTATAACTAAAAGTTGGCTGAATAGACATATGAGCAGTCATACTGGATACAAACCGTTTGTCTGTAATTTATGTGAATATAGGAGTGCAAATAGAAACCATCTGAAAAGACATAATATAAATATTCATATGCGAGAAAAACCATTTGCCTGCAATTTATGTGAATATAGGAGTGTAACTAAAGACAATCTGAAAAGACATATGAATATTCATATGAGAGAAAAGCCATTTGCCTGCAATTTATGTGAACATAGGAGTGTAACTAAAGACAGTTTAAAGAGACATATGAATACTCATACAAGAGAAAAACCATTTGCCTGCAATTTATGTGAATATGGGAGTGCAAATAAAAACCATCTGAAAAGACATATGAATATTCATACGAGAGAAAAACCATTGGCCTGTAATTTATGTGAATATAGGAGTGTAACCAAAGTCGATCTGAAATTGCATATGGGTACTCATACCGATACAAATATAAAGGAGTAGTTGGGAATAAGAGTAGAGTGATTTAGCCTTAAAAAAACATATAAAATATTAAGATAACTGTATTTTTTTTGTTTTGTGCTATGCTACACTACCTACATAATAATAATAATAATAAAGTTTATTTGTAAATAACATTAACATTACATCAACTAAATAATACAATTGAATTACTTGTAACATTAAAATTTAAATAGGTGATACTCAGAGAAAAAAAAAAATAATAATATTTACAATAAACGGTTAAGACATTGTTTTACAATGCCAACCACAAAAACTGAAAGCAGTTTGCGTGTGGTTTTCATAAAATTAGTTAGCAAAACGAAACAAGTTCAAGTAAGCCATCACTTAGTGCAGGGGTTCCCAAAGTTTTGCCTAGGTGGGCCAAATTGTAAATTCCAAAATATTTGGCGGGCCAAAAAAAAGTGTTATGGAAAAATACGTTTAAATCCATCAAAAGTTAGACACAAAGGAAAGATTTATACTAATTTTATAACATAATCAATCTTTACTTACGACGATAATTACTTTTTATTGCAAACTGTTTATTAACACATTTCACAAATAATTAAACAAAAATAACTAAATAATTTCAAATATAAAAAGAAAAAAATATTAAATTTATCAATCTGAAGTCGGTGAGGGCGTCTGAAGGGCGGCCGTTAAGACAATAAAATATATTCAATCTATAATTATAATAACAAGATATACCGGGTGTCTCAGGTAAGACGCACCATAGGGAAACACCAATGTATTTTTTCAGAAAGGATCCACGATACCTTTTGAATATGTATGAATTCGGTGTTCAACGTATGTTATTGGATTTAGTTAACGCTAGAAAGAGATAGAAATACCGAAGGCGTCTGCCATTGCGACAGGCGATTATTTCATTGTTTATTTTTATATCTGTCAATTTTGATAGCACCTAAAACTTTCATTTACAATAATAGACGCAAAATAGGTAATTTTTTTAATCGCCGTTTCCGCGTTCTGCATATTTTAAATTGAATTCGCCTTATTACAACAGCACACGTAAAGAAAACGTAAGTTACCTAATTCTATAAACATGTAATAGTATTGAATCCTATCAAAAGAAAGCAAATGATCATCAGTCAGGTACCGAATGAACTTAAAAATGTAATGAAAATAAGAATTTGTCTAGTCAGAAGTTATTAATGCAACTTACAAATTTTAATAGTTCATGTAGATAGGTGTGAAATTGATTACACAGAGAAAAAGGCATAATTGGGCGAAGTACAAGTGCAAGAAAAATGTAACAATTATACGTTTACGTAAATAGTGATTTTAGTAAATAATTATGTAAAGTATTATGGCATTATAAATAAATTTTTTAAATGGGAGAGAAAGAAATTATACAATTATACTTATTGTTTTAGTATAATATCTAATAATAATAATGAATCTATAATTGTGCTTCATTGCATTGTAGATGTACATAGATTCTTTAGTAACTGACAAGTTTAACAATTTGACGTTTTGTCGCTGCCAAAATTGACAAATATAAAAAATAAACAATGAAATAATCGCCTGTCGCAATGACAGATGCTTTCAGTATTTCTATCTCTTTCTAGCGTTAACTAAATCCAATAACATACGTTGAGCACTGAATCCATACATATTCCAAAGGCACCGCGGATCCTTTCTGAAAAAATACATTGCTGTTTCCCTATGGTGCGTCTTACCTGAGACACCCGGTATGTATTACATATAAAATTTAGTATTTTTTTAACTGAACAGTTTTTAATTATAATATGATAACATTTATTTATTTTTTTGTAAAAATGTAAATTGCAAATTATCTCTATGAATTCAAGATTGCGGATGATATGACATCGCGGGCCGCATTTCTAGGGTTTGCGGGCCGCATTTGGCCCGCGGGCCGCACTTTGGGAACCCCTGACTTAGTGTATCACAAAATAGGTATATAAATAAATAAATATGCGGAAATATAATAAATTACTAAAAATAAGGAAAAGAAGATTATATTTAGTTGACATTATATATTAACGTAGCAAGTCCAAAAATATTTTTAACAACATACCTACATCATTTTTCATTTTATAGTGCAATTATTTAAAACAACGAAGCTCTTGTATAGCATCCCAACTTAGAGATGATATCCATTGTTTTGTGATAAATTTAAGGTTATTTTTATTAATATTTAATTTATTAGACTGCAGATATGCATTAAATTTATTATATAATTTTGGGACATAATATAAGAAACAATTTTGTCCAAAACTTTTATTCATTCTGATTAATTCTGCCCTGTTTTGCTGCCTTGCACGGGTCTCATATTTATGCTTAATATATGAGATACAATCATCGTTTTTATACGTATATTGTAAAACATTTAATAAATATAATTTTGAAATTGGAAGTAAATGTATGTCTTTGAAGAGTAAGGTAGTTGGATATGTAATCGGTTTCTTTAACATCACTTTAAGGATGGTTTTTTGAACAGTATACAAGTACTTAATATGAATATTGTAAGCAGCTCCCCAGCCGATAATCCCATAACTCAAAAGCGATTCCACCAACCCATAGTAAAAAACACATAAATTTGTAAAGGACATAACTTCACGTAATTTTTTGAAAATGTATATTGTTCTTCTTATTCTATTTGTAAGATTTTTTATATGTAAATCCCATCGCAGGAAACAGTCAATGGTTATACCTAAGTACACAATTGATTTAGCAGAGGCAATTGCTTTACAACAACAGTTATTCTGAGTACAGTCATTTGTATGGATTTTTAGTTCATTAAATTCAGGTTGTTTCTGTGAATAGATGCTAAACGGAATGAATTTAGTTTTTTCGTGATTTAATGTTAAGACATTAACATCCAACCACCTTTTAATTGTTCTCATGTCCTGTTCAGCCATTATTTTAATATCCTGCCATGTATTACCCTCAACAAAGAGTACCGTGTCATCAGCGTATGATGCCAAATTTCCATTTATTTCTATCTTAAGCAAATCGTTAATATATAATAAAAAAAGCATTGGTCCAAGTACTGTACCTTGTGGTACTCCACATGTTACTACTTGTGACAAACTTTTAGTATTATTTATTTTAACTGTCTGTAATCGCCCTTTTAGATAAGTTTTAAATAGGTGTAATACATTACCTCTGATTCCCAAAATCTCCAATTTTTCTAACAATATATCATGGTTGACAGTATCGAAAGCTTTTTTTAAGTCTAAAAATATTCCCAAACAGTTCTTAGAATTATCTAATGATGAATAAATCTGTTTAGTTAGTAAAGCAACTGCATCACTTGTACTTCTGCCTTCTACAAAACCAAATTGTTTAGTCGACAAAATTTTATTTTTCAAAAGAAAGCTTGTAATTCTTTTTTTAATTATTTTTTCAAATAATTTTGTAATATTTGTTATTAAAGATATTGGCCTGTAGTTACCTAAGGTTTCTAAGGAACCGCTCTTGAATACAGGAACGACGATGGATTGCTTAAAACAGTCTGGAAAATAACCTTGTATAAAACATTCGTTAAATATTTGTGACAGTGGTACTGCAATATTTCCAATAATAAATTTTAATATTTCGGCGGTCACATGATCAATTCCTGGCGATTTTTTGTTTTTCAATGTTTTAGTAATGCTTATTATTTCATCAGGTGTGGTGGGAATGAGAAAGAATGTATTCTTATTTTTTTGTATATTATTTAACATATTTGTTTGTTCTTCAAGATTTATTTTAATTTTCTCATCAAACACAAGTTACAGCCATTACTAAGTTTTTGATGACGTCCTGTAAGGAATATTTTGACGGCTGTTTACTATGATAAATTTGGGCAGCAGATAAAGAATTTTCATGCATCTGGACTAGTTTTTCTTAAATATTTGTTTAAATAAATAAAGGAAGTCTCTTTAGAATCATTTATTTTTAACTTTTAAATTCCTTTCAACCTATCTAATAAAAATTACAATTAAGATACCTCAAAGATGTGATTTTATAGGATATAATTGCTCTGAAGATAAAGCTGGTTCACTTTTCTAAAAGAAATTACAGAAATACAAATTAAATTAATTTCTAGTATTAGTAAATAGGTTTATTGACTTTAATAATATTGGTCGGTATTCTGATCTCATATTTAAATTTAAAGTCATGTTTAATTACCATGGCAACATTGCGTATCTCTGTTATACACTGTAACTGTAAATTCTTTAACCATTTTATTTTTGTCATTATTTGAGTTTATTTTCTAGTAATTCGTCTTTTGATCAATAGAGCGCATTGAATTCGATTATCATTTTTCAAAAAGAATTGCCAAGGCATTTCTGGACACGCAGTCGTCTGATAAATTTGTAGCAGGCATGTTCGTTAAGTGCTCTCTCTGTAAAGAGGATTCTAAAAGCAGATTTATTTAATAGCAAATTGGTATCTTTGTTTCTTTAAACATATTATATTGGTGTTAATTACCATTTTGCGCTAGAGAAAAGGATATAAACGACAATTTACATTAAAGCCGCCCAATATCTTAGGTTGGTGAGTTCAATATTGTTTATTAGATAGATATCTTATGTTTAATTTTTGTTTTAGGCTTTCATTCAGTTTTTTTTTATTCCTAATTTTGATTGATTTGATTTGTGGGTTTATTGCGTGCCTATTTCAATCCTGGTCATTCGTCCCAAACGTATGGCGTATTGTATGGCGTGCTTATCAGTTTGGATGCAGGTGTTTTAAATGGAAATTTTCTATCGGCGTTGTAAGAAAGTTATCATACTTACATACTGGAAATAATTTGGAGATTTAGGACATCGAAGTGAATTGCTCTCAAACACTTATCAGTTCTCTCCAAATCACAGGCCAACATAAGGTCAGAGATTTTATATATTTCATTGCTCAACTCGACACCTGTTTTATTCACCTGCGGAAGAATTTCTAAATGATATTTAAAGTACAAATTAAATAGGTACTATTTGTATATATTATTTGTATTATAATTTTTGTATCACTGACGAAAATGAACTAATTGATTTATATATATATTGACGGTTATATGGGAAGTTTATTTCCAAAATTATTTAACCTTTAGGTGATCATTTAATCGGAGTGCTTCGCAAGTTGCGGTTAACTTATATTGATTAATGTGTAATTACATTGTATATAAACTATATATTGGGATAAGAGCTCATACCCTGATAGTTGATTTAAAAATATAAAGTTCGAGTTAGGGAAGTTTATATTGAAAACGAATTGAGGTATATAAATAATACAAAGTAAGTTTTTATAAAAAAAAGGAACTTGCGTCGTCCCTATCCGTGCTCTAAATATATTTTCTTTTATTTATTATTTGGTACGTTTAGTAAAATTACGTTTTCTCCCTCAACCCGTCATTATTATTGGTTTTGTTTTTTTTTTGTTTATAACATCATTTGTTAAATTTATATAATAATTTACTTAAGTACTTTGTACATATTTGCGATGCATTATATTATTTTGTGAATTTCACTTTATTGTTTTTTTTTTTAACGATTTTGGGGAGTCTTGATTACTTAATTTGGGTCAGTTAAGAATACTACATTTTATTGTGCTTCTTCTGATTGTGGGCATTCGACCCTGGCGCCCAAACTATTGCATAACCTACGCCCATTGAGTGAAGTCGGAGGAATAATTTGTCACCGCCATCCCCAAATTCGATCTTTATTTAATTTAAAGAAAAACCCGTGACAACACATATAAAATTATATAAAGCTATATCGTTTTATGTTTACGCTAAACACGACTTTAAAGGCAACTTTAAACATAAGATCAAAATAGGGCAGATTGTATTTGTTTTGTTAATAAAAATGTTATTGTTATATTGTTTAGATGTTGGTTGTTTCATTTATTACTTTAGACAGTTAATAACAGGAAATTAGTATGGCGCCAAATTCAAATTGTCCTCAATCATTTAAAATCGCGCTGTATGTACGAAGTGTTTTTATATTTGTAGCTTTCTTCATTGGAGACATTTGAAAAATTACAAACGTCTAAAATTGTTTAAAACTCTCGGTTAAATTATATCGAAAGGAAAGCAGAACACAAAGTTTTAAATGGTATTCAACACAATAATCGATTACAGACGATTGCTGTCATTTAAACGTCAGCACATTAAACACAGTGTTTGCGATTCCCTTCGATTTGCATCGCTTGAAAAGTATGATACAAATTGAATTGTCAGTTGTTTCACTGCAAAAATTACTTCGTCGGATTCTGCCATTTCACTTTTTTTATTATATTGTTTATATTCATAATATAAAATAGAGGTTTGGTATTCGACCACATATACTACAATAGTGATTGGTAAGTCGTTTAATTTTAATGTACGCACACATATCGTTCACCACACTTTGGTGAGTCGTTCAGAGCGACTCATTCAATTGAACTAGAGAGTAGTAAGCGTCATGTGAGCGGTGCGAGTCGTATTGTGCTTTTAGGAAATACAAACGGCACTGTACGTTACACATACCACTCACACAGTATACGATTCGTTCAATGGAACTAAAGAGCCGTATTGTGCTTATAGGGAATATATACGGTTCTGTGCATTACACACGGGAAACAAACAGTTCAAGAGTCATGATGTCGTACGAAAACAGATATCTAACAATTTATGATCTCATTAAAAAATGCTTACAATTTGCAGCTGTGTATGAAGTATTTCCCATCCAAAACTCGGTTTATGACGGATCAATCATTATAATTGGCATTTAGTATATCTTACCTTTGATTTTTAAAATACACCGTAAAACACATAATTAAATTATTTAAAAGCATTTACTTTTATTTATAGGAAAGTTAAAGTTAAAAAAAAATGCTTTTATATAATTTAAGTCTACTATCGTACAGCTACAAACACAGCAGGTCAATTATTTTCTAAGCTGTAATATTTTAAATAATATGATTTCTTTTTCTTTCAATTATGCTTGAAAACCCATACCCTAATATTTGTAGTATTAAATAACAACCACCACTTGTGTCTTAATTTATACTAGCTTTATTTTTAGCTTTAGATTTATAAAGAAGCCCTATAAATTTTGAGTTCCTTAATTCCTTAATTAAGAATTGGTTTTACATGGTGCTAGGGTAAATTAGTTCAGTTCGGTTAGTGTTAGTTATTTAAATTAATTAACGACTTTAACGAGATGGATCTTGCTTTTCTTATCTTATCTGCTTCCCTCTTCTACCTTTCAGTGTCGAGGGTTGTGGGCCTTATACCCACAGAAAGCCTTCCATTTTTTCCTGTCCTTTGCTAGTGTTTTTGCCTGATTGAGATTGCTTCCTTCTTTCTTCAGTATTTTTTCAATATGTCCATTCCACGTTGTCCTTGGCCTCCCTTTTGATCGTTTTTTGTCACAACCCATATCCCATATCTGTTGCACCAAGTTTTCTTCTTTCATCCTTATAATATGTCCTAGCCAGCTTAACTGTTTCTTTTCTATTACACTTTCCACTTTTTCAACCGCTAAACTGTCTCTTATCACTTCATTTCGTATTTTGTCCATTCTTGTAATGCCTAGTGTTCTTCTTAGGTACTTCATCTCGCACGCTTGAATTTTGTTTTTAAGTTATTTAAATTAATTAACGACTTTAACGAGATGGATCTTTTTGTTTAAAAAGCAAATGCTATTGAAGGAAATTAATTTTGTTAGGTCATAGTTTGCGAACAACATTTTTAAATTCTTAAATCACCACCAAATTTAAATTTCATTTCAGATGTAGGTTTAGGAAATTTTCTTGAAAGCAACAATACCATTAAAAAACTAATCACTTGTTCATTTTTAATGACTAAACCCTGCTTTGTGTAAATGCTTTATCTTGGGACCTCCAATAACATTCAATATTATAAATTAAGCCATTGTTTTATTAAAACATGTACAAATCAAATCAAATAATATGTTAACATCATTGCTTCCTCATCATTTACAGAAATTATATTTTAACAAATTCATTAGTACACAAGACTGGATAAGATCCTTTTATATAATATTACCTGTTCGATTATAAAGCTTCCTTCCGATTAACAACACTTCTCAGCTTTCTCAAATTAGAATTATTACTAAATAAACCGGGTGCATTATAAACCCTGTAAGGAAAGGGATAATCGTGCCCTCCGATTTGTCCTACGCCAAAAATAGCAGCACTTGGATTTGAGAGTAATTGTTGTCCTTTATCGGTTATTTGCTTCCACAAGTAATGAGGATTTAATAAGTAACTAAAACCGTTATTCGGTTGGTGTGGTAACGACAGCGATGCTGAAATTGAAGAAATCTTATCAGAAATGGGACGAATCAAATTGACTGGGTTTAAATTTTGAAAGAAATTCGTTGGTAGATTATTTTTAGCGTAGTTTTTGGACTTGTGTGGGCTGGGCGATTCGTCATTGCGGTTCGCAGTAGTTACTTCGCGTTGATTATTTTCGGTATTAAATTCATCGCTTCGAATTGTAACTGAAGTAGTTTTAGCTGCAGAAGTCGAATATCCTGAAAATGACAATATGGATTCATAAGCTTTGATAAATACATTGTTAATTGTTGATTTTGCTTAATAAATATAAAAACAGTTTGTTAAAATATGAATATATTTTTTATAGTATTTTATGAATTAAACAACACAACTTTGTAACATAAATAGTTTAATACAACACTTACCATATGTTTCAGGAAATTTCTTTTGCGTGCTTGAGGATGAAACATCAGCTTGCATAGATTCAAACCACAAGCAAGTAACAATCTAACAACAAAATTATTATATATTTAAGAAAGCACGGGATAATTCTGCGTTTATTATTGCTTAATGCTTACCACAGCTGCAAAATACATCTTCGCTCGACTCTATACTAAGATATTTGGAAAAAATATAACAAAAGCAGTTATTACAATGCGTTATCAACTTAAACTAAATCGGTTACTACTTTCACCAAAGTGGTACCTTCATGTTCTAAAAACAAATTTGCATAATGAATAGATTTTCACCAAAAATACCAGCATAATTTCAGCGTATTAATTGATTTTTAGCACTTAAGTTCGTACAAAGCAATAACATTTAATTCACGGCAATAACTGTTCAGTACTTCTCCATTTCCAACCTTGTGACCCAATCACAACAAAGTAGACTTCTTAATTTTTAATAGAAAATCAGCAAACAATCACTTTTTATATGATTTATTCGTTGCAACAACAAAGAAAAATGCTACAGTTTAAAATTATTATTAACTTTTAGATTAACAGTTATATACATAATTAATTTAAAAATTACTATTTGGTTACACTGTTTCGGGTGGTGTTGCGGGTCCTCCATCGGGTTTACTTTCTAATGAAAATGGTGGTATCCTACAATCAAATGAGTAGCCATCTTCTCTTTCCATGCGGAACGTACCCCTGCAACAAAGAAAATAATTAATTATTTGGTTTTATTTTCTAATTATTTGCATCAATCGGTATTAAGGTCCAATCACATTTGCAGGGACTTAATGAAGGTGCTTAGTCTATGTTGGGCTTGTATTATTCTAATTGTTACCTAGTACAGGGTGCCCGGATAAAACTGTCAACACATTTTGAAGCATAAAAATAAGATGTGTTTTTAAATTTTAACTTTTTATGAGTAGGAGAAGGTTATATCAAGCTCCAGTCAGGCCACAATCTTTTCTATAAGAGCATGAAAACTTCAGCTTAAGAGGTGTAGGCATTCTGATCCACAAGAAACTAGTTAACAGTGTGAGAACATTAAAAGCAATATCAGAGAGAGTATTATACATAACATTCTTTTTCTTGAAGTGGCATGCCCTGTGGTCTGTAGTGTGCGTGTCAAATAGCCTATAGACATAGGTGACCTACAGCTTAACGCGGGCTCGAAATCATGGAAGTGTTGCAGCACTTTACTCCAGATAAGACTTACTAGGCATTGCCTTCCAAGCGAAGCAGTATACATAACGAAGCTAGTAACCTTAAAAATTATCCAGGTCTATGCACCGACAAACAACTCGGAAGATGAAGAAGTAGAGAAGTTTTATGAAGACATATCCAAAGGACTACATGAAGACCAAACAACGTGGGCACTGGTAATAGGAGATGTACATAAAATGGAGAAATACACAGGCAAACATGGTCTAGGAAAAAGGAATCCCAGGGATTTATGATGACAAATTTCCTAGAGGGAGAACATCTCTATAATGCTAACACCTTTTTCAAGAAGAGACCAAAACGTAAATGGGCATGGCGCAGCCTGGACGGGAAAACTCACGATCAAATTATATGCTAACAAACAACATCCATATGATACACAATGTAGACATATTGAACAAGTTTAGTTCGGGCAGTGACCACCATTTAATAAGGGCTAACAGATACATAAGTCAAAAATTTGAGACAAAGAAAAAGATGGACAACTGTGTATCTAGAGAGAAGAATTGAAACAAAATCCATACAACTACCTTGCACAAAATCTTATCAAACAAGCAAAAACCGATAACATTACAGAAATCACCAAACACATTACTTATACACTTACACATAACTTACTTAGAACGAAAAATACGCAAAATGGAAGAGATATTAGAGAAAATAAACCAGAAATTAGAAGGTCTGAGTAGAGTAGAAGAGACAGAAAAGAGGATTGAAAACAAAATAGACAAATTACAAACCGAAATGAGTAAAATTAAGCAGGAAAATGAATACCTAAAAGATGAAAATAAGAAATTAGCAGATCGAATAGCTGAACAAGAAACGAAAATTATGTACCTTGATAGGGAACTGCGCAAAAAGAAAATAGTTATACACGGAGTATATGAAGAGCAAAATGAAAGTGAATTACAATTAAAGGAGAACATAAGAATCCTATTAGGAGAAATTGAGATAAACATAAATGTGGGAAAAGAAGTACAGGAAATCTTTAGAATAGGAAACAAAGAGAATGTTACCAATCAGCAGTCTCCCCGTCGCCAGAAAAGGTATAAAACCAGAGCGATTTCTGCAAACATCACCCATTCCATCTCCGACTTCTAGCAGAGCAACATCCTTCTCCAAGTTCCGACTCCAAGTCCACTTCAACTCCTGCTCCAGTCCTGCTCCGGTTCCTTCCTGCAACCGACCTAGACTCCAGGATCGTCGTGGTACTCAGTACGGCCTGAGTATCACTTCCTCCCACGGCACGCCGGTTGATGTCCATCAACCCCGTGGCCTTCCTGCTCCTGCTCCTGCCTGAATTTCTTACTGTCGAATTGTGTATGAATTCCTTACTGTCGAATTGTGTATGAATTTCTTACGTCGAATTGTTTGTCAAATAAACTCTTTCCGTATCGTCGCTTCATTCCATTCCCGCCGAAGACACCACCAGCCCGCTTCTTCCCTTGGCCGCCGAACGCCGGAGGTAACAAGTAAACGTCTATGAGACCGATACTGATAAAACTAAACAACCGAAACAAAAAAAACGCGATACTGGTGGCAGCAAAAATGATAAAGAAGGAGATGAAAATATCTATAACAGAAGACTTGCCAAAAGAAATACAAGATCAAAAGAAAAGGCTTACTGAAACACATGATGAGAGCAAGGGAACTAGGAAACAGGGCATATTTAAGATAGAATGAATTAATAGCAAACGGAGAAAGGTATACTCTACATGTCTACATCAACTGGAGGAAGATGTAAGCAAAAAAATAAGCAAGGAAAACAAGAAGAAAAGAAATAGATCGGAAGACAACACAATAGAAACATTATTAAACGAAGAGAATGCCAATAAAATGGTAAAACTACAAACAAAGATGCCCAAAACAAGCGAAATGCAAACACAAAGTCTGCTAAAACTAGTGCAACAAATATTAGCGCCAATATATGATGAAAGAAAGAAAAACAGTGGGGGGAAAAAATCAGCCAAAACAAAAACAATAACAACGAAAAAGATGGGAGGAAGAACGGATGACGACACAGGCAAATGATATTAGGATAAAAACAATTAAAAATATCATTGACTTGATAAAACAAAAAATGAAACAAAGTAAAGTAACTAGATTACCAAAAGAAACAGAAACCAAGATAAGAAAATTAGGAATATTCAGAGAAAATCTAAATAAACACAATACAGAAAAAGAAACCCACAAAGAGAAAAAGAAAAAAGAACCGAAAATAAGAATTAGTGCATGGGCAGTAGAAAAAATGGAGGAAATATCCAGAGAACTGATAAAATACAAAATAGATGTGGCAGCGCTACAAGAAATAAGATGGAAAGATCATGGACAAATAGATAAACAACACTACATGTTATTATACACGGGAGAGAACAAACAACGTAAAAATGGAGTAGCTTTTATGGTTATGGACAAATTGAGAAACAATATAATAGCATTCAAACCAATAAACGCTCGATTAGCCTACGTAAGACTGAAAGCGAAGTATGCCAACATATCGGTTATAAGCGTCCATGTTCCAACAGAAACGGCAGAAGAAGAAGCAAAAGAAGAAATCTATGAACAGATAGAAAAACTATATGATAAGATACCCAAGCAATGGTAGTCGACTTCAAGGCACAGATTGGCACGGAGAAATACTTAAGACCAGTAACAGGAAAGCATACCGTACATGATAAGACAAATGGCAATGGACACAAGCTGTGCAATTTAGCAACATTATTAGGGATGGTGATAGTAAGTACGAAATTCAAACATAAAAGACTACATAAAATTACATGGGTGTCACCAGGACAAATATATGAAAATCAAATAGATCATTTCTTAATAAACAAAAAAAGCGAAAAAGAAATTACAAACGTAAGATCGTATCGAGGGGCCAATGCTGACTCCGACTTTTTTATGCGTAGCTCATTTTGAATTTGAATGTGCGCAATCTTTTAACTACTTGGTTGTGTATTAGGGAACAAAACTGACCCTAACATGAAAACCAACCACAGATTACATAAGGGAAACAAAGCATATTGTAGTAACGGACATTTACTTACTAGTAAAAAATTAAGCAGAAGATATATAAAACCCTTATAAGACCTGTGGTGAGCTACGCAACAGAAACCTTAGCCCTTACAAGTGGAGAGGAAGAAACATTAAGGAAATTTGAAAGAAAAATCCTAAGGCAGATACTTGGTCCCCCAATTTCAATTAATGGTGATCAAAATAGACCAAGCATAAATCACGAATTTAAAAAAAAATTGGATGGTGAAGACATTGTAACCTTCATAAAGTCTTATCCAGTTTTATTCAGGCACCTGTAGGTTTGATTCAAAGCAATTTTACAATAAATCATAACCACTGCTAAAATCGGAGCAGCTCAACTGAGCTTTCAGCTTGAATTACATCAATAAAAATACCCTATGAACTTACCACATATGTCCACTAGGAGCCTGCAAACTAACATGACTGCTGTATTGAAAAGCAGGCAACGCTCGAGTCAACGCTGGTTCTTGTCCAACTACACCGCGTCCTCTAACTGTTTCTAACGTTCCTGATAACGAAAATATCCTCCAGTGTCTTTCTCGTAATTGTACTGATAATGATCCTAAGTTTTCTAATCGAATACAATACCGCCACTGGAATAAATTAACAATTAATTTCATGCGCTGAAGATTCGCTATTTAAAATTCAGAATCATAAATTGTAAGTACCTACCCAATACACAGAATTAGTATGTGATTCTCTACAGCCCATGTAGAATGGTATAACAGTTACTCGAATATTTTCTGTTGTTTCTTTATGTACGTCTGAGAGTTCTAACCAGGGATGATTTTTATTTTGCCACGCTCTTAATGTTTCTTGCGGAACAAATGGTGGATCTGTAAAAAACGACAAGTACCATGTGAATGTTACAAGTAAAAACTATATGATAAGCCTAACATACACAACAAAGCTATTCATGATGGATATTCTAAACCAATCATAACAATTTATAATTAATTAATGATTAGTTACCTTTGTCAGCATTATGGGCTAAAAATTTATCGAAAAGTTCATGTTGTAAAGGAGCTTTATCAGCACTAGTATAAGGTATTATATCTTCATGGGCAACGTAATCTAAACCAGGTATTGCATATAAACTCCTAGAAGATTCTTGGTTTCCTAAAAAAGTTACCGCTTCAGTCTGTGCCCTCTGGAAAATACGCATTATGATTAAGAAATGTATTTGTTTCATTCAAAACTTACAATATAAGGGCAATCCCTCTGATCGATAAGCACTTGATAAAACGTATGGGTGCGACCCCTAACTTCTTTGCCAACCCCTGGTGCTGGATCATCGTCTCCATCTCGATGATGTGGTAAATCACGATCGTAAACCCTTGCTAACCAAGGAAATAGAACTACACCTCGATAACCAAATACTCGATGCAATATTAATTGTCCAGTTTCGTATTTACCGGTTAGTTTGGGTTGTTCGAGTTTACCGACTTCGGCTAATCTGAAACATTGAATAGCTTGATAATTCCTATCGCTGCAAATATTAAATGAGGGAGTTTTAGTTAGATGTTTGTTATTGTAGAAGTTGGATTCTAACCTCAAACTTTTCCAAAGGCGCCGTCGTCTTTGGAAGATTGTTTTGAGTGTAAATAAGTAGAGGGTGATTTACCTTGAGTAGTTTCTGGTTAATGTGATTGCCTTTTTGCAAATAAGACCTAAATTTCGTCGAAGCGCAGTAGTCAATATTTCCATTTTTCATTTTTCCACAATTACCTACGTCTGCGCACTTTGGTGTCTTTGGTGACGCATTTTGATTATTGTTGTGAATCGATTTGAACTGTCAAAATCATATCAGTTAATTCTAGTATTTAAAAAACATGATTAAATAAAGGTGTTATTTCACTTAAAATTTTGATTGATTATTCCTAAAAAATACTGAACTTTTTTAAAAATTAAAACAAATTATAAATCAAGTTTTTGTTTGTTAATTTAGGAGAGAATTGCACAATTTTGACAGACAGTTACTGGAAAAATGCTGCAAACGCAAATTAGAAAAGTTTATATCCTTGAACTGACATTTATTAACAGTTCTTTATCGTATTTCATTGGATAGAAATGAATCGTATGTGATAATAACTCGCAACAACTTAACATTCAACACCAATTCCTGTAATAAATCCTGAAACCTCGAATGTTTACATTCCGTTTAAACAATTTTTAATTTCAGCCTTTCAAACGGAATAATGCCAGAAAACGTTGAACTCCAACAACTAGTCGAAGAAGACTTAGAAGATGAACCAAAGATTCACCAACCAAAGAGTAACCTTTGCAACTGTCCATATCTGGGATTAATTTTAGCAACTCTAAGTTCGTTATTTTTCTCATTATGTTCTGTAATTGTAAAGTGGATGACGGATGTGGATCCGATCGCTTTAGCAGCTTACCGATACCTCGGCGTACTACTACCGGCAATTCCTATCGTTATTTATAAGCAAGATCGTGTTTTCCCTAAAGGCAAACGTATAATGTTACTTTTGAGATCCTTTACGGGAACGGCAGCATTAATGTTAAGTTTTTACGCATTCAGGCACATGCCTTTAGCTGATGCTTCTGTAATTGTATTTTCCGTTCCAGTTTTTACGACAGTTTTTGCTCGTATGTTCCTTAAAGAACCCTGCGGAGTATTTAGTATATTTTCGGTTATTCTAACATTAATAGGTGTTATATTAATAACGAGACCACCAATATTATTTAGTGAGACTGTAGATGCGTTAGGAAGCTCGTCGGAAAAACCAGAAATATGGGGTGCTGTTGCCGCATTTTCGGCCACCTTATTCGGTGCTAATGCTTATGTTTTACTTCGGGCATTAAAAGGAATACATTTTTCTGTGATTATGACTAATTTTGGATCGTTCGCGTTGGTTCAGTGTCTTCTAGTTACGTGGTTAATTGGAGGATTATGTCTACCACCGTGCGGTGCTGATCGTTACTTAATAGTTGCACTGGCGCTTTTTAGTTTCGGTGGTCAAATTTTGCTAACGGTAGCGTTACAGATGGAACAGGCAGGACCTGTTGCAATCGCACGCAGTAGCGATATAGTTTTTGCATTTATTTGGCAGGTTTGGTTTTTCGATGAAGTGCCCAATAGGTTTTCGGTAGGTGGTGCATTTTTAGTCATGACCTCTGTTATATTAACTGCACTTCGTAAGTGGATTCTTGCCTTACCCGATAATTCGAGTTTTAGGAATAAATTAGGTATCTTAGCAAAGTAGCCTGTTTTTCTCTTGGACTGATTATTAAAATTATTCTATATTTACCTACTATCCCACTGGTAGAACGTGTGAGAGTGTATACTTTTAAATAAAGATCACTGTTAATTTAGAAATTTGACCACAAGTGAACAACAATTAAATCAACCTAAATTTTTACCAGTAGTTATCTTTAAACATGTGTATGTGATGTTTCACATCCTAAGTGAAACTATGATATATTTGTAAAGCTTCAGTATTAATATTAGTATTTATGAGTACTCAATTTTTGAAAATACTAGAGTAGTATAATACGAACAACAGTCTTAAAAGTGCAGCTTTTCAAAATCACAACAAAACGGTGGATAAACTTTCACATTACAGTAGACTCCTGTATAACGCATTTAATACAGTTGACCGAAGCAAACAAGAGAGTTGAGGAGGCGTGGCAAGCGCTGCAGTTGTTTTCAGCGTACATTCAGGTTAAAAAGGATTTCGGCGGCAGTTCTAATTATATAAGAAAATAAGATCGTGGAGTTAAAATAAATGATTGATAATTTGATAAAATATGTAATGATGTATTGTAACACGAATTATTATGAAATAGAAATACAGTTGTCAAGTACGATACAAATTTAACAACTCGTAATTTTGATTGTGGATGTACCGAACTAAGTATTCTTCCGTGATTGGTTGAATATCTTGCCGCTGAAAATATTTTAAATAAAATTCTTGTAGTTCGCATATTTTCCGACTCTCATGTTTGCTTCGGCGCGCTGTACATTACGTGTTGTAACAAATTTAGTCTTTTCAATGAATCTATTATTCTGCTTTATTATATTCCATCCATCACTGGCACGACAGTGCCTTGGCCTGCTCCACGACGCTCCTCCATTTTTTCTTATTTCTGGCTCTGGCTTCCCAATGTATTCAGATCTGCAATTATTCCATCTAGGAAGCTGCTTCTGGGGCGTCCAACTGGTTCTGGTTCGTTTATAAACACCTTTTGTGGGGTCTCTTTACTCATTCTAATCATGTGCCCCATCCACTGGAGTCATTCTGCCTTCATTGTTGTAACCACGTCTGGTTCCTTAAATAGTTGATAAAGTTCGAAGTTGTGTCGCTGGAACCACTCATTATTTTCTCTTACGCCCCCAAATATACGTCGCAAAACTTTTCTTTCAAAATCATCTTTCTTTTTCATTGTCCACGTTTCCGAACCATAAAGTAAAACTAGGTGAATTAATGTTTTGTATATTCTACATTTTGTTTTCCACGACAGATAATTTGTTTGTAGTTCATTTTTCAGCCCGTAGAATGCTTTGTTGGCGAGCGTTACACGTTTGTTCACTTGAATACTGTTGTTGTTCTCACTATTAATTAACACTTCTGGATAATCGAACTTGCGTACTTGATTAAATTTGTAGTTATTTATTATTAAGTTTGCGTTAGGGGTAGGTATGCTGATCGTTTTGCCTACTTATGCACATATATTTAGTTTTATTTTGGTTTATCTCTAGTCCCATGTTTTTTGCTGCACTTTCGAGGGCAATAAAGGCTCCTTTAATGTCATGCTTTGATCTTCCAATTAGATCTATGTTGTCAGCATATCGTAGGGTGACCATACGTCCCGTTTTGAACGGGAACGTGCCGTTTTTTTTTAGCATGTCCCGGTTGTCCCGTCGTTTTAGCTAAAATAACGTTTTTGTCCCGTTTTGGTGAAAAAAATATTACAATTTTTTCCATGAAAATAATTTACCGCTATTTCAAAATGAATATTGAACTTGCGCAACAGTTCCTGTGTGTTACACAAACTCATTCACTCTAAGCTTACGCCGATCGCCGATTCTGAAACAACTGCTCGAAGTTGCCATTGACCGCCAACGAGCCGGCGCGTGCTCGGTTCTGCGCAAGCATACCACGATCACGCGCTAACGCGGACACCTAGTGTCGATCCCGACACAAACTCATTCACTTTTAAGCTCATGCCGAGTGTGACACATCTGCTAGAATTTGCCATTAAACTTAACGGGTCAGCACGTGCTGGGCACTGAGCAAGCATACCACTTGGACGCATAAGTGGCGTCATCGGCAACGAACGTGTTAACTTATTAACAAGAATGATTTGTTTGCTTGTAGAAATTCCTTACCGTAGAATTGTTTCTTGAGTTGTGGAAAAAATTATAATTTTTTAAATGTTTTTCATTATTCAATTAAAATTATTAAAATATTTTTTTTAACAGCCCCCCCCCCTCACCCGTCCCATTTTCAGACCAAAGAATTATGGTCACCCTAAGCATATGCCACTATTTGGATGGATTTGTTGAGGATGGCATTTATTCTTAATTTTCTAATTACCATTTCTAAGGCTATATTAAACAATAGGCAGGATAGGGTGTCTCCTTGTCATAGTCCTTTGTCAGATGTGAATGGTTGTGATAAGTTCTGTTGGATTTTAACTTGACACGTCACATTGTTCATGGTTAATCTAGTTAGCCTTGTAAGATGTTTGCTAATACCCCTGATCACATAACAATCAGATTCGCCAAGTTAGTATTTTAATGATTAGTTTGCATTCGGAGGCCAGGCGGTGCCACCATTGCACGAGCAGACACATGGCTCGAGCGACCCTGAAGTGCTTGGAATCAGCTGATTTGTATGCGCTTGTCATTTGACAAGCACAATGTTTTGATTTATTTTGATTTTGAATTGCTAAAAAGTTATTATTTTACAATTTTTAGGCAGTAAAACACATGAAATTAAAAATAATAACTTTTTAGCAATTCAAAATCAAAATAACTCAAACATTGTTCTTGTCAAAGTGACAAGCGCATACAAATCACCTGATTCCAAGCACTTCAGGGTCGCTCGAGCCACTTGTTTGCTCGTGCAATGGTGGCGCCGCCTGGCCACCGAATGCAAACTAATCATTAAAATACTAACTTGGCGAATCTGATTGTTATGTGATCAGGGCTAGTACTTAGTGAGTTCATGGCTGTATAGAGCTCTTGTGGGTTTATGCTCTTGAAATCAATGAATAACTGGTGGGTTTCTATGGTTTTTTCCAAGGATTTTTCCAGAATCTATTTGATTCAGAAAATTTGATCCGTTGTCGATTTTCCTTTACGGAATCTGGCCTGATAATGCTCAATTGTGTCATCTACCTGTGCTTGTAGGAGGGTTATTGCTCGGTAGTTATTACACTACAGCTGGTCGTCCCTTTTTATATAAGAGGCAGATTACTCCAACATTCCACTCTAATGGCATTACAGCTTGTCGCCATATTCCCTGAATTAGTTTATACATTTACTCTTCTAGTACTTCTTTACCCATTTTGAATAGTTCAGCTGTTATGTTATTCACTCCTGGTGATTTGTTATTTGACTTCCTCTCTGGTCGGGGTTTCTGTCGAGCACCTTTCTTCATCTGTGCCCCAATACTCGATAGTTGGTAATATGCCCTCTGCTCTTTGGGTGTTTTCTCGTTGGTTTAGTGCATGATCATAGTGTATTCTCCATGTTTGCAAGACCTCTTTGCTACCGGTAACTATATTGCCTTCCCGGTTTCAGTACATTATTGTTTGTGTGGCGTTTTGGTTGTATGACTGTTCTATTTCTTGTCCTGATGATTATAAAATGTATTATTGATCCCCAATTCGTCGCTTGAACACAAGTTAATCATAATTTCTCCGTTGTCATTCAATACATCCTCACTATATTTCTGTTTAATTCCAGATATTATGTCTTTTCCAACAGGAGCATTGAAATCTCCTGCCAATACTAGACGTTCATCTGCAGGTACAGTGGCGTAGCAGAAAACTGCAGGCCCCCCCGCAAGATCATACTATCTTAGGGGCCCTTCATAAAATTAAATAATAGATTTATATTTAAATATTTCGCTTTTTAAAGTCTTTGTTTTACGAAAATGTGCCCCCCCCCGCCATGCGGGGTTTGCAGGGGTGGGATTTACACCACTGTGCAGGTATATAATCTATAGTCTCAACTCAAAGTTGACTGCTTTAATTCTTTGAGGGACAAACCAATAATGTTTACACAATGTAAAATTGTGAAATCTTTTCATATCTGTGTCACTCAATTTTCTCTCAAATTTGTTCCAATTAGGAGGTAGAAAAACTACCTTATTATTTTGGTGTTGTAAATCTGTTGGATATCCTAGTGCATTCACTATCATTATAAGCCAAAATCCCATTGTTGGGCAAAGGCCTCTCTCATAACTAGCCATTTTTTACTTGGGTTCTTAACTGCTTTTGTTGTTTTCGTTTGTTAGTGGTTCCAATGGGGGGGATTTGGCCTTTTACTTCCTCAGTAGCGAGTCCTCTAGGGAGTACCTACTTGAAAGTTTTTCTCAGTTTTTTCGTTATCCAGGGTCAAGCATGTGTCGTCCTCAAATTTGTTGTTACTTACGTCTTTATAAACGAGTTTTCTTTTGATCTGGTATGTGCATTTAAGTTTTTTGAAGACTTTTTTGCAGTTCAAAAAGGTGTAAAATGCGTCTCCAAGTCATATTTTTTGTACATTTTTACCTTGGGATTTGTTTGATTTTTTGACATCTTTATTAGTTTCTTCTTGATTGGGCTCTTAATCTGATTTATTAATTGCTTCAGGTTTATCTTCCAAATTTACTTCCCTTTCAAGAATTTTTGTTTCTACTTGAGGTTGTGTTGGGTGTGGTATTGTACGATCGAACTCCAAGTTGGTTTTCTAGGTCTTCAGTGGAGTATTCATTACCATTGATTGTGACTTTGTTATTAACAATTTTTGCGATATATCCTCTTTTTTTTAGCTTGCTTTAAATAGCCCAGTAATATTTTTCTCTATCTCATTTCATTTTCTGTATAGTCCTCGCTTAACCAGTTGTTTTTAGTTTCTTTGCATTCTTTAATAATTCAATTTTTTTAGTTATTATTGCTAATGTAATCATGATTGGTCTATTCTAGTCTGTGGAAGTGGTCTACAATAGAGTCCACATACATGGATTTAAAGATTTAAACATTTTCCAGATACTTCTCCTTAGAAACTTTAAGTCCAGGATCTCTGAACTTTAGAAACAAATGTTCACTGAGGCATTTTCTTCCAGAATAAACCCGTTTCATCAGCATTGAATATCCGATCAGCGGTATAACCCCTTCTAAAATCTTCGCAAATTCTTCTTTCAATTTCTGTCCTAACTACAAGTCAGCTGAAGCTAGTTTTCCTTGTATTTTAATGTTATGTAAACCATCATCCTTGACTACCTTTAAAATCATATCTATGTACTTCATCAGAAAGAGTGGACTGTTTCAAATGAGTGTAAATATTGCATGCTTTTTGCTTTATTACATGATTAGTTAAAGGAATCATCCATGATTTTGGATATCAAAGGATCTTTTATGTGCGCTGTTTAGTTATTCTCCTTAAAACAGGTAAAGAATTAATAGAAGCACTCGCTCTTATTTTGTTTTCATTTTGTCTAATGGTTCGAACTGTTGACTCGTTAAAGTGAAGTTCCTTGGAAATATCTTTTACTTTCTCCCTAGATTTCAGCCCGTCTAACATTGCAATTTTTTCTTTAATAGAAATGCATTCCCTTTTTAACCTTTTTTTCTTTCCAACTTCATCCATCATATATATATTAAATAGCTCTACAGGCCTAGAAGGCCCTGGGCTTGTTTGGTTATCTCCCTCCACCTCCTCCTGTCCATGGCTACTTCTTCCCAATTGCGAACTCCAATTTCTTTTAGATCTGCTACTACTGCCTCCATCCACTTCCTTTTTGGCCTTCCTCTTCTCCCCTTTCTCTTCACTCCGTGCTGCATGACTTGTCTTGTTGCTCTTTCCTCTCCTAACCTTCTTATGTGACCCAACCAACGTATCCTTAGGACTTTAATTACCCCTACTATGGATGGTTGACCATACAAACCCATCACCTGTTCATTTGTTCTCCTTTCCCATCTATCTCCTACTTTCTTGCCCTTAAATATCCTTCTCAGCACTTTTCTTTCCCATATTTTTTTTGCTCCATTTTGGAAAGAGACCACATCTCCCGTATGTAACTGTCGGCCGCACTACTGTTTTATAGAGTCTAATCTTGGCATTTCGCAATACACTATTAGATTTAAAAATTCGCAGCAAAGATCCCGCACTTTTATTACCTTTCACTATCCTTCCACTTATTTCCTTTTCATCCCCGCCCCTGTTTGATAGCATCACTCCTAAATAGGTAAAATCTCCAACTCCTTCGATTTCATTCACATTTTCATCTTCCGACCTGAATATTAAATTTCTACTCTCTTCTGTTCCCTTTCCCTCTTGCACTTCCATATACTTTGTCTTCTCCATGTTAATTCTTAGACCATACTCCTTTGCGACTTTATCCAATTTCTGTAACATTTCTATTATTTCGTACTTACTTCTGGCTACTAAAGCTACGTCGTCGGCAAAAGCGACTATTTGGTGCCTATGGTGGTATAAAGTTCCGTTTGTGTGAAACTCACACTTCCTTACAATCTGTTCCAACAGCAAATTAAATAAATCTGTGGACAAAGGGTCTCCTTGTCTCAGTCCCTGGCTAACTCTAAAATTCCGTGAGGTGGCCCCGTTAATCCTTACTTTATTGTTCGTTTCTTGTAATGTCATCTTTATTAGCCTTATTATCTTTGCCGGTATTCCTAAGTTTACCAGCGCGTTATACAGATTGTTCCTATATGCTGTATCATACGCTCTCCTAAAATCTATAAACACCAAATGTAACGGTAGGTTGTACTCATAGCCCTTAAAAATAATTTTTTTGTATAAATAATTTTAAGTTTAAGCTTTCTCGAATCATGAATGCAAGACACTTGATACGTTACTGATTCCTCAGGTGTTCTTTTAGCACTCATACTCTTATCGTTATGCTAAGAGTGAAACAGTAGAAGTCTGTAACTACTCAACTAAAGCAGATTTAAGTTTGAAATGCAAGAATTCCTGTATTTTATTATTTAGTGCTTGTACGAGTAATTGTGTTATGTGAAAAGAGTAGTCGTAATATCTTTGGCTTTTTGGATATTTAAATTGCGCCAGTTTCTATGTGAAAACAACTGATAATTAATAGCACAGCTTCCAGTCACGTTATACACGAGTCTACTGTATTATTCTTATTGAATTTGTTAATTTACGATTGGTTGTTTTAAATGTGCATTGTTTATAAACATACATACAGACGTGGAAGTTATCGGGACCAGAGTAATATCCTAATATTGTTTTGTGGTTCTGTTTATTGTAAAGGTGTTTTAAAGAAGAATTCATTTTTCAAGGTCATCTATAATCATTTTCAGATTGTCGAGGGTTTTTATAAGTTTTCCAGAAACCTCAGCAAAATTAATCAAATGATTTAATTTAGTAGATACCTACAATAATGTGCAAATTGAATTAATCCTTTTGAACTTGACAAACAGTAATAACCTCATTTTAACCCGTAACAGAAGCAGTTTTAATGTGAAAACAGCCATTTTAGGATTATCGACTGATGATTAATAGCACAGCTTCCAATCACATTAGATATTAGGCAGAAAATTCCTTACTCTTATTACCTACTTTGTAGGAAGCATAACTGATTTTGTATCCATTTTGGTGAAAAAACAAGCTCATTTATAAAATTATGTAACACAAAAGCGGTTTAAAATTTAAAAATTACATATCTTTGAATATTTTACGATAAAGTAATTTTTATTTTCGTAATACCAAAACTATCCAGGATGTGTTTATAAATCAAATCGAAACTAAATAATCCATCTTTCGAAGCAACGAAATGTGCGAGTCCATTTAGTCTTAATAGTGAAAACAAGTTGACATAATGTGCCCTCTATAATTTTTCCTATTATTACATATTATTAAGTGTAAATATGCGAACATGAGTTTAAAACCAAAGCAATTTTTAGCCAAAGTTTATTTTATATATTATGTTGTTTTTGTTATGTTTTTAAACTGTTGGGTATTATTTAGTGTAGTTATAATTATTGTAAAACTTTTATACCCTTTGTTCTGTAGCAGTAAGAAAAATGACTGTTTGTTGCGACTTATTTTTAGTTCTAGTCTGAAACTGTGGTAAATGTTATTTTTAATGTAGTACAAATCAAAATACTTAAAAATATTACTTTTTTAAATGGTGAACTGCTTGTCTGATAAACTGTAGTACTATATTAAACTGTTTGTTTTTGTAGGAAATGTCTTCTAAAGCTCATCTCGTATTTGCTTATAAGATCAAAGTCACATGATACAATATAAAAGAAGTATATTTTGCAATAATCATTATTTTAATAAAGTGTTTGAGGCTACGATTTTTTAAAAATAATTTACAAAGCTTCAAGTTGGATGTTAAACCAATGTGCCTATTTTAACAACTATTAAATACCTACCTGCTGTACTTAAGGCACTGATGTTGAGAGAAAAGATAGGTATTCTTAATATCTGGGTATATGTTTTATAGGTTTTACATATTTTTGAAAGCATATAGGCTGTGTGTTCACTTTGCATACCATTTAAGGATGTTTAGCCGAAAATTATGTATTGAGACCTATGTTATCAGTGTGTATTCCAATACAGAAATTCTTATAATGTAATCCACGGTGATTTTAAGTTTGTTTTGTTAACTTAACAATTGTATCACTGTAAACGCTAACTCTGAAATATAGACAATAGATTAAATGTTTGTTACTTTTTAAGAGTTGCTACTTTGGAGTTAACAATAACTAATCATTGTGTTTGTTTAGTACACTTAAACATGTCTTTAAGTTGTTGCAGCAGTTTAATATAACTTGCATCTTGGATGTACTGAACTTTGTTTCGGTGATGGTAGAAATCGTGGTTGGTTGTGGAGCAGAGATTGTAGTGCAGCAGCAAGATCTTCTACTACATTTTAATAAAATAGCAGGATTATACCAAAGAATACATAATAAATTTATACCTGTGTTTATACTCTGATTATACAGAGTAGCTAGAAAACCCCCGGCCACTTTTCCAACTATTAACAACAGATGTCGCCGATTTTTAAGATGTTTAGTTATGTATTATAAGAACCAAGAAAGTTGAGCCCTTCCTCATCACACGCTGAATTTAGGGTGCATTTAGACTCAGAAATTTTGTCCGGAAAGTTGACAGAGAAATTTAAACGAACCAATCAGGAGGTGTGTAGAATTTACGGCTTCTTACGATTCAAATTCTACACACCTCCTGATTGGTTCGTTTAAATTTCTCCGTCAACTTTCCGGACAAAATTTCTGAGTCTGAATGCACCTTTAGTAACGACAAACACGCGTGTATATTTGTTCACAAACCCCATGCACACGACAATGACAGCATTATAATAAGTCTGTGTTATTTAAAAGTGCTTATTTGACTAGAGTAGTTTAAGTCACATGCGCGTATCGTCACTAAAACGTCAAACTGTCAAATTATTAATACATTTACGTTATTTTATTTTATTAGTTATCTAAATTCCTATGTTCATTGGAATTCGTTTTTGTAGTGCCTATTTGTGTTGTGAAGTTTAGATAAATGTACATTTAATTTGGTTTATTGCGTTGCAGAAGAAATACAGTTGTACATTAATTTATTGGTTAGATTATTAGGTACCTATATAATTTGAAATTTTGAATTGGTAAATAATATAAGTTGCATCTAACCTTAGTCATCATAAAAGTAAATAAACGCAAATAACTAAAATAGTACAATAGAAAACGGATTTTTAAATTTCTTAATCAAAACGAAAGTAATTTATGGCCGATCTCACTGAGCATTCTTAAAATTTAAGAAAGACTTAAGTTGCTTAGGACATATGCGGTCTCACCGTCAATTTAAGTCTTACTTATGTCTCTAAAAACGTCCTAAATATAAGTTATCAATTTCGGTGACTTAAAACGCTACTTAATCTATACTAAGTTGCTGCGTTATGTCAGTAAAAAGTAGTGGAACTTCAAAAAATGGACTTGGACAACGATTTATTATTTCTGCAAGTCTTACTTATAACTTATGTCTCTAAAAACGTCTTAAATATAACTAAAAAATTTCGGTGACTTAAAACGATACTTAACCTATAACCTATAAGTCGCCGCGTTCTGTCAATTAAAAGTCAAAAAATGGTCATATCCCCATTTGTATGAAGCGGTACTTCCGTTTATCGATTTCGAACGTGCTAACCAATGTAAAAGCCTTTTGCTGCTTTAGTGGCAGACATCGAACTAGACTTTGTCTAAGTCGCCACTTAACTCGCTAGGTGAGACAAAACACAAATTTAAGAACAACTTTATTTTAAGAACTACTTAGCTAAGCTTTAGTGATAAATATTGTCGGTGAGATCGGCCATTAATGTTAAATTCGTGTTGAAAGTACTTGACAGTTGTTTGTTTTCCGGTTAAAGCGCCAATCCTAATTGCTTGAGAATACAACTGATGCTAATTACTAGCAAGTAAAATCTTATATCATACGGATAGCATTGATGAGGCAGGGTTCATCTTTCCTGGTTCAGATAATAAAGTAAAGTTAGCTACTCTGATTTCAACTGTCAACCTCAAAATTAAATTCTGCTGCCAAGCTGACATCGAAGCGAATATGAATACAAATCTCCAACAACGTATTGCTATAATTGTGAAATGGTTTTATTATTTTCAGTGATAAAGGCCCTTAGGGTTTTCAACTATTTTTCTCCATGCTTTCCTATCCATAGTTGTAATCTACCAGTTATTAATTTCTAGTTTCCTCAAATCCTGTTATACTTCATTTTTCCAGTTTGTGCCTGCCAAGCTTATTCCTTCCTTCTGGTTCCAATTTGTAAACTTCCTTTATTGATCTTATGTTTGGTAATCTGGTTAGGTGGCCTATCCATCTTATTCTATTTTGTTTTATAATTTTTAATACTGTTATGAATCTATAGAGATCCTCCAATTCTTTGTTTGTTCGTCTTCTCCAAATGCCATCTTCATTTATACTTCCAATTATTAGTTTCAGTATTTTCCTTTCCCATCCTTCAATTTTGTTTTCTTCCTGCCTTTTGTATACCCCCACGTACTTATACTGTATTCAAGTTAAAGATAGAGTGGATGTAAACAAATACATGCGCTGTTCACGTGCTTGAAAGAAGCAGGGTAGTATTAAGGACATTCGTAAAGATTTGCATACAAACCAGTATAGCAAAAACATATTTAAAAAATCAACTAAAAACAAATTTGAAATGATGTTAATAATTAGACATTTGGTAATGAATAACATTTTATAAAGAACATTTTTATTCGATGATAAAGTTAGGTACAATAAATAAAAAATAAAATGAAAATAAAATAATTTTAAGCCGGACATGGACTGATATCAACGACGTGTAATTCCAGGGTGCAGTGGTGAGGGTTCAGCCAATCGCATTAGCCAAAATGCAACACACGTGCTGATCACGCATTGATCACGCGCCGATCATTGTTTACATCCACTTTATCTTTAACTTGAATGAAGTATAGGTCCTAATGTTAGTCTCCGTTTTATTTCAGGTAGGTAGGTATATTACACTTTCCACAGGTTTTATTTTAAGCACATTATCTTCTCTTTTGATACATACCTAGTGATTTATTTTTTTTTCTCCCATTATTATAAATTGAGATTTTTGCTCGTTTACTTTTGCATTTTTTATTATTGAAGTTGTAATTTCTTCAAGTGCATGTTTAGTTCTAGGTTCCAGTTAAGACCAAGACGTCGTCGGCAAACGCTAAGCATTGCTGAGGTCCTTTAAATTAAATATATTACCATTTCTTTTTATATTGCTTTTCCTTACTATTTGTTCCAGTACCAGATTGAATATCGTACTTAACAGTGGGTCCCCCTGTTTCAGTCCTCTACATCTTCATAATGGAAATTTTCTTGTCTCTTCATTTCCCTACTATTATTTTACTGATGGTTTCTTTTAATGTTATCTTGTTACTAATGTTACTAATCTCTGAAGTTTGTTAGGGCAATTAAATTGTTTTCAGGTTTCCATTATCTTTGTTCTTTTTATTTTATCGTAGGCTTGGCGAAAGTCTACGAAAAATGCATAAATCTTGATGTTTTTTCTCCAACATTTTTCTTGTAGGTAGGTACCTACGTACTTGCTTTATGGTAAAGATGTGTGGTATACCTCTAATAGTTGATTAGTTATTATAATGAATTCGAAGACTTCCACTGTCAGTGTCAGTATTAACAAAATGTCTTCCGGATTGGGACCGTGTCATTTTGAGACAGAAAGACTCAACGTTTCGCCTACTTCTTTAAGGGGCTTCTTCAGGAGGAAAGGGAGCACTAAAACAGCACGGTAACTCAACGTGTCAACCACGCCAGAGGCGAAACTCTTTTAGCAAGAGGCAGAAGGGTAACTGTAACTCAACTTGTCAACCAAGCCAGAGGCGAAACGCTTCTGGAAGGGTTTCTCCTCTGAAAAAGAAATCAAGGTCAAATACGAAGAGGATAAAGGACTAAATGTACAAAATATTAAAGAAGAATGGGAAAAAGTGGAGAAAGTTGTGAAGCAAGCAACGGAAAAGGCAATTCCACTGAAGCGAAGAAAAAAAGGCTCACATGGTGGGATGAAGAATGCAAAAGGGAAGTGGAGAAGAGAAATAAACTAAGACTCAAAGTGCTACAGACATAAAACCAGGATGTCCAGAATGCATACCGGGAGCAAAGATCAAAAACCAAAAAAACTGAACAGATAAAAGAACAGAGAGTACATGGAACAAAGAGTGAAAGAAATGGAACGCTAGTACCAAAATAAAGAAATAAGAAATTTCTATAGAGAAGTGAAGAAGGGAAAGAAAAGAGCCAACCAAACAACCTACAGACTGATCGTAAATCATTGACCTTGCCGCTTTATAGCGTGGAGGTGCTGAATTCAGAAAAAATGGTGTTTTGCCGCTCTACACTTGTTCTGGTTTAGTAGTAAAATTTTGTGGTTGGTTGGTTGTCATTTCGAGTTGCTTGTGTTAGTTTATTTTCGCCGTTTTTGCATTTTGAAGCCTCTTACTCTTTACAAAACAGTCGTTTTCACGACTACCAGTTCCAGGAATATCCTTGACTCGTAAGTTTTGCATGTAATTCCAATTTACAGCGGTAAATATATTCCAATTTTTGTTAGGTTAACTTTCTACAAAATGCCAATTTCTAACAGCAGGAAAGATTTATGGTTGAATCTTATTTCCGAACAGGCGAAGAAACCAACGGGGAGTGGAAATATTCGATTATTTCTTGCATAGCACAGTTTCGTATAAAATTTCCAAAATTTGAGTTCGACGAAGATGTTTTCGCACGACATGTAAATAGAATTGTTAATCGTTTTCGAGAGACTGGCACTGTAACTAAGAAGCACCCTACTGGCAGGCCAACTGTTTTAACAGAAGAAGTTTTGGCGAATGTGCGGGAACGATTAGATGTTAGTCCGCATAAATCTTTGCGGAAACTGTGCGCAAACAGGTAATTTAGTTATAAGTCACTGTAACGAGTTTTTATTACCTATGTATTGCTTTTTTAGGTTTGTCGTACGGTACCTGTCACTCCCGATTTTCAACGACGTGTAGAATTTTGCGAATGGTTTAATGCTAACCTCAACCGTGATGATAGACTGGACCTTACTTTCTTTCCGAAATAGGATACATACGCTAGAAAAACTGCAAGAAGCGATTGTTCAAGAAGTCAACAATATTAGCGAACAAATGTTACACAATATTTTTGATAATTTAAAGCGTAGAATTAATTTATGTTTAGAGGTAAGCGGTGAACATTTTGAACAACTTCTGTAACAAAAATTAATAAAGCATTAAATTAATGTTTTAATTATTTCAAATGGGTGTGAAATAAATTTCCTTTATTGTTAATTTTGAGGTTATGCTAATTTGTTTATGTTTGACTGCATTTTCAAGGCAGCGGCGCTGCCAACTTAAAAACTGAACTATGAAGCGGCAAACCGTAATTGAGCAAGTCATTACAATAGAGCGGCAAGGTCAATGTAATACGATCACCCTGTATATAAAAGACAAGAAAGGAAATCTATTAGGAGTCAAAGAAGAAATAGAAGAAAGATGGAGGGAGTACTTCTATGAGATGCTAAAAGAGGGCGAAAGAGAAATACAAGAGGAGGGCGAAGAAGATGATAGACCAGAACAAGAGAAGCAAAGGAAGACAGAAGAAACCTAAAAGCCCCGAAGAGAAGAGATAGAGGATATAATAGACAGCCTAAGAAAGTGTAAAAGTCCAGGAATAAATGGTATCACTGCAGAAAACATAAAGTATGAGGGAGAGGGCTTTAGGAAAAAAATATACCAGATTATATCAGAGATATGGAGACAACAAAGAATGCCTACCAGCTAGGGAAACGCGACAATAGTGCAGATCCTAAAAAGGGAGATATCACCGACTGTTACTAGACGTTACATATAAGATTTTAGCAAGCCTAGTTAAAAGGAGGGTAGAGAAGATTGCAGAACCACAAATTGGGGAGTACCAAGCAGGGTTCAGGAAAGACCGAGGGACAACAGATCAAATCTTTTTGATGAAGGAGATATTAACAACCGGTTATGAATTCCAAAAATTCCTCTAGTAATACTCTTTGTGGATTTTAAAAAGACGCTGTTAGCAGAAGGAGGATGATGAGTGATGAGCATAATGAAGGAATTGAAAATACCAGTAAGACTACTTGAAATGACACTCAATAACACAAAAAACAATGTAAGGGTGGGCGGAGAAAATACTGAAGACGTTAAAATTAAAAACGGTCTAAGGCAGGGCGACCCACCAGCCACGTTACTGTTCAATTTGACACTAGAAGCTATTATACGGGAAAGCAAATTAAAGAGGACAGGGCATATACTCATTCAAAGTCATCAAGTGATTGGGTACGCAGATGACATTGCATTAGTAACAAGAAGCATCAAGGAACTAGAAGAATTAACGAGAATAGTAGCAAAAGAGGCAAAAAAATGGGAGTAGAGTTAGAGATAAACTATGGGAAAACGAAAATTATGAGAATAGGAACCAAAAGAGAAGAAGTCAGAGAGTGGAAGATTGGGAATAAAATGGTAAAGTTTGAAGAGGTAGAAGAATTTGTATATCTGGGAGCCTTACTGACAAATAACTGCCGCGAAGAAAAAGAAATTGAGGCGAGGCTACTGAAAGCGAACAGAAGTGTAGGGACAATAAATCACCTTCTACGGTCCAAGCATCTAACAATAAACACAAAACTAAGACCGTATCAAACAGTGGCGTATTTATGGGGGCGGTCCAGCGGGTCCGGACCGCCCCCAGAGACCCAAGTGAAATTTTTTATAAATAAATACCGTTTAAATACGGTCCCCCCTAAAATTTAAGTTTATGGTATTTAATAAAATTTACGTCATAATATGCATATTATACTCCTATACGCGAAAATTTATCTACCTAATAATATTGCAGAATTGATTGAGTAAACATCAAAACGTTTCCATTGTTATTTTTAATACCGTGTTTTTATGGAAGAGGAAGCCAATTATTTATTAGCTATTATTTTTTATCCCTTTCTCCCACTATAAGAGAAGCTATTGCGCTAATAGACAAATTAAATTTGTTTATACAAACTAGAGTCGTAAATTTAGGATTAAAAAACTGTTGGTCAGCCTCCGCCCAAAAAACAAATGCAATGTTTTCCAGGAAAATAGGAAATTATATCCTAACTCTCAGGTCATAAACCCGGCCATTAACCGCAACGTAGGGCCCCTTTCAATGCTTATTTATAGGTTTATGTTTATGAATGACAAATTCTTAGAATTGATAGTGTTGGGAATAACCGATTTATTTCGATAACCGACTACTGAGTATTCAATTCAAGTGATTTAAAAAACCGATTAATCACTCGAATGATATCACTTGAATTCTCGGGGCGATTAAACGGTCTGGCTTCATTGTCAATTCATAAGGAAATTAATTTATCTTCATCGGAGGTAATAGATGAACTAGCAAAGAAATGGAACGTTGAAGATCTTAGACAGTCAACAAAACGAATAGTATACAAAGACGATATTAAGAAAGAACTAAAAAAGCATGATCAGAAAGAAACGGTAGAAGCAGAATGGAATATAATAAAGGAATCTGTACTTACAGCAACAGAACGCACAATTGGAACCAGAACTAAACAGAAAAACCAAGACTGGTTTGATGAACACTGCAGAGAAGCAATACAAAAGAAGAACGATGCAAGGAAAATGTACCTGCAAAGAATGACAAGAGCATCATTAGACGAATACAGCAACAAGCGTAAAGAAGCAAATAAGATCTGTAGAAACCAAAAAAGAAATTTGATGAAAGAACAAATAGAAGAACTAGAACGACAAAGCACAAACAAGAATACCCGAAAATTTTACAAAGACGTTAAAAAGCTAACTAAGGCCTACAATCCACCAGCAATATCATGCTTAAATAAAAGAGGAGAAGTTATAACTGACGAACACGATATACTGAATAGATGGAAGGAATATTTCGAAGAACTCCTTTCGGTTGCGGAAAACCCCGAAGAAACAGACGAAAATCAGTATCAGACAGTGGATCAGGAAATACTAGAACCAAGCTATGAGGAAGTTGTCGAAGTAATAATGAAGCTTAAAGATAACAAGGCCCCAGGTATGGATACAATAACAGCAGAAATGCTAAAACATGCAGGAGAAGAACTATGGGTTAGGTTACACAGACTAATCATTAGAATATGGAATGAGGAGCAAATGCCTGACGAATGGAAAGTGGGAGTGATTCACCCGATACTGAAGAAAGGGGATAGAAAGATATGCAGCAACTACAGGGGTATAACGCTGTTGAATGTATCCTATAAGGTACTCTCAAGTATACTGTACAATAGAATTACGCATTTTGCAGAACAGTCATTAGGGGAATATCAATGTGAATTCAGAGCAAACCGTTCCACCAACGACCAAATACACTTAATGAGACAACTATTCGAGAAATGCTACGAGCACAACATAGAAGTCTACAACCTATTTGTAGACTTCAAGCAAGCGTTCGACAGAATACATAGGAACACACTAATGCTCAGACTGCCATCCTTAGGCATACCAATGAAACTCATTAATTTGGCTAGAATGACTCTAAAAGGATCAAGAGCAGTAATCGCAATACAAGGCGAATTAACCGAAAGCTTCAGCGTTAACAGTGGGGTCCGACAAGGGGATGCTTTATCAGCATTATTATTTAACTTAGCCCTAGAGTCAGCAGTAAGGAGATTAAACCTGGAGAATAACCTACTCAGCACCAAACAACAGCAACTATATGCATATGCAGATGATATTGTTATATCTTGCCGTAAAAAGGAAACACTTCAATCAACATATACTAAACTAATAAACGAAGTGAAAGAAGTAGGACTACAGGTCAATACACAAAAAACTAAGTACATGAGAAACACCAGAAATCAGAGAAACCAAGAGAATTTAGAAATAGAAGGACAAACATTTGAAGAGGTAACTAGCTTCGTTTATTTAGGCTCCAAATTACACAATAGGAACAATATGACCGAAGAGATTAAGACTAGATGCATAGCCGGAGCCAAAAGTATATATATATACAAGCAGTGGCGGCTGGTCCATAAGCGCTGCGACACTGCAGCACCCCCAGAACAAAGTACGGAAATTAATTACCTATTAAATTTGTACTTGAAAATATCAATAATATAACAATCATTCAATATTTTGCATAATTATTACATAAATTTAATTAATTAAACCGCTTTTAAAAGGAATTATTTAAACCGAAGCTGTAGATTCCATTCAGAGCGCTGAGAAATGTAGCAGTGTCAGAAACGTAGTACATTCGGTGCACATTCCGCCGCGATTTGTTTGTTTTAATAATACATGGTAAAAGTAGTCCGAACGCTGCTATCTGGGCAGCCTCTCAGCATTATTGCATCATGCCGTTCAGCTCTTGGACATCCGATCCAACAAAAACAATAATACGTGCGAATACCACGAAAAAACTAGGTGATGTCATCATTGTGCAAGGACGTCTTGGGCGACGGTATGTGTAATATAAACAGGAATATTAAATAATAAATAGTTCGTATTTCCAACTTGATTGCAACATCACTGCGAATACGGCCAAGGCTGCTCCAGTGTTAACAGGTGATCGAAAAATTTTGTGAAGTTAAAAATCGCAGAATGGATTTTATATTTAAATAAAAATTCTTTTTATTTCATTTTCCAGTAAGCTTATTTTTTTTATAAATTGAGTAAAATTTCGATTTGTTTTGTTTTATTTAAGGCACCTTAAATAAAATAAAAGGCGCCTTAAAAATATCAAGGATCGTTACTGGTATGTAAGTATATTTCGAAAGCTGCAGCACCCCCATAATTTCAAGCCACGAGCCGCCACTGTATACAAGAAACTAATATCATCTCAACTAATAAGCAAAACGACAAAACATAGACTATATAAGACCCTAATACGACCAATAACTACATATGCATGTGAAGCATGGACCCTTACAAAAGCAGATGAAAATCGTTTAAGAATTTTCGAAAGAAGAATACTACGCAAGATATTTGGACCCGTACAAGAGGCAGATGGAACATGGAGATGCAGAATGAACCACGAATTAAATGCACTAATATGTGGAGAAGATATAGTGAGGTTTGTGAAATCCCAAAGAATTAGATGGCTGGGTCATATACAGAGAATGGAGGAGGAAAGATCAACAAGAAGGATAACGGAATGGAAACCCTGCGAAACGAGGTATAGGGGCAGACCCAAGAAAAGATGGAAAGACGATGTAACGGAAGACCTTAGGAAACTTGGATATAGGAACTGGTGGAACATAGCTGCCGATAGAAAGAGATGGCAGACCATTGTAGAGCAGGCCAAAACCCACCCCGGGTTGTAGCGCCAAACAAAGAAGAAGAAGCCAAGAATCCAAGAAAACTGGATTTTATTATTTAATTTATATAATTTTATTATATAATTTATTGTTTATTTGGTGAAATTTCGTTCCATATTTACTTAGGTACTTTTTTTATAGCATTTTTGTACAGTTGAATCGTCCGATCTGGACGTGTAGCCCCAGAACATTGCTCGGTAATTTGATTTCGCAGCTATGACCTGATTCATACACTTTATTCTCATAATCTAACAATACTTTGTTTATTTCATTTTTAAGGTGAATTATTAAAGAATCATTTTATATGTTTTTTTTTATTTTTGATTTGGTGAATTTGGTTAATCACCTGTTGTACTTCATTCCAATAATACTTATCTATTTAAACTTCACAGAACTCGCGTAGATACCCATCTACCTATCTCAATATCCAGTTGGACCGCCCCCAGAAACAAAACGTAAATACGCCACTGGTATCAAACCATAGTAAGACCTACGGCATTGTACGGGTGCGAAACTTTGACCGTAAACAACAAAGTACAAGACAGGTTAAGGGTATGGGAAAGGAAAATACTGAGGAAAGTACTAGGAGGAAGAAAAGAAGGGGATTTATACACACAAGAAGAATGAATGAGGAAGTGTACCAATTATATAAGAGTCCAAAGATCGACGAGGTGGTCAAAGCACGACGACTGCAGTGGTTAGGGCATCTGGAACGAATGCCAGAAGTCCGAATAGTGAAAGAATTACATGGAGGGAGCCAGGATTAAAGAAGAAAAGGGGCAGACCTCGAAGAAGGTGGAGAGAGGCCGTATTACAAGATTTAAGTGAGAAGAAAGTAAGAAACTGGAAAAGCAAAGCTACGGACAGAAAGGAATGGAAGAAGATAACCAAGCTACGGGCCTAAAAGGCCTGAAAACAGCTTATAAATTTAGGGATAATGATGAACTCATTGCAACTGTGCAAAACTGGATACGCACGCAACCAAACCGCTTCTTCAAAAATGGTATACGTAAGCTTCCAGAACGTTGGCGCAAGTGTATTGCAGTCGAGGGGGACTACGTTGCAAAATAGTATATACTATGTTTTTGTTCCATTGATAATAAAGATGTTCTAAACTCCTTCCCACTCATATTTGAACGCTCCTCGTACATTTTCTTTTTATTACTATTATTGAGAAATACAGGAATTACATTTATCTTGTACACTGTAACTACAGTGGACGCCAGTAGATGGCGGTGTGTGTACAAACTACTTATATAAATATATGTATAAAATAACATGTCCGCAGAAGCACGCTACAGCAATAGTTAGTAATGTATGTTAACAGGTAATACAGCCTTATATTTAATAATACTAAATAAAGTGTCTTCCTTAAAATGATCACGACCTCAACAACTTTTACTTTTTCCTTTTAGCCTACTGTTTCCATCTTCTTGTTTATGCATTTCTTTTCCTTCTGTTTTCCTGTTTACCCTAATTTTTAACTCTCTGATTTTTTCTTCCATTTATCTTTCTCTTTTCTGCTATCTTTTTTGTTTTGTAATCGTAGCAGTCCGTTTTTGGAGTATGTTATTCTTCAATTTTTACTAGAAACTCTCCACTTTAGTTCTTTTGCTGGTTCCAAATTTTTATTTCGCATTTCCTGTGTTACCTTACCTACTCTTGTTTGTTTCATAATCCATTCCTGTACTCTTAGTTGTCTTATTAGTTGGCCGTCCGTTATATTTGAGAGTTATCAGATTTTTGAGGGGCTTGGTATCGGGATAGGTAAACGGACACTCTTTGTTTTCTCCGTTGTTCGTTCCAGATCATTTCTTTTCCGTTAATTATCAAGTTTTGATATTTAATTTCAACGGTCGAACCCTGACTTCTTTCCACCTTTGTGGCACCTCTCAATAGTTTGTGTGTTTTCCTTTCTTTTTTTTGTAAATATCTTACTCCCTTTTAATTTAAATTTGTTTTGAATAATTTTCCTTTTTTCATCCATATTTTCCATTTTTGTTATGTAGCTATTCCCCATCGCCTATTTTATAGGCATGCTTTACCATGACATCTATTAGTTAGGGTATCCATTATAAAGTTTTTAGCAGCATTTTTCAAATTGTTTCTATCCACCATATCAATTTTTATTCCTGAGATAACTAAATTATTTTTAATTCTGTCCCGTTCCAACTTTTCAAGTTTTGTTTCTATTTTTCCAATCTTTACATTCTTATTAACTTGTTCTTCAGTTTTCTGCGTTTCTTGCTCGTGTTTTCTAGTTTTTCTTCTATTTTATCTAGTGCTTTTCTGTCTCCCAGACATCTGGTTTTACCAAGTGCAAATGGGTCATTCTATCCAAGGCCCGCTGAATTAATATTGCATATAAGTCCTGTCCACCTCATTTAGCCAAGACGCAATTAGAAAGGACGACGACGCCATTTGCGGTAAACTATACATTTTTTAAGTAAAAAATGTATAGTTCACCTCAAATGGCGCTATCGTCCTTTCTAATTGCGTCTTGGCTAAATGAAGTGGACAGGCCTTATATGCAATATTAATTCAGCGGGCCTTGTTCTATCAGAGCGGCGGCACAAATAGTGCAACATCGTTGGTGTGAAACTTGGAATCGACCACCACCAGCGCGTAGTAACATCATTGCAATTACTGAAGAAATTGGACAGCATGGGGATATTTCAAACCCACAGAAAAAACTTAGTAGAAGTCCAAGGAGCGCCGTCACCATTGAGAACGCTGCTGAAATTCACAACCGGTTATTACAAGAACCAACAACTTCGCAACCACAAATTTCAGGAGAATTCGGAATTTGCAGGCGATCTATTGAAATTTTTATTCATGAAATTGCTTTGAAACGTTATCGAGCAAGATTAGTTCATTCGTTAAATGAAGATGATCCAGATCGTAGATTACGGTTTTGCGAAGAGTTTCGAAATTTATTAGAAGATGAAAATCACCATATTTTTTTATTGGACCGTCTGTTGTAGTCAGACGAAGCCAAATTTCATTTATGTGGTTGTGTCAATCGCCATAATTGCGTTTATTAAAGATTTTCGATCGCCCGGAATAAACGTTTGGGCTTCTATTTGGTCTGGAGGAATTATTGGTCCCTATTTTTTGGAAGAAAGTATTACCGGGGATGTTCATCTTAATTTGCTTTAAGATAGAATAATGCCGGCTATTTTAAAACACTGTCCTCCGGATATAATTTACCAACAAGACGGCGCTACACCTCATTACGCTATACCAATACACCAATACGACAATTTTTAGGTGAACACTTCCATCAATTTAGGATTGAGCGAAGGGGCCCAATTGAGTGGCCTGTAAGATCATGTGACTTAACACACATGGACTTTAGTGTATAGGGAATTGTTCAAGATTTGGTCTACGCCCAAAACGTTAAGGGAGACATTGAAAGCTTGAAGGTCTTCATTGAAGCAACATTTGAATCTTCCACTACTGAAATTTGTAGAAACATTTTTAGATCAGTTCAAAGAAGAATTCAAATCTGTTCGGAAAATATGCGTCATCAATTTGAAACTTATATTTTGTCGATTTTCTTTTATTTTCTGTCTTCATTTACGTTGATGTTAGACTTCTTGTATATTTTCCGTGTTCATTTGCGTTCTGGTCCTTTTATTTCGTTGATGTTTGATTTCTTTAATTTTCAATGATAGTTTGCGTTTTGGTTGTTTTGATTTATTTTGGTATGTATTTTTAATAATTGAAGCGACCGCGAGTAGCTTCAGGCATTTTAATACACGTGAACTAATTTCAGTAGTTCACATGGATTCTGCGTTGTGAGATTTTCAGATTAATTTTTCTTTGCTTAATCGCCATCTCATGGCCGCCGCAAGAAAAGTGGCCGGGGGTTTTCTAGCCACTGCATGTAGTTATAAAAAACAATCAGTTTCTGAATTGTGGCGACACCTAGCAATTTTTAAAAGGACTATTGCATATAAAACTACAAAACCATTGCACTAGGTAGAGCCACAAGGGGTATTTTCAAAAATTTCGTACTTTTGAATTTCCTATTTAGATTTACCTTAGTACTTTAAAAAATGATTTAAAAAAGACGATTGCTGTTAATTTCTTTAGTTTACTGTCTCAATTAGTAACTTATTTAAAAATAAACCAAGACTTTTTTGAACGGTAGTAAAAAATATGATCCATTTTGGTTGTCCGTAGTTAACACCTGTAATAAATTTTTTAAAAATAGTTTATAAAGGATTAATGAGTTATTCAACTGGAGTAGTAAATAAAGGGCTAAACTATAGAAATCTGGAGATGCATATTGTGAGAAGAGGCGCACGTCCATATATTTTATCAAACGACCAAGAGCAAACATTGATCTTGAGATGCGGCGTGTTGATTGGGTCGCTCAACACCTGGGTGTTGCCAAGCAACCGCCTGAGGCCTTTTCGTTGCTAGGTGACCAAACCCTCAATAAAACTTGCCTTGTAATGCATGTCTTTAATAGTAGATTTGAGGGTGCTAAGTAACACAATAAAAAAAAACTTAATTGTTCACAAACGACTTTCCATTTTAAAATTATTTATTTAAAAGGGCGGCAGTTTATAAACCTTACATTCTTAAAAAAATTATTTAATATGAGTTGTATGCGAAAAGTGCATCAAACGCGCAATGACGCTTTTTCCCGTAGTTGGTGACTTAGTCACTACTATTTTTTTAATTAATAAAATCCCAAAACAGTTTTAAACAAATTATTATTAAAAAAAAAATTAGTAAATAATCTTTCACACCACTTAAACAATTTTAATTACTTTCATTCGCCCTAATTTATTTGTTATAGTTTGTCCCTGTCTTCTTTTCGCATATTACGTGTAAAAAAAGAAAACGATTTAATGGTTAACTTAGCCTTACATAGACAATTCACATGTTCTTGTAAGTTTTATTAACAACTATTAGGTATTTATAAGGATTTATATTAATTCCTTTCTTATTTAAAAATTGGGCATGTATTCTTTTCTTCAAAAATAGTTCGTGGGGGCGCCACTAATCAAAGTTTGACTTTGTTTTAGTGCAATTAAAATTATAAAGGAATAATGAAGCGGTTATAATTAAATGCTCTTTAGTTATTGTCAAATTAGCCAAAAAATGCAGTGCTGTTAGTGGTATGTAGACAAATTTAGTATCTTTGCTAGTTTATTTAAAACTAGCCGTTGAAGTTGGCACCTAAAACAAATGCAAGCGCGAGCAGAAGGAATTTGTTTAACGTAAATTTCCCAGATCATTTTCTCAGCTTTCTTTAATATTTTGCACATTTCTTTGTAGTTTTCTGTGTTTTATAACTTGTAGTATTTTTGTATGTTGCGTAAAAATTGTGAGTGTGGCCAAAGCAATTTTCAACACTTAATTCGCCGTGGAAATGGTGGTTAGGTAAGCTGATAAGAAGAACAAAGGTAGGAGTTTTACTTTTTATGCTTTTTATGTGTTGGTTTTTTTATACTTTTGGTTACTTTTTGAAAACATGCTCGGAAATATGGATATGACCAGACCACAGAGCAGATAATACTTTCTTTATGATATGACGTAAGAGCTGAGCACGAAATTAAAGGAAACTGATCAAGACTTTTGTATATGAATTGTTGGTTAAATAAACACTTACGACGTTAACTTTTGGAGTTATTTGCAGGTGATAAGATAAACAAGAAGGCTGGGGGGTCAATCGATAAATAAATGCATTCAGATGCATTTTTGTAGCATTCTTTTATTTGTGGAAACTGATTGGTTAGCCTTCTTCTAATCATAGTAATTGTATAAAGCTATCCTTTTTGCTCTCCATGCAAAGGTGTTAGATTTGTCCGTAAGTCATTTTGTAGTAAAATACTCAAGGTTTAAAGGTAAAATTCATTGTGAAATGTTTAATTCGTAAGTTTCAACGGCTTCAGAATGATTTTAAAAAGGGGTAAGATGCGTGTATTTGATTACTTCAGGGGTTTTTGAAAAACTTGATAATGAAAATGACTACCTACCTGAAACTGTAAATGCTCCCCACAAATACAAATACTTCAAAATGTTAGCAAATTTATTTCATATTTTAATAAACAATTCTTACAAGACTAACTAAATTTCTTCAATAATTAAAGTTGCGACTGTTTTGTTGGAGTTGCTTTAAAGCTATTATTATTTTTGTTAATTAATACTATTAATAGACAAACCACAAAGAGTTTATTGAAGGTTCGTTAGATTCAGTTAAAGTACCGTGTTCAGGAAGCATAAGATAGAATTACCTACAAATTCTTTGTGAATCCGAGTGGCACAAAAAAAGAGTAAGTTTAGTAAAAAACAGTAGCGGCATCGCAAACAAAGTCCTTTAATTTCAAAAAGTATAAAACAAACGAATATTTCCAGTTGTCAATCCCGGAGGAGTATTTCTATCAACAGAGGGAACCACTCGAATATCTTTTGAAAGCTTTGTGTTTCGGAACAATACCAAAGATAGTACTTGTCCGTAATATTATGGGAATTCAATTCGAATTCTTTTATGCGACTACTTTTGAATGAGTTGGATTGAAAACGGCATTCATGTTCTTTTTATCTCTAAATTGCTTTTGTAATCTACGATTCTGTATAGACTCGCTTTTGTTTCGATGTTTTACCAAAGAATCTTTGTCGAAAAAATATATAAATATTATAAATCTAGACATAGGTAAAATAATATGGCGAAAACGGGAACGTTGCTTTTCAGTTTTAGTTTGAAAGCTCGCCAAATCGGGTTTGTTTTATCAAAACTGACAAACAAAGGAATATTCTGAGGTTCAAATTTAAAAATTAAGCCTTCACTGGCCCAAAAACAAATCGTCATGGCTATCTTGGATCGTTCTAAAGAAAAATTTCAAGGATAACTCTCCTTCATATTTGCCCACTCCCCACTCGTTTAATAATCAGTAATTTTCGGGATTAATCCCGTACGAAACGTAATGAAACGAAGCTCTGTGCAGACGTTAGATTTTATCCCCCTATTTTATTAACGCACTTTAATACAAGTGAGTAAACCTCAGGAGAATTTACTGAAACCCATGTTGTGAGGAATCGCTGTTTAATTAACAGGGAACAGTTTGCAGCGTTATGATTATGACCTTCGTTACATTTTGTAGTTTTGTTCAGTAAAGACTGAAGATTTTCTGATGCAAGCCTGAACAATTGATTTTCGAGTTTTCAAGTTACTAAAGAAAATTATTTATTTAAAAATTTTTTTAATTGCGTTTTATTTTTAAAAGGTGTGAGAGGGTTATTGTTTACACTTGAAGTTCTAAAAGCGGGTTAGAAAACCAAAGTTTGTGCTTAGTGTTTTGTTATATATACGAGGCGGCTCTTCTTCTTCTTCTTTTGTTATACGCTCATTATCCTGTTTTTCTTCAGACTTTCAACTACCCTATGGACTTTCTACCTTTCTTTTATGAGGTCTTTCAGGTTCTGACTTTCCTGCCGGTTTCGAATCCCATACTTTTTTTTATTAATGTTTCCTTCTGCTTTGTCAATATGCGCATTCCATTCGGATCTTCTTTTGTTTACAAATTTTACAATATCAGTGATGTTACATCTCGGTTCCTCACTCTATCTACCTTCGTTTTCTCTATTAATCGTTCTTAACATGTTCATTTCTACTGTATGTAAGTGTAAGAGCTGTTTTGTTCTTTGATCTCTGCTGCATACGTTAACACTGCTCTTACAATTGCTTTATAGATTCTTGTTTTGCTATCCAGTCTCAGATATTTGTTTTTCCAAGCGATATCTGGGAGGTATCCTATTTAGGTATCACCATTGTCTTGTTTTTTTTTTCAGTTGAAACAGCCATGTTTTTCTTGGCACTGATGTTAAATCTGTAAAGGAGGCGTTGTAGGTTATCCTCTGAATTTGTGATTAGGACCCATCGCCAGCGTAACTTGTTACACAAGCTTGTTGGTTTCCGATGATATATTCTTTAACACTTATTTTATTCATAACTATTGTATATTAAATAAGACGGGATTTAATGAGCCTCTCGGTCTAATTCTTGCCCCGCATGTTCTTCTTTTGTGATTTGGTTTCCTGCTTCGATCTTTGTTGTTCTGTCTTTATTTGCTTCCTGAATATGCCTAATTAACTTTGTTGACGCGTTTTTTTCTTTTAATACATCAATTACATCCTTTAATCTTTACCGATCGAACGTCTTCTTTAAATCTATGAAGCATAAGAAGACTGATCTATTGCATCCACCGTAGGTCGATTCGTTTGGAAGCCTTGCTGTTTCACTTACTTTTATACGGTTCTATTTTCTTCTACAATATTTTGTTTAGTTTCTGCGTTGTATTAATGTTTAAGAGACCCCTCGTCTCTTTTATTTCGCGGTTGGCACACTTCCATTCTCGAGGATTTGATTAAAAAATTTTACTAATTCCTTTATAAGGTCTTCTCTCCATACTTTAGTAGTATATTTCTTATTCCGTCCTGACCTGGGGCTTTTCGGTTTTTTTTAAAGAATTTTATTGCTACTTCTACCTCTTATTTTGTTATTTGCGTTAAGTCATCTATATCCTCTGGCAGTATTTCTTCAATAGATGCTTGGTGTCTTTCCTCTTTATATAGGTTTTCGAAGTATTCCAACCATTGGTTAGCATCCATTACTGTTACTTTTCCGTTACGCAGTATTTGTCATACTTCTCTTTACACCGTACATGTCTCTTTTCATGCCACTATTTCACCAGTCTTTCCTTAGCAACCATCAGGAATCAAAAACTCTTGTTTAACTCGCTTTTTATTGAAAATATCAATAATTTTCGTGAACTAATAATTAAATCGCTGTAATTCCCCATTTTTTCAGGAAGCTTAGGAATCTTGAGCCCAAAAAAATCAGTCTCTGTTTGAAAAAACTCCTGAAAAACTTTGAACTATCCAATAATTTTTTAAACCTGTTTCTTTTAGAAAATGTGTTTAATTTCTGTCAGCTAACAGTTAAATCGTTTTACTCCTGAAAAATAATTCCCTATTTTTTCAGGTAGCCTAAGAATATTGAGTCTGATGAAAAATTCCGCATCTGTTTGAGGAAACTTCTGAAAAGCTTTGAACTTACCAATAATTTTTTAAATTCGTTTTTTGTTCAAAATATCACTAATTTTTGTCAACTCCTAAACAATCGAATGTGATTCCCTATTTTTTCAGAAAACTTAAGCCTGAAAAAGTTCAGTCTCTGTTTGAGGACACACACCTGAAAGGCTTGTAACTTTCTAACAATTGTTTAAACTCGTTTTTAAATAAAAATATCAACAATTTTCATAAACTAAAATCATTTTACTCCTGAAAAACCGAATATAATTCCTTATTTTCCGGGACGCCTAAGAATATTCAGCCTAAAAAAACGCAGCCTATGCTTAAGGAAACTCTTGAAACTTCCAAAACTTTTAAACTCTTAAATAAATATTTATAATTTGTTTTAACCGAGAAATTAATCATTTTCCTCATAAAAAATCTCCTTAATTTCATTATTTTCTCATGTAACCCTAGAACATTCGGTATGAAAAGCTCAATCTATGTTCGATGAAACTCGCAAAACCGTTTAAATCCCTTGCTATAGGTATAAAACTGAAAATAATTTGTATTAACTAAGAAGATAATCGGTTCGAAAAATATCATCTGAAAGTTGCCAGTTGTTTTAGTAATCTAAGAACATTCAGCCTGGAAATTTCAGATTTTGGTTAAGGAAATCCCCGAAGTGGTTTGAAATTCTGTAAGCGTCTTTTTTTTTTGTCTTGGCATATTTTGATTGCCAGGTAACTGTTATTTTTCCTACTGCTTCCTCCAATGCCTCTAAAATATTACCTTTTAATTTTTTCCAAGCCGTTTCTACATAGTCATCATTATTTATGGGTGTTTTATCTTTTGTTTTAAACGATTACAGTAGAGCTTTTTAGTTTAATCGTTTTCCAATGACTCTATATTTAATTTCTCTGTGTATGTTTGAGTGTTTTTCTTCAGTGTATTAAAGTTTAGTCTTACTTTTCCCAAGGACAAGGCGGCTCATGAAAGCTAACTTGAGGAAAATGGGAATATTTGTTGCTTTTATACTTCATTGGATATCCTTGGGAAAGTTTTGGAAATTTTGAAAACATTTTGCGTATTTTAAGCTGTATAAACAATGACACAGAGGTTGTTGCAGTCTTTCCAAATTAACATAAGTAATTTTTCAAGGCCAACTAAGGTTTGCTATGCAGAAATTATTTACTACTTTTCCCAGTTTTGTTTGTAAATTTGATTGTTAATAGATCGAAGAACCAAATCATCTTAGATCAAGCTTGAATTTTGTAAGGTTTTCATAATACCACGTTGCATTGTGTTACCAATAATGTATTTCGGTTGTGTTTTCTTCCAAAATAATACCTTCATTTTTCTGTGTAATAATAAAGAATGAGAAAATGCTAGCGGAATCGTTAGTAGATATTAAAAGCTCCCTTGTATAGTATAAGCGGTTTTCCGGACCGTGTAGTTTAACTCCCTCGCGTGTCTGATTACGTAATATTTCTACATTCCCCGGAGGCACTTAATTTTCTTCAATCCTTCATTTTCCTTCCTTCGGTGTCATAGCACACTTACAGCCGCTTGGATGCACACTGTCTGCCGCGAACAGCGCCGGACTTGACGTTTTATTTCACTTTTTTTTCGTTTTAAATAAACTCCTAAAGTAGTTCCAAGTATTTAATAACCTTAAATTAACTTTTTCATTTAAGTTATTTGAGTTGGTGCTATTTCGTAGATTAGTTTGCTCCCCGCATAAAAGAAAACTCGGCCTTTTTATCCGGCTGTACTTATTTTATAAAAGAAAGTTGTTGAGGATCCAGTATTTTTCTTTAATCGAGTACTCTTCGGATAAGTTGATTGTTTCTTCAGAATAACCAATTACAAAATATCAACTGTTAATTTTTTCCAAAACTATCTGGCCGTATTTAATTTATAAAAAAGATTAAGTTGTCGAGGATCTAATTTTTTTTTAATCCAATAACTTAGGATAAGTTGATTTTTTCTTCAGTTTAATCGACATTCGTTTAAGTATCCAAATACAAAATATCAACTGTTAATTTGCCCCAAAACCATTTTGTGATTCGATATCATCAAATGGCATTTGATTCGGGTGAGGGAGCATTTCATCAAATGTCAGTCGACTTCAAAGGCGACTAGATGAAGTGGTGTATCAATACGCAACAAAGGACCAGAGCGATGGCGTCCAATATGGCGGCTATGCTGGACATCTGGGGCGTCATCGAAGCGTCAGAATTCGCACCAGTGGCGTAGTACACTATTTGGAATAAACACACTTTCGTTTATATTTATTCCTACTGATACTACCCCGCGTTTCTGTGCTTAACAATTTTATTCAACTAGTCAAAAGAATCACTCCAGTAGGTTTGATAAGTGATCAAGCCATCCGGTTGTAAACTTTTTATTGGTTAGATCGAGTACCTATTACGTATTATAAAAAAACTAATTAATTCCAACAGCAATGCCTTTGTACTCGTATGTTATTATCAAAACGATTTTCAAGTTTATGAATGACTAACGTAAGGGATTGCAAATACGATATTATTGCTTTGAGTTAAACGTGGTTATCGTCTGATATTAACAGCTCTGAATTTCTTTGCACAGATATCTATAATGTTTACCGGTGTGATCGCAATTTTAAAGCAACTGCAGCAACTAGAGGGGGAGGCGTTCTTCTCGAGCTCAAAAGTAATGCTAACTTATTTCCGAGGTTCTTGATTTATCCCAGCTACTACAAGTTTTGCCTGCGTTTGAAATTGTTGGTTTGTAAGTATTTGTTATTTATATACCATGTCCTCCTTCAATTACTAATCTTGAAATATTATGTGAATATTTTGTGCAAAACCACTTAGATAAAGATAAGTTACTAATCCTAGGTGATTTCAATCTTCCTAACATTATAATAACAATGAAGATCTATACATCATCCGGCGTTGGTAATTTAATTTGATTTGCAAATCAAAAGCTATAATAATTTTCCAGTTTTAAGTATGATTCACATATAACCGGCATCGACAGACTAGCCGACAAAATATTAAACAATGAAATTATATTACGAAATTCATAATGGGGCGTCCGACATCGTACGGACACGCACAGTGCTGACCAGCACCGGCCGGCATTTTTTAAAAGAACATTTTGTCGGTGACGGTCAGGTATTTACGTGACTGTATGGCAGATTTTACTACTTTTGGCAGCTTGCTGTTCTGTAATCGGTCGGTATTTGTAGTTTAGATGTGAACTACTGGTGAATTTGTCGGTTCCATACGCGCCGCGCCGTTGCTGGTCTGTAAAAATGATGTGTATATGCGAAGCAAGCTTTATTTCAAAAAATCTAATTTTATACAGTTGTATGCTGTTCTGAATCTTGTTGATTGGGCAGTACTGAATGAATGCACCAATGTTGAAGATGCTTGCGATATGTTTTATAGTATGTTGTATGTGTTTGATGAATTTGTACCATGTTTTAAAAGCAAGGGTACTAAATATAGATGCCCAAAATGGTTTACACAAGAAATTATAAATAACATTAAAATTAAATATTCGTTTTACAACAGATACAGAAAAAATCATTCTAACCAAAATCTAATAGAGTTTAGGCGGTTGCACGCACTGATAAAATGTCAAATCAGAATTGCTTACGTGAGTTACTTATCTCAGATAGAGGACTTAATCAATCACGACAGTAAAAATTTTTGGACATTTGTCAGATCCAAAAAAGGTACTTCTAGAATACCCGGAAAGTTGTGCAAATAACTACGATATGCATTTTGATGATCCTAATGAGATAGTTAATGCTTTTGCACAACATTTCAATAGCGTTTACCACGATTTTCCTATTGCAACTTCTGCAAATTTAAAAGCAACCCAACCTCTGGTATCGATCAAATATCCAGTTTTTCTTTTGATTAACTAAGGGCTGTTGTAATGTTTTCATGTATCTATTACATATCATTTTCAATTTATGTTTGAAAACTTGCTTTCGCTAAGTTTGTAATATTTGGAGTTAAATCAGTTACATAAAGCATCAAACAGTTCTTCAAATTTGAATCAGTCAGTCGTGACCTCAATACGTTCTTAATCATTTTCATGGATGAAAATGCTTGTTCGTATCTGTTGTTGCTCCAAAACGAGAGAAAATTTTCTCAGTTCTGGAAAATCGCCAGAAATTAATTAAGGTGCGAACCAGGTTTATTGTTCCAACATATCAGGGGGTGCTACCGCAGAATGAAACAAAAGAGGAGTAATGTCAAATGCGCGGATGTGTCCATTAAATAATCTAGTAGGTACGGCAGTCAGGCATTGGTTTCCATGTGATAAGCAATATAAGCATGCCAAAAGCAAAAGCCACTGAATACGGAAACATCCGCATCGCTGACTTTTCAAGGAATCGTGATTGGGAATTGACGAAAAAGATCTTCGCGGCACAAGGAGTGTGCGTGCGACGGATCAATAGAGTTATCAAGCATTTTCTGGAGACCGGTGATGTGAGGTATAACAAGAAATCTGAACCACAACCCACAGCAGGATGTTAGAGGATGGTAGAGAAGACAAAAAAGTTGTTCATGATTCAGCCAAATCTGTCAACTCGACAGGGCGTTGCGAAATTGTCGATTGGGCAAGTATCGATTATCAAAAACCGGAAAAAGGCTGACATTCTGCCTATAAAAAGATAGAAAGTGGCAAGAATAAGAAAAGAGGACCCGACTAAGGCGAATAAGAACTGCGTCAAGCTATTTAAACAATCGGTACCTTCAGGTGGCAACAATTTTTTCATCATCGACGACGAGGCTAAAGTAGAATAGGACGCCTCAGAGATGAATGTCACTCAGTTTGTTTCCATCGTGCCAGATCATCCAATTCCTGTGGAAGTTGTGGTACGGTTTAAATCAAAATTTCCAAAGAAGATGATGGTGTGGCAGGCGATAGCACAAGACGGGACATTGTCGCCATCTTTTGTGAGCAGTACGAGTAGATGCCGGCCGATCGAGCGGTTTTGGTCACTCGTGAATTTGCTAACGGGGAATGTCATTCAATTCAAGTGCAGCTGGAGGAGAATTTCCACGTAGATCGCAGCAAAGCACGGAAAAACTCTATTCCAGAACTTTATCAACGGAGTGTGCTATGTCGGACGGAAAGGTCCATATTCTAGATGACACATCCTATACTAGTTATTTATGTATCAAGGGCGTAAAGAAGGCGATTTTGGCCTGCGGCGTGAATATTATAACCCGAGGCTTTAGCCGAGGGTTATAACACGCCAAAGGGCAAAGTTGCTTATTACGCCTGTGGTACATACAATATTTTTTGCACGAACGGAGATTTTATTTACATTTTTTGATTTATAATAAAAATTTTCCTAATGACATTTTTAAAAATGTCAAATTGACGCATTCACGGCAAGAGTGATTTTATAAAAATTGTATTGTAACTAAGGTATTTTTGTGATATTTCAAATTAATTTGTCGCGAGAGTAAAGTGCACCCGAGGTCTGCAATAATGAACTTTAAGCCCTTCTTTGTGGGCGAAAAGTAGTCACTTTACGCCCGGGAGTGCAAAAATTATATTTCATCCGACTTTGACTCCTTGTTCTCTTTTTATCTATATCATTTCCTTTTACAATAAACCTGGTTCGCACCTTATACCAGAAGTATCTGGGAGTAATAGAAGTTCATTTTCAATAAAGAATTGGTTTTGAAATCAATAAGTTCCATTTGTATGTTACTAAACATCGTCAAGATTTTTTGTTCAGTAAGTGAAAAGTGCAAGTATGCAGTCTTCTTCTTCAGCAAAATTGTTAAAACGACTGTTTCTCAGTATATTCTGTAAAGTAGCCATTATCTTCAACAGATTCACTATGTTCTTTTAAATATTGAAATTTACTTAAATCCCCGTTTTCTAACTGAGAGATGAACGGTTTTGATTTTATTTTGAATGCACTGACGTCATTTACGAAGCTAGGAAACAATTTGTTCTTGCCCTGCAGTTTTAAATTTATATCATTGAGGTGGCTGGTAGCGCCAACTAAAAATGTTAAATCAAATAGTCATTTCTCATCACATAACAGTGCCTTTTCCTCATCCTTGTCTTCCAGAAAATTACAAAGACTGCCTATCAGTTTCCAAAATCTATTGAGAACTTGTCCTCTAGAAAGCCAGCGCACCTCACAATGAAGGATGAGGTCACCATATTCCATATCTAACAGTTCACAATATGCTCTGAATGCTGTTGCTCTAATCTTATTCACACACTTTACAACTGGTAACCAGTGGCGGCTGGTCCATAAGCGCTGCGACACTGCAGCACCCCCAGAATAAAGTACGGAAATTAATTACCTATTAAATTTGTACTTGAAAATATCAATAATATAACAATCATTCAATATTTTGCATAATTATTACATAAATTTAATTAATTAAACCGCTTTTAAAAGGAATTATTTAAACCGAAGCTGTAGATTCCATTCAGAGCGCTAAGAAATGTAGCAGTGTCAGAAACGTAGTACATTCGGTGCACATTCCGCCGCGATTTGTTTGTTTTAATAATACATGGTAAAAGTAGTCCGAACGCTGCTTATCTGGGCAGCATCTCAGCATTAATGCATCATGCCGTTGAGCTCTTGGACATCCGATCCAACAAAAACAATAATACGTCTGAATACCACGAAAAAACTAGGTGATGTCATCATTGTGCAAGGACGTCTTGGGCGACGGTATGTGTAATATAAACAGGAATATTAAATAATAAATAGTTCGTATTTCCAACTTGATTGCAACATCACTGCGAATACGGTCAAGGCTGCTCCAGTGTTAACAGGTGATCGACAAATTTTGTGAAGTTAAAAATCGCAGAATGGATTTTATATTTAAATAAAAATTCTTTTTATTTCATTTTCCAGTAAGCTTATTTTTTTTACAAATTGAGTAAAATTTCGATTTGTTTTGTTTTATTTAAGGCACCTTAAGTAAAATAAAAGGCGCCTTAAAAATATCAAGGATCGTTACTGGTATGTAAGTATATTTCGAAAGCTGCAGCACCCCCATAATTTCAAGCCACGAGCCGCCACTGCTGGTAACTATCATAACATGCTTCAAATTTAGAGTTTTTCTACACAGAGACTTTTCATGTATAAATTACTATAAAGTGATACTTTAGTAGAGAACGACCTAAAAACCTTTCAAGTAAAGTTACAGTCCCAGAAACTCTACCTACCATTGACGGTGAACCATCATCGTATAAAGAGATTTTTTTACATTTTTTTCTGGGAGTTCAGTGTGCCACTTCTAATCATGCAATGCGCCACTTTTGGTGCATGCGCCATAAGTTGGTCATCCCTAATAAAATTCTGCAAATTGTTTGAAATAATAATACGTAATCGAATAGGTATATCAACAAATTAGAAATTTTATTTCACCTCATCAACATTGTTTTGTTGAGAAGCGTTCGACCTAACTAATTTGTGTTGTTTCGCCCAATTTGTGTTCGAAGTTGTTGATACTAAAGGTCAAGCAGACGTCGTTTACACGGACTTTTCCAATGCCTTCGATCGAATAGGTCATGTCATACTACTACAAAAACTAAAAAGATATGGTCCCAGCGATTCTTTAACACGTTGACTGCCGTGAGCATCACCGGTGATTCTCACTAATAGTTCACCTTGGTGCCGTGAGCATCACCAGTGTTGCACAGTAGGTACTCTCTTCAATGGTTTGCAATGAACGCGGCCTCTTACTAATGGTTGCAAAAGTATATATGGCCTGTAGGGAATAAAATAGTGTTCAACTTGCTGCATAATTGAACGCGCTAGCGATATCTGTTAGGGAGTATTCCAAGTTTGAATATAGAAGTTCATTATTTATTTATTTCTATCCCGGCACACGGGGAATGCCACTTTTCTCTTATGGCGGCAGTCAACGTGTTTTAATCATACTGTGTATGTCTTACTTAAAAGATAGATCTCAGCACGTTTTTTATAATGATTTTATATCTCTCAACTTTTCTCCTAAATCTGTTGTACCTCAGGGTTTCTATGAAATTTTATATTATTATTAGTATTAAACTACGGTCAGCTTTGGATAATATTTCTGAATGGTGTAACACACATAAACTTAATCTGAATCTTGCTACATTAAACATTTACACTCCCAGGATTGGCACTAAAAATAATTACACCTTTTACGTACAATTCTAAAAAACAAATGAATTGAAAAAATCACCTGTGGTAACCATATGCTCTCATTACAATAAAATCTGTAATAGCTATGATATGTTTAATTCTTCTTTGTCATCTTTATTGCATGCATTAGATTAGAGATAGTAACTTATAAGATTTAATGTAATTATTGTTTTGTCTGTTTGATATTTTAAGATATAATGCGTCATTGTATATTGTTTTGTACCTATATTGATAATGTTCTTTCTTTCTTTGGGTCCTATAATTGGCATTTTTGTTCTTGGACAATAAACTAATTATTATAAACGTGAAGCAATGGGAAACTGGTTAACAGTTGAAGATATAAACTTTCTTTCTTTGTTAATGGTTTTTTATGAGTAAATGTAGTATGTAGATGGTCACAAACGTTTTAATTAGACATTTGCACCAGCCTCAACACCGAAAGGTATAAGAGGTTAGGAGGTTACAGATTTGTTTAAAAGCTGCAGCCGGTTTAAAGCTGTCGATTCTTCTTTGCGCAGCATCCAAAGCAAGCTTCCAAAGCAATAAAAGTTTCAAAGCAAAACAAACTTCTAAGCAAAATTTGCAAAAGAATTTTCGTTTTGTTCCAAATAAAAACGTAAATAAAACGTCTACATCTGTTCGGAGTATCACGATATATTGAACAAGTGAGTTTAAAAATCAGTGATCTGAAACAGGTCTAAAAATACCGACGTAATTTAGCGCAGAAAGTGTAATTCTTAAACGAAACAGTCTATAATTAGAGCAGTCACGTAGTATAACGTCTTCGACCTGAAGTAATCGTAGTGAAATAATGGACGCTCTACTTATGTTCGACTGTATGATTTATTTGAATTTGTACTATTATTTTATGTTTACGATTGCCAATTTTGCAATATGGATAGCTAAGAACACAAGTCCTGATTATAACACACCAAATATAGTAAGAGACGCGTATGCAGCGGCCTGTTTAACACTTTCAGAACTCTTCAAGTTAATATTATTTAAGAGATTTCGGGAACAATACAAAGGTATAGTAATATTTTCATATTTAAGTTTAAAAAAAAATAATTAGTGCTCATTTTTGTAAGTTCACCTGAGATCTTTTTAAGGTGAAAACTTAGAATTGATCAAGTTTCTTTAGAAAAGCCATAGCCAATTACGGTATGAAAATTACTTTAAATGCAGATTAGATTGGAAACACATGCAAATATTTGTTAAAAACTAGTAATTGTTAACTTATGCAAAAGGTTATGAATATCGCAAGTCACTTTATTTAGACGTAGAAATCTATTTTTTCCTGCAGTGCAGCCGCAATTTTTGTTTATTGCAGCGGAAATCTAACCTCAGAAATGACTTAGCTTAGTGAAAATTTAGAGGAAGGTAGCCCCACCAATTTAAGTTAATTTCAAGCATAAGTTGACAATTTATCTAATTGTTACTCGTAATCATAGCCTATTTAATAATATGTTTTAGGATGGTCTGTGGTTATGACGGTACTTTTTACAGTATTGTCCATGTTTTCCTTGCTCTACGTTTTCGTAATTCAGGACCCAATCCTCAAACTGGAACTCTGTTTGGACATAATGCTCTTCGTACTTTTGTGTGGTGAAGTGCTTTATGGTATTTATTCTTTTTTGCCATGTTGCATTGAACAAGAATTGTGAATGTACTCTGGGTTTCTATTTTTTTAAATAAAGGCTTTTGGGGATGATTTTTGTTGTATCCTAATTTATGTGTATCAAAGAATACTTAATATGTTGTGTATTCTGTGTTGTAATTAGAACTTTAAATATATAAAATTATGATTTAATCAAAGAAAAACATAACTGAAAGGTTTATCAGTTGGGCTGGGAAAAACCCTTTAGCAAAACCTTATTTGGGGCCATTTGCACGTTAAAATTAATTTTTGTTAAATTTAATCCTTGAATTCAGTAGTCCAAACTTAAATTTTATGTGTGTCTTTATTGCTGTTTTTTCGATATTCATTTTAAAAGAAGGTTAAAAACCTTATGATGTTGATACTGAAAATAATTTAAAGTTTAAAACAGCGTTCGTTTTTTTGATATTAAAAGGTCCGTTTAAATTCCCTTTAGCATTGAATATTCGTTTTTATTTTTGTATATCGCCATGCTTCGACAAGGTTTGGTTTCTGGGAAACCATTTTTATTGATAGGAAAAAAGAAAAACATTAGAAATGCAAAAATAAATTACTAGGGTTTTCAAGAACATTAAAAATATATAAATAATTGTTGGGATTCGAATTTTAGAAGATAAAAGACAATTTAGAACACTATTTAGAACAAAATACATTAGAAGAATAGACTTTGACTCTAACCAGGAAACGTTTTCAAGGTGAGTCGAAGCTATTCATACATTTAGTACGGTCCTTCGAGTAATCATTTAGATTTAATTAAACAGTTGACCTTTAAATTGTTAATTTTTAAACAATAATTTTGCATTATTTACCATTTAATTTAAAAAAAGGTCCAAAATAAACAGTATAAAGTGAACTCTCAATTTAAGGCAAGGCCAAAGCATGCTTCGAGTTGCCAAATTTGAAATTAGACCTCATAAACAGGTGTCGTTTTTGAATTTAGTATTGATTTTTAGAATGTACAAATATTTTTGAAGTGTTTTCAAATTCAAAAATTTTGAAAACTCTATTAATTAAATTATTAATAAAAAATAAGGCTTTTAAATAAAATAAGCAAACCTGATACTCAAATTTATAAAACAAAGCAAAATCTAAGAATTAGTTTGAGTTAAGTTTCAAAAACTGCAATCATTGACAATTTGTGGATATTCGCTTTACAGTTGTAATTATTGAAACTATTTTTAATTTCGAGGTGCTAGTTGAGAGTAATTTTCAGATTTTTCAGCATTAAACTTAGCTCTAAAATGGGGCCTACGGTCTAATCCAATGCAATGGCACATTGAAAAGTACTGAAATAAAAACTTGTTTCTGTATTAAATATTTCAGTACAGGTTTAAGCTAAAGAGGAACCTAAGTTAATTCAAATTGTAAGCTTTTTTTTTAAATCTGCAATAAAATCCGATCTTAAGAAAGAACTCTTTTTGTAAAAATCAAACTTTAAGGATTTCCTTTTTTCTAAATCCAAATTAATTGTTGAAAATCCGTACGGGGAAAAAATATTAACCCCGCAGAGATTAGAAACACTGATTTGTGGCTATCCAAGACAACACTTTAACATTGAGTTATACGGGCGAAGCAGTGTTCTACATATAGATTTTTAAGAATATTTCTAGTAAATGCTATATTGTTTCCTTTGAATTATAATAAAAATTTGTGGTAGGATTTTCAACATAACATTTTAAGTCGAAAAACAACATCCATTTTCAGATTTAATTTCCAACTTAATTTTGAAGTTAAACTTTCGAGTTTGAACTATAAAGTCAAAGTTTCGAAATTTACTTATTTGAGTTGAAAATAGTCATTATAATGCACTTAACATCAAAATTTTACTTTGAGTAAGGTTAATTGTTTACGTTTTTATATTCAAAATCTTTAGAAACGAGAAACTCAATTCTAAAACTTAAAAATGCAAATCTTGATCTGTAATGCTGTACCTATTTTAAAAAATGTTGCTTCTTTAAGTTGAATTTGGTCTTAGAAATATTTCTTGTGCCGATTATTGATTATTAAACCATTCGTGCCGATTTATAAATGTTTACAAAAGTTCATTTCCTCTGAATACTTTCAATTTTACTTTAATAAAAAGTATAAAGTCCTAATTAACAACAACGTTTAATTTTGACTTAAGTTGAAACAAACTTTAAGTTTCGAGGACTTCATTCTTAGCTGGCCGATTTGTGAACTTTTAGACATAGTCTTTTCGAATTACCTAACTTTAATTAGTTTTACTTATTTTATTATTATTATTTATAATAATCAGCAACACTCGGCACCAGAACTACGAGCGATACAAATAAAAAACGAAATAGGACACGCTGGTTCAGTAAAGAGCTGAAAATGAAATGTCAAGAAAAAAAGAAGGCTTGCCTAAAATATAGAACAAAAATAAAACACTAGAAACTTATGAAGACTATATAAAAGTTAGAAATGGCAAGAAACATTAAAAACCAATATTGCCAAACTTTCTCTAAAAGGATGGAAAGCGATTTTTACGGATTACAGAAACAAATGTGGAGATTAATCGAAGGACAAAAGTGAAAGAAACCAAATTCAAAAGGAAATCTGGCAAAAATACCTTACTAAACTTTACAAAAGAAATAGTGATAACGATGAATTAAACACATCAGAAATAGAAAGAGTAGAGGGGCTAGAAATAAATAAAAAAGCTTGCGCTTCAAAGACTGAAAAATAGAAAAAGTCCAGGCTCGAATGAAATAACCAACGAACTTCTTAAATACGGCGGTCCAAAACTAATGGATCAACTCAAAATATTGATACAGAGGATCTTCCGCCAACATAGGATCCCAGATGAATGGAGAATGAGTACAACTATTTTGCTATTTAAAAAAGGAGACAAAAAAATCCCATCGAATTATAGAGCAATAAATCTTCTAAACACCAGTTTGAAGCTCACAACAAAAATCATAACTCATAACCGACAAAATTAATAGGATAATATCGTTCAAAGAGGAACAGCAAGATTTTAGAGTAGGAAGATCCTGTCCAGATGCGATCTTTGTTATACGGTAGATTAACGAAAAATCAGTCGAATATAATAAACCAGCATTTTTGTGTTGCGTGGATCTCGAAAAAGCTTTCGAAGCAATTCAATTAGACCAAGTCATACACCTTCTTTATACCAGACAAATCCCGACCATTGAAAATATATACAAGGAAAATAAAATACAAGCCAGAGACAACGGAGAAATTACAGAACCAATTTTAGTAGAAACCGGCATACGACAAGGGGACTCTCTCAGTCCCCTCCTTTCTAACACTAGTATGGATGAAATAATAAAGATGGTGCGTCAATTAAACGGTTATAAAATGGGCAATCGTGAAATAACAATTCTATGTTACGCCGACGATGCAATACTACTCGATGAAAATGAAGACGATTTACAAAGACTGCTAAACCGCTTCAATCAAGCAGCTGAAACATTCGGTATGAAAGTATCACAACCCAAAACCAAATGTATGACAACCGCTAAAACCCTAATAAGATATAAATTAAAACTGGATGGAATAGTTATACAACAAGAAATTCGTTTCAAATACGTACGGGAGCAAACTAACAAAGCGACGAGAACGGCAGCATGCCTTAACGAGACAGTGTGGCGAAATAAGCATATTGGAATAGAGTCCAAATCAAGAATATATAAAACAGCTATTAGGCCAATATTAACGTACCCATACGCCGCGGAAGCTAGGCCAGAAACATCCAAAACTAAACAACTTCTGGAAACAACTGAGATAAAGGTGCTTCGGAGGATAGCTGGTAAAATTCTACTAGATAGAGAAAGGAGTGAATACATGCAAGGTAGAAAATGTTAAACAATGGGTCTGCAACATAAAAAGAATATGGAATGACCACATTGAGCGCATATAGGAAGATAGAATAGTCAAAGTAGTACGCGACAAATCACCAATAGGGTGCAGGAGGATAGGGCGTCCAAGAAAAAGATGGTCCGATACCCTAAGGTGGGGGGGGGGGGGACGAAGAAAGAAATAGGTATTGCTTAATATAGACGTCGGAAGAAGAAGACCAACACAATATTTCACCATCATGTCAGAAGGCGATACACCTAGAAGAAGCCAGAAGACACTATCAGATACCAGATCTATAGACTATAGTATGGTCAAACGAAGATTTAGAAACCAAGACTCTAGAAGTTACTCTGGGCCAGACGTAGATAGTGACCGCAATCTCGTCATGATGAAATATAGGCTAAATCTAAAGAAATTAAGAAAGACAGAAACAAAAACATGGGATTTAGATAACCTGAAAGATGAAAGAAAGGTCAGAGCTCTACAGGAAAAGATAAAGCAAGGTATAAATAAAACAGAGCGAAATAGTAACATTTGAAGAGCGCTGGGGTAAGATAGAACAAGAGATAATAAACGCCACCAAAGAAATCATAGGGAAGAAGAAAAACAAGATCAAAAGGTCGTGTATAACATCTAACATAATTGACTTGATTGAAGAGCGCAGGAAATAGAAAAGCATACACACAGAACAAGAACAGCAGGGATACAGGGAGATAAGAAACAGAATAGTAAGAGAAACTAGAAGAGCCAAAGAAAACTATATAAAAGATAACTGCGTTTCAATCCCACAAGAAACTTTGAAGGGAAGGCGGACAAAGCATACAGGAAAATTAAAAGTATGTTTAACAAAAGAAGACCTAAGTGCCACGGGCTGCAAGACAAAAATGGAGGAAAGAATATCTGGAGCAGACGAGGACACCCCGATTGTAATAAATGGCAATTGTGAAGATGAAGAAAGACCAGAATTCGAAAGAGCTTTACAAAAATTAAGAAACAACAAAGCTCCAGGCGTCCATGGTACCCCTACCGAAATAATCAAAACCCTAGATCAAGACACTTTAGATAACATTTTTCATCTCATTAGGAATATATACGAGGTCTGATCAAAAACTATCCAGAATGCCTTCTTTTTACAAAGAAATACAAGATTTATGAAGTTGGTATTCAAAGTAGTCTCCTTCCGCAGCCACACGCTTAATCCAACGTCTTGGCAGTGCTCGAAACATGTTTTAAATTCGTCTTCTGAAATAGGCAGTAGCTGCCTCGTCGTATTCTGCTGTATCTCTTCAATGTCTTGAAATCGTTTTTCTTTTAACTGAAATTTGATTTTAGGGAATATAAAATAGTCGCTGGGAGCAAGGTCTGTCGAATATGGTGGCTGGCGGACTTGTGGAATGCCATGTTTATCAAGGAACAGCTGCACAAGTTGAGATGCGTGGGCGGGGGCATTATCGTGATGCAATTGCCACTCGCCAATCTCATGCAGTTCTGACCTTTTGCGACGAACTGCGTCCCTCAATCGTCGTAGGACTTGCACAATTCCCTTGTGGTCGAGAAAGACAGCCAGCATTGTCTTAACATTGCTCGTGCCTTTTCATACCTATAAACTCATGTTTCATCGCATTGATCGATTTTAGAAAGTTTTCGTCATTTCTGATGCATTCAAGGAAGTCACTAGCAGCTAAAACACGGGCATGTTTTTGTTTATCTGTGAGAAGTTTTGGTACAAATTTAGCTGAGACGCGTCTCATGGTCTCATACCCAAATCCTCCGTAAGAATGGATTGAATCGAACCATAATTAATGTATAGATCTGTAGCTAACTGACGAATAGTAATTCAGTGATTTTCCCGCACAGCTGCGCGCACAACTTCGACATTTTGTGCACTTTTGTTGCTTGTAGGTCTTCTAGAACGCAGATCACTCTCAACAACTTCACGACCGTTTTTAAAGCGTTTATATCACTCATAAACTTGCGCACCACTTGTCGGTATCATTAATGTACGTGCTTCTTACTTGATAAAACAATACTTTATTGAAGCTTTGATACAAAATAACATTTAACAGATTCGAACTGAACTGATTGCTTAAATATCCAAACAGTCAAATTAAATTAAAAATTATCACTAAGCCAAAACCTTAGCAACGATGCTCGCCACATTACTATCATCTAACTATTTGAATATAAAGCTACAGGAATGAGGGTATCGCTCTAGTAGTTATACAAAAAGTGCGACGGAAGTCGCCATTTTGATAATCTATTTGTAGTCATAGTTTTGAGACTGACAGCTGACAAATAATAGGTTAGTTGTGCTGTTTGTGGTTTTTCTCCAATAAGGACAAATAAAAATTTAGGAATAACGTTCCATAAGTAAGTATTTACCTTCATTTAATGCAACTACATTCATTACGAATAATATTTAAGAACAATTCGATGTTGTAATTTCAATGTCAAAGGAAGGTCACGAGTGAATATCATAGGTGTCACATACATATTTTATATAGATTAGCACTTTGCAAAATATATATTTAAAAAACTGTTTTAACCGTGAGTATTATAATATTTTATTTCTTGCAGCTTCTAATTTTTGTTCATTCATACATTTTTTGTCAGTTTACATCTTTGAATATTTTATATTCAAAGGTTTACGTATCCCGTATTCATTCTAAAAGGTACGCCACTGACATACCGGAAACATTCAGCCGCCATTTGCATCATCTATCTTGGTCTCACGTATATTTTGTGTAGCCTCCTTCCTGTAGTTTTATATTCAAGATCTAACTATAGTCCAGTGAATAAGTACATGTTACCTTGCAAAAGGTCGGGTAGAAGATTTTTTTTTTTGCTTGTATATATTAGGGCCAACATTGGAAAACCAAGTTTTCCAATTCGGCTGACCTTGGGGCAACTTTCTGTGGCCAAAAAACCACGAAATTTTAGGATTGTTCTTGGTTTTTTCAAGATATCTCAGATATGGTTCGGTCTAGCGCTTTCTTTCTTCTCATCTTTCTTAGAGAGGACAAAATTTCCAACAAATTTCATTATACCTACTTTTTTCTAAACCCAATAACAAGCGCGCTACAGCATCCGATATATTGAAATATTTTCCCAATTTGGCGAAAATAGCACCTTATTAAAAAGAATAAAGTGTGCTATTTTCATCAAGTTGGGAAAAAATTTCAATATATCGGATGCTGTAGCGCGCTTGTTATTGGGTTTAGAAAAAAGTCGTAATAATAAAATTTGTTAGAAATTTTGTCCTCTCTAAGAAAGATGAGAAGAAAGAAAGCGCTAGACCGAACCACATCTGAGATATCTTGAAAAAAACCAAGAACAGTCCTAAAATTTCGTGGTTTTTTGGCCACAGAAAGTTGCCCCAAGGTCAGCCGAATTGGAAAACTTGGTTTTTCAATGCTGGCCCTAATATATACACGTAGAGAAAAAAAAAAGAAAACCCGACCTTTTGCAAGGTAACGTCCTTTTTACGAACCTAGCGACTGGACTAATTGTATTAGCGTACAATTTTTATTTCGTTTTGTGTTGGACTTTTATTACATTTTTTTCACAAATCGACTTCTTATTTAAAGGTGCATGTATGGTTAAAATTTTTCGGATAAGTTGTGTTAAACCCTGTATCTTATTATACGAGTAATGGAATAAAGTGCTATTTTCACCAAGTTGGGAAAAAATTGCAATATATCGGGTGCTGTAGCGCGCTTGTTATTGGGTTTAGAAAAAAGTTGTAATAATGAAATTTGTTGGAAATGCTGTCCTCTTTAAGATGGAAGAGAAGAAAGAAAGCGCTAGACCGAACCATATCCGAGATATTTTGAAAAAAACAAGAAAAGTCTTAAAATTTTGTGGTTTTTTGGCCACAGAAAGTTCTCCCGAGGTCAGCCGAATTGGAAAACTTGGTTTTTCAATGCTGGCCCTAATATCTACAAGTAAAAAAAGAAAAATCTTCTACCCGGCCTTTTGCAAGGTAACGACCTTTTTAAGTACCTATTGACTGGACTACTAAGCGAAACCTTAGAAACGATGCTCGCCACACCATTCATACAATCGTCGCCGTAGACCTTTTATAACTTCAAATACGTATCTTTACAAGTTTCTCCGAGTAATCTGGGATGCAAATTCGTTGACCCTTTCGTTTCGACATAATAAATGCGATAAACAACTATGCAAGTGTCAACACGAAACATTACTGTGAAACAACCGATTGAGCAAAGCAGATGTAATTTACAGCGTGTATAAAACAAATATTAAGCACACTTTGTGTCCAGTCATTACAAAGTTAAAAAACCATTCTGGATAGTTTTTGATCAGAGCTCGTATAACATAGGACAGATCTAAACAAACTTCACAAAAACACAAATAGTGGCATTACCGAAAAAGATTAGAGCATGCAAATGCAAAGAATACCAAACAATCAGCCTCATATCACACACTCTTTAAAAATCCGCACAAAAATTATATATCGAAGGATAGAACGAATAATAGAAGATAACTTGTCAGAAGACCAATTCAGTTTTAGACGTAGTACAGGCACAAGAGAGACAATTATGGTACTAAGACTAATAATAATAGACAAAAAGATTGGGAAAGAAAACGATTGTATATAGCTTTTATTGACGTAGAAAAGGTTTGACAGAGTAAAGTGGAAGATGTTCGATATATTACTACAGGAAATAGGTGTACATGGAAAGGACAGAAAAGTTATACAAAATATATACAAAAACCAAACAGCTATTATACAAGATAATGGGGAACAAGAAAAAGCGCAAATCAGACAAGGTATCAAGTAAGGATGTGGTCCCTCACCATTACTCTTTAACATAACAGATACGCTGATTACATAACATTACTCGCTGAAACAAAAGGAGAACTGACAGAGGCATTGAAAGTCATTGATACGATATTCTACGAAGTATATAACATAAAAATTAACATACAGAAAACAAAAGTGATGGTGTGCTCAAAGAGCGATGAAACAATAGACGATATTACTATACACAATAAAACGGCTAATGAATTCCCATACCTAGGAGGTACAATTACAAAAGGCCGAAGAAGTACTAGATAAATAAGTAGCAGAATAAATCAAGCAAAAGAGCCTTTTAGGATAAAAAACAACTAATTACGTTCAATAGTATTTCACTAGAAACAAGGAAATAATTCATTAAAACATATGGAGCGTAGGCTAACATGGACGTAAAACATGGACCATCAGCAAACCAGACCGAAGAAAAATAGAATCCTCCGAAACGTGGTGTTTCGAAGAGCTTTGAAGATCACTTGGCCACAAGGGAAATCGAATGTAGAAGTACTAGAACAAGCACGAGACAGAAGAAGAATATGGGAATAGATAGTACGAAGAAGAAACCAAGTAATAGGGCATACTCTAAGATGTGATGGATCACTAAAGACTACCATTGAAGGCAAAATAGAGTGTAAAAACCTTAAAGGAAGACCTCGCCTTCAGTACAGCAAAGAGATAATAGAAGACACAGGATTCAAAAACTATGAATAAATAAAGAGAAAAGCATCCAACGGGGAAAAATGGATTGCTGGGCCAAACCAGTCCTTGGACTGAAGACTATGAAGGAGTTTTATTATTTTTCATGCTCCCCCCTGTGAAACTGTTATTTTCGTAGCCTGGTATGTTACTTTCGTAGCCTGGTAGCGCGAGCGAAAGCGAAAATAAATAGTACGGTATTGTTACCGTAGTAACGTTGACAACAACCCACCTTATTAATCACTGAATCATTTTATTTTATTATAATTTCATCTTTTACGGTGGTTAAATGTCGAGGGGAGCATGAAAAATTTAATACATTACACGCTGTGAAAGCCCTTTAGGTGTTCGGAGTTTTTAATTAGCCTCGGCTGCGCCTCGGCAATTCAAAAACACCTCGCACCTAAAAGTAAACTTTCGCAACTTGTAATGTAAATAACTATTATAGAATTGTTTTAATGGAAAAAAGACTTTTTTCTGAAACCGGAGCGAAAGTTCGTAATTTTTCTGTTTTTATAACAAAACAATCCGTAGCAATGACAGCTGGTATGACACTCATTTTTTTTTTAATTTTCTTGCTGAATTGCTTTTAATTTATGCATTTGAAGAAAAAATAAGATGTGCTATTCGGAGAAAAAGTGATTTTGTGTGCCTCGTATGAAATTGCCCGACTCGCTTCGCTCGTCGTTCAAACTTTTCACTTTTACTCCTAATAACACAATATACTATTGACTGAAGAGCCAGCGAAAGTCGTTGCTTTAATTTTGTTATATACAAGGTGACTTATGAAAGTTAAATCTGCGTGTAACCGAACGAGAAACTGAGAAAATTTAACCGAGAGAAATTGAGATATTTATTGTTTTCGTATTTGGTTCGATAAACGTGAAGAGTGCTAACATTTTTTGGAAATATTTGGGGTAACCGCAAAGTAAATGTTTTTTCTTACTGGTTTAGTTTTTCCGAGTTTTCCTAATTCACACAATTCTTTCCAGCAGGGATTTGCTGCGCAGAAATTAGATTACGGTGATTGTTAATATGATGAAGAACGTTTAAATACTTTTTGCTAATTTTTTGAAATATTCATAAAAATACATCCTTATAGTAGTAAATTCTTAATAATATGATATTCAAAGTACATTTTGTCTAAATTGGAATCAGTAGTTACAGCAAACTTGAAGTTTTGATGAATTCATTGTTAGTTGACGTAATTTAGCTAAAATTTAATATACAGGGTGGTCCATAAGTAATGGGACACATACCAACAGTAGTAAAGTCAAAATATTACCATTTACCTAGGATTACCTTAGTTCAAAAGTTAATATTAAAACAGATCAAAGTTGAAATTTTGATTTTAATTTTCTCCTGTAATTTCAAACGTTTTCGAAATGTTGTTATGAAAATTGGAGAAACTACCTTTATTAGCATGGGAAACAATAACCCGTCCTCAATTTTAATGTAGCTCCTAAAGCAGTGAAATTTTGCTACATATGATATTTTAAAAAATTTCAATTTTTTTGTACTTACAGATAGAGCAGATGTAATTCTATAAAACAATTGCATCATCTTTACATTGCGGAATAGGTATATTATTTAAATGTCGCTAAAGCTAATCGTTTCCAAGCTATTTGCTTTTTTATTCGTTATTCGAGTAGTCTTAAAGCAGTAGGCTTTCGAAAACCTTTGAAATTACAGACTAAAATTAAAATGAAAATTTCGACGTTGACACCCTGTATCTCTTTAAATATTAACTTTTGGACTAAGGTAATCTTGTAGATTTCGAAAAAACATTCGATCGTGCCTCACATGAAAAACTCATAGAAATACTCCAATTCTCAGAAATTGACCATGAGGGTGAGAGAATTATAACAAATTTATATTGCTCCCAACAAGCGGTAATAAAAATAGAACAGAATCTCAAATGAAGTTCTTATTAAAAGAGGAGCGAGATAGGGTTGTATGTTGTTCCCGTTGCTGTTTAATATTTATTCTGAGGACCTGTTAAAGAAGCTTTAGATAACATAGATGAGGGCGTTGTTGTAAACGGAAGACGTATACTTAGATAATTTGAGGTACGCTGATGATACTGTACTTCTGGCTGACAGTATAGAAGGCTTACCGATATTAGTTGACGGAGTAGTAAATACTTGTAATCATTATGACATGAAACTTACTGCTAAAAAGACAAAAAAATATTATTAATAAGGATCATAATATAGACGGAAATTCTAGTTGCAGGAAAACCCCTAGAAAAAGCAATACCTACCTGGGTTGCACGCTAAACGACAAGTGGGACCACACACATGCAATTAAAAAAGAATTGAAAGAGCCCCCAAATCCTTTAATAAAATGAAAAATACATTATGCAATACTAAAATAAAGACAGGCCTAAGAACACGTGTCCTCAGATGATATGTGTTTTCTATTCTGCTATATGGTACAGAAGCATAGACCCTGACCGAAGCTACACATAAAAGGGTGGAAAGTTTTAAAATATGGTGCTACTGCGGAGTGCACTGGATATCGTGGATGCAACACGTAATAAACAATGAAGTTTTAAGACGAAGGAAAAAACGGGAGATACTAAACACTATTAAACTTCGAAAATTGGGCGACTTTTAACACATCATGAGAAACCAAAAATCCAAATACTACAACTTACCACCCAAAGTAGAAGTCCAGAAAGAAAACCAAGAAAACGCCGAATATCATGGCTAAAAAACCTTTGACAGTGGTCCCAATGACATCGGTTGTATTGTTTAGAGCAGCTGTAGATAAGGTTAAGTGTGCCAATGTATTCGCCAACGTCCTTACTGGATAGGGCACACTAAGAAGAAGAATCTTAGGTAAATCATAATATTTTGGTCTGTTCCCCATTACTTATGGATCACCCTGTATAGTAAAGATAACCAATTTGGATGGTTTCCTACTAAAGGGAAATGGAAGCCTTAGTTGGGACAATTTTCCACCTTTAACAGAATTCCAAAAATGAGTTTCTGTAATGCTACATTATGTTAGTCACTGAGCTTCAATTCTTTCAAAAATATAGAAAAATTAGGAACATGCTTAAAATATTATTACATTAAAAGTAATTCCACAGATAGCGAATCCTTACAAATTTAATTCTTGAAATATCTTAGATTTTTGCATTGTTTCTAGATTAGTGCTCGATTCGAAGAATTCGGAAACATTTTTGATTACCAAGGGCCAAGGGTTTTAATTTATGCAACTCCAATGTTTTTGTTTAAATTGTTTAAATCTTCAAAGTTTAATATTTTTTCTGTTAAGAAATTACCCCTAATTAAGCACTCTTCGCTTCTTTCAGGTTGCAAAAATTCATATATATTAAAATGCCGGGTAATTAGATTTGCCACGAACTTAACTCACGCCACACGTAATTAAAATGAAGCTGCGACCAGTCGTCGTAATAACAAAGAATTAATTTTAAGTATGTGAATTAATCTAAGTAACTGGTTTCATGAGAAGATTTGATAAAAATAAATCAAAATCACCCGGTAAAACTAACTTTAAGTAAGTTCAAAACCTCAAACCAACTTACCATGAGCATTCCCCGAGGAAATTCCAACGACTGCGCCAACAATGCCCGCTAGGAACGTTACGGGAAAACTAGGAATGTCAAAATTATTTTAAAGTTAAAATTTATTGCATGTTTTTTTAGTGTCTGGCGCTCTTTCCTGATTTTAGGTCATGGAACAGGCTAAATTACTATTTTTAATCATTTTAATTTAATAAACCTGTACAGATCGCCGCTTTGTTTGTTATGATTATCTATTATGTTCGGAAGTGTTTTAAACAGAGGCGCAGTAACGGTTATTTTCAGTGTTTTATTAAATATCTGTTAAATTTACTTGAAATGAAGGTTAAAGAAGGCCGATAAAAATACGTTTCAAGCTTTCAAAAAATTAATTTAACTTAAATTTAAACTTAGGATTGGTTTTTCCACCTCCTAATAAATTTTCTAAGGGTCGGTTTTTTAGTATGGGTTAAGTTAAATCTTAGCTTAAGTTTGAGTTTAATTTAACTTAAGTCGATTCTAAACTTCAATCCCTAGTGAAATACCAGCCCTAATAATCTGCTTGGCAAATGTTCTGTATAGAGACAATTATATCAATAAATATTACCAAGGGAATGAAAGACCTAATCCCCGTTACATGTAGGGCAAGTATTTCAGTAGTTTCATCTTTAGTTTAAGACGGTTTAACTTTAAATCAGGGCTTAAGCACAGCAAGGCTTGATTTAAGTCCATTTTTAGAGTTGGTCCTTACAGAACTTAATATAATCAAGGCCTATTTAGGTATTGAATTCTTGAAAATAAATAGAAGATTTGAACATTTTTCCTGGAGGTATTTAGAGCGTTTTGGAATTCGAAATGTTTTTTTTTTTGAAGCGTTGTGTAAGTGTCGACGGAAATCGTTTTAGTTAATTGCACTATTAGTAAAAATAAATTGTTGTTTGTTTTTTCCCGGATGTTTACAAGGCGAATTTGAATTAATGCGACAGGTAGCAATGCCAACTATCGTGAATTAAAGTGGATATTTCGCAATCGCTCTAAAAATAACAAACAGATCCGAATGTGTTATACGTTTGTTACCTAAGTCTGAATCTAAATGATGTCTATAATTAGGGCAGTCGTTATTGTGATAGTCTCAGTCACAAACTTAACATTGTCTAGACATGGATGCACGACTCATGGTCGATGTTTTACTTTACTTAAATGTTTATTACTACCCTATGTTCGCTGTTGCTAACATTATGATGTGGGTTGCTAAATATTTGAGTAGCATTTTTCCAACGCCTTTTATAGAACAAGACGCCGCTGTGCAAGTTGTGTTGATTTCTTCTGAGCTTCTTAAAATATTGTTGTTTAGGAGATTTAGGGAAGAAAGGAGAGGTACGTTTGATTTGCTTTGGTTTGGTTTGGCGTTAAAAAACCCCAAAAGCTGGTTTGTTTTTTGCTTGATTAACTCTTCGTTGTTTTATTAATTTAATGAAAAATTTGAGCTTCATTCTATTTCCGGATATTAAACATTTAAGTCCAGGCACATGCATGACGTTGTTTATTACGAAAAAAATAACCTTCGTGTAAAATAGAAACCTGCTGGTTAATTTTAGATAAAAAATTGATCGAAGGGATTAATTGACTTGAGATAAATCACGAAAATCCATTATAAAAAGCTTTTCTTATTGAAACTCATTTAAAACGCGCAGTTTTCTTTGAAAATTGTAAATCGTTGTTAATTCTGAAACCCACAGGAAGTAGCTTCCAGGAATATTTGTTTCTTTCTGGGACGTTAAAACCTGAAGCTTAGCAAGCTTTGAGTTTTATTAAAAATTCAACCTACTTTGTTCTTTTGGCTAAAATTAAAAAAATTCTCCCAAAAATATATATTTAAGAATTTATTATTCATCTTGTGCTTTGAGAATATTGCAACAGTTTTTCAAAATCCTGTGGGCTTACGTACTCCAAAACATTAAACCCTGTCTTGCGTATTATATTTCACAACCTTCTTAAAAGCCCTAATGGTACACAAATTTAAAATGATAAAAGTAATGTAAAATTTTTGATTCCATTTATAGATTTTCTCTGGTAATCTTTCAAGAAGTGCAAAAATAGTCACTTACAATACCACGAGTGGTCAAAGAATTGTCGATTACTTTTTTGCTGTAACATCACGAATGTTCCTTGTGCTTGCATATGAATTCGCAATCACAAGGAACATGAGTGATTTTACAGCAAAAATAATCTACAATTCTATGACCACGAATGGTATGTGTGGGAATATTCAACGAAAAAAAATCATTTCCATCGAATCATTTTTCATAAATTAGTCCATATTCAAGTTTGTTTACATGAAAATTGTTCTCTGTGGGATATAACTAGCAATAAACTGTTTTCAAAAAATTGTCGCTTCGTATCACAAGTGAAATTTTATCGACAATTTTTTCTAGTGGAAATTGTCGATACAATTCCTTTTGATTGGCTCAAAAACGTCAAATCTTGCATTTTGATTGGTCGATTTTTAACAGATGATATATGAGTTGAATAGTCCCCAAAATTTTATTTTCCATACTAAAATTCAGCAATTTATGAAAAGTTAGAGGCTTCCTCAAGCTTGCTTTTGCTATTTGAATAATCTAAAAGTTATTGTAATCTTTTAAAGGCCCAAATTTATTCTTTAATTTGCCCATAATCAACCTTAGCTGGCTTTGATATCACCTTAAAACGATTATAAACCCCTAAAACTCGCAGAATCCTTTGGAAGGAGTTTTTAGGAAACCTTACTTTATTCTATATTTCCAGGTAATGATTAAAGTTGGCTATTTTGGGATGAAATAATAAAACGTTCCAAGTCGGTTTGAGGCTATAAAACGGTTCTTAACAAAAGTTTTGAAAAAGTCTAACTTATGTCTGTATAAAAAATTATCCAAAAGCTTGAATATACTCGAATTTGCGTATAGAATCTAAAAATGGCCAGGAACTTTCTAAAAATATTTAATGTGGGTGTATGGAATCCTTTTTGATTGTCGAGATGTTTATTCAAACCAAAAGATTGGAATCTGATGGAATGAAAGCAGTCGAAAAACTTAGGAAAACAACAATATTTCCTAACCAAATACGTATTTCGACACCTAAATCTTCATCCTTAGTGAAATTTCCTAACACAGTTGGCTTGTTCAAATTAAGTCCGTAGATCTCCTTTTTAATGAGTTACTAATCGAAGTTGGTTGAGATAACTCCTGTTTTTCGTCGGATTATTAGAAATAACTTTATTTGGTAATTTTGGAAAAGAAAATAATTTTAGAGGTTGATTAACTTCAGCTAATTTTGCCAAAGTGTTCTCTGTTGCCCACAACAACTGTGTTTTCGAAATACGTGATTTTTAAATTCTGTACTTTTTGACGTGTTTCGATGTTTATTTGCTTCAGGTTCTAAAACATAAGGTCCAAAATGCTAAAGTTTCTAAGTTTAAAGTTATTTATGAAACTACGAATTATCTAAGAATTTATTTTAAAATTCTCAAATCTGCCCTTCAATTTAAGAAATACACGTTTTATAAGTTACTTCGAATTTAAAATTGCCAAGCGTTTCCTCTAAACTGTAAGAATGTTTCTAAATAAAGGAAATACGTTCTCTTCATCTTGTTTAGTTGAAACTTAGGTTAAAATGTTTTGTAATTAAAAATCCTTAGAACTTGTTGGAATTTTTTAAATCGCGGATGAGTGATTTTTATATGCACGTTAAAACCAGAAGAATTTATTGCATTTATCAGATCAACATTACATATGTTATACATAACACTTTTAATTAATTGTACAATGACTATATTAATTTATTTTACCTTTCAACAATGTTTTTAACTAGTGGAGGTTAATAGTAATGCCCCGTATTGCCTAAGTAGTTATCTTTAGTTTTTATCCTCGTCGGATATTATAATATCTTAGGGAAGCTTTCCCTTGAGTCTTATAAGAATATTACGTTTGCAAAGATGGTAGTATTTTGAACCGTCACACTTGTTGATATTATTGGTGAAATGTTTAGCACCCACGTTCTGGATTCTGGATTATCAATAGAGGGTAGCTTTTTAAGCCACACACACTTAGGCCTCACTAAATGGGCCCTTTGTACTACCTTCTCGGCAACCCTCTATTGTCGGACTACTCAAGCCACCCCACCCTGGTGATGAACCTGAGAATATCTGCCACTGGAGTACTGCTAATACTGGCCATGTCCGGCCAGAAATCCCCCAACATGGATCCTCTAATTGAGGCCAGAGCAGGTCAGTGGCATAGAACATGCTCTGCTGTCTCCTCCTCTAGATTACAAGCCCTACAGTTGGGGCTGTTAGTCAGCCCCATTATGTGCAAGTGTTTGTTGAGTTGACAGTGGCCTGAAAGTATTCCGGCAACAGCTGTAGATAGTATTTTGCTGTCTTGAGTGTGGGTGTCTTAATGGCAGCCCGTGCTTGTCTGCAGGATTTTAGATTCTCCCAGCTAAGATCGTGTTTATGGTGGGATATCTGACGTATCATTGTGTTGAGTATAACGGAAGAGAGACCAACACTAGGTTCGGGACCCCAAAAGGTTTGCTTCGAACCCTGTTTTGCCAGCTCATCAGCCTCCTCATTTCCAGGATTGCCATCATGTCCCTTTGCCCATACTAATGAAACGACATTGTTTTGGGATATTATCAAGGGTGCAATAACACCGATACACCAGCTTTAAACTAATTGTGTAAATTTTGAGGGCCAAAAGTGCAGCTTTGCTGTCGCTAAAGATTGCAATGTGCTGGCTCTGAATGTCGCTTTCGCAAACTATATTAGCACCTTCCAATATCCCTACCTTCTCAGCCTGAAAGACCGTAGTGGATTTGCCTAGTGGTATGCTTACATGTAGATTAAATTCCGGTACCCGTCCCGCGTTTAGTTTTAGATCCATCTGTAAAGATAGATACTGTAGGTTGATTGTGCTCTACGGAGTCCACATTCACCCGAAAGTGTCTATCGAAAACAAACTTTGTGGGGAGGTAAGCTGTCACATCACCCAGGAGAGGTGGCTTGGTGATGGCCTGTTCAAGAATGCGCAAATGCCCGAACACTCCATCTCTCAGGCGTAGCAGTCCTTTAGAACGCAGTCTGACAGCTGTCGTTAGCGCTACCTCCTCTATGAATAAATCAAGAGAAGGAATGCATAAGAGAGACTCCATGGCCGCAGTTGGGGTGATACGCATCGCACCAGTAATAGTTAGGCAAGCTAAACGTTGCACATGTCCTAATCTGGTTGCTGCTGTTTTCTGTCTGTGTGAAAACCCGCATCATTAAGGCGATGTAGAAGGCTATCAACTACCATGTTCTATAGTAGTGGGGAAAAACTCCACCTTGTGGACAGCCTTTTCTTACCAGCCCGTTCTTCACGGTATTCCCACTCTAACTTGTACTACTCTTGTACTCAGGACGTTCCATATCCATCCACTGAGAGTAAGATCGACACCATGTCCTGAGAGAGCAGTATTTATATCTACAAATACTCCCAAAGTGGTAGTTTTGTTTTGTAGGGATTTTTCGATTCCTTTTACTACTGCATGTAGCGCCGATTCAGTAGATTTCCCAGGAATATATGCATGTTGATTAGGGTGTAACGGGTGCCGCAACAACGCCGTTTCCCTTATATATTTGTCGCACAGTCTTTCCAAAGTTCTCAAAAGAAAAGATGTAAGGCTGATTGGACGGTACGATTTGGCTAAAGGGTAGTCAGCACGCCCTGGTTTTGGTATAATGACAATCTTAGCTTCCTTCCAACTTTCAGGTACGTAGCGGAAAGCGATACAAGCCTGAAAGATACGCACTAGGTGTTCAAGTACAAACTCCCAGTCCCCATTGAAGGAGAGCCGGGAATACCCCGTCCAACCCAGGCGATTTAAAAGGTTGGAAGCTATTTACCGCCCAGGTGATCGTAGCATTCCGCACCACACGATGGGCAGCATTCCAATCATCCTCTGTGGGAGGTGAAGTGCCGTCTCCAGAGCTTGTGGACAAAACAGTTAGATCACACCCCGGAAAGTTTGTTTGTAGAAGAAAATCTGCAGTTTCGGTTGTGTTAGTGGTAAAAGTACCATCATCTCGCTGTAAACTACCTAGTTGTTGGGTTGGGTCTTTAGAAAGAATTTTCTTCAGTCGAGAAGCCGAGTTAGTGGTCTCAATGGAGTTACAGAAAGTCCTCCACGAGTTCCGCTCCACGAGTTTCTCTTTTGTATATTCTTTTGCAATTTTTAAAAGCTTCTCAGTCTTCAATGGGCCTGGTAGTCTTTGCTTTATTGAAAAGTTTACCCAATCTAACCTCTTGCTTATCGAGGTATTTGCTCCACCATGGTGTAGCATTTCGCCTTGGGGCTGTTATTAGCGGGCATGATGATTCAAAGGATTGTTTAAGGGAAGCCTGCAGAACATCAATACTGGACTGCAGATTTTCTACCTTTGTTATCGTTTTCGGAATTAGTAGATCTCTCAGGTTAGCCAACAGAGTAATCTATTCGTCATCCTAGAATTTCTATATTCTGTTTGGGCAACTTCTGTCCCTATAAGCTTAAAGCACAACCATCTGTGAGCGGATATAGACGCCTCCAGTGATACATGCCAGTTTGAGATGCTATTAGAGATATCTGTTGTGGCCAGAGTGAGGTCAATGACGGTCTGACTTCGGGGTGTGACAAAAGTAGGTTCACTGCCTCAATTCAGAATCTCTATATTTGTGGTAGAGATGTATTCTAATAATGCTGTACATCTATCATTTATGTCTGAACTGCCCCACGCCACGTGGTTGGCGTTTGCGTCACATCCAATGACGAGGTGTTTCCTATTTTTTCCACAGTACTCAAGTAACTCGATCATCTCCACACTGGGAGGGGTTCGTTAGAGTGATTTGAAAGATATATTGATGCTAAAACTATATCCTCTTGCTTTTTCCTATCTTACAGGCTATCTGCACGGTTGTAATGTCCCGTTTGTAGAAGTTCTGCAGAGAAAAGGCTCGCATGTGTCTAGGGATGTAATACACGTATTATCGGTATTATCTGTGAACAGAGAACCGTTAGAATTATTTAATCCGCATATCCTAGATTTTACAATCCAGGGTTCTTGAATTAATGAAATAATGTCCTGCTGCCTGCAAAGATATCTGCTTAAAGTAAGAGTAACCACTCTGCAGTGTTGCAGGTTTATTTGTATAATGTTAAGCCCGTTGGAGGCCATGGGGACTATAAAAGTTACACGTCCCTGGCGTCCTCCTCACCGGAGTCTAGCAGTGCCCTCATTACCACGTCATCCATGGAGCTGTCGGAGCCTGCTTCTATCACATCTAGGGAGGTTGGCAACTGAGTGCCAGCCTCCATTAATGCTTCCTCTTCTCTTGTTTGTTGTTGCAGTTGCTGTTGTTGCTCCTGCTGATTTGATTTTTGCACCGTCTCTGAAACAGGCTTTGTTGTTCTTACAGTCAGGGTGGTGAATTGAAAGTGTAGTTTCCCACCACCTTTTCCATCTCATTGTCGATGCCGAAAACTAGAAACCTACCAACAAGCTCCTCTTTCTTGGCAACGTGGAACAGACACCAGTCCTGGATGCGAGCCCAGGGGTTCTGCACCGCCAAGCGGCGAATAACGATCTGCGTCTCCTCTGGTTTCCCAGGGATCCACAGGCTCGCTTTCACCAGACTCGGCAGCCGATCCACTCGGACTACGTTCAGGCGGGCACCCCCCCCCCCCACACTGATGATAGTTTTGCAGTAGCTGTCTGTAACCATTTTAAAGAGTCGTTGTCCTCGCAGCTGATTCTGAGAATCTCCCCAGAGTACTTCCAGCCCTTAAAGGTGGGTATTGATTGGCTTTCTGCAAGGGAGAACAGATGACTGTCCAACGCCTTAAGGATCTCGGCCTGAATTAGTTCGGCTTGTTCCTGAGTAATTTTACCCAGGGGTCGATCCATAATAGTCACACGCAGGTGTGCTGTGGCTGCATCTTTGAAGCTTAAACCTTGCTTCACTGGTTTTGAAGATGTTGGACAACTCTTTTTACTGGCGTTCATTGCCCGGGAGATGTCACTGCCATCCGACCTTATACGTTTGTTGGTGCTCCCAGAAGCCTCGCCCTTAGCTCCAGGAGCGATACTCCCAGTTCATGATTCAGCTGGTTGTTACAGATGTACCATGGGGCATGGGACGTTCACTGCGATTCGTAGAGCCTGGTTTTGAAATCTGTGTAACTTCATGATGTTAGTTTTAGTTGTGTTGTACCAGTATTAGTTTTTGGTTTATGTGGAAGCTCCAGCTCAATCTTGTGTCTAGGTGGACTCTTAGGTATTTGATTGAGGAATCTTTGGGGTTTCAAGGTATCACGTTTCCATTAATTTTGATGTTGGGTGGGTTGATTACTCTTCTTAGCGTGAAAATCTTGCCTTGACATTTTGAGGAGTTATTTTTGGATGTTCCATTTTTTAAACCAATTGCAGATTTTGCCCTTTGCATTTTGCAACTCGAGGACGAAGAGAATGCCGAATAACAGACTACCCAAAATAATAGGAGACAACAAACCAGAAACCACCAGATTGCCACGGAAACCACGGAAACGTTGGATGGGCAGCTGGATCTCGAGAATCACAAGAGTAAAATTGAAACAATTAGGCCGTGGGCCTAGTACAAGATGAAGAAGAAGTGAAAGCATTTTGCAGTTAGAGGGCTGGTTTTTCAAATTCTATACTTTGCGTAATAATAGCTGTGTCGTCGGCAAACACTGCTAACGACGCTGGTATTTCGAGGATGTCTGATGTATAGATGCTAAATAGAAGAGGGCCTAATATGCTTCCGTGTGGTACTCTCGCCCATATATCTTTTGTTTCGGAGATTGCAGAGTTGATTTTTACAGCAAATATTTTTTTTTCGAGGAAGGAGAATATGATTGCTTGAGGGTAGCTAGGTATGTCATTTTCTAGAAGTTTTTTCTTAAGACCTTCGACTCAAACCTTGTCCAAGGCTTGAGCTACGCCGACAAAGATTGCAGTGGTGTAGTATTTGTTTTCAAATCCTGTTTCAATGATTTCGCTAATTCTTTGTAGCTGGTGACAAGTCGAATGAACTTTTTTGAAGCCTAACTGGAAGGGCGGTGGAAGGTGGAGTATACCTACTATTGTTAAAAGACGAGTGCGAATAACTTCTTCTAAAAGTTTTGAGATAATAGTTAGTAGACTTATAGGTCGGCAATTTATAATGTTTTCTTTATTTTTTCCAGGTGTAGGAATTAATTAGAGAGACTAAATATGTCAAGATTTTGCTGCTTAGGTGCTGGAGGACCGAGTTCGGTATTAGACCATGGCCGGGTGATTTCCGTTTTGGTAGTGCAGTTATAAGTTTTTTTGGAGCTGTGGGTTGGATGCTTTGGGTAATTACTGGTTGGTGTCTCTCGATTGCGTTGATCACCTGTAATGCATGTGAAGAAAGACCTGCTCGAGATGAACGGCAAACGTTTCCGATTTTTCAGTGTCAGTGCAAGATCTGAGTGAGAGTGCTGGGCTTTTAAAAAAATTCTGGTGGTTTTCCACATCCCCGGATCTCCAGGACTGATGTCTTCAATGTATTATCGGTGCAATTGAATTCTAAAGTCTTCTAATTTTCATTTTAATTGTTGTGTGATATTATTTAGTAACCTTCTGGTTTCAGGACTTCCCGTTCCTTGCCATTGCCTTCAAGTCTGACTCCGTTTTTTAATTAGGTTGATTATGTAGTTGGCGGGGGGGGGGGTTATAATTGGGGATTTGATATCATGGTGTGATTGTGGCTGCTGTATTTATAGCATCAACTATGGATGTGATATTGGAGACGACTATGTCTATATCTTCTTTGCTTCCAAGAGCTTTTGACCTTGTGAGTTTGTGGTCTAAAGTTATTTGGAAGATATCTCATTGATTAATCGAACAGGGGGCAGTTTTGGTTTGTGTGAACTGAGAAAGGATACGAGTACGAGTTTTTTCTGGTAAAAAATTAAAAAATTATTCCAGAATTATCATCATCATCAGCATTATCCTGTTCCTCTTTTACCCGGAGGTATCGAGGTTCTCGTTTCTTGACATTCATGTTTCTACAAAGTTACGCCGCTTCTCTCTGTCTCTGGTCATAATTCTAACTTTCCTCCATGTCTTTCCTTTCCTCTGCAGTATCTCGGCAACATTTTTATTCGAAGTTATTCTTGGTCTTCCACTTCTATCTTTGTCTTTGTGAAGCTAGGACAATAGTCCTAGCTTCCCATATCTTCTTAACTTGCCTATTTTCATCCATCCCCAACAGATGTCTAGTCCATTTTAACTTCTTTTCTTCTATAGTATTTTGTTTTTCAGAGATTTTGTGTTAAGGTTTCCTCTGATATCTTCATTTCGTTTCCTGTCAATTCTTTTAACTCCTGCAACTCATTTCGACAGCTTGTAATCTCTTCTTTTGCTTATCATTCAATACCCAATTTCAATTTGCAGAATTATAAATTATAACTATCTTAAAGCAGCTTACTGCGTCAAATAAAATGTTGTAGCTTTTATGGCAAAGCAAGAAATAATAAAAATCAAAGAAGATGGTTTTGATTTTGTTTAATTGAGTTTTCGTCGATTTTCTGAATTTTCTTGATGTGTCTAAAGTTCTTAGTATATCTCAAACTACTATAAAATGTTGGTGATGCTTTTAGCAGTTAAATAAGGAATGAATAAGGCCAGAACTGTTAAAAAAAGTAAGCTCATTCTATGGTAAATGCAAAAATTCTGATGAGTTTTTAAGATTACGTGAAATTGGAAAATTATTGGGGTTTCAGTACTATTTAGGATTTTCTAAAGGTTTGTTGTGGCGAGTTTGTCAGTTTATATTTCTTAGTTGAGTTTTGCGCCACTGGTGGAAAAACGAAAAATTATTCAACAAAGCATTTCATTGCTAGAAAAAGCCAGTCTATCAATTAAATATTATTCTTTTCATCTGAGTTTTGCAGTAGAATAATTTAATTTCCTGCACTTTACAGCGATGCACTTAAGATTTTATTATAATAGATCCGGAAGTAAACATTTCCGGATGCATTATGCAGAAAAATGCCTCAGCGTTGATTTCTCCAAGACAGAAAGAAAACAAAATTGTACAACAATCTAATTTCCGATGTCATTGAAACTGAACAATTTTTTTAAATTTAACCTAAGCTTGTTGCTTATTTTTATAACAAAGGAAATAGGGCCAACCTCTTGCTTTTTAACTTAATTAGTTGATGTCTTATCTCATGTTTAAGGTAATAACAAAAAGATCAAAAAATACACGAGGTTACTATGGTAACAGAAATCATGTTTAAAGTAAAGAGAAAACTGTGTCGAACAGAGACACACGTTGATGTAATGTAATTAAGCATTGCTAAATGTAAACATGAGTTGAGAATACCAGCCATTGTGGTTTAATTATTAATTAATATAGTTTTTTAATTTAGTCCCCACCAGGGAATGCACAATGCATTTCTTGAAATGACACCATACTGGTCATTATTGACGATATTTGAGGAACTTCTTGACTAATCAGGAGTGATTTTTTTCCATTACTAACAAAATCAAGTTTATGAGTAATTTTGTTGTAGGATTGGCCATAGGAGCTGCTGTATTTTTTACGTTTGTTTCTTTATGCTGCGTGCTGTACGTATTCGCTCTACAAACTCCCGTACTTAAATTGGAATACAGTTTGGATTTCCTTATGATTTTACTTTTGCTCACCGAAGTGTTTTATGGTATTTGTTCGTTTATACCTTGTTGTAAACAGAAATTGATCGAATAAATACTTTTTTATTATTACGGATTATTTATATCCCCGATTTTTAGTTCCAAAAATCGAGTAAACGCTTGATTAAATTGCAATTCTAAGTTAATTAAGTGAAATATGCATTTGTTTACAGAAATGTGCCCGAGGCTGAAGACTTCGTTAAGATAAACCTGGTTTGTTAATAGAATGTGGTTTTTGTCTCGGTTTTTGTTTTTTAAACTGTGGATCGATAAGGTAAATTAATTAAATTTAACTTAAATTTCAAGAAACGGACGTTTCTGTAATAAAAACTTTTAATTCGTTACATGTTCAGTACTAATATTTACATTCGTAAGGTTTTTAGCGAAGCTTCACGTGTGTATTTAGTCATGTTAATGGATTAGAGCTGGCTCTGTTCAAAAATAAACGCAGTTTTAAATAATCCATTTTAAAAGTTTGATAGTTAATTACATAAATAATTGTTTTGGAAATTAGAACGTAATTCGAAGTTTAATCAATTTTAAATCGAGTCGATTTACGTAGTTTTCGGATTTCGAAATAAAGATAATTAAACCAGCGGATGTAAAGTACTTATGCGAGGTATGCATCGATTAATTTAGATATTCCAGTAAATTTAGCTTCCTGTTCCGGTCAAAAGCGAGAAATGCGCGTTTGTTGTTACCATGGCAATTAAATTTTCTAAATTTATCTAAATATGATTATTTGAACGTTGATTGAATGCAACATGAATTTTAATTAAAATCCCAGCTTTAATCATGTTAATAAACGTATTACTGATATGATTAAAGCTCGTGTTTTAATAAATTAAAATTAATGCGAAGGTTTTTGGGAATCGTTGGATCGAGCGTGCTTGGAAGGTAAGAGCTTAAACAAAAGGATAACGGGAGCTTCAAAAGTAACTGAGATATTTTTAAGGTTCATTTAGCTGCTTTGATGAATTGGTTTAGAGATTTTTTACTTATTTTGAGCTTTTGCTAGTTGAGAATGACTTTTAAATATAATTTATATCTTTAAAAATAAAAGGGATCAAATTTGGCATTATTTGGTGGTAGAATATTAATTTGGATTATATTTCCAACTGCCTATTTTATTTATCTTCCTGATATGATGAAGATAATGGTTTTGTTAGTTGTATTTTTAGGAGCAGTGGCGTATCCAGAAATTGCTCATGGGTGGGGGGGGGGGCAAGTCCATACTTCAAACCCAACTCCAGCCCCCCCCCCACTCACCACCCGCACATGACCTTCTAGTTTCCTACCCCTAATTCCAGTCTAAACCTTGACCTCACATAAGCACGGTTTTTGTTGGTGCAGTCGGGTTCCCAAAGCGTGAAAGTCGGTACAGTTATTATTGTTATTAATAAAAAAACAATAATACACTTAATTTTTTTATTTTTCATTGAAAAAAATATGTGTATAATATTTATTTTCATTGCTTCGTGTTTGCTATTGAACTGTTTAGGAGCTTCTTTTTATTAGACATTACACCAGTTCAACAAATTAATTGTTATTCATGGTAGAGGTACATGACTAGTAATAAGTGTCTGAATAACAGAAAGGTTAATGTCACCTCTTTAGAAATAACAATTGTTGAGCAACTTTAATGTAAACGCAATGTTATCGTTTTATGTAACTGAATTATTGAAGCAAATTACGTTTTAATCGTGTATGTATTTGTCTTTGCCCGAGTTCATAGAACACTGCATCCCTACAATTGTTGATGTTTGTGTGGAAATTTTTTGTTAATTTTTTGATATGCTCCGAAATCGTAGATATACCAAGTTCTGAATGTAGTTGTTTGTTGGTGATATACCAAGAGGCATTCATTGAGTACTAAGTATAGATCTAAGTATTTCACTGCGTCCGCAGTAGTATTCCATGTAACAGGATTATCGTTAATTATTAATGGTGGTAGGTCGTTGATTCGCCTGAGGGTGAATATCTTCGCAGCGCACTTATCGTAATTTATTGCAAGATTTTATTGCTTAAACCATCTTGTCAACACAGCACATTTGTAGCAATTTGCTTTGCATGATTGCGTCTAGGAGGTTTTCGTTCTTAGCCAGTGGTGCAGTACCATCAGCAAATAATGCTAAGTCTGCATTAGTGTTAGGGATATTATAGGTAAAAATATTAAATAGAATAGGGCCCAAGATACTTCCCTGGGGAACTCCTGCTCTGAGCCGGTTTTCGCTCGGGCTATGGAACGAACGATCACCTCCAGTGTATTAAAATCCTAATCAAAAAAACAATAGAATTTAACTATGGAAATGACTGCCATCTTACAAGCACTAAAACACTAAAAGAATGCAGAATCGATTATCTATATACCAATATAGTCCATCAAATATACAAAAATGTCACAACAACCGTAAAACTCCACAAAATCACCAACAAAATAAAGATAAATAGAGGACTTAGACATGGAGACACCTTATCTCCAAGAATATTTATTACGGTGTTAGAACACACATTGAAAATGACGGAGTGGGAAAATATGGAAGTTACCATTGATGTAGAAAAATTAAACCACCTCTGTTTTCCAAATGATATAGCACTAATATCGGACGACCATAAAGAGGCCAGCGGAATGTATGGAAGTTACAGCAAGTAACACAAAAAGTTGGATTGAAAATTAATTATTACAAAACCAAAATGATGACCAACCTAGTATTTATATTTAGCGAACAGATGAAACTTGAGTAGTATATTACATACCGAGGTGGAAAGTATCATTACTGTCGAGAGATAATTATAGTTAACCGAGACGCGAAGCGTCGAGGTTAACTATATCCAATGGCAACTCGTAATTTTTATTTTTTATAATAAAGCAACCCGTAGCAATGACAGCTGGTATGACGGTCATTTTTGACTTTTTTCAATTTTCTTGCTGAATTGCTTTTAATTTATGCGTTTGAAGAAAAAGTAACATGCGTTATTCGGAGTAAAAGTGATTTTGTGTGCCTCGCATGCTTTTCATTATTCTAGCTTTTCCATTCTCTTCCATCTTGTATATTTATTTTGGCTTCATTTCTTGATTGTTTTTACTTTATTATTGCTTTTGTCACAATATTGTACCAACTTTTTTTGGTCTCCCGTGTTTTTTCTACTGATCTCATGTTGTTCATGCATTGTAAGTAGCCTTATGAATTTTGACACGGGTATACAATTTCTAATTTTGCTCGTACTCTCGTATTACGTAATCCATTTACTCTACTTACTCCTTTTAACATCTCTTAGTTATTTCATTTCGAATGTTTGAATTTTCTTGCAAGTGTCCAGTTTTCACTGCTAAATTGGTCTACGTAAATATCATCTCATATATACTGTAATACTGTTAATTTGATTCCATTGACGTTTCTGTTTTCTTAATAAAATTGTATCGCATCCTGTAATATCCCTCAACAGTTCTTTTTATCATTTCATTGATATGCAGATCTTGTCTTCCGTCGTTTTATATTATCACTCGTAGGTATCTAAAATCCATAACTTGCTGAATTTATTTACCTTGTAATTGCATATTCAGTTTCTCTTGTTCGTGTGCTGTCATCATCTTAGTATTAATTTTCATATTGTAGTTCTTCAGAGTTTCATGTCATACATATAGATTTTCGTATATTGTTTTTTGGTTCCAGTCATAATCACCACGTAATCAGCAAAAGCACATTCTGAAAATTCAATCGTCTCCAGATTGTTATAACCCAAAATAAGTTTCTTTAGTTTCAATTTGCACATCTTCATTTTGTCATCCATACAAGATCGGGCTCATTACTCCTCCTTGTTTCAGTCCTTTGATTTTAAATGTCCCTGCTTCCATGTGCTACGACACCGCATAATTTGCTTTATTTGCTTTAATAAGTGTGTTATGTACGGCTCTTTCTTTCAAGATTCCTTGGATTTGCTCGCTCGTACAAAAAGTACGTAGAAAAACTATGCTTTGTTGTAAGGTAATAACGTGGTCTTATATACTTCTAGTTCCTGAAATCGCTTTGTAATTCTTCCAGTGTTTGCTCTATTGTTGTTTGTAATTGTAATCTCTTTTCTAGCATTTTTTCGTATGCCTATAGTTATCGCAATAACTTATGTCAACCTTCTAGAGGTGGGAAGTTCGATTCTTTTTGGTGAATCGATTCATTTGAATCATTCATTCCAAGTGATTCGTTCACAAAGATTCGTTCTTAAATGGTTCACTCATTCACGCGTTTTGTTTAGACTAACGTGGACTAACGAGGACTAACAAAGGAAGCAGTATTGAATACTCAGAAATCTAAAATTGAATAATTTTATGTTTACATCGCATATACAAGCTTATTTGTAAATATATCTCAATGATTTTAAAACTATTGGAAAGATTATTCTTTCTAGATTCAGATGCTGCCACAAGTATCTCAAAATTGTTGTTAACAAATGCTACATAAATTATTTAAACTAAGCGTACGCGAAACGCGTAGTCGAAATTTCAGCATCGGGGTATTTTTTAAACTATTTCACATAGATGGGTAATTATACCGTATGAAATGGGTAGAAAAGAATGAAGAAGTTTTTAGCGAAAGAATTACTTGCATTGCTTTATGGTTATAAAAGATATGATTTATTTTTGTTATTAACAAAGACCGAACCGAAGGAATGGTAAATGTACCGGCATTCGTATTCAATACTCAGGTCAGGAATGTAAAATTGAATAATTTTATGTTTACATCGTATATACAAGCTTATTTGAAAATATATCTCAATGATTTTTAAACCATTGGCAAGTTTATTCTTTCTAGCTTCAGATGCTGCCACAATTACTTATGTCAAAATTGTTGTTAACAAATGCTACATAAATTAATTAAACTAAGCGTACGCGAAACGCGTAGCCGAAATTTCAGCATCGAGGTATTTTTTAAACTATTTCACATAGATGGGTAATTATATCGTATGAAATGGGTAGAAAAGAATGAAGAAGTTTTTAGTGGAAGAATTACTTGCATAGCTTTATTGTTATAAAAGATATGATTTATTTTTGTACAGCGAGCGCTCCGTTGTATTTCGTACCGCTGGCATAAATGTACGTTTCACGCATGATTTGCCAAACATAAATTAATTTAAATAATCAACGCCAAAAGAGAATTATAATTACTGATTTACTTATTTGCCATTTTACATTAAATTTTGAATCTACTTTTAAGACGGAGAACCACCGCATTGTCAAATTTTACACCATCGAATCCGATTTACTGGTCAATTTTACGTAGAACTCGAAACTCGAACGAATTGAACGCTGAATCTTTTGACAAGAAGTAATACCCGATGGTTCCGCTGGCTTCGATACCGAGTCGAGTGATGAATCGATTCATTTTAAAGTACGGCGGCTCCGCAGTCCGCGGACTTCGATGCCGAGTCGAGTGAAGTAGTGAATCGATTCACTTGATAGTAAGGACTCGATTCATTCGATTCAGTGTACTGATTCGTTCTTTTTGAACGAATCGTTCACGACCGACACACCTCTATTGTGGACTGAGATTATTACTTCTACTTATTAGTCTTTTGGTGCTGTTCCTATGGTAGGTTCTGCGTTACATATTTCTAGAAATAGTTCTTCATCTCCCGTTCCCATATTTTTAAGTATTTCGGATGTTATTTTATCGTGACCTGGTGTTTTACCATTTTTCAACATTTAAATTGACACTTCTGTTTCTTCCATGGTTATTGTATGGTTCTCTCTCGCGTATGTGTAGCTTCTTCTTATCCCAAAGCCTCTTCTACCTGAGGTGTAGAGGCATAGATCCGTCTCCATCCTTTTCTATCTCTTGCTCTTTTCTTCGCTTGAGTCCAGCTGAGTCCCTTTTCTTTGAAAGTTTTTTTCATGTCTTTATTCCATGTTATTCGGGGTCTTCCACGTTTTCTTTTGTGACCGGATTCCATCTCCCACATCTCCTTTACCAACCGGTCTTCGTTCATCCTTACCATGTGGCCGAACCATTTCATTTTCTGTATTTTGATTTTGTCTATTGCACTGTTTTACCTTGAGTATCGTTCGTATTACTTCACTTCTTATTCTGTCCATTATTGTAACTCCTTCCACTGTTCTCAAGATCTTCATCTTACATGCCACAATTATACTTTCTAAGTTGTCTGTCAGCACCCACCACTCACTTCCGTATATGAGCAGTGGCACTAGTACCGACTCTATATAACCTTCGTAGTTTTACTTATTTCCTTTTTGTGAAAGAATGACTTATATAGTGCACTCTACAGAGGCATGACCTTCTTAATTCTATTACTTATTTCCTTCTCTAGTTTTCCCGTTTTCTGTATAACAGCTCCTAGGAATATCAATTGCTTTGTTTGTCTTATATTCTCTCCTTGTAAGTTAATGTCTATATCGTTGGGTTCGTTTGATATGTTTATAACCTCCGTCTTCTTAATTTTTAGACCATATTGTAAAGGCGCCTTTTTCCATCTCTCTATTATTTTTTCAAGTTCGTTTTTATTATTTGCGAGTATGAGTATGAGGTCATATGCGTATAGCAGTTCATTAATTTTAACTGGTTTAAGTTTTCTATAACCCATAAGTATGCGCTTCTCATTGTTAGTTACTTTTGTAACTGTCTCGTCTATGATAATAATGAAAAGTAATGTTCTGAGAATAGTGGCTTGTCTCACCCCCCTTCTTGGGTGTAAATTTCTCCATTATCTCTCCACCTGGTATAAGCTTCGTATTACCGTAATCTCTTTTTTATTTATTCCCTTTTCCAGCATTATCTTCCATATTTCCTCCCTTTGTATAGTGTCGAAGGCCTTCTCTAGATCTATTGCACAGCAGAATAAACTTTTGTCTGTATTTATTGTTTTTCCGGCTATTTGCTTTATTACAAAAATCCAATCGCTGGTAGATCTGCCCACTCTGAGTATGTCTTAGTGAACGCCCTATTCTTGTTCTAATTCTCTCTTCTATCACTCTTTCGTACACTTTACAGGCAACACATACTGCAACGATAATCCTCTATAATTACTACATTTACTGCCGTTCTCCATTCCTTCGGTATTTTGTTATTTTTCCGTGCTAGTGATATAATCTTATGTAATAGTTTAGTGCCCTCCTCTCCTATAAACTTAATCATTTCTGGTCTGATGTCGTCTATGCCAGGAGATTTGCCAATTTTAAGTGTTCTTAACGCCTTTTTTTACCTCTTGTAGTTGTATTTTTTCTTCTTGTTCATCATCTGGTGGTATTATCTGTATTCTTCTTTCCTTCTCCATTTCTATCTCTGCTTCCAATAAATCTCGGAAGTGCCCTCTCCATCTTTCTATAGTATCTCTGTTTCTTCAAAAAGGATTTTTCCATCCCTGTCTTTTGTATTCTTGAGTGGGGTTTTCCTATCCTTTTGTAGTCCTTTCAGGGTGCGGTATAGAATCTTTGCATTTCCCGTAGCATCTTTCTCCAGTTTTCGTTCAAATTCTTCCCATGTTCTCGCTTTTGCTTCTTTAACTAAATGTTTCACCTTTTCTCTTTGCTGTTTATACTCCTCATATTTTTCTTCACTTTTATTGGCTTCTAAATAAGCTCTCCAACAAATTCTTTTCTTTTTAATTTATGTCTTAATTTCCTCGCTCCATTATGCTGTTTGCTTCCTTTTATTTGTTCTTCTGTTTATGCCACACACTTCTATTGCTGCAGTTTTTATTATTTTTTTAAATTCTATAATCTAATCTGTTCTCTGTTATTGTATATTCTTTCTTCATTTCTTGGTTCATATACGCTTTTATTCATTTTCCAACACATCTTTCTTAACTTTCTGGGCAATTTCCGACTCGTCCATTTAAATCACCGACTATTATTAATGTTCCTCTTCTGTCTGTCTTCTCTAGTTCTCCTAGTAATACCCCCCAGAACTTATCTACTTCTTGTTTTTTGGTACCTCCATTTGGTCCGTATGTTATTAAAAAGGTATATGGTTCATCGTATTTTTCTATTTTGAATCTCAGAGAGGACTTTACTAAGCAGAATACACCTCGGTGGTTTGCCATTGCCTTCCGAGGGGAGCGGCCGGGTATTTTCGATGTATATGTGACCCTGAACCAAGACCGCCTCTGTGAAAGATTGGAAGCACCGAATTGAAGAATACGAGAAAACCACACTTCTTCGTTGGCAATCATTTTTCGGTGTTTGCCTCGCCCATATCTCGACTCCATACATTAACATTATTATTGAATATATGTAACACCAGATAAACTAGGTCGCGTTTCATGGAAAAAATAGATTGTAAAGTAAATCAAATCAATATTCGGGATAAAAAAGTTGTCAAAATTAGGCAAGTGGCGGACAGAGATATAAAATCGTAGCAATGTATTTTGTTTTGTTAAACGTTCGTATTCATTTTTAAATCCAAACAAAGCTACATAGCTTTTGTAAATGTTTATTAGAGTTATAAGCGCTTAATACTATCCAACATTATTATGATACAAGGCTGGTGAGTCCTGTAACTGCCTGGCTGGTTTACAGTGGCCTTGATTTATGATTTAAAGTCAATAAAGTTTGTGATTTAATCCTTTCATTTGCAGATTTTGCCTTCAAGATTTCCTATTTTTCTTGCTAAATTGTCTTCTTATTCATTTGGCTCTTTTTTCTTTTTTTCTTCTTCGTAAACAAAATAGTGCTTTCTTGTTAATAAATTCAGCATCCCTTTTTATAAAAGGCTATATTTTTAATTTAGTTTTGTAAAAATAATTATAAAAAAGTAGTTATTAAATCCCCAGAAGTACAAAGCGTCATAAGTTTTCAGTAGTGTGGAATTTGTGACGCCATTAAATTCGTTGCAATATCAAGCCGGCCGTTTAGTCAAACGTTAAAGGTAACTACCTAACTACGTATTTAATTACTACCTTTCTGTATGATTTAACTTGCAGCGAAATTCTCACCGACGTGTATTGTTACCGATTAATTGAGTTGCATGCTGTAATTGTCATTTAATTGTTAGATGAGTTCTTTTTTTGGACTAATTCTGAAGCAATAATAGTAGTTATTAACTGCATTACTGATTTTATGAAGAGTTCTTAAATGGAGTTTGAACCATTTTTTAAATATCAGTGATTTTTGGCTATTTTGATTTTACTTCCCTTGAAGTTATTTTTAAAACCGTTTTAATACGAAATTATTAGAAAAAAATAAATATGAAAAGTGTGCTGCGACAAGAAAAATTGAAGGTTAATTTAAAGCCCTTCTATTTTCCACCTACTTCATTTATTTTGTTTTGTCAAGTTTCTAAATTGAGTATAAATCATAAAATATGAACAAGCTTGTTGTAGATAGTTTGTGTATGCATAAACGGTGAATTTACCCCGTTTTGATGTAATGAAGGTAAAGTTACGCTACTGAATCTTGTTCATTAATCTCACGTTCTTGTCAGGAAACAGACATTTTCCGAAGCAGCTCTGTTCGCGTTCAGCTTAAATTGAATTCAGGATCCGTTCTCTGAAAATACGTGTTCGCGTTCGACGCCACATTATACACTACGTTCACCCATTCTTGCCCTGAAAAATTGTACTTTTTACAATTGGTAATTACTTGTGACATCTTTTAAATTTGAATCTTTTGTTAGGATTTTATCTGAAACATACTAATTTTGGACAAATTCCAGAAAACGTGGCCAAGAAAGCCGAGGTTTTCATGAAAACTTAGGAAAATTATTAAAAGTTTGACTCTGAAAAGTTATCAGATTTCCAAATTACGCCACCTACGATTTCACCTATAGGTTTTTAATTTTTAACTTGCTTTTGATAAAACAGGGAAACTCAGGATTGACACATTTAAAAAAAAGGTTAAAAGATCTTAATACAAAAGTCACGTCAAAATTAATCGAAAACGAAAATCTTTAGGCACGTTTTGGAGATAAATTGCAAAGATATTATAAAGGAGATAACCAGGGCTTCGGCAATTCTTTGTTTATTTAGCGACTCACAGTTTTGTGTAGAATATTCACTATCATTTCGACAAATTAGGTTTTTACCTTCTTCAGAGCTACCATTTAAACTGGAAGGTCGTAGAAAATAAAGGGAAATACTGAAGTTTTTTTCTTATAATAAATGGGTAAATTTGCTGGTACATCCAAATGTAAGATTTATATCCATTTGCATTACTTGAGGTCAAGGAAGACTTATTTTATACTTATTAAAAGTGGAATTTAAGCTTCCATGCCAGAAAATCTACAATGCTGTTAAAATCCAAAATGTTAGTCTTAATCTACCTTTCATTAGTTTCTTGATTCATCTAAGTCTAAGCGATTTTTTAATAACTTCGATTTTGTATAGATGATAATGTTAAGAATCAAAAATTTTAAAAGTGAAAGCTAAAGATAGAGCCACCGAGTTAACTAAACCTGTAGTTTCATTATTTGTTTCAAGGGGGACTGTTAAAAATTTTAGTTGAAATTAATCTAAATTTGATTGATATTTAGGATCAAAACGAGCTTTGCTCTATCTTAAAATTAAAAACTAATTGATTTTACCTTTAAGGTGATTTACAACTTACTTTCGAATGTATTTTGAGCGTAAATTTTTCGCTATTGGCTTCATTAAAGATTTTCAAGATCTAAATTTAATTAATTCTGGATTAAACCTTGAATAATTTAAATTCCGCTTTTTATAATATTGGGATTCAAAATGGGGCTTATTTTATCCTGAATGTGACAGCCAAAGGTAGAGTGTAGAGAGAGTTTGTTTGAATTAGCTGAAACTGGAATTTTTTAATATCTATGTTTCAATTATGATGTCTAAAAATTGAAATTGTAAAAATGTAAATCATTGATAACTAGGTATCTTTTGATAGTATTAAGGGTCAAAAGGAATTTGTTTTATTTTGAACGTGAAAGCTTCCAATAAATATTATTTCGCCACAAAAAGTCTCAAGTTCATTCAGAGCGAAACTGATTTGAATTCAACGTTGCTTTATCCAAGACTGTTTAAGGTCTGAATCTTCACTTTAATTTTTGATCATATTAAGATTCAAAATAAGCCTTGCGTTTTCTTGAAAATGAAAGCTGTAAACGAAAAAATGTCTTCTTTCGCAATAAAATCAATATTTATTTGACTGATCTGCATTGAAATCCTTCAACGTTTGCTTTATCGAAGATCGTTTTAAGATTGGAAGTTAAATAACTTTACCTTGAATAACTTTAATATAATTTTAAAAATAAAAGTAAACCTTGTTTTGTGTAAAAGTAAAAGCTCTTTTGGTACAAAAAACTTTAGGTTGATTTAAACCCAATTTGAAATGATTCTTACTTTCAGTTCGAATAATTTAAATTTCAATCCGTGTAGGCCTTGTCTTGCATTAAAACCAAAATACGGTGAATAACCCTGAAAATCACGAAAGAATATAGTTTTCTTTCAATGTTCCTTTCAATCAAACGCCATTTTATGTTTAAAACCAACAGAATTTACAACAAAGTATTCTGTTTAATGAAGGTTATTTGAAATTGTTTTTAAAAATCCTTGAAGATCCTTCGTATTTAATAACCGTACAAAGATAAAAGTAGACTGGTTTTAATACAAGTTTCAATATCATCACGTAGGCCTCTAAGTGAGGCTATTTTGAAATAAATGGGAAAGTTACAACAGTAAACATTCTTTTTGATAAAATTAGCAATGTTACGTCTTGGTAAATGGAAAAATGTGTTTACTTTTCTTTGATTGGTTTATTCAGTTAATGGAATGTTATTTGGTTGTGTTCCTCAAACCTGGACGTAATATTTGCTTAATCAAAATTGAACGACGATAATGAAAGAGGCCTGATTTATTTTGTCGTTGTTTTTGCTAAAAATTCACGTAGAAAACCATACAGTTATTTAAAAATGAGAGTAAAACTTTTTTTGTTTAAATATAAAAAGGTTTTTTGTTTTCTTCAAGGATTTTTTTAATAGTTATTCTAGTAAAATAAAATAATTTTTCAACAATTTAGAGATAAAAATATAGTTGGGAAAAAAGTCCGTATATTGTAACTCCGCCTCTGATCTCTAACTAGCTTGATACGCACCAAAAAGGTCAGTGCTCAGGAAACACGAAATACATTAAATCTTATTGGTATCCTAGGTCTTAAGGGATAATAGGCGATATATTCCAAAGCCATTTATACTCTTTGTTGTCAAAGGAGTCAGGATCGTCAATATGATGTCGATCGAACTTACAAGGATGACATCTGCGTAGGACGAAGTTATATCAAGTGGGTGGGTACCGAAACTAAGGAGCTTTCGATGGTTATTACCCAGAATATTTGAAATTTTCTTTTGCCTTTTATCTTCTGTCTTACTGAAGTTCTCAATCTTGGGAAATTTTAATGCGTTGTGATTATTTCCCTTGTTTTTGAGAAGGGTTTGTAATTCATATGAAGATATTATCTAAACCCAGTTTGATTCCTGGAAGCTTTGACGGGAGAAACAAGCATAGCCAGCACTCAGCATCCACCATATGTCACTGCCATGACAAACATTGAATTTAACAATCGCTCGGCCAACGTTGATTGAGGATTCTCCTGAAGGATAAAACCAAAGCGTTCCTTTGTTACAATCTCCTGCCATTATGTCTGGAATTTAAACAAAATGGAGTCAATATTCACGAGTTGATGAAAATGTGAGAACGTTATCCTTGGTTGTATCAAATTTCCGATTAATTCCCGATAAAAATCCTGGATGAATCCATGGCTACGGAGGTATCGAGTGAAAACCAGGGGGTAAGGATGAAAATAAGCTCGGTTTTAATATCCATTAGTAATAAAGCTCCGGTGCTGTAAGTGGAAAGTACATACGACCCGATGTGGGGGTGCGAACATTTCGAAGCGTCTCCATGACAACGTGCGGCACCCGCAGCAAGGATCGAAGCCGACCGTGTCAGACTTCCCACCACGCCGTGTACATACGCCAGCTTGTACATTCCCAACCTCCATTAACTGGAAAATTAACAAGCAGTACAATCTGGAAACGGCGGTATTTAGTATTTTACCCCCTATATAAATGAGCCTTTTATAGGATTACTGATATTTCGTTTTGCCAACTTAAGGATGCACAAGGATAATTATCTTAATTAATATAACTCGGGAAAGCTCTCGGTTTTTTTCTTCTTTTCAAATTAACGAGGGCTTTGTAAAATGCAAACAAAGGCGATGTCAATTTCGCTTAAAACACTTTTTCATGTTTTCATCTCAGTTTTTCGATATTAATTGGCTGGCGAAATAGAAAAATTGGGAGCTTAAAACGTAAGCTTTTGGACACGTCTGGTTGGAATTCAAACTTTAAATTAATCCATAATCCATTGACCAAACAAACACACAATAAGGAAAAATAAACAAATTTGAAAGACTGATTAGAACCAAAACCAATCAAAAAGAAGTTCCAGTTACTTCTTACTAATTTAAGAAAGCCAAGATTGCTTGCTATTTGGGTTAAGCCAAAGATAAAAAGCAGAAGACAAGATTCACTTGGGGAGAAAGAAAACTTAGGTAAAAAACGAATTTTTATACGATCATCAAATCAAAGAAACAAAGAAACATGTTGTGTCATCAAGAGCAAGTCTAAAATTCAATTTAATTTGCTAAATCCAGTTTTGGAGGCTTTCAAAAGCGTTATTCAACTGAAAAACTGAACCGTAACACAGAAAAGTCAAGATTATTTTCATTTTTACAGCTTTTAATTGACGTAAATAGTGTTTTGTTTCCGTTAAAAATCGCGGTTGTTGATTCGTTCTCATTAATTCGATAAACAAAAGAACTTGCCAAAATGTATAGTAAAACAAATGTATTGTTCGGTGTTCGCTAATGGATGTTGATCTATATTTAATTCTAGGTTTTCAGTTGTTTGAAGTCGGCGTAGATGAATTTCTTTATTTTTGTTTAGCGTTGACACGCATACGCCTTTGTTTTTGTCTTTGTAGTTCTTTAATTTAATAAATAACTTCTTGATCGCTCTCATAAAAAACAAAATCTAGGAATAAACTTGAGGTTTATTAACTGTGGTTTTAGTATCAAAGCAGGCTTTGCCTTGTGAAATTTAACATTGTTTTTCTTGTTTTGTTTGGAGGTTTATTTAAGTTTTTTTTATCGAGTCCTTGATTTAACCTTTTATTAATAATTCTGGAATTTTTCAATTGATTTTCAGAAGTTATTCTCGAACTTGCTGGTTTTGAAGATGCAGGTTTCAAATTCAAAACATAGATTAGCGTATGAAATTCGAACTTTAAGAGCTTCAGTTTTCATTTTCAATTGTCCATGTTTAAATTCTGCTAGTTTTCTCCTGTTTCCCTGCAAGACAATTCTACTACAATACTCGTGGGAAGCTTCAGCCTAGTTTTAGTTAGGGAAGAGGTAAGTAATTTATTATTTTTAGTCAAATTTGTTCTTGTAAACATCTTAAAAATAACGATGTTTTAAAAATATTTCTAGGGTTTTCTCGAAAGTAATCGAAAATTTTTCAAAAACTTCCTCCTTAAGCAGTTCTTATTAAACCGAATTGTATACAAAGATCGTTATCATAGTCCTTTGTGCGAATATAAAAACCCCGAAATTAAACCAATTTAAACACTTCATTCCCATTTAAACGATTTGAATAATAACCGATCGAATTACAACCGGATATGGTATAAAGATGGCGGTTACTTTGAAGGCAGCCATTTGCAGGCTAAAGCGGTAATAATCAAATAGCGGCCTTTTATTTGAAATTTATACGGCTGGTTCCTTTTGTTCGGGCTGTGGATAACAAGAAAATAAGCAGTGCACCAACTTCCTTTAATTAATTATTTCTATTCAATGAGTTTTTCCTTTTTGGTGTTGTTTTTTTCAATTTATTGTTACTTCCGCACATCAGTACATATTATCAATTTTTTTTTATAAAATTCTGAAAAGGTAATTTTAGAAAATTAAGCCGATTTTTGTTCGTTGTAAACGTGGAGGAGTTTCGAACAAAGCTAACATGGAAAGGTGGAACAATAGTTCGACGTTCGACCGGTTGTAGAAACTCAAAATATGATGTAATAACAACCGACGTATCCGATGTACTGTAAAATAACTATTCAGAAACAGCCCTATCGCTAGAGCTTAAAAAACGAGCTTAACACACAAGCTGTCGGGAATCTATTAGGTTTATTTTTATTTTTTATTGAAACTTTACGGCGGTGTGGTTTATTTCTGCGAATAATAGAAAAGTTTTGTAATATCGTTTAGGCTTTGCCTCTAAATTTTTTGTTGAATTAATAATAGCATAAACTATAGGGAACTTTCTTTTGTACGTTAAAAACGTACCTAAGTATATTAAAAGGCCCGAATATACAGATTTTGCATTCCTATGATCGAAAGGGCAAAAGCAAGTGCTTAGACAGGCATTTTTAAAACAATGTTGTTTTAGTTAATCCTTGTTTGGGCTGAAACTAAACTTTGATCCGTTTATGGAGCGTAAGAACACCGTGAGATTAAAAAAATATATAACTAATGTAGTCTTCACTTCACTTTACGAAGTGATTAACATCGACTGATACAACTTTGACATATTTCAATGTTCAAGTCGCAATTTTTGTCAGTAACAAAAGAAGTAAATCTTCTGCTTCATAGTTTTGTCTTGCTTTTTTTGCACTGATTAGACATTTCGGTAGTATCGGCCATTTTGACAGTTTGGTGTTTTATTGTTTATGAACACCAACTGCTTAACATAAGTAACGTTTTCTCCAATTACAAATTTATTTGATCCATGTTAAATATTAACTTACCATCCGTAATTATCTACACAGATACAAAATAGCATTGCCAACCATGTTTGAATAGATTTATACTATTTCCGTGCTAACCACAAATACACATTTCTATTGTAGTGTTCGGTGTTCCGATCAGATACAAGGTTAAAATTATACGGATATTTCGGCTAAACCTTGCGTACTACCAATAACTTTTATCTTTACATCTTTTGTGGATTTATTTAAATTCCTATAAAACGTATTAACGAATTCAGAAATTCTATATAGGGTTTTTATTTTTATTTTAGAACGTTTTCATGATAGAATATTCATAATTTTTTTTTATTGAATTGGAGCCCAATCCAAAATATTTTTAAAGTCGACCCAATCCGTCCAATTGTCCCAAAAAAGGCAATAGATTTCGAAACTGAGCTCAATTACATCGACGTTCTAATAATGTTGCTAAACGAATTTTTTCGGCATTTATGAGTTTCACTATTGAAATAGCCAGTGTATATAAAAATAGAATTTAATAACAGAAATTCAAACAAACCGGACGTAGTATTTTCAGCAAATAAGATAGGACACCATTGGATTGTTTGTCAACAGTTTATGATTTATTTTTGTACGTTTTCTACAGATTGGTCAGGTTTTTCTTGCGTTACACGTCCTTTTTATAAAATTAATTTCTTTGTTATATTTTTAGCAGGCTATTTCGTTTCATTCATTCTGTTTACCTCCAGTTTTGTTGTTCAATGAACGTCTTATTTTTTGATTTTAAACTCCCAAAAGAAATAATTTATTTTACTCAATTAACGAATGTTGTGTTATGTATGAAACATTAAACAACAGAATTTTTAAAAATAATTTAATATATTAATAGATTTAACTTGAAATAAAATTCCAGACAGTTTTACCTTTGTAATATTTAATAACTTATGAACATTTAGCTATTTAAAATTAAGAGACTTTAAATTCACTGCAAATTTTTCTATCTTTATAAATCCCAATCAAAATTATTTTAGCTTTGTTTATATGTAATGGAAGTCTTGTAGTAGGTACAGTTTTACAAGTCTCAAGGAGCACCGAAAACTCTCTTTTATATTTTTTGTCCGTTTTAATTTTTTTATACGTTTGCCCCTCATGAAACTACATTCAAAAGCATGGCTGATATTTCGATAAAAAAAATTACAAGACGCTCTTTACAATGACGCAAAAATAATGAGTTTTTTAGCCGAACGAAAATTGTTCGAAAGGTAACATGCTAGATTGATCGAACTAAAATTCTTACAGCAAACTTAGCCATACACTTAATTTGTTATAAAAACGACTAAGCTGTTAACGTTGTGAATAATCACATTAAAATGAACACTTAGTAAGAGTATTTTTAAAAATAACTACAATAGAACAACATAAAGTTCAGATTGTTTACGTAATTATGGAGTTTTACGAGGTGGCCATCTTGAATCCTAAAATACTTAGTTTAGATTTTCATTTACGAGTTTAAGGGGCAATTTAAAATTTATAACGTTTTACTTATTCTTTGGTGAGATTACTACGTACGATCCTTACTAAAAATGTGGCAAATTGGAAAACCAGAAAATCGAAATGGAGAGATCAAAAATAGATGCAATGGGTATTAATGAACTACGATGGCTACGAGACTTTTGGATGGAAAATATAGAATAAGACAGGCAGGAACCACTCCCGATTGAAGTGCCGGAGTTGACATAATACTAAACAAACACCTAGGCAAAAGAATAGAAGGCTGCAATAAAACGAAAGAATCATCATGGTCAAGTTGGAATCCAGACCAGTAGACACAGTAATGATACAAGTATATACGCCAACAACAGAGCATGAAGACGAAGAAGTCAAGGAAATGTACGAAAATGTAAATAGAACAATTGGACTGGAATGCTACTGTAGGTGCAGGTTAGGACGAACAAATGATTGGGAAATACGGTCTAGGCAGAAGAAACGAAAGAGGCATCCGTCTAATCGAGTTCTGTGCCAGAAACAATCTGGTTATCATAATACAATATTTACCCACCACAAGAGCAGAAGGCAGAAGATATACATGGGTGGCGCCAGGTGACCGAGCTAGATATCATATTGACTATATCCTAATCAAGCAACGCTTTAGAAATCAGGTGAAGAACAGCAGGAGTTATCCTGGCTCGGATGTCGACAGCGACCCCAACATAGTCATGATGAAGTATAGACTACAGTTTAAAAAACTAAACCGATTAAATACTAACAAATGGGCATTAAATAAATTTAAAAACATAGAGACACTGAATATATTCAAAGAAACCGTAGAGGAAAAAGTTCTAAAAGAAGAAGACGATAGCGAGACTGAAGCAAGGCATAACTACGGCGGTAAACGATCACCTTGGACAAAGCAGACCAGAAAACCATGGATAACAGAGGAAATAAGAGAACTTACCGACGAAAGAAGAGGACTGACCGACGAAAGAAGAAAACTGAAAAACTCCATTCATGAAGAAGGCTAACAAAAATTCAGAGAAATCAGAAATAGAATAAACAGGGAAGACAGAAGAGCAAAAAAAGACTAATATAAAGAATCACTTAAATGAAGGACGAATAGAAGTTCACAGGAACGTTAAAAGCTTCTTAAATATGTGAAAGCTTCGCACATGGACTAAAAATAAAGATGGGGAAATACTAATTTATTGACAACGAAGAAATTGCGGAAAGATGAAGAGAGTACATATCGGAGTTATATGAACACGAGGAAACAGAAGAAATCCCCTAAACCAAGAACATGAAGATAAAGCGGAGTTTGACAAATCAGTTAGAGATCTAAAAACGAATAAATCCCCTGGAGTAGACGGAACTACCGAGCTTGGGAGAAAACACCATAAAGAAAATTATATCAACGAATGAACGAAATATACCAAAGGGGGTAAAATTTCATCAGACTTTACAAGGACCATGGTAGTGCCCATTCCTAAGAAAGATTAATCAAACAGATGTGAAGATCATCGCACAATAAGTCTCACTGCCCACGCATCAAAGAATCTAACCAAGATCTATGGAAGAATAGAACAAAACCTGACAGAAGATCGGTTTGGGTTTAGAACAGGCTCAGGAACAAGAGAGGCAATATTTGAATTAAGATTATTATTTGAAAAGATGATGAGGAAGGACGAATTAGTATATAGACATTAGAACGGGCATTTAACAACGTCAAATGAGGAAGAATGTTCAACATACTAAAATCAGCTGACACTAAATATAAAGATAGAAGGATGATATACCGACTTTATAAAGATCAAACAGCTGTAATACAAAATGATGCAAGCAAGAAAACAGCAGAAATCAAGAAAGGTGTGAAAAAGGGGTGTACACTGTCTCCGATGTTATTTAATGTATATGTTGTACATACAACAAGCAATCGATGACTACAGAACGCTCACACAAAATGGAATCAATATACAGCGATATACTGCGATACCCTGATGATATTGCCATGCTTGGATAAAGCAAAGAAGCACTAGAACAATCACTGAATGAATTAGGAAGAATAATGTCACAGAACTATAACATGAAAATAAACAAAACAAAATCAAAGATAATGGTATGCGGAAAGCACTATCAAGGAACTACTGATATACGAATTGGAATAGGATGGACGAACCAGGAATGAAATTCAGAATTCTTCAAGCTAAAAAGCCTTTTACAATAAGAAAATACTACTAGCATCCAATGGCATTTCAGTGAATACCAGAAAACAATTCATAAAGACTTAAGTATGTATGGAGCACTGTATGGATGCGAGACATGGACCATCGGATCTACGGAAAGGAAACGATTGGAAGCGTTCGAAGTATGATGCTACAGAAAAATGTTAAAGATCAGCTGGGCAGATAGAATCACAAATGACGAAATTTTTAGAAGAACAGAAGAAGCACGACGTCTGTGGAAACACATAAAAAAGCGACATGGCCAACTAGTGGGACACAACTGGGACGGGAAGGCCTATTTAAAACTGTAATTAATAGAGGGCCGAAAGGAAGACCCAGACTATAATACACAAAACAATTAATGAAAGACATAGGATGTAGAACATACGAGGCAACAAAAAGAAAAGCCATGAACCGGTCGAATAGTTCTCTGCAACAAACTACTACAGAGACACAGAGATTAATACATGGTTTTCTTCGATAAAACAGAGAAAACGGCTCTAGTTTTTGCAGTATTTTGAGATTTTGGTGTTACAAAACAGAATTTAGCAATTTAAAGTTTATGACATTTTACTTAATTTTTGATGAGATTAATACATGGTTTTTCTCGGAAAAACTCGGAAAACGGCTCTAGTCTTTACCGTATTTGGGGACTTTGGTGATGCCAAATGGAATTTTGTACAAACAGCACTAAAAAATATATATTTTTTTAATTTTCGGGTTGGTGGAGGCGCCGGGTAAAAATTATAGTTTAACTCATGTAAATGTACAGAAATCTAGGTTTCAGAAATAATTTTAGGTGTAGTTATATGCTTCAATAGTCTTAAAACCGTTTCCATTAAAGTGTTTTCTCAAATTTTAAAAGAGTTAGAATGTTTCAATCCGTCTTTTCTTTATATTTTTGCCATGATTCGTATGTCAAAGTACTTTTTTGTTGTTCCCACATTTTCTCCTAACGGCTTAAGGACATTTTTGAATGTTCTGGTTTTTCTGTTTAATTTTCGTCAAAAAATAAGACACAACAGAAACCCCAAACCTGATCAACGAAATGTGGAATAAAGAAGTAGTGGAGGAAGCGAAAATCCACCTAGGGTTATTAAGCTAGAAAGGAAGAAGAAGAAGAAGAATAAAAGACAGAACAGTGATTTTCGACAGCTACCGGGTTTGTGAGGTATTTGTTTTATTTTTATTAAATTTCAAAGTTTCGAAAATAGGTTAAAATACCGGGCGTCTTAAAAAGAGTTACATCTAGTTTCCTTTGAAATTTGTTTGCATGTAAGCCTTTATGTGCCACTACATTGTTTCAAAGCATACTCGATGTATTTCATTTTAAGACACTTTGTGAGTTAAAAACGATAACTTCAATATCTTTAGTTGAAAAAGAATGCAAATTACAAGTTAAGCAAAAGTTTGCAAATTTGAAAAGCAGAAGATTATTTGGCCATCTTTAATATTAGCAGTGGAACACTGATAAACCCTGTAATTTTCGCAAGGACTCCATACTGAACATCAAAACCAATTCCATTCTAAGTTGACGGGTTTGGGATTAACCATCGTACTTCTTTCGTACTCTAAAGACGTTGCCAAGATGGATTAAATCCACATTTGTAAACGACTTGTTATATCCCTTTTATTCTAGTGGCAAGGCAAATTTATGAGTTAAAATAACTTTTCGTTTGGTGTAGTAATACCTTATTTCTCTAGATATTTTCTAATTTTTTAAAAACTTCAAAAACCTCCTTGCACCGTCATTTTAGTATAAATACTAAACTACAGGATATACCCAATTTAATAAAAGCACAAGATTTTTATAATTCTGTCAGAATTCTTAGGTATATTAAATAACATTTAAGAAACGTTGTTCAAAGAACACAGCTTTTCAAGAGTTCTTAGTTTTCACCTCTTTCAACTCAAGCAGTGTTTCGTTGCTTAAAAAAATCGAAAATTGTGGAAACTTTACATTTTCTAAACGTTTTCTTCAGGTCTCAAGAATATTCAAAACGTACAAATTCATTGAACTTTCCTGAGCTTTCCGTTTTATTTGTAACTAAATCGGATAAATTAAAAAGCTGTTTTCGGAGAGAAAAATGAAAACTTAGATGAGGCGTCAAGCACAAATAAATAATAGCAATATCAAAACAACGAAAACTTCTAACCACGTTATTGGAATTGGATGTGAATAAACAAACAAAGTGCAAAAATGTTTTAAAGTGTTTTCTGATACGAGACGATGCGTAGAAAATCAGACGAAAAAGATTTTAAAATCATCTTTCGTTTTGGCCACAGTGCTCACCCTTATTTTGATGGAGGCGGTGGGCTCAAATAAAAAATAAAAACACAAAAAGCTTAACCTTTTCGAAACTTTTACATTATTTTATATGAACAAACAATGAAATAGTATATTATTATATGAGCGATTATGACAGCCATTATTCACGAAGATGACGTTTGAGCCCACGAGCCGTCAGGCGAGTGGCACAAATCATCTGAGCGAATAATGGCCATAATCGCGAATGTAATACGATACTTTTTCTACACCTATTAAACAAATATATTAGACTCAAATTTGATAACTTTGTAAACAAGCAATATGACAACACACTTGGGCGTGTCACGCGAGTCGATTGTCAGCCGCAGAAGGAGTTGATCGCGGGCGATTTAAAATATGATTGGATTAGCGAAATATTGATTTTTGGATTTGTATTTGTGATTGGCCGAAATCATAATTCACTGCAGTGAATTATGAATCCATAATTCACTGCAGTGAATTATAGGTACTATTTTTCACAAAAAAAATGCTAATAATTGCAATATAATTAAATAGGTGTAGAAAAATATTAAAATGAATAAATTTAAGAAAACACAAGCACAAAATCAAAGGAATTTAAGGTGTGTGGACATTTTTCGAAAGTTTTTTGCGTTTCCTATGGTAAAACAATGTAAGTAAACAAAAAAAATTACTCGTTTTAGGGAATGACAATAAAATTTGGTTTGATTTTAGTGGAGACGCTGGAGTCAATTCACTAAACAAATTCCTGAAAATTGTAACTTTATCGGATATAAACGAACGCTGGCAAGATAGAGCAGCAATTGTTTAAGGAAAAATTATTCGTTTTTTAAAGAACCGTTTAGTTAGGAAACGTATGGTTTAACGAAGTATAAAATATTTGGAAATTTCAGTAGAAATTTTTAAGTTATTGAATATGAAACGAGCTGATGTTACTTTATTACGAATAAAATAAAATTATGAAAAACCGCAAAATCTTGTTAATTTACTAGAAATATAATAATGCTGAAAAATTAGGGAAGCAAGTTCTTTCAAGAAGAACTCTTAGTTTTCGCCACCTTTTAACTGGAACAGTGATGCGAGGCTTTAAAGAAAAATTAGGAAATTGTGTATTCTTTCTTCAGTTCTACAGCTTTATTCAGACTAAATAAAATAATACAGAAATGTAAGATTTTTGAAACTTTGTTGAATTTTTTAGGTATTCTGAAAGATATAACTAAACAAGCAAAAGAATCTTTTAAAAAATGCATTCGCCGACTACAAATCACAAAAATCAATATCAAAATTACCAAAACTTTTCGAAACTTCATAGTTATTTGATGTAAAAAAGACGTAAAGTTATCGGCACTAACCAGCTTGGCCGTCAACATGAAAGGTTAAGGCCCCCTAAGTCGCTTTTATACCGATTGTTTCGCACGCTATACGTACTGGGTGGTGTGGTAAGCACCACGCCTTCAGCAATCGCCTACCTACGACGACGTGGCGTCGTGAATCTCGTTTATATCCCTTTTATTTTAGTGTATAAAGGCATACTTACTAGTTTAGTGTAGTAATGCCTTATTATTAGAAGACGAATATTGCAAATCACGCTAACCAAAGTTGCTTAAATTATACAAGGGAGGTAAATTGCTTAACTCGAAGCCCGTCAGTTTGGTCAATTCAAAACAAGCCTCTCATTGATTTGGTGTTGAACTATGTAGGAGGTTGGGTTAATGTACAGAATAAAAATGCCTCCGGTTTCAGTCTAGACACATTAGAACGTACCCATGGTGGCTAAGAAAAGCATTTTTTAAGTTTTAGTTTGGAAGAAACTTAGCAACTTCGAGCTTTCTACATGAAACCTACTTAACATTCTTTCCTTGAAAAAGTTTAACCGCTTAAATTCCCAAAATAATGTTAATTTTGTTATGTTTCAGTTACATTCAGTTATTTTTACTAATATGCTGCACGAACCGTAGAACCCAGCAGTGTTCATATATTCAGTCGCACAATTCAAAAGCGTGCAGTAAATTAATTCGACTGTAAGCGACAGGTTTCTAATTTAAATTAAGGCTTTGGTTTTAGCTTAAAGACCTAGCCGGGAGGCCTTTGCACTAACTAAATCGAATGTTGGCGGATTTTCCGCGAAACTCTGACTTTATGAAGGACCGAAGTCCATTATGATATTCCCGAAATTAACTTTTTATTTGTCAATTTGAAATAAGTGCTCTTCTCTTTTCGATTTGAACATTCACTGGTTTATTTCGAAGGTAGTTTAATATAAAATGTTTCGAAAATACGTAACCCAAACAACAAAAAGGGCGAAAATTTTTTGCCTCGACAAATTAAGGCGGACGCGGGCGGATATTAGTCCGTCATCCTGAAATGATAACCCTTCTCGTTCCTTCATAATGAGCATACGGAAAAAAATTGTCATTCGAACATCCCCTAGTTCATCCGCATATAAACACTTGACAGTTGGCCAGAGACCAATCCGTGTGCCTGAAAGTGACGCAAGTGGTACGTCAGCAAAGATGGCGACTAATGCAATGAGCGTACCCTAGAGGGTGCGTTGTAATCTACCCCACATCTCCCTAACGACACCACTCACCCTTGATGAATTCATTACATGACGAATTTGTATGGAGCAGCAGCAGCTAAAGGCGCGATTCGTTCAGATATGGATATATGTGTAGAGGATATTTTCAATCTCCGGAGGGTCGAATATAAAATACAGGGGGAGAAATGAAAAGGGTGCTGATCCGCCATTTATAATTTCTTTTAGCCCCGCAGGAGACGGCATTTGTAATGCTAATTGAATGTCTCATTACCGCTCGCCTTGTTGAGTACGCTTTTGCAATACGCACGCAATGTTTGTTTAGATTTCGAGTTCCTATCCAATTTATTCCCTTTTTGTTTTACGAGAACTTTCTTCCCTGAGTTTAACAATTACGCCGGTTCTTTATTTATTTTAAACTTCATTTAGAAAAAGAATATTATTATAAGTAGTCCTTTATTGCGATATTGCGAGATTATATTAATATTATATTCGCTTAATAAAAAACACAATAAAGAAATCTGAAGCTCTTTGTGCTTGTTTATGGCTTTCTGAACGTTGATATTATTAAAGCCGAGCCTGTTGTATAACAAGTGCATTATAAAATGCACTCCAAAGTGGTGTAATTAACTTTACATTTGGAAAATTTGCAAGCGAGTTTTAAATTGTTAATCAAACCACGCAGGATTTCCGAGGCTTTTCTGATAAGTCTGACGCATCCATCACAATCAGGCCAAGTTTTATCGTTTTTCCTCAAAACAACTTTGTTGAAAAATTTCTTATCGTTTATTTATTTATTTATTACATCAACCTCTACATTAATTTACTAATAATGGGTTCTTACATCGATATAGATTAGGGAAAGTAAGGAACTACCGAAGAACTTATAAAAATTGTTATTTTTATTTTGGACCTGCCCCAAACCGTTTCCTAAAAACGTTGATTTTCAGGTATCAAATCATATTTGAATTACTTACATCAGATGCCAAAAGTTTCAGAAAGTTAACACGTTTTTTATGTATTGATTTGGAAATCGAGCCTGGCTCCTCCACCGAAATTCAAGCAAGTTTTATTATTTTGGCTAAACGAATGAATCTTTTTTTGTAAAAAATTTTCTTCTGGTTTTCTATACATCGTGTAATTTCAGAAAATGTAACAAAGCAAAGGAAATTTTTTCAAAAATCGTACTTTATCTATTCCATGCTTGAAGCTTTCTTTCAAGAACATTTTTTTAAATTTTAATGTTGTTCGTTTACTTATCTACGTCAAATAACTGTGAAGTTTTGATTTCTATATTTTTGATTTGTGTTCAATAAGTGAATTTTCTAAAAGATTATTTTGCATGATTTAGTTATATCATCGTTCGGAATACGTAAAAAATTCAAAGTTTAAAAAAATCTTACTTATTTTATTTAGTCTGAATGTAGTTGGAGAACTAAACCAGAATAGAATTTTTACAATTCCCTAATTTTTTTTAAAGCCTCGCATCACGGTTTTAATTAAAAGTGGGCGAAAACTAAAAATTTTTCTTGAAAGACCTTGCTTCATTAATTTTTCAGCATTATTATACTTACTTCTAACGGATTAATAAGATTTTTATTTTGAACCAGATACCATAAAAGTTGCAGAAAGTTAACAAGTTTTTATGTATTTATTTGGAAAGCGAGCCTGGCTTCTCCACCAAAATCCAACCAAGTTTTATTATTTAGGCCAAAATCAATGAATCTTGTTTGTTTCTTCTAGTTTTCTATACATCTAATAATTTCAGAAAACATACAAGAAAAGAAATTTTCACAAAAATCGTATTATTCCATACTTGGAGCTTTTTCTCAAGAATATCCATTTTAATACAACATTTTGCCTGTTTACTTATGTACATCAAATAACTGTGAAGCTTGGAAAAGCTTCGGTGGTTTTGATAATGGTATTTTTGATTTGTACTCAGAGAATGGTTTTTTTAAAGATTCTTTTGCTTGGGACTTTGGAATACATAAAAAATTCAACAAAGTTTCAAAAGGCTTGCACTCCCATATTTAGTCTGAACATAAACATAAAATTAATTTATTAAACTAATAACTCATGTAACGTTTCGGAGACAAATCTATCTCTGTTTTCTAATAATTCAGAAACTTTGAAACGAGTAAAGCTTTGTAATTTTTCTTTAAAGCATCGCATCACTGTAGGTGGTTGTTGAAGGCGTGGTGTTTACTACAGGTATGAAAGTGACTTAGCCGGCCTTAACCCTCCATGTTGCCGGCCATGCTCGTTATGGCCGATAACTTTAAGTCTTTTTTACATCAAATAACTATGAAGTTTCGAAAAGTTTTGGTAATTTTGATATTAATATTTTTGTGATTTGTCTTCAGCGAATGCAGTTTGTAAAAGATTATTTTGCTTGATTCAGTTATTTCGTTTGGAATACGTAAAAAATTCAACAAAGTTTAAAAAATCCTACATTTCTTTAGTTTATTTAGCCTGAATAGAGCTGTAGAACTGAAGAAAGAATACAATTTCCTAATTTGCCTTTAAAGCCTCGCACCACTGTTCCAGTAAAAAATTTTCTTAGAAGACCTTACTTCCCCAATTTTTCAGCATAGCAGTATTAGGTAAGTGTTATTTTTAACGAATTAGCAAGATTTTTCCAAATTTTATTTTGATATTATAAAATATCAATATCAAAGTTTTTCAAAACCCAGTAAATTGTTTTCTGTGGTTATCAGCCCGTTTCATGTTGAACAATTTAAAAATGTCTACTGAAATTTCCAAATCTTCTACACTTCATTAAACTCTATGTTTAGTAACTAAACAGTTCTTTAAAAAACGAATAATTTTTCCTTAAAAAAAATGCTTGGCCTATCTAGCCAGCGTTGTTGTTTTGTGAATCGACCTCATTGTCTTCACCAAAATCAAGCCGAATTTTATCGTTTTTCCCTAAAACGAGTAATCTCTTTGCAAAGCTTCCTTTTGTTGATTTTCTTAAATCGTTTTACGTTTGCAAATATTACGTTAAAAAACTTTCGAAAAATGTTTACACATCTTAAATTCCTTTGAATTCGTGCTTGAAGCTCAAAAACTGTATTTTCGTAAGTTTCTATAAATTTATATAAAATAAGTAATATAAAAGTTTCGAAAAGTTAAATTTTTTTGTGTTTTTATTTTTTGATTCCAGCAAAATAATGTTGATCGCTTTGGCCAAACGAAAAACGATTTTGAAATTTTTCATTTATCCGATTTAGATACATGGAAAACGAAAATATCAGGAAAGTTCCACGAATCTTCCATTTTGTTTTATGTGAATCATTACCTAAGATTTAAACCTGAAGAACACGTTTAGAAAATGTAAAGTTTCCAGAATATGCTATCATTAGAGAGATGAAAACTAAGAACATTTCTTGGAAAGCTGTGCTTTCTATCAGCTTCCAACGTTTCTTAAATGGTATTTAATACAAAAATTCTGAGATAATTATAAAAGTTTGACCCTTTTTATTAAATTTTATCTTGAGTTTGGTCTTTATACCAAAATGTTTCGTTCCAAAGTTTTTAAAAATTTTGAAAATTGTTACAGAAATTGTCATTTTCTGCAGCTGCCCATGACCTTGTACCTCTTAATCAGTTTTTGTTCTTTGAATGATTAATTCCAATAAATTGCTATGGTTTGCCAGAGTTTATTTACCTACATCTGGTAAGTTCCAAAAACCAAACGAATTGTTTTGTCCTTTTGTTTGAAAAACAAGCTTTCTTGAAAGCTGTTATTTTTGCCATTTTTTGGAATATTTGCAAAGAAGTGCACAAGGAGCAGACAAATCTTTATAATTTTAAAATTCTATCCTCGCGCCTCCGCCATTTTTAGCATCCGTTTATGCTTAAAGTCTGTATTCTATATTCTCAGGAAAATGTTTAGTTCCTGCTTTCCCACAGCAGGTTTTCCGAAAACCATTAAACATACTTTGCCAAACTTTTAAGAACTATTTGGAACTTTTAAACCTAAAATAGAGGCTACAAGCCTCCTAATCCAAAGGAGGATGGATATCTAGTTGCTGTACGTATTTTATTTTATAATAGTTTTATACTTTTCAGGATTTTTTGAGTTTTCAGCAGCAGAATTTTCTTGATATGATTATATTAATATAATTAAAATTTAAATATTATCTCCCTTTCTCTAAAAGTTGCAGACTATTCCCTCCTTGTTAACTTAGTAAATCAAATCAAACCAATTCAATTGTTCTTGTCTTTTTAGATTGTTTAAATACACTCAGATTTTCAAATAATCAAGATCCTGTTTTATAATTAGCTGCACGTGGGTTGTAACAGATATTAATGAAGTTAATAACCAAAATTGTTTATAGCTCTAAATACAGTAAACAATTAAAATTAGTTGCGCGGTGAATCTGATTTATATTCCATTGTAAAATCGCATGCTCCATCTAGCAATTTTCGGAAGTGTATTTTCGACTGTTGTATGTTGTCAATCTTTTAAAATCATCAGTCTTAATTAAAAGAAGACGAGATGTTTACCGAGTAAAAAAGTGCAAAAAATTGAGATATGCAAGCTTAGATCACACCCAATAAATAAACATACAAACAAATTATTATTAAATAAATAAAACAAAGTAGAATATTATGATTCGTTAAATAATTTTCTAATTAGTAAGATACTTCGGTGATCCATTACAAGACTAATTACAATTTTCCATCGTAGAACTTTAATGCTTTTGGTTATAGTAAAATCGAAGTAAAAAACAAGTCAACAAATCAAAGCCAGATTAATCAAATATTACCATTTTGATTAAAAACAATATTTATTGATCAACAGTTTCCATGACTCACTTAGATGTCAGTTTGTCTAATCACAGGTTTTAATAATTATTATGAATAATTTACGCTCAATAATGTCAAAATCATGTTAGAAAATATCTTCCTGCTTAGATACAAGAATTTTTGTAATTAAATATACTTCCTGGAACAGCTTTAATTAAGTTAATGCATTCATATGCGACGTAACAGCAACCTTTAAAGCGAATTAATTGTGTTTCGTTTTAAGCACGTTTGGGGAATTTGTTTAACACAAACTTAATTTAATTGATTAACATTAAAACACACAACTTGTACGAGTAAGTTGTTTAATCGAATGAATAATTTCAGGATAGATGTCGGTTATTAATTAATTTTAGAATACCTGAGGTTTAGCAAAACAAAATTAAAAAATCAACATTTCCTCAGTTTATATGCAAAAACTATGAAGTTTTATCAAGTTTTCTAGAACAGTCTTGGGAAGTTTAGATTTTGTGAAGTGTTAAAGTTTTGTTTAAGTAAATAATATTGGATCTTTTGATCTAATACTCAAACTTCTCCGACCGCTCAGAAATTTGAAAGGCTTTCTTTTAACAATTTTTTTTTAGAGAACATTTAGGGCCTTGTTGAATGACAAAGTTGGCCTTTGAAAACCGATACGGTTTCATTTGTTTTTTGAAAGTTTTAAAAAATGCTTTTTTTAATAATCGTAAAACTTAAGAATTCGGAATACTTATTCAGAATCAAATTTCAAAATTTCCTAAACTGAGCTTTTTAAAAAATAGAAAACTTTTACATTTGAATATAACCCAAAGTGTCTCGAAAATCATCAAGAATCCATTATTAAACGCCATAAACATTCCTAAGTTGTCTGACGTTTTAGAAATGTTTAACAAAGTATTTGTTTTAAACTGTTTAAATTGTCGTCTTATATTCTGCGGTTATACTTATTAAATATTAATTATTGTTGTTCGAAATGAAGTGGAAAATTAGCGGAAAATCATTTGTAGTAATTCGAAGTTTGAAATTCTGCAAAACTTAAAAATGGATTCTACTAATTTCAAATTAACTTAGCTTTCTAGTGTACTAAAAATTATACCAAAATTCCCGCAAAAATCCCCGAAAATTTTTTTGAAAAATGCAATAATATTAAAAAATTTATACTTACGTTATTATGCAAAGGTAGATGCACAAATCGCGAACTAAATGAAACTAAACCATACCGAATTGTATATTTCTTTATAAACTAAGATACCCCACTTTATATTACATAATACATACGCGGCCTTTTCATAAAGAATAAGCAGATGGTTAGCCCGAAGATATGGTATTGTATTCTGCAGAAACAAGACTAGATATCGATGTTCAGCTGGTTAAGGTTATTATTACCTTTGTTAGTTTCTACATCCAGATTTCGGAAGCTATTATTCTGTTTGTTTGAAATGAAACAGATATTTTAAGTACTGTTAGCGTTCCTTCCATTTATTGCGTATGTTTTTGTATTCAGGATAAAAAAAAAGTGCGGCGATTGAACATTTTGATCCTTATCCTTGGATCCACTTGTAAGTTTTAAAATAGAGGTTTGTTGAAGACTCTGACTGATTGTTGTTGCTGGGATTGTTCTTACACGATTGTTATTATTAATTAATTTAATTACTTCAAAAATTGAATTTAAAAGCCTTCCGCAAGATTTTTTGATAAAAAGACTTTGTAGTTCATTTATTATTTGTTTTAATTAGATCTTCAATCGTTATTAAAAAATTTATGAAAATCCAAAACAACAAATGTGTCTTCTGTAATAAAAAATGACTTACCATTTTGAAAGGGAATTTCAGGGACTTTCGTAGGAATTCAATATATTTACGTTTATTCAGTTGTTACTTAAAATTGGTTTATGGTAATTCTGGCGTGGCGTAATTCCTAAGGAGTTCTGACGTTACATGAAATCATCGCGTAATTATCTAACATTTTCGTAGAATTACCAGAAATTCTTGTGGCATTTTCTGAAGGTCCCCTGAAACTCCTTAGGTTTCTGTTTATATTGGAGCCTAAAGGACTCGTAGTGTAGGTACCTACAACTAATTGGAATTCTATATAATTTCCTAATAATTACGGATTTTCCATAATGAAAGCGAGGTTTCGTTCAGTTTGCGTTTGGAGTTACCTAAAATCCCTATGGAATTAGTTTATATTGAGCAATAGAAGAATCATATTGATTAGAATTCTAAAGAATGCCTAACACCTGAGATGTTTTTCCAATTATTCTAAGTCACTTAGGATTACCTGAAATTCTCGTGGAATTATCTGAAATCTCTGCGAACTTCTTGAGATTCTATTTATATCAAGAGTTAAACTTTAGAAGAATTGTCCTGAAAAACTAAGTTGGAATCTGTGGAATTCTAAAGAATACTCCAACAACTGAGATTTTTTTCCAACTATGTTAAGTCACTTAGAGTTACCTGAAATTCTCGTGAAATTATCTGAAATCTCTACGAATTTCCTTGCGATTCTATTTATATCAAGGATTAAACCTTAGAAGAATTGTCCTGAAAAACTAAGTTTGAATCTGTGGAATTTTATAAGATTTTTTTTAATTACGTCGATTAATTAGAACTGCCGTAGCATTATTTAAAATGCTCATTGAATCGTCTGAAATCTCGCCTTCCTTTGCCCTTTATATCGAGGGTTAAATCGTAGAAATAAATAGAATTCTGGAGGAATATTGTGAATTTCTTATAAAATTCCGTTTATGTCGAGTATTAAACCAGAGGAACTGTGCTACACAACCAAAAAGAATTCTGAAGATTTTCACCGTATTATCTGGAATTGCTTGAAATACTCGTGGAATTGTCTGAATTTGTCGTAGAATTTTCTGAAAATTACATGGAATCCCATTTATATCGAGAATGAAACCTTAAAGGAACCTAACTTTTATAAGATTACTTAGAATTAGCTAAATTTATCGTGCTATCACGGAATTACCTGAAATTACTGTGATGTCTAAAATCGTTGGTTGTTTTGTATTAAAAACGTAACTTTAGAGAAATTATTAAGTACAGCTAGCTTAATGGATTCATTGGATTATTGCAAAATTCTCTAGGAATCTGCTAAATTTTTAGAATTACCTGGATATAGCTACAATTATAAGTACAGTAAATTTCCTAGAATTCTCGTGGAATTATCTGTACCTAATTCTCATGGAATTGCTTGAAAACCTCATGGAATTTCGCTTGTATCGAGAATTGATGTATATTAGAGGGACTGCAGTGAACAACTAAATAGAATTCTGACGAATTTTCGCAAATTATCTGCAATTGCTTGAAGTACTTGAAGAATTTCATTTATATCGAGAATTAACAATTAGAGAAAGTGTGAACGATTAGATAGAAGTGTAGAAATTTCTTAAGATTACTTAAAATTACCTAAACTTACCGAGGATTTACGGAATTGCCTGAAATTTTTAAATAACTTAACATTATGTACCTATCTGAAAACTTAAAATTTCAGAGAAATTATTGTGTGCAGCTCAATGGATTCATTGCATTAGTGGTTCTCTCTGTAAGATTTTCCTGAAATTACCTGAAATTCACTTGGAAAAGTCTGAAATTCTCAAAGAATTTCTTAAAATCCCGTTTCTACCAAGAGTAAAAGCGTACGCTGAAATTCTCATGAAATTATCTGCAATTCTCGTGGAATTACCCGAAAACCTCATGGAATCCCGCTTATATCAAGGATTGCTTCTTAGAGGGACTGCAGTGAACAACTAAATAGAATTCTGAAGAATTTCCCCTTTTCTGGACTTGCTCTAAATACTCTTGGAATTATCTGAATTTCTCGTAGGATTGTCTGAAAACTCCATAGAATTCCATTTAATCTAAAACTAAACCTTAAAGGAACCTATCATGTGAATAAAATTCTATAGAACTCTAGAAATTTCCTAAGATTACCTAGAATTAGTTAAACTTATCGTAGACTTACGAGATTACCTGAAATTACTGCGGTGGCGTCCGAAATCCTCGTCTGAAATGGCTTAACTTTATTTATATTAAAACTGAAACTACAGCAGAGAAATTATTCTGTACAACTCAGACTGTTGTAAAATTGTCTACTTATTTTTTAAAATTCGTGAAATTAAATAAGAATTTCCTAAAATTGCTTTAGATTCTTTTGGAATTGTCTGAAATCAAAGAACTTCTTGAAATTCTGTTTCTGCAAAGAGTTCAAGCGCATATAAATAATTATGCTATGCTGAATGGCATAGAATCTTGAAATATCATCTAGAATTTACGTAAAATTTCCTAGAAATCTCATGGAATTATGGTAATCCTCATGGAATTGCCTAAAGCTTCATGGAATTCTGGTAGTATCGAGGATTGCACCTTAGAGGAACAGCAGTGGACAACTAAATGAAATTCTGAAAATGTTTTCCGAATTATTCGGAATTGCTTGGAATCGTCTGAATTTCTCGTAGGATTATCTTGAAAGTACCATGGAATTTCATTTATATCGAGAATTAAAAATTAGATGAACCTAAACGTGTGAACAACTGAATGGAATTATTCTATAGAATTGTGGAAATTTCGTAAGATTACCTAGAAGTAGTTAAACGTGATATTACTGAATTATCGCAAATTATTGTGTCTGAAATTGTTAACTGAAATGGTTTAACATTATTTATCTCGAAACTGAAGCTTCAGAGAAATTATTGTGCACAGATCAATGGATTGGGTTATTGTAAAATTTTCTAGGAATTTCTTAGAATTCGTGAAACTAACTAAGATTTTCCTGAAATTACCGGAAATTCTTTTGGAAATGTCTGAAATTCTCAAAGCATTTCTTGAAATTATGTTTCTACCAAGAGTTAAAGCGTATATAAATTATTACGTACTGTTAAATGGACAAGGAATTTTATAGAATTACCTGAAATTTATTTTAAATTATGCCGGACTTTCCCATAATTCTCGTTGAATTATCAGTAGTTATCGTTAAATTTCCTGAAAAATTCGTGGAATTCCCCTTGTATCGATGATTGCACCTTAGAAGAACTGCAGTGTACTTATAACTAAACGAAATTCTGAAAATTTTCTACGAATTATCTGGAGTTGCTTGAAATTCTCGTGGAATAGTTCGAATTTCTCGGTATTGTCTGAAGACTTCATGAATTTCCATTTATATCTAGAAGTAAACAGCATAAATTATGATGTACTGCTAAATGGCCAAGAATTTGGTAGAATTACCTAGAATTTATCTAAAATTATATAGGAAATTCCTAGAATTCTCGTTGAATTATCTGTAATTATCGTGGAATTGCCTGAAAAGTTCTTGGAATTCCCCTTGTAGCATCTTAGAAGAACTACAGTGAACAACTAAATAAAATTCTGAAAATTTTCCCCGAATTATATGGCATCGCTTGAAATTATCGTGGAATTGCCTGAATGTCTCGTAGGATTGTCCGAAAACTCAATAGAATTCCATTTATATCGACAGTTAAGCCTTAGAGGAACCTATAGTGTGACCAACCGAATGAAATTCTTTAAAACTCCAGAAATTCCTAATATTATCTAGAATTAGCTAAACTTATCATGGGCTTACGAAATCACTTGAAATTACTGTGGTCTGTGGTGGTGTCCGAAATTCTTGGTTGAAATCGCTTAACACTATTTATATTGAAACTTAACTCCAGGGAAATTATTGTGTACAGCTCAGTGGATTGGATTATTGCCAAATTCTCTAGGAATTTCCTAGAGAATTCGTAAAATGAAGATTTTCCTGAAATTGCCTGAAGTTCATTTGGAAATATCTGATATACTCAAATTCTTGTAAATCTGTTTCTACCAAAAGAGTTAAAGCTTACATGAATTATGTCTTATAGTAAATACTACTAAACAACCAAGCATTCTGTAGAATAGCCTGAATATATCTAAAATTATATCGGAATTTCCTAGAACTCCCGGAGAATTAACGGTAATTTTCATGGAATTGCTTGAAAACCTCATGGAATTCCGCTTGTGTCGAGGATTGCTTCTTAGAGGAACTAAATGAAATTCTGAAAATTTTCCCCGAATTATCCGGAATTACTTAAAATTCTCGTGAAATTGTCTGAATTTCTCGTGTCTGAAAAATCCATAAAATTTCATTTATATCGAGAATTAAAAATTAGAGTAACCTATAGTGTGAACAACTGACTGGAATTCTAGAGATTACCTAGAATTAGTTGATCTGACCGAGGGTTCACTGTGGTAGTGTCCGATATCCTTGATTGAAATGGCTTAGCATTATTTATATTAAAACTGAAACTTCAGCCGGGAAATTATTCTGTACAGCTCAATTAATTGTTGTAAAATTTTTTACTAATTCTTCTCCTTTCTTTATTTTTCCCTCTTATACCTTTATAGTGTCGAGGGGACCGGACACACCGAGCGGTCGCCCATCCAAGTTCTGGCCAAGCGGGCTCTTGCTTAACTTTGTATATTTCAGTATTACGTGCACGCCCACTCTGCTGTACTGCCGGTTCTGCTAATTCTAAGAATTCTTAAAATTAACTTCGATTTTACTGAAGTTCTTTTGGAATTGTGTGAAATCTGCAACAAATTTGAAATTTTGTTCCTTATGTACCTACTGCTGAAACGTCAAGAATTTTGAAGAATTACTTGGAATTTAGATACCCGAAATTTCCTGAAATTCGTGAAATTATCAGTACTCTCGTGGAGCTGCCTGAAAACCTCATGGAATTCCCATGAAATTTTGTTTATTCCCAGAATTAAACCTTAGAGGAATGTACATAATGAAGACAATTAAATGGAGTTTTGTAAAATTACCCAGAATTTTCTTAGGTTTAAACAAAATTAATTAATCATATTGTGGAAATACCTGAAATTTCTGTGAAAGTTCCTGAAATTCTGGTGAAATTTCTTTGAAGTTCGTCAACATTCCGAGTTAAACCATAGGTATTCGAATTATGGCGAACAATTCAAACTCAAAATAAATTTATGGAATTTTACAAATTGTGAACGTGAAATTACCTAAAATTAACATAGAATTTCATGAAATTCTGGGTAAATTGCTGCAATTTCTCTTAGATTTCCTTTAATCGAGAGTTAAACTGTAAAGTAACTGTAGTGTGCTACAACTGAAATACCCTACAATTACTTGGAATTTCGTGGTATCCCCTAATGTTCTGTTTACATTGTTGATGTTCTTAATATTCTTATGTCTAAAGTGTTACAAGTTACAAACACTATAATATAACTGAAAATTAGGAAAGGTTTGAGATAACTCAAACCTGCACTTTTTATTTATTTAAAATGACTCAAAACATCAAATAAAAGTTCGAAATTTTAAATTTCGTGCCTGTTTGGTATTTTACTATATGATTTTATAATTTTCATTTTGAAAGCGAGAATACAATTCTTAAGAAAATCAGCCAATCACAACGCTTGAAAATGTTGTACCAATAAGTGAAAATAATTTATTGCCGCGATAATATTTTGTTATTTCCAATAGCAACGCTAGTAACGTAGTAACCACGCATATATGACGTACAAAAAATTATTTGACAGTTCAGAAAAAACTGTAGCACCGATTAGTGGAAAATGTAATCATTGTATTCTCTTCCTAAATATAACTCGTGATTCGCTTAAAAATCGATAATATTTAGAAAATGCCACTCATGTTAATCCCAATCTTTGGAAAATGCAACTCCTGCTTCGCAGTCGTTGCATTTTCGTCGTTGGGATTAACATTCGTGACATTTTGAAAATATTATCGACAATAAGCTCACCACTTGTTATATTACCCTTGAAAATACAATTATTTAATCAACTGAAAGTTAGACAAAATTAGGATTATTTTATGATTAAAAATAAGTGCGTCCTAATGTACCAAATTAAGAAACTTATTCAAAAATAGCAAAGATTCACTTGAAAACTGCCTTTTTACAATTTTTGCAGTTTCCTATAACTCTATACTTCAAAATAGCTGCACGTTAGTTGCGCCATTTTACGATAGATGGCGGAATGATTCCTGAAAGTTTTATTTTTAATTTCTTAAGAATTTCATTTCTATACATACATATTATATAAAACCTTTATACGTATAAGCAGACGACGGGGCTTTTATATTTATGCCCTCATAGATTTTTAGAGCCCCTTTTGTGGGCGGCATATAATAATAAGATAAAAGCACATTTAACTGCATGATTACAAGATCAGATTTCTGAAAAGTACTTTTCCATTATATTTGCGAGGGTTAAATCGTCTACCGAAATGTTTTTATTTTTTTGTTTTTACAGAAGCTTTGCACTTTATTTGTTAATATTTATTACTTTAGTTAGTTATTAGGGATAAGACGAATATATGAAGTTTAATATTTATATTTAATGTGGCAGAGTTATTTTATCTGAAGACTGAAGGCTTCTGGAAAAGTTTCAGGAAATTCAGATAAAGTTTGCACTTTTATGTGTGTACAAAATACTTCAGAATTTAAAGGGAAATCTTCAAATATTAAAAATTATACTGCAGAACTATTAATGATTGATTTTAATGCAGAATTACCGTAATAAAATCCTGAAAATTGAACGATTTTATATGAGTGATAAACAACAAGAATAGTAAATATTAAAACTTTATGACCGAAACTTCTCTAAAATATCTTCGTTATGAATTTATGGCCCATCGGTAAGTGCACACACACATTCTATCGAGAAGTTTATTTCGTATTTATAGGGACGTTATTAATTCCTCACGCATAACGTATAAAACTGAGAAGCCGATATCGTGCCAGTGTCCAACAAATCATGGAACAGAGCGCCCTTACTAACTGGCTTATTTATTTAACTATTTAGTTGCTAATTTAGTTGTATGTTGCGGTTACATTTATATTAACATACAAACGATTGTCAGTTTCGTAAAACTAACGACGTACTTGGTAATTTCTAATTGTCTTTATTACTTTTCAAGTTCGAGCAGCGGCACTGAGGCTCACTAAAATCGTAATAACTTGAAGGGAAACGATTTATAGACAAACAAATAAATTTTAAATTAAAAAATATATTGCAGAAATTTAAGATTAAATATTGTAAAAATAATTTCTAACTGGCTTTATTACTTTTCAAATTCGAGCAGCGACACTGAGGTTCACTAAAATCGTAATAACTTGAAGGGAAACGATTTATAGACAAACAAATGAACTGTGCATTAAAAAATATATCACAGAAATTTAAGGATTAAATATTGTAAAAATTATTTTGAACTTTTATTTCTTTTCAAGTTCGAGCAGCGACACTGAGATTCACTAAAATCGTAATACATAACTTGATGGTAAACCACTTATAGATAAACAAATGAACTTTGCATTAAAAAACATATCATCATCATCATCATCATCGCCTATATCAATCCATTTTGGATGTAGGCCTCTGCAAGTGAATGCCATTTTTGTCTATTGTGCGCTTTTTGTATCCAATTGTAATTGGCCACTCTTTTAATGTCATCGGTCCATCTCATGGGAGGTCTTCCTCTAGATCTCTTTCCTTGCCTAGGCCTCCACTGCATTACCATCTTCGTCCATCTATCGTCTTCCAACCTCGCCATGTGACCCGCCCATCGCCATTTTAATTTTAATATTTTTGTCACTACGTCTTCTACCTTTGTTATTGATCTTATCTATTTCTTTTTCGGTCTCTTAACGATACTTCTATCATTGTCCTTTCCATAGCTCTTTGCTCTTTACTTAATTTTTCGTTATTTTTCTTCGTTAATGTCCAGGTCTCTGCACCGTAAGTCAAGACAGGCAGAATATTCTGGTTAAATAATTTTGTTTTTAATTTCCATGTCAATTGATGATGATGATGATGATGATGATGATGATGATGAATTTTTGGTCCAGTTTGCTTCTGAAGACTTCTTTCCAGTTACAAAATGCTGCCCAACTTAATTTGATTCTTCGGTTTATTTATTCTTCTTGATTTGATTTTGTTAGGCTAATTCTCTGACCTAAATATATGTAACTATCGACCTCTTCTATAACCTTGTTGTTCAGTTTAATCTTATTGTCATTGTCAATATCTTCATTAGATACTCATAATTTTTGTTTTTTCAATGTTGATTCTTAATCCCACCTCTCCTGATCTCTCCTGCAAATCTGTCATCATTTCTTGTAGATCTGTGATATTTTCTGTTATTAACAGGACATCGTCTGCAAATCTTAAGTGGTTCAACATATTGCCAGCTACATTTACTCCCTTGTTATTCCAGTTGAAATTTTTAAAAACATCTTCCAGACACAGCGTGAACAATTTAGGCGAGACAGTGTCTCCCTGTCTTACTCCTTTTCTCATTTTTACTTTGTTTGTTTCAGCGTGTGTTTTAACTATTAGTGTTGCATTTTGATATATATTCCGAATCAGATTTGTGTACCTATGATCTATGCGGTTATTTTGTAGGGAATTCAAGATGGCGTATAGTTCAAGAGAGTCGAATGCCTTTTCGAAGTCCACGAAGCCCAAATATAATGGCATGTTATACTCTTTGGACTCCTCTATTAAATTTCTTGTTACCGGTAGATGGCCGTTTGTCCCGAAATGTGCTATAAATCCGGCTTGTTCCCATGGCTGGTATTGGTCCAATTTGTTTGTTAGTCTATTAATTAAATTTTTTGTAAACAACTTGTATACTTGTGACAAAATATATCACTAAGGATTAAATATTGTAAAAATAATTTTTAACTTTTATGCCTTTTCAAGTTCCACTGAGGCTCACTAAAATCTTAATAACTTGAAGGGTAACGATTTATAGACAAATAAATGAATTTCAAATTAAAAAAATATGGCAGAAATTCTAGGATTAATTATTGTCAAAATATATGTGTAATTGCTAAAGTATAGTGCGATCAAAAAGTAAATTTGCAAGGGGATGGCTATGGAAGTTCGTTTGTTTTTTAATGAGCTTTAAGCTAGCAGAAAACTATGACAATAATTATTACTGTCATACACAGCTTGTGTTTTGTTTTATTTTCAGCACAAAGCCACCTTTGTGATTTGACCACACTATAGAAATGCAATCTTTTTGCCCTTTGTAATTATATTTTCAGCTTTTCAGCAGAATTTTCTGAAGTGTCCTGGGCATAAACCACCGTTTTTTGGAAATTCGTCCTTATTAACACATTAATAACTTAATCGAAAATTTAAACTAGCATCAGTGGATCAATGAAATGTATTGGTTGGTTTTCAATTGTGCCTTTAAAATCTAAAATGCCTATTTCAAAGCTAAAATCCACTTTTGAAAACGGCAGCATTTGATAATAAATTCACCTGTAAGAGGATTATTGTATGTGAAATGTAGAATATGTTATTTAAACTCTCTGTTATTTCACAGTGTAGCTTTGAAGCCCACATTAATTTCATTTATTAAGGGATTAGTGCTCATAATGTACAGGTTCCTAAATTAAGGGTTGATAATTTACTTTTAAATTCGGATGTTTTCCGTTATTGTTATACGTTACTACGACTTGAAAGGGGGAATAATAATGTAAGCAATCCATAAATAATTAATTAAAATTATTACCAATAAATAAACATTTCTAGTTTTGCAAATTAAACTAATTAGTAACGTATTTTTCGTTTGTCACAACTTAAAAGTCATAAGTAACGACATTACATGCAACCGCAGCAATAAATATCTAAGTATTGCCTGCATAAATGGCGTAAATAACTTTATTTGCAAGCCGATGCAAAAACGAACTAAGACATCCGACTGTTTATTATAAGTTTTGAACATTATTATTACAGTTTGAATCTAATAATTACTTTTTACTACGACTACACTTTCGTAATTAAACTTAATTATTATATGCATACTTCGTTGAGGGGAGGGGAAGTTTTGCTACAATGCTTAAATGTGGTTATGTTTTGAAAATCCATGGCCTACGTGGATATTATTCAAGTTTTGTTTAAAAGCAAATTACAAAAGAACCCTTAAAACCCATTAGTTTGGATATTTAACGTCTTCAGAAGTCACTTTGCATTGCTTGTATATTAAAATAAAATATTTCTGTAATCAGTACTCGTCGGTAGTTTATGTAAATAAATGATTCCCGATTAATGCATTCGATAAGGGAAATCCCCTATTTTATCTATAGATATTAGGGTATTAAAATATTTAAGTTGGTACACCTTAGCACGCAATTGTCCTTAGAGTTATTTACTTTTTAATGTTACACTCGAATTCACAAATTTAGAAGGCTGTTCGGTTTGAGCTATGATCTCGATCGGGCTGTTCTTCAACAGAAACGGAAATATATGCAAATTACAACCATCTAAAGAAAATTGTTTGAATTTTCATAACCCGATTTGGTGGTTTCTTTAAAAAACTGTCACCGTGAGGCACGAATATTACTGTATAAGGAGTTTTTAACTGAGAAATTATCTTTGACGTTTGCATTTGCATGTCATTTGGTTGTAGATGCAAATTTTAGTCTCGATTTCGGTTACCTTTTAATTCGTTTTCTGCATTATAAACTTTTGACATAAATTCCTTTAAATTGAGTGAAACTGTCTCCTGCAAATTGTTTTGTTCGTTTTAAGACTAATTTAAATAGCAGGAAACTTTGATTTTTCTCTGGATTTTTTTAATATTACTTATGATAATGTTCTTAGCAAGGGAGATGGTCTTTCTGTGTGAAATTTAGCTTTTGTGTGTGTTAAGTCTTCTTCCACGAGGACCGGTCACTATGGGAGAGCAAACCACTCACTAAAAAAAGTGAAGAAGGCCCTTGTCATATGTAGGGATATGTATGGACTAATAAAGAAGTTGGAATTATTATAAAATAAAAAATGGCCCCTCGCAGCCTAACAGGTATGAAGAACTGATATTGAAAGGAAGTAAGAAATAAAAAGGGGGAGACAGTACTACGTACTTCACTGGAACTTCAAGTGGAATTGTTGGATTTTTGCAAAAATACATCAGTTGCAAGCACATCTTCTGAATCATTTTCCTTTTACGTCCTAAAATGTTTTTCAAAAATCGAAAATGTTTGACGCTTGTGGAAAAAAAATATTAACATAAATGCGTAAGAGTTCTTGTTGATTCTTGACAATAATTGCAAAAGGTAACTCACGTGTTTGTTTTTCATGGAAACGTTGTTTCAGAAATTATAGTAATAAATAAATATCTAATAATAGTTCGATCTTACTGCTTTGTTTTGCATTCAAATGTGATTAAATGTCAAAGATGAGACATGAGGGGTAATTTAATTCTTGATTTGGTCGCATGAATGTCTAGCTTTAGGTTTTACGTTGTCATCAATGATCATGCAATATGTATATTAATGAGCAGTTTGTTCTAGATTTTGAATATTTATTTAACGAATGAAAGTATGGTGTCATTTCAGAAGTTCTCAAGCTTTACGTATACTTTTCATAAAAATATTTCTTTGAGCTACAGCTGAAAAAGCAACCTCACCAGAAATTACTTTTGTAATGGACTTAAACACCTTTAAATTTCCAAAAAATCTCTGGAATTTACTAATAAGTGAAGAGAACTTAACAGTTGTTATACAACAGTTTCTCAAAATTGTTATAAGTCAAAATAAACTAAAGCAAATATGAGTTTGTCCGTCATTTAATTAGAAAAAATAAATAAAATTAAAGCCATATTTTGAGAACCACTGCACGAAATCATGTAATACATTATAGTTGACGTTTAAATATATTTGGAATTAGATACAGATAACACGGACCATCGGGTGACATCGCGGCCTGTAATGGCGTCTGATTGTCAAATCATGATTTATAAATTGTTCTGAAATATTATAACCGTCTTATACATGCCAAAACTCACTCTATTTTAGTTTATAATGCCGCAAGTGCGAGCGAAAAAGAACTTCAAACCTTGGTACGATAAAAGACGATATTTAACAAACTAATATTGATGCGTGTCTTTAAAAAGGGGGGCACCCATTATGTTTTGTCAGGCTATAAACTTTTTTAAGTGAATAGTAATTCGCACAAAGAAGGTTCGTAGCCGTTTATGAATTTATTAGCGTACTTTTGTATGATTTGTGAAGAACTACGAAAATTACTGAGTTTTATTTTATTCTGTGCATTATAATTAAATTTTGATACTTAAATCATGAGGTTGGCTTACTGGATATAAAAATTGAGTTAAGATAAATGACAAAAGTTTTAGCAGAAGTAGGTACTGAAACTTTTCATTCCAATAAATATTTTGCCCAACTTAAAGTAAAATGTAATAAATTTGTAAAGAACTGTGGAATATAAATAACCCAAAGAAAAACTATTAGGCCCATAATATTCATCAAAGTAATTCCCTATTACCCGTATATTGTTAAATTTAGAATATTGGCCAAACATTTCTAAATTCCTTGAGCTTGAAAAACGTTTTCATAAATTTTCCTAGGTGTTGGTGCATCAACATTTAAATTTTTGGAGCAGAGGGTTATTCAGAAGAAAAATGGTTGAGTTTGGTAAGAAACGTCCGCAAAACTACCAGTTAATCGCTTGATAAAACGTTTTCATAAAAATTTAAATGTCCGTCCTTTGGGTAATCTTTTAAGCCAGATATATTTGAGACAGTAGGGTGAGCTTGCCCCATGGTCATTTAAACAGTCAATCATAGTAAGATAGCGTTTATCCATCATTAAGGGACCACTGACAGACGTTTTTAGAATTTTGATGAGCTTGAACGACAGTTTTATTGATTCAAAAGGTGGTTAATGCTATTTTCCCCCTTAAAGTCCGTTTTTTAAAGCTTTTTTGATTTTTTCGTTTTTTAAATTTTATTTGGAAAAGAAACAAAAAAAAAGTATAAAATAGCTTAAATGAAATGATAACTTATGACAAAACATTGAAGTGAATATCAAATGAAGAGTGAAATAAGAACCAAATTGTATGGAATTTAATGCAGCGTAACAGAAGCAGTTAGGAATAACCGATCGGATGCATTTTGTAACAGCAGCTTTGTAATAGCGAGGGTGTAATAAACACCCCCAGACTAATGTATTGTAACGTTCTCAATACAATTAGCTCTTTAAGGGACTCTTTTTTTATAAGAACCAGCTTGATTGTTAAATTCTTTAACACTCTATTCCAAAATTTTATGTAAATTGTATTTGTCTAAATGGGGAATGATTTAATAAGAAGAATAATATTTTATTATTCCATTGGACCTTACAGTGTATCGGAAACGTCAATTAAAAACAGTATTAGCACTTACACAAATTTATACTGCAAAAATTCTTCTACAGAATAAAACGTATTATTCAATAATAATGTCTTTGTCTGCTTCTTAAATACTGTAGAGTTATTTATATATTTAATATGTGATCCGGCGGGCGGTTAAATAATTTTATAGGTAAAATGTAAGAACTGTTTGCACTAATGGAAAGAGTAATGCATAAGGACTATTATCACTTATTTTGGAAAATTCTGATAAATTTTTTATGTAAACGACTGATTATAGAATATAAATGGAGACAACAGTTAATATTCCTAAATTACAGAAGGTCGTCCGACTTTTGTTGGGAGGGAAATAAAATGATTCTCAAAATTCTTTTCTGTAAGATCAAACACTTTTTCAATATCTATGGAATTTCCCCAGCAAACAGTATCGTAAACCGGGGGCTACTTTGACTTTGAGGGTAACTTTGACACTTCCGGCGCTAAATGTTAAACGCAGTGGATAAACATGGTTAGGCATTATAAGAAAAAAGTTGATAGCCGTCTTTACAAACAATTTACCGAAGAACAGCTGCAACAAGCTCTTGAGGCGACACAAAATGGAAGGTTGTCTTAAAAAAAACTTCGTAAAGAACACCAGGGAAGGGTAAGTTATCAGTTATCATGCTCTTTGATTTCAGGAGAAGAAAAGCTGCTCGCCGAAACTTTGGGTATTATAGCAGACTGGGTATTTCCCTTAATAAAATCTGGCATTAAGAGTGTGGTAGAAAAATTCGTCAACAAAAAAGGCGGAATCATAAAACAGTGGAAGAATAATGTATCCGGTTCCGATTTCGAGGAAGCTTTTGCTACAAGAAATGGTCTTTCCAATCGTCTGGCCGTAAATATTAAAAGCCAACAATCATCAGTCGGTGCCCCCGAAATAACTGAGTTTTTTAATAATATTCGTGACGTTTTAAGTAATTCCTCAGCTTCTCTCATGTATGATTACGACCAGACGAATATTACGAACGACCCGGGTTCAAAAAAGGTTCTTCTAGCACGAGAGAGAAACGTGTAAAAAGAGTACAAGATCATTGTAGAACATCAGTAAGTGTTATGTTTTGTGGCACAGCAGAAAGTGAGTTATTGCCACCTATGGTTGTCTACAAATCAAAAAACCTGTACGAAAACTGGACAGAAGGAGGCCCGATTAGTGAAACAGGATGTTTTGATATGAACCTATTCGAAAATTTTTCTGCCCAATATTAATACAAAAAGAATTGCAAATGAAAAAGTCATTATCGTAGGTGACAACCCAGCATCTCCCTTTACACCGGAAGTCGTAAGGGTTTCATGTGAGAGCAATATTTGTTTCACTGCATTGCCGCCAAACTCAACGCACTTGATGCAGCCCTTGGACGTGGATTTTGGATCAGTGGAAACAGCAATCAAGACGCAGAGGACCCACCCCAAAAGAACAGTTTCCTATACCGTTATAAAGATTGTTAAATGAATTTCGCTCAACCGATCTTCATACGTTTGATCCTGAAGTGGTTCTTAATAAGCTCCCTTCAGAATTAAGTGCATCTGAATTTTGGATGCCAGTTTACTTGGATTTTTAAACAAAGCTAGGGGTTACAATTAAGTCAGAGTGCGACATAGATGAGGAAAGAAGTTGCAGGTCAACACTGGGCTCTTAAATAATCCTAGAACCTACCAGTTATGACACAGAAACTGAATCTATTCTTCAGCGAATAAGCAAGGATGTAAAGGAAAAACAAATTAATAAGAAGATAACAGTCAGAAAACAGACGCACAACCTCGACCTATTCGTAGGAGAAAGGGTTCCAAACCAAAATAAGTTCTTGCGGCATTGTCTTCAGGAAGCTCTTCAAATGAAGACATTCCATTAAGCAAGTTAGCATTTTGTTTGAACCGCATGCAAGAGGACTCAAGCCATGTACAATTTGCAAATTATACTCTGCAGAAACATTGCACATGCTGTGTAATATGCTCGAAATGGGTGTGTGGCATGTGTAATAAGGGTTCGTTAAGTCGCTTGAATGCGAACGATATGCTGATGGTGACTAATAGGTACCTAAGTTTGTTTTAGTTCCACTTTTCTGCGTTGCTTTAGTTTGGTTACAGTTCACTATTAATAGTATGTAACCTTTTGGGGTCAGCACTTGAGCGAGTGAAGCCATTTAATCGTTTGGTTACAATTAACGATTCTGTCTGCGGAGTGGTCGTCTTCAGATAGTACCTAACAAGACACACATGTCACATACTACACACTTAAGTAATACATGTTCACAAATTCGGCAGAAGGCAAAGAGAACCCACTGCAGAGAATACATTTCCCTAGTATAAGCAACTTTAAGGCTTCGACCAACCAGCTCTAAGATATGGTGACCACGCGCACATGCTTTCTATCGCTTGTATTTTGTAATAAACCGCTTATAATAAATGTCTTTCTGTTTTCATCTATGTACTAATAGTTTTTTGAAAATATATATGGATAATAGTAACAAATAGTCTGAAAATCTGTTAAAATAAAGGCCATGTCAAAACTCGCCAGACCACATAACATTGGGCCGATAAGGCTCGTAAGACTTTCGTAACGTGGCCCTTCCAAGTCAACTTAGAATCTACAGCACTGTGCAAAGTAGTTGGGACAATAGGAAAATATAGTAACAAAGGCACAACTAAAATATGTATTTGTTTAATAGTGTAGTTTGTTAATAGTGAATGTGACTACCCTTAGCTTCAATTACTTCTTTCACTTCTCAGCCATTGTGATGCCACTAGCTTTTCATACATCCTCTTCACTTCAGGGTAATGGTACCACACTCTCATGACACTTCAATTGGATGAAGCATCTGTTGTCCAAAAGCTGTGAACCATCCCCGAAATATGACCTTGGGTGGATGTTTGGAGGCTGGATGTGACCGAATCGAAGAGGTTTTCCATACAAGCGGTGGACGAAATTTGACCTGTAGCCATGCACCTCAAAGTGGGTTTAGTCTGAAAGTCTAACTTTTTCACAATTCTTCACAGCCCAGTCTGGATGTTTCTTTGCCCATAATAGCCTTCTTTGCTTCAAAGCGGGTGTCAAAAGCTGCTTTTTGGAGGGGCGTCGAGCTCGGCGGTCAAACTTCAGAAGGCGACGACGTACGGTGGAATTATCTCCCATTTGATGTCTCCACTGATCTTCTTCGGGTCTATGATCCTAATTCTTCGAATTGGACTATCATATCTAGGAGCGGATTTCTTTTTCTTCTACAACGTCCTTTACGGAATGTGTCCACGGACCCTGTCTCATTACAGTATTTTTCATCTAGCATTTGGATCGTGACGTCAACAAGTTGCGCTCAAAAACCGTATGGGTAGACACGCGTTCGTGCGCAGTAGGTAATGAAAACCTAGTTTAGAAAGAGATGAAGTATAGTTGGATTGTGAATTTATAAGCAGCGCGTTGACGTCTCAACGCAAATCCTAGGTGAAAAATACTGTACGCAACTTTATGATTCGTGAAACGCTGGATTTTCCGTCCCCAACTGCTTTGGCTATCTGCCTAGCAGTAAGTGAAGTGTTTTCGTCTAAATTATTTTAGCTCGTTTACGAGGTGTGATGTCCATGATGTATTTAATAAAAAAAGTTTCCATTGAAAATTATGAACTACTTAATCACACCCTCAATTGCGACTAAAGTGGGATATAGATATCGCTCTACGGCAAATCTAAACTTGCGCGAGAGTTTGGACTTAGCGTTCCTTCGCTTGTCCTACTTAGCTAATTCGCACAGTACTAAATCGCAGTCCTATGAAATTAAACTTTTTCCATTTAACTGATGTATCATCGGCAAACAAGACTACTAATTCTGTATTTAAAACCTTAACGATATTGTTAATAAATACAATGAAAGGCAAAGGGCCACGAGTACTGCCTTGGGGTACCCCTGTTTTCATTTCAAGAGTTAAGAATGATATTCTTCATTCTTACTGATTTTTAAAATAACCTTTTGTAAGCGTTCCGACAAATACGACGTAATCCATTTAAATAGATCACATACATTCTATACGATAGCTTATAAAAATAAAGACATCTAACGAGTACAACAACTCCTTGTACTTGGCCTTTATTCGCTTTCAAAAGGCGTTCGGAAAATATGTGGCAACAATTTTTGATAAAATAAAACCCAACGTGGTATCAGACAAGGAGATACCTACTATCTCTCCCAATCTTTTTACAAATACTCTAGGAGACATATTTAAGACACTAAATTGGAGTAAAAACGGTGTCATCATTAATGGACAATACCTGTTAAATTTAATTTTAAGAAATGATATAAGAACTTACAGACACCACACAAAAAATAGGAATCCAGATGAATGAAACTAAAACGAAAATCATGACAAATTGCAACACGGACAACTTAGAAATAACATCCAAAGGCAGAATTCTAGAAATCAGTTCCGTCTTTAGCCTAAGGGCACGTGGGGCACGAGCCCAGGGCCCCCGGCCTGATGGGGGCCCCGACATGCCGAAACCCATGCCCATATATGATAATTATATTTTCATCCAAATAAATTAATCAATTTAAAAAAACACATTGGTGAAGATTTTGCACTTCAGAAATCTCGAAAGAAACCATCAACATCAATGTAAGTCCAATTCTTGAAACAGTAATCACATCACTTATATTTGTATAAAGCTAACCATAATAACCAATAGTCATTAAACAAAAGTACATTTTGTTTTCGTTCACGTTTTTGTTTGGCTTTCTAAAAGGGCCCCCAACCCAGCTAACACGCGTTTGGTTTGCAAATGGTTATTTTCAAACGGTTTAGCTGAAACCATTTAAAAATGGTTTGAGAATCATTTAATTAATACGTTTATTTTAAACGTTACATAAACCTTTTCCAAATGTATACATAATTTACGATATCTTTAAGAGGCATTTGACTTATGTTGTGTTTCAAACCATTTAAGTCATAACATGTAACATTTTCAACAAAAACCTTTTTAATAAATGCTCAAAACTGTTCGTTTTATAAACATTTGACTAAGATATCCAAAGAAACGCATTTTGGGAATACATTTAAAAAAGGTTTGCAGTTTAGATTCTCTAAACCGTTTGTTCTGATACCATTATTAAACATAAAATAAATTGATGTCAGAGAACATATTTATTCTCCATATGTAAATCGTTTGTGTAACATGTATTAAATAACAGTTTATGTATTAACCTTTTTAAACCACCAGTAAATGTAAAGAATATAAACCCTTTGAAGAAAAACGTAACACAAACGTTAGTAAAATTTGTAATGTTAAATGGTTTATTTTGATACCATCATATAACGTAAAATAATCGCCCAGCTAACACGTCTTTGGTTTTCAGAACGTTATTTTCAAACGGTTTAACTGAAACAATTTCAAAATGGTTTGAGAATGATTAAATTAATACGTTTATTTTAAACGTCATATAAACATTTTTCAAATGTATACATAATTTTCGATTATTTTATTAGACGTTCGTTTTATGTTATGTTTCAAACCATTTAAGTCATAACATGTAAAATTTTTAACAAAAACCTTTTTTATAAATGTTCAGAACTGTTCGTTCTATAAACATTTAAGTAAGATATCCATAGAAATGCATTTCGGGAAAACGTTTGAAAGACGTTTGCAGTTTTGATTCTCTAAACCGTTTGTTCTGATACCATTATTAAACATAAAATAAATTAATGTAAGAGAACATATTTATTCTCCATATGTAAATCGTTTGTGTAACATGTATTAAATAACGGTTTATATAATAACCTTTTTAAACCATCAGTGCATGTAAAGAATATAAACCCTTTGAAGAAAAACGTAACATAAACGTTAGTAAAATTTGTAATATTAAATAGTTTATTTTAATACCTTCCTATAACGTAAAATAATCGTATTTAATAATGCTTTTAAATACCTACATTTACAAATTGTTTGTAAAGCACTATCAGAACGGTGATTTATTTCAAAATATTTGAAAATAATAAACCAGTTGAAGTAGCCTTAACTATTAGTTGAAGTATAAAAATAAAACATTTCTAGAATTGGAAATCTAAATGGTTTCGTTTGCTATCTTAGCTTAACGTTCAATAAACGGATGCCAAGAAACCGTACTCTGAAAACGTTAGTAAAGTAAATTCAAAACAACTGTTTATTTAAAAACCTTTGCCAATTGCCCAGGGTTTACTGTTATAATTTCGTTTAATCATTCAATGGTTTAATGTAAAGTAAACCCATAACAAAAATCAAGTTTTTTTTGTGTTTAAGCACAGCATTATTTAAATTTTAAAAATTAAACTCCAAAGTTTCAGGTTTTGTTTCATAATTTTTTTTTAGTGCAAAACAAATCAACTTGGAAATACATTTAACTGTCTATAGTTATATATCGCTTCCAAAGTGTTTATCATAATAATTTAGAGTTTTCATTTTTTTATTATAATAAAATTTATTACAAAGAAACCGTTAAGGACATACCTAAAACAAACATTTATAGAACTAGGTAGGTACCTACGTAAACATCTAGTTTATAAAGTGCTTTCTAAAATTCTAAATAAAGATTTTTTTAATAATGATTTTCCAAAGAAGAATATTCGAATAAAATTATAAATTCAAGTGTCCAAAATAAACGCATAACAGAACGTCCTTGGGAAGACCTGACCAGCCTGACCTAACGGTACACCAGATGTGCATTTCTGCATTTAAATTTTCAGTATTTTTAAGGTACCTACCGAATTCTTAGTTTAAATATCCTTTAAACGAAGAAAATCTTACTTTAACTGGAACTTAATAAAAACAACGTCTATTTCAAGTTCATAATATTTAAATTCTATAAACTAAAAACAAGTTAATTATTAATTTTCTTATTAAAGAAACTATCAATTGTTGTTTGCCTTACAGCCCCCATCTGTTTTGTAAGGGCAAGTTCTCTTAATTTTTGCACAGACATCATAACGTAAAAGTTGTATGGCTCAATGTATTTATTACATTTTTAAATTGAAATTACTGGAAGTTGAAAGTACCGTATATTGAAATTATTGCGACTGTACTGTATACCTAACCATTCTATTTTTGGCTTGGTTGAAACTTGAAATGTCATAAAAACGACCCTTCAGATACCTACCTACTACAACAGTTTGAACAGTTTATTAAACCCTCGCGTCCCAAGGAACAAGGAGCAAGTTGCTCAGTTTCAGTATTTCAGTGCGGTAAAAATTATTCAAGTGTTTGTTTCTAAAAATGGTAAGTATTAATTTTTACATATTAACTATTACTTAATTACTTTGCTATTATATTATGGAGATTTTCGCTATGCTAGTTTTCTAGATACAACTACCTATTGGAAAGTTATTAGTTTTGTTTATTGCATAAATTCCTTCTATTAATTTTGGATTCTCTATATGTCTGTTTCATTGCTTACAGATAATATCTTTTGTGTACTTAATGGAAAACGGCCATTCTAATATATAGAAAATAGTAGATTAAAGTGGCATTTTAATCGTTAGCAACACTTTAATCATTATTCATTAACAACCAACACTTTACTCCCTAGCAATACAGTAACACATACTCATTTTTTCTTGGCAATTATTTTACTTGTTTACTTGTTACTATGCGCGTGTTGTTATGTTGTCGTACAGACATAACCTTGATAAATTTAATAAATCTGTCTAGAAAATTAGTTTCATTCGAACTTTTCCATTAAGTACACAAAAAATATCGTATTCAACGCGTAAGAAAATTGGGTTTCTAGCTCGGAAATTTTAATTCACTCGCTAACGCTGGTGAATCAAACATTTTCCACTCGCTAGAAAACTACCACTTTTCTTTACTTGTAGAATAATATATTATATTTGTATTTTACATTATGCTATACTGCTTCTAGAAAATTAAATTAAACTAAAAGTTTTCGGTTCGGCCCAAAAATAATGCAGTTAGCTTTATATTATAGTATATGTTTTTCTTTGTTAGTACTAATAATTAAAATTTCATTATAGGCAAAGATTAGCAGCGAACAGTATAATGTATATTGCTGTTCAGTTCGACAATAAATCCACTACGTGTCCTACCAGATGCATGGGATATCAGGTCCCAAAAGAACTGGCAATTGTTACCGACCAAGATCAAAAAATGAAATAAAGGTAAACGAAATTATTAAAAGTGTTAAACAACCATCTAAAAAATCCCAAAATATTCCTTGTAGATTGGTTGTAAGTAGCGGTTGTCTTAAAAATAATAACATCTAGTTACTTTTGAAATTTGTTTGCATGTAAACTTTTATGTGCCACTACATTGTTATTGGTATTGCATTATGTAAATTTTGCCAAAAAAAGCATTTTTTTTATTGAGGTCATGTTATTCTTCCGTCTACTAGCATTACAGCATTGCGTAAAAGCGGCACATTTTGTTTTACATGGGAAATTTAAAGCATAGTAGATGTGCTTCATTTTAAGACACCTGGTATTTTAGATAAATACTTTATTTATTCATCTGTATATCTAATTTTTCCTTAATATAGAATATACGTACTAACATGCACAATTTTCGGGTAAAACTACAAACCTAAATCCTTAACTTCTTTTAAAATAGAAGTTAGTAAACATGGCGGTGGATAAAAAAAAATATTGTTACATTAAATACGTTTTAATGAAGAATAACTTTAAATTGCTCCATGATTTCCTAATATTGTCTTTTAAACCTTTGCTACTTTCAAACCTAAGAAACTGGACTTGCATGTTAGTAGCAGCAAAGAGCAGTATACTGCTCTTTGGTAGCAGTAACATTAATAAAAAAGGTGTACAAGAAGACCTCATGATAAATGTAGTGCGGCTGAGAAAGCAAAATGTAACAATATTTTTCGTAAAGTAGTAAATTAGTAATTCGTACTTTAATAATTTTTCTTTTTTTAGATTACAGTCAAGGTGTGGTGGAACTAACATGAAACATCGAACGCATTTGATTTTGAATAAAAAAGATTGCCCCGGAATTAGCAGAGAGAACTAACTGGTACGGTAGAGGCGAAATAATATATAGAATTAAAAATCTCAACAACTTTACTGAAACCATTCTAGAAATCTTGGAAGAAAACCCGTTGCTCGAGAAGCCTATAGTATAAGAAGTCAACAAGACATCACTGAAATAAAACTTTTACGTTAAAAACTATCTATCCATAAAGAAAATATGTCTTTATAATTGTGTATGTACATAGTTGTTCTTGAAATTTATTTAATTAACTATATTTATTTGATATCGTTTTGTATCGTGATTAATACCATATGAACAAAAATTATTTAGATAAGGGATGGCCATGGTGAACAAAATCACTGCCTTTGATAGGTTCAGCTTGTTGTTGGTTCTACCAGATGGGTTCGTTCAGAATTCCAAAGCCACCCTTTATCTAAATAATTTTTGTTCATATGGTAGTTTTATTTGCGACAAAACCACGGTAAATTTTAAACTAGCTAGAAACAACCTGATTAATTAGTAGTAGTTAATAGATGAAATAATAACGGGTGTTCAAAAGATTTCGTTATGAAGTCGATCGTGAATGTAGAAGGTTATTCGTTTTTAAGTCCGAAGTGAATAATAATTAATTTAACGATCGATTCTAAATTATACTTTTTTAATAATCGATACCATAATGAGACTTTGGACACTTGTTAATTTCAAATATTAATATATTTAATACTTATTTATTCTGAAATATATTTTTATACAATAAAACAAAAATAATACATGTTTTTCATATTTTAATTATTTCTTTATAACTAATTCTAAGATTTATTTATATTATGTATACTTGAATTAGTTTTTTAATGGAGTTATTTTTCTACCAAAGTTGCTAAAAATTCGTTGTAATGACACATTTAGTTATGTTATAATAACAGGTAAAATTTTTCAGAAAAATTTAGTTTATAATTAATTGAAAGAGGCTTTGTTCCCGCTTAATATTAAAAAAGATAATTTTACAGTTGTCTCAATATTTTACATATGTATTTTATATCACATCGTACGCCACCAGGGTATGAAACCGACTTAGGAGGTCTTAACCCCCTATGTTGCCGGCTATACTCTCTCGCGGAGTGTAAATGCCCATATCTTTACCTTTATGTATTATGTATATATTTTTTATAAATACTTAAATATGTTTTTCTATTTATAATGTACTTATAGATGATTTTATGTTCTAATATCGCATTTTTTCTTTATGAAAATAAACAATACAACATCAAAAATAAATAAATTAATTATTCTACCCAAATATTTACCTTATTAATACATAAAATGTTTTGGTAACGTTTATTCAAAACCATTTATTAAAAACTGCGAGCAAACGGTTTAACACCAATGGTTTATTTGCCGTTTATTTTAAACGCAGGATAAGCGTTGTAGAGAGTATGTCTTCAAACCGGAAATAAACGGTTTGTAAATATCATTTATTTAGGTATGCGTAAGAAACGTTTCTCTTATATTCGATAAATACGTTACCCAAACATTTATCTAAAACGTTTAGCAAAGCTTTCTATGTTTTGGCAAAAGGTTTGGTTAACATTTCTAAATGGTTTTCTGCAGTAATTCGGTTGAAGAAAGTTTCTGAGAAACCATAAAAGAAAAGGTTGCTAAAAGGTTTACTATTAACCGTTTACGTTTAACGTATTATAAACGTTTATTTAATGTATGTATATCTACCAAGTTCGTTTATTTATAAACGTCCTAGAAACCTATCTCAATCGGACACTTATGTATTTCTCAAACGTTTTATCGAAACGTTTCTTAATGGTTTTGAAGTTTTCTTCTAACGTTTTATTAACGTTTATTAAAGGTTTCTATACGTTTGTGTGTTAGCTGGGAAACTCTGTGTGCCCAAGGGCCCCTGCATGGCCTAAGACGGCCCTGCTAGAAATAGTAGATGAATACGTGTATTTTGGACAAAAAATTAGTTTTAACACTGATAGCCAACACAACGAAATAAAAAGAAGGATAAAATTAGGATGGGCTGCCTTTGGTAAACTTAAAAGTGTACTTAGATCTGACCTACCCGAATATATGAAAACCAAAGTGTATAACCAATGCACAGCACCTGAGACGTGGTCCTTAACAAAAGCCACAACCCATTCAGCCCATATGTTACAAACAGCACAACTTGGAATGGAAAGAGCCATGCTGGGCATCAGTCCCAAAATGGCAAAATTAAAATGGCAGTGGGCTGAACATGTCATGAGGATAAATGGCGAGAAATGGGCAAAGAGAACAACAGTCTGGAGGCTATGGACCGGAAAAAAAGCACAGGAAGACCATAGATGCGATGGGATGACGATGTGAAAATGAACTGGAAAACTGTGGGGATGAGAAGCTACTGACAGTGAAACCTGGAAAAATAAAGGAAAGGCTTATATCCAATACTGGATAAAAGAAGAAGCTGATTGAGAGAGAGAGAGAGAGAGAGAGAGAGAGAGAGAGAGAGAGAGATTTAAGTGCCAAGCCTTTAATGCCGTACATACTTAATTTTGCTAAAAGAATATTGTATGGTACTACATCAAATGCTCGCCTAAAGTTAAAGGAAACATCAATAATTTTTGTATTTAGATCTAGATTTTTGATTTTGTAATTACTCGCTTTTAATAGAATAAGAGCAAGTTGCGTGGACAAACGGAGACGAAAGCCATATTGACAATTAGTTAAAATATTATTATCTCTCACGTGCTTATGTAGGCTACTGTAGAACGTCTTTTCATATATTTTGGAAAACATCGATAAGAGAGAGATTGCTTGGTAATTCTCAATTTTCCTATTATCGTTTTTCTTAAATACAGGTCCTATTATTGCTTTTTTGATATAAGTAGGAAAACTGCCTACTTTAAATGAATCATTAATAACCTTCGTAAGCACGTGAGTGGCAGTACCTAAAAGGAAACAAGGGATATTGTCAATACCGGCCGATGATTTAACACGAACAGTTTGTATTCAGTTATACATTTCTGGAACAGATACAGGTTCCAAGTTAGGGAAGGGAGATTTAAATCACCTTTAAGGGTAAAATAGTGTGATGTAGAAAAAGGAACACCATTATCATCAAGGAACGTTGAAGGATAAGCAGGTTGATTATTTAATTCAATTTCATTTTTAATAATACTCCAGACAGCCCTGGATTTATTATTAGAATTAGCAAAGGTCTTGTTATTATATGACTTTTTTGCCCCATCAAATACCTTTCTATGTTGGTTTAGTTTATTTTTATATAATAACAATGATTGATTGTTATTAATAATTCTGGATTGTTTATATAAATTTCGAAGGAATTTGCCCTTTTGGATAATTTCTGATGGATTTATAAATTGATAAAAACTGTTGGTTTTTGGGCATCATTAAATCGACGGCATAAATACCTGGAAACAATTATCGTTCAATTAACATTCGTAATTCTCAAGGCTTCATGAAGGTTACGACTAAAAGGTTACGACTAAACCCACAAATTTTTCAAAAAAAGGCTTTGAAACTAAAAATCAACAATTATTTAATCCAACCATTAAATTTAAGTACAAATAAATTACCAAAAAATGCAAAATTTTATTTAGGAATCTTTAACTAAATGTCTTAATTGTTAAGTAATTATGTTTTCCTGTAACAAAAACTTTTATTTTTTAAACATTTGCATAAGTAATTATTGTCTAATAATTTGTACAACCTCTGTAAAAACTTCTCTTTACAAAAAGTAGTCCATTGGAAAACAGTAAAAAAACGTAATTCACTCATTTGTAAGCCATGTTTACGCCCAAATTTGTTTATAACAGAAAAACTATAATTAAAAAAGAAATGCCGGAGGAAAAATCGCCTTATTGGTGGCCTTTAATCTTTAACTGATCTTAAATGTAATTCATAGAACTTGCCCTAAATTTCAGTTGGTACAAAATGATATTCAATAAATTCAAATACGTATTTGGACGAGTGGATTTGTGATTGTTCCTAAAACGCACTGGTTATTAAGTTTCAATTGTTATAACCCTTTTAATTGATATTGTTGAATATTAACAACGGACGGTCGATTCATTAGTTTAATTATAATTATAATTACGTCATCTGCTGTTGGGCTGTAAACCTATAACTTTATTGTACTATTATTATTAAAGAAATTAAGGCATCTTCGGGGAAATTTTTTTATGTATCATTCTTATATAATTTTATTCATCTACACCCTCTGTGAAATATTCAAATTTTCATTAAAAAAAGTTATACGCAATAATTGAAACAAATGAAAATTGAAAACCAAAATAATTCAAGAGCAAGATCAGAAAGAACAGAATGCTGCATGTAGAATCGCAAAAATTGGAAGGTTTAAGAGTGCCGTGATCGATGAGACGCAAACAAACGAGAGTCGCGAATGTCGCTAGCAAGTGACCAACGTCCAAATACTGTAATTCCCCACATGATAGATACCAACTGAATCGGAGTGAACCAATTCGATCTTCTGTTGAAAAGCGTTCCGTGAATTTCCATTACCGAAATGACCATTTGTAAAAGCTAGGCATTAGCTAGATGGACCGGAACTGTAGGAATTGCAGAATTTCTAACATAAATTGAATTTTCACTAGAATGACTTCTGGTTCGGACACTTGTACTTTCTTAATTTCTTCATTTGTATGACTATTAATTTAATTTTTAATGTTTGTTTTTAACGTCCACGTTTCTTTTGACATTGAAAACGCGACTGAACACTTGACAAGTCTGTAAGTAAAAGGATCATGTTTTCAAGAAATTTCATTAATAATTTTTAACATTCGGCCAATTGCTTAAGCTTTTAATTTTTATAATATGTAAACAAGTATTGGAGAAAACATTTTTCGAAACATTGCATCCCAAAATGGCATCCTAGTAAGCTATGAAACGAAACGCAAAGTATTTATAGAACAACTCTAGTTGGAAATTAGACAAGAAGAGCCCGAGTTGTCAGGCGCATGTGGTTTGTGACAACTTACGTTACGTCGGTAATAAATTTAACTAAATAAGATTAGATGTAGTGTTCCTAAAATTGCGTGTAAATGGTGTCTATAACGACGTTTTTAGGTGTTTTGTAGCACTTAAGCTCCTTTCCGCACCTGATCATCTCTAATAAATATTGCCTGTTGTTTTAGAAACTGCGAATACTAGAAACTCGGCTCGTTAGCTTGTCTTGTTTGTAAAAGCATCAAGTTAATTCGCGTCGTTATGTTTGTCTCAAAACTTAATTAGAATTTGTTTTAATAATGAATTTTTGGGTAATTTAAACTTTCTTTCATGTTCAGTGAAACAATTTTGAGATATGAAATTTAGTAGGTAGTAGGTTCAGGTTTTTATGTGTAGCTATTATAGCGTGAGATTGAAAACAAAGAGACCCAACTGTTTATTATTTGAACAAAATCGCAGATCATAGGTGACAATTGGGTACTTCTTAACAAATGGACAATAAGGTTAGTGTATGGTTGACTATGACAGATTTATATCTGGCTGGAAGAACTTCAAGATTGACAATAGTCATATCCCATCCTAAGCCTATTTTAATTCGCTTTGTTCTTTATACAACGATACGATTATCTAACTTAAGTTATAGAAAAGTGCAAACAAGGCCGATAGGTTATTTGAACTTAAAGTCAAGATTTCGAATTAAGTCTATTTTAGACTTTGAGTATACAAGAATTTAAATATCCAAATCTTAGATTAAGTAGGATGTAATTGATAAAACTGCGAAATAACAGTGGCCCTATGGTATCTCCTTAAGGGACCCCCCTTTACTATTTCTTGCAGCGTTTTTATTTTAAATGGCTCTAACTGCAATGATTTTATTTTTATTTGGACGAATTGGGGAGTTATCTACAAATTCTTAAAGAGAATACTTGAATACTTAAAAAAAATGTTTTACAGGTTTACTTCGAAGTGAGTTCTTCATTTGTCTTTAGGACTTATTTCCAAAATTTCTGTTAACTAACTTCTTTTTTAAAAGACGAAGGAAACCCGCTCCTCAATTACAACTTTGAGAAAAAAATCATAATCAGAACCGTAACTTACGCCTTCCTACTAAATCTTTTACATTTTCGAATCGACGATGAAAATAAAGCCAGGGTGATTAGTATGAGCTACGAAACAGTTCTACCGAAATTTTTATGTGAAAAATTAGACCGATGTGGGTTAGCTAAAAACTCCAAAAACCTAGGTAGACAGATAGACTACCCTTTTAAGGGGGGTTCCTATCCAAAAATGAGAATGAAAACTACAAGATAATAGTTATTTACTGCTAATTAAATCTTTAGCAGAGAGAAAACCAGCAAATATTCGATTAAGTAGGATGTAATTGATAAACAACAACGGCTCTATGGTCTCTTCCTGAGTGACTCACTTCGGTAATTTTTCGAATTAACGATGAACATAAGACATGGTGATTAATATGAATCAGCTCGACTGAAAATTTTCACGTGGAAAATTAAACTGTTATGCATTATCTAAAAACGCTAAAAGCTCCGATAGCTTGATAGGCTATTATTTTAAGAGGGGGGGGGGGTCTCACATCATAGATGTGATTAAAAGCCATAACATTAACTGCTAACTTAATCATTGTCAATAGAAAGCCATCCCCAGAAAAAAGCAGTAAATATTCGATTAAGTAGGATGTAATTGAAAAACAACAACGGCGGCTCTATAGCCTCTCCCTAAGAGACTCCCGTCAATAGTTTTTACAGCATGTTTATCTTAAATATGGTTCTGGTTCTGACAAACTGTAATGATTTTATGTTTATTAAAGCAATTTAAAAAATGTTTTGCAGGTTTACTTTGAAGTGAGTTCTTCATTTGTTGTTAGCGATTATTTCCAAAATTTCTGTTAACTAACCTCCTCTTCCTTTTTTCAAAATAACTTGCACCCGCTCGTTAATTAAGGGAATGAAAGATATGACAGAATAAACTTCTATTAAGAACTTTGTAACAAACTCATAATCATGACTATGACTTACATTTTCCTACTAAATATTTCCATTTTCGAATCAACGATGGAAATAAGCCACGGTGATTAATATGAGCTACGAAATTTTTATTTGGAAAATTACACTTTTATGCGTTAACTAAAAACTCTAAAAGCTCCGGTAGACTGGTAGACTACGCTTTTAAGGGGAGTTCCGACCCCAAAAATTTGACTTAACTATAATATTAACTGCTAATTAAATCATTGTCAACAAATAGAAAAGTAGCAAATATCCGATTAAGTAGGATGCAACTGATAAAATTGATACATAACTACGACCCTATGACTTCTGCCTAAGGGACACCTTTGGTATTTTACAGAGTTGTTATTTTAAATGCCTCTAACGAACTGCAATGTTTTTTATTATTTCCAAAATTGTTGTTAGGAAAGGCGCTAACTTCTTTTTTTAACGAACAAACCCCCCTTGTTAATTAAGTGAATGAAAGGTGTGACAGATTAAGTTTTCGTTGCGGAATTAGGGATTAATATTTGAACTGTCAATCCCAAAATGAAAATTTATAGTTGATTTTTAGGTTTTAAATGTGCAAGTTTTAATAATTAAAACAAACTAGATGCCTGCTTGGTGTCTTGCTATACTTTTTTTTCCTTTTTTTGTAATTAATGGACATTATAATTAATAGATGTGTTTGAACGTCGTTTAAAAAAATAAATGAATATCGTCGATTTGCACTAAGGCAACTAATGTATTCAGTATCCGCTTCACACCTGCCATAGACTGGGTCTATTCATATGTTAAATGATACCAATTAGAGGTCATAAACAACTATCCTAATGCTCACTTCCTGTTCCGTTTAAACGCTTGTTTGATTGTGCTTATAACTTACCAATACTGACAGTGTCGTAGATATTGGGATTTTTCTTAGATGAAATTTAAAGACTCTCAGGTTTTTTTTCTTGCACGATAAGACTTGTGAACTTACCTAAGGCGTTTTTGAAAAAACTCAAAATTTGATTCTACTGGTTTAAATATGAGCTTTTAAATATTTCATTGAGTTCTTGAATATTTGGGTTTAAAAAAGTTAAAACTATTAACGCAGTTCGTTTATTTAAATGTCTAAGATTTCTTTTGTCAATGTATATGACGAGTGAAGCTCTTGTTGAAACCACACCTAAAGTGATTTAGATAAAATCATAGTTAAAGAGTGGAACGAAAACGATTGTAGAGGCGACTTAACGGTAAAAACCATTTACCACGCTTGGATTATTTTAAGGAATAAAGTTCTTATGTAAAACCGACATCAATTTTGAGGAAGCTGAAGTTAATAATAGTTTTTAGTACCGAATGATTTAACATAACAAAACTTCTTGATAAAAACCGGAATTTATTAGAAAAGCGTTTCGATTTTGTAAATACCAGAATAAGACATTTAAAGCAATAAAGCTTGGAAAGCTTATTAATTAATAACCAACAAAACGATTGGTTTTAGGGTTTTTTGGTTTATCTGGCAGTTTTAAAATTGGGTGCAAATATTGGTAGGCTTTAAATAAAGCACTACTTCAACATTTGTTTTCCCGTTTATTTCTTTTGTTTTAGTTTTAATCAATTTAACTCTGCTTTCGTTAGACTTCTTAAGCATTCTGACAGGGCTCTAAGGATAATTTATTGCAAACCTCAATACTTAAAAACATATTGCCAGTGGTTGGATTGTCGTAAAAAATGGATTAGATGTTTATTTTTATGTACGCCACTGTCTAATTATCTCCACTATCCATCTAGATGTGTCATGGCGTTTAGTTGCATTGTTTCCAGCTACACATGTTACATTGTAATTGATATGATAGCGTTCTGCTTTTTTATATATAAATGGTTTCTTTTATTTTTGTGTCGTCAAGCGAAAAGCGGTGCTTTCATTAGAATAATTTTCTGTCACCCGCATTTACGTTATAACATAATGCATTATGCGTGGGCATTTAAATCGTTCCTTGTTAAAACGGTGCGCCTTTTAACATTTAACCATACTAAGTCACTGAAACGTTTAATTATATGAATGGACAACAATAAGGAAAAAAGATTGTTCGCGTGTCCAAATATGTACTTCGTTTAGGAAACAAATCCTATTCGAATGACGTGTTAAATTACACACTGAAGGATGTAAATGATAGTTTTTTTTTTTTTTGTCGGTATTAAAGTAATTTTATTTCTATTTAGAGAAATTTCCGTTATGAGTCAGGTTTATTTTTAAGATTTAAGAAACTCTTTGTTAGGAAGTTTGTGACAAAGATCTTCTTAATTTTGATATGTTTATGTTGACTTAGAAAACTAATTTGGTGAACATCGGAAGCTTTCTAGATCTATGGAACTCACGCACATTTCAACATTAAAGCTCGATGTGTAACATAAAAGAGCAAATTTAAGGGCAGTGATGTAAGACAGTGGATACAAATTAAGTGCAGCAGGGCACAAGTTCACCAGATATCTAGGGGTGTTGATGTCTCCTGCAGACGAACCCAGTAGGCCGTGAAAATGTCATGATTGTTCCCGCATCGCGTCACTTCTCTGCGTTACTAACGATCCTGGTCTGACCCTGAGACTAGCATCGTTATTATTAAAAAAAAAAAGAAAAGTAAAATAGCAAAATTTAAGCTAGAATTAAATAAATGGGGAATTAGAACATCTATTCGATGGCAACTGGGTGGTCTGTAAATGGCAGGTGTTAATTAATTACTTGCATAAATATATTTACATTATTTGAACGTTTTGAAATTTTCACTGTGCTATTTGAACTTTTTTAATTTTTCAATTTAAATAATTAATATCATATTAATAATGCGAAGTGCAAAGTGGGCTCCGTGTGTTGCACAAAACAAAACCTTTCCATTTGGTCAAAAGGTAAGTTTTAGAGCTAGCGTGGAAGTATCATGTGTTTTTGTATTACCACGAACTGTCAATTATAATTGTTATTCGTCATTTGTTTTTTCTTGTTACTTAAAAATTCCATTGATCTTTTGATCTTGCTATAGCCTCAATGTACCTGCCTTTTTACGCCATGTAGATATTTTCCTGCTCAAAATACAGTTTATGTTTTTAGTTTATCACTCTTTTTAGATGTCTGTATTTGTAGATATTAATTTTGGTAGTAATTAAAGCAATTTTAGAATATTATTCGGTCCATTTACAACTTGGTTTCTAAGTTTGTGCTTTTGGGGTCGATGATAGGGAAATTTAATTCGCTGAGAATGAAAGTTTCCAAAACCTATTTGTTTGGTTTAATATCAAGGATAGTTTCGTATCTCATATGGGTTGTTATACCCCAAGATTTTCAAATGTTAACATCGAAAAGTTGATTGCTTGTTTAAATTAATGTGTGAAGTTGTTGCTTTCTTAGTTTGTTTGTTTATTTTATAGACCGAGATCTAGGCTTGCGGTTGCCAAGGATCTCAATTAAAACTAAAATCTGAAACAACTTATATTATCAAGTTGAAAAAAATAAACTTTTAAGTTTTTGCTCTTTCAAGTGATTAAATATTAATTCAAGCCAGTAAAATATAATTTGTGCCCAAAATATTTGAGAAAGTTCTTAAAATCCTTGATGTCTTCTTCTTCGGTTTCTTCTTAACAGAAGGGTCGTGGCCGCATGATTTCACTGCGATGTTGCTGCTTTCTTAATTAATATCTTTCCATTTCTCTCTATTGCTGGCATAGCGGATAGCTTGTTGGATAGTGGTATTGATAATTTCTTTTATTGAGTCTGATCATCTTCTTGGAGAGCGCCCTCTTGATTTTGAGCCCTCAACTTTGCCATACAGAATTAGTCGTTCAAGATTGTCGTTGTCTCGTCTTGAGACATGCCTAAAGTATTTTAATGTATGTGTGTTTACTATATCATACAGTCACTGGGGTTCTTTTATTTTGTCGATGGTGGATCGGTTTGTTCTTCTTGCCGTTCAGGGGACACGTAGCATTCGTCTCCAGCAGTACATTTCCATTGTATCAATTCTTTTCGTGCCCTGAGCCATAATGGTCCATGACTTGGCACCATAGGAAATATCATCAATGATTTTACAATTTTATCTCTCCACGTTTTATGCAAATTTAATATTTTGTGAGCAACCTCATTCATTTGTTATTAGTGCTCATAGATAACTAAACTGATTAACTACTTGACACTGTCCTGTTTCTATTACGAGGGCGTTTAATTATATATCTGGCCTAGACCACTTCTGGTTCATCTGGAGATTTTCAACAAACTTTTTCTCAATGGTTACTTGGAAGAAATTCAAAACTCACATTGGCCAACAAATTACTTGTGTACAAAGTGATACTTAAACCGGTGTGAACCTACGGTATTCAGTTGTGGGGTTCGGCAAGTACTTCAAATATTGAAATATTGCAACGATTTCAATCCAAGACACTTAGAACAATTACAAATGCACCGTGGTTTGTAACAAATCAGACATTACACAACGAACTGAACGTATCACCTGTGATACAAGAAGCAAAGTGCATGAGTGGTAAATATTTAGCGCGCCTACAACTTCATTCAAATTCTCTAGCTATTAGTCTTTTAGATAATAGTCAAAGAACTTACCGTCTAAAACGTTGTGACCCGCTAGACATAGAAAATCGACAATAAATGTTAATAACTTATGAGTTAATTACATATTATGTATGTACTTATAATCACTAACCACAGCGCAGGGTTAGTAATCTTAGTTAGATCTTTAATGTAAGACACTAACCACATGATATATAATTACTACAAAATTCGCTTATTGTCCTAGGATAGATTGTGAATTATATAGGTAAATTTAAAAAAAAAAAAAAAAAAAAAAAAAAAAAAAAAATGGTTTTAAAGATTACAAATTTGACATTTTACGCCATAATTCATAATGAATTTATTCATTTGTAAAAACTAAATCAATTGTTTATCTGAACTGGAAGTGCTCAAGGCTAGCTAGATAATTAAATACCCTCGTATGTCTGGTCTCTTATTGTTTTTTCTATCGACAATCATTATTTTGTTTTGTCGATGTTGATTTCCAGTCCGTCTTCTTCGATTCTTTTCATGATTTGTTCTAACTCTTCGCGGTCATTGGCGAGTAGGCCAGTGTTGTCAGCATATCCTTAGGTTGCTACCTTTACTTCGCCGATGCTGATACTGCCATTCCAGTTCTCCAGCGTCTTTTGCATAATGTATCCCCATACATATTAAAAAGTAATGGTGAAAGGATGCACCCCTCTCTAACGCCTTCTTATATTTTGTATGAGCCTGAAGGAAGTTTTAGGTTCACAACGCCACTGGAGTTTATGTACAGGTGTGTTATTAGGAAAATAAGATGTTTAGGAGAACCACATATATGTATGTTTATATTGGTATGTTGAATGCACGTCCTTTTTCGATAAGTTGTCTGATATTCAGTATGTGCTCCTACGTGCCTCTTCCCTTTACAAATCCCGCTCAGAGGAGATTTTCCATTGTAGATATGATTTGAGTCTTTGTTTGGTAATTCCGCCCTATTTCCGAGGCTTTTCCTGTTTCTGTGAGCGGTTCAGAGGTGCCCCTCCTCCTTTCCCAACACAGGTTTGGGACCGGCTATGGCGGAGTTGGGTGGAAAAGTAATCGAACAAGTAATGACTTTTGATTACCTGGGAGTGTAAATCCGCATCAATAGAGATCTATTTAAAGAAGTCCAACAACAGACACATAAAGGTCCAGAATATCAGGATACCTACGAGACGTTACTTGGAAAAATAAAAGTATGACAAAAGAGGGTAAGACAAAAATATATAAGACAATGGGGAAACCCATCTTAACATACGCAGCGGAGATTAAGGCAAATACAAGCAGGACAAAACAATTAACTAGAACATCGGAAATGAATACTCTAAAGATCAATTGCAGGAAAATCACGTATAGACCGAATACCGAATCAAGACATCAGAGACCAATGCAAAATAGAAGATATCCATAAATTTATTTAAAAACGCAGAAAAGAGTGGAATGTATATGGCGATAGAGCGGGCCCTAACCGACTAATTAATTATCGTAAGAGACGAAAAGCCGAGAGGAAAGAGACAACCTGGGAGACCACCCAAAAGATGGAAGGAGAGTTGGAGAGTTGGATATCCTCTTCTGTAGGGACTCCATGAATCAAAACTCTGATCAACAGGCTAAAAGCCTAATAACAAGAAGAAGAAGAAGTTTGGTAATTGCCAGGAGGACTTTAGTAGCATGTGAGAGCTGGGTTATGAGTCTATAGTTAGTGCATTTTTCTTTAGAACTCTTCGGGTGTAGCGGTATAAGTACAGATATAGTCAGTCATTTGGCCAATGTCCCGTTCTCCATATTTCTTGGCATATTCGATGGATAATGCCTACACCCGGTTTTCCCATGGCTAGTCCAGCAGACATCAAATTTTAGTTTTTAATGGCATTTCTAGCTTCGTCTTTCAAAATTGATGGCTCATGGCCTCCCAGTTCTAAAATATTACAGTTACTAAACAAATGTTCGCAGTATCTTTGCGAGACTGTCAATATATCCTGAATATCTGTTACTTTTTCTCTTGATTGGATAGCCCGGAGAAAACTGTTTGTTAATTTTCCTAATGAGTCTGTACATGTCTTTGGTATTGTTGTTTTTGGCATTTGCATGTGATTCCTAGCAGATCTTTTCTATGAAATTGTTTTTGTCCGTTCTGCACTGTCGTTGTATCTGCCTTGAAAGTTGTAAGTACTGTTCGCGTTTCTCTTTTGAGCCTACACGTCCCAATTTTAGTTGGCATCTTTCTTCTATTTTCAACACTGTAGTATCTGACATCTAGTGCTGTTTCTTTGTCATGGGATTCTCAGGTAGTTCGTCAATTGTTGCTTTAACAAGAGTTACTGTCTTTTTCCACATTTCGATCGGAGTTTGATTTGGCGACTGTAGATTAGGGACATGTGCGAGTTTGTCATTCTGTTATTGTCTAAATTGGTCTTCGTTTGGAATTTGAAGTGGTTTAGGTGCTTTTTTATACAAAGTGTTTTTAATTTAACTCCCAGTTGTCCGGCCAAAAGTCTATGATCGCCATTGAAATCTGCCCCCGGTGGGATTTTGGGGTTGTTATTGATGCTCACCAGTGTGTTCTTATTAGGATGTGGCCTATTTGGCTTTTATATTTACCATGGGCCAGATGTACAGCCTGCGAATGTGTTGTTGAAAGAAGTGGTTTCTATCATTAGATTATTCTCGGCGCAGAAGTTTGTTAATCTTTCGCCGCGTTCACTTCTTACATCGATTCCACATTTTCCCACTACAGTTCTAAGGTTCTTTAGTTCAGTCAACTTTAGCATTAAAGTCACCTAAGATTACATTTCTCTGTTTGGAATTTTTTGGAGTGTATCTTCTAGTATTTCGTAGAATTCCTCTATTTCTTCCTAACCGGACTCAGATGTAGGGGCATAGATCTGTATTGGTTCACACTGAAATTTTAGGGTTATTATCCGATCATTGACGGTGCTGTATGGCAGCACGAATTTGCCCACATCGGCGGACAATAGAATACCAGCACTTCGGCGGCCATCTTGGATTTCTTAATTGCTTTTAAATTGCTTTTTTAATTGCTTTGATCTTGGGATTCCCCACTTTCTAATTGTTTTTTAATTGCTTTGACCTTGGGATTATCCACTGTCTTAGGCTGAGGCGTTTGAATTACCCACTTTCTAATTGTTTTTAAATTGTTTTGATGGGGTTCCCCACTTTCTGATTGTTTTGACCTTGGCGATTTCCAACTTTCTCTTAGACTGAGGCGTTGGAATTACCAACTTTCTAATTTTTTTCTCCTACGTAAACAACAAGTTCTAGCCTGGGGCATTGTAAATTTTCCTATGTAAACAAACTTTCTATTTGTTTTGAAATTTTTCTATGTAAACAAACTTTCTATTTGTTTCGAATTTTTCCTGTGTAAACAAACGTTCTATTTGTTTTTAATTTTGCCTAAGTAAACAGTAGAATATTTCTATGTAAACAAACTTTCTATTTTTTTTTTAATTTTTTCTATGGAAACAAACTATCTATTTGTTTTGAATTTTTTCTATGTAAACAATGGAATTATTTAGAGTTTAAATGATTAATATTCTCATATAAATCAAAGTCTAATTTTTTATTGTAATTAATGACGCATTTTGTGTTTGCTGTATATGTACGTACCTAGAAATTAAAACTAAATTGTATTTTTTCTTACTTATAATTCTATCAACTATGTTAACATTTTGAATTTTTGGCATTACAAAGTTTCTAAAACTTATAAAATTAATAGAGATCCGAGGATTACATCTATACAAATCTGCATGAGAAGAAGCAGGTATATCTATCTCTGTCTAATACATGTAAAAGGTATATGTATATGTTCTCGTTATCAGATTAGTGATAGCAGTTTTCAAAACAGAAAGTCACTGAAATCTAGGGAATTTCAACGTAAATAAAATATTACTAAATTTTGTAATAAAATTCAAAATTGCAGGAAATACAACTTAAAAAAAAATTACTGGATTTTCACACTGCGGAATAAATACCAAATGAAGTAAATTTAAATATCCCGAGGCGTTTTTTAATTACAAACTTTAATTCAACTGAATAGATATACTTTTCACGCATTTCAATTTTTGGGCAATAACAAAGTCTTTAATTTTCTATTATCCTGTTTAAAATGTGTAAAGTAGAAACCATTAGATAGTAAATTTTACGAGGAAAAAGTGGTATCCTCGATAAATAAAAATATGTATTTATATGGGTTCAATGATGTGAATTACATTACTTTTAAAGTTTTTTAAATATATACACCTTTCAAGTAAATTTATAAAACTGCATTTCAATTTTGGGCAATAACAAAGTCTTTATTTTCTATCATCCTGTTTAAAATGTGTAAAGTAGAAGCCATTGGATACATTTCAAAGGAAGATGATGCTAGGTTTTGGGGCAATGCAGTTCAAACGTTAAGTTGCGTTCTCTTAATATTACCATAATTTCAGATAAGTTGTTTAGAAATTCATTGAACGTTTGATACGCAAGTACATTTTAAAATTTCTTGCAAAGAAGTTTTTACAAATAATATCATTGTTTTAACATTTTGCATTTTTACATATTTTAGGCATTTTGTTTAAAATGTGTAAAGTAGAAGCCATTAGATACATTTCAAAGGGGAATTTCAACGTAAATAAGATATTACTAAATTTTGTAATAAAATTCAAAATTGCAGGAAATACAACTTGAAAAAAACGCCCCGGGTTATTTAAATTTAATTCATTTGGTATTTATTCAGCAGTGTGAAATTTTAGAAACGAAAATAGATTTTAATTAAAAATTAATAAATAAAATTATTAACAACTGTGTACTTTTATTTATATAAATTAATAAGATCATATAAATCAAAGTCTGATTTTTTCAATTAGTCTGGAAAAGACAGACACGTTACTGGAATTTTTATATTATTCAAACAATAACATTTTTTCTAATTTGAATTTTTGTATAGTATTTGGCACTTACTGTAATATATTTAACAATTACACACATTAAATTTTTCTAACTATACGTACATAGAAATTAAAATTATTTCTTGTCTAGAATATTTATTTTAAAATTTATCAGTAGGTATTATGTTATAAAAAAATCAAAATCTTATTTTAACTTGTAGTGAATGGAAACAAAGAGTTATATTAAACGTATTTTGTGGTTTAAAGGTTTCTTAAAATATAAATACCGAAATGAATCTGGGTATATTTGTATTATTTTAGTATTAGATTCCCAACTTTTTAAACTTCATAAGTTGTTTTATAAATAATATCATTGTTTTACATTTTGCAGTTTTACATATTTTTAGGCGATTACTATAACATATTTAACAATTTAGCGCATTAATCTCATATGCTTCTATTTTATGTAATATGTCAACATTTAGAATTTCTGACATTAAAAAGTTTCTAAACTTTTATAAACTAATAAGGCTCCGAGGATTACAGCTACACACCTCTGCATGAGAAGGAATCATGTATCTCTGTCTAATACATGTAAAAGGTATATGTCAGTTTTTGTTATTAGATTAGTGATACCAGTTTAAAACAGAGTCACTAGAATCTAGGAAATTTCAACGTAAACAAAATATCACTAAATTTTGTAATAAAATTCAAAATGGCAGGAAATACAACTTTAAAAAGATAACATTTTTTTGTTTATATTTACTACAAATTAACAATAACTTTGATTTCTATTTCGGTTTTTGAAACCATTTGTTTTAAAAGAAAATTTGAAAGTGTTTGTGTTAATTTCAAATTGAAGAAAAATCGTTTAAGGAAATTATAGATGAACTACCCGAATGTAGTGGTACGCCCAACTTACCGTGTTCATTCAATAAACGTGCTATAAAAAAAAGTTTTGCCTGATCGCAGGGTTTTGTTGAAAACGAGTGGTTCCGTAGTAAGCTTAGAATTTAAGAACTATATCTAACAGGGTGTACCAGCGTGCAGGTGAGAATAGCATTTGAGTGATTTCGATGATCCGATGTTTGACGTCACCCCTTACACGTTACCTTGATGTTATCTTCATCATCAGAGCCAGCGTTAAATATTCCACGTTTGGACATACGCCTCCCCACGTCGTCTCTAATCACCTATATTGGTTGCTATTCGCATCCATTGCACGCCTTCCTGCTGTTGGATGTCATCTCTCCACAGTTGTGGCCTTCCACGTGTTCTGGCCCATCTTTTGTCCGATGTTCTTGCTACGTGGTTAGCTCATTTCCACTTTATCTCGCCACGCGTTGAATATGTCTGTTGCCCTAGTTATCGGTTTGTGTGTTATCATGTGTTGGATTACGTGCAAGAGCTTGTTCCATTTTCTGTTCACAAGTAGTCTGATTCTTCAGTAGTGTCTTTAAGTACCATGAGATCGAAAAAAAGATGATTCTGAGCAGGCCTTGACTAGTACAATGCGGTTGGTTACACTGGTTCTAGAATGCCTATGAATTATAATGTGACAGTGACATTTCAAATGTAAGTCAATTTTGCAATCTTGTTTCCAGAATTATTTAAGTTTATCGTTGTAATACTAGTGAAGGATCACATTTTGAACACCTACTCTAACATGTATTCATCTTAGTTTTCAGTTTGTTCCCTAAATAAATACTGTTTTGTGTTTTAATTTATTTGACATTTATTAACCTCTAACCTACTGCCACATTTTGAAATCAGTCTTGCCAATCGTGTTGTACTAGTCAAGGCCTGCTCAGAATCATCTTTTTTTCGATCTCATGGTATATTCTCTTCTTTTTCATATTATTTTCTAAAAGCTTTCTTCTGTCAACCCTTACGTTTAGTTGGATTTGAGCCCTTACCAATCAATGGTCACTGCTCTGTAGCTGATTTAACACTGTTACGTCTTTGACCGTATTTTGTCGTGGTGTGATGTTATAATGAAATCTATTTCGTTGAAGGTTTACCTATCTGGACTTTGCCACGTCTATTTTCTGCTATTTTTCTTCTTAAAAACCTTGATGTAGTATGTATGTTTTTAAAATAACTTGAAAATCTTTAAAACTTAGCCTGAGAATCTTTAATGTAAATAAGCTTAAAAAAGCTGACTTTTAAAATGATCTGTCTCCCGTAAGGCAAAAATTTAAAGTTTTGATTTGACAGAAACTTCGTATTCGTTAAGACATCTTTCCAATTTGCAATAAAGTCACTTTGTTTTAGCTGTAATCTTAAAATGAATCAGAAGACAGTAGAAACGGAAACTGAGATTTCAACCAGTCAGCTGTTAACTCATACAAAGGTAAGTCACCTTTCTACAGCAGTTCTTCAGATTGTTCCAATTTCAATTTTAACCTCAATAAACTAAAGGATGTGCAATTCTGAACAAGCTGCACTAAAATCATAAAAATCGCATGCACATGCAATGTTATTGCGGAAATTAAGTGCGTGACAACCATTTTGACATAATATTTGTTATATTGAATTGTACTACCATATAACATGGCATGATCGATTTGCGTATTCGATAATAGGTCCTTAAAGAAATGTTTGACCTTTTCTTGCATGTATTTGTTTGTAATAATCACGTAAACTTTGTCAGTGTGAGTAAAATGCTGCTTTAGGCTGGGATTAAAGAAGGCAAACTTGTACAATTCAGAGTGACAAATTTTCAAAAGTTTAGGTTTCTAGCCAAAATTTGATCATTCCTTTGTTTGGGAACATCACGTTTTTTAATTCTTAAGTGAAGATTTAGATATGTTTTAGTTATAAACATATGACTTGAGCCTAAACATAATTTTCACTTTCAAATTTCAAATGACGTCTCATAAATGAAATCTGTAATAAAGTTAATCTTTTAAAATAAAAAACATAATCCAACCTGTTTTATCCAAACATAAACTGAACCTCTAAGTTCCTGTTTATTTTTAAGTTTAATCCTCTTTAATTCTGGTGAAACTAATCAATCTACAGTGTTACTCAATTTTGCGCAAATCGATTTTTAGTAAAATCCGCTAATAATAAATCCATCAAATTCGATGCTTTTAATTAACTTTTCTTCTTCCAAATAAAATTTTTTATTAGTAAACCTGATATCTTTATGGATAAAAATTAATTTAAAGAAAATGTTAAAAGAAATTTGCTTACTTTCGAACATTCTCAAGTAAGGACATAAAAGTACTGTGACAGGAGTATTAGCTTTATTAAAACAACTGAATGCTCCTCAGTCCACTGAAGCAGAACATTATTTTATTACATCCTTTTATAAGACTGCAAATATGGTCCTTATATTTTGTATCCGTAAGAGTATAACCTCAACACGGTTACAGGCAATTTAACATATGATAAACTGTATGTGACATAACAATACAATAAATGTATAGGACCGCATTTACATAGCGAGTTGGGGAGAGAATCGCTTGTTACGGCACTCCGCTTCCTATGATCTATAAACCGTTCTGTTTTTAGGGGTTATTTCGTGTTCAATAACGAAATGACGAATTTTATTAGAATCTGTTATTTGTTTTATTAATTCATTGATTTTTTTATATTGGTTCCAATCTCTAAAAATAATCAAAAGACATAAACGACAAACACGCCCCTTTGATATTATTTTATCTTATTATACGCCAAAATTAAAAACACACTCAAAGCAAGACTTCAAAAATTATGTATTAAACTTGGCTATAGCTCTACATAGTAAAAGGTACACCTAAAAAAGTCAAAGTGACTTTGGAGTTTCACAAGGTACCAATATAGGGTTCAGTGTTATTGTTCATTCATTGCAGTCGCTTCCTGGCATTTCTGCGAAAATTAGTACTAGTTTTTCTGCATTCTAATCACGATATTAATCAAAGAAAGCAGATTAAATTTCAAGCGTGTCTTCTTTCCACAAACACCCAAGTAGGTAAGCCTTAAAAGTGTTGAATTTTAGTTAGATATGATCAGTGGAACGGCCCAAACGTGACATGAACGTACCTAAATCTAGTAATTTATATTCCAGACTTTTATAAAACATTTCAGTGTGATCTTGACTCTGATTTTGAGCAAGATTTGAGTTTGTAATGCTACCCAACAGTCAAGTCTTTTAAAATTTACTACTCTTACGTTAACAGAGCGTATCGACTATTATGGAATGGCAAACTTATACATTTCTTGTCGTTTTTGCATTAACTGTTAAATTTGCAATCTTGATATAACAACAAACTATGTTCTCAAGTGAGAAATTTTGGAACATTTTTTTGATTTATGTGTGTTTTGTTACTTTCATGGTGTGAGCAGGAAATATGAATATTAATTTTCTAACTGAGACGAGCTTCGCCTTTTGGCTTTCTGTTCAGGAAGTAACGTCTTCGAATTTTTGACATTTGAAGACTTTAAAAGCCTAAATGTTCCAAATCGGTTAAAATGTAGAACAGAAAAATGCAGGAATATATGGGTGCGAGGTATGTTGACACACAAATTACCTGTGTGACAGAATGATTGTATTCTAATACCTCGGCAACCAGCCGTATCGTAACGCATTAGTTCCGCCCATTCAGTGCTGACATGCCCTTCTAACACAACTGGCGAGTGTCGACAGATGATTTACTTACATTTTTTTCATTCAATTACTTAGCATTAAAATAAATCAAACCTCTTTAAGCTGTCACCCTTCGCCAAATTAAGCCTTCGCTGAATTAGATCCGTTCTCTTGAATATGACAAGTGACTGCGCTGCCACCAAAACAGAGTCAACTTCGATGTTACAAAGAAAACTGTTGCGCAGACATGGACCAATAAAAATTTTAGAATTGGCAAGTCTGGGTTCGAGTTAATAATAAAACTAAAGCAGCTAAAATTTCGCAGGCTAAGAATAAGTTGTGAATTATAACAAGCTGATATTTTATTTAATTTAAAACCTGTCTTACCTGCCTTGCGCTTAACAAGAGAGTTTACGGGAATGTCAGCTTATTATTGACATGTGCTCGCTTCCCGTGCTGTTCGTACTCGTGTTCTTTTTAAAACACCATACACACGTTCGTATTTCTTTGCTTACCTAAATTTAAAAACAATACGGCGAACAAAAGCGTTTCAAAGCCAAACCATTATCACTTTTTGTATGCACTGAGAGGAAATCTTCTAACGTGGCCTAAATGAGAATTTACATAGCGTTTGCTAAAGATTGCAGTGTGTATGCCACCCTTTAGCTGAAATATTCCAGTACGCATTTTTCTGTAGCCGAGTTATATATAAGAAGTATTTCTTGATCCTATAATGAGATGAATGTCGCCTTAATAAAGAATTCTATTAAAATGGACAAGACACTGAAATATTTCTTTGGTATATTTTAATTTCTCGACCGTTTATGATAGTCTTTTTTAAACGATAATTGCTTTGATCACACTGTTGTTAAATCATTCTTAAAAGTAATTAGCATTTATTGTAAGTCAGAAGTGAGCATCTTTATTGTTGAATTTAAACTTAAGGTGCTTTATTAAGATGTATTTCAATATTCAGTGCACTTAAACAAAGAAATAAATAACTAAACAAGTAAAAAAAGACAAACACAAACATACAAATTTTGTATATTTAAATACGGAAAAATAAAATTAGAACGTATTATTTTGCGCCTTTTGATAACAAACCAATTTCATCATCATCATCATCATCATCATCAATTGACATTAAGCAGATCAATCCTGGATTACGCCAGGCCCACCCCATGTCAATAGGGTGCATGGGCGCCGCTAGGTTAAAATTAAAGATAGGGCAAGGTTACCTAATATACTATACAGTATACAGGGCGATTCAAAAGTATTGTCATTAAATTAAATGGGTATATGCTGACCTTAATAGAAGTACATTAGAGCAAAAATTTAAAGCTTATCGCGATTTTTGTTAATTTGAAATTTTGTTAGACACTTTTGAGAACCGCTGGCTGATATGCATTTAAAAAACCTGCGATAGAAATTTGACCCTGCAAAAATAAATGAAATATTACACAATTATGTAATTTACAGGTTTCACTTTCCCCTCACATTGTTTCAGGCTTGAGACTGGCAATAAACAATAATTATAGTGGCATGTTTAAAAGCGATAGTAGTATTACAAAAAATTATTGTTAATAAAAAGATACAGAACTTACAAAAATTGTTCAAATGTTCCTCCATTAACTTCTACACAAACAAACAATACAAAACAAACAACACAAAACTGTCTTTCAGAGCTGCTGCAGCATTCCGAATTTCATTAAAATGCACTTTTGAAGCGAATGAACTGGGGGTCTTATCAGAATGAACGAGAAGGCCGTTTGATAAATTTAAGCTCCAGTGGCCACCAACCAATTTTTGTATTAATCTTTATAATGTTTTTCTGAGGTTACCGTTTACTTGCAACACATGGTTTATTGAGAAAAGTTGTTCTATTAACATGCTCTATCTAGCCTTAAAATTAATGACAATACTTTTGGATCACCTTGTATACGCGGGTGGTCTTTTACTGCCACAGTATACAAATATTGTGCTGTCGGTCTTCGGCTGCATTCATATTCATATACCTGTCATTTGTTAAATAATTTTTCTTACGTGTATTCGCTGTAAAGGGGGGGGGGGGGGCAAGACAGGGCAGTTGCCCCACCTGATAGGGTGTGAAGAAGGGATTGGTTATGATAGGTGGGGGCGAAATTCATTATTTATTAATTGTCTATTTAATAACGAAAGAGAGGCGCAATAAAAGTAAATAAGTACTTAACAGAAATATTACTGAGAATACTCCAAAACCAACCAATTTCGCTTAAAAAAGAGCCTTTTCATCCCCTATCGTGTATTCACGACTTTAGGTTACTACGACTAGCGACTAGAAAGATTGCGGTCTGGCGATAGCTGTAGGTTTACAGTGATGCCATTTTAGTGCTTTTGGCACTAAATCTGCTGTTTTTGACATCGACTTTACGCCACCGAAAATGAAAGGCGCAAAAGCGCATTTCTGGTGTTTTCTACTTTACTTTACAGTACCGAATTCACGAATTCTGTCACCGTATTACCTTTTTTATTCAAAAATTCGGCCATCAAAATGTTCTGTGGTAGGTATTATGTAAACTTTTAGTAGGCCATAGGAGTAGTTCTAACGTTCCGTATTTAACTGTCTCGGGTATTTTCGACTATACTCGATTATAGAAATTTTTATATAATGAGTATTTCGATGGTCTCAATACCTTGTATGTCCAAAATGACCGAATATTCAATTTTCGCGCCATTCGAACTTTGTAGGTTTCTCGCACTACAACAATGCTCATACCCCACCCTCACATGGTTTGTCCATTATTTACTTCAAGCCAATAACTCATATGTTAAAAAAGTGAACACAATACCACGTAATTCAGTGCAATTAAGTGAACTAAGTAGCATCTGCACTAACTACCTCGTGGTAAGTGAAGTATAAATAAGGATTACTGTAAATTAATATTAGTGAAAATAGCATTAAAAAGTAAGAGTATATTAAATTAATGAATCAGCTGAGTGCCTTTATATTTGCTTATATAGCTTTATAACATTGGCGTTTTCTGTAAAGTAAAAGACTTACGTGTTATTGGATTACTTTTAAACTAATGACTTATAGGTATGTGGTATCTTTTAGTAAGATCATAGAACTACACGAATACCTGAATTGTGCAATAATTTGCAAAAGTCACCAAAACGGATTGCCAAAGATACTAATGTTGAACCTGACTTACTAACAAAAGATAATGAAAAGATAATGAAATGATATTGTAGGCGATAGTTTTTTGGATAGCGTAGATCCTGCTTCATTGGATGGCGAAATTCAACCACTTGTCAGTCCCATGTTACAACCACTAGACAATAATACAAGTTTTGCTCAAGTTCAAGATAGTTCTGAACCTATTTTGATCAGTTCTGTGGCAGCTTCTATTGAAACTACAACCACTCATTCTGAAAAAGTATCCATAGGTCAGTCTAGGATAACTTTGTGTGTTTACAGTAAAGTAGCGTCTAGAAGCAGCACTGACATTAATAAAGGCAGGAAGAAGGAACAATATGAAGAAGATAGTGATTATATTGTAAGTGAAGAAGAACATCAAGATTCATGAACGATAATGAAGATAACATGCCCAATGTCGGAAATTTAGCCGAAGTGTTCGGAGAAAACAAAAAGAAGACGAATCAGGTACTTAGAATGAAAGATAAAACTTACCTCGGATGTAGAAGGTCACCTAACCAAACAGAAACGTTTCAAGACACCGAAAGAGCAGGCGGGAAGTTAGAGCCAACATGTATCTCTCCACACTTGGTCTGTGCAAGTAAATAACTGGGTCAAAAATAAGTAGTACGCATGGAATCACTAACAAAAAGCAAGAGCAGTCTAAGAGGGAAGGAATTTTATCATCTCGGGTTCCAAAGACATTCATGAAATCATTTTTAGAAAATCGAACTAAACTGCCGTCCCAGTATTGCCGTAAAGACGCCACAAATATGTACCTTGAACAGTCATTTTCAACTATAAGTGAACCGCACAAAGTGTACTTGGAAATATGTATAGCGAAAAACGAAACAGTAATGTGCCAAAATTCATCAACAAAAATGTTGAATAACATTTTAACAACCAAAAAGGACGAATGCGATGTGTGCTGCCAATATAAAGAGAAAAACTTATCAAAGGAAGAGCGGAGTAAGCACCAGAAGCAAAAAGATAGTGCAAGAGAGGAAAATAGTAAGGATAAGGACGACAGTTTGAGAGGTGTTCAACATATAGTTACCATGGATCTTCAGGTAGTAAAAGTATGCCGTACTATTATGGCAAGTGCCGTGTATTTCAAAAACAAAATTTGTGTTCATAATTTTACAGTCCATAACTCAGCGTTACTGGTTTGATGAGACCGACCTACAGACCGACCTACAGACTTCAACATTCGCCTCTTGTGTGGTAGATTATACAGATCGTCCGGATGTTACTGGAAATATGGGGAATTAATGAGTGCAACAAGGAAAAACATATGAATCGAATAGATAAGACAAAGATAAAAATTTGTTAAATTGATCAATTTACCAATGGCGACTGTCAAAGCTTGTCATGGATATGCAAGTTTTTAAAATAAATTAAGCTCAGCTGTCATTAGTGTCGTTAAAAGTTTTTATTTTAAATAAAATGTCAAAATAAGGTTATTCAGAGAAAGTAATTAATTAAGAGACTATTTGAAATAAAGCGTTTAATGTGAAAATTACAGAACAATCAAAATTTGCATTAAAAAATATTTTCATTATTAAGTTGTAACAAAATTTAAATTAAAATATTTACAAACAGTAACCATCATAGTAGATGTTCAAACAACCCCCCTTTTGCAGCTAAACAGAACCCCAACCTATTATAAAAACTTTTCCTCGCATTATGCAACATTTCAGGAGTAATAGTTTCAAATGCATTGGTTATTTTTTGACGCAGTTCATTCAAATTACTAGCTCTTTCGTGTTTATAAATTGTTTCTTTAATATAACCCCACACAAAAAAGTCTTTTATAGACAAATCAGGTGACTTGGGTGCCCACGGAATTGTTCCTCTGGTGGAAATTACACGATTAAGAAATGTATCATTTACCTAGATAATTTTGTACTACACGCGCATTGTGGGCTGGACAGCCATCTTGCTGAAACCAAATGTCCTGAAAGTCAACAAGAATTTGTTGTAATGCCGGAACTATTTGATTTTGCAATAGATCTAAATATTTAGCACCATTTAAGTTGCAATCAATGAGGAATGGTCGAATGGTCCAATGACACGATTGTTTAAAATGCCAGCCCACACGTTAAATTTTTGTGGATATTGAGTCCGATAATCCATTCGCATTACCTAAATGACTTTTAACTCAATACTGCTTAAATTTATCTTAAAAACTACTTTTAAAAATTTTATTCTAATTGAACGTGTAAAAACTTATTTTTCTGATTATTTACATAATATAGTCCTTCACCCTTCAAATTCTTGATAATTTTATAGCTTATATATGCTTGGTCAACTTTTAATAACATTTTTAATCTGATCACATTTATTTTAATGATCACAATTTCAATAAATAGAATTTTATAACCTAACTTTCAAACTACCAAAATTCAATTACTATAAATACATAATTTTATAACTCAATCTGATATTTTAGCCTGTAAATTGAAAAATATAACAACAAGGAATCAAATCAAAATAAAGAAGATATCGGCATATCAAAACTGCGCCTCAACGATGAAAACTTTTCGATTCAATTTTCCACTTTTTTCATGGGTCATCTAACTTTACAGGGTTTCAAATATTTAAAATTCTTTATAAAAATTACTTTTAATATAGTTTCTTATAAAAATTGAAGCAAACATTATATTTCGTATTTACCATAAATTAAAATGTATAAACGGAATGTCATTTTGTATGTTATTTTGTGTCATGTGTATTGAATAAGTGTTGTATAAATGTGAAAATGTGTAAATAACACAACAGTATATATTAGCGAATAGCCATAAAATATTGTTCAGTGAATAGTTTTTCACATTTATATTTCTAATAAGCTTCTTTTTATATAGTTAATAAGTTAATAACCAAAGATATTACCTGCATACTGTTTTAATTTAAAGGCTTAGCGCCAGATAACATATTTATTTACCTAAAAATGCCCTCACTTCAGTATTTTCAAAAATATAAAAAAAAGGGAAACCGATGATCGTTTAAAAAATTGGGTTCAACCCCGTGCAAATTATATGAAATGTGTGAAAATGGCCGAAGCAAGTGGATCGTCGGTTAGTGCTGTCTGTAAAAGATGCAAAAGTAAAGTGGTTACTGGTGTTATATGTTTGAACTGTGATGGGCACTTCCATTTGAGTTGTGCCAAATTACTGAGTAATGTTGTGTTTGTAAGTGACAACCTTATCTACTGTTGTGTTGCTAATACAGATACAGATAAGAATGAAGATTTGGAATTCTTTGAAGCTATTAGCAGCATTGCAGATCAAGAAGGGAAAATCGATGTTCGTATTGTAAAATATCTCATTAAACAAAAAGATTTTATAATAGCTAACCTACGTGAACAAGTTAAAATTCTGTCAATAAGCTCAAACGCTTTAAAAATGGAAAATGACGGACGGACGGTTCAAGATGATAAAATGCATACCTCTCAGAAGCAAAAACAGGGTACCGACACATTTAAATCAAACATAGCTCTCGCTAAATGTGACAATGGGGATAAGACCAAGAATAAAAATAAAAGTGATTCCACTAAATTACAAAATACTAATGACTCCAATAAGGCAACTACCCCTAGTAATATTAATATCAAAGATGTAGGGCCAGCTATTCTGGAAGCGCAAACACGCGCAAAATTTAAACAATTGAATAGCCTCACGGATAACGAAAACTCTATTACAAGTAATAACGAATGGAAGGTTGTTAATAATAAACGGCGTAATCGACCGCACACAATTGTGGGTAGCAATTTGGCTACCGCAACAAACTCTTCAAATCTACTGAAAGGTGTACCTAAAACCGTCACGTTGCACGTATATCGACTTGCACCTGACACAAAAATTGACTGTTTAACAAACTTTTTAAAACCTAGTTTTCCAGAAGTCAGGTGTGAAAATTTAAAATCTGTAAAACCAGATATTTATTCATCATTTAAAGTAACCATCAATGAAGAGAATTTTAAGAAGGCGATGGACCCAACGAACTGGCCTGAACATGCATGCGTACGTCGTTTTTTCTATCGAAGCAAGAAGGAAGAAGTCAACAGAAAGTAAAATTTCATCCTAACTTATTATTGTTAAATATGCAAGTCCTAACTTTTGATAAATGTAACGACCTTGCTGTAGATATCGGTGAATATTCGAATTTAAAATTTCTGTGTTTAACTGAAATCGGTGCTAATTCAAATTTAGTGGAAACTGCTTATTTCAGCGGGTTTTCATTGTGTAGTGTTTACATTAGGACTACCTGCAAAAGCGGCGGAGTCGGAATTTGGGTCAAGGAAGAACTGCACTCAAACAATGAAGTTAAAGAAATCGACCTGCATAAATATTGTATTGATAAGAATTTTGAAATTTGCGCCGTGCATTATAAGTCTGCATGCAATAAAATTAGTTATGTCATATTAAACTGTTACAGATCCCCTTCTGGAGATCTTAAAATTTTCCTTAATAGACTCATTGATGTTATAAACTTACTGTACAAAAAATATGTAAACATCGTTCTTTGTGGCGATTTTAATATTGATGCTTATAAGCCTAATAGCGACTACAACAAAATCCAAGTGTTGTTAAGAAACTTTAATCTCAATAATATTGTGGGCTGGCCAACCAGGGTTACTGATACAAGTGTTAAGGCAATTGACCATATTTATATAAATTTTGAAAATAACGGTGTGTGTTCTGTTGTTGACAACTACATTTCTGATCACAGAACTGTTCTCTTTGAATTTGAAAATAATAACGATAAACGAACTGAGCTCACTATTTCGACTATTTTAAAAAGATGCTTTACTGAAATTGCTATAACAAATTTCGAAATAGCGTTAATTAATGAAGACTGGTCTAAATTATATACTTTCTGTGATGCAAATATGGCCTTCAATTATTTTTATGATATATTTTTATATCATTTTTCTGTAAATTTCCCTCTTCGTAAATATTATGTTAATTCGCATAAAACTTGGGTAAATAATGAAGTTAGGATTTCGAGTTCTAAATTAAAAGACTTGTACAGCTTAAGTTCTGCATATCCTGATTTAACCAATCTTTATAAATCCGCTAAATTAAAGCACAGGGAATTGGTTAAGAAAACTAGAATGTCCTATTACCAAAATAAAATTGTTACAGCAGATAACACCAGTAAAACAACTTGGAACGTTGTCTCAGAGTTGACCAATTCTAATAGAAAACATAGAAATTTCACTATTCGCTCCAATGAGAAGTTACTCGAAAACCCAACCATTATTGCAAATGCCTTTAACATTTTCTTTAAAAATGTTCCATTAGATATAGTCAATGATATACCTAGTAGTTCTGTCAAGAACTGTAACAACTTTCTTACTAAAAATAGTGTTTCACAGAAATTTAATTTTAGACTTTGTCCATTCAGCGAAAATGAACTTTATGTCATCGTTCAAAAGAAAATTAAAAATAAAAGATCGTCAGGCCCTGATGATGTTCCAATGTTCATTATAAAAAGAATTTTCCATGTTATTGTAAGACAGTTTACGTACTTAATTAATATTTCCTTCTGTACTGGAACATTTCCGGATAAATTAAGAATTGGAAAAGTTGTCCCCGTCTTTAAAAAGAACGATCGGCAGTCACTTGAAAACTATAGACCAATAACAGTAACGTCTATATTTTCTAAATTGTACGAATTATCGTATCTTCAGAGACTTCAACAATTCTTAAATGAAAATAATATACTTTCAAAAAATCAATACCGTTTTCGTGCTAACATGTCTACCGATTCGGCAGTTCATTCGTTTTACAAAATTGTTACTAATTTAATTGATGCTGGTGAGTGTCCTGTTGGGATCTTTTGTGATCTCAGCAGGGCATTCGATTGTATAAATATTGAATTACTTTTAAATAAACTGCTTTCGTATGGTGTTACTGGATTGGCTTTGGGATGGATCCGATCGTTCTTAGAGAATCGTTCGCAATACGTTAGTATTGATCACGAGTTCAACAATGTCAGACAAAAATTTTCTTCTGACGTAGTTGATATCGATATGGGAGTTCCCCAAGGAACAGTCTTGGGCCCCGTTCTTTTTATTCTTTACATCAATGATATTGACTCTGTATCACCTATTTCCCATTTTACAACTTATGCCGACGATACAACGCTTGTAATTTCAGACCAATGTAATCTAACATTAGAATCTAAATGTAACGATGTTCTTAGTGATTTATTCAAATGGTATAGTGAAAATAGAATCTTTATTAATGCTGACAAAACGTCATACATTAGATTTCACAACAGAAATAATCATTGCAACAAAGTAAACGTACAAATTAATGGTAAAATTATATCTAACACTCAACATGTCAAATTTTTGGGTCTTTATATTGACGACTGTCTTACTTGGAAATGTCACTGTGAACATCTAGTCTCCAAATTAAATTCTATTTTCTACATGATTAAAAATTTAAGTACGGTTTTAACTAAGGAGCAATTAATTAAAGTATATCATGCCCATGTTGAGTCTAGATTACGATATGGCATATGCTTCTGGGGTACATCTACCCTTTCTTCTGATGTTCTTATTTCACAAAAACGAATTCTAAGGTGTATTGGTAAAGTTTCTAGCACCCACAGTTGTAGACCATTATTTAAAGAATATAATCTGCTCACTCTTTTTTCTCTACTTATATATGAACTTTGCATTTATGTGTTTAAAAATAGAGAATCATTTGAATTAAACAAAGTATTTCATAATCATAACACTCGTATTAACAATAATTTTCATATGCCTTTTCGTAAATTTGTTATTACTCAAAACTCACCCAACACACTTGGACTTAAAGTGTTTAATACCTTGCCCGCTACAGTTAAGGAATGTACTGTTTTAGCACAATTTAAAAGTCGCCTGAAGACATTTCTTGTTGATAAATGTTTATATTCTATTAATGAATTTTTAAACTGAATGTACTGAAATTGTAATGTATTGACAAACTTCTATATTTATTTTGTTTATGTTGATTTGTTATTTGTTTTTTGTCACTGTTTGTATTATTGACTAGTCCTATACAACAACCTTGTCTTTTAAGGATAATAAACATTATTATTATTATTATTATTATTATTTCTCCAAATATTGCAGATGTGATGGTACAAGCTCGCTTGGATAATCTTATTTTCCATTCAAACAGAGACAAGCACATAAAATCTTCAAACCCATTTTTAGGTAGAAAATTGATAATATTGCCAAATATGCAACTTCTTCAATTGACAATAATAGAGCACAGGGAAAAATAGCTACGTACATTGTTTGCTTGTTATTTGTCTTTTAAATAAGTTTAATATGTAAAAATTCATTTGTTGATAGTAAATATGCAAATTTTAAAATGCGGCGTTCAAAATGTGCATGGATAATAAAAAATGGGATTGGTCCACATTTTTTTCAAAATTTAATCCAAGATATAGGAAATAATAAATACCGTCTAATTGCGGATAAATCCATTAACAAACTTTTGACCATAATGATAAAATATTTTAGTGAAAAAAACCACAAAAGAATTGCCATATTATTGGCAATTATTGCACTAAAATCAGGAAATGCTCAAGAGATAACTGGTAGATGCAATTGTTAATTGTTAGAATAACTAAGAAACTTAACTGGCATAAGCAGCGATAATGCTGCAGTGATGACAGGAGCATACACCGGTGTTTTTCAAATTATAAAAATAAATTCTAATCAGATGTGTTTGTGATTCATTGGAATTAGTATTATCAAAAGCAACGGAAAATTCATTTCCAAAACATCTAGAATTTTTAGTACGTGAAACCTATAATTGATTTTCTCATCCCTCAAATCGCTTAAATAATTACCATAACATTTATAGCCTTATCAATGATGGAAGAAAACCGTTGAAAATTTAAAAATTGTCAGACATAAGATGGATATCAATGGAACCTCCAGTACGAAGAATTTTAGATCAATGGCTCGAGTTGAAAACCAATTTTTCAATCACAAGACAAACCGAAAACTGTTACAATGCAGATATACAGATATAGTCCAATTGTCGATCCAGGTAATGCGCGTCACCAATCACATGATCAACGGTCGGCGCTACCAATAATGCGCGATAAAAAAATACAAAATGTAATTGCTAAATATGAATTATTTTTATAGTTTTCTAAGATTAGGCAGCCGTGTTTAATCAAAAGGTCTATACATTTTTGAAAATAAGAAAGAAATCGAGTTTTTATTTGCTAATTTAGCTCATATTTATTTTTTGTAAAGTTAGTATTATTTTTGGCATGTTTATATTTCCAATTTCCAATTTTACTTGCAAATTTTTGATAGATCGTGTTGTGTATCATTAACGTTTGTTTGACGTTTCACATTTTTTAGGTTATAAAATTTGTAAATCGTTTGGAACTTCATGTAGACGTACCAAGTTATGATGTCATAAAATTTATTGATGACGTGCATTACCTGGCTCGAAAATTCGACCATATAATATGTACTGTGATCTCCAGAATAAAATCTTTTTACTGTTTCTCAGTTCAAGCCTTTATAAAGTTCAGAGAACAAACAAATTATTTGAATCTGAATATGTAGATTCCACAAAGTTATTACAAAGTCTTGCAAATTTAATGAAGTCTATTGTAGCACAAATAATCATACCTACTAGCCTACGGACACTCTCGCTGATAAAGTTGACCCGAAACCGTATTTTGGTTATGAATTTGAAACTTCTACCACCAAAAGCAACATACCAGAAATGTCTCTTCAAGAAATAAAGGAAAATCGGTTTCCTTGAAATATAAAATTACTATCATAATTGTCCTTATTATCGATTCATAAAACATTGAAAATTGTTAACAAAAACCCATAGCTGGACTAGCTAAACAATTTTTTTCTGGCCATAAACTAATAACTAAAAGCGAAACAGAATGAAATATCACATTCTTTCAATGAAATGAAACAAATTGACACACATGCATTTTGGGGCGAAGTTAAGAAATTCAGGGATGGCGCTGATGAGAATTCTTATTCTATTTTGTAATGTAAAAGGGGGTAATAAAAAAGCTTACGGAAATTCAAGAAAAGTTAGAAGGGATGGGATGGATAGAAAATAATGCGGCTGAAATAAGACTACTGCGTGAAGAAAATAACACCCTAAAACAGGCGGTAATAGAGCAAGGTGAAAGAATTGAAATGCTAGAAAAAGAGTTTAAAAAGGGAAATCTGATAATCCAGGGAGTAGAAGATCAGGAGAATGAGAACCAAATGGACGTAAAAAACAAGGTCCAAGAAATAATTACGAAAATGGGGACAACGGTTGAATCGCGGTAGATGCGGAAGAAATAAGTAGATTAGGTCAATACAAAAGTCACAGACAGAGGCCAGAGATTAAGAGAATATAAGAAAAAAATCGAGATCTACAAGTATACAAAAAATCTAACAGGTACTAAAATCTGGATTAGCGATGACTTCACAAGAAAGGTGTAACAGGAAAAAAAATTGATTTCGTATTTAAAGGAAGCGCAACAGAATGGGGAGAAAGCCTTTTTAAAACATGATAAGTTAATGATTAATGGAAAAGAAATGGACTATGGGGGCTGGACAAAAGCAAAGCAGGGAGAGATGAGTGGAACGAAACGTGCAATAAACGATCGAACACCAGACAAACACGAGTTGGAGGAGCAAATGAGGAAAATCACGAGAACGAATAAAAAAACTAAATAAGGTACTCCGGAGTGTCTTACAAATTACTTGTAGATACTGAAACCGCCGAGAATTTGAGTTAATGCTAGTTGCCTGAACGCGATTTAACTAATAGATCATGGTAAATCTAAGAATCATTCCAAAAAAGCATTTCATAAGCAGCTAACACGCCAAGTGGTCCTCAATCCATTGTAGATACTAAATCGTTCAATTTATTATGTTAGAGGTTAGAATTTTAATGTCAAACCGTCGCGCCGTTTGAACCGAATTACGTTTTGGCGAACAGTAAATTTGATGACGTCATTAACGAACCGGGTTCAAAAAATCCAGGAACTAGGTTGGTCGCTAAAATCTGCCTAAAGCCTGCTGCGCATCATTTGTTCGTACTAAATTCAGAAATTTCCATAGTGATGCTGCAGCTCATCAGAACAAGTCTAGTTGATCAAGTTTTTGTAGAATTAATATCAGTCTAATAATCAGGAAAAAATACGATTTCTCCTTCATTTCAGATAAATTTCGTACTATAATCGACTGAAAAGAAAAGTACTTTTAAATGAATAGCTACAACGTAAGCAACAGTTAGCCAAGAAGATAATATTCTCATATGTTCAATTTCCCATGTATTTCACCTATGTCTTACATGTCAGGCCACACCCGGTATAATCAACAATGTTTATCGAAAAATAAGTAGATATCCTAAGTGGTCACAAGTAGATCAGACATTGTGATAATGGTTAGTGAAACGTAGCAATAATCATCACGAAGTGGTATTGGGACAGCCGTTGGAGATCTTGTTTGTTTGAGCGATGTACAAGTAAGTATTGACTGTGACAACTCACGAGTGAAAGGAAAACACAAGCTTAAAAGAAACTAAATACGTACAACATTGTATTTGTAATTAATCTAAAGGGTTTTATTGACTAGACCACAGTTCCGTGTTCCAAGTCCTCGTCGAAGAAGTCAAGGACGGTTTCTTGTTCAAAAACGTCTTCAGGTAGATGCGAAACATTTCCTGTAGAATGTCGTTGCACACCAACACCTTCTTTTTCCCATCGGACGACTTCCAACAAACTTCTGATGAGGCCCGGCCTGAATCTGACGCCATTCTGCTGGACACCAAACTTTCTGAGGACGTCCTCCAGCCGGAAAGGTGTCATCGATGACGTCGCTGCAGCGATGTGGCAACAAACATATTTGGACACTACCTTCGGCGAAATGTGCGTAGAACATCTTGAACTTGGCAACCCGGAAACTACTCGAAAACTAATAATAATATAATTAGTGTTAGAAGATGTAAGTATACACTAGAATTGAGTAAAGGCCAATCTTGAGTTAAATGCCACCTTGTATTGGCATTTAACTAAAGGTTGGCCTTTACTCTGTTGGTTATGTAAACCTTCACGGCCTCAGAAAAAGTTAAATGCGACCCACAAATTTTCAATTGTAAATATTAGGGTAAATTTTCTGTGCAGACCTTTGTCATGAAGGGTTTTGCCAAAAGAGATGCTTCAAAGTAATTTTCCAAAGACGTGTGTAGTCTTCAAAGGTTTAGGTAGCATCAGCAGGTTAAGCAATAATAGTAGGGCTGTTTCAGCAGATTTTAAAACTTAAATTTACAAAAAAGTGCTTTGACATACAGTAAAAACTTTGCTATCTTGTTTTTGTTTGTACCTACCACGAAGTTCTTCCTCGTAATTAGCCCAATCAGTGCCCAATCGATAGGTTACAGTATCCTTTTCGAAACCTACTAATAAGTATCCAATGTGCCTGTGATCGGCCATTGGTGGTTCGTTGGACACATGCCATTGCGTAATTCTGCTTTGCAGCGTAGCTGAAGCCACAATTATGTCAATGACTTCTTTCCGATATTGAGTTACAAAACTAGGCTCATTACTTCGGTTAATTAACTGTAAGTCATTGATATTTCAGAAGATCGATGCCTCTTGGATTTATGTCTATGTTGCCTCATGCAGTGTTGTGCGCATTGGCATCGCAGCCTGCTAGTAGCTGGAGGCGGTTGGCTTCACAGAAAGATACCACTTGCATCAGTTCTGGGCCTGGTGGAAGATTGGCGTCTTAGGGAAGAGATACGGAGGATATTACAACTTGCTTCGCGTCTCCCTCCTTGGTTTGCTACAGTTTTATGGCTGCTAGAGCCGTAATACACAGATTGTATAAGGGTATGCATTTTAAACCCTTCCTTACATACCGTGCGTCTACGAGACTACGCACCATGGCGCTGAAGTGATGCTAGTTTATCTTAAAGATCTACTCTTCCAGTGGCAATTGATAGTCAAACGGTTGCTAAGCATTGACCATTAAAATTGAATTTGCAAGTAACAAATAATACACAAAAATCAAAACCAACAAAAATAATTCACTTGATCAATTTCGCAGCCAAAATTACAACTGGAGTATTCAAATTAAATGTTCAAATAAGTTTTTCTATTTGGGTGCTAGAATAACTCCATTCTAGCACCCAAATGACGTCATTTGAGTGTTAGAATAAGTCGTTGGAGTGCTAAAATAGACTAGTAAAATTTACTGTATTGATGTTGGTAGCGTTGAACTGTCAACTGACATACGTCAAAAATTCTTTTTCATATTGGGATTTGGACTTGTCCGGCAATAAATTTTCTAACCTAAAATTACGCCAACATAAACGTCACCAACCACCGCAAAATTCCCTAGATTTAAAATTTTTATTTTTTAATTTATAAAATGGTATAAAGCGGCAAAATAGAAAATAAGTTTCCATTTACTGCCATATAGAATCTTAACCTATCATAAAAATTACGTCTAACATTATCTAACAATCGGGGACTAATATTAAAACACACTTCGGTAATTTTATCTTTAAGAGAATCTAAATTAGGATGAACTCGGGAAGAGTAAACTTTAGATTTTAAGTAAGGCCATAAGAAAAAATCGTTCGGAGCCAAATCAGGGGACCGAGCGGGGCAACCAATTGCACCTCCACGTCCAATCCAGGTTTCATGAAAGGTATTGTTTGGGAATTCTTTAACTACTGCTGAATTGTGAGCGGGAGAGCCATCGTGTTGGTACCATATCGGTCGCTCATATCCAAGCATTGTATGTTCAATTGCAGGACAAATAGTTTCAGTTAATTACAATTACAACGTTATTTAATATTCCACACCAAACATTAACCTTCTGTGGATATTGTCTGTGTGTTTTTACAATTAAATGAGGATTGTCGGTACTCCAATATCGAAAATTTTGAGAATGTGGTTGATTAGTTAAAGTAAACGTACATTCGTCAGTAAAGCACACTCTTTCTAGAAAATCAGGTTCATTGTTGTATTTATCCATCATAATTTGACAAAATGCAGATTTTTTTCGGAATCTTCCTCCCGCATTTCTTGATGAGGCTGATATTTATACGATTTAAATTTATGTTTCTTTAACATTTTATGTACGTAACTTTTACTTAACCCATTTTCTGCACTTAATTGCCGCACTGATATGTTGGAATTAGCACGAACAGCTACCATTATATCAATTTCACGATCAAGAACCGCAGGATTAATGATATCAGGTGCTACAAATCTTGAGCAAACATTACCAGTATTTTCAAATCTGCTTATGATTCTTCTAATAGTAGTGTGTGCAGGTCGAGGTCTGCTGGGATATGTCGTTGCAAATCGTCTACACGTTTCCCTGTAACTGTTTCCTGTGTAGACCCATTTCACTATTTGAACTTTTTCTTCCACAGTGTAAATACTCTTGACGATTTTAGTACAAATTCAAATAGGACTTGATTTGTTTCAAACCATACGTCAAGCAACGACTATACACTAAAAGACTTGTCAGAGTAGTGCTTTCAAAAATTACTTATTTCAGGCCCACCCACAAAACAGCGCACGGTGCGGTGCCGTTGACGAACTATTTTTGAGGCGCGAATTTTGAATCCTGTAATTTCTTTACCTCTGATTTATATTTTGAAGGTAGTGTAATAGAGTAAAACAACAAAATTTGCATTATGTACATTTATTATAGACAATAAATTTATAATAGACATTAAATTTAGAATTAAAATACAAATATCGAATTACGTTCTTTATAATAAAAATAAGGTAAATAAATTAAAATAGGTTAGTCATGTGCAGATCTCATAAACACAAAATAAGACTGATGTTAACATTAAGAAAGTCTTTCATGCATGTTTCAAGTATTATGGCTTCAAATCTTAACTAATTACATTCTTTCTTAATTATTTAGATCCTTTTATATTACATTATTATTGTAATTAAAACTGCATAATTCATTTAACAATAAAATGATTGTAATTAACATTAACTTTAACTAATTAATAAAATAGATAATGATTTTTTTTAATAATATCCTCTTATAAATGATATCATCTCAATATATACAATAAGTTAAGGACTCTTTCGTTTCTTTATTGCCTGGGTGATCCTGCCAGTAATCTTGTGGGTGGGAAAAAGATTATTACCTTTGGACTCGTCCAGTGAAAGTACAGAAGTATCGCCTTCAGCATTTTCTAGGCGAAGTGGAGAAGCCCATTTACTGCATGTAGGAACTGAAAATACAAATACAAGCATTACCTACGGTACAAACTTATTATCCTCGATTTTTTGCAACGATATTTGAATCCAAAATATACTAATGTCTATGTTAAATACGATTTTCGTATATTGAGACTTGTTTAAAAATGTAAATAAAACTATGAAACTTATCATCAATAATTGCAGTAACATTTTCTTCAGAAATTGGCTCTGGGGTGTTTGGTAAAATATTTTGCCATTCCTCCATCTCCCCGATGTTCGGAATATTTCCACTCTTCTGAATTTCCTTTTTTGATGTCATCGATGGTGTACTGGTATCTGCAATATTTATTTACTTTACTTAATATTATAAACTAAGAAGATTATGCATTAGTGCTCCTCAAATATGTGTACAAAACATAATTAAAATAAGAAAAGGTGTATACCTGAGATACAAACAGGACGTGGGACTTGTCGAACATTTAAGCGTATTTTCAATTCAACCGGACAAATTGGATTCAAGCGGCACAAAATAGGAATGGGTGGCACAATTTATGGGAGGCCTATGTCCTGCAGTGGACACAAACGGGCTGATTGATGCTGATGATGATAATATGATAACAAACACTGTAACTTGAATTAAAATTAAAATAATATATTTATACTTACAGTTGACATGGTTGATGTTTCTTCACAAAATAGAAAAGAAATTTTAATTTAAGGCACTCAAACAACGAACAGATCTGTTGGTTCGAATGACACGTTGGAATGACAACAACAAACGAATGTCCTTTTATTTTTTTGAAATTCAAATTGCTGTCACTCAACGGTCACGTGAGCTGCACTAGCGCCAACGGCAACTCTGGCGGTGCCGTTGAAAATTACACAACTCACCAAATTCGGTAATTTTTTTCCGTATATGTGTGACAGCTGCCTGACGTCAAGTTTGTTGTTAAGCTGTTTTCGTAAAAGCAAGAGCTGATCTTTGGGATAAATTAACGTTGCTCTGATTCCATGGTGCGAAACCCTGTGGACACGGGGTTTATACATGACCTAAGTATTTTAGTGGATTTGTTGCATATTAATTCACCCCTAGCTTGACCGAGACCCATTATCTGGCCCCTTCCTATCCATCGTTCATGTATCAGGGTCACATCAATGTCCTCGGATATTCGTCGACTGCATGAAACAGCTGCGGCGCTCTTACTGTGTTGGAGGTTTACTATAGCAGCCTCAAGACATTTACTGGTACTTGCGCCATCTTGTCCGGTAAGACAGGGAACAGACAGACATCTGAAAGTTGTCCTACCTAGGCCCAGGGGTAGTTTCATATCTAAGCTGCGTAAGGTTTTGAAAGAGGTTTCGTCGATCACCATTATCCATGTTCTTCCATTTGCTTCTATATGTATAGTCGTCATTCTTTGACCCCCAAAATCGGTTAAAACCTTGCTTTAGATACAGGTTTAAGTATTGAAATTTGGTTGAATATCAAAAAAAGAATGGACACGAGCAACTCAAATGTAATTTTAGATAGATTTAATTCAATTTAAGGTCGTTTGATCCGCTACTAACCTTTTTTGGACAGAGTCTTAACCTCAGCTATAATTACATTAGTTCTAATAAATCAAAACTTAATGTAAAAACAAATCACATAGGTACGAATGGTTTTATTAGATATAAATACTCTCGGAAGACCTTTGTGAGACATGTGAATGCAAAAAGGTACTTAAGTGTAATAATCCTAAAAAATAACAGTTCTGTTAAAATTCAAAAATATACGTCTGTTTCGAGCAAATCACTAACATTTTATTATGGGGTTGCTTGTGAATTCACGGGATACTGATATTAACCATATTCTACCAATTACTGTACTGATGTTTATTTATACAAAATACAAAAAGGTTAATGTGACAGGTAAAAAGGGCATTATTTGCAAACTTATGACATGTAAATCAACCCTTAAACCGTTAGCGACATCTTTACGCGGCCAAACGTAGCACAAAACAAAAGTGTCAAATAATTTTTCTTTGTTTTAGTGCGTAACAAGTAACAACGGTGTTTTTTGCTAATTATTTTTAATTGTTGTATTAATTAAACAACAAAAGTGGTGAAAAGTGCAGTTTGAAAGTGTTTCCGTTGGTTACAATACAGACAACCGGTTGATATACTTTGAAAAACGAGCCCTGTTGATTTTCGGCTTAACGGTTACATTGCAACCGGCAACCATAAAAATTGTTGGGAAATCAGGAATTTTTGCAAAACCCTAAAGGAGAATGTGATGGGGATTGATTTATAAACAATTTTGGTTAGTCTTTTGCCAGTTTTTCAGAATTTAGAATGCGTACTAGAACCTCACATTATGACGTCATGCGACCAACAGGTAGGTAGGTGCTGAAGTTTACAGTATTTTGGTAGAATGTATTTAGACACTAAAGGTTTCTTTTTATTTAATTTTTTGACTGTGTTTGCTTTAAATTAATTGTAAAGGGGGTGACGTGTATGTACTACAACTGGGAAAGTTTTAAGCGTTTGCTTAATCCAAACGTGCTTTGCAAATTCAGTTGCGAGAAGTTCTGCAAATTAGCACAGAGCTTTTAATGAACTTACAAAACTTGTCACCTAGTTTCATATACTTAAGCTCGTTAAAACATTTTGGAGGACACTGTTTTGTGCAGCAGCTTAGCTGCTAGTTCAGGGTTCAGGTTGATTTATTATAAACTTCAGTTTAATGTACTTAGTTTGTGTTACAGTCGACGAAAACGAACACAATAATTTTCCATGTTGGTCCGTTATTAGAGTCCAATAAACGTTTAATTAAATACTAAAAGATGAACACTGTAGCTGTTAAAATATTTATTCTATCTGGCCATCACAAACAATCCCTCAAATACACAAATATAAAATGTTTGTAGGTTTTTGTAACTGAAATATTTAATGCTAATGAATTTATAAACATGTAATGCTGCTGCATCAACGGCAAATATTCGTACAAATTATGATTAAAAAGCAAACAGAGGAATGACAGGAATTAAAAATATTCCGAAAACAAACCATTTCATCGAAATAAAATCCGAGCTTTAGCAACTAAATGATTAGGAATGTTAAAGAGTAACATAAATTTGTAAATCAACATCTTTGTTCTGGTCCCGTTCTTAGTAGGTAACTGGACAGGTTTTAGTAGAAATCTCAGAATCTTGCATAATCAATCAGGATATCTTGATTTCGCAGAAGACATAACTATGTGGCTACCGTTTGAATTCCTTAATTCTACCTATTTCCTACTGAATAAAATGAGGATAAAATGTTTCTCGCTTTGAATATACGACGCCGGATATCGTTTTTCTTATTTTCAACTTATAAATTAAAGTTTTATGGAAGTTTATATTGTAATATCCTGGGGATACTTTGTTTTATTAATAGTTATTTATGTACCAAGGGCGTAAAGATGCTTTTATGGCTTGAGACGTGATTTTGAGCCCGAGACGCTAGTCGAGGGCTAAAGACACGTCGAAGGCCATAAAAGCAAGTTACGCCAGTGGTACATACATAATTTTATGCACGATCGAAGATTTTAAAACTGAAATAAAAGGAATAAATTAATTTTCTACCCACATCGAGTAGTTAGTTGCTCAATTATTTTAATTTTTACTGACAACTGTCAAATGGTTGAAGCATTTATGCCTAGGAATATTCATATAAATAATTGTGTTAACTGTGTTGTTAATACAAATTACCCTAAATAGAGTTCTAATAAAGAGCATACATTCGATTTTAATTTAAAAAAATTCTTTATAAGACTGTTAAACTGTTTATCAATTTTTGACGTTTCATTATAGACCGGCGGCCTATAAAGACACCCACGGGCTATAAATAGACGTTTATGTCAAACAAATTCAGACATAATTGACACATTATAATGCGATCGTGCATAAAATTAAGATATTGGTTTAGTTGAGGTGAATGCTTTGAGGACACCAGTTTTGCTTTCTTTGAAGGAAAGGTATTGACGAGCGTTGGTTTAGGACGAGTTTTTATAATTTTGAAGTACCCTCATGCAACTTACTTAATAATCACAATTTGCTTGGAATCTGTGATTTTGAACAAAACAGAAATTAACTCTTACTTGGGTCTACAAATACATATAAAATTTGGGGCTTTTTTCAACAGTTGCCTTGCAATAAGCCCTCGTATTTTGTATTCTGAGGCTACATGCACTTTAAATGTATTACATTTATTGTCCAAATTCTTGAGGAATGAATCGTTGTTTTACTAACACAAAACTGGCTATGAATTATGTATTTGCAGCTGTTTTAAATAAATTCCCTTCAGTTTTTTGCCAATCTAAATATATAGTATATTATTTCTTCTAGTCACCTTCTTTCTGTTTAATTCAAAAATTCCGTTGGTTTGAGGAGTTTTAAGTTTTTATATCAAACAATCATTCTTTGAACACAACAAAAATGTATTTCGTTGTATTAACAAAATTTAAACCAAATTCAAATTAACCAACATGGCATTGCAATAATATTCAAGCAAACAATCGCTTGAAGTTGAATAATACCACAAAAATAAATTATAAAATGAAATTTTGTTTGTTTGTTATTCCATGCATAATTTTCCGACGTTTTACACATTTATCCCTTTTGGCAATTATTTTATTTAATTAATTTTAATCACAATTATTATTAAAAAGATAATAACATAATAACAATATAAGTAAACGGCGATAATTTGAAAGGTAGTGTTTGCGAGTGAATATTTTCCCAAATCCTGGTAGTATTTTACAGAAGCGAGTAAATTAATGACTGTAATAAGTATAAAATTCAAAGTAAATGGAGTTGGACGTATGTGAAGGTATCCACAGATCGTTAACGGTTTAGTTAGCTGTGCGTTCTTATTTTGCTCAAGATGAATAGGGTATTCCGTTTATGGATTAAAAATGTGCAAAAGCGTTTCTATTAATGGCTTTTATGATCGTTACCGGTTACGTTTGGATTTTTTAGAATTTGTTATACCTTTTCAATTAAATATTTTTGGTTATTCTGATTTGATTGTGTCTAAAAATGTACGAATATTTGAAGTGAATTAGATCAAACTGGTTAATTATTGCAAAATTAACTTAAAATTGAGTAGTCATTTTGCTTGTGTTGTTGGCTTTAATCGAAGTTTGAATTCGTGAATTTGTTTTATAGCATTTATCTTTCGTCTGCGACAGTGGTTAACCCCATATCTTTAGACTCAGACTTAACATTATAATGTTATGGCCCAAATAGATCGGCCAAGCTGTGTTTAAGCTCAATCTCCTAATGAAATAGTCAATTTAATAAAAAAAAATAATAATTTGTTTTTAACTTACTCTTAGACGCAGCAGTAATTTAGCTCTGCAGTATTTAGGTAAATTGGAAACGAGAGAACAAGTGTAAGGAAATTAACAACTTGATTTACCATGCTTTATTATGTTTATTAGCGATTTAAGTGTTTCTTACTACGAATTTTGGCTTATTAATCACAAAATCCCAAAAAGTTTTTTCTAAATAAATTGTTTTATGAATAACCTTTTAATGAACACGATATACACGTATAAAAAACAAATTTCTTTACCTAAAGCATTTAAATCTAAGGTAAGGAATTTTTAAATGATTTAACTGAACGTTTAACTTTGTAAGATTGGTCTTTAGTAACACACGAAACGCAGTTAACGGGTTGCTTTTAAAATATGGCGACCACGTCTGAAAACAAACTGTATAATAGCAATTTTAACACGTCCATGCTCTTATATTATCTTTCAAGTTGTCGCAGAAGGTTTACAGAGCAAAAACTGGCCATTTTGATCAGATCGAAAAATTTTTAACAAGTGTTCTCATACTTTCAAGTTTCAATAACGAACGCTCCCTCTCTGTTCTTTGCACACTTGAACGGACCCAAAAGCAACCAGATCACATGGTTGACGTGGATTTGTTTGTAAATGTAAATATTCGATGGTCAGATGTCTGAACGTTCATCAACTGTCTATCATGATCATGAGTGACTGGATTCTTTGATTTCTGATGCGATGGAATTTTCGGTTGCGAGACTGCATTTCAGCTTATTTGTGGTAGTTTTCGTATGACGTCCTCCTCTAACTCACTTCGTATGATGCAGAGGAACGTTAGATGATGAGGTAGAATGACGTATCATTCAAGATAAATGGGTGCAGTTGGAAATATCTTGTAGGCTCGGGTGGTCGCGCTTCTTGTTATGTTTTAATGGTGTTGTTTGATTGCTCTGATTAGTATCCATGAAATGCTTGCAGACTGTTGTAAATTCCAGGTAATTACACAAATAACATTTGCGTAGGCTTTCTTTTCTCATTAAAATTTATAAAAAACATACCCGGTTAGGGTTATGTTCAATTATATTCAACGATTCGATTTAATAAACCTTGTTGGGATTATTAATTTTATATGGCTATAAAATTAACTCGTTGCCATCGTTTCAATCAATTTTCGAAGACTACTTGAATCTTGAATATGAGTTTATAAACTACGTATTTTAACGAACTAACAGTGGCGGGTTTCTGGAAATAAATCCAAAACAAACTTGAAATGCGTGTGTATTGATTTTTCAGGTTTAAACCTGTGGCGATTGAAACAATTAGACCAAGATTTTTAGTCAGTGCTACCTTCTTCACAGTTATTATGTCATTTAAACTCGCCACCTTTGCTTGCTTAACTCTGGGTCACAAAGTAAATCTGATAGGTGTATCATAGTAGAAGACTTTGCTGAAGGTGAATTGAATTAGTTCAGATACTTGGATATTCTTATATCGAAGCTTTTTTCGATGTAGAAGGGGTTTATCTCGCTTTGTTTCCTGGAACTTGAAGACTTTCCTTGATTTATGCTTGAATATTTTCCATTTCATCTTTCAAGTCTATCTTATTTCAACCTTTCCTATTAAAAGATCATAACAACTTTGATTTGAAATACTTTTGGATGAACAATGTTTCTGTGGGATTTTTATAAGTTCCACGTTTATATCCGGGGCATGCTGTTTCATGTATGTATCGAAACGTGAGTGACATTGCAATTTCAGTCTCCAAACGCTGTTTGCTGAAAATAGTCAATCAAACAGTTGGTATCGGCGTTAAAACAATTGGATGCAACGTGAAACTGAGATAAATTACAAAAACTCGAATTATTCGCGAAATGGAATAAAACCGGTAGCAAAAAATAGGTGTGACGGTGTGAGACACTAACAGCTAAGGTGTGGACTTGTAAAATTTCCTCAAAGAGACCGCCTGCTTAACCAAATCGCTCTGCTGTTGTCTGGAATACGTAAATCGTGTGGTTTTCACGTTACCGAGAACAAATACTTTAAGAATTTATGAATTCGTCTCTGAAGTAACGAAACGAATTTAAATAACTTTCAATGGAAAATAACTAAAACTGTAACTTTTGTCGATTTAACTCTCTTCGGAATTTATGCAAAGGAAATTTTGCTAGGAGTCAAATTGTAATTAGGTGGAAGTGGAACATCTGTTAATATCTAACGTGGAAATGAGTAGTTGTAAACGACGTATATTTCAGAAATGATTGCTAAATTAGGCATAAAACTGTCAACGTTGTAATAGGAATTATTTATTTCTTTATTCTGTAAACAGCACACATTCTCGCTTTTTTAGTTCTTAATTATGATAGTACATAAATTAACTTTAAAAAAAGGAAACACCTTTTAACCAGTTTTAAAGTAAAGGAGATTGTTAAGTAATGCAGTGGGAAAAATTTAATCTAAACTGAAGTTTCTACTAGTTTTATTTGTTCTTCGTATAATTTCATGGATTTCATTTTCATATACCTTTAACTATTCATTCTTTTAATCAAAGGAGTCTCATCGCCAAAAAATAGTTCTATAAAACATGTATCCAAATTGTTCCGAATTCATATTTAGCAAAAGTATATTATCTACTTTAAAATCCAGTTAAAATTCAGTCACACCTGAAGACCGTGGGTTTTTTACTTTTTTCGAACGTTATTTCTTGTCTGTCAATCGAAAACAATCGACATTGCCAACTGGTGGCGAGAAAATAACTAACCAAGTTTACACGTCTGGTGTCGGAACGATAATTCGTCTGCACCCGTCAACGCTCCCGAATAATCACCCATGGACGTGTAGCGGATTTTTCGAAAGGCATTTGTGTTAAAGAAAGATACACATATTCTAAGTAGAGTAAAAACGATAATAAACGACCCGACACTTGTGTGGTAATGAGAGCGTAGTCGGCAACATAAAGGATTATTGTTAAGTTTATTATTTTTTTCTATGTTTTTCATCCGCTTTGTTCGTTCAAGATAATGCTAGCGCCTTTCTTGTAAAAATTTAGTTCTTTCGCAGGTCAATCTTATATTCCTTAAAAAGGACGATGGGAAAATACTTAAAATCAAAATAGTTATTTCACAGATTTATACACACATATAGAGTCAATGGTAAAAAAAGTAATCATAGTTGATCTATAAAACATCAATATACAGGATGGCCTCATAGACATGGTTAACAACAAAGGTTCTTTTGTCTTTAAGTTTGATATTTTTCGACGCAGAAAGGCCCCGATTTTGATTTTTAGTTTTGTATTCAGGGGCTATCTTCAGTTATACAGCATTTAGTTTAAGGGTTGAGGTTTCAAGACTGAGCCGATCTTTGTTACTTAATAGAGAGTTTTACAGGCATTGTTAGGGGCAGCTTGCGGTTGCTTTAGATATTTTAAGGTCTCTAGCTCTCTAGTTGCCATTTTAGGGCGATTTGAGGCATTCTAAGACGACTCAGAGACATTTTAAGGCGAACATTTCGTGGTGGGGATATGAAGACAGTTGAAAACACTCTTAGGAGCGTTTTGCGCAATTAATTTGAAAGCAGTGAGAGAAATTTAAATAGCAATTCGAGGTTCAAGGCATTTTAAGACATTTTAACGAATTATAAAAAATCTACATAGGTACATGAAAAAATATCACCTCCGCCACAGAGGAAAATCACTGAAGATATGATACTCGTCCATATATAATTATTGGAAATTGTGATTTCACAATTCACTCATTTTTTTTAAATTGATGGAAGAGAATTGACAATCTGTTCGTCAGAGCAATAAGCAAATATTTTGAAATAATACACAAAAGAGGAGTAGTAGTTCAGTGACCACCTGACCACACTTCGTAATTAAAAATTATTGAAGTAATTGAGATCAAAAGTATTAATTTTATTGTACATCAGTGGGCCATCGTGTCTTCCGTCTTCTGGGCAATGCAAGAGGGTTGTTTAAGTAACTTCTGGTTAATCTCTGAATTTCATCTTTCAACAGTTGGCATGCCTGAGGCATCGTGGAGGGTCTTGTTACTAATGTATCAAGGGGCGTTGAGCATTTTTCTTAGTATTTTAGATTGCTGTTTTTGGATTATCTTGGTGTTTGATGGTTTGGTACATCCCAAAAATTGCATCCCGTATGTCCAAAGAGGTTTGATTATACACTTGTATAGGATGATCTTGTTGCTTGGTGTTAGCTTGGATTTAGGACCTACTAACCAATTAATTTGATGCAACTAGAGATTGCTTTGCATTTTTTTTTACATATTAAGGTGCGAACCAGGATTATTGTTCCAACATATCAGGGGGTGCCACCGCAGAATAAAACAAAAGAAGAGCAATGTCAAATGCGCGGATGTGTGCATTGCAGAATCTAGCACGGCAGACAGGCATTGGTTTCCATGTGATAATCATGCCAAAAGCAAAAGCCACTAAATACGAACTGCGCCAAGCTAATATAAACAATCGGTATCTTCAGGCGGCAACCATTTTTCATCATCGACGACGAGACTAAAGTGGAATGGGACGCCTCAGAGATGAATGCCACCTAGTTTATTTCTATCGTGCCACATCATCCAACTACTGTCGAAGCTATGGTACAGCCGAAATCAAAATTTCCAAAGAAGATGATGGTGTGGCAAGCGATCGCACAAGACCGGACATTGTCACCAGCTTTTGTGACCAGTACGAATATGGATGCCCAGATGTATATTGAACAATGTCTCAGGAAAATTTTGCTTCCGTGGATCTCATCTTTAAACGTCACGTAACCTATCCTGTTCTGGCCTGACAAGGCATCCTGTCATTATACCCATGCAAGAACAACCTTTCTCGAAGCTCACAAAATTCGATATGTTGCGAAGATAGACAACCCGAAGGCTGTGCCGCATCGCCGACCGATCGAGCGGTTTTGGTCACTCGTGAAGAGATAAATAATCGCTCGGAATTTTCTAACGAAGAATGTGACTCAATTCAAGCACCGCTGGACGAGGCTTTCCAAGCAGATCGCAGCAAAGCATGGAAAAACTCTATTCCGGAACTTTATCAAGAAACTGCGCTATTCCGGGCAGGAAGGTCCATATTTTGTCTGTTTGAAGAAATTCTAGTTAACACATCCTATAAATTGTCCGAAATAAATTTCATCCGACTCTGGTTTCTTGTTCTCTTTTTATATCATTTCCTTTGCTAGGACAATAAACCTGGTTCGCACCTTATATGTGCTTCTTCTGCCAAGAATTACACCTAGGTATTTGTGCTCGCTTTTCACAGGTAAGAGGATGCTGTTTATTGTGACTGCAAAACAATCAACATGTGTCCAGGTTAAATTTTTGTGAAAGTAGCGGTCAGTAAGGTAAGACTTTGTCACGTGCTAATTCCACACTAAGACAATCTATAGGGCGACGTAAAAGCCGGTGGCTCGCGGCTGGAAAGCAGTGGAGAAAGGGAGGTTCGAAACGCTTAACCCTTTGGATGGTGGGTCGTAATCGGGAGGAAAAATGGGCGCCACTGCGAAAATCACCCAAGATGGTCTAGAGGAACGTATCGCAGATGGTACCTTCTGGGCTCGAGGGGGTGGGTGGCTGCACCCTACTGTTGGATGTTACTTACCCTTTCTTACTGAAAGAAATACTGTTACTGGTAGGCAGGCTTACAAGGCTGTACACAATTATTACAATAAACACAAAACACAAATAAAAGGCAAGAGTGAATTAACAATGAAGTTTAATGCTTGTAAGAAATATTTAAAATAAGACACGGAATGAATCTATAAGGTCTATCTTAATTTACGTGAAAGGGGTTGGAGGGATACCACATTTTTACTGCAAAGATAGTTAACAACTAGGCTCCCTTAATCGCAATCAGGCTTCGAGTCCCAGGGAGAGTACCAGCGGTCGGCATAGAAAGGGATAGTGTCCTTTCCCGAAAGCAGGTGTGAAGACAAACGGGATGCCCTTGGGTTGGTAGGTTACTTAATCCGATACGAAACCATGTGAAAACTGTACTCCACCAAACACTAAACTTCAACGAAACTTTCACACAGAACTATATTTACCCGAAACGGTAAGGCACTCTCTATGAGAATCCGACAAAGATGTCGTAGGATAGTTTTCCAAAACTAAAACGAGAACGAGAGCTTTTTGAGAATTTTTTCTACCAAGGCCCGGAACGAAAATTCGCTATCGACCGACTGATTTGAAAGCTGGCTATACTGATTTGTTTCTTTTCTTTTCCGTAAGGCGAACAGGATGTTAGAATAAGATAAACAAACGCGCCTTGCGGTACGCGGGACGGAAGTATGGAACTTTTTAACAAAGAAATACACTGAACAAAATATTACATCATCATATTCGGTCATCATATTTGGGATTTCTCCGAATTATTTCGCAACAACAAGAATACGCCGATTTGGCGTTATTTTTGCAGATTCTGCAAGTTTCAGGCGGGCTTAAACTTCGAGCGACAGGGACGTATTACACTTAATTCACGCAAAATCTCAAAAGCCGTGACAACTTGAATATCAGGAAGTAAGGATGTAGGTAAGGCAAGTTTGAGTTTGTAGAATAGTCCAGTACGATCAAAGACTTGTTGTATGTCAAGGAAGACTGCTGAACACTTTCCTCTCATGAAGGCCTTTGAGTAGTTCATTGAAAATTCTGTGGCTTTGCCGTATCGTCGAGTGGTTTACACGGAAGCCAAATTGGTGAGATGGCACAATTTGGTTAAGATCAATTTCATCAGTAAGCCTTTTCAGCAACAGTCTCCCGAATGTTTTCGACATGATTGGTAACACGGTCGATACGCCATTGTTTGGTGTAGAGTATTACCGGTTTTGTAGATCATTATTATTTCAGCAAATTTCCAAGTTACTGGGTAATACTACAATTTCCTCAATCAACGGTAATACGTTAATCTCAGCATACTGTTGTAAATGGTCGTCAGGAGTACTAATGCTTTTGTAGGAAGTTCTTTAAGAGATCATTAAGTCAAACATTTTGAAATTTATGTCGTAGGACAGGGGCTGCCCAAGAAGTTCTCAATTTTATTATCATCATTACCTTCGTTCTGTAAAGGTGGAGTGGAAACTTCAATAAGATGTTCTGCAAAGATAATTACTTGCCTTATCTTGAATGGCTGGTATTTTTAATTTTTTTCGTGGCTTACCAGATGGAGTGCTCGTTCCTCGATAGATAGTAATATAGGATTCAAACTTCGAGTTTTTAATTTCCTGTAACGTCGATTTCAACTGCCTTGTAAGTCTATTGTATTCAGTCCAGTCTAGAGCATTTCTGCTGCTTTGCCATTTGCATTTAGCTCTTCATTTTGTCGTTTCTATGTCCCGATTAGTTTTTGAAGTGGTCTTACAGGCTGCTTCTTGTATTACACAAGTGAAGTATTAACAGCTGCATCTAAATCGTCGGGACGTTTTACGTTGAGGTTGAGGCTCAGGTTGAAAATACATTAAAGTATTTCCCCAAAAGGAGAGAATCCTGCAAAAATGTAATGTCTAAAGGCATTTTAAGACAGTTAGAGGCATTTCAATACATTCTAATACAGTTCAAGATATTTTAAGTTAGTTGGACAGACATTGTTTAATACATTCTAAGACAGTTCGAAGCATAATTACAGGTATTCTTAAGTACCATTTTGAGGCATTCGAAGACTATTCGAGACATTTCTAAGCAGTTGGCCGCATTGTAAAGGGCCAAGGCAGTTCGAGATGCATTTATAGGAGGATGTTGATGCATTCGAAACGAGTTCAATACTTTTTAAGGCATTCTTAGGGGTATTTAGATTAGCTCCAAGGTAAGTAATTTTAGGGTAGATACGAGTATAGATACAAAAACTTTTAGGAACATTTGGAACCATTTTAAGAAGGTTGGAGGCATTTAAAGGCGGTTGAGGCGTCGTTATGGGTATTTTGAAGCATTCCAAAACAAGGGTATTTTAAGGCAGTTAGAGGCATCCCGAGACAGTTAGAGGCACTTCAAGTAAATCTGAAGCAATTTTTTTGGTACGTTTGAGGCAACTTAGACAAAATTTAGCAATAATGATTGTATATTTTCATAAGGAAGCCTTGATAAGGCTATCACAAAAGAATTTTGTTATTCCGAATGTTCTACCTTAAACTTATGTAGTCCAAATTTTGGAATTATTACTTTTTACTTTGAAAAATCTATAAAAGTACCAAGACCTCTACATATGCTGCAGCTTAAAACATCCAGAGTGCTATTTTCTTATTAATAACATAGTTACAAGGTTTTGCTATTTTTTAAACTTCAGTCTGTATTAAATCAAAGCAGATTTATTTCTGTCTTCTGACTGATTTAGGGAGAATTAGGCTTAATATCATTTTTCTCTTTTCAGACTTCACGTGGCTTCTTCGTCGCCAAAAACGGGTATTTACTATTTAGGCGCGGTTTACATTTCTTATAGCTATTAGTGCATACAACCTTTGCCAGAATTAGAGGTTGCCGAGTAAACGAAAATGCCAAATTCTCTTTTTTCAAGTTTGATTTACCTTTAAAAAGTTTTTATAAGTTTACCATGATATCATCCTCCGATTTAACCAAGATGAAACAAAGTGGTAGATACCTAACCCTACAGAAAAACGGAATGTCCGTTCTTCTTCAGATAGAAATTTCAAGAAGGAACCCTTCCGGAAAGTCTAGCTTAAAATTCAGCATTTTTTGGTTGCATACCTTTAGATTGGTTGAAAAAAAAACTGATTTAAAAATAGGCAAAGATTTTCAGGTTAAAATATTATCTGAAAAATTGGCACTTTCAGATGTTACGATTAATATCCTAGCTAAGGAAAATAATCGATATATTAATTTAAAAAGCAGTTTAAACAATTTTGCAGAATCTCGAGCCAGTTCGGGGGTTTTCCGAAATTTGCAGGCTGAATGTTCTTAGGTTACCAAAAAAAACTAGAAACTTTCAGGTGATATTTTTCGAAATAAACCGATTTACAAATTTTTGGCAGTTTTATACAGCAAGGCATTTTGAAAGTATTAAAACTCTTTGCGAGTTTCATCGAACATAGATTGAGCTTTTCAGATCGAATTAATGTTCTGAAGTTACCTGAGAAAATAATGAAATTTAGGAGATTTTTCAGGAGTAAAGTGATTAATTTCTCGGTTAACACAAATTATAGATATTTATTTAAGGGTTTAAAAATGTTGGAGGTTTCAAGAGTTTCCCTAAACATAGGATGCGTTTTTTTTAGGCTGAATATTCTTAGGCGTCCCTGAAAATAAGGAATTATATTCGGTTTTTCAGGAGTAAAATGATTTTAGTTTACGAAATTTATTGATATGTTTATTTAAAAAAGAGTTTAAACAATTGTTGGAAAGTTCAAAGCTTTTCAGGTGTTTCCTTAAACGGAGACCGAACTTTTTCAGGCTCAAGATTATTAAGTTTCCTAAAAAAATAGGGAATTACATTCGATTGTTTAAATCGATTTAATTTTTAGCTGCCAAAATTATTGACTGAACAAAAAACGAGTTTAAAGAATTGTTGGAAAGTTCAAAGCTTTTCTGAAGTTTCCTCAAACAGATGCGGAATTTTTCACCAGACTCAATATTGTAACGGTTTTAAAACGTTTATTTCAAACTTCGGTTCGTTGTGTGAATTATTTATTAACAAATATTAAAATTAGTAAGCAACGAAGAAACACGAACTTAACACTAAACACAACACTAATATTAATTCTAATACAAAACACTAATATTAACCCGTAACACTAATTAATTTATTTGTACAGTTTGTTTATTTATAACTATTCACGTATATTTATATTAACTTTACCGACGTATATAATATTCGCGACCGTTTATGTAGGCTGGATTAGACTAAAGTTCGCTAAGAGAATGCGTCTTATATATACGCAAGCTTCTAATCTAGAACTATCGAATTCCCGATAAGCCTAGTTTATTCTACGGACACCTAGAATTATCGATTGCGCCAAGAAACTTCTAGTGGCGGATGACGCATGTGATCTCGCACCTGCTCTCTGCGGCTGCTGATGCAATTCGTTACAATATTCTTAGGCTACCCGAAAAAATAGGGAATTATATTAGATTTTTCAGGAGTAATACGATTTAACTGTTAGCTGACAGAAATGTTCAAAGTTTTTCAGGAGTTTTCTCAAACAGAGACTGCATATTTTTAGGCTCACGATTGCTAGGCTTCCTGAAAAAAAATAGGGAATTGCAATCGATTTTTTAGGAATAAAGGGATTTAATTATTATTAGTTCATGAAAATTATTGATATTTTCAATAAAAAACGAGTTTAAACAAGAGTTTTTGATTCCTGGTGGTTGCCAAGGAAAGACTGGTGAAATGGTGGGCATCATAACAGTAAATGTTTACAAAAAATTAATTTTTTGTTCTTTGTTTATTGCTACGATTGACAATTTCCTTGATTTTTTACTTTTAGAAATTAAGGTAGTTTTTTTATTCGTGAGTTTGTTTTAATGTTTAAATTCAGAAGTTACTGTTTGTCTTCAGCTTCTAAAAATAAATTTCTTACTGTTCAGCATTAAAAACTTGGTGGGTAATTCAAGCAACGTATAAAACAATCGTGTTAAATGTTCACAATTTTCATGTATAAACAAATCTACAAAATGTGGAAGAGATACAGATAAGAAAAGTGGACTGATTGATATCTAGAAGGTTGCTCGACGTCGGTGACAAGTAAAGAATAGATTCACGCTGTGCCCCCTCAGGAGGTCTAAACCCAACTTCTATTACTCTTGTTCAAAACGGTCAGGATCTTTACCTATTTTGAGTTTGTTATGCAATGGATTCCTTTGTCTTCTGGCCAAAATCGTGCCACCCTACTGGGCGAAAACGATTTTCTTGGTCGATGCCAGGTTGAAAGATTCATGAAATTGCTCAAACTTGTAAAAATTCAAAAATAATAAACTAGCAACTTGAAACCGACTTACTAAAACCAGAAAAAATGTTAAGACAGCTAAAGACGTTTTTTTTACGTTTAACTATGACTTTTTTAAATTTGTGAATTTGTGAGTTTTATTGGAATATTTACAGAAAATCCGAATATATTTCTTAGCTTTAGAACGGCCGTAATAACATTGGCGGCTTGTTCAAAGGATTCCTTTGCCTACAGAAAAGTATTATCGACTAGGAAAGTCAATTAATAAGTTATTAGCAGTCTTTGCTCGAGCAATTATTTACATCTCCGCAAAAATCGCCTGTCAGTGTGTACTTACCACATTTTCTTCTCTCGCATATGCTTTGCTTTATTGATAAGCACCAAGATTAGGTTTCCTCGCTTGTACGGAAACAAAACTCGTATTCCCATATAAGTTATCGCCTTGATCGCCATAAAATTTGCTTTTATCTTCGGTTTTAGTCTAAGATAATTCTAACACTCCTTCTGGTTTTCGAAATATGAAATATAACCCGCGACCAAATATGGATTTTTTTGTGATTTTATCGTAAGCCAGGAATTCTTAGACTTTAACTTTTAATGATTAATAATGATTTTTAAAACGTAGTAGGCGTTAATTATGTAAAAATCGTGCTTTGAATTTCACAAATTTCACAACGTGTTTCAGAAAAGTAGTTTTGCTGATTTAGGACAGTTTAGATGTTTGTTTGATAAATGATAAATTTATGTTTTTCTTCAGTTATGTGTTGCGGACTAATCCCTCTAGCTTAAAAAAAGACAGATTTTCTAAATTATTTACAGTTTTGTTGTGCTTGACATTTGAATTTGGACTGAATTTTTAAGTTGATTTTCTTTTAATTAGCAAATGATCTAACCTACGTTTGAAACAACGGATACATATTGGTTGACGTAGACTTGTTTAAAAACAGCAAATGGATGGATTAACTTTTACCTGAAGGTATCTCAGAAGGGTTTTGCATTTAGTTTTCATTATAATAAGGTTTGTTTAAGCCATATGGCGCCTCAAACTCTGAAAGTCTAATATGACATAATTTACAGCCTTGTTTGTATTTTCACATTGTTAATTAAAATCTTGGCTTTGAAGTGTGCCATAAAATCAGTGAAGGATTTACAGGCGGAAGTTTAAGGGCAGCTGTTTCAGGCTTCGTTTGAAGAAAGTACTGAAAATTCTTAAAATTTCAGCTTGTCGGTTTAAGCTAATTATTTTTTTTAAAATACTATTTGGATTATCGAAATCGACTTTTAAATTGTTCAAACTAGAATTCCTAAAATGTCCACAAATAATATTGAGTTTCTTTAAGTCGTAAAAAGGGCAAAATTTCATGTAAATTGGCCTTTAAAACTACCTTAATATATTAGAAATCGTCGGTGTGATTTTCACAAAGCAAGTTCCTTATATTTATTACACATAGCGGCATCTGTCTTGTTCCTACAATTATCTTACCTCACATAAAGCAGGTGTAATTGCGAAGGTAAACACAGGCATTCCTTATATTTTGCACCATTTATAGAACAAAAACTTGTTCTTTTATTGTTTTACTCGAAATTCTTTACACTTCAAAGTGCAGCTAACGTAAGATTTGCTGTTAATGTTATTTTTCCTGTATTATTAACTATCTATACTTTTAGAAACTTAAATAGAGCTATATTTTTCTTCATTGATGAATTTTTCTGATTTGCAGGTGAAAATGTTTAAAACAAGTAGGTTAAAATTGAAAATTATTAATGTGGCGAAAATTTAGATTAGGCCAATGTTCCGGATGAAAACCTGCACTGTCTTGCTGAAAATATATAGGTATTTACATTTTTAAAATTCACCAACAAAAATAGGCTCTCTTACCATATCAACTAGGTACCAAAACAATTGATTGATACTAAACTTTTTTTTTGTTATTTTCTTGGTGAACTTAAAAAAAGTTACATAAATAAAGTGCCGAGGATTAAAAGAATTTAATTCATGAAAAAGTTAACGCACAAAACTAAAGTCTAAAAGGACGTATCAATGTTTGTGGCACTTAAATACGAGAGCCAAAGCTGAAAAACAAGAAAACGAAACCTAACCAACACGGTAGCGATGTAATTAGTTTAAATCCAACAGTTTCTGAGAACTGGTATCACTCAATTCCAAACGACCAGTTTAGTTAAATCCATTGGAATATATTTACCCTTTCGTCCAATGTTCGACTAAGCAGCTGTAAAGCGGCGAAATCAAAAAGTTCACTTTACAATGCAATTAGCTCGGCTAGAATAAATTGTGATCAAGAGAAAATCCTGATAAGTAATTTTGCATATTCGAACCAATTTTGATTCAGCTTGGTTTCGGTTTATTTTCGGACCTTTTTCGATCATTGCGAAACATGAATTTGCTTTAAAATATGACTGATGACAATAACAATAATAACAAGCAAAAACAATAGGAATCAACTCTTTCTCTTATAGGTAGGTAAGTCGAGGTTTAAGGAATTCCTGCAGTAATAATGCAATAAAAATATTAATAACACAGGAAACGAAAAGGAGGAAAAAGTTAAAAAGTAGGAAAAGAGAGAGGCGGAAAATTATTTATGTATAAATAATTAACGCGTTCAGAAATTAACAGGTGATAAATTTAAGGTGCCTCGAACTTCGTTACTTTTCTAGCTACTTCTTTCATTACAGCTGACTATCCGAACGATTCAGAAAGAAACGTTAATTAAACCCTTTGGTTCTCTTACCCGTTCCACGAATTAATTAATAAAAATTAATAAACCGGTAAATGAAATATGAATAAATATTAAAACCGTGCCAAAAGTAAGTAAAAGTTGTAAAGTAACAGATAAGGAATTTAGATCGTGAAGAACGAACGACGTCCAGGCGGTAGATTGTTAGGACTTGTATTTGTCACCTGCCGGTTTCTCACTAAAAAACTTGATTTCTGACTTCGATTAGCTACACTGTTAAAACTTTTAAATAATTAGCTGTTATAATGACTTCCTCCTCCTGTATTTTTTCAAAAGTATTAAATTAGGTTATTGCAAAACTCGAGCCTGTGTCATTTTTACACGTCTTTTTTTTTCTCCTATCATACGGATTTAAATTTCCGTTTACCGGTTTAAGATAATTAAATTTCCTTTAGTTATTAATTTTTTGTGTGGTCGGATGAAAGGTTTATTCGACAGAAATATAATTTAATTAAATGTCGACTTAAAAATTCTTTTAGTAATCTTAAGCTTGTAAAACTGCTTAAATTTGGAAAGATCTTTTAATTTGGGAACATAAATAAAATTAGCAGTTTAGACCCAGTTTAATATTTGAATTGCTTAATTATTTTCTTGTTAATGGAAACTTGATCAAGTTAAGGAAACACTCTTAGTAATGTACCTAAATTCTATTTTTGAAGTACAAGTATAAAGTGTTGTAAGGGGATATGAATATGACGTATATTTTTAAATTTTGTAAAATCTACAAAGTGATCAATAAAATATCAATATTTTAAACATAACTGTAAACGAATGCTAAACAATTTTATTAAAAATAAAATTCCCCTCTAGTATTGTTTCAAATTTAAGACTATTAGTTAGCAGCATGTTGGCATTTTACTAAAGCTTGGCTCCGTATTAAATCATATTTATATTTAAAATAGAACATAATCTAGTAAAATATCTGACGCTTGAAATATGTGAGCTTGTTAAGATGTGGTGTCGATTCTTGATACAAGCGTTTCTTTTATTTTTTTTTACAAGACAATCAACTTGGTAAAACTAATTATAGCCTGTCATACGACTGCTGTTCAATTTTCCGTCTAACTGGAGTCGTATACGTATTAGATATCTGTTTTAATAGATGTACCTGTCTGGTGGAACAGTGTAGAGGTAATGATACAATTTGGAGATAAGGGCTACCAACTTTGGGATAGGAATGTCTCTGGCCGTGTTATCATGGGCATTCTTGGCATTTCTTTAGTGCGCCATTGGAACAACCGGATAAGTCTGGAGCCATCGACGGTAATAAAATTGCGTCTCGTTATTTTATAATGCCGCATATAAGTTTTATTTTTTTATCAGCTCCACTCACTTCTTAGAATGCTACTGTGTGAAAAGGAAGCGGGAATTAACATGATTACTTATGTTATTTAGTTATCTAATGCATCGTAATCGTTTCATCAAAGACAACTATGCGAACCTTGTCTTGTTTTTTGTCCCGAGACTACGGATAACTTTAATTTTATAGTTTTTACATTTTCTACATTTGTGGGTGGAATTCGAACGTAAACGTACCGCGTTCAAAACTCTATAAAATACCATTAAAGTCAAATTAAAGAACTTTATAAAATAATATCTTGTAAAACCGTTGAAATTTCCCATAAATATCTCACCATGGGTGTCCGAATATAAGTATAAATGGTGCAGAAGCGACGACGGCGTTTAAATTCCTTTAAAATCGCATCATTTAACCCTACCCTTCGTATTCAAAGTTAACCTCCCTATTATATTATAGAATAAGGTCCACGCATACTACAATGTAAGTTAAAAACGCTTAGCGTCGCGCTGTAATTTGGTTATATGGTGGTTTAAATTATAGAGCGCGAATTTTAAGCTTGGTGCTTTTTGTGGGCACATTTAAAGCACCATCTGTCATATTTATTATCACTTTATTGTTGCACGTTCCATATCTTTTATATTTTGCAGGGTAAATCGTCCTTAGCTTTCAGCTTTTCCGCCATAACATAATGCGAGCTTTTAAACATAAATTGTTACACACTAGGAAGAAAATACGATCGAAAAGTAGGCGTTGCAAAAACAAAACGATTATTAAAAACTAATCACACAATAGAAATTCGCGAAACATAACTAAAAATGTTGGCGAAGTAAAGTTGGCGATTCTTTCTCGTTTCCTTTGTTTCTTGTATTCCTCTTATTTGTATCAACCAAATGAAATAATTCTAAAGACGTTTTACAAAATCGGTCTCTTTTTAGAAGAGAAGTTTAAGGTTGGTATTATTGTGTCCAGCGGAACTGTTTATCTAGCTTCGGATCTGCCCTCTTTGATATAAATATCCCTTCGACCCCGAAGCGTTTCCATAATCCGGGATTTACTCAATAACAATTTGTCTGCGGGGACTCCTGACTGTAATTGACATTTTATCTGCTATTGAGACCTTATCGGCCTTTAATTTTGTTGGTTTCATATGTCAGGATGTCTTTTACCATCAATTATTATTTACTGCTGCTGAAAAAGGCCACTTCTGCGTTTACATTTAATTTTCATCGGCTGTAGAGGCCAAACAAAATTGTAATTTTTAAATTTTGCATCAACCACAAATATCAAGCCCACGCAAGTTCCTTACATCAGAAGCTAAAGCCAGTACGTAGGTTTCAAGTTAGTTGATATTATCCACTCGTATCACTCGAGGGAGTCACTTAAACCACAACATATCATAGTTGGATATCAAATCTGGATTACAGAAATCCCTCATACTTATGCAATTTACTATGCAGCTTTGAGCAACGTGCTCGATATTCCATCTACAGAAATAATTCCCCCTTTCGATATTTTCACAGGGATATTTGTTATTTATTACTCTTAGCTCAGTAAGGATAATTTGATAATTATAAGAGTTTGCTCTCGATGGGGAGATTAATATACTTACAAATTAAATGGATTATCGTGGAAAATTTTGGATTAATTACATGAAATAATTTTGGTTACTATAATATTAAAGGAAATGGATGGAATGTCTGGAAGAAGACCTAACCAAAATGGAAATTAACAACTGGAGAGAAGCAGCCCAAGACAGGAAGAGGTGTAGGAAAAAAATATATGAAGCCATGGGCCTTGACGGCCTATAGCGCTAGTTATATACAGTGCGAGTGTAAAGTCTGGAACTATCGCAATAAATCTGTTATTAAACGTTTTTGAAAAATATCCTCGAACACGTCAATTTTTATCTTAAATGAGACATATTTTACTGTAATCGTCACTTAAAGATCGTCTTTTGTTTTTGAGTTATGACGTAAGCGATAATTTTTTTAAATGGAAACCCTAATGTTTTATGATGAATTTGGAAAGAGCATGAAATTCTAAGACCAAATATGCTAAAAAAGTATGGTACTGTATTTTGAAATTTTCGAGATAATTGCCGTTAAAGTTTTAAAACAAAAATCTAATAACAATCAAGAGTTCCAAGTTTTTTTCTTTACTTTGTTATTTCTTGTTTCTTTTGTATTTCATAATAATTTCAATAGATTATACGTAATGAAACAGTAAATAAGCTGTCAAATCATTGACCTATTTGACGTGTTTTCGATTTTTCATTACTATTATGTACAATATTTTCCAAATAGAAAAATACAATATCACACTTTTTTTATCATATTTGGTCTAAGAATTTCATGCTTTTTACAAATTCACCATAAAAAATTAGGGTTTCAATTTAAAAAAATTATCGCTTACGTTATAACTCAAAAACAAAAGACGATCTTTAAGTGACGATTACAGTAAAATAGGTCTCATTTAAGATAAAAATTGACGTGTTCGAGGATTTTTTTCAAAAACGTTTAATAAACGATTTATTGCGATAGTTCCAGACTTTACACTCGCACTGTATACCTACAGTATTTTTCACCTAGGATTTGGGTTGTGTCGTCAGTTGGATTGTGAATTTATCAACACTGCGTTGATAAATTCACAATCCAACTATACTCTATACTTCATCTCTTTCTAAACTAGGTTTTCATTAACTAATGCGCACGAATGCGTGGCTAAACAGACAGTTTTTGGACGGGGAAAGTTGACGTCAACCCAAATGCTAGATGAAAAATACTGTATATATATATATAATAATGACAGATCAATAAAAAAACCAATTAGGGTAGGCTGTGAAATTGAATTATTTTGAATTGGTACTTTAGCCACATCCACAGAATGACATTTCTGACATGAAAATTTAAAACTGAACGCTCTTGTCAAATTTTTTAAGTTTTTTATTTGGTGAAAAAATTTAAAGTTTGAAAAAATAGTATTCACTACACAACAAAAAGCGAAAGCTATTGAATGTTTCTTTCGAACCGGCGTAAGAATAAATGGAGAGTGGCAATATTCACTTCATAACTGCATGACTGATTTTCGTGAAGAATACCCCGATTTAGTGTTCAATTACAATTATTTTCGCGACGTTGTAACTAAATCTGTGCAGTTATTTAGAGAAAGTGGTAGTGTCGCTCGTAAAAGTGGAAGTGGACCGCCGCTTAGACGAACAGAAGCAACGATTGAATTACAAACGTTATAAAATGTCATTCTGTGGATGTGGCTAAAGTACCAATTCAAAATAATTCAATTTCACAGCCTACCCTATTTGGTTTTTTTATTGATCTGTTGTTATTATAAGAAATTATTTAGAAAAGTCCGAGGAAAAATCTGAGATAGCCTTGGAACTCTTAGTTGCTATTTTGTTTATGAAACAGTGGATAATTCAAGGCTGTTTTGGTTTTGCAATTTTTAGACCTAAATATTTTATTTCATGGCCTTTTTGATTAATTAAAAAATAAGTTTGCTTTCCTCTCTCGATTACGTTAGAACAAATTCATACTTTCCATCTGAATTTTGTATTTCAAGTCATTTTTGATGTGGTTAATTACCTCAAATACAACTGAAATAGTTTGATTAACAGAATAAATATTTGAAAATCCGTCCCAAAAATGAACATAAGTTTAAAATTCTAGGAACCCAATTTTAATATAATAAACTTCTAGTCTAACTTCAACCGACCAGTAGGTATAATATAAACCCATACCTGAGCCTAACATACCATAAAAATCTTAGAACTTACCTTGTTTTATAATTCTTTATCTTGATTTGGTTAATTTCTAGACGATCACGTAAGTGTGGGCACAGCATATGTTCCAGAAAGATTTATTGCTGTTATTTTAAAACATTTTCTTTAACGACTGTAATAGGTTGTCCTTGCATTGTCTCGTTTATATTTATTATCAAATTAATGTTAGAGACATATTCAGCCTTTATAATTGACCCCCATCATGACAGTTGCGAAAAGATCAAAGGCTGGTAACGTTTTGTATACCTACACCTGCGTCGTTTATTTATTAACGCCTCATCCTTATCAAGATTGAAAATCTGTCGAAATAGTTAACAGCGGAGGCGAGATGTTTTTTTTTAACTTTTGTACGAGATTATTTGTGGTTAATTTCCCATTTAGTCAAATAAAAACACGAATAAGTTTTTATATCAATATTTAATTCATAAAATTATTTTACATGTACACACGACACTTTTACATTCTCTACTTTAATACAGTTGAGTTTAGGTACCAGTATTTAAAAAATAAATAGTGCCTAAATGAGTTTTATTATTTTAAATTGCGTTTATAATTTTGATTCACCAACTACAAGAAATCCTAAATTATAACTCGAGTGAATGAGAGAGAATTTTAAATGTTGGTACAAAAACAAATATAATATTACATTACTTACAAGCATGATACTGACAAAATTGCAAATATTTTTCTGTATTTACATTAAAGTTGAATCTTTTTTTTAAACAATAATCTCAAAGTATTCGGTTTTACAAACAGAATCTTTTAACAACCGATAAAACCTACGATTATTTATGTCAATAACATTTCAGTGATTTTTATGCACTAAAAACCTGAAAAGGTTTGTTTTTACTTTTGAAAAATAATAAATTACGTCTTAAATGATATGTTAAATAAAATTCGCGAAAAATTTTCGTTGTTAAAATACAGTGTTCTGATAGTGCATAAAAATCTGTGATATTCTTTGGCAGACGTATAAATTATTTTGAAAACCTAATATACAAGACGACAGTATTATATACAATTTACAATCGAAATAAAGCACAAAATTATATATACACATGTTTTTATATTATTGTATACACGGAGGCGTATGTACATTTGTTTCTAACTTTAAAATAACAAAGGAACATGTAAATAATCATGATTTCCAGTTTATCTATGTTTATTTCAACTAAACAAAATGTCCAAAATATTGTCTAAAAAATGGCATGTGTTAGTTACACTATGAGGAAAAACAAAAAACAATAACTAAAACTATTTTGAGCACCATAGAAATATATTTCTAACCAATTAAAAATTTATATTGCAATCCCAGCTTTACGTTCTGTTAACACTGTTGTAATAAAAGCTCATTTTAATATTGCCCACGTTGGGATTAAAACAAGGAATACTTGTTCTTATTTTTTGAAAATTTTCTACAAGGAAATTAAGGTTGACCTTTGAAAGTACAGTTACGGAGTCTAAGTAACCACCGCAAAAGCAAAGCCAACTCAGATTTTCCAATTATACTTCCTCATGAAAATTTATTTCCGAAATGTCCAGAATACCAAAGCGATTGCGGTTTTCACGAGCCTTATAGTTAGATTTTTTCCCATTGAATATGGAAGTCTTTAATACGATAGTGTTAATAGAACAAGTCCAATTTAAGCCATATAAATTTGCGAGCGATTATTTGTAAGTTTGTTATACAGGGCGATTTTTCTTTATCAAGAGAACCATGACCAAAATTTTGTCTGAGGAAAACACAAACAAATCAAGTTATTAAGCTGCTAGCAATGCGTCATGGCACTCTTGATTAAAAAAAAAACTTACTTTACGATTCCCTCTCCTTTATTTTTTGTTCAAATTTACTTTGTTGCGCAGGTGAGCTTGCGAGAGATTTGAACAGAAAACAAACCCTGCTTCGAACCCCAAAAATTAAAATATCTACCCAGTGTTTTTGAAGTTGAGTACGGTTTCTTTTTAAGTTAAATTTACTACTATATGGCAATGAATTAACTTATTTATTTAATCACATTATCACTCACTATTTCTCCGCGTCTTCGTTTTGTTTAACATCGAGTCCGTTCACCATTTTCTCTATGCTTTTTAAATCACTCGGAGAACTAGTAACGTCCGCTTTAGGTGACGAAGTACTGGGTCTAACAGGAGGCGATATGGAACTTTGTCGAACCTTCCCCGATGGTGAATTGCTTAAACTTCTCGTATGCGAACTCGGCGTAACAGTTTCAAAAGCACTCCCTAATGGTGAACTAGTTACTCCTGAGGTGGAATTAGGCAAAGTATAAGGAGCGAACCTGTGTCCACCTTTCAGGTGATTGTGGAGAGGCGACGTGGGTGACAAATGGTGAGCCGTATGTCCGGGATGTGCTAAATTCGAATAGTGCGAAAATAAAGCGGGGTGTTGTGCGGCCAGTGCGAGTTGAGCATTGAAAAGTAAACTAGGATTCATACTCGGACTGTGCGCCCCCGTAAATAAACTTAGAGGTGGTGCGAAGTGTGGCCCACCGGCTCCTGGATATAATCCGTGAGGATAGAGGTAAGGCAACAAGTGGGGCGGTGGATGTATCGGAGGACCCACGCTTATGTTGGGCGAAGGATATTCACCGGAAGGATTCGAAGGACCTGGTGCCTCTTTTGGCGACGAAGCACCTGGTCGAAAAGCCGTACTTGCTGGTGATTCTGAACAACTTGATTCTGATCCCGAGTCTTCGTGCAGACGTCTTCTGATGATGTCATCGTCTTGACCTATAACAATTTTTATGTTTTTACTATTGGGGTTGGGATTCCTTTGCTTATTTCTCTGACGCCATTTTTGATCCACTAAGTTCATTTATCATGAGCATGAGACAAAAAACCGCATTTAAAGCATTCCATTGTTTTCATTCAATAACGAGTTTTGCTTAAAACGTAAAATTGCGTAAAATTAGAAAATGAACGTTTTATTGCCAGACTTTGGTAATTAAAAATCAGCTCAAAATATTAAAAGGGACTTACTTGAATGGTTTACAGATGTTGACACAGGAGTAGAAGGATGAAGTGATGGTCTTGGGCTCTCTGAGGTTCCCACAACGTCCAGTTCCGAGTCATCAGTTTTTGACACCGTGCTGCTGTCCGCTGACATCCTCGCAGGTAAGGGATGAGAGATTTTATCCGAATCTGAACCGTGCCTTGCCGCTAACATAGCTTGCCTGTAACAAAACCAGAACTCATCTCTCAGCAACATTCTATCTAACTAAACGAATTTAAACGGCTAGAAAATAAAAACCTTTCATCATAGTTTACTTGAAGCTTTAAAATGCTTGTATGCACCTATGTAATTAACGGATTTGCTAATTTTTTTGCTTATGTGAAAAGTATTGTTGAGTTTTAGAAAATTTGGTCTAAAAGTTTACGTAACAAATTATCTCATTGAAAGTTTCAGAATATATTTAAACCGTAATGTATGTATATCACTTACTGTAAATGCAAATTAAAAGAAGACCCCTAATCTGCACCCTTTAGTTTTGACCTTATACAAATGCCAACTTTAATTTGATACTGTTGCCAGCATTGTCACCCCTAAAAGTGATCTTTATTTTGTGGTTCCTTTCATTTAAACCTAAATTTCCTTCGGCGAAGTCAGTATAAGTTCTAAAATCGTCTGTAGATTACAATGTGGTCGTTGCATATTTTACCCTAACGGGATAAAAATGCAAAGCTGAAAATTGTTAGCGAAGTGATGGATGAGGGTGCCTTTTACTTGGGCACAAAATTAAAAGGTTTGCATAATGAAAGGTTGTTGCGGCCTTCGCTATATACAAACTTTTGAAGTTTGCTCCGGTTTTTCGATCTGCAATTTTAACGCCGCGCAAATTATTTGAATTATAATCTTACAACTCGCTAAGCTTTTTACGACAATTAAAAAACCGCATGCCCTGTGGCAAATTTCGGAACGATTAAGCCCGAACGATTTTATTGAAACTTTTCAATAGATGTTTCCGTTTACTGCGGTCAGTATTCTATTGTCGCTAAAAGGAAGTGAGAAATGTATTCGGAAGGGTGCGAAATGCGAAAGGGTCAGGGTTCCTATAACAAAGGGTAAACTGTGGCAAATTATAACAGAGTTTAATTGACTTGCTGGGGTGATAATTATAGACTGTAACCTTTTAAGGCTCTTCGACGTGTCTACACTCTGAAAATTATTGCACCGTATAGAAAACGTCTTCACCACTTAATCGAAAACTGTAAATTAGATAAAATGATAAAATTATAAGGCGTGCGTTATAATTTATGTTGCTAATTTTACTCACAGTTAAACAGTTAAACAGTGCTTCACAACAGTTTACTTCCATTATTATTAGGTTTATATCTTCCAAACTGAAAAAGTTTTAATTTAGAACTTTTTGAAGCAGAAGAATATTCTGAAATATTTTAAACAAAGGAATTAGTTGAACTTGTATGTTATGGAAAGATTAAAATTTAGACCGTACTGTATGGATTTAAGAACTTCTGGTAAAAAAATAGAAGCATACGTGAGCTCATACCATTAATTAACTTTATCTCCATATAGAGTTGGTTACCTTACTGAATTTTTTACAACACCCTTCTTATGAAGACTAATCGCTTTTTAAGAATAAACCTGATTTTCAAAATTAACGGAAATCTCAGTTTTGCAATACCCTTTGATTTTTTTAAACAAATTTATTTGCTATGACAAATAAAAGATGTTTATTTAATTAAATCATCATTGACATGAAGCAGATCCCCGCATACCAATCTTTTTTTCTGAATTTCTTAAGAAGCAAAGGCTTGAATTTACCCTTAAAACTTTTCCATCCTTATTTTATTTTTAGTTGAATTAAATGAATTCCTAATTATACCAAGAACATACAAAAAGATAACAATATGAATCCTAGACAGTCGAGGGGCTTAAATATTTAATTAATATAACTGGTACATCACTGCGGCCAGTTTTTGTTTTCTTGAAGGTTCTTAGAAGAATATTTAATTGCTCGTGCCGGTTTTGGTAACCATTCAGACATTCTCAGAAATATCAGGAATTATTAAATGATAATGATAGTTTCTAAATAAAGGCCTCTTTGAAATAATGGAATAATTTATAAAGAGCTTGAAAGATTGTTTAATTTTTTTTTCTTTTTAAGGTGAAAAAATATTTATTAACGATTGCTGCATTCTTTTTCTTCTTTCCTATTTACTTCTCCTCTGCCTCATCCTCCCTGTCTCGTTTTTGTAACTCCGCTGGTTTATATGGTTTTTCATAAATTTGTTGTTGATTGCATTAAACTTCAGCATAAATGAGAAAATATCACAGTGAACCGTTGAAAATCGGCAGAATTTCAAAATAAACAAAAGACCAAATGACCACTGAAAACGTAACCCTAACCTCGTATTTCCCAGTTATTAAAATGGGAGAATTGTTAAGTTAATCTGTGCAACTTACTTTTTCTCTCGTTTTCCTGCCCCTGTATCCCTGAAGCCTTTCGCAAAAGGGTTATTGTCGATTTTTAGCTGTGTTATCTGCAACAAAACACATTTTTTGTTATTTAAATCAAACTTACAATGTTGTATCTATCTTAATTGAAACGACGAATCTCCGCTGCATAAAAATTTGTCTGCTGATATTATTGTAACTTCCAACAATTTCTAGACTTAATAAATTCAACATCAGAACATATAAATACGATAAGACGTGGGCCATTCGGATGCACAATATTAATTATGGCTTGGTGTGTGTTCCGCTTGATACTTTTGATGTTAATAAGCGACAGGAAGCTTAAAAAGCCGTTCCATTTTTATGAGAAATTCGTCTGATTGCTTCAGATTTCGAAGAAATCCCTTCGAACTCTTTTATGCGTTTTCTTTTACGTCTTCTTTAATTATAATGCCGATAGTTCCCTGAAACGTTTTTATTAATTTGGAGTAAACAAATTCTTTCTCCTTCGACTAACTTCGATAAACAATTGGCAGAATCTGTATGAAATGTCTTGGGGAGGTTTGTTGAAATATTGCACGTACGTATGTAATGCATAATAAACGTCTACTCACCGCCTACTTGATTGCTTATAATAATGATTTCTTTATTATGTTGAAAGTGCGTTATTACATATTAATCGATTTATAAACGATTGTGTTATTTTTCAGTGTTTTAATTAAGTAGTTGTAATTATATTAAACTACGATAATTACTTAATAGTTGGTTTATAATTATGGTATAGTATTTCCGCGTAAAAAAACTTGATTTTCAACTAGTGTCTTTTAGACAAATGTCACCTATGCTCTTAACAGTCGTTAATCATAGGAATGTGTTAGCAATTACTTCCAAGTAATCCATAATAAATAATACAATAAATCAAACTGATATAGTTATAATGGGCGTTGTTTTATCTGAAGTTTTTTTTAATTGTGTTTCCAATTTATATTAAATACGACACAACTATATATGGTGAAATTTAATACTTTTTTACGGCTTCGTTGTAAACAAGCAATGCTAAACGTATTCTTATGTTACTGAAATCGTATACTTCGCACCGATTCGAAAAGGAAGTCGCAGTAGCACTTTCAAGTAAGATTTAGGCAAAAACGTAATTAACTATGTACTTACTTTTTCGTTCTGATATGCAGTTACGGCTATAAATTCTGTCTCCTTAAAAACGTACGTCCTGAACGTTGAATAGGGAAGTTTCAGGATGTCGTTTGCCCTTACCAGATGAAACCTAGGTTGGTACTTGTGCATCGAGTTCAATATCGTCTGAAAAAGGAATAAAGGATTACTTTCAGTTACGTTTTCTGGATGATTTAAACAGAAAAGCAAAGCAATAGCAAACTTAATAATTAAAAAAACCGCAATAACTGTAAAAATAATTCCTTAAAAATTAATTACTTTAGGTACGTTTAAGTGTAAGTTACAAGTTTAGTAGACTCTAACTCGAAAATCTCTAATTATTTTAGTAACCTTAAATACGAATGGAGTCATCCTCAGTTGGCTATAGAATTAAAACTCATGGCGTAGCTAGATTCAGCAAATGTCATCAACATACAAAACAAATAACACATAACCTCAAATTTTAGTGACTTTTGATTTCATAACCTTCTGAAGATGCCTTTAATTTGGATCACCAAAAATGCATAAATTTTTATAATTTTCATTCATTATACGTAAAACAATAATCACTAAGCGGTTTAATAAACAAAATTAAAGGAAAACATTGTACTTTATCGCACGGTGTTAATAATAAAATTGAAGATTCTGTAAGCTGTAGAGAAGCTGAGCTATAAAAGTAGTAGAATTTGTGTATTAGTGAGAGCCAGGGACCTCATTTTCGTCGAAAACTCGTAAAGATAAAACTGATTTTATTTTCTTCAGTATCTAGTTCAGACATCTGGTTTATGTGCTACTGGTTTTACTCCTTTGCATTGTAAATATGCGCTATTTGTTAATTCGAATGGTTTTAAGAGTCCTTTTTTTCTTCTATACCGACCAGAAAAACTTGAATTAACTGCTTATATTAAGATCTGTTTTAAGGAGGAAGTTAGTGTAACACGTGCATTTTTATTCATTAGGTTTTTCTGTTAATAATTTATTTAATTCGTTTTTCGGGAACGATAAAAATTCTAACAAATTTAACAGTCTTAATTAAATGATTAGGCGGTAATATTTACCAGTACTATACACCTGCATGAAATTTTAATAAGTTGCTTCTGTTTTTTACCAAGTTTGATGTTTTATTTATTTAATATTAATAAAGTATGTTGCATAAGTTTGTTAATTTGGGTTTTTTTGCACTCATGAAAAATTACGAAATTAATCCAAGTCAAAATAAACGTTTAAAAAAATTTTAATTGCTTTAGAAGAAACAGTTTACATATACAATATTTAAACTTAAAAACGAACTACGGGGAAGAATGAAATGGAAGAAAGAGAAGAGGTTAAAGAATATAGATGAAGCCGATCTGGGTCCACGACAGTTGAACGCGAGCAGTTGGGCGCGGCTATTTGAACGCAGTTATTTGAACGCGAGGACTTTTGAACGCGGGACTTTTGAACGCAGGGACTTTTGAACGCAGAGACGTTTGAACGCAGCGACGTTTGAACGCCAGTGAATCCTGATTTTTTGTACAAACATTGGCAATTATTTTACATGTAAACCCAGACCTGCAACCTAACCTAAGCCAGTTCTAGCCTATCCCAAACCTCTAACCTAACCCATACCTAACCTAACCCAGACCTAACCTAACCCAGACTTAACCTAACCCGGACCCCTAACATAACCCAGACCAAAACTAACCCAGACCTAACCTAACCCAGCCCCTTAACTTAACCCAGACCTAACCTAACCCAGACCCCTAACCTAACCCAGACCAAACCTAACGTGTCTGCGTTCAAACGTCTCTGCGTTCAAAAGTCCCTGCGTTCAAAAGTTTTGCGTTCAAACGATCGCGTTCAACCGCTCGCGTTCAACTCGCCGCGTTCAAATGTCCTGCTCCCAGCCGATCTACACAGTTAATAAAACAGTCCGTTTCAAATCTCATTTATTGAATAAATCAGGATTACATGTTTAAAATAGTTTAGTTACAAACATTTTTTTCTTCTCCTTCTTCTTTCAGCGATGCAAAGTAGCACTCAGGCTCTAGGCCCATAGTGCATCCGCCGCAAATTAAGGGATGCCTTCATACAAGCCCAAAGGCTTGTCCATAAAGACGCTCCCTCATGAGATGAATGGAAGTTTCATCTGCTTCGTTGCAGAATCTGCAACTTGGGTCCTCATCAGATGCATGTCTTTTAAAGAGGCCGTAGCCCGTAAGGAGGCCTGTGATTATCCTGAGGTGCTTCCTACTGAACCTAAGAAGTTGTTTTGATCTGGATTTTGAAGGTCCGTGAATGAGTAGCTTCGCTTTTCTCAACCCAATCAGGGCGCGAAGCTCATTATGAGATTAGCTCAGAGTGAGTCCAGTCCCTAACCGTTTCCTGGTAGGCCGAGGGCCGGTTCAGGGCCTAAAAAAGGTTCTGAGGAGCTCTCCTTAGCCAGGGGGTCGGCATCATCGTTGCTTGCAATGTTACTGCGATCGGATATCCAGATTAGACTTTCCATGGCCACTCGACATTCCTTGGTCAGTTTTTATTTGTTTTTTATAGAACTCAAAGCTTCGAGTGCGGCTTTACTGTTGGAGCATATAGATATGCCTGTTTTGATATCCTCTGGCGAGGCACAGACTAAGATTGTAAAGATCTTAGTCTTGAAAACGGTAGGAGAGAGACAATCTCATTCTAGATTGGTCGCCGTAAGTTTTCGGTCCATCTGGAAACCAACAGTAGAGCAGTCGTCAGCATTCGACCCTTGCAGGGATAGTTATCTCATAATTTCTGGTGAAGGAATAGCAGGGAGACGCTACATCGCTGTGAGCGCTAAGCAGCGTGCCAGACTCTATCAAATGAGACAGAATGTGTAATTTAGACTTGTTCATATTATTTATTATTTCATCGTTCCTTCTACTTCTTTATCTTTTTTCTTTTCATACCCTTCCTTGTTTTTCGTTTCTGTCTTCATCTTCCTCGTCATTCTAATTTGACATGGAATTTATTTCATCTTTAGCGTTCGATCAATCTTTTTGATGTTCTAAAATTCCATTTTTTGTTTTGTTTTATCCATTGGCTTCCTTTGTTTTTTCATTTTCTTCCCTGGTTTACGTTTATTTCCATACTCCTTTTGACTTCTTGTTTCCATTACTTTCACTTCCATTTTACATAAAATGTACGATACTTAATTTGATTACTTATCTCATTTTTTCTTTTGCCTTTGGTAACGTTTATCTTGTGTTCCCATTCATTTTCTTTATTTTTTCCATTGTTTATTACAGATCTTTTATTCCGTTTCTTTGTGATTCTTTCACTCCCCTTTTGCAAAACAGGCAAATCTTCTCTTGCCTTTTTAACATTTTTTGTTCGTTTGTTTTTATTAACTTTCGTTTTGCATGTTTTTTATTTATTTGCTAGGCGAGATTTAGAATTTGCGAGTTGGAGATTGCAATGTGCGTTGACTGCTATGGTAATTGTTTTTTCTTTGTTTCTCATTTGTTTATTTTGATGATACAGGTAGTGTGATTCATTTTTGGTAGAGGTTTTCAGTCGAGTAAGAATCACTCTTGACACCAGATTGATTTACAGATTTCATCTACAAACTGTAACAAACAAAGCTATCCGGACTTTCTTTGCCTGTAAGCAAATGTTTGTGAAAACGTGGCGGCTAAAGCCAAGCATGGTTCACTGGTTCTATACAATGCACCTCGGGTATGGTGGCATAAAACCCGTAAGATAGAGAACAGAATAACGCTGAGCAGGCTACAACGCTTAACATATTTGGGTATTACGGGAGTAATGTCCAAATCTCCGACAGCGGCGTTGGAAACTCTACTAACTAAACCTGTCCCCTCTGTACCTTGTGCTAAAGCTTGAAGCGAGATTAGGGGCATATCGGCTTAAATCGAATGGATTCGGGAGATATACCGGTATTGTCGGTAGCCAGACCGAAATCTTTAAATAAATAGAGGGAAACTATATCCTTAAGATGCAGTCAGATAAAATTATACCGACCTTTGACTTCAGAAACCCATTCAGGGTGATCATACCGGAGCAAAGGAAATGTGTATACTTAATACACATACAACGGAACCAGAGAAGGCATTCTCAAACTGAAACAGGGTAGGTACAGCGTTAGCTTGAACCTGGACAGCCTAGCCACTATGTTCAAAGTTGAAATAATAATGCTCAAATCATGCTGCGGAAGTCCTATCCTACATCATGACAGATAACCAAGCTGCACATTTTTAGCTCCAAACTAGTATTGGAGTGCCATGACAATCTCATACAATTGGCCCAAGACAACAGGGTTACACTTGATGTAGGTGCCAGAACAAATTGGCAAAATCTGCAAGCAATAAAAGCCACCTTGTGGAATAGCATATGCTGTTGCGGGGGAGCAAATCAGAGAGTGGCTAAGGACAACACATCGTGAGTACTGGGATAATTGTTCAGGTACGAGATACTCAAAATGTCTCATCCAGCGTTCACCCAACAATGGCAAAACTATTTATAAGTCTCGATAGAGCGAGAATAAAACAGCTGGCAGAACTCCTGGCATCTGAAGAGTGTAATAAAATTTGCAAACGCCATGAAGAGACGCCTCTACATTGGCTCTGCTACCTCAATGGACTAAACAATCCCAGGATAAAATGCTTTGGATAATCGGAACTCGAACCTCAATTATTAAATCACGTTTCTCTAGATATGGTCCTGTGTTTCTTTAAAGAACCAGGCTTACCTATGTAAGGCAAACACATTGGGGAGCACAATAGCCTCTTAGGCCGCGGTGCAAGGGATACTCAGCACCTACCCCAAGAAAAAAAGGGATTGCCTTTTCATTGTAGAGTATTATTCAAATGTTTTTCTTTTTTTGTATCTCTTTTCTTTTTTCCGTCTTATTTCGCCTTTCCTTCTTATTCTTCTTATTTGTTTTACTCTTTCGATGGAAGTTTATCAGCTGCACTACAGGTTTAATTGACTTTTAAATCCTACATTGTTTATACTTGCTGTACTTAAGCCTCCTTAAATCAGCCATATTTTACCTTAAATCCCATATACTACGCTTTGGAATCGCAGAATGTTCCTTATTGTTTTTTTTTTAGTTTTCAGCATTTCATTATAATGGGAACCCTATTTTTTCTTAATTTCAAGTTTATGAAATTGTGAATCCAATTTTAACCCTCCAATTTTTTTCAAATCATCAATGTTTCAATAAAGTAACTTAAAATGATGTTCGGTTTCCGAATGGGAAAGAAACAGTTTTTTAAATGTTACGTTAATATCTGAAACAGTAAACCGTTACCGCAAGATATCTAATCTATAAACATGGACAGGTGAGCATTCTGTTATTATTCATGCACATTTAAACATACGATAAAGCCTTTAATTTCGGTATAAACGCGCTACTATCGGAATATAATTAATCCTAAAAGGTATTTAGGTTCATCGAATGGACATGACACAGGAGTCTTAAACAAGTCGTGGTTATTGACTAATGAAAGTATGAACGCTGTTAAAACTACGATATTCTATAAACTGGTTTGGTTTCCTCCAATGGATGATTTGTGTACGTATGTAGTCCGACCCTGTGTGGTCTTAGTTGGACTCCTGGTCGCACACGATGCCGTTGCATTTAAATATCACAGATACAAGGTCGAGATACTTGTCCGCCATTGATGTTATCGTGCCACCGCTTGGGTAACTGGACGTATATACAAGCTTTCGATATCCTTGTATAATTTAAATTAAAAAAAAGAACGCCGCTGATAGTCTTAATAACCCACGGAAAAAATCATCAAAATTAGGCCGTGCCAGACAAGACCGACGAATCAAAGAACCAGTCAAAAACGAACAGCTCAAAGTAATCGCAAAATAGATATAAATATCTAATAGTAGTAGGTACAACAGTTTATTTGATTTATACAGAAATCTTTCATCTCCACGCTTGCTTGGATTTTATATTCACACATAAATGGAAACTTGCGACTATCAGTCTTTAAAATACGAAGGTTCGTGCTCGCTTGTATGCTAGATTTAGAAAAGGATAGAGTTTGAGGGTTTTACAAACGTGTTTAACATATTCCACGGGATCATATTTTGATTTGTAAATTTTCTGGGATTGTATATTTATAAACGTATATGGGCATACAAACGGATTAAAAAATACCGCCTTTTACATTTACAAATAATTACAGTCAACTTGTTCTGGTTTTAAAATGTGTGTGTTATATCGTGGCGTTTAAAATTTCAATTGGAGCAGGTTATTGAATATTTGGGTATTTATAGAATCAGCTCCATATTGCCCATTTTAACTCGTGTTTCTTCTTTATAAGGCAAAACTACAAACGCCAGATTTAATAGGAATTTAACTGCTGTGAGAAACGTTTCCCAAAGTGACGAATTAATTTAAAATTTTACAGTAATGTTGATGTGATGAGCTAAGATCGCTTAAAAAAAAATTATTAAACTTTAATGAGACGTTATCAATGATTTCCTTGTCCAATTTTTGTAGATAATTTTTATCATCAATTTTATTCTTAAATAATTTATTTAACCTCAAGTAAGCCATGCTTCGAAGGCTGTCAACTGTCATAAGGACATTTTGAGTTTACATTATTAAGTCTTCCCATTGACCATCAAAGTTTAATAATTAAGACGGTTAATACTGAACAGTTAATGCTAAACAATTGTTTTAATCACTAATCTTTTATGGAAAACATGGAATGTAAACGTGTAAACCAACATCCACGAAAATTCAATGACATAACCTCACAATCTCACTGTGGGACAGTGCCAGTGACAACGCCATTTGTTTTGATTTGGAAAACCATGGTCTTTTACTGATCGTCTGTTATCTTACAAAACTTGCAAGTCCCTCATGTGTTGTGTTTTTTAAGTTATCTACCTATCTATAAAGGAAAACTCGAAGAGCTTCAAAGAAATTTATTTTTCTACATATCATCTACCATCTACACTAATACACTTAGTCCAGCGTTTCTCGAGTTGTTTCATTCCATCAAAACAAAATTCTTTTGTTTGCGCCTCAAAATTTGACGCAACAGCGGCTTTTAACTCGTCATTTGAGGACAATTTTTCTTTAGATGTTTGAACAAAAAGAAGTCACAGGGCGCTAAATCAGGGCTATAGGGTGGATGTTGTAACTCGGTGAATCCACAGCTTTCGATAATGCCTAACCTGTGCAAGCCTTGTGGGTCCTGCAGTTGCCGTTTTGGTTCTCCATGAATTCGGACGATTTTCTCTAATGACCAGCTTCAGGTTTTGGATCGTCCTTCGGTATAAACCTCTCCATTAATAGTGGACCCTTTTTCCATATATTCAATAAGCAGAATTCCCTTTCAGTCCCAACAAACAGTCGCCATCAACTTTCCAGAAGGCGACGGAGTTTTCGCCTTCTTTGGAGGTGGAGAGCCCTTATGTACCCATTGAATCGACTCCAGCTTCGTGGGAGGATCCCAATGGAACACCCAAGTCTCGTCGCCTATGGCAATTCGTGAAAAATAACTTTCATCGCTCTCTAAAGTGGAAAAATTTTCTTGAGAAATTTCTTTTCTCGCCAGTTTCTGCTCTGGTGTAAGGAGTTTGATCCATCGTGCAGAAACTTTTTCATCACTAAATCTTCGTGCACAATCTTGAAAACTGTAGTTTTGAATACTCCAGCTTCTTTAATAAGCACTTCGTCAATCTAATAGCAACAAATCTTCAACCAACCTGATGGTTTCCTCAATTCTGGCCTCAGCCGGTCTTCTTAATCTAGGGTCATCCTCAATTGAGTCTCGGCCCTATCGAAACTGTTTGCATCACAAATTTTCGTCAAAGTACTTAGAACAGCGACAAGCAATTTTTTTGTCTGACGTCATTTTCATGGTTAGGTAGATAACTTTAAAGACACCCTTGTATCTAATGAATTTCGTTTTAAATATTATTGTAGGACATTGTTTTAAATTTTCACTGCTAATTTGATCTTTTATCAAACCATTAAGGGCATTAGGGTACTTTTACCGAGTACATCTGGCCGTAATCATTTCAATTTAATGACTTTTTTTATATGCAACGCCAAAGCTCTTATTTTCATTAAAAGGTACGTCCGTGACATTTCAGTGCGTTAATTTCCGCCAGATCGGTTCGTGTGAATTTGATAAAATTATTAAGAAATAGTTTCTAAAACTGGCAATCGTACATAAATTATAAAAAAGTAGAAACTAATCATTCAAAAAGTTTCGTCTGGTTGTCACGCAGTTTGCCGGCTGATATTCCTGTCACCAAAGCGCACCGAAGTGGCGGAGATAACCCGCAGTGCCTAATTAACAACCTGGTACATACCAAATGGCATCGACTCCAGTTCCGCTGACAGGTGTTTTTGAACTTTCCGACCGACTACTTGCGTACAACTTATTAAATTAATAAGAATTTGCATAATTAATTAAAACTAACACGTAACCATGTACGCTTAGAGAATTTCGTGAAACGTTCACATCGCTCTTTTCACAAAGTTCTTCTTCCTAACATTTGTTAAACATCTCTTTGCTTAAATAATTAGGAGAACATTATAACAATGAGTTTTGGTTAGGTTAGTTAGCTCGTTTACAGATCGGCGAGTTCCTACACCAAACAGAGAAAGCCTTTGGAAAAGGACAGGAAATAACGAATGTATAAAAAGAAATATAACCGAGGTAATACCTCCTTGAATTTCTTTAATTAATTCATATTTATGATATGTAAAGGTGATAGGTTGTTTATCTTATAGAAAAGGCGCTTGTTCGTTTTAATAAACTGTCAAAGTTTATTTGATGATGGTTAGATACGTATACATAAAACATATAAAGGTAGTAAAATATTAAATGAACTTTTGGTATTATTAACTAACTACACTTTTCTCACAGAAGCTAATATAACGAATTTAGGCGTGGGAAACCTGATTTTTTTACTTAATATGGAAGACCCCAATAATCAAATAACATTCGGCTTATCTGTTGTGGACCATATTGTGAATTCCGGCAGCTTAATTTTGTTACAAATTTTTTTTGTGCAAGATTAATTACAATTCCGCCAGTTTTGGAAGATTATAGACATTAAAGACCAAATTTGGTACGATATTAAATAATTAAAATTGGTCGGTCCTTCGAGACGGATGATATTAAGATTAAGTTTTAAGATTTCCTGTGAGGTTTTGTCATATCTTTAAAGTGTAGATAATCGTTCTTTATTGCCAATTCCGTAAGGATTTTGTCGGCTTAATAACCGATATAAATATCTTCAGAGGATTACCGTTGTTTATCACCGATTTTCCGTAACCTTTCGCTATAAAACCTGTGAAAATATTACAAAAAAAACTAAGAAATCAAATAATGAAGCCCTTTTTCTTGATTAAACAATTTTCATAAAACAGTTGTTTTCAGTAGCTCGAAGCACACTTCGATTATTCTACAGAAACTTTGATTTGTTAAAAATTAATGTCGCAATTTACCACTAGATGTCGCGAAATGTCATAAAATAATCCCATCACATCGAGTCAACAAGTATTTAAATTAATAAACTTCACTCGAGTGATTAAATAGCACTTGATTTTCATCTCGAGGATTAAGAAGAGGCTTAGAAAAATTTACGAGGTCTAAAATGAACTCTTTTCAAGCCACATACTCGAAACGTGGAATTTTAATAAAGTTAAGCTGTTAACGGTCGACATAAAGAAATGAAATGACGCAATTATGAAAAATTAAGTAAACATTTAAAAGTCTCACCTGTACGTCAGGTTGGCGTCGGATGACGGATTATTAAAATATATTTAAAAGATTCTGAGGCATGTGCTCTGCCGAAATGTGCACCCCCCCTGTTTTGAGCCGAGTATAAAATTTTTAAGACCTGCATAAATTCAGCGGCGTATTTGTAAAGGGTATATGATATTATTTATTATAATATTTAACGCCACATGGTGTGAGTATCAACGTATGAAAATAACTCTTACAAATAATTAGCGAGTCAGCGCGTCTCTCGGCCTGGTCATTTGGCGCAAAACATGCATAATTTTCACATTTGGATTCACAATCGCGCATCCTGTTGGCTTTCAAAAAGTGCCGCGCGGTAAATCTATCTTTTGCTGTCGCCACGAATTACCCTTGCTCTGTCTCATTTTCCTATTTATACACGTAGGAATTTTAAGTTTTTTTAATTTCGCAATTCTTTTCTTTTATACTCTTAGATGGATTGCTTTATTTTCTTTATCAAAGACGCCCGCTTTACTATTTCGCTCTTAGAAGAAATAATTCTATTTACATTATATTAAATTAAATCGCCGATAATTTTTCTTCAACACAAAATCGTTTATTAACTCAACAGAGTCGTTAATGACTTAACCTAAAAAAATGTGCTATTTCCAAAGTTGTTGATTTCGTTTTCAGGAATTCGTACGAGCGAGCATTTATTCCAATTATCCAGTAACCTAATTATAAATTAGCCTGCATGTAGCGAAGACAGGTAGTATTTAAGAATTACATAATACATTCCTCGATGTTTTAGGAATTTATAAAAACAGACCCGTATTTGTTTACTGGTCTTTGCAGGTGTGTGGTAATACTTAACACCGTTATTTAGAAAAATATGTTCTTTGTAATTAATATTTTTACTTCGTAATCAATGACTTTGCTCAGAATCCATTAAGGAAGCCTTTTTTCATGTTTGTTCCACAGAAATACGACTTCAAGAAAATGTAACGAATTATCAGAAATACTTGCACCGATCAACTTAATTTCCGTGTGGTAATAAACTGTAAACAAACAATAAGTAAACCTATCAAGTGATCAATGAAAATAGAGAACAAAATCATCCGTTCCAAGTAAACCATGGACTTCATTCATTTTTGTGTGTTAACCTTTGGGTAAACATTCTAACGCATGCTTTAATGCCCGATTTAATTGATTGCACCTTGCATTTACTGATGTATTAATTAAATTGACAGTTACTTTCAGAATATCTGCTTGAAATGTAAATTAACAGCGGCCATCTAAGGAAAAAACTTACTCATTTAATCATCGAATAAGGCAATTTAATTCTTAATTAATTATTCGATTAATCCATTGTTGGTTTATTAATCGAATGAGAAGTTATTTTATTAAGCATTTCACCAAATATTTACTAAAACGTTCTAGAACCAATAATTGATTATCGCAATTTATTGATAGCTTTGGATTGCTTTGCAGTGATTGATTTAATGTTGGTCCGAATTTTTCGATTAATCAAAAATCATTTCCAACCTCAGTTAGGTTAAAGTAGAGGTTTTCAGAATGTCCAATGAATATTTACATTATTAAACACCTTAGTTTTGCTGAAAAAGTAGATTTAGATATCAGTTCAGATAATTACTTCTCACATACATTGAGGACATCGATTGTCACAAAGTTTTGCATTTATGTACTATTCGTTACAGCCTTGAAATTTTATATCATTTAAGTACGTTCAAATTAAACTTTAACCAAGCAGCAGTTTTTTAACAATGCATAAATTACTGAGAATCGTTTTTGTACTTTTTGTCAACTGAATCGATTATACTGAAAATCTTTTTGTGAAGTATGGAAGCTTTGAAGATATCAAAGGATGCCAGTTGTAAACGTGTCCTACGTTTTAATTCGGATTCTTTTAAATTCTCTGAAAGGATTAGTATACAATAAAGTATGTCCAAATTTTTTTCAGCTCTTAAAGTACTTTCAGTTTTGTTATTAAATATAATGAACATTCCAACTCGGTAATTTACTGAGCAAAGCGTACAACAGAAGGCTAAAACATCATCCCGCCAACAAAACGGGCATTTCTAAGAAGCCAATCCTTTAAAAATAATAAAAAGCACCAGATTACGATATTATTTTGCTTTGCCCGAACATCAATGGCACCGCACGATATTATTTAACATTTCAACACCAGTTAAGTACTATATTATCACTCTTCTTGAATATATATGCGTTTGTGTTAAAAGGGCCAGCCGTTCAGTTCGTTATTCAGGTTACGAACACACGAAATTTTCCATGGCATGCTTGTACGGCTGAATTTGTTATCTGTACAGTAGCGTCGAGATACCTCAGTACCTTAATGTAAAACTGGTGTCTTTAGTTCGGAACTCTGCCGCTAGATAGCCACCCGTGCGATTTGAGATACCTACAGACCAGAATTTTAGTTTGTTAAGGATAGATGAACTTCCTTGATTACTCAGAATTTTCTTCTCCTTTTTAAAACTTTTACTTGAGTTTACTATATAGATCGAATTAGGAATTTTCTATGTGAATTTTTACGCACTTTACTTATACGAGTAGATAAGTGAGCACTGACGAAGGTAAAAAGTATTGATCTTGAAAAACGTGGCCAGTTTTTATCCAAGATTGCTTATTATTTATTTACAATTGCAAAATTCCGATTCTTCCATTCGATATTTTCTAAAATTTTGTTTATTTTCAGTGCCATTTGTTTCACAGTTTTTCCCGATTTCTATGCATTTGTTTGAAATTCCCAAAACCTCCTTAAATCCCCCACAATTTAAAGCACAAAATCTTTCACATTTTCTATTCACTAGATTATATTTGATCTTTATTAACTTTGAAGAAATCTTCCATTCTTATATTTAGTAGGTAGTTTTTAGTTTATTTATTGGCCATCAAAATCAGTTACTTTTTCTCATAGCTGTTCGTAAAGTTTTCCCAAACTATGGACATTATTTAAAAGTAATATTTAAGAAACTACGTGAAACGTTTACAGGGCACGCTATGCAATCAATTACATTTCAGAAATATTCTGAATTATAATTTATTTCCAATTTTTTGGTTAAACCCCGATTGTGAACATTTGACCCTTTTGTTTCTGAGAGTTTGCCATAATTGAGCTTATGACGTGCCAGATTTGAGATGCGAATTTTCTGGTAGAAAGTATTATCAGACAACGTTATTTTATTTAATTGAATTGGAATATTTCTTTTGAAAATACTATAACTTATCTAAGCTTAATTAGTAAGTCAAAACTACCGCCCAAAAAACAATAAAGTCATGACCAACTGCTATCCGAAAGAATTGCCGATAAGCTATGCATTTTCGTCCCTTTTCACACCTTAAGGGAAACCTCAGTCCATAGATTGTTTAATAATCAAAGTTCTCAGACCAATATGAATTTCAGTAATGAGAAGGCGTCGTTTAATTGAAATGGGGACAGTCTATTGTTAATTATGTGAGTAATAAAGGTTTAATATCGGTCAAGTATTTCCCAGAGTGTTTTTGTTTGATGTTCGGATCCTTGATTATCAGAAATTGGACTTTTTTGAAATAAATTAACTACTGCGGATGTCTTTGTATGGGGTGGTTATTATCTGATTCGCCAGGAAAATTTCGCAAAAATGAATATAAAAAAAGAAATAGTTATTTGCGCTCCAAGTTATGGTAAGTGAACTTTTTTATCCGAGGTGGTAATTTGTGGACCGAAGCGCAGCTGAGGTCCATAAAGCCACCGAGGATAAAAAAGAAACTTACCTACGCGTTGCGCATTACGTTTTTCTCACTACCACAAAATAAAATTCATTAATAATTTAACAAAAATTGTGACGTTTATATTTATGACAGTTTAACGGCGCTGTTGCTATGGTACAAACAAACTCATAAACGCAATTTCTGTTTTCAGTAACGAAAAGAATGAAATCAAACATTTTGTAAATACACCTTCATTTAACATTCAACGTTGTTCCAATTGTAAAATTAGTTTTAATATTAATAAATAAGCACGTATTCTCCATTATAACTATTTATTTTTTTTATATCCGTTATGGTGTAGCGTTATGGGGTACCATGCGCGGAAAATGACCTGGCGCGGTAAATCGTCTTTTTTGCCCTTAGATACAGTCTGTTTTTGTTCAACTAAATGTTTTAGTTTCCATTATTGTCGACTTTTTGACAATGAAATGTCAATTTACCAAGGTGGTAGTGAGAAAAAGTGATTTTCAGTACCTTTAAACCAGGACGAAAAAATCGCCTCAGACACATTTAAAACCTTCAATACCCCCTTTTGGTAACCCCTCAAGCGCATACGAAGCTAACTAACCACACCGGAAGTTCAGACATCGATCCTGCTCTTCTTGCTTCCGCTAATGCTACGTTCTAACGTTAGAGGTTAGCACAGCGTTATGTAAAACGTTTTTGTTTTCCTTACTGGATTACATACAAAGATTTTTGTTTATTATATCTTTGCTAAAATCGCGTTTGTTGCTTATACTACGTGAATTTGCTTTTGTACTTTGTATTTTCCGTAATTATTTTTGATTTTGTTATTATTTTTAGGGCACTCAAGCAGGAAACTTCCTTTTTGGCGTTAGCAAATCATGGCTGATTTTATTTAAATTAATCACTCTTTCGACGTTTAAATTCAATTTACAATTCGTTAATATAGAGGAAGTCCAAATGAAAAAAATTAGGTTAAACCACAGTGATTTATCAGAGCCAAGGTTGTCAGTATTGACCGGTGTAATAAGCAGAATGTGTAATAATGCTAATAATCAAATTAAGGGCTTAGCTTAAGTTTCGTGTAAACAAGAACGCCACGAAGTGTTGCTTACATGAAAATGATCTTGTATTTGCTAAAGGTAATGCCTATAAAATTTGCACTGCATGTGCAGGTGTTAATGTTGTTACCTTGTTACATTAAACAAGTTAACCCCGACAGTTACGTTTTAATTGAACGATCGATTAACTTCCTCATGGCCCTGGATCGTCCTTCCTTTACCGAAACTCAAATATCGAGTCACTCATACAAATTCTGAAAATTAAAAAAGATTGGCAATCCTCTATGATTTTTTGAATTGGGTGAATAGAAATTGGCCTTTTTTCAAACTAGGTACAAAAGCATAAGTTGTTGAAGCTACCTTGATTTGCGATTTGATGCGAAACATTAAAAAAATGCACCTTTCTTATATTTTCGATTACCTCAACATTTTACAATCAAACATCAAGAAAAACCTTTAAATCGGGTTTATTTTTATTTTTAGAAGTAAAATTTCTTAATTAATGCACGAAAAACAGCGCAAACTATTCCAAAAGAAACCCTATACATGTTGAGTAATTTTTTCGTTTTATTATACGTATTAAAAATATGAATATATAAGAAATCAGATAGGCGTCCATTTAGGAAACTAAACCACATGCTCTTGTTTTTTATAATATCATAATTACATTTTAAACGCTTTGCATGCCTGCCCGTAATAATCAAAAACGAAAAACATTCTATGTATTTAAACCTGTTAATATGGCGTTGTGAATAACACATAAAACTACCTTGCATAAAAAATGAAAATTGACCGTTATAGTCTTGTATTAATAATATGGAAAATAAATTGTTTGTATAAAAATTACTTATATCAAAAGCAAATTGCGGGAGGTTACAGAAGGTAATTATTGTTGTTATAAATAAATGCATTTTTGATAGTAAAGTACTTGCTGGTGAGTGTTGATTATAAAAGCTGTTGCCACGGTAGTAATTGCTTCCTATTAATAATACGGCCATGTGGTATTGCCTTTTTGTATCTTATTATTATTATTAAATTCGGAAAATCGAAAAGGTACATGCACTGGACAGGAAAAATCTGTAAATTTCTATTAGGAAATCATTTCCCCAATGAAAATAGCCAATATTCTGCAATCAAAAAACTTATAATTTATGAGGAAGCAGTGTATTTTGTATTACAGTCGATATCAATGTAAAACAAGACAGCAAACATGACAGCTGTAGATTTTAAGTTAGGCTTGTGATGTGTACCACACATAATGAAATGATACAAAGCAAATTAAAACTCTCTGCGCACCAAACTAGAATCTATAAAACAAAAATATTAAACTAAATAAACTATCGGAGAAGATAACAAGGGACGTACAAGTCGCGGTTAAAAAAATTTGTACTCAAAACAAACAGGAGGGAAATAGAAAGATGAGCAAAGAAACGAAAAAGCTCATGTAGAAAAAGAAATACGACAACAGGGATTTATAGAAGAATATCGAGAAAGTATCCAAAAACACGTATATCCTTTGATACGGTGGAATTGTGGACAATTGTTAAAGGTTTAAAAGATGACAGAATTGACTACCGCTTCACTAGTCTGATAAAAAAAAAACATATACCAAACCACTACCATGTATTCAAAAATTGACGATGAAAAAATTAAACTTGGCAGAAACGTAAGCGATGTCTCCGTTAGCACTAGAAAATGTTTTCAAAGAACTTGACTGGGAAGGAAGATGAATTAATATAGACGAAAATTTTTTAAACCATTTACGATTTGCTGGCGATATAGTTATTATAAGTACAGACGCAGAATAAGAAGTTAAAACAAATGATGGAAGAATTAAGGTAGATAGAGTTTCACAAAAATTAAGTCTAAGAATGAATCTCGCCAAAACAAAAGTAATGTCGAATAGTCAAATACAGTTTAACATACAACAGCACAATATAGAAAAAGTAGATGAATACATATATTGGAAAAGCAAATCTGGTTGCTGAGCTTACAAGAAGAATCAGGCTGGGTTTTGCAGCCTTCCAAACAATGCTCATGCATGATCCATGTGCTGACGTACGGAACGGAAACTATTGCATTTATCAAAAAGAGCATAAGAAAACGACCCAAAGAGCAATGCTTACAATAAAACTACGAGACAGAATATGGAACATCAATATTGGAAGAAGAACTAGGTTCAACAGACATGACACATAGGATAGCGAATAGTGGAATTGAGCAGGACACATAGCTCCAAAATCAAACGAAGATTGTTCAAATCGTGTCACTCTTTGGCGTATTGGAAGACCACAAAGCAGATGAGTGGATGACCTAACGAAAATTGCCCACAGAAACTGGTTGAGAATAGCTTAAGCCTTAAGGGCGGCCTATGTCCTACAGTGGACGGAGAGAAGCTGAAGAAATTTAACAGTTCAACTTCGTTGCAACAGTGATGTAAGGAAGATATGGGACGGATTCAAAGAACCTGGTTTAAAATTTTCGAACCGGGTTCCAACAACCGACGAACCAAACTTTGCAAATGGGGTGAAGACGAATCGTTTAGGTTCGTAAATTATCGTAGCGCGAATACCATCACCTGAACTTCTTTTTCTATGCTTATGTCCTGCAGTGGACGGAAAGAAGCTGAAGAAGAAGAAGAAGGCCACAGAAATAAATTTAACAGTTCAGCTTCGTTGCAACAGTGATGTAAGGAAGACATGGGGCGGATTTTAGCAAAGAACCTGGTTTAAAATTTTCGAACCGGGTTCCAACAATCGACGAACCAACCTTTGCAAATGATGTGAAGACGAATTGTTTAGGTTCGTAAATTACGTAGCGTAAACACCAACTTATTTTTCTATACATTCATTTTCTTTTGGCCATAATTTTGAAGCTATTTAAATTGTTTAAATGTAATATATATCTCACATTATATTTAACAATTTAGCACATGCTGAGTTATAAGCGAAAGATTTCGGTATATTGGGGCAACAATTTTTTGCAATATTTTTATGTATTCAAATATGACTAATCTAAGAAAGAATGAGACAACAACCATTTAACAGCTGTTTTTAATATTTGTTATTAAGTATTTTATCTTCATAATCAAACAAATACTTGAAAAATCCCTGGAATTCAACAAGCCCGCCTATATGTGCTTCGTAGATATGACCAAAGCGTTTGATCGAGTCCACCTAACAGATATTATTAAAATTATGCAAAATAAAGGAGTCAACCAAAAGCTAATTTAGCTGGTATGCAAAGTTACTCAACACTGCAGAACGAATATCAGACTAAATCAAATAATATCTGGCGAAGTACCAATAAACACTCTTAGTTCGTTTCTCTTCAACATGATAATGGGTGAGATAATCGAAAAACTACCCAGAACAGCGGGATATAAAATTGGCAATACCTATTTCCACGTTGATGATACGGTACTCATCTCTGACTCGGTAGACAACTTACATAGACCAAGGTATCTTAACTCTCCTAGGTAGGCTAGCTTACTGGGGTAATGAGAAGCGTGGCGAGGGACGCGTGCGGTCGGAGGGGAGGTACGGCTACGTCACAAGTGGAATCTGTCATCTGTCATCATTCGGTCAGAAAGTTTCTTAGAGAAACAACGTGCCGATAAACGCCGTTTTGGTTGTTTAGAGTGAAATAGGTAGAGTTTAATATTTTTGTAGTAATTTGCTGTACAAAAAGTCCGAGAAAAACAGAAAGGTAAATTTATTTATAGGGAGGTAACAGTAGGCGATTCACACATCTACAGCCCTTATTGTATTCAAATTTTCCAAAGTTAGCATTAATTTGACCAAAAACAATATAAAAGTAGACTTGATTATCTTTGATTTCCGACAAACGACACAACGGCTGAACGGGGTGCTTTCCACTTGTGACGTCACGCAGGCGACGTGCAAAATCTAGCCTACCTAGGAGAGTTAAGGTACCTTGACATAGACTACCTACTGCATGCTTTCAATCAAGAAGCTAAGCAACTAAATATGATTATTAATACTGACAAAACTAAATGTTTAGTGGCATCAAAAGAACCGACGAGATGCAAGCTGGAGGCTGATCACAAAATCATTGAACAGGTCAGCCATCAGTTTAGTTACCTTGGAGCAATAATAAAAAATGATGGAAACTTACAACAAGAAGTGAAAGAACAAATTATAAAGGCATCGCGTATATCAGAATGCCTAAGCGACATCATATGGAAAAATAAATATCTGAATAGTGAAATCAAAATAATAATATACAAGACTGCTGTTAGACCTGTCCTAACGTATGCAGCAGATACAAGACCAGACACATCGAAAACAACACAAATAAATGCGAACGATAGAAATTAGCATTTATAGAAAGACTCTGTATGATAGAATCAGAAGTGAAGAACTTCGAGAAATGAAAAAAATCCCAGATCTAGGCAAATGGGCCAGACAGAGAAGAAAGGAATGGAGCAGGCACATAGATAGAATGGAGGATAACAGATTATCAAAGAATGTAAAACTTAATAAACCGATGGGGAAAAGAACGCGAGGCAGACCCCCGAAACGCTGGAAAGAATGCTGGACTTCAACGTCAGAGGATGCTTAATAGAACACACAGGCAGTTAGCCTACCAATATGGATTATCCATATGTGAAAGAAAGAAGAAGAAGAAGTATTTTATATACATTTTCATTCTGCCATTGAGGTATAATATTTCACACCAAACGTAGGTATTACTATACAAACTATTACGAAAAAATGTAGTTATAGAAAAAGCTATAGGTATGCAAGTTCTAGAAAAGTTACAAATATCAAAAAAAATAATTGTTGAAATCTGGATAGATTAAATTTACACAAATGAGTGATAATAAAAAAAATTGTGTAGATGTTTAAAGGTTCTTAAAGTTAATGCAAGTTACCTGAAGGCGATTTATCCAATAAATCATGGTATATTGTTCTAAATTCATTACAGATATTAAAACGATTCAATTTTGTTGGAGGTAAAAGTTTTAACGTCAAACCGCCCTTTGAATTGAATATGTTTTGACGAACAGTAGATTTGATAACGCCACCAGTAAAGCGTGTTCAAAAAATTCAGGAACCAGGATTGTCGCTAAAATTTACCTATGCTGTGTCAACTCCCATCATTTTATACACAAAAAAATTCAACCAAAGTCAATGACAAGATCAAGGACCGGTTAGAAAGTTTGGTCTTTGGTCCTTTGGTCCTTTGGTCCTTGGTCCTTGGTCTTGTGATTTGGTTTAAAACAAATGAACGAGTGCACACACCATGACTTCCTTAGATCTATACTTAAGCCATCGGTTTCTGCTAGTAAAATCTGCAACCCATATAGCATATTTAATCGGATACTAGATCGCCAAACTTTATAATAAAATTGAATCAAAGAACCAGATTGTTCAATTTTACGTAACATTTATAGGTTAAATATCGCCGCAGTGGTCGAGTGGTTCAACTACTTAAAAGGATTATAAAACCCTTGAAATCTTTGGAAGGAGTTTTCCTTAATTTATTCTAAATTTTCAAGTAATGATTAAAGTTGGTTGTATTTGTTTTTGGATGAAATGATAAAAAGTTTCAAGTAAGCGCGTATCTACGGGGCGGGGGGGTACTAGGGGTAATTAGCCCCCCTCCCCCAGGACTATGCTCTTATTGCACGGGTAGCTCGTTGAAGCGCACGGTGATGTGCTGCACAGTTAGTTATTCTATTGACTATTGACACATCTTATTCAATAAGACTACACCACGACTGACTACCCCCCCCCCCTCCCCCCAGACTATTTGCCGCCACTGGTTTCTAGTCGGGTTGGGGCTTTATATCGGTTCATTGCGATGTGTGACTTAACATAATTTTTGAAAAAGCCTTATGAAGGATCACAATTCAACATTAAAAATTTTCCAAAAGCTTGACAAACATAGACTCAAATTTGGTATAGAATCTAAAAATGCCAAGGAACTTTCTGACAATATTTGATGTGTGTGTATGGAATCCTTTTGATTGTCCAGATGTTTATTTTAACCAAAAGACTGAGAATTGATCGTAGGAAAACAGTTGAAATACTCATGAAAACAACATTTGCTAACCAAATACGTATTTCGACAGCTAAATGATCATCTTCCGTGGAATTTCCTAACATATTTGCTTAGTTTGAATTAACTCTATAGACATCCATTCCTGTTTTTCGCGGGATTAACTATTAGAAATACCTTTTTTTGGTAATTTTGGAAACGAAAACATTTTCAGAGGTTAATTAACTTTAGCGAACTTTGAAAAAAGTGTTCTGGTGCCCATAACTAAGTATTCAGTTTTCAAAATATATAGGTTGATTTTTAAATTCTACTATGTAAGTGTTTCGATATTTATTTACTTTAGGTTGTAAAACATAAGCCTGAAATTGTAAAATATTCCAAGTTTAAAGTATTATTTATGAGACTCTGATGTATCCAAAAAGTTATTTTAAACTTCTCAAAGTTTGGCCTTCAATTTAAGTAACTAGTAAACTATAGAAATATACGTTTTACGAGTTACTTCGAATTTCAAATTTGCCAAGCGCTTTTTTAAGTTGTAAGAATTTTTCTAAACAATTAAAATACTTTCCCTTCATCTTGTTTAGTTGAAGCTCAGGTTAAAATATTTTGTAATAAAAACCGTTCGAATTTGTTTTAAATCCCGAATGAAACCTTGTTATTTCGGATTTTCAGTTAAATTGTAACATTTGCCTATTTTCAGTTTTTTTCTTGTTGAAAATGCAGAATTATTGCAGATTATACCTAACTTAAAGCAGCTTACTATGGTATAAAGTAAAATGTTTTAACTTTTCGGGCCAAGAAAAAAATAATACAAATTAAGAAAGATGCTTTTGATTTTGTTTAAGTTTTCGTTGATTTTCGAAATTTTCTTGATATCTGATGTAAATTTCAAATCGCCGGAGTGGCCGAGTGGTTAAGGCTTTCGATTACAACGCGTACGATCTCGGGGTGGACCGGAGTGTCTGAAAATGATTGGGAACTAAAACACAGTGTCGATAGGGGTAGGTGGTTGTGGAAGGCGTGGTGTTTACCACATCACCCCGTGTACATAAGCGTGCGAAACAATCAAGGTATGAAAGCGACTTAGTAGGAGGCCTTAACCCACCATGTTGCAGGCCTTACTCCCTCGTGGAGTGTAAGTGCCGATACCTTTATGGGTTAAATATTTCGTCAGATTTGCCAGTGCATAATTCACTGATGGTAAAATTACTTGACACTATGAATACAGTCTAGTAATAATTCCATATAATTCAAGCCAAGTAGAAACTTCAAACCTGAGACGCTGAGACCAAACTGTAAGTGTGTTTTACACCTGCAAACCTAAAATTGGCCCAACACATTAATCTCACTGCCAGAATTTATAAATTAATTAAACTTATTATTGTTATTCAAATTAACTTTAAACTATTAATTTTTGATATATCAACAGAAGAGTAGACACTGTTGATTGTTCTCACATTTAAAATTATTTTAGTCGTTTGTTTATTTTTATTATTTTCCTTCACTGTAACTAATTCAGGTTTTGTTTATAATTATTTATTTATTTAATGCATATTTACAATCTGCTCTCTTAGAGCAATAAGTAACTAAGTGGAGAACTTGATAATACTCCAAAAATCTCCAAAAATTAGTTATTAATTACCGACGAATTATTTAAACAAATCAAATTAGCTTTGGTTGGTAAAGCCAAAAAATTGGAGTCGTTAAATTTAAAGAAAATAATGTGCTGCTAAAACAAACGAAATTATGAATGAATCATGAATTAGCGTACATATTTAATAATTAAGGTCGTCTGCAAATATTCATAATAAGTAAGATAAAGACAGAGACGGCGGTTCTTGTCGCTATGAAAGATAACCTGTCTTGCCGACGACAGCCACGTCTACCAACACAATAAATTAAATACCAAAAAATAATAAAACAATGTGTAATAGGTTGAAACGGGAAGATGCCAGTAAATAAAGATAAATTATAATTAAAATAAGATGGCGGACAGAGATAGCACTAATCTTAATGAGTGCAGGTGAGATGAGAGATTTCTGAAACGAACGCGAGAAGAGGAAGGATTATCTAATTTTTTGTATGCTAGAAAGAGTGAGAAGGGGGCGTGGTAAAGTGGCGCCAAGGTGGCCGCAAATGAAAGTACATTCCCTGGTATAATTTTATTCGGAAAGGTTGCCTGCGTCGCTTCTTTCTTAATGATCTCGCTTCATGGTTCAAGGAATTTAATTTGTAAAACAAATAATAGGTTAAACGCTGTCGTGTCCTGAAAATTTAAGAGGTTAATTCCACTACCACTTTTAAGAACGACTTCGATTTTTTGACTTTTCCTCTTTTTTTCTATTGGATTACTAAATTGTTTAAACATTTGCAATTATAAGTAAATTATAAATTTTAATTTGCTTTACAATTAATTTCATAACGTCTACTGCTCATTTTTGTTTTCTAATCAGCCGTACATAAGTCACTTGGATTCGTTTACGTCGTTTACGACAACAAAACTGTAAAGCATGGCCTACTTAGTGTCGGTATAAATTCAGCTTTTTTCTAACAAAATGGTTGAAATTAGCCTGCTGCTTTCTTTGTTTCAATAAAACGTAGGTACAAAATTTTCCACTATTGTAAACCATTTCTAAACATTTTTCCATGTTTTTTTTTGGTAATCAATAACAAAGATTCTAAATTTCGCTTAAATCCGAAAAGTTAATTACAACGTCCCCTTCTAGAAGGAAGAAGGTTCTATTTCTATTTTAAATCGAATTATTTCCGAACACATTTCTGTTATCAAACTGTTGGATCGTTGTAAACGAGAAACATAATATTAACGTGTTACTGATAAATGGAAAAGAGCTATTGCAAGTGCAATAAAATATCGTTAATTATACCGAGCGAATAATCTACATTTTATGTTTTCACGTCTTATCTAAGAACTTTATGAATTATTGCATGAGAATTACGCGTCTTTATTCAACTATCACTTAATTATATTTTGTTTATTGTAAAATGTAACAGCAATAAAAAAAGAAGTGGTGATTCTTTAATTAAACCAACAAGTGTTATCTAATTCTCGCGCACGCTATTATTTTGTCTGATAAAACCCAAGTGTTTTTTATTTAGATACTCGTCTATTTTAAAAAGGCTTTGCTTGGGGCTTGAGGATGGGGAAAATTTGTTTTTTTTAGTATGAGGAAGGCAATTGTAGGCGAATTTGCAGAATTTTTGACTTTGTCGCGGCATCAAAATTTCGAAACTTTGCAGCATCTTTTACACTGAATCGGAGCAAGCCATGGCAAAACAAAATGCTCTAACTTGAGTCTTTTTAATATGCAAAAATGGCAAAACAATGCAACGATTTAAGGTTAATCTTGAAAGGTTTACAAAGGAAAATCGTTAAAATTTTAGATTTTCGACGTGAAACCTAAACAAAAAGGTTTAAAAGTCGCAGAAGACAAGGAATAAATTTACAAGTCACCTAAGAAAAGTAATAAGTAGCTGTTTTAACGAAGTTTTCCTGAATAACTCGAGAAATATTGCCACATATAATTTAATAAAAAGCTTTAACTTTACAAAGTGAATGTAATGAAAAGGTTCTTTTAAGTTTTAAGTTGAAAGCATCTTCGATGTCGCGTTAAAGTTAAAATGTATATAATAATAAAATGTGAATAAACTTTCCAGAATTACGATTAAAATTAAAAGGCATTGAAACGCTCCGCTAGTGATAATAAAATTAAAAATGTCTTTGTCGGTGCGACCTTTCAGATTGACTTGTTTGCTCGTTGGTATACTTCAAAGGAATAATTTTCATAAGGCCTCTCTTTTAATGCCTCATCAGTTGACAAGGGCTTATTTGTGAAACGGTTTACTTAAAACATATTTTTGAATAATTCCTTATCAATAATACAGTAAATCTGTTGATATTTACGAGAAGAGTTTTCAGTTTAATTCCTATAAAATAAACGTGCCTTTATTCCTTTTTACAAGTAGGCCATGTTTGAATACCGAGAGCTCCCAAAACACTGCACTTTACCCCTATAAATTTGGCTAATTAAAATTGCTTTTAAAAATTATGTCCACAGCCGCCTATTTTAAAGGAATTGCCTTATTGCAGACGGCATCTTTGGCATTCAGGTAAGATTTTGGTTTAGTGATGTCGCCGGCTTTGTGGTTAATCTCTTTTAGTGATGACAAGTATCCTAGTACAGTCATAAATAATTAAGGGAGTCAGGTTTTTAAGTGTTTAAACCGTGGTTTAAACTTAAAATCTTGGAGTTTATATTTACTGTGGGTCGGCGCCCCGCGGTGTGAAACAAAGGTGTTTTAAAGCTTCGCCTTGAATACCTACAATTTTCCTATTACTTTGGCTCGTGCAAAAATTTTCTGTCCTTTTAATATTTTACGTTTTTACGGTTGGCTCTTTTGGCTCACCCTAAAAATAGCATAACCTTTAAGACTGATTAGACGAGATATTTCTTTCCCAAAATTATAATTAACCTTTTTAAGATTGAACTTTATTCTTCTTATGGGGTATTTCGAATATTAATATGAACGATTAGGTATTTTTTTATATCTTATCCTCTTTATCTGTATATGTTTTTAGATACCTAAATCCTAAATTGGACATTTTTGCTTCTATTTTAGAAATTTTCTGTTTCACATTAGTTCATCTTATTCTTGCACCCTGACTTTTCTATTTGTTCATTTTGATTTTTCAAAGTTGTAATATAAATAATCAAACAAACAAATAGATCTCTCTCCTATGCTACTTAAATTTCTTTGATTTGTTCTTTAAAGTGTAATAAATTAAAATAAAAATTTATATAAATTTAAATGTTATTTGGGTTTTATCTCAGAAAACTGAAAATTTCGCAAAAGTTGAGATTTTTTTGGTTTACCTTTCGAATAATAGTATTAGGTAATAAACCTTGACGCCCAATAAATAAAAATTATGCTACTGCTTTAGGCGAATTTTCATTCTGATCAAACCATTTCTTTTTCTATTTCCAACAAATTAATTCTTATCAGAAAAACTCCAGTAACTCACAGGTGCGATGTAATTTTTCTGCTTACCGTAAATTACGGTAAACATCAAGTACTTAGCAAAGTAATTATTAATTTATTTAAATGTATTAACATACTGCAATTAGTTTTTAATATACTGTTATTAACAAGATATTACAACCAAGGCGTCAGTGAAGAACAAAAACAAAATTAAACTTGTAAACTACCTAAAACCAATTATCAAGGCATTACAGAATACCTAAAACTTAATATTAAATATTCACGTTGAATCCATCCGAAAATAAAAACAAATCAAAATTAACCAGATTGCTAAATTTGCATTATTTTACTGGTGGATAACAAAGATACATATAGAAGATCGTGAGAGTTTTCTCTCTTAATCGTATTTAACCACCGGGTTAGTCAGTCTTTTTAACTTGTTAGGTAGTACGATGTGGTTCTCTGCATTCAAAATGAGTATATGGCGCCTATTTTTAATTTACCTAGTCAGCTTGGGTTTTTTATTACTGTTTAAGCGTATCGCAGATGGTCAGCGCCTTTAATAAATAAACGTACGGGGGCTACTCTGAGCTTTTAGGTAATAAAATGTTTTAGGTTACATGCTTAGATCTAGATTTAGGAACTGAAACGTAGAACACGAGAGAAACTTACGTTTCTGTAATGGAAATAATTCCATTGTTGATTTTACGTCGTTCTTTTGTTGATATATACAGGGTGGATTGCTTTTTAAAAAGGTGTAACAATAGAAAGTTGGCTTTATTTTACAAACTCTGGAGGTCTAAACGTTTCCTTTGGTTTTTTTGTGGTTAATGTTTGTATAAAATCAAACCCTGGCGTTTTGAAAGGAGGGTAGACTTGATCTTTAAAGTAAGCTGAAGCTAATCAGTTGCGACGTCCAATAATTGCCTTTAGAACAGAAATTATAATTTGGTTTTAGTCAATTGTCAAATTTATTTTTCTGTGGATCAAAGCAAAATTTACAGCTGACAGGTTTTAAATCATTTCTTAAGTACATTTCGGTTGATGGCCGCCTTTTTAAGATTAAATTACATTTCTACTGTTTTCAATTGAAAATCAAGAATGGATCGACGGTGATTGTTTCTTAATCGTCTTTTGTTCCACAGCCGACTGAGCACCGTGTTAATCAAAAATGTTTTTATCAAGCAAAAACTATGCAAAGATCTCGCTACCTATGTTAATTAAATTACTTTCGTATAAATTTCCTTTGCCAAACAATAGTAAAGTTGTAACTAATAACGTGTAAAAAAAAGTATTCATTCTCGCATTAATCATGAATTCGATTCTAAGAAAATCCCGAGATGTAAGACGTATGAATGAAGCTATACATGCCTGTTAAAGAAGTGCAGAAGGTGCACAGGTTTTTTGTGGTCGCCCGGTAATCATAGTGGCTGGGATAAACAGAGGTTCATATACATAATTATATGTTTGTTTAGCAGACAGCTCTGGGCGTAGTTCGTACCGTGATGATTGATGGCGCCACTTACCACCCGTGCCAACTGCTTGTTTTATAAACTGGCCAAGTCTAGCCTGAGTCTGTTTTTACTACAAGGGCGTTTTAATATTTTTCTTGGCCCTTCATTTTCGTTAGAAATTAGAAAATGCCAAACCATTACGTCTCTCGATGAAGAAAAAAGATAGAAAACATGCTCAAACTGTTCGTTGATAAGGGTTATTTATTTTCTGGAGGATATCAGATGAGCAAACATTGTAATTATTATAATTCTTATACCTGCTCGGTGAAAACCAACCCGTTTCATCGCGTTGATGATTAAACGTGCAAGTACTGTACTTGCTTTGTAATTTTAACGTACAATCGGTGCCGTTGTGGTTCCCTAATTTGTTTATTTATCTGTAATATATTTATTCTAACTCACTGTATCTATGCATTGACAGATTTAATTAGATTTTGTAAATTCGGAAATTAGCATTAATTATCTAATGTATTATAAACAGGAATGATTTTTAATCGTAATTTGACGTTCCGGAAGTGGAAAATTGTGAAATTCGGCTGGAAGTAGAACGATCAATTAGTCCGGAATAATATATTTTTTTAATTTGTCCAAAACACGAATGTATTAGCATAATTTTCAAGACGAATCCGTAATGTTCCATTATTATCCTTTGCGTCCATTTAGCTCTCCCCATTTTGACGGTCTCCTGCAGAGCCGGACTGAAGTAGATTAATACCGAACCCTCCTGTTTCAGTGTTAATTAACTACGATCTCACGTTAATCACGTTGTAGCGGTTATTTAATTTGCAGTACAATTGCGCGTTAAGTAATATTTCTCCTTTTAAAGAAGTGTTCTTGAAAATTGTCGAATCAAAAAACGTATAATTACGTTTCTAAAATCGCGGAGCCTTTTTTAATCTTTACAGTAAAGAAAAAAAATATTTCGCCTTTGTTCCTATGCTAACATAAATCACAGCTTACTTTATAAGTAGATTCTACTGTAGTTAATACTTGTGCACATATTTGGTTTAGTGGCTTTTAGATTGCCGCCATATTTGAACAGCGGATTGTTTACATAAGAATCAATTTAGTGAAGAGAAGTAGGTTTTGATGTAAGACGTATGAAAACGAGGAAACCCTTGTTTAGTCAACTGTAATTTTCAACGTGACCTACACGAGTAAATTTAAAATTTATTTGGTGACCGTAAAAATATTATCTTACAATAATCAGAAAAGTCTACGATATGAACCTTTTTCGCATTTAAACATAAAACAATTGGCCCTGAAATGTTTGTAGATTGGGTATTTTTAGTGGATAGCATTTTTAAATAAACGGCGAAGAATCTTCGCTGGCATTTCCATACTTGCTAGTTGCCAATTTATAATTAAATTAGACCACCAAGATGTTAATATAAAACTGTCTTCATACGATTGTTGTTGCTAATATGCCCAAAAACAATTGATTTTGTACGAATTTTTGGTAACATTTTAAGAAGATAAAATTCTTGGGGACGTTGCTCTTATTAATCACTTATAATAAACGTTAGTCTGTATACTACGTCGATAACACTTTAGAGAATCTTTTTGTTTTATTGGAATTATTTTTCCAAAATTTCGCGAATTAGTAAAACAAAGAGGATTCTCGAACAGTTTAAGAAAAGCTTTCGTTTTCAGTAGTTTTTAAAAATTCACCTGATTGTTATGCATTTCTTTTGCGATTTGTACGAGCCTCCTTGGATCCCCAACATAACGAGTGTTTCTTGTTCGTATTCAAATTTAGGAACTTTCTGTGCAAAATTTTCTGTTTTGTATTTAGTGAAATAAGTATTTATGGGAATGCAATAAGATTTTCTCTTCGTTTTGGTGCTTTTTTGTTATTTCCATGTTTAATCCGCGGGGTAAAGAAGCGCCTACTTCAAAATTGAACACCCTTTTTACACTTTTTCAGTGAAACAATGTGTAATACATTTCTGTATAATTATTTTATTCGACTTAGAGTGAAAACATTCTCAAAGCTTGTTTTACCCATCAGATATGAGCCATTTAGTGCAGTTAGTAGTTTCTTTTTCGGGTTGGAAATATTAAAGTCCACCCTAAATACGCTAAAAAGGTCAAATCTGGTGTGTACCAGACATTTAGAAACTTATTATTACTGGGCAAGAAGTAACGAATAAAAAGCAAATATGTAGTTTTGGAATTCATCCGGAAAAAACATTCCAACCAAATGAAGAACAAGAAGATGACATGTGTCAGATTGGGATGAATTAGCACAAGAAGAAGATTAATCAGACTTACTACACCTAAAGAGGTAATAGCTGAAATCAAAAATAATATTAATCCGAAAAAAGTCCCAAAGTTTGACTTAATAACTGGAGAAGTGTTAAACCAACTCCCAAGGAAAGCCATAGTTAAGCTAATAAACACTGCTTTTAGATTAAGGGGTCATTATGATTCTTAAACCTGGAAAGTCACTTCATGAAGTTTCATCATACAGGTCTAAGCCAAAACTATTCGAAAAACTGTTGTTAAAAGATTAGATTTAGGAAAAAACATTCAACTATTGACCAAGTACGCATAATTACAAATATCATATCATCAGAAATCGCTAGAAAAAAAGAATGTCTGCGCCACAATCTTCTTAAATGTAGTTCAGACATTTCACGAGGTGGTATGGCATGAAGGATTAAACTACAAAATGAGACTATTCTTGCCAAAGCAATACTCTCAAACCCTAGACTTCAGGATCAAGCAAGAAGGAGCTTACTCCGAATTAAAGGAGATCAAAGCAGGGGTAGGGCCGATTCTGTATTTCCTGTACATTTGTGTTAGAAAATAATACCATTGCTATTTTTGCTGATGACACTAGCAGCAAACGAAAGCAACGAAGAAGCTGCAGAAAATCTACAAATTGCCATAGATCAAATTGGTGGCTGAACAGAAAGATGGAGAATCAAACTTAATGAAACTAAATCAATACATGTACATTTTACAAACAAGGCTATTCAACACCTACCAGCCAACACAAGTAATAATCAGATTCGAACACTGAAAAGTGCTTAGGTAGGTATTTCGCTTGATGCAAAGCTATGCTGGAAAGCTCATGTTAAAAAGAAAAGGGAAGAACTTGACATTAGATACAGAGTCGTTACATAATAAGCTTTTATTATGTAAGCAAATACTCAAGCCTATGCTATTCAGCATGGAGATGCACCAAACAGAGGAACATCGAGATAATCCAAAGATTTTAGAATAGAGAATTAAGGAAAATGGTTAATCCTCCTTTGTACATCAGGACCTGGAAATGGAAACTGTGGGATTAAACACCAAAAAGGTTTGCCAAGGATCATGAAGAATGACTTCATCACATCATCGAGGTCATCCAGCTCCTTGATAACACAGGGCTGGTAAGGAGACTTAAAAGAAACAACACTTTTCAGTTAGTGCAGTGTACAGGTGCAAGTTTGTGTAAATAGTATATTAGATTCTAAGGAACACTGACGAGTAAGACCTCAGTTTTAAGTTAAACATTAGTAATATATTTATTAATAGTTGTCTTCAACGGAATGGACTGTATGAAATTGTAATAGTAATCGCTGGTAATTTTAGTAAATTCACTGTTGGCTTTTTAAAAGATTTAATAGTAATTAAAAGCACTAAATTTATAATAAAGACTTGTTTCACCGCCACTAGACAAAATGGTAAATGTAGAAGAGTAATCGCGAAGAAAGTGAAAATGCAAGAGAGTCTTGCTTAAATAGGCAGCATCTTAAGGTTTCGTACCCTTTCGGCAGCATTCGCCGTTACCAACAAAAAAAAGCACCAAGGGGGTTTAAAACTTTAACAATTAAGTTGGTACAAAATTACTCATTAGTCTATAAAAATAAATTGTAATATAAAGGCATCGACTAGGTGCTAAATTAAAAAAAGTTAATGATTGCTGTTGTCAATTTTGAGAATTTTAGTTTTGATTTCTGTCTTAAATACTTAATTTAGTTTCTTGCTAACAGTGAAAGTTATCGACGTATCTTTTGACTTTCGTTGAAAAATAAACGTTAAAGTCAATGAGATAACGGCGTTAGAAAATAAATTTGGCTCAAAAAAGAGTTTTTCAAAAGTTCTGCAAGATGCAAACCGTGTAATGGCCATTTTTGTATAAACTCTTGTTACATAAATATGTAAAATATAAGGTTAGTAATTATAAAAGTAATCAGCATACATTAACTTGTAAATAAATTTAAAATTAGCATGAAGTAGTAGATCAACGACTTGACATGTAAGCTCAACACCAGAAACATCAATATGGTAGGAAAAGAACATGAACACACGCAAACCGAATGTAATCCAAACAGAGTTACTGTCCAACAAATTTAGCACTACCCAGATTAGCATTTACAAGTTGAATTCAATCCACGTTTGAAACGGATCGCCAAATTGTCCCTTATTGACACGCAAACTAACGCGTCTCCTTCTCCCACGCGTTCCTGTTAATGCGACAGAACAAGAACAACAAAACGTTTGGCAAATTTGGTAGATGTTACGGGTGTACTCATTTAAATATCGTCGATATTCTCTTGGGACCCTGTTAAACATCGGGGTTGAAGTTATGTCTGGTACAACTAACCGTTATCAAATAACGTAACTCTTAACACAAACGCGCATACGTGAACAATTTTACACCCTCGAAATAATAGAAATTACTTATTCGCAATTATATAACGTTAGCGATTTAGTTTAAATTAATATTAATTCCGACGTGAACCTCGGATTATAACAGTTTTTGCCATTATTCGTAATGAATTTAAATGCTAACTGGTTTTGTGAGAGGCGTTCGAAACCAATTAATTTAAACTGTTGCTTGCAAAACAAATAATTTAGCAAATACCGATTTCAAAATTAATTCCTCATTGAACCGAATAATGTATAACCGCATCTAACACTTTTTAGATGCTTTTATTATTTATGAGGGACGTGGATCGTTTAAAAAGCTCACGAATTCCCACACACATCGTTCAAATAACGATATTGTAATAACTATAATCTTGAAGATTCCCTCACTTAACAAAACGTTTTCTTAAGCTAAGCTATTCGTAATTTATACGTAGATTAACTTATTCTAAATTTTAAAATTGTTGCAATTTAAAATCTATTTACAATCATTTTATTAAACGTCAATTGAATTCGTCTTTCGTGTGCTGTAATAATGAATAATTTGAATTTTCAGCATAAAACTCCCAACAGAAAGTGAAATTTTCGACTTGTTTTATTTACTTTAATAAAAAAAAGTAACGTCGTTGTTTTCTTACAGTGTTTTTCTTTTGCTTTTCCTCTTTTGTCAATTGCGTTTCCCTGTTTAGCAAATGACTTTCCAGATTATGAAACGTCAAAGCTATGTTGCAAATGACATTCCCTATTTGTCAAATCTCTTTCCGTTTTTAGATAATGCTTTTCCCAGTTCTTTTTTTATTACATACCTACTTTTTAAAAAAAGTGGGAAAAGCATTATCTAAAAACGGAAAGAGATTTGACAAATAGGGAATGTCATTTGCAACATAACTTTGACGTTTCATAATCTGGAAAGTCATTTGCTAAACAGGGAAACGCAATTGACAAAAGAGGAAAAGCAAAAGAAAAACACTGTATTACTGGCATATTAATTTTATCTTGTCTTTTTGCAAGCAAACACATATGAGCGGTTAAAGAATTTGTATTTGTGTAGTTATTTATATATTTATTACTTAGCCTGGTATCTCCTTACACTGTTCTAATTTATGATTAGACTGATTCTTTAGAAATTAATTTTTGTAGGATTCACTCCTTTGGAGAATTATGTTATTTTTAATTTTAATGAAATATGTAAATTCTATATTTAAAAAAATATCACCTCCGCAGGGATTCGAACCACTGACCTTATATATCTCATCTTCACTGATTTGCCTCTGTTGCTCAATGGTAGAGCAGTGGCGCGTATAGCCGAAGGGCAGTGGTTCGAATCCCTGCGGAGTGATATTTTTCTAAATATAGAATTTACATATTTCGTTAAAATTAAAAATAACATAATTCTCCAAAGGAGTGAATCCTACAAAAATTAATTTCTAAAGAATAAACTCCCTAAAATGAAGATATTCCTTACAAAAAAATCGTAGCTGTCTTGATAGTTAATGCGAACCTGCTTAGACTTTAGCGGTTTATTGACTACGGGTTACGATTTCTAATGCACACTAGATTTCACAGTTTCCAATTACTATATGTAGACGAATATCGCATCTTCAGTGATTTGCCTCTGTAGCTCAATGGCAGAGCAGTGGCACGTATAGCCAAAGGTCAGTGGTTCGAATCGCTGCGGAGGTGATATTTTTCTATATACAGGGTGAATAAAACGTAAGGAACCTCGATGCTGGAGCCTTTATTATTAGCTTTAGAAAAAGAAGTTTTCAACAAAAGTTTTGTAACAAATTATTTTCCACAAACTGATGATTTTTAGTATTTTTTCAAGGTCATACCTTTGCACTATGACCTCATCGATACTTTTTTTAAATGGCAACCTATATTTTTTAGGTCGAAATTTTATAGCATTTTTTTTCTTTATGACCATCTAAAAATATCATACGGTTGAATAAGCGAAATTTCTAGAAAAATCAAGTTGAATGTTATTACCAGTATTTAACGTACACGTACTTTTATCACAAAAATTAAACACATGACTATTAAAAACAAATACAAACAATGTTTAACATGCTGGTATTGCCCGTATTTCTTCCCGAATACGAATTTTTAACTCTTCTAAATTTCTGGGCCTGTTTGTGTAAACTTTACTTTTAAGCTGGCAACACAAGAAAAAATCCAACGGATTCAAATCGGGTGATCGGGCTGGCCATTGGATACTACTCCTTCTACCGATCCACCTATTCTCAAAAATTGTATCCAAATAATTTCGAACGTGAATGCCATAATGGAGGGGCGCTCCATCTTGCTGGAACCAAAGGGATACGTTGGGTATGTCCGGGTCCACTGCATTTGGACATTGTCAGATAGTTAATGGCGAACAATTTTAACATCTTCTGTAATAATGTAATGTTAAACATTGTTTGTATTTGTTTTTTATAGTCATGTGTTTAATTTTTGTGATAAAAGTACGTAGGTACGTTAAATACTGGTACGAATAACATTCAACTTGATTTTTCTAGAAATTTCGCTTATTCAACCGTATGATATTTTTTAGATGGTCATAAAGAGAAAAAAATTTGCTATAAAATTTCGACCTAAAAAATATAGGTTGCCATTTAAAAAAAGTATCGATGACGTCATAGCGCAAAGGTATGACCTTGAAAAAAATATTTAAAACCATCAGTTTGTGGATAATAATTTGTTATAAAACTTTTGTCGAAAACTTTTTTTTCTAAAACTAATAATAAAGGCTCCAGCATCGAGGTTCCTTACTTTTTATTCACCCTGTATAGAATTTACAATAACTTGATCAAACTGAGTTTTTTCTGAATGCTAAAACCCTCTTTCGTTACTTTTTAAGTCGGAGGATTATTTGGTTAAGCTTCTACTACGTCTAAATTTTTTGGGCACGAAACGACAAAGCTCATCAAAAACAAAAAACAAAGACCACCACACTCAAAAATAATTAAAAGGAATTGTAATCAGAATTTAAACCAACTTTCTCTTTATAATGGAGTCTTCATCTCCGCCCTTTAATAAATCAAAAAGTGAGTTTCCACCGTGTATAATAATAATTGATTTGTGTTAAAGTAAATGCTGACAATTTAAAAGTCAACGTTTTCCTAGCACCAAACCTTGTCCGATAATAATTAGTTTTCACTAAGGTTACGTCTATCACATCCTCGTTGTTTTTCATTAATAGATGATTTATTGTTTTCAACGATTTTCAAGGCGATTTGGTTGGTTATGATTCGTGATAATTAGGGAAGTCGTTATGAAAGAATTGAAATTTTTAATTAGCGTAACCGATAACTGCTGTGAACTATCAAAATGATTTTTTAGGAAATCGTATGCCAAGGATTTTCTGAAGTTAAGAGGAATTTTGATTCAGGTTATAAAATTTCAAATAAATCCAAATCAGATTGGGTTATAAAATTGACAAGTGAAATAGGAAGTTATAAAACATTCTTTTTTTAGCTCATAAAACAAAATCTTCATTTAGCAACTATTTTATTTTCTTGGAATGATGATTTGAGTTATAAATTAAAAAATAAATAAAAGTAGAATAAACTAAGTTGATTTAAAATATTCAAAAAGGTTGATACGAACGAAGTGGGGATCCTAAACTAAATTTTAGAAGCTCCCAAACAAAATTTCCTTTCTGCAATTTTTATTTTCTAACATTGTGCTTGTAAAATTTCAAGAAAAGTTGGTAAATTTTTCATTTAGTGCAGTTGGCAGTTTCTTGTTCGGGTTGAAGATATTAAAGTCCATGGTTGTAGGTTAGCACACACTGAATACGTTAAAGAAACCAAAACTAGTGTGTACCAGACATTTAGAAACTTATGATTACTGGACAAGAAGTAACGAATAAAAAGCAAATAGTTTTGCAATTCATCTGGAAAAAACATTCCAACCTAATAAAGAACAAGAAGATGTGTCAGATTTACTACATCTAAAGCGGTAATGGCTGAAATAAAAAAACAATATTAATCCGAAAAAAGTCCCAGGGTTGGACATAATAACTGAAGAAGTGTTAAACCAACTCCCAAGGAAAGCCATAGTTAAGCTAATAAACACTGCTTTTAGATTAAACTATGTGCCTAGACTATGGAAAGTTGCAGGGGTCATTATGACTCTTAAACCTGGAAAGCCACTTCATGAAGTTTTATCATACAGGCCTAAGCCAAAACTATTCGAAAAACTATGGTTAAAAAAATTGAAACCCATTATTCAAGAAAAACATTGTTCTGGTTGTAAAATTTCAAGAAAAGTTTCGAATAAGTTAACTAATGCACACAAAAAATAACAAATGAAGAATCCTAAAACAAAATCTTCCTTGGAAAACAATTTTTCCCTGGAATAATGATTCAAATTGCAACATTTTAAAAACTAGAAGTCTTAAGATACCCATAAAGATACCCCCTAAAACAAAATATTCGTTTTACACCTGTTCTTATCTTCTGAAATTATAATTCAGTTTCTTCTTCTTCTCCTTCATCTTTTATTTAGGATTTGTGCATGTTCTTCTTTACACTTCTAGTTTTCAAATGACGATGATATCTAGCTCTCAGCCCAGCTCGTAGTTTGCAGTCTCTTGCATATCTTATCGTTCGGTCATCCTCTGTTCTATCTAAGTGGGTGTTCCACTCTTTCGTTCTTCTTCTGTTAAACTTTACTATGTCTACTATATCGCACTGTTCTCTTACGTCCTTATTTCTGACGCTGTCCGTCCTAGTATTTCCCAATATTGTCCTCAGAGCATTTTAGTTTTATTTGTATCCGCTCTGGTCTCCATCCCGTAAGTCGGTCTAACTACTGTCTTGTATATTTCCACTTTACTCTGAGTCATCAGATATTTATTCCTTCATGGAACGTCTCTAAAATATCCCGATATTCTTGCTCCTTGCACGGCCTGACTTACTTCTTTTTCAAATTTCGGTCGCTTGTAATCTCTACACCTAAGTACTTAAAGCGCATTACTTGTCCAATCATTTGGCCTTTAATTCATAATTTGTATCGTATTGGTTTCTTTGCTATGGTCATTGATTTCGTATTTTCAGTGGATACAACCATAGTAGCTCATGGATGCTGTTGCCGGGTCCAAGCCGAGGAAAAGGAGGAGGGTTGGGGGCCGGGGTATCTACCTACGTACCTACCCTTCGTAAAATAATACTGCTCATAGGACCACGCAAAGGAACATGTTATAATTCAGTTTATACAACAAAGAAAAACTCAAAAATGTGTGTACTTATTAAAAAAATTATGAAGGGAGTCCCAAGCAAACTCCATAGGATTTTCTAAAACAAAATCTTGTTTTAACAACTGTTTTTGTTACGTGAAATTGTGATTTACGTTGTAAAATTTCAAAAAGTGTATAGTTTAAAACGCCCAAAAAATTAACAAATGAACAAGTAGCCCTAAAACAAAAACATTGGAAATTCCCTAAAGGAATTTTTTATTTTCCAGTGTTTTTCTTTCTTCGAATTATGGTTCAGGATGTAATACCCAACCAAATTGACTTAAACTTCTAATACAAATTAACAAATGAAGAAGTAGCCCTAACACAAAAAGTTACAAGTGTCCAAAGCAAGATCTTCACTAGCAACTGTTTTTGTTTCCAGCAATTATCTTTTACGTTGTAGAGTTTTAAAAAGCTTTTAAGCAAATTAGCTTAAAATGGTTATAAAAATTAAGAAGAAATGAAGAAGTATCCCTAAAACAAAAACCTTAGAAACTTCCTAAAACACATTTTTCATTTAACAATTGTTTGTTCGAATTATGATTCGGTATGTAACACCCAACCAAATTCTAATAATAATTAACAAATGAAAAAGTAGCCGTAAAACAATAGTCTTAGAAACGTCCAAAGCAAGTTGATCTTTGTTCAGCAACTGTTTTTATTTCTAGGAATTATGTTTAGTTTGTAAACAACTGTTAGTCAAATTAGCTTGAAAAGACTATAAAAATTAAGAAATGAAAAAGAAACCCTGAAACACTAAGCCTTAGAAGCTATTAAATCTTCATTCTTAACTGATTCTTTCTTCATTTACCAAACCATTAATCAGGTTGGTTTAAAATTCTCATGAAGGTTAACAAAACACGAACGAGTCCTAAAACAAATTCAAACAACTCCTAAAACAAAATCTTCTATAATTGTTTTTCCTTCCAGGAATTATGATTCAGTCTAGAATTTCAAAAGAACCTTAAAGGTTTGTTTAAAATATTTAAAAAAAATCGCAAGAAACTGAAGAAGGTAGTCCTAAAACAAAATCTTGATTCAGCAACCGTTGTTCCCTCCAGGAATTATGATCCGGGTTGTAACAAACCAAAATTTTAAATCAAGCTGGCTTAAATGTCCACAAAAGTTAACAAATAAGGAACCTAACCTAACAAATACAATCCAAATTTACAAATTCTGAATACAAATCTGATATAAGTATCAAGATTTAATCCAAAATCCATTTATTTGCTTAAAACCCCAAATGTACGTAATTGGAATTCTTCTGTTGTCAAATTAGAAGAATTATTTAAGCATCGCGAATTGATTTGGAATCTTTGCTAAAAATCGAATCTGTGAGAGCAAATCCAAATATTATTTTCATTTATATTTGGGCATCGCCGGAGCGGCTGAGTGGTTAGGCTTTGGACTAATCGGGGTACCGCGTGCAAAACAACCGAGGTATGAAAAGCGACTTAAGAGGCCTTAACCCTCTATGTTGCCGGCCATTCCTCTCGCCAGCTGTTCGTGCCAATACCTTTATATTTGAGCCATGAAGTTAACATTCAAATTTCAAAACTGGGATTCAAATAGAACGAAATTCGAATTAGGTTTGGAATTTGAATCAGGTTGTAGTATTGTGCAAAGTTTTGGGATAGAAAACTAATCCCTGAAGATAAACTGTCCTATAACTGATTTTAGGATTTGCTAAGTTAGGTTAGATTAATTTCTTTTGAGTTAGGTTAGGTTTTCATCTATACTTTAGGTTAAGTTGCAGCTTTGATTTTATCCCTTGAACTATGTTTAGGGATTAATAAAATTATCAAAAATGAACTTAGCCTAATATCGAATTTGTGAGAGCATATGGAAATATTATTTTCATTTACATAATGATCAGATTTAAAAGTTGGGATTGAAATAGAATGAAATACGGATCGAATTTAGAATTTAAATCGAGTTTTTAATTTTGACTTGTAGTGTTAAGCATAGCTTTGAAGATGCAGATTTTTAGAATTGTTGAGGAAATATTTGGAATTGTTGAAAGAGAGAAAAAATGGCAAGTAGGAGGGAGAATTAGAGACTAATAGACAGAGGGAAAGTCAAGAAAGAAATTACTTTAACCAAACTAAAAATACTTAAATTTGAAGCATTTTTGCCCAAATATATTTAGTTATTGTTCACCTGAATGTAACTTTTTTTCAATAAAGCCAACGAAACAGGCCGATTGTTTTTTTAATTTTATCGTTCAAAGTTTCTCAAAATTGAACACTACTCCCTGGTTGTCCTACAACTTGTTTAGGATTTTGTGTCTAAGTAAGGCTAGTAAGGGTAGATTTTCATGAATACCTACTTTAGGTTATATTAGAACAATCAAAAATTAGAGCTGCAGCTTCAATTTTATCCCATGAGCTGTATTTCTATGTATTAATAAGATTATCAAAAAATTGAAATCTAGTGTCTTAGATTTTTTTTATTCGAAATTGTTCTTCTCAGTAGGTACCTATTAATTATTTGGACCTCCAATGAAATGCCTACTTTAAACCATCAGTCTCAAGTATAAAAAATAATAATACTAAACATAAAGTTAAGTCAAAAGAATGGAATTTTGAATCACGTTTTATATCCAGACCACGGATCCATAGTGTTAAAATAATAATAATAAAACATGAAAGTAACAGACATCCAAATTGGGATTCAAATAGACTGTAATTTTGGATCAGGTTTTAAATTCAGGCTTAGTGTTAAGCATAGCTTTGGCACTGTGTGTATATCTTAGAGAGAAAGAGAGAGCGAGGAACGAGACGAAAGAGAGAAAGAAAGGGGAAGTAGAGTGACAAAGAGCTAGAAGAAAAGGACAGGTAGGCGGGAGAGATAGAAACTAACAGACAGAGGGAAAGAGAAGAAAGTACTCTAATCAAACTAAAAAAACCTAAATTTGAAGCCCAAATATTTTTAGCTTTAGTGTACCCGAATTTAGACTGATACTAAGAGATACTGAGACTAAACTGTCCTACAACTGACTGAGCGGCCTTTTTAAGTTTCTGTGCCAAAAGATTAAAATTCTAACAAATTAATTAAGTTAAGTTAGGGTACATTAACTTCCGTTAGGTTATAGATTAGGTTAGTATATAAAGTTAATTCGTGAAAATCTCCAGGTTTAAAGAAACTGTAAACTGTAAAAATAATAGATAAATCTGCCTTTTTTATTGGTAAATACCCTACAATCATGCTAACGCAGAAATTGCCCTAAAATAAAATGGTTAGTAACTCCTAAAACAAAAGATTTATTCAGTAATTGTACTTCTTCCCCAGGAAAGATATAAACGCCTATACGAGTGCGTAATTTTTCCTCTACATTTTGATTTCGGCCCCCATAAAAATCCTTTAATCACCATTTAATCCTGAATAGTTAAACATGCTCTCCCTTTATCCGTTAATATTAGTTTGACAAAGTTTTAACAACAGTTATCTAAGTTCAGAACCCACTTAACCTCCTGCTCTTCTACTTAACATATGTAATTTTCATAACCAGTAATTGGAGTAACCACTTGGACCTAACAAGTAAACTTTCATCCCCTTCATACTTCATATACACTGCTTCCTTGTAATGTTTTCCCTTTTTAATGCATGTAATTTTCTTTTTTAAGTTGTAGGTTTTGTTCAGAATAACCCTCAAATCTTTATATGTTGTTAACATTTTCAGCTTGTTAAAATGTTTAACTTAAATAATAATAATTATTGAATTCGGGCACAGTCGACTTCGACGTAATAAAAATTATTAAATTCCAGCGTTCTGTGAGAATGTTTGTCTTAACTCAACCCACACAAAGATGTAATCCCCATTTCCAGGCCTAATTCTGGCACTTTTTCGGGGTTACAATTTTTCGATTCCTTTTAAGCCCGTTAAACTATACCAAGATAATCTAAGCAAAGGTGCCGCCCTATTATAACGAGGCCTTTTAGTATTATGATTTACACAAAGGCCAAACTTGGTACTTAAAAGAGTATTAAAAGCGTTTTGAAAACATTGCTTTGCGGTAGCCCAGAGGACGTTCAATGCTGATATTTACACCTTTAAGCATCCTATTGTATTTAAGAAAGGTCTACTTCAGTAGGTTTTTGTACCGTTGTCAAATACTAAAGCACCTGTCTGTTGGTGAATTCAACTCGTACGGCCACCGTGATATTTTTTTCTTGCTTCTATTTTTTTATACCTTTTTTTTAATATCATTTGCGTAACTTATAATTTGAAAATGATCCCTCAACCCTAAAAGAAGTCAGTAAGAAAACCCGACGAATAACGGTTAAAAAGGAAAAATCTTAAAAATTTAATTAAATCTATGATTTCTTCCGCGAAATTCTGCTGGTCAGCGGCAGTCATGAGAAGTACAACAGTTGTCAAATATTTGCCAAGCGTTAGACTGGGAGTTCGTGAGTAAATATGAACAGCCCGTTTTTCTCAGGGCGATGGATGACCCCTATGATCTTAACTTTCCTTATCCACATTATCTTTCAAACTTGAAATGAGTTTAAGAAACTGTTCATCTGAGAAGACGTTTAACTTTCTGAACTATCATTATACAATCGTGCAAAAAGATGCGTTTCGGAACTAACTTTTCTTGATATGCTTAAAAAAATTATTATTTTTTTAATATTAAAGTCTGAAATTTTTGGAACAGACTTCATTTGCTGTGCCTTATTTTATGTTTTAATTTTAATCAGGAGATTAATGAATGTCCAACTACAAAATGGCTGTTTTTAAGATAAGCCTGAAATTATACAAAATTCACAGATTCCTAAATATGAGCATTAAAATTACAGACAACAGTTTGAAGGTCCCTTCTAAAACAAGTTCAGTTTTACTTATTAACCCCAAGGACCAACTGTGACTATAATATGATGAGCTTAGACAAAACCTATGTGCATGGTTAAGAACAAAAATTGTAGCTTCGTAATGCGCTATAAGAAAAATTCAGGAAGGCTTTGATTTTGGGCCAAATTGAAATGAATAATTTTTTCTGTAGTTTCCCAAATTTTCTGTAACTCCGGATTTTCAAACCTTTTAAGGAGTTTCTGAAATATTTGAAATCAATTTTCAAACCTATAATCTGAATATATTGAATTTTTATGCTTAAATAATATAATATTAGTTTTAACTGCAGATTTTATTAGAAATCTTATTTTCGTAAAATTTCAGGTTTAAAATACTCAGGATATAATTTTAATTAAAACTGAATTACGAAAACTGTTTATTTTTAACAACTGACTTCAAGTTGAAGAAATTAGAAATACCAAGATGAGGTGAGATTAAATAAAAAAAAAAGCTCAAATGCTTAATAAGTCTTTTCTGAACAGTTTAGAAAAGTTTTGATTTTAGATCAATGTTTTAGATCAGAACACTTCAGATGCTTTCACAAAACTTTGAGTCATACTGAAATATTCAATGCAGATTATTGAAATTTACTTTTATTTTATTTAGGGTTAAAATCCAACGGATTTTTTTTAACCACACAACAAAACTTTGCTTCCTAGTCTTAACCTTAATACAACCGTTAAAATAGCCTAACTCATTTTAAAATATACATTTTTAAAGGATAGAAATAACAAATATGAGGTGAGATGAGCTGAGATTCAACGAGAAAAAATTCAGCTATTTAATAAGACTTTCTTGCACATTTTAATAAGGTTTCAGGAAAGCCGAACTAGATTTTAGGTAAATATTTCAGGCTGAACTACCTCCCCTTAATTTCCTAACTTTTTTTTACAAATACAAAATCTATCTTATTTTATAAAAGATTAACTTTTTAAAGTTGTTTGAAAATACTCAAAATCCCTTTTCAGAAGTTACCGAAACAGTTTTGTGGAGTCTGACTTTTTAACGTTTCAGTAACATGAATTGGATTTTTATTGCAAGTTTTATCAGAAACCTGGTTGTTTTTTAGCTTCTAGAGTTTATAAATTTATTTGAAAAAATCTCAAGTTAAGCTCAAGGATCAGCTATGGCTCAAATGTGAGCTGAGCTTAGACAAAACCTAATTGCATGGTTAAGGGAAAAAAATTGCTTTGATTTTGAGCCAAATTGAAATGATTAATTTCTTCTGGAGCTTCCCAAATTTTCTATAAATTTGGAACGTTCTGAGTTTTCAAACCTTTTAAGGAGTTTCCGAAAATGTTGGATTTTTATGCCTAAATAATATGAGTTTTTACTGCAGATTAGAAATCTGATATATTTTCTGTAGATTTTTGAGGTTTATTCTCATACAATTTTAGGTTTAAAATACATCAGGATATAATTTTAATTAAAACTTTTTCAGAAATTCAGAACACTTTATGTGTTTTCACAAAATTTTAACGTTTTAGAGTAATTTTGAAATATTCAAAATGTTTTTTCAGGAGTTACTGAAATTGCTTCCTGACAGTTTGGGCTTTTCCTTTAAATAACACAACTCTTTCAGATTATATTAAAATGTTTTTTGTAGATTTGTGAAATTTCTTTGTATTTTATTTAGGTTTAAAATTCAGCTTTAAAATTCATCGGATGTTTTTTAAACACACAGCGTCCAAGTCTTCAATCTTATCACAACAATTAACGTAGCTCTAAAGCTCATTTTAAAACACACACTTTTTAGAATTTATTGTTATTATTAGTATTAAGAAACAAAATGACAAATATGAGGTGAGATGACCTGAAGTTCAACGAGAAATAAATTTTCAGCTATTTAATTAAGACCTTGGACATTTTAATAAAGCTTCAGGAAGGCCGGACTAGATTTTAGGTAAATATTTCAGGCTGAACTAATTCCCCTTAATTTTTTACATATATAGAAGATTCTTATTTTCTAAAAGATTAACCTCTTTAACGTCGTTTAAAAATCCTTTTTCGGAAGTTACTGAAACAGTTTTGTGGTAGGCTTTCACTTTTAACGTTTCAGTAACAGGAATTGGAGTTTTATTGCAGGTTTTATCAGAAACGTGGTTGTTTTTCAGTTTTTGGATTTTTAAAATTTATTTTTAAAAATTTCAGGCTGAAACATGCCAACCCAATTTTGCAATAATTAAATTAACTCATAATTAAAAGGCACCTTTGAATTGATAATTTAATGCTGAAAACTCTCAGTTTTTTACGTAAAATACACAGTCTGTTTACCTTTTTAAAATGTTTAACACATTTGCAAAATTGAAAATTATTTGAATATTTCTTGGTGATTTGGTTTTCCCGTCTGAAACTTAACTGAAAATTTTTATTTTACTTTTAATTCAACACTGCAGTTTGTAATTTGGGAGATATACCTGAAGATATCTTTTAACCTGAAGATATCTTTTTGAATATACATATTTCAAGTTTGGCAAATGGCTTCAAAGCGATTCCTAGACTTCTAATTATCCTGAAATCTGTAACTTCAGTTTGATGTATCAATACATCAGCTCATTTTAATCGTAGTTTGCAACTCACAAATCCGGCCGTTGGAAGCCGCTTCTGCATTCTGCCAAGCTCACCATTTATTTTTAAAAACTTTCAGGTTGAAACACGTCAACCTAATTTTGCAATAATTAAGTTAGTTCATAAGTAAATCAAGGCACTTTTGGATCGCTAATTTAATGCCGAAAACTCACAACATTTAATGATTTGACAAATTTCTTGTTTTGTTTTGCGTTTTCAGTTTTTTACGTAAAATAGACATTTTTAAAATGTTTAACATGTTTGGAAAATTATTAGAGTTGGTGATTTGGTTTTCCCGTCTGAAACTTACTTAAAATTTTAATTTTAATTTAATTTCATTGCAGTTTGTAATCTGGGATTTTACTGCAAACATCTTTTTAAATATACATATTTAAAGTTTGGTAAATGGTTTCAAAAGGATTCAAAGTAACTTCAGTCTGATGTATCAATATATCATCTCATTTTAGTTAGCAATTCGGAGTCGCTTCTGCATTACGCCAAGTTCACTATATGCCAATAGGTGTTACTGTTAAAAACATTTCCTGAAATATTTCAATAATTGACTGAACGTTTTGAGTATAAACTTTGTTTTGTACCAAGATGGTTTTCATCATCAAAGCTTTTAATACATTTTGTTTTAATGTTATTGCCCATTTGTGGAATGATTACTTAGCATTTAGTTATTACTAAAAAATAGTAGATTAATGACATTTTAGTAAAAGCCACGTAAAAGACAACATATTTAAAAATATATGATTGATGACCATATTTTGTACGTACAATCTAAAATATCTACGTTAATTCACGCGAATAGTCCGGTCAAAATACGGAAACTGACAATATTCGTTTGTTTTTTATTTTAAGTAGGAGGCAATCGATAAATTACGGTGGCATCGAAAAGTAGGAGCGTTATCAAACATCCAAATCAACACAAATTGTTGGTTGTACTTTGTATTGAACGAGGCCAAAAATTCAGACTGATTCGCCATAACAAACGAAAATTATTTATTTTATTCCCCAACTCGAAGGAATCCTTTAGCCAAGAAAGCCATAAAATATTTTACTGGTTTCTGTTTGATTTTCCAGTCAAATTATACGTCCAAAATTATAAATTATTAGGTTGAACTTTTTAGGTTTCGTGACCTGTCTTTATGCCAGTACGAGCCAAACCTATGTCATATCACTTTGATACATGACACCATGCCAAGGCGTAATTTTTCACCTCTCGCAAGATTTAATTTTTTTCACCCTAATAACATGAAACACAGCACTGATTACGTACTGTTTAGAATATAACTTCCGTGTCCTATTTTAATAAAGGACCGTTCGTACAAAATTCCTTTATGATAAATGCGCTCGAACCTACGTAAAATTCTAATAAATTCGTTTTCGGATATAATCAGCGGCTGATTTGGTTAAGGGTGGTGATTGATTTGAATTCAGTGGCGTGACATCAACATTTCTGATAATTTTGTGTAGGAATATCCCATTTAATCACCTGTATATCTAAAATTTGGATTAAAAACTCAGTGGCGTATCCTGTAAGTTTACAGTAATGCCAAGTCATTAGAAATTGTCAAAAATCATGTAGATGTAGGGAGATGTAATCAGCCATCTATTTATTTATTTAATGGTGCAGCTTGCAAATTTCTGGGGATTACTAGTAATTTCATGCAGGAATATCTAGTCTAATTATTATTATTAACTTGCACAAAGGCCTCCCTCTTTTCTCTTCTTATTCTTAGCACTTTTTCAAATCTACTAACTTTTTAGTGAGGGGGTTTATCTAGTCTAATTACATGTGTAAATTCAGTAATGTAGTTTATAATTTTTATAAAGACTGCTGTTACACCATTGTGGCAAAATCACATTAAATTGATTGACTAACCGATTCACAACTAAAGCTTTCTGTAGGAAGAAATCCTTTAGTTTCAATTTATTGATCCCCGGAATACTAAACTTGACTTTCACTAATCTTGCGTTTATTGGAATTAAATAATTATTTTATTGAAATCTAAAAAGAAAACGATAGGGAAGTGCGTCTCCTTGGTGCCTGATAGATCGAAAAAAAAAACAAACAGAAAACATGTAAATAACGGTCGAAGCATCAAGAGCCTGAATCCTAAAGTAAAGAGTCTTGTAACAAGTGAAGCGCGAATATGCTCAGCCTCCTAGACTGAGAGACAAATTTTTTGTTCGTCGCTTAATTTTTGGCTCATCGGTTCGGAAAGTCAAAGAGGCCGCTGTGACCAAAGTCTCACCTTTATGAACGTATACATATAGTTTAAATTAACCGGTGCCAAACAGGCACAGAGGAGAATTACCGATCGTGTCAGTACTTACGGAGTGTTGATTTTCTTAAAGGTGCACTGGTTTTTAAACGTTTCACCTTTATAAATTTAAATTCGGCCTCTTCTCCGCTCCCGTTATTCGAAAAATTATTGTTAAACGGCGGCTTAGACAAAAGTTTAAGGCGTAATAAAACATAAAAACCTTTTGTGTTAAAGCTCGGAATGGGTTAAGGAATTTTAATTTCCATAAAAAGGGTTGTTGAGTAACGAGCCCTTAAGACGTTAAAACTTTTACAAACAGCTGACATATTTTAAATGTGACGTTTTTCGTATGTTTTCTGTTTAAATGAGACACCCTTTATAAATTCTTGTCAGTTTTTAACTTTTGTTCTTGCTTCGCCTTACGAATTGCCCAGAAACTTGTAACTTCTTGATTTTTTGAAACTTTTTTGGCAAAAATAACAACACAAATCTAGAACTCACCCGATAAATAAGCAAAGAACAAAGAATCCCACATTTATATGATATTAAAAAAAGTGTTTGGATGGAGCCTTAATAATTTAAAAAAATAATTACTGGGACTGAGTTTTTTCAATTTCGTGCCAAATTGCGTGTCAGCATGGAAACAAAATGCGAAAACGCAGTGCATGTTCATTGTCGTATAAATTATGATACTTTGTAATAGAATATTAAAGCAGTTTTTAATTAAAATTTTTACGAGAAAATGGAAACAAAATGAGTAAGTCATTTTTAGTCCTGCGTTGCATTTCAATCCGGAATTAAGCCACTGATTTGGGAAATATTTGGGTTTTTTTTGTAGTTTCCCAAGCTATTTTCTCATTACAAAAAAAGTTCATAACAAAGGCGTTTATTTATAGTCTTCAGGAAAAAATTAAGACTCAGTTACAAACAGTCATGACAAGCAAGATAATTTCGCAAAATAAATTCTTTTTGTTCGAGTTTATAGTTAAATTTTTTAATTTAATTACATTTCCTAAAAAGTGAACGTAATTTTGTTTCCAAAGCACTATAAATAAAAATAATAAATAGAAAAGTAGGCTGGTTACGCTGGTAAAACATCTGCACGTTTCTTTATTAGATTATCGTCCCAACTAACTACAGCAAATGCTAACCTACCGAGTAGAATGTACTGCAAGCGTGAATTCAAATCGTTTAATAGTAATTTGTTATTATTTATTCATTTAAATTTGTGCTCAATTTGTGATTAATTTTACTTGTCGTTTCGAAATAAACAAGGTGCAAGTGCCCTAATTCTGAGGCAGCTTAGGTAAGAAGATAAACGAATTTTTAAATTTTGTTATTTTGAAACAAAAAAGAGTTATCAGCTTCCGAAAAGTTATTATTATGCAGTTATAACCAAAAATCCTATTAAAAAATAACAGAATTTCTGCCAACGTTCTAGAAATTACAACAGTTTTTTTTTCAATCTTTCTTGATTCGATGTAAACTATTGACGGTCGTTGAAACATTTTTTACTTAATTATTTTCTTTGGTTATTCACTCAGACTATGTTCATCATCATTTTAGCCTGTTGTCATTTACTGCCGGTTATGGGCCTCTCCTGTTCTTCGCCATTCTTCACATTTGAGGACGTCCAGGTGGCCTTTTCGTCCTTGGTCACGATTCCATTAATTTCGGGCCCAACTATCATCGCTCATCCTTGCTATATGTCCTGCCCAGTTCCACTTCAATGATGCAATTCTTTCTATCACTTCTGTTACTTCCGTTCTGGATCTTATCACATAATTTCTAATAAGTAATTTAGTCGAATGCCCAGCATAGCCCTTTCCATAGATTTTTGTACCACCGTTAGCTTATTAGCAGATGTTTTGGTAAGGGTAATAGTTTCGGCTCCAGCGATTAAACACCTTAGACTTTAGGGTAATTGATAAGTTACTGCGTAGGATGTGATTTAATCTAAAGGCTGTCCAAGTAAGTAGTCCAATTTGTCTTTTAATTTTGGAGGCTTTGTTTTCATTATGTAGGTCTAGTTTGTGTCCTAGGTATATACGGTTGTCTACTATTGGTATCAAGTTTAACAGGTTTAGCAGATTTGGTAGTATGTCAATATTTGTCATTATTTTTGATTTTGCTTTATTTAACTGCAGCTCAGTGAGCATTTTTTCCATGTCACTAGAGATCAAAACAATATCATCTGTGAATCGCAGGTGCTTCAGTCTCTCTCCGTCAATGTTAACACCCTTTTTTCCCACTTTAGTTATTTGAAGATATTTTCTCTGTTTCGGCATTAGAATGACATTATTCTAGCACGCATTTTGATGCTTTAATCACTTTAATGAGCTTCATTATTAAACGATTTTTGGTGATATTTTGTTTTCAGAAATTGGTGATACTGTATCAAATAATACCTACACAACCTACCTAGGCAACCATTCATTGCTAAGCAACAAAAACGTCAAATGTCAAACCTCTGTTAACTGTCAAGCAAAAATCGCTATTACCAACCTACTATTTTACCAAAATTTCTCCAACTGGAAATTGTCAAGTGTTTTTATAAAAATAAACATATATAAATAATGTAAATGGAAGCCGAAACAGAGCAAATAGTATAAAATACTCGTTTCAAAAGTCAATTCGAGCACTCGTCCGTTCGGCCACTCGCCGCTCGGGTCCAAATTTCGGACTCGTACACGAAAAGTTTGCCTTCTGTAACTTGTGTTTTAATATACTATTCTAAGGCTAAGGCCAACGTAAATAGCTTTGGAGGTATAACATCGCCCTGTCCAACTCCTTTTTCTACCTTCATTTTGTCAGTGTTTTCATAAAGTTCAACACAAAATCTTGCATTTTTTTTTAAATGTTCTCAATAAATCTAGAGCACTCTAGACACTCTAGAGTAGTCTAGAGTATCTAAAATCTATTCGATTGTCAATTATTGCCCATATTTCCACACTTTCAAATACCTTTTGATAATCCATGAATGCTAAAATTTATGAAATTTGATATTCATGGTTTATGGTTTGTAGGTGGTCATTTGTGCTGAACCCTGAACTAAACCCTACCTGTTCTCTGGGTTGATAAGAATCGAATTTGCGGGTGAGTCTGTTGGTTATAATTCTCGTAAAGAGTTTATATACAGGGTGATTCATTAGCCTCTTTACAAACTTTGGCAACGAAAACTAGATGTAATTTCATGAAGAAATGTTCATATGAATGTAGGTTCTATCTTTCGTTGTTAAGAAGTTATAAGGCTTTAAAAATTTTTACGTTAAAAAAACGTAGTAGCCTGCAACACGCCCGAGATAACAACTTTATTTTAACAATTCTATGGTCAGATGAATCCAGTTTATCAAGAGACGGTATTAATAATTTCCACAATGACCATCTTTGGTCTCTGGACAATCCACATGCGTCTAGAACGTTAATTTCCAGCAGAGATTTAGTGTAAATGTTTGGGGTGGTTTACATAACAACACACTATTTTTGAATGTATTTAATGGAACTTTAAATGCAGAACGGTACCATAAATTTTTGAGCACCAGAGCACCACATTTTTTGATCTTCTAGAAGACGTTCCACTCCACCTGATGCAAGATGTGTGGTATCAGCATGACGGGGCTCCGCCTCACCGAGGAAAATTAGTGACCGAATTTCTGCATACTCATTTTCCAAATAAACCCGACTTAAATCCTTGCGATTTTTATTTATCACATCAAGCAACTTGTTTATGCCGTAGAAATAAATGATCGTCATCAATTATTGCAGAGGATTCGAGATGTTGAAACTCATATTAGAAATAATATGAATTTATTACACGTGTAAGAGAGTTTAGTTCATCGTTGCCAGTTGTGTATCCAGGAGAATGGACTAATCTTTGAACATTTACTGTAGTCTAAATGTTGTTTTCTATTTGTTACAATAAATGTTTTTGATTTTCTTAAAATATGATTACTCATTAGTGTTCAAAGAGATAATTATTTTAAAAACCCTATAACTTGTTAACAAAGAAAGATAGAACCTACATTCATAAGAACATTTCATGAAATTACATCTAGTTTGTAAAGAGGCTAATGAATCACCCTGTATATGACTTTAAGACTTATTGGTGTGTAATTGTTTAGTAATGTTGTGTCTAACTAACTCATTATACCAGTCTTCAGGAACATCAGCTTCGTCAAGACATTTGTTGATTAGGATTACTAATTGTTTCCATAGTATTTCACCACCTTCCTTAATTATTTCGCTAATTACACCGTCCTCTCCTGGTCACCGATTGTTCTTGGTTTGTTTTAAAGCCATTTCAATTTCCGATAGTAATACATCGGGAATCTCCTCATACCCTACGTTAATTACTCTAAGGTTTTTCATTGCTTTGCCGTATTTGTTTATGATGTATTGATTTATAGAGGAGTTTTCAATAATTTTTAATATATCATTTTTAGTAGTAAGTACTACATAACTATTTCCCCTTTTGAATTTTTTAGTATAAATATTTGTTTCATTAGTGTTCTTCAATATTTTTTTGAACTATACCGATATTGTACTTTCTGATATCGTTTCTTGCATTTTTTCTTATTTGCTGTTATAGTTGTTTATATTAGTTAGTTGTATTAGTTGTATCTTGTTCTTAATTCGCTGATCTCTTCCTCTTAAATAGCCCCCCCCCCCCCCCAAGGGCTATATTATTTTACATGAACCAAAAAAATGCTGCTAAAAAATGAACCATAAGAATCTTGTTTTGTAAATATTTTTACTTCCGTTCTGAAAGAATTCTTTAACGGTTAAGTACAATAAATTTGGTAGATTTTTTTAGCAGTTTACTCGTTCCCAAACTATGCATTTAATGAAATATAAATATTTCGTTGATTTGTAGGCATTAATTTTATGAATTGGTAAATCGAATATCAATATTTAAATCGAAATTTTAGAATAACATTATCTGTTATATAAAGGGTGAACCAGGACTGTAACAAAAATTTATTTCAAGACAAATGACCTCTACGTATCATACGAATACTATAAAAACCCTTACGTTTTCGTTGATTGGTTGGCATTAATTTTGTGAATTGGTAAATCGAACATCAATATTTAAATGCGTTACATCTGTTAAATAAGATTTGGTTAAATACTTTGAATCGAAGTTTTAAAATAACATTTTCTGTTACATAAAGGGTGAGACAAACAGGACAAAGTACCCTTGCTATTTCCTTCTTTACAATCTAAGAATACCATGTGTAATACTTATTATTACAAACCCAGGAAAAAAAGGAAACAGTTTGCCATTAGAAAAAAGTGATAGTAGAGGATCAATGAGCAAATGAGAAAACTGGACACTGATGGGAAGAGAACGATATTTGCAACCTTTATTTTAATTTCTGCGTAGTTTTGAATCTTAACAATAAACATCGAAGTTTTAAAGGTGTTTGTTTTTTTATATTACACCCTGTATGGCATTAAAAATTAAATAATATTCGAATATTGGACCAACCATCAGTTAGATTATTCGACTAGCCATCAGTTAGCTTCCTCCTGGATATTTAATAAGGGTTTCTTTAGTAAGCCATTTAATCTGTCATTTAACCCTCTGATTATTTAAATCTCCAGTTTTTATGCTGTCGTTCTGTGGTTATTCATTACAAGGCCCTAATTAACTTCAATGAGTTTAGAAGGCGATTTCTAACTCTACTTAAGTTAAAAAAATTCTCAAAATTAATAACTTAATCCATAGATTAACAAAAGTAGATTACGATTGTTTACTACCGTTCTCGAAACTTTTCAGGGTGGTTTCGGGACGTGCGTTATGTGTTCGGCAACATCCTGAAACGAAATGGAAGCACGGCAGGAACGGTAAGTTACTTTAAGTATTACCCTAGCAAATAAATAAAGGACAGAATTTGTACTCCTGGAACGTGTGTTAAATGCATAATATATGGCTGAGTGCATGTCTTATTCAAAAGACAAGGTTGCCCCGCCTTGGGGCGTGACGTGATCCATTTAGGGGTGCTTTGGTCTATACAACCCTCGGCCCTTACATAATACGTGTACTAACAGACCAAAAAATATTATGCTAAGTTCCACTTTTTGGTGATTTATTAATTTCGGTAGTTTGGAAGCGTTGGAAATGTCTTAAATTGTTTGCACAATCCGGCGGACTTTTATTAATCAAAATCGTCATTCATTCACGGTTTCAAGATTTAATATAGAAATTTAAAATACGTTTGGTTAGGTTATTCTGATTATAGCGTGTCCAAAAAAACAAGGAACGTTGGAAATTACAGCGAAAGCTCGGTTGCTCGGTTTTGATGAAGTAGGTGTTGGAGGCATTAGTTTATTCTTTTGTTTTGCATCAGATGGATGCAGGGGCGGATTTAGGCATGGGCTATATGGGCTGCAGCCCAGGGCCTCGTTCAATCAAAGGGCTCCCTTCGCGGCCAAAAAAATAAAAATAAAACCAATTTAAATTCAAAATTAAAAAAAAAATTATACAAAATTCGTATCTAGATCAAATTTAAATCGTTGATTTGCAACACTATTTGATTTGAATGAAATATCAAATAGGTATCAACGTTTTAAATGGCCCATGACAGTAAATAGTAAATACAACTCTGTCTTCTATCGCCTCTGTCGGTAGTTATGTGCTGTGTGCTGCGCATTCGCTAAATCTAGTTGGTGGAGAAGCGGCTAAAGTTGCAACTCAAATGGTGAACTTTTTTGGAGTAGTGCAACAAATATACGTTTTCTTTTCTGCATCTACCCATACGTGGGAGCTTCTATGAATGAAAAACTTGATTTTCGAAGAGCGGCACAGAATTTATATAATAATTTGGCGAAACTTGAAACCGCGACATTAACTGTTTTTTTGGGAAGAAATTTTAACGAGATTCAATTTAGTTAACAAACAAGTGCAGACCCCAGGCTTAGACATATGTGAAGGTGCGAAATTAATTACATCATTAGAAGCATTCGTAAGCAACATACGAGAACAATTAGATCAGAAACTAAACGAATACGAGGAGACAGCAAAAAAATTAAGTACTAGTGTGGAAAAGGAATACAGTGATTTAAAAAAGAGGTGTATTACTTCAAAATTTTCGACTAAATCTACAGAGGAAGTTTCGCTAAATGAAGCAGAAAAATTTAAACGGGATACGCTAAACGTTGCATTAGATGAGTTGGTTATGGATTTAAACAGAAGAGGCCATGTCTATGGGGAATTTAGCAAAAGCTTCAAATTTTTAATGGATTTGCAAGATATTAATATCGAAAATATTGACTTGGAAAGTGCACCTAATGTTGTTGATTATTATTTAGTCAATGAATGCACTCAGTTACAATCCTACGTACAGGCTAAGCCAGACTCATATGACTCATGCGGTGATATATTCAAGCCAGGGGTTATTTTGGTGTGCAGCTCTAGCTTGTTTGTGCAGCTCTAAATTTCAAATGTGCAGTTCTAATTTTAATTTTGTGCAGTACAAAATAGAAATAATCTTATGATTAAAAATTTTAAATGAATCAAAATAAATTAATGGCTTTGGCTACTTGCTGTTCGCCTAGTTTTATCACCATCAAGCACAATACAATTTTTTTTAATTACCCATTCCTACACATCACGAACTATCATTCTTCGCAATTATGCGTATAAGTCAAGAATCACCCTTTATATCATAATTTTCAATAAACATATTATTCGATTTTATTGAATTATTACTTGCATGATTTTAAATTTTCAGAAATCAAACATTTACCCCCCCCCCCTTCTTACCCAAATATCTGAGTCCAGTCAGGCTAATTTGTGCAGTTCTAGATTATCCTCAAAATAACCCCTGATTCAAGCTAATTTATGAAAAGAAACTTGTCGATGTTTTTCCGAATTGCTATACAATCTTGAAAATTTTTTTGGCGTTGCCAATCACCAGCTGTGAGGCGGGGCGATCCTTCTCAACGACTAATGAAAGATTAAATTATTTATCAATTCTTTCCATAAACTATGATTTAACCAAAGAATTACAATGTGATGATAAAAAAATAGTTATTTGTACAACTAGTAATGAAAGCAATACTTTTTTTCATGAGTTTGAAGTTTGATGCACGACGGCGAAGCCGGAGTGCATCAATCAAACGAGTGAAAAAAAGATGCTTTCATACGAGTTGTACACAATATTTTTTTGCATTTTGACATCTTAAATCCCTCAAAATAGGATAAAAAGGATTTGAGAATTTACAGTTGTCAAACTGAGAATTTACAATATTTCGTTTACCATTTCAAAATATTGCATGATCACGCAAACTGTCAGATTAAAATTTATGTGGATAAGTGTCATCATTAATAATAAAAATTATTTTACGATTACAGGTGTTTAAAGCATACTTACTTACTGCAAAATGTAAAAAAATGTTTAATAAAAATAGTTAAAAAAAGTGTTGCTTTCTTAATGATTTTTTAATAAAAAAAGTCCACTTTTTTTGTCAAAATGCGAAAAAAGAATTTGCAGCGCAAAAATGCAGAAGAATTACTCTTTAAATGTCTTTAACGTATAAAAAATACTTACACTATACAGGGTGTCCACAAACTCACTTCACAAAAGAAAACTGCAAATTCTAGAGCTCATTTTATGTCGATTTGACGTAAATCACCTTATCCAAAAATGCTTGCTAAGGGAGCTAGAGCTCTTTAAAGATGGCGCCCTTACATCGGTTTAATTCAAATATCTTCAAAACGGTTTCCTTTTAAGTGATAACATTCTGTACATTTATTTCGTGGAATATGCTCAATCGTATGGCATAAATATGATTTTTTAATTGTAGTCATAAGCGGCTCGTTTGGGACCCCTCCCAATACCCCTATTGGACATATTTATTCATAACTTGTTTGTCTTTGAAAATTTCGCCATTTTGACATAACATTTAACAAATTTCGATTTTTTATGAAAAAAATGATGCTTTTATCTAAAGTCGCTATGACGCACCGTTTTCGAAAAAAACTTATTTGAACGTTTCATGTTCAAAGAGCTCTAGCTCCCTTAGCAAGCATTTTTGGATAAGGTGATTTACGTCAAATCGACATAAAATGAGCTCTAGAATTTGCAGTTTTCTTTTGTGACGTGAGTTTGTGGACACCCTGTATAACTCCTAGAATGTTCTATTTATTTTATTTTGAAGAATAAGTAGGTATTATTTTTATTTTTGTTTTTTTTTTATCTTTATTCTTGACGTGAGAATGTGTTGTTTCGTTTTTCTGTTTGTTACTAAAAGTATCTAATATACCTAATACATTTTATTTTTTATTTATGTTTGATGTTTGTTGTATATACAAAACCTTTTCTCATTATAACTGTATATAAAAGTGTGTATATTCAAGTGCATCAAATAAAATAAAAAAGTTCTTCAATGTCTGTTGCTTATAATTTTTCCTATTTAAAAAAGGGTAAAGGCACAGTTTTTCGGCAAAATGGCAAATGAGTCGCCACAACTAACCCAATTTGGGTTAATTGGGTAGGCTCCCAAATAGTGTTAGCCCAGGGCCCCCGAAGTTAGCGGTCCGCCCCTGTATGGATGGTGTCAAATGGAAGAAGCTTAGGGAATCACATGGTACTCTTGACTATACAGGGAAATTTTCTTTTTAGTATACATATACCCTATGTATACTTTTATAATAAACGCAAATAGGCAACCCATCATACACTATAAACGTTAAAAAATTAGCATGCTGTGGCAAAAATCATCAAATTAAGTTAATGTCAAAAAATTAGTCTTTAACTGTTGCTGTTTTTATTTTCCTTTCTGTTTTGTATTGTTGATATTTTATGTTTTAGAATAATCGTTGAATTAAAATTATGTTGATATTCCACTAATTTTGATTTATTTTTTATTTACAAACATGAAACATAACCTTTACGCACCACGTGACGTGACGTTTATAGTGTACAGTGGGTTGCCTATTTGCGTTTATTATAAAAGTATACATAGGGGATATGTATACTAAAAAGAAAAATTCCCTGTATAGTTTATCTGTTATTGAAATTCATGTGTTCCGCGGCCTCCCAGATTAATCATTTTTCCTGTTTTAACTAATTGCTTCAAATTAAATTAAAATATTTTCCTCCGGGTATAGCTTTTCAGTTCTTAACTAATTCATTTTTTTGAGTGGTAGTTTGGGTAGATCATTTATAGGAATGAATGTCATCTCCAGTTTTTGGTTAGTAACCATTCGAATGTTGTAGTTTTTATGAAAATTTCTAATGTGTTTATGTTTTATATCTGGGGTTGCTTAGCTTAAGAACTTGAGGATTTTTGTGGTTATTTCTGCAAAAGTGGAAATTAAGCTTCCTGGACTAAATCAAAAAAACATTTTCGTTAGTTACCATTGAGTTAACGATCGGATTTTTCCCCCCAACAGTGTATTAGGAAAATTACAAGTACATAGATAAATAGATATTAAAGTTGTATGTATGAGTAGTAAATTGTGGTGTTTTCTTGTTAAATTATGGAAGGCTATCTCTATCGTACTCGTGGCGGTATACAAATGTGGAAACGTGAACGTATAAACAGTAGCAATTATACGTTAGCTTTTTACTCCCTATCCAACATTAATCGTCAAACAACTAATGCTTAATGGCAGTCGCTAATGAAAATGATATTTACTTGTTTCAATAATGTAGTATAAAATTCGAATCGATAGTATGGTAGTATGTCGAAACCAACATCATGTTTTATACCTTTTCAAACGCCGTTTTCGTACAGCTAAACGCACACACGTTAGAAAAAAACCGACATACACGACGGTGCATAAAATAAAACGAAACGACGATATAAACTCGATGGAAATTTGAAGAAGCATCGCATGTTTTATAAATATTCACGCGATAGACTCAAAAGAACACCGACGCGGTTTGCTTCTTAAGGTCTACTTTCCTTTACAATTTTATATCTTTGTAACACCCTGTTCGTTTTATATTACGAGTTTTTCGCGCGATTCTCGCCCTTATAATACACAGTTAAATGGCTCCTTTTGGTGGCTACACGTTGGTAATTTTAGAGTGTTAATACAACTACGAAATGGCCACTAATGCTTCGGAGGTGTTTGCCTGATGTTTTCCTAGCACGCAATTTCACTATATATAAGTAGAACCGAATAATATTTTAGAAATAGGGAAGGATGAAAATGCCAACCGTTTCCTATACTTTTCTTGAATCGAACGGCTCGATTGTTTACATTAAATTGTTAGTCCGCTCGTCACTAATTAATAAATATTTATAAACGTGAGAACCTTGTCGTTACTGTTGTAACTCAACATTTTCTCGTTGTTTAAAGGATAAAACAATCATGATTTGAATTGTCATTGCTTGATTTTCTGATTTGTATTAGTTTAACTAAGCTCTAAGGTAAGACTGTTCGACTTCAATGACGTACCCGGCGCCTCCACCAAAAGTTTCTGACATTAAAATGTATTTAGCCCTTTGGATGCCGCTGTCCAAAGCCGAATCGGGCAACCTTTTTGAAATTATTTGCGAAATAAGAATTAATCAAATTATCGTTTAAATAAATATCAGTTAGTAAAGACAGGAAACGTAAGAACAAGAATTCACTCAATAAATAATTCAACTTTTACCACTCTGATCGCTTTATTAACTCAGTGATTTTAGCACTCGTTTCTAGGAAAAACAAAAATTTAGATCTCGAATCGTCTTTTACTTTCGAATTTGCACACAAGTAAATAAATTAATTAGTGTGCTATGATCAGAAATCCAGATTTAGTTAGTCTTAGAAAAAAAGTGGCAAACTGAAAGTTTAAGTACTAAAAATTTAGTTACCTAACTGACTTATAAAAATAACAAGTCTTTAAATTTTTGGTAATGGAATCATTAAGACATTTTTTGACATCATTACTGAAAACGAAACGAGTTTCCATTTCAAAACGATGGACGTAAAATTGTTAATTTAGATCTTTGGTGCGAATAATTTTATGATACACCTTTAAATTTCCTACTTTTTTTGTAAACGATTGACTAACCAGTCAGATTCTGTCAACAACATAATTAAATTTAGTTTATGTTTGGGCCGAAAAAATCCGAACTGTGAGATTTTAAGTAATTTATTGGAGATTTGGAATGATTCCGAAATTTTTAAATTTTGTTTAGTCATTATTTCTTGGTGTTCATTTTCAGGTTTAGGAAGGACTTTCGTATTTTTCGTTTAAGCTTAATCCAAATCCAAGTTGGCTTGTTATTAATTGTAAATGGGGCTTCAATTGTTTTCATTCTTCTTAAGTTTGGATTTGGGTTCCCAAATATTTTTGTACGAATTTTTATTCGGCTAAAGTCAACGGGGTTGAATTTGAACTCTTTGAAGCTTCAAAGATGCATGCAAACTAATTATATAAACGGCCTTTTCGTGTATTTTTCGGTTATTAATTACTAAAAGACGGCTGTAACACGCCGAATGTGAGCACCTGAATGTTTTTGGTAGTAAACACATGACACCATACAATGTATTACAGAATAAGCTCACAATCGGATCTCTGTCAGCCAATAATGGTATAAAATAAGGTTAAAAAAAAGCTGACTTCTGTCACTTCTAGCCTCACGCCACCCATTTTAACGAACAGTAGCCAGCACCTATAGATACCCAAAAAGTAATTAAGATATCAAAACACCGATTTCCACTTAGAATCGAGCGGCAGAAACGCCACTGTTTTTACGTTCGGATGAATTGTACCACGATTTGGGGGACGCGTTCCTTCTCTCCTACCTTGAAGAGACGTTAATCAGAAAAGGAGCGGCGATTAAGTCGGAAAATTAAAAAATAAAGCAACGGATTCGATCTGCTTGGTGGTCCTTTGATGACTCTTCTGTCTTTTAAACATCGGTGTGAATAACTGTTGTCGCCGAAATCAACAGTAAAAGTTCGGTAATAGCTACAAAATATTTAGAGAATTTTTATGTGATTTTCGTTGTTAGGTCTATGATATTTTTATTTCTGATGCAATTTTTTTTTCATTCACACAACCACGTTTCTAGTTTGGGAATTTTAATTAAACGTATATATTACATTTTTTAAGTTAGCTTAATTAATCGAGGAAGCGCGTTCCGACATATTTTTAGCTTAATGTAATTCGTGTGAGCTACAAGAATTAGTTGTGAATTTCTCACTTGAACCAAATTGACCTGTTAGTACTTTAAACATATTTCCCATGGTCGAAACTAGCGAACGTATCGATTTGTTAAGAATAAAATAACAATAATATCCCTCCCAGCAGAGCATAATATCTACTTGTACATCTTAGAAAATCGCATTATGGCAATTCAAAGCGTCATACCGCATTGTGCGTATCTATTAAGTAGAGAAATATCCCCTCAGTGGAAGCTTTTAACAACCCCTGCCCTTTAAACCCCGCTCTCTAGGGGTGAAACGTATCTTTAATCTCGAGATGCGTCCGCGGTGAGCGGTTTCAGAATATCAGGCCTTTCGCAACCAAAATCGAACAATATTTTAAAGCTAAAAGAAGATTCTCTATCATGTAGCATAAAATTTGTATTTTACGTTCACGATTACTGAGAAATGGATCCGTTATCTTGGTTGATATCTATAAAGACGACACAATTACTGAAGAATTTCGAGCAAAAGTCGGTTCTTGCTTTTTATATCACCTAATTAGTATCAAGACCACCTAGAGTCACGTATAAACGAGTGGTATGGTCCGCTGCCTGTGTTATAACTTGAAATTAGCCACTTTAAAGGTTGCCGTTGATTACCACTGATTATAAAATGACATTTTTGTATTTATTGGTGGGTTCGTTGTTCCAAACTTAATTACCTATATAGTTATTCCACCAACACCACTTACACGATATTCTTAGAACGAATTTCGAGATGAAATGACGTTTTAAATTACCTAACTGCCGCTAAATAGACATAACTATTTCTTAATCACAACTAATCAACTTCCTTTTTTGTAAAAAAACGAATTTAAAATATCTAAACTTCGGACAGATATTAATCTGAATCTTTAATTTTGTACTTTTCGATGAGTATTTATCAAGAAGAAAAATTAAGTATTCGACCAGGCATATATCAATACAAGTTGTTTAAAATTTTGTTTGAACATTTTGAAAAAGTATCTCCGCTACTGAGCTTATAATTTTCTTTAATTTTTACCTATAACAACTTTTTTAAATTATCTGGATATCTTAAAGTTACCGATTTTCTCAAAAACCGCTATGAAATCGAAGGGGGGGGGGGGTTAAATCCAAGATAGGCATGAAAAATGAATGAACTACAGGCAAATCACTAATTGTCAAATTACAGTATTTTGTTTCGTTATGTTTCAATTAGTTTCCCAATGCCACCTTAGTTTTGAAATGGTTCTGATTGCTTTCTACCTTTTTAATATACGGGGTGTCAATGAAACGTGGGGAATATCTAATATGCTCTTCAAACCGCATTATTTGACACAGAACACAAGTTTCTGTTACTTCTGATTTCGCCGAAATTAACCCCGATTTTGTTATTATAACCTGCCCCGACACTCAAGGTAAATTATTTTATAACTTCAACTGATTTCGTTGGTTTATCAGAATGACTTAAAGTTAACAAAACTGATTTTTTCGAAAATAAAACTACTTTTTTCAAATAGCACAAGGATATCTAGTGTCCCAGTATGGTACCATTAATATTAAAAACGGGTGTTTTCCAAAGATTTAATTGATACCAATAATACAGCATTAATCTCAAAATTTAATTTACAATAACGCTTTTCATTTTTAAAAACAGTATTTTGGACCATTAAATCCAGGCACTGGGTTTCAAAACAATTGCAAAAGCACAACATAAGTGGCATACTTGCTACATTTGAAGTCCTAAAACAATTTGTTTTGTGCGTTGGGGCACCCTGACTTTCATTTTACGCAAGTCATGCCACTCTAGATTAATAAATGTTTCAAACTTTATATTAACTAGATAAATTACTGCAGATTCTAAAAATGTACAAATATTTACCATTTAGAACAAGAAAGTCGAGGTTAATTCTGTTGAAACAGGAAGTAACAGGAACTGGTGTTCTATGTAAATAATGCAGTTTTAAAAGTATGTAACTTGTTCCAAATTTCACTTTGATATCTTAAAACATAATTAAATAAACAGGGTGTCCCGTGTTTCATTCATTCTGTTAATTCTGTATATATATATATAATTATGTTAGCGTGAGTGATTTGCGCAGACTGCTTCATTAAACTGAAACATGGCATATTATGTGACCAGTTTTTTGCTCTTCAGCTATCATTGTTAACAGTTCGATTGAATTCGTGTCATAGAATCGTAAATATAACGTACAAATTTAAAGCAAATTGCATTAACAAAAATTAAAATACAACAAAAAATAAGATATCAAGACAGGAAACGATTTAAAATGCTCGTATAATCTGATGTCTTATTTTGCAAAAAAAGCTTAACGAAAATAAGAACGTACAATACTTACAAAGCCGTGCTTGTCGGAGATATTATTGGTCAGCTTGAGTTTATGAAAAGACACGACTTTTTGCATCCACTGTTCCCCCGTCGACGGACTGTCCGGATGAATATACATTCTCTTGGGCATTTCGGGATCAGCCTTTCCAGCCACCATCCATCGGCTTAAAAAGGAGATACGGGAAATTAGATATGACTCGGTTGCATTTTGTTTAAATATAGATCGGGGTAACTGGGAACAACGATTATAATAAAAAAGGAAAAACATGCACCATGCATAATTGACACAATGTTTCAGGTACTTTTTTCAAAATTATATCAGTTGTAAACGCTTACAGTGAGAGTGAGAAGGGATTTGATTATTCTGTCTAAATTTCTTTTGTAAAGATACGCATGCTTCGTGCCTTTAGTCAACACATATCCGGGCATCTGTTTATTTTACGATAGATTATGGTTAATGATTGGTAAAGGTTGGTAAAACATCAAAACATGATGGTGAACGCGAGGCACCCAAAAAAACCGCGCGTTTTAACTTTGGGAAGGAATTACGAAATCTACCGAATAAAAACAAACACCCGAACGTAAGACACCAACAAATTAATAAATTTTTCCTCAAGGACAAATAAAAGGATCTAACCTGTTGTGGAACTTATATCTGCAATCGTCTGTGGCAACGATGTCCATAAGAAGAATGTATTTGGATTTTTTGTCTAAACCCGAGACGCGGACTTTGAAGGCAGGAAACATGCGCCTGAAACATCGACCTTATATTAGAGTATGGACTTCACCTGTTATGGAATTTATATCGGTAGTCATCTGCTGCTACTATATCCAAAAGCAGTATATATTTTGCTTTTAGATCCAAACCCGATACTCGGAACTTCATTTGAGGAAACATTTGCCTGGAAGATAAATTATAATTTCAATCATTCATAATTTCGACTTTAATTTTTTCTAAGTTTTCGCCATCTTTTTGCGGTTGTTTAAGCAAAACACTTGGGAGAGGATTATCAACAATTTTGTTGTAATCGAATTCTGGAAAATCGAAAGACTTGCTGAAAAAGTAAGCCTCACCGCCTACGCGTTACATAAATAAACGCCTTAACTGTAAGCCTGTTATTAAAAAGTCAAACGAAAAATATTGGCTTTGGTTCGATTTCATATTTAATTAATAAAATAATCACTATTTGAAAGAGATGTCATTCGGTGTCAACGATTCTAAAGGTTAGGTTTAATTAGAATTCCTGTTGTATTAACAATGGGGTAATGGTTAAAAATTATCATAAAATAGTGATCCACTTCGAGGCTTTGAGTATTGATCATCTCCTTATAATTAACCTTTTTTTTTTTAAGAAAACGTCCATACAGTCGGCGAGGCAAATTAATATTCCTATATAATCTTAAAAAAGTTGTTTTTCGTTATTTTCGGCAATAAAATTTTTAAATAAACTAAACGTGGCTTGAATTCCCGTAAATAATTTATAACCCATTTTGAAATTTTTAGGACGCAGAAGGCCATGTTAGAATGCAGTAGACCTCTCGTTGACTTAATTGTTTCACGTCGAGAGTTTAAGTCGGAGTAATTTTTAATTAACATTCAGCATTTGACAAAATAAGATGTGCAATTGACATATCGACGTAAATTAAAATCATGGCCTACGTTGATGAATGCATTCTAGCTATCCTGATTTAGCAGGACTGTCAAAGAAGTCTAAGTTTTGGTACAGTAACAAAAGTAGCAATATAAATCCTTGTTAATTTAATAAATTAATTACTGTCGTCCTAGTTTTCTAATAATTTATATTCAGCGAATTTAAAAACCGGCGAAACAAAAGCAATTAGATTTCTTTTGTACTATTTTCGTGTAACTTTGTTTAAGGCCTCCCTTGATTGTTAAAAGATCACGATGGTGATTGTTGTTCAGTTCTAAAAAAAATTACTGAATATTCTCTTAAATTATTTTAAAATAATTTGTCATTGACAGAAATGATACGAAGACGTGTCCACATTTTAAAGCGTGGCATGTTGCTTAACGAGTTTATGCTCAAACTTAGACAAACGCTAAATTTCTCTCAACTCTATTATTAATATTAAGCACCGTAAAAAATTAATCATATTGAGCATCCCGTGTGAATAAACTTTTCTTAATTAAATATGCATACAGGCCACTTTAAGAAAAAATCAAAACAAAAAATCGCTCTTTAACATTTCCAAACTGTTATGATATTCATAAGTTGGTAAAAAATTACGCAATCGAACGCAAAAGGCCCGGCTACCAGTCGCATTTACTACGTTAATTGCGGTTGTAACCGAATAAGTTGAAGGTATATTGATAGATCGGAGAGCTAGTTTTAAAACTATAATATAATCCTAGGCCCACAAAAACGACGGAAGGTGTTCAGGCGCCAGATAGGTATAATTGACTTAATGCGGGATTCGGGCGGGTCCGCCCCCCTGCTGTGCAGCGACTGACGGGCGCCACTGGCAAATACACTAAACAAACACCAGATATAATAGCCTTACCTGCAGTTATGTGCTAGTTATACATTTTAGCACGCTGCGCATCCTAAATGATTTATTGTTTTAGCCCACTTAAGCCGCTCTTGATCTTATTTTTATTACTAATGAATAAAGTCGAGAGGTTTCCTAAAGTTTTATGAACCTCGGTTTATACACGTTTATGGCCCTCGCCTTGGGCCACGTGAATTTTTCGGACACGAGTTTTATTTAAATTTTAAAATATACATCTCAGACTTTACCGATAATCTTTCGGTTTAAGTGTTTCTTTGGAGAATTTTACTGGGTGCTTTTCGGACTTAACAAAAGGCATGCAGGTTAACTTGATCGCTGCAAGCTTGTGATAAAGGCAAACTGTGATCTGATAAGGAAATAAGCGAGAACTTAATTATTAAACTCATAATTAATTTACGGGATAGCCGTTTATATCTTGATATTTTGAGCGAAGGTTAAAAGGTCGATTGATAGTGAATCACGTTCGGTGGAAAACTCAGCCTTTCGCGATTTTTTTTTAATAATAATTAATATCGCTAGATTTGAACGATTTATAATTAGAATAGGCCGTAATTCTTTAAAACAGTTAGATGGAATTAATTGTTAATACGAATCAAACCTGACAACCGACATGCTCCACGTTGACATTTTGCACTGATACCAATTATATAACAAAAAGCATGGCCTACTCCGCTTATGAATTTTGTTATATCATGGTAGTTTGATTTAATAAGTGGTGTTAAGATTTAATAACTTGCGTTTAATAGAAACTTGGGATTATGCGCCGTAAATTACGTGTGCATTAATTTAAAAATGATCCAGAAGAATAAGCACAAGTTAATTACCTAAGTATGTTTTAACACTAAGCTAGCAGTAAGCATTATAATCTGAATAAAATGTCCATTTACATGCAGTGCTTCTTCAGTTTTTAAAAACCATTGCTTATTTCGTTACAAAGTAAATTTCTAAAAATTAGCTTGGCCTACTTTGATTAAGTGCATCTTCAAAACTTGCACAAAACTAAAAAGACCAGAATTTCAACAAATTTCTCTACAAACCTTAAAAAAAGGCTCACAATAAAAAGTTAAAAAAAAATACGAGTGCCAACATCATAACATTAAATTATACAGGTAGTTAATTTCGAATGGAAAGGCAGGTAAACATTTCAGCATTCTGTCTACAAAGCTAGAAATATTATTAATGGTTTTTTAAAGAAGTTATTTCGTTTCTTTGTCTAGACAAGAAGAGAGGCGTTGCGCCTTCGTAGCGATATAAAAGTTAAAAAGCACTTCACGTGAGATAATCTATGCGTAGTTTATGTTATCCGTGCCCATTAAAAAATGTTGTAAAATTAATTACCTTTCTGACTTAAAAATTCGAAAATTCTACGAGTTTTTTTTAAGAAACAGAGTTGAGCTTGTTTTTGATATGCATTTAAACTTTTTCTTGTTGTTACTGTTACAGTCTACAGTCTACAAATGAAGATATTTTGAATAGCATGCCCCCTCATGCTTAAAAATATGCCCCATTCAAAACAGGCAGCTGTCCCACACGTCAAAGTAAACAAGTTTTATAAATAAAGGCAATAAGATCCAAGTTTGGACAAAATTTGGCCCATGCAATTTTTATGCTTGTTTATAACACATAAATTACAAATATTATTAATGATGACATAGCCAAATTAAAGACTTCAAGATGAAAATATCAACAATTTCTTGAGGCTTGATAGGGAAATCATTTTAGGGGTGCAGAAATTTAGGTTTGGTTTGTATGAGATCTAAGCTTGCGGTTGCACTAGTACTAAGTAGTAGATTTTTGTTGAATTTAGAGAGCTTCCACTCTTGATAGAGACCACTGCCATTATTGAAATGCATATCCTAAAGATTTGTTTATTGTTACAGTTCGAGAACTTTCTTTTGAAAAATGAGAGGTAAAACGTGCCAAAAGTCACTAAATTTTAATTCCTTTTGTGGTAGTACTTTGCAGTGGTTTTACTTTTATTTATTTAACGATTGTAGTAATAACATACAATAAATATTTTGTTCTTTTATTAACATCTGGAGTTTGTTATTTCGCTAACTGGTAATTTCTAAATTTGTTTTGAGCATCTGACAGGTAGTCAAAGATTTCCATTTTGTGCAGATATACGGGATTTAAATGGTTTTTACCTTATTATAGACAAATACATAGATGTAATTTGATCACATATGTTGTACAATATTTTTAATTTAAGATATTTTGACAGACAGAGAAATAAAAATGTACCAATAGGATTGAAAGTGACGTAGGTCTGTCTTCTTACAGCCAAGGTGTTGTTTCCATCTCGTAATTTACTCTTCTATTTTACCTTCAAGATATTGTATGATTGTTTACACTGTTGTTACAGTGTTAAGATATTACCCTCAAATTAATTTATTAAAATAAATTTAATGTTCTTATTAAACGTTTGCATTTAGTTATCAGGTTGGGCCCTTAAATCGCTATTATTATATACAAATATTGTTCCTCGAATTTTAATATAAAAATTTACAAAACCTAAATTTAACTCAGGTTTCAAAGTATTCTCACCTCATGTTTAAATTTAACGTATTCTTTAATTACGTGGGGTTGAAAAATAAGGTAAACGACGCAGAGATGGCAGTACCATGATCAAGATCTTTGGGTGGCCCATAAGTTTGGTCTTTCAAATGAGCCCTTGCCGAGTTTCAGCTCAGTGGTTTGTGAGGTTACTGCTTGGTCACGAGAAATGATGGACAGAAAGAAGATTCGTGCCGCGATAAAATTTTATTTTTTGAAAGGGAAAACGGCGACCCCAATAAAAGTAAACTAGATCGTGTCTTTGGCGAGTCTTTCCCTTCATTTAAGACCGTACATTTGTGGATTGCGGATTTTAAACGTGTGCGAATGAGTACTGTCTTGAACCGCACTGCGGTCGCCAAAGTGATGTGACTAAGATCCACAGAATTGTTTTGAGTGACCGAAGATTGAGGATCAGGGAGATAGCAAACCTGGTAGGGATCTCAACTGAACGAGTTCATAATATTTTACATGAACATTTGGACATGCAAAAGCTTGCTTTATGCGCGATAGGTGCTGCGTTTGCTAACTTTAGACTTTAGCGTGCTTGGAGTGTTTCAAGCGTAACCTCAATGACCCCTACTCACCGATTTAGCCCCGCTTGACTTCCAGTTGTTCCTGAGCTTCAAAAGATGGCTCGAAGGACAACGATTTTCCGACAAGAATAAAGTGGTTCATGCTGTGAACGGCTATTTTGCAGACCAGGAGAAATCATTTTATAAAAACGGCTTAGGAACGTCGTTGGTCAAAATGCATCAAGCTCAATGGAGATAGATTATGTTGAAAAATAAATACAAGTTGATCAAATTTATTCGCATTTTCTTTTCATTTACCTTACTTTTCAAACGACCCACGTACCGTGGCGCTATCGTGTATCTCTGTTGTATACATTGAAAACAGTATAAAGCTAGGTATAGCGTTTTATGTTTATACGTTAAACACGACATTAGTTAGAGGCAACTTTAAACATGAGGTAAGAATACAGACCAATTTGTTTAAAATTGCAACATTGTTTGCAGTTTTCAATATTTAATTCTGCTAGTTTACTTACTATACCAAATTTAATGTTTTATATAAATTTAAAAATTGTAATACATTTCTCAAATCAAAGATTTTTCAGTTTGACAATATCTTATTTTTCTCAAATTGTTTTGTACATTTGGCATGAATTAGGTGTGTTTAAATTTTGATTTTAAATTATTAAAGTCGAATTAATTTCATTTCACGTGCAAAATTTTTCTTTAAAGTTTATCAAAGATATTTGATTAGCCCAAATATTCGTCCCTTTTGTACAAGGTGGACCATTTTCGAACGGATTCCAGGCTCCATCTCCTTAACTATTATACTTACACAAAAAGTAATAATGGAATCCCGGTCTCTTGTTTTCGAGCTACAGGCCAAAATTTCGGGATTATAACTCGTTTGTTTGTAGAGGTAGAAACAAGAAGTACAAACATCTTTAGGGAGCTTTTTCATGTAGAATTCAATGGTGAAATTGGATTTTCTATTTGCTTATTAAGTTTTGCGTTATAACATAAACTTATGTTTTTTCAAATAGCAACCATAATTGGCACCTTTAAGTAGATCGCTTCTCGATGTTTTCAGAAACATATAATTTAATGTACTTATTTTAAGTAATGAATTAAATATCAATCAATAACAATTATTAAGCAAGCTATGGAAAACAAAGAAATGAAGACAAAGTAAAATATAAGACGAATGAATTAGTTATCTGTCAAATTCAACGGTGTTTGTTTGGTTTTTAACTTTTTGTGAAAGTAAATGTCAATGGTAACTGCTTTATGCGCATAATGTCAGTATACAAAAGTTTGGAACAATATTACATATTATAGTCTGTTCTGTTGCGTGCACCATTTCTACTTGACTTTTTAAGTTATTGCAACGGTCAATAAAACTATTATGACAAGTTAGAAGTAAGTCCTACTATAAACACCCTAACAGGGACGGCTTAAAACTGCCCCCAAATATTTTAAATAACATTTAAATGAATTCTTCTATTTTGAGGCAGCTGTAAAATGTTTCGAGTCCGGCCTAGTAGGGATGATTTACGATAGTTGTATTTAACCCTCATAATCCACCACTAAATTATAAAATGCTTCCAGCTATTTTGCGGGTCTGAATGAATATCCTATACAATGTTGCACTGAAGAACAAAACCAAATTATATTTTAATAATCCAGAAAGTTTTCAACCAAATATAAAGATACACAGGGTTTATCACGACGACTGTCGATTAGATCTTTCTTGGGAATTATTTACAGCACCCAAACTATAATTTGCACAATAGTATTTTCCAATATTACAAATCGATTGAAAATATTTTAAAAATTGTACAATTTTCGGTTATTTCAAATAGAACACTCTGTATATTTTTTGATATTTAGAATCATCTTTTAACAAGTGCAATGATATAGCTATCTACCCCTAACAGTTCACTAAAAATCTAACCTCACTTTAGACGAACGCCGCTGCGAAAGTAATTAGAAGTAAGCTTATTTTTTCAGGATTTAATTTAAAGAGTTTATCACCGATCGAATAGCTGGGATTACTCGACACTAACGTTTATCAGTGTACATGGTGATCGAAAAACATATTCGATTTGCGAGTTAGATAGCCATTATCGTAAACTATTTAAAAGAGTTAACGCCAAATAATATGGTTGTTATTTACCGAAACACAGAGTTATGTTATAACGCAAAACTAAATAAAAGTGCCCTGAAGATTTGTTTCTATCTCTACAAACAAACGAGTTATAACTCTAAAGATATTTCAAAAATTCAATTTTCACCTGTAGCTCGAAAACAAAAAATAATATCAAATTCCGCTTCGCACCATTGGCCCAAGACACCTTTACAACTTTTTGACTAAGTGTAGGTAATAGTTAAGGAGAAGTTTAATTAATAAAATAGTAATATTCAATTTTTTTATTATTTGCTGTGTAGATTTGTGTTTTAGATTTTTCTTTTGGACATCGCATGATTTTCTTATCGCCACAGCCGGGGCAAAAGCAACCCAGTATCATTTCTAGCTTGTAATTTGCCAAATTGTTGCTCCCAAGCTATTATCAATTTCTTGTTAAAAACAATAAATTTATGGCTTGCCTTAAACTTTGATGTGTAGAGATTATTTAGTGACATCTTGGATGGTGAGAATTGCAATTTAATTAAATCTTTATCACTTTACTGTAAACAATTTAACTCGAATTTTGGTATCAAAATTTCCCAATTTTTCTTCTGTATATTTCAACTTTGCCGATTTTGACATTATTTTTTTATTTTTATCTTTAATTTTGGTTTCACTTTAAACTGGATTTGTTCACGCTGCAAAAACATTAACAAGTTATAATTTGTCGTGCTTTATAAAGTAATAAATGAAAAATTCGTATTAAATATTAGTGTTTAATTATTAGTTTGCACCACTTCTTTGATGGTAAAAAGTTCACTTTAAACTTATCTAATTCTCTATTGCCATTCAATAAAAAAAAATATCCCTACAATTATTTTAATATTAAAATTTACAAAATCTAAATTCAGATTTGTCTTTAAAGTTCAACCGTAATTATAGGTTTTAATATTGAGAACTCTTGTACTGGCTTTGAAATATTTAATCTTAAAAAAAAAATTCATTTTTTTTCGAAGACAATCATTTGGCAAAACCTTATTTTCTGTTACTTTTTGCAGCTTGTATCTTAACGTAATATACCGGGTGGTGCATTGTCTCACGCACCATAGGGATTTCAATGGTAAATTTTTAATTTGTAAATATTTGCTTCCCCAATTATTTTAGACCAAAAGTGCAAATATGTTTTATGTAGAGAAAAAAATACCCTATCCAATGATGTAGTTAGTAGTTTTTCAATTTTTCCGTAACAGAGAAACTGTGGAAATTAATTCTTGCACTTGGATAAAAATCACTGATGCCTTGGAATTACTGAAACAGTCTGGCCTGTCAGTTAGTTACACTTGTTAAAATTGTCACATAAAATAATTTTATTTTCCGTTACGTTTGTCTTAAAAAGTAATTTTCCTTCCTGTTGAATTTGTTGAATAATGGTTATTTGTTTACCAAGGCCAAAAGTTACATTTTTCGCATTGAAAAATAATTTCAAACTGTCATTATGACAGAGGGGTGGAGCTATAACAGTGTCATAACTCCATCCCTCTGTTTCAAAAATTTCATGGCATTAGTGATTTTTGTCAAAGTGCAAGAATTAATCCCCACAGTTCTTCTGTTACACGAAACTCGAAAATTATGTAGAATAGCATCAATCGATGCAGTATTTTTTTCTCTACAACTTAATTACACTTTTGGTCTAAAATAATTAGGGAGGCAAATAATTACATATTAAAAAATTACCATTGAAGTCCCTATGGTGCGTGAGGCAACGCACCACCCGGTATGTTACCTTATTCAAAATTTTCTAAATGTAAGTAGGTACTTAAATCTTAAAATACTAAGATGGAGTTAAGTTTATGTTGCTGGTAAAACTTAAATTAGTTGGTAGAAAAAGGTGTTATTTCGAATAATTTACACTATTTCTTACTTTCTTATTCTTTCATTAGGGCTTCAGTTCAATCTGTACCATATGAACAAAAATTGTTTAGATAAAGGGTGGCTTTGGAATTCTGAACGTACCTATCATGTAGAACCAACAACAAGCTGAACCAATCAAAGGTAGTGATTTTGTTCGCCATGGCCATCCCTTATCTAAATAATTTTTGTTCATATGGTATAACATAGCTAAGTGATTGCTCCCAAATTTTGATTAATATCTTGTTAAAAATAATAGGCCGTATTCTGATCTTATGTTTAAAGTTACCTTTAACTAAAGTCGTGTTTAGCGTAAACATAAAACGATATAGCTTTATATAACTTTATATGTGTACCTATAACAGAGATACGTGATGTTGCCATGGTAATTAAACATGACGTTAAATTTAAATATGAGATCAGAATACCGACCAATAAATTCAACTTTGATATATAGTGACTAGGTACTTTGGGTTTCTTGGATGGTAAGAACACTTGTAACTTAAATAAATCGTTCATTATTTCCTTATATTTAATAATAATGTTTTACACTTAAACAGAATTAATGAAGCACTGGTTTTGGCTTTGAAGAAGTGGCTATTTTGCTTAAATTAAATTTCTTTTTCCCAAAATTGGTCGTTTGGTAAAAGCTTATTTTGTTTCTTATGTAATGTTGTATTTTAGGTAATTATTTTGGTCAACGTTTTGATGTTAAAGGAATATGAGTAATTGCCACTTCTTTCACGTCTTACCTGTTTGCCCTCCACTCTGTTTGACCAATCTAGATACAGCACAGGTTTTATTTCTCACCCAATTTTGGGAATTTATCTTATCCTTACTGCCCCATTGTAGCTTCAATTTAATTAGTGATTGTTCGCGTTAGAATAACATTGCACGATTATTGCCCACAAATTATTATTAAAAGTTATAAATTTATTTATTTAAACTTTAGCGTTTATTTATTAGTTTAAAGAAATATCTGAGAAGTTCAATGGCAGAAGATAAATTATCAGATGTGTCCTTTTTATCAACTGAAAGATAAGAGCTTAAAACTTTGAAATCTTCGCCAAATATGCAGAAAATTGTAAATATTTGGGAGGAAAAATAGTAGAAGTGGTATTACAACATTACGTATAATGTATAATGGCCATATGCTTTGGTATTATTACCAGTATTTGCTGGTATGTAAGTCCATTTGTTTATTGTTTTGCAAAGAATAATACATTGTTTGTTCCTGATGTAGAATTCTTTTTATTTTTTAATTATAAAGAATGTGTCATTATTTTTTATATGTACCAACAACATCACATTTACTTATGTATTGTATCTTTTTTGCCTTTTGATTTTACGTTTAAAATAACTTGTAAGTTTATTTCGTTGGGGGTTTTGTAAGTTACCTAAAATTTTAAAGCATTTAAAATTGTATGTAGGTATTAATTCCATTGTGGCTACGATGTGCTCCTTAAAAAAGATTTTAGTTAGCAAAGAAATTTTATTTACCCTTTTGTACATGGCATGATTCCCTTATCGACACAGCCGGACAAAAATGTTTCCATCTTGCAATTTATAGTGTTTCTTACCCTTTTCGTCTTTCAGTGTAGTTTTAATTTAATTTGTGATTGTTACGTATTGCTGTTAAAGTTAAACAATTGCTTGCTCAAATTATATTATTAATTGATGTTTAAAAAAGTTCTAAAAAATGTAAAAAATTAAAAATAATGATTCGAACGTTTACATAATTTAAACGTAACACCCACATGTTAAAAGGACTTGTGTTTTTAGACGGCAGTTTACTCTTTAATTAAGAAACAAATTTTAACCAGTTTTACTTCGGTTTATTAATAAAACAACTAGAGATTATAATTTTAAAAATATGTTTAATAATATAACTACAATTACGCATATATTCGTAATTAATATAAGAAAATTTCATTCCAGTTTCATTCAGAAAATTAAGTGTTTTACTTTAAATTAATTTATACCTAAGAAATTTATTTCAGAGTTTCTTAAAAAATGATATAAACTATTAAATTCCATTAAATATTGTAATGCGTTTCAAGTTGCATAGTTTACAGTGAATTTTACATTAAGTTTTACAGGTTATGAACAAATTTCCTAAAATTACGTTTGGTATTTCTTATATTATGTGAATTATAGTCACTTAACTATGCTTAACAGCTTAACAGGAAGGAACTTGTTTCTTAGTAATACATTTTTAAGGTTACTATTTTATATTACAAATTACAACTGTCTGGGGGGGGGGGGGTAGTGCAAAGGCGTATTTTTATGTTATCTACCACCTAGCGATGTAAAAAAAACACGTATCACATTAACAACCCTTTATGATTCTACGTAACTCCCTTCAATACTTATACACTTATTCCATCTTTTTTCCAATTGTTCCGTACCCCCAGAAAAAAATTAATTCGGCAACTCTGCAAAATATTGTTCAATAGCTTCTCTGAGTGCTTCATCAGGTGCAAAATGCTTTCTCCTGAGATGCTTCTTTAAGTTTTTGAATAGAAAGAAGTCTGGCGGAGCTAGGTCAGGCTATAAGGTGGATGCCTTAATTCTATGAATCCACAGTCATTGATTATCTGCTGGACTTTGTTTGCCTTATGAACGATGTTTCGCCTAAATATCACTCATTTTCTCAAGAAGTAAACCTTCCCAAATCTCTATAAACCGCACACATTAAATAAAACTTAGCACATGTACTTCTAAATGTCATAGCTATTTTTTAATACTTAGTTTGACATCGTCGCTCCTTTGTTTCATGGCTAGGTAAATAACGTAAAAATACGCGCTCGTACCTTATTTTTTAGTGTATTTGCAGATTTTCTTTGTTATAAAACTTGTAATGAGGTTTTTTCCTTTCCACATTTCTTGCAGAAGTACCTACTTACGAAAATGTCAAGCAAAAGTAAATTTAAAGTTTATATTTTTTATTCCCTAGTTATAAAGAAAATTTGGAGTCGTTTTCTACATAGGTCGAGACTTAATTTTTTATTCATATTTACCCCTAAATTTTCAGTTTTAACAAATTAGAGAAGACAATAATTAGGTTTAAATTTGTTCTTAAATGCGCCCACACCTCTTGGTTGATAGAAAGCGTATAACTATCGAGTTCGAAAGCTTTATTTTACATTTTTCATCTTAAACTGAGTAACTATAACATTGACTTCCCTAATAGAAATCTTTTTGACAAAAATCAAGGCGTCTTAGAAGTTTTGCAATCAACCTTCTCCATGGTAATTTATCGTATAGTAGATTACGTGCCAAGTGCAGAAAAGTAGATTTTTACTAGACGAGTATGGCAGGTTTATGGCAGTCTAGTTAAATTACTTTTCTGACGCGGCGCGTATACTATTTTTTTCGCATTTTATATTCTCACATAAAAAGTTATCTAAATTTATTGAGATACATTCTGAATAAAATTAATAAAAACACTGAAAAAAGTAGGCGGATTCTCGATAACATATAGTAATCTGACAGGAACTGTTTTTGACATAACAGAATTCAATTCAAACAAATAAATACATTTTTTTTTAAATCTAATTCCGAAATGGACTTCAGTGACGAAAATAACTTGGGTAAAACCATTCAGAAGATATTTTAAATGCTGCCCGAGAAGCTGTCAAATTGCATTTTGATGAAACCTGACGTTGCTATGCAGTAATGGTTGCTATACTGTAAAGTGACCCATTACTTCACGATTTTGAGTGTACTAATGTAATACATTAGTATATGAAATGCGAAAAAGGCGTTTCTTATTCTTATTTATACAAAGTGACTACACTAATCGGCTTACCATCTCGAAAAGCCTAAGAGATAGAGAGGCGCTTAAATTAGACAAAATGCAACTCACAATGATATAAGATATAGGGTGCCCTATCTCTTTAACGTTATGTTTTTAATTTTTTTATTTGTAAAGATAGAGAGACTAAAAAATAGTGCAGTTTTTTATGGGGAATTCAGTGGTGGGGAGAAATTTGATATACGAGGTGTGGTTAACAAGTTAATGGCGAAAAATGAAAAAACTGCTTTTTCCATTATCCCATAGTTCATTTATTTTAAGAATTAGAAAAATACCTACTTTGATGGCTTTTCAAGCCTTGGTGGGTTATTGCCTGCGTGAAGTGCCTTCCCAATTATGTATGCTCCGCACTGTGCTGTGGGCAATTAGTCCACGGCAAACTTTTTAACACACGTCGTATATCAATTTTTTTCCCACATCGTTTAATTTCTCATTAAGAAAAACTGCACTGCTTTGCCTATTTAACAATTTTTCTATCTTTACAAACAAAAAAAGCTCATTCATGTAACGTTATGTAGAGTATAAGCAAGAAACTAAAATTTCGAGTTGTCAAATTTCCTTCATAAATTTCCTTCCTGATGATTATTTTACATTATTAGGGCACTTATGTAAAACAATACTTTGATGTGATTGAACGTAAGACATACTTTTAATGATCAAGGGCCATCGAATGTTCCAAGCGTTCTAGGTTATTTATTTTTTATAATTCACTTCTGTTTTTACAGTAAAACAAATTTAAGAGAACAATAATTAATAATTTTCCTTCGGTGTAGGTTTAATTTGACCACTAATTAAGAAACCAAAATGCTGCTTCAGTAGTAAAGAACTTTTCTTAAGCTTTCTCTTTATTTTCTTTTGTCAGATTTCTTCCGTTGAAATACTTATTAGTCGTACTGGGATACTATCATATTTTTAAATGTTATTAGGGATTCTTGACGACTGCCTACCATTTACAACTTGCAATTGAAGGTAATCATTAATTTTTTGCTATTGCTCCAACTGTCTACCATTTAATTTTTGTCGAAAAGGAGTTTCTTCAAAATAATATAATATGTTTTTTGTTTTTTTTTTGTTCTGAAGCTTAAGAATTCGTATACGACTAACGTTTTTTGATATTCTAAGCCTTTCTAAGTGCTGGACATATCTTAGCTTGAGTGGACGTGGTGATTATTTTAAATTTTCGATTAATTTTTATTTTTTAAAGACCTACCAAGCCATTGGTTTTGGCGGGGGGGGGGAGAGGAGGGAGTCACTAGAAAAATATTTTAAAGGTAGGTTAATCGCTAATTTCTCTATTCCTAGGATTCCTCCGTTTACCTTCCTGGTCTAAATGGACCTTCTCACATTAATAACTCATTTTTCAGCTGATTTTTTGTGATTAATGCGAACACACAACTGTTTGCTGAAATTAAATAAATCGCGCCGATTTAACTAAGTTCATTGCAGTCCGCTTGTTTTGCATATCAACGGCAAAGAATGCAGTTTTGTAATGTACAAGTGTTTTTAAAAATAGGTATTCGGAGGTAATAATAATTGTAATGTGTGGTAGCATCCGATTTCGGGTTTTCGGGAGTTCCTGGAAGATTGTCTGGTTCCTTATAGAAAGTTTATGGAGGATGGGGCGAAAGGGTAGCTTAATACAGCTGGGCAAAAGTAATTGTTTCTTGTCAAAAACAACGATTTTTTTATTAATTATCCTAATTGACAATTTTGAAACTAAACTTGAATATTTTTATATAATAAGTTTGAAATAAATTCCAGTTATTAAATAAATTTTGTTTTGTTTCAGGTTAGTCCCACGTCGAAGTAAGGAATGCGTCCCAGGGTGAAGAAATTGTTAAGGTTTTACATTTTACATTCTCCCATTTATCAAGTTTCTTATTCTAATTATATTCTCTTTTTTGAAATGATTCAGAATTATCTCTGAAAACTGAAATATTTATTTTCCAAAATCGGTACGAATCCTTAATGTCTTACGTAAAATCTTTCGGGAAATGCCCAAGTGCTGGTGGTTGTTGGAAGTGTTTAGAAATAGTATTTTGATAAGTATTAATAATTGATTTTTTATCGAAAAGTTATCACATTTTCAGATTTTTTGTGTTGCGAGTTTTTAATTGGTTTACAACGGTTGAAATATTCTGCAAACATTTTTTAAGTGTGTACTGCAGTTTAGCTCAAGGTTATCAGGGTTACACGTGAATAGTATTTTGCAGATAGTATTTTAGTGATTATTTTTCATCATTATCAATTATGTATTTTGAGATAGTTTTCGGGTAATATCTTAATATTTCTTTCAGTAGTTATTTTGATAATCATTTGAATTTTTAGCACTAATAATTTCCTTTCAGTTTAGGGTTATGTAACATCTGACTTTTTTCAGTAAAATTGATCAATAATTGCTATGTTAATAATTGTTTTAAGTTTCAGCATTACTAATTATTCCTTTTCAGCTTGAAGTTTTCAGGTTACGTATTTTTTAGCAATTATTTTAATAGTCATTTCAATTTTCAGCACTAAATGTTTTTCAACTTAAGGTTTGTTATTTTATTATCATTTCAATTTTCAGCATTAAAATTGTTTTCAGCTTAAGGTTTTCAGGTATCATCTTAATACTGTTTCAGCAATTATTTTAATTTTCAGCATTAATAATTTTTTCAGCTTAGGGTTATCAGGTAACATCTAGTTTTTTCAATAAAATGTACCTACTTATTAATAATTGCTAGTTTAATAATTATTTTAGTTTTTAGTAAGTATTTTAACTCCCAGGGGTCCTTCAGGATACGAGCGAACCCAAGGTGTCTGAGCACGAATCCTCTTGTTCCCTGTAAAAGAGTTTGGACCTAACCTACTTGTTAATTTTTTCAAGTAGATTGAGTTTTCTGGACTTGTTCTATGTTTATTTTTCGATATTTAGTTAATTATTTCCGTTTGGGGTGTGTACATAATATCGAAATTAATTTTGTTCAGTGGACTTTGATAAGTTATGTGATTTAAAAACGAGCACTGTACTGTCTGTTTCAGTATTCTATACTTCAGGTTGTCACCCATACTGCGAATATTTTACCTTTCAAAATTAGATATAACTTTTCTTTTTTCAGATTAAAGTTGCTGCTTTTTCAGCACAAAGTAATTTTCCATTTTATGATAATACTTTAGTAGGTGTTATGGCGCAACGAGTTTTTAGTATGTAATTTTTCACTCTTTTAATTTTAGTAAATCATTAAAGTTTTTCTTATTTTTTGTTCAGAATTTGAGTAGTTCAAGGGGTCATTTTTAACATTCACTTAATTTAAATTAGAGATTGTAACAAACGGGTTATTAATTCTTGCGCATAATTGTTGCGTATGGAATGCATTCCAATGTTTGGTAAAATGTTAATAAATATGGAGCAGATACGAATTTGTTTACAGGATGATTGTTACGTTGAGCGAGTTTCCTATTTTCTGCTGGGAATATCAAATGGATTTATATTGTAGTAATATCAGCTTATAATAGTAGCAATTAATATACAGTTTGCTACTGCGTTTCAGGTTTCCGGTGTTTTCTTCAGGGTGGCCTTTGCCTTTAATAACTATTTGTTTTCTTACGAGTCTTCGTATGATGTCGTAATTCGCGTATTTGTTTTTCATGCACATACAACTGTTTGCTAATATTTCGCCTATTAAAAAAACAGAAATGTATAACTATTTGATCAACTGGGCATGCAGTTGTAGTGGTGTAAGTGAAGTAGTGTAGCACTTTTTCAAAATATTTAATTCAATTTGGACCTAATAAAATGCGAAGATGTCCGGTTTTGTGCATAGGAAGTTCCTGGAAGATTTTGTGGTTCCTGATGAGGGTTAATGGAGGATGGGGCGAAAGGCTTGCTTAATAAAGGTGAGTAGATACTAAAAACTCTTAGGGGGTGAATTGTAAGGATTCTCGCTTTTGGGGATATATATTTTTTATATATTAATTTTGCAAAGTTAAACCTCAGAATCTCTCATTTTTGTTCTACAACTCTTTATAATATTGAATTATTTAACTAAAGTATAAAGTTTAAATCATTGTCCTGTAAAGGAATGTAATATTTGCCTTAAAAAACGAACATTCGGGTTAATTTCTGCCTCATTTGAACTTTACAAAAGTTTGACCTTTTCAAAATTACGATCCTTTTGCTTTTGTTGTAAGAGGCTTAAAACTCATCCCGATTAAGAACTTACTGTAGCGATGAGCTTCACCAAGTGAAATTTTGGTTTTTGGATTTTTGTAGTTCAAAAATTGTTGTTTTTATTTAAAAAGCGATACATTCAACTTGTAATAATTTTGTGATTTAATATTTTTATCTGATGTTTCAGGCAAGTCCCACATCGACGGAAGGCGTTCCCAGGACCGAACACATCAGTTTTTCTTGGATATTTTGATTTTTTTTATAGCCGTTTTTAAATTTTTAATACAAATTTATGTCTTGTTTCAGGGTCCTCCCGGATGTTTAGGTCGGTATTTTTTATTAATTACCTTTTCTTTTTCAGCTCTTCGTTTGTTAGTTAATTAGCGGTTTTTCCTGACGTGTAAACATACAACTGTTTACTAAAATTAAATAACTTCGTCGAATTAAACAAAAGTGAAGCAAAGTTCTCGGGTTAACTGCAAGAAATGCAGTTTGGTTGCAATTTAAAGTCAAGTAGGGTGTTTTACAAATAATTAACTTTCGTGTTAATTAATTAAATTCGGAGTGCCGGTCTTCAGTTCGCGGTTTCAACAAGATGGAGCAGAATGTAGGTATAGTAAAGGTTTGTTATTTGGCGCTCATTTTTTATTCTTTTAAATGTTAAGCCTTGGTTGTGAAGCAAAACGAAATGGATTAGAATTTGTTTTAATGGCTGAGAGGATAGTGGTTTTATCTAGAAATGTTTTTCTGGTGCTTGGCTAAGGTGGGCAAAAGTTTTAGGAAAATTCGCCATGGAAGTACGGTAAGTTTCGCAAAATATTTTTAAACAACTCGTAGAATACTTAAATTTAAAGAACTTGAAAAGTGGACGATCTATTTTTGAGGACATGAAACACAACAATCGACTCTAAATATTATTTCTCAATTGGATTAATTATCTAAAATCTAAACACATTCCTTGTCAAGGTCAAAGTAGGCCAGGATTATTTAAAATATTCTCAAAATTTCTTTGTAAATTTAAAAACAGAAAACCTGCAGCCTTATCGTAAAAGTTCAACAGAAAATAACGATAATTATAAAATAATTCAATACAAATTATAGCTGTTTTGTATATTAACTTATCCTAAAATAAGAGAACTTTCAACACATAATTTACATGATAAGCCAAATCTCCATAATTGACAGTTTATTATATAAATTTAGTATTCGAGTCCATAATCATTCGACCAAAACTTGAATTATTTACAGTTTAATTAGAACAAATTGAAGAATTAATGCGAGATAAGCCTTTGTTTTTCTTATTTTGTTAAATATTACTCTAAGGTTTTAGGTTATTTATGTTTTAAGGCGGCGTTTTATCGTTATAAAGACGCCGAATAATATTTAAATATGTTTAATACGATTTAACGAATTAAGAACTTTCTGAGGCTGCCTTTGTTGGTTTTATTGTTAGAGTTTCTTTATATTTCGGTGCAAAATTACGCAGTTTTCCGTACTGAGATAACTAATAAAGGTTGTTACAAAATCGGTAATTAATCTAGTATAAATGAGATAACCCCGATTAAGAGCAATTAAAAGGCGACTGTTAATTTTTGAACGTTTTAAATACAGTTCGGTTGTAAAATAGACTGATAATTATAATTAGTTAACGCAAAATGTGCAAAACAACGTGATGTGTCCGTAATTGTGTCTGACTTTGTAACTTTTAGATAAGTTGATGTCTAATTTGGTGTGATATTTCTGATAAATATCTCGTTCCTTTGGTAACACTTAGTCTCAATCTGTTGACATTTGACGTTTCTAACCTTTCGACCTAAGACATGTTCCTTTTATCTTAAAACATACATAAGATGTCCCTTATAACGTATCATTTTTATGACACATAAAAATCTGTCGTCTTTATAAATTGGTTTTGATAATTTTCGAATGTTTTCTGGTGTTAAAAGTTTATCGCAACGAAAAGGAAATCGTTTCTCGTTATCTTTTTCTGTGACATAAGTTTCGGGCTTTTTTTCTCTATCTCAGAATTTAATATTTATTGTCCTTCGATAATAAATTGTAATTCATTAAAGTTGTTTTGTAAATTATTTATGTGGCGAAATATGAGTTCTAGTTAAATTTTATTTCTGATAATCGTTTCGAGATTTATGTCGACGTTTCTCCTATCTGCTTTATCTTTCTGTTTTTCGGTGAAATACGCTACCCTACTAATTAGTTACAGCTTCTACAAAACATTTTTCAGGATGTCATTTTGCCCTGTAAACGATAATTCAATAAGCCCTCGTGATAATCTGTGGTTCGTTTTTATTTAACTAAATTTCGGTTAGATTAAATTATATATTGCAAGATCAAAAAACTACCAATTACAAATGAAAATAAAATTCCCAAAGCCCACGATTTGCTTCTAAAATTTTTTGGTTGTTAGGTCAGATTTTACATAAATACTAATCTAAACTAAAATTAAATAAGCGCATTGTTCAAGCGTTTCAAATATTCCATAATAAAATGCGGGCCATAATAATTTCCAATTCTTGTAATTCCAAAATTCAAACATTCGCCCAAAAAAAAATGACAACACACGTAGAATTCGGTGCGTGTGGCCCGTTAGTAAACTCGAACGAGCAGGCGATTTTTTTCTTATTTGTGTACCATAATAATCACGGAGTCCGTGGAATGAAGACTTAATCATAGGTTAACTAGGTGAGAAAACCACCTAGCAATCAGACGAGTGTTGATCATAAAAACATAGCTGTTAGCGAGAGGGCATTCTGTAAAATAGTTATAACATGTAGATGTGTTGGAACGAGGCTCATTATCAGAGAGCATTCTTTCCCATGAGTTTAGGAATTTCAAATATCTGCTTAAAATTGCCATATTTTCATTGTTTGGTTTTGATCGCCGTTAACTGCTTGTTATTCGTCTGGTTTTAAGTTAATAAGTGACATCTTAGAATTTTTTTATTTCTTGCAATGCAGCTTCATTAATTAGTCTTTCATTAGCAATAATTTAACAGTAAATCCTTGCATTTTTTATGAAATGCAGAAATTAAGACACTATTTAGAAAGCGAGGGAATGAGTCTGAATGTATTAGCTGCAAATATCTCTCTTACAGGGTGATTGTTTAAAAGGCGATCTTTGATCATCAACTTCATACTTTCGAAACCTTGTTAATTAATCTCCGTATTTTTCTTTGGGCTTAGTGTAAACCCGTCTTTATAACCTCCAACTTCAGATCTCTACGTTTCCATTTTTGGCGTATTAAATAGTTTAAGATTAGGTTGTTCTGCGTTCGGTTAAATTAGGTTAAGTTACGTGGGATTGAGTTAGGTTAGGTTACGCCGGATTAATTAATTTTATAATCCAAATTAATTTGGACGACCAAGAAAAAATGGAGGAAGTTATGAGATATGATTGGAATTACGTGCTTCAGATAGAAGATGACCAACAACAGGTCAACCCAGACCCCTTTACGGAGGAAGAAATCACACAAGTTGCCAAGAAACTTAAAAATAACAAGGCAGTTGTTACAGATTTTATACTAGCTGAGGTGGTAAAAATTTTGCTCATTAATTTCACGAATTACTGTAAGATGTTTAACAACTTACTACAAGAACGAATTTTTCCTGATATATGGAAAGTAATAAGAGTTGTACCAAAACCGAAAAAGGATAGGCAATTAAGGCAAACCTATCGACCGATTAGCATATTAAATTCCATGGCAAAGGTGTATGAGTATCTACTCCAAGGATGAATTCTGAGGGAATTAGAAATACGAGAAAAGATAATTAGCAACAACCAATTTGGTTTTAAAAAGGGTAGAAGCCCTAAACTTGGTGAAGAAGATGGCCGAAGATATAAATAAAGGAGATTACCCATCGAGGGACTTGTGTTTACTCACAACAATAGACATCTAAAATGCTTTTAACAGCTCTCCCTGGCAGGGCATCTTGAGGGAACTGATAGAGTGGAGAGTACCAGGTTATATTATGAAGATAATCGCAAATTACTTTTAAAGACAGAAATCTGATAGTTTCGGAAAGCTAGGAAGTGAAGATTACGAGAGGAGTCCCTCAAGGATCTGTATTGGGACCCTTCTTTTGGATTATTTATTTCAATGAAATTCTGGAGATACCTATGCCCCAAGGAGTTGCTTGTATCGGTTATGCAGACGATATTGCTATCGTCACGAGAGGTAAGACCGAAGAAGAGCTTAGAAATAGAACGAGTTGTGCCTTGAACCGAATAAATGAAAAGAAAGATATGAAACTTGCTCATAATAAAACAGAATCGGCAGTACTAGTGGCAAGAAGGAAAATTGGAAATTTGGAAATTGAAATCGAAGACACAAGAATTGCAGGCCCTTAAATATCTGGGGGTCATATTTAATAAAAATGGCTCAATGCCAAATCACGTGTATCATAACAAAAAAGGCGGAAAGGGTGGCCAAACAATTGGGCAGGATAATGCCCAATAAGGGAGACCTTGGCTGCCGTAGTATACCCACAATTTTGTATACCGCTCCCGTATGGGGAAAAATTGTCGAAAAAAAAATACCGTAGAATATTGGAAGCTATACAAAGAAGGGTAATGATAAGGATAGGAAGCGTGTATAGAACCGCTGCCACAGAGGCACTACAAGTTGTAACGGGAACTTTGCCCATCGATTTAATGATCGAAGAACGAATCATCATTCATAATAAGGAGGACGTTAGAAATAAAAAAGAAGTAAGGACCGACATAATGGTGAAGTGGCAAAGAAGATGGGTGGAGCACCAGGGGACTGCAAGTTGGACCAAATGCCTGATTCCGGATGTTAAAAAGTGGGAAAATAGGAAATATGGAAACTTAGACTACCATATAGCGCAATGTCTTACAGGTCATGGGTGTTTTTTCTCATATCTGGTTAAAATTGGCAAGAAAGAGAGAAGTCAGTGCTGGTTCTGCGAAGAGGGTGATAATCCAGAACAAACAATCTTCAGATGTTGTAGATGGGATAGAGAAAGGCTGTTAACAGAACTTAGAATTGAGCCGCATCACTTAAAGGATCTGATGCTGACAAGCAAAGAAAGATTCAAAAACAGCAGACACCGGAAAAACAAACATGAGAAAACTGGAGGAAATTGAAAACATGATAGAAGCGATGATGGAAGAAATCAGAACAAATACGGAGGAGAACAAGAAACTACGAGAAGATAGGAGAGAGAAGCAAGTAAAATGGGCAACAGAGAAAAAGAATTTAAAGGAAGAATTGTCCAACTAGAAAATAAATAGGAGAGAGTAGAAAAAGAAAAACGCTAGCTAAATATTTACAATACATAACATTCTTAACAATTAAACTATTTTATTCTGTTTATCTAGATTCTTTCATATAACACTATGATTTTTAATTTAAATTTGCATAATTAATTTAACAAAAATAATCGTCACCAACTATAACTTTAATTAATTAATAATATACAGGGTGATTCAAAAGGTATGGTCCAAACTTAAGGGTGTGATTGGTGTTGTTAAAATAAGTAAAAAATGCCAATAAACACATGTCTTATTTCCAACCGCTTTCTAGTTACAGAGGTTTTCTTTGTTTTTATCTGTGTTTTGCCAAATCACGTTATCAAGGAACTAAGTAAAACAAATGTTAATTCCTTATGGCAGAAGACGTTTCAAGCTTGAATTGGCGTAGTTTTCAATAAATGTGGTAATGATGGAGCCATTTTCTGTACGTGCAGAAATGCATTTTGTGTATGGTTATTGCAGCGGAAATGCCCGTGCACCTGTAGCAGAATATGGGAGAAGGTATCCTCACCGGAGACAGTCTGACCACCGAACATGTATTTAGACCTTTTAGATAATGCCTTGTCGGAATTATTAGAAGATCTGCATCTTGATGTGCGAAGATCCATGTGGTATCAGCATGACGGGGCACCGTTGCACAATTCACATCCACTAGATTTTTACTTGTGGGGTGCATTAAAAGAAAAAGTTTATGCAACGGAAATTCAGGACAGGGGCCATTTAGTTAATAGGATAAATGAAGCTGTTGAAGATATTCGAAAACATCCTTAACAGTTGAGGAATGTTCGAGATTCTGTGCGTCGGCGTGGCCAACTTTGTATACAAGTACTAGGTGGACATTTTGAACATTTTTTGTTGTGATACTTTTTAATTTTTCTTATAATTGTATATGCTCTTTATTAATAATAAATTATCCTAAATGTTGTTATAACTAGAAAACAATTGCGAATCGGACATGAGTTTATTGGCATTTTTTACTTATTTTAACATCACCAATCACACCCTCAAGTTTGGACCATACCTTTTGAATCACCCTGTATATCCAACACAAATATCTTTTATGACAACAATATCATCTCAATATATTTAGATACTATTTACTGTACTTAGGTACTGTTATTTAATGCGTCTTTTTGCATAACTTTTCCAATAAATTTTCACGATTAAGTAAGAACTAACTTAATCTAAATATTTTAACTAATGGTCGATCATTTTTCATAGTACTTTTTAAAATTTCTTCAATATTTAGCTGAGGTACGTGTGGTTTCATTGGGTATTTCAATGTTCAAAAATTTGCTTTTAGTAGGTATTTGGTAAAGCAGGCATATATGTAACCCTCATCCCCTCTATTGCTTACAGGAACTTAAAAAAAAAACCGAAAATCTCAGAGAAAAGACTGAATTCCAAATTTTTCAAATTATTTATTTGTCAGTGAATTTGTAAGGTTTTGAATTTTGATGTTTTTGAGCTTTGTTTTTAACGTAGAGGTTCTCTAAAATGTCTCAAAAAAGCCATAAAGCCAAATTTTAAAATACAACTTTTCTTGTGAAGTGTCAAAGCCACAAAGCCCCCAATTTTTGCTTGATTTCATAATTCTCGCATTGCTTAGTAAGTTTAGCCTCACAAGATTTTTTAAATTTTGTAAATTCTTTTGTTTAGACCTTCCGATTTGATATTAATCGGAACCTTTGAACGTTTTAATTTAGTGTGAACACTCAAATTTGTCAGAAAGTTACATGTTTTAAGACTTCCTTTGTAATGTTCAAATCGTCCACACCTTAAAAATTGAGCAAAGTATTTTTAATTCTAATAAATTCTAGTAAAATTACTTTCCGGCTTAAATTTGAAGCTTCCAAACTTTTGTGGTTTAATAAATTTTATATTTTGGAATTGTGTTTTGTTTGTTTTTAGAGGTTTTTTTATTAGTTCAAACCGTACAAGTCTTAAAATATGCGCAAAAAAGTTTTTGAAACTTTCAGAAAAGCACGACAAAGGCCAACATTTTCAGTAGATTTGCAAACGTTGTTTCAAGGATTTTTGTCAACAATAAAATCTAATAAATTTTTTGAAATTTTGGAAACACTTTAGAAGTGTTCACTAAAATTTCAATTTTACATTAGGTTTTGTCATTAGAAGATCTAAAAGGATTTCAGTATCGAATTTTTAGTAACTTTTGTGTTATTTGGTTTCGTTTAATTTAGTTATAGAGGGTTTTACAAAACTCTAATCATTTTACTCTAAAGTGTGCGAAGCGCGGTGCGAACCTTTTGTCTTTTGCCTTGTGTGCAGTTTATATTCTAATATTTGAGAATCCCAAAGATTTACTCAAGCATTATTCTAATTTTAATTATTTATTTGTTAGGTTTAACCTAGGTTTATTGTTATTATCGATGAAATTGTATCTTTTTTGGCAGATTATTGTTCTTAATTTTAATCACGTAAATAAATAAAGAAACGGGAGAAAATTTGCAAAAGCTTTAATTTGCTCTTATTCTACCTTAGTTCTTGTCTTATCGTTTTTGAAGCCCCTATAAAAATTACGATGTAATACAGGTGCCCTTTTTTTACGGCATCCTATAAGTATATACTAAGCATTTGTTGCTGATAATTCTTTCGATGGATGACCAACAAACAATTTAAATTTATCATTTTCGCTAAAGCTCTTGTTTAAAATTTAAACTATCAGATTGAGCATTATACTTAATGCTATTCATAAAACCATTAGTAATGCCCACGTTCAGCCCACATATTTTTAGAAATGAAGCTAAAACCATTTAATGGGTCTAATTTTTGCCGGACCTCCTCAAAAAACACCTTTTTTCCCCACCAATCAGCTCACCCATAAAGATCCTCCTTTCGAAGTTTCTATTAATAAGGCCTTGTTGATTACATTATGCTAATTTGACAAAGCTCGGAATGATTTCTGATTTTTTTTGTGTAGAATCTTAGACTTAAGATGCATTAGAGATGGAGTTTTTTCTTGTGCATTTTTTGATGGGTTTTTCCCTTTTTTTTCCTTACAAAAACTTTGTTAATTATTTAAAAATCTCATAAAATATTTAATTTAATTTTAGCATTGAAGGTTTGAAACAAATAGGATCGCCATTTTGTTTTTGGAAATTTCAAGGTTTGGTAATTTATGTAATGTTTTTACTTTAAAAGTTACCTTCTGGATCTTGAATATTGCGAAAAGCCCTTGCTTGTTATAATTTGTGGTAAAATTAATTTCGGACTCGAATTCTAACGTTTAAGTTTGATAAAAAAGGCACGGAGCTTAATGATTTCAGAAATTTGAATATTTTGAATTTTTATGTTTGATTTCACGTCTTTTCAAAAGCTGTAATTGATGTCTTTTGTTACATAAAATAATTGTTTCCAGAAAAGCTGTAAAAACCTGAAAGTAATTTTTTCAGTAGATTTTATTTTAAATTTTCTTTTCCGAATCTTGTGCTTTCGAAAAATCCTTTAACAATTAAAATTGTTTAAAATCTAAATTTTTTATTTAAGTAGGTACTTTCCTATGAGTATAAACCTGAAATGCATGAATGTCAAACTCCTCCTTAGTTTCAGTATTTTTCTTTATGATATAATAAGTACAAATATGAAAATCTTTCTTTCTAATAATTTCCTGTAGAAATTAATTTTTGACTTAAATTCTAAGGTTTCAAAGCTTCAAGAAAGGTACCAATGTTGAATAAATACTTTTCAAATTTTTGTAGCTTGATTTCAAAAGTTCTAATCGGAAAGTAAGGTTCAGGCTTAAAATTCTAAGATGAAACCCGAAGGGTTAAAGACAAAATTTTTCCTGTTTCAATAGAATTTTATTATTTTAAGATGGATGACTCTGTGCGGTTCTTGAAATTCCTGAGATATATTTTTCCTTAGACTCTTAAGTTTGTCATTAGACCTTTAACGAAATGGGTTTTCTGTTATTGACTGGTAAGTTGGTGCTGATGATTTCTAATTTCCGATTTTCTAATTGTGCGTTTACGTTTAGTCTTTGAGTTAATGTTGGGCCCTTGCTTAGGACCATGATGAAAGGTTTTTTCTTTCACGAGCGTGATTCAATCAAGACGTCTGCCCATATGGTAATAACCAAACAGAGAGGTTGTACTCGTTGCCTAAACTAGACTAAACTAGGTAAAAAAACCGTTCATTAATAACACAAGCCTAACATCCCAATATAACCCATTTCAACGTTATTAGCAGTTGATTTATGACTTCCCATACAAATATCTAGTAATAATAATATGGTATTGCATAGAAATACCACCTGCCTGAGAAGACCACACATAATCTTATTTCAAAATTTTCGTATTTACCATCCGAAAAATGAATTTCGGTTATAAAAACTCGCTATAATAACACGTTTGTTTTAAGGGTACCACGTTGCGTAGCCCAAAGTAGTGCGAGCTTTTGTTTTCGGTTAACGACTGGTTAAAAATTGGTTAATACGTGTCTGGTCCGCTACACCTTATACCATGTGTCAATAAGGTATAATTTAGTATTTATCATATTTTCGGTGTGGTAGGTACAGAAGACCAGGCGAATCGTTGAAAGTCGAAACCGCGTAGGTGGTCGGAAATTACTATACTCAAACCTGGTCAGCCATAGCGAGTGATTATTATGATATTCTCGTTAGTTAACAACGTCGTTACGAACTCAGGCCAATAAGGAAAAAGGTGAGATCATTCGAACGTGCCCGTTTCGCTGTATCTAAATAATCCCACCGTATCGAAGGCGCCCTATTGCAATTAAAGCCTATAATTTTTGACTGTACATCCTTTCTCCACAAAATCAAGTCATCTGCCTTCGATTTGTAGATTTATCTTGATGCTAATAAGGTGTTTCGATACTTTAATGATGCGCTGTTGATTTTTCAGGATGTTTACGGGGCCCCGAATTATTTATAGAAAACTTATACGGATAATGAAATGGTGAGAGTTTTAATTTATTCGCTAATATGGTGCGCCTTAATTATTACTTTATTTATTTTAATTTAATTGGGTAGGAAAACACGGTGCGTAATAACTGCCGGTTTTGTAAGAGAAGGTGATGATTAAAAATTTTTTTTAAAACCGATTACAACCAGAGGCGGAATCGATTTTAATTTACGATATAACGGAACCAAACCACACAAAAAGATCGATAAATTATTTAAACGTTTTGTGGAAAAACAATTCTTTGGACAACAATCATTTTTATTTACTAAAGTTATAAGAGATTTGATAAATTTAGGTACCTACTCCAGCTTTGTTTATACTGCAAGGATTTACAGGTCTTGAAAAGCCAAATTTTTAAATTCTTGTTTAGTTCAAAGGTTTAGCTTAACCGTGCAAAATTCTTTTCGAATTGTGTAATTCTTTAAAACTGTCCTCAAAAACAGTTTTAATTTCAGTAAATAATTGAATAAGGAACGAACACTCAAATTTACCAAAATGTTTGACATTTTGAGCCTTTCTCGTATGGTTTTTGTATGTTCTCAAATCGTTAACACCTTAAATCTTGGACGAAGTGTTTTAATTGTAATAATTTCTGACTCAAATTCTGAAGGCACCAAACCTTTGTGGTTTTCTAATTTTGATAATTGATTTCAGGGGATTTTTAGCAGTACAAACCATACATAAACCTAAAAACATGTTCTACAGCAAAACCTGAAAACAAATTTTTCAGGAGATCTGCAAAGGTTAATATTTTTAGTTACTTTCCTTTTCGGTTTAGAGGTTTTTGCCAACAACAAACCTTACAAGTTTTGGTAATTTTAGGAAGCCCTTAGAAGCACTTTTATGAAAATATAAAATTGCCACTGAATTCTAATATTAAAAGATCTGAATAGGCCTGAAGTCCGAATTTTCAGTAGTTTTCATATTATTTTAGATCCATCTGACTTTTCCAAATCCTTAATCAAATCAGTCTTTAAAAGTTCCAAAGAAAGCGTCTACAATTTACCTGAAAACGTCATAGTTTAGGACCTTCTTACTTGTTTTCCTCTTGATATTCAAAGCACGCTTTATTTAAAAGGAAAACTTTTGACATTTGGAGAGTACAAAGCTCAACTATAGTTTTGATAAATATCGCAGTGGTTTTTGCTACTTGGTTTTGCAGTAGCTTAACACAGAAGGGCTTTGAAGTTTTACAAAGCATAAAAACAAACATTTTTAGAAAATTTCCATTAATTTGTATTTTGAATAGGTTTACCGTTGGTTTGAAACATTAGTATCAACAGCCAAACCAAGCACGCTTTGAAAATTACTCAGCGATTTTGTCGGCAGAAAAGCTTTGAAAAGTACCTATTAAGAAGTCATTTGAAATTTTTTAAAATTAGAATTTCTTAGAAATTATATTTATATTCTGATTTTAAACACCGGAAAGACACCAACAAAGTAAGTAGATTAAATTTTTACAGAGTTTTCTTTCAAAATTCCAATCAAATAAGTCTTATACTTATGTGTAATCGTTTAACCTCTTATACCTTTCGGTGTTGAGGCTATGTAATTCCGATACTAAATCAGTATTCTTTGCCTAAGAATTAAATAAGAAAAAAATCAATTTAGATTGTAATGTTTGAGGGACTGAAAAGGTTATAATTGCAAGCTTTTAGTTTTAAAGCCCATTGAAAATTAAAACAAGTCGCCTTTGGGTGTAATAATTTGTTGTAAAATTTCTTACTTATTTGGAAACGGCACATAGATTATAGCTATATTTTAGAGATTTTCATATTTCGAGCTTTTTCGAAATCTAAAATCAAAACTCGAGTAGTGCGAAAGGTTTTTGCGATGTATCATTTTTTAAATTCTAACTCGAAGGCTAATATTTTGAGTCGGTTTTCCTTATTTTGTATTTTTATTTCTGTTTGCAGGTTCTTGAAATTTCTGAAAATTAAAAATGTTGATTTAATTTCTTATACTTAAAGCGAATGTTTTTTAAATTTCAGTATTTCTTCATAAGTGCTTTCGAATATTCAAATTAAAAAAATTTCTGAAAATCACAATATTTAAAAGCCCAAAATAATCATATGTGTAAATTTAATTTTTGTAATTAGGTACCTGCTACGTTTCAGAGGGCTTTTCCAATTTTCAGGCCAAGAACGTCTTGAAAATTTGCAAAATTTTCCTTCAAAAAAGTGATATCATAAAATAAAATTTAAAAGAAATTTATTCAGTTTTTTCTCCTAATTCCTTCTGACAATAATTAAAGAGTATACTTAAGTCACTTTGGAATCTCAAACTGCAAAAAATCATCTCGTTTTACAGAAGTTCGATTTAAAAAATCGCAGCATGCAATTATAATTTCTTAATTTTTCTCCAGTAAACGCTAATAAGAACAACTGACAATTTAAAACGTTAAAACTAGGTACGAAATTACACCAAAAAAGTTAATGATAAGTCATCAGCTCATCAAACATAGAATTTAGTAGCTCGAGGCATCTAAATTACACCAAATTAAAAATAATGTCTTAACTTCAGTTTTTTAAATAATTCCTTTCATAATTTTGTTTGATATAATTCTGCCTTAGGTTTTGGCTAATTAGTCAGAGCACACTTAATGATTATAATAAGTAGGCTTAATGCCCTGAAACGAGGTTTTTCTTGTTTGAATAATTGCAGGAGGACTATTTTAAATAAGTAGGCCTCTTTGTTTTTTTAAACATAAACTAGAGTTAGTGTTAGAGATTGTAATTCCTGTGATTAAACAAATTGTTATAGTTAGTTGGGAAGGCCTTGTTATAGTAAATTGAAACAATTTTTGAGATGTCTTGAATTTTTGATCCATGTAAATGTTTGAAACTCTTTATTACTTTAAATCAAAATTTGCATGAAATTAGTTTCAAAGAAATAAATAAATAAAATTTATTTAGCCTAATTCATGGAAAAACATAAAGATTGCAGAAAGTCGGAGGCAATGCAAGAATGATCGTTTTTGATTAGTATATAAGAAAAGCAAAGTTAACTAGGCCGCTAGTGAAATAAAGAACTACGAGAAATACAAAAGCAATTATCCCTGATGAAACGTTATCAACATGCTTTTAAGTGAAATCTTTGTTCCATCCAAACTAATCAATATGTTCTCGCTAGTGCAAACTTTACAACCACTGGTGTTTGGTTTAAATTACCTTGTTTTATCTGTCCCTGTTTAACGTTCATTTATTATTTACCGTTTCATTTTTTACAATTTTTAAAAATCTGTAAACTTGGAAAAGTGGAAAAACTTTGGACATCGCGCAAGTTTTTTCTGTAAGCTAGAATACCTACCAGAACGTTCATTTTCATGATTAATTAATTAATACATGTGTGAATGTAGCCACTACAAGCTGATTGCTTGTCCTTTTTTTATCTTTCATTCAGTATGATTTCGTCATTTGCAATTTTTTTAAATTTTTAGGAAGAATTCCAACAAGTATTTGTAAATAAAAATGCAAGAGAGTTTAATCTTCCTTATAATTAGAATGCACTTGTGCCAACATAGCTGCTAATTGGCCAAAAAGACTTTGGTCAAATGGTTTATTCACAGTTCACATAGCAACATTTCATTCTTCCCTGTTGGAAGCTTTTCTCTTCATTTGTTAATAGTTTTTGCATCCTGTGTCTTCTATGATTTGTTTGATATACTGAAGGCGAGGTCTTCCTTTAGTGTTTTACCCTCTGTTTTGCCTTCAACTATAGTCTTTAACTTTGAGGAGACGTGAGACGCATGTTGAGAATAAACTGGACAGATCGAATTACCAATATAGAGGTTATGAACAGAATGTACAACCAGAAAGAAATCATTAACACCATTAATATCAGGAAACTCTCATCCTACGGACATGTAATGAGACACCCAGAGACATACAATATCTGGCATCTGGCCATCCAAGGGAAAATTGAATCGGTCAAACAACAAGTGCACTTCTCAGAGCGGGGGCCAATGAAGTAATTATAGCCAACATGATTGCCAACATTCGCTAAACGGATATGGTACTTCAAGAAGAAGATAATCTTCAGTAATTCGTCACGTCTGAGAATATGCCCTATTACTTGGTTTCTTCGTCGTACCATCTGTTTCCATATTCTTCTTCTGTCTCGTTAGATAATTTCAAATGTAAATAATTATAATCGAATGAACCTTAAACGTTATCAACTTCACTCAGTCGTATTTTTATTTTGAATCGACTTTAATCTAACCCAGGGGTAGCCAAACTTTTTCGACCGTCGACCCCTTCAAGAGTTTCTTGACTTTTTATCGACCCCCTATTTTACTATTGCGTAATTGTAATAGGGCAAGTGGTAAGGCTTATGTTTTTAGATTGTTTATTTTATAGTTACAGTGTTTATTGTATATTGGCTTAACGTCAAAGAAGTTTAGCCCACTTGTATGTCGATACACAAAAATGAGACTGGGATCGAATATGAGTAAGTATAAGTAAATAAGCAACCGTGAACGTGTTGCAATCTTGTTCCCGCGCGCCAGCCGGGTGGGAACCACCGACATCAGTTTATTGGTATCAAAATACGTGATTTTGGCCTACTTGACTGGCTTCCGTAACTATTTTCATGACCTTGCCCCATCTCACAGATCCTATTCATGTCACTATTCCCACGATTCACTCTTAATTGCGTTGTCATTCAGGACGGAAATAATCCAAGTTAACCGAATTAAATATTACCCATACAATGATGTCTTAATATTTTTCTATCGACCCCCAATTGACCCTTGAACCCAAATTGACCCCTAACAGTGTTATATCGACCATTTTGGCGATCCCTGAATCTAACCCAACCAAGCTAGTCAAACTAATTTAACTTCAAGAATAATAAAACTAAGTATAAACAGAATAATCTTACGTTTTTTCTGTCAAAGCCTAATTTAAATGAAATTCAACTAACCTAAGTTCGTTAACTTGAATTTAAAAAAATTATAAAATTAAACGTGAGCAGAATATTCTTACATATTTTTTCTGTCTTAGGGTTTTGCCTTCATAATAGATTTAAAAAAATCTGAACTTCTTGAATTTCGGGATTTTCTCGATGATTTGATAGTTTTCTCATTGTCCATTTGGCGGTAATTTCTTGTAATTAATGTAAATAAAGAAGAAGAAGAAGAAGAAGAAAGAGTTCAGTTTCTTGTTGAATATCTTACACGGTTCGTTCTTCCCTTGTGTTAATGGACATTTTTTATTTTCATTGCCTATTTTTTGGAGGAAAATAGAACTCCTGTTTTCTCATGATTTCCCAAAATTATTTATTCTTATTTTGTAGGTTCTAAGTTTTTGTTTATAAATGAAGATTCGGAGTTTATATACCAGATGTCTTAAAAAGAATTACTTCTAGTTACCTTTGAAATTTGTTTGCATGTAAACTTTTATGTGCCACTACATTGTTATTGGTATTGCATTATCCAGAGCTGTCATTTATTAAATGTAAAATTAAATTAATACAACACAAAATGCACACTGTGCAAAAAAACATTTTTATTATTGAGGCATATTTTCCATCAGGACAGCTAATTCTTCCGTATGTTAGCATAACAGCATTGCGTGAAGGCGGCACATTTTATTTTACATGTGAAATTCAAAGCATAGTAGTTGTATTTCATTTTAAGGCACTTTGTACTCTATCAACAATTTTTAGAATTTAGGCTTGTTTGGGCCTTTGTGCTTTAGTCTAATTTAAATTATCCTAACTTTTTTGATATCTAGCTATAACCCAATTGTATTTCTGAAAAGTTGTTGTGGCGAGTATAAACTAACCTACAAAACAACATAAATATTTTGCTGTTTTCCGATTTCCTTCTTCTTTCCCACATTTGGGAGTAGCTTTTTCGTATTAATTAAACAGGAAATTTATTTAGCAAATGTAAAATTTAATAGTATTTAGGTCAGAATTATTTTAACATTTGCCTCTTAAAGGTTTTCAATTTTTTTTTTCAGTCTTTGCATATATTCCAGATTTAATTTGTTTTAAATGACCGAGGAAGAATAGTTGTGTAGCGCATTTTTTAAAATGTGATTGGTTCTTAGTCATTTTGCCACATGAAACATTTCTTAATCTAATTTTGACCAACAGAATTCGTAACCCCTGATGCGTAAGTAAATACACAAATTTTAAAAATAGGCAAACTGCCGTGGACTTTAACAACCGCATCAGTTTGGTTCGAGTTCTGCTTTTGACAGTTCTGTTGTAGAATTTGTCAGTTAACAGTTTCAATATAAAAACAAGAACAAGGTTTTTTGCGTAAACGTGTGTTTGAAGGCCTTGGTCATATGATTCAAAAAGATTTTTTTTACGCGAAAATTACAAACTAAGAACAATTTATAACGTTTTTAAAAGATATCGGGAACGTCGGCCAATTCAGAACTAAACTAAGCGCGGCAGACCTGAAAAGTCAAAAAAACAATGCTTGTGCAAAGGAAAATGGTTAAAATGGTTGAAAACAAGGTTGGAATGTCTCAGCGTCAGTTGCAATCCTGCATTTCGCGAAATTTGAAGCAGGAATGTGTTAAATGCTTCCAAACAAAGAAAGCACCAAAATATAGTGAACAACAATTTAAAAAAAAATTCTAGTTTGCTGTCGAAAAATGCGATTTAAAAATGTGAGAAGAAAAACATTATTTTGGCCGATGAGAAAGAAGTATTTTATTTTAGCAAACAGTGATCTATCAGCTAATTTAGGATATTACGTTCGGGGTAAAACTACAATTTCTGATAACATAAGGTTTGCTGGAGCAGCTAAATTTGAGGCAAAACATTTGGTTCTGTGTGGTGCTTTCTATCCTCCCATTCTCCTTCTTTCAGTCCTCTTTCTTCCATGGCTGTCTTAAAATACGTTTTTTGGCCAGGACTTCCTTCTATTTTGTACATAGACCTTGCATGTTTTATGTGAATCCCCCCCCCCCCAAACCTTGATTGTCTTAACAGTGCGAGATTCTGAGGTATTTCCTCTACTCGTCTGGGGTAGTGTTGTTTAAAAATTCACTTGTATGTTTTGGAAGTAGAAATTTTAGGTTTTCTGTATGTTAGGTAGCGATCCCTAACGCCGCAACCCTCCTACTTTCAACGGGTTTAGAACTTCCAGGGAAGGCTAATGAGCTACTCAAATGAACCGAAACTTATATTATAAAATGCTAGATTGTAAGATTTTATAAGAACACCTCACTGAGGTCAAGATATTTTGTTTTGGTCCGATTTAGTCAGTTCGCGTTATTCGAATACTGCCCAGAACTGACTAAAGGAAAGAAATATATACCGCTCGTCCTGAAAAGTATGAACCTACCTAACATCCCTAAAGCAAAGATTTTTGGCAATTGTTAGGAAGAATTTGAAAGAAAATTAAAGAAATAGATGTTTCTGTCATTCAGAGGATTACTGAAGACATTCCTTTATGTGTAGTTCCATTACGTTTTAATAAAATAAATTTCCCGTATTTCGGTTTTTATTGTTTAAGTTGGAATTTTGTCCATTTACTTATGCGCCAGGCGCTATATTTAAACAATTTTTATAATTTAGATTTGTTTGGTCGTTTGTGCTTTAGTCCAACTTAAATTATCCTAACTTTTTTGAAAGGTTGCTGCGACGATAAAATAAGCTACAAAACAACAAAAAGAAAACGCCCAACAAACGTACCAGAATATTATTTTCCAATTTCCTTTTTTTTCTCTAACATTTGGGCTAGATTTTTTGTAATAATTTTAGGACATTTTCAGCAGTTGAAAACAGATAAACCTTAAAATATATGTGTGATAAAACTCTGCAGTTTTTCAGCAAAGCCTAAAACAAATTGTTTAGGAGATTTGCAAACGTTGCATATTTCAGTTGCTTTCTTTTAGAGGTTTTTATCAACAACAAACAAAAATTCGCACTGAATTTTAGTAATACAAATTCTGAAGAGGGCTAAGATCGAATTTTCAGTACCTTTCATATTATCTTGGGCCTGCCTGACTTAATTACAGAAATATCCTAATCAAATCAGTCTTTAAAAGTTCCAAAGAAAGTATAAACGTCCACAATTTACCAGAAAACGCCATAGTTTAGGCCCTCTACTTAGCTATGTTTAGAGTTTTCCCCTTGATTTTTGGCGTTTAGAAACTACAAAGCTCAATTAGTTTTAGTAAATCTCACATTTTGGATTTTTACTGCTTGGTTTTAAAGGGTTTTGCAGTAGCTTAACTCAGAAAGGCTTTGAATAACATTTGAAGTTATACGAAACATGAAGCCCAAATTTTTTAGGAAATTTCATAAATTGTATTTTGAATTGGGTTTCCTTTGGTTTGAGGTTGGGGGTAGATTATTCGTAATAATATTAAATAGGAAATTTATTCTTCTTCTTCTGCTTCTGTGTCATGTCGTTTTAAGGACGCTGACGGGGTGGTCAAAGCCACATTTTTAAACGACTTGGCGTCGTAAACTTTGTTATATTCCCCTTATGCATTTATTCAGAATATGTCAAACATATTAGTAGTGTTTAGGTCAGAATTATGTTAAGATTTGCCTCTTAAAGATTTTCAATTTTTTTTTAGTCTTTGTATGTATTTTAGGCAGCCTGGGTAGCTCAGTCAGGGAAGGACGTGCTAGATAGTGGGCTGACACGGGTTCGATTCCAGCGGTGGCCATATTTAGGTCGAATTCGTTAGTTAAGGATTAGGTTTAAGGTGTAGGGATGTGTTGTGGATAAATGCTAGTTAGAGTGTAATGCAAGGCCAAAAATGGACCCATCACCTCCACTGCACACCAGCAAGTGTAAAATTAACCTCGACACTGCACTGCGGTAAAAAAAGGAAATAGATTAAGAAGAAGAAGTATATATTTGTAGCGTATTTCTTAAAATGTGGTGGGTTCTCAGTCATTTTACCAGAGGAAATATTTTTTAACATAATTTTGACTAACAGAATTCGTATCTCGATTGTTCGCCACTATCGGGATTCGAACTCTGTGTAAACTATTAGGAGAGCAGACTTTCAATTCCCTGCACCGTGCAGCCCTCCGTACTTTATTTTGGAGAGAATTCTTTTAACGTTAAATCTTCGCTTTTCTATCCTTCTCTCGGGCGAAACAAATGTTTATAGTGTGGAATTCGCGCACTCGACTTACACCCTGACTTCCCCGATGCGCGCTGGACCTCCACCTGAACATCGGTCGTCTGCTATAATTCCCACGGTAGTTTTTTTTTAAACATTTTTTTAAATTATTTTCCAAAGATTTAATTTAGTCTGTAAAGTGGTTTTGAGCTTTCAGAGAATGGTTTGTAATATTCTTGCATTTAAACCTTCTTCATTTAATGCTTTAATTTTGCCCCCAATTAATCAAAACATCAAGGCTCTTTGAATATTTTAAAGGTTTGTTGTGGCGAGTTTGACATTTTATATTTCTTAGTTGTGACATTTAATATTTCTTAGTTGGGTTTTTCGCTACCAGTTGCAACTGGCTAAAAATAATGCAACAAGGGCTCTGAATATTGAAAGTACTTCTGAAAAAATACTGAAATTTGAAAAACATTGGCTTTCGTGCATGTTCAAGAAATATAAGAAATTAAAGCTCCGATTTTTAATTGTTTTGGGATTGTCAGAATTCCAAGAACCAGGATATGCAATTAAAAATGCAAAATAAGGAAAATCTACTGAGTTAGAATTTAACACGAATTTTATTTTATAAAAAAATTATACAGCTCAAAATCCTTTCTTACTATTCGAGCTTTGATTTGAAATTTTGAAGAAAAGCGAAATCAAACAGTTAAAACCTTGAAATATGAAAATCTCTAAAACAAACAATTTTGTTATTATTATTATAATTTTTGTGCCATTTTCAAATGTTTAAACGTTAGTACTTAAGTAAAAAATTAATTTTGCAACAAATTAATACATGAAAAGGCGGTTGCTTTAATTTACAGTTTTCAAAGAATTTAAAATTAAAAAATAAAAACAAATCTGGTAATTTTCCATGAAAGTTTCCAATCATAATCTTTTGAGACCCTCGAAGATTACGAGTTAAATTGATTCTTAGATTCGTATATAAAGAATACTGTTTTATCTTAATTCGAAGGCTCAATTGAATGGAATTTTGAAAAAACCTTATGAAACTAAGCTATAACCGAAAAAATTAAATGTACAGTATTTTTCATCTGGCATTTGGGTTGTGACGTCAACTTGCTCTGCCCAAAAACTGTATGGGTAGACGCGTTCGTGCGCAGTAGTAATGAAAACCTAGTTTAGAAGGAGATGAAGTATAGTTGGATTGTGACTTCATAAACAGTGCGTTGACGTCGAAACCCAAATTCTAGGTGAAAAGTACTGTACTTCAATTTTTGTTTGTCCTTTTCAGGCGTTTAAATATCAGAATTTAAAAATTACTCCTAATAACAATTTAAACATAATTTCTCAAGCACACTTCAAAATCGCCCAACCCAACTAGTAAAAACTCAAATCTGAACAAAAATTTCAAAGCTTTGGGCTTTCCAAAAAAAAAAAACAAAAGCTCTGATATTTAAAAGTCACTGAGCAAGTTTAAAAGTGTGCTTGGTTGGTCTGTTCATTCAAATCTCACAAACGAAAGAAAAATCGATTCAAAATACAAATTAATGGAAATTTCCTAAAAACTTTTGTTTTTATGCTTTGTAAAACTTCAAAGCCTTTCTGATTTAAGCTACTCTAAAACCGAGTAGTAAATACCCAAAATGTGAAATTTACTAAAACTTTTTATTTTAATGAAATTACATTTCATACTTCAGTATTTTCAAACTGTTTTGCACGTCTTCCATCGTTGTCGTACTTCTCGTGCATCCGACTTACTCCCGACTCACTCGATGCACGCCGGACCCTCACCTGAACATCGGTCGTCTACTATAATTCCAACAGTAGTTTTTTTTTTACATTTCTTAAAGTATTTCTCCAAAGAGGCAATTTAGTCTAAAGTGGTTTTGAGCTTTCAGAGAATCGTTTGTATATTCTTGCATTTATTATTTGTGTGCCCAAACTAACCAAAACGTCAAGGCTCTTTAAATATTTTCTAAAGGTTTGTTGTGGCGAGTTTGATATTTTATATTTCTTAGTTGAGGTTTAATTAATTATTATTAAATATTATTTTTTTAAATTAAGCTTATCGGCGCGTAAAATATTTTCTTTAAATATTTTCTAAAGGTTTGTTGTGGCTAGATTTTCATTTTATGTTTTTTAGTTGGAATGTTCGCAACCAGTTGCACGTTCAATGCGATCAACAAAATTCTGCTTTAGTAGGCAATGTTAAAGAATTATTGTGAATATTTCTGTATCGTTGAATGCAACCATCACACTGACATTTTGTGGTCACGTTTTGGAATCATCGCATGCTTTATGTTTCATTTTCTATATTGGTAATTAAAACAGTTCTTTATCGTTCATCGTCCACCTTTAATATTGTCTTAATCAATAAACGATGTGAAAACTACAAAACAAGCCAGCATCTGCGATTACTTAATAGCATAACCTCAAACTGTCAATGTGATGGTTACATTCAGTGATGTGATAGTATCCGTCTTCTTCTTGAAGTGGCAGGCTCTTTACAAGGCGTTGCCATAATGTGAGAGTCTAAACAATGGCAATAAATTATCAAGGCACGGCCTACCCTAGTTGCAAAATTTTGATGGTCGCATGTTGTTTGCAAAATTCGAAACCTTAAGGGTTGATGGTGTGCGTATTGAACTAACTGTTCCAAAATTAGGGCGACTGCCTGGTGATATATTAACATCAGATAATAAAGTTTCAGTTATGAATGGATTTAGAAATTAAAGACACCTGCTGTTAATTATCAGCAATTTAATCAGAATTCTTGCTCTCGTAACTAAAAATTATAATAACTCAACCGTTTTGGGGGCACTTAGAATGTTATTTAATTCACGCCGAGTGCTTTCTGAATACGCGTAGAAAAGTATTTTTATTCCCGGTTCACAAAAATAATTAATTACAGTTAGTAAAGAAAAAAAAAATTTCTCAGGTCAGTGTTTGGAATCGCGTGCGATAGAATGGGCCTTGGTTCCGTGGTTACGTCTTCTTTAGGCGCCTCGTAGCAGCGTACCCTAGAATTACAGCGCATACCTTCGGGCTACGTCCTGTCATGGCCTCCCATTATCCTCCTGATTATACCATGATAGTGATACCTGCTATTCCCTATCGTCTAATATATGTGTTTGTAAATACCATGTTGGTGGCGAACTTATGCGAGTGATTTATTAAAGTAAAATTCTCGAGTACCTACGCGTGGTATGTGAATTTCTTCTTATACACAGGACGGAATAATTCATACCCGTGTGTGTTCTACAACGATAATCCACCTCCTATTATCTTGTGAGAAAGAAAAGGTTTTTTCGATTATGGTCGTTACCACTCTAAAACGATTCTTTTACAACTAGTCGATACATTTGAATTATTCCACTTGATCCACGTCTATATATTTAAATATTTGTGTGATAGCGGGGTTGCTCGCTAAATTGAGAGTATAATTAAAAGGCACTTTTAGGACGCTTATTTTTAGTTAACCTACAAAGATTCGACATATAGATTAAGTCGTCTTTCCACAGACTCTCTAAATAAATTAGCTTTGAAACACAGGATCTTTCAGTTTGTTAATTCGTTTTTTGTTAAATGAATGCCCGGCTAACTTAATAAAAGATTTTTTTACTCAAACGCTGGACCAAACTTGTAAACAAGGATTTTTGTTTTTCGTTTGTATGGGGATTCGTTTCTTGCTAGCTTTGACGGTTTTTGATGAAAACATAACAAAGGTTTAGAAAATTGAGTTGAAACTTAACTCATTAACCTCGTTTCCCTTAAAATTTTTGCTAATACTGGGAAGTCAATAAGATGAGTGTCTAAAACAGGCATTGTTTAAAGCAGAGAAAGTGAAAATTTTAGTTTTATTTTAACATGCAAGAATACCTTCGACAAATTTCCCTTTTAGGAAAGCATCAGATTTATATTAAAAATTGTAAAATTTAATAAAATCCAATTAATGTATAAACTTTCAAAACATAGTTTAATGTTCTCGCTTTATAAGTACATTTTTAACCGAGTTGATGTAGGAAACCAAGTTACTACAGTACATGTAAAAGTAAATTCTCCTTGAACTAAAAAATTATTATTCTAAGCATCTTTTACATATTCACATAAATTTCTTTCTGGCTGTTATCACTGAGTTACTTAGCATTTTAACGCAATTAAAAGGGTTAACAAGTAAATTTAAAAGGCAATTTTTCACTTGCAAAATCGGGTCTTTAACTTTTAAATTTTTTATTAGAGGTTTTAGAATTTCAAATCTTATTTTTGTACAAATTATGCTTTTGTCCTGAAGTTTACACAGATTAACCTGTTGGTTTTAGATGTTATTCTACTTTGGCACTTGCAAGGTTGTCTCCCTAAACAAATCGGTAAAGAATAAATATGTACACGACTCAGTGGCGGCTGGTGAGTTTTTAGAGGTAAGGACTGCAGAAAAAATAACTCTAAATTAATGAGAAAATACGATTTTTGTAACTCACAAACTTATCTATAAGTTTAGAATTAAAGTTTTGAATATTTTCAACCAAATCCTTTTCTATTGATAACATAGCTAAAGCAGTTAACCGTTCTTGCGACATAGTGTCGCTTAAGAATGATTGTTTTGATTCATTTCAACGTAGAAAAACAGCGTTAAAAGTTCTTCAACGGAATTCATATTGAATTTGGGTAATTACACAACGACAAACAAAACACTACGTAAACACACCGCTTACGTGCATTATAGAAGTAACAAAAGTATATCTACATAATTATGTAGTAATTCTGTAATTGTATAGCAACTTGTTTTGTAAATAAATGTTTAGATCATTATTATTTTTATCACTACTACGTAAACACAGCTCACAGAAAGTATAACACTATTCGAAACAAAACATTCTCTCTAAACACCGCCGAGTAACTAACTAGACCGTGCGGTACATTCGGCAGCACGGTCGAAACGTAAATTTTAAACTATAGTCGGATATTTCCGCACGTTGATCGGTGATTCAAACCGTGCTAGAAATTTCTCCGCCCTGAAGCTTTGAATTCATGTATTTAGGTATTGTATTATGATGTGCGCGGTATTTTTGGAAGCGTTTTAATTAATGTCTAAGTTGAAAATATAATGTAATGCTGTTTTAAATAAAAAGTAATTTCGGAAATTAATTTTTATTTTTGATTACTGCTAGTAGCTTTTGTAAAATTTAGGTCAGTGCTGCAGCCCGGCAGCCTTGATATACCAGCCGCCACTGGTACAGGTTATGTTGCTTAAAGTTTATGTTTTCTAAGTTTATCTTTTTTTAATAACTGGCGGTAAGTGCGGTGAGAATTTATAAATTTGTAGATTGACTTTTTAAATCAAAGCGAAAACCTAACCTCAAACCTGACAGGTTGACAATTTCTCCACTTGTACTTTGCTGATGCCAACCACGTTATAAAAATTACAGCCTACTCTGATAATAAAGTTATTTGAAGTTATTTCACGATTTCACCTTAGTTAAGTATAACACTCAGAAAACAAGAGAAAACTTTTTTATTTCTGTCGCCGTTTTTCCAGACGAAGTGATAAAATTTAATACTTTTTTATGATGAAATATCTCGGAATGTCTTATTTGAAGCATTCCAATATATCTCTTTTAAGAGAAATATACACATCGTCGTTGGAGAATATTACGCTTCTTCGCTTCTGCTCGCGTTCTTTTACGATTTTATAAGGTGACACTTTCGTGTAAATATTTCCAGATGGTTAAACCACATCAACGTATCCGAAAATGTTATCATCAGTCGCGTTTCTTCTTTGCACGCCTGGAGATTTACGATCGCAAATTAATACCTCGGAATACTGGGGAAAACTTAAAGGATAAGAAGCCTCGCGTTTAGTAAATGAAGTTGTATAACGTGTGAGAGTGCGAAAGGACCAAAATGCTTCGCGAAATACCGTCAATAGAGTCCGCAGAACATGGAAAAGCGAGGGACGATAACACAGGAATGGAGATATTGGGTACTTAACACCTACACTGTTACCATTCAAAAGCTCGGATATTTTGAAATTTTAATTTTGTTTATACTACAGTCTGATTAATTTAGTTGTGAGGCTCGGTTCGAAGCGTTGATATTACTAGAATATCGGGAACAAATTAATATTTTGGTGTTGGTTTCATTTAAAATTTATTTTACTGAATTATATAAGAAAACAAGGTTTTATTAGGTGGGTTCTCTCAGGAACTAAACCCTGAATTACCTCTACGTGGTTTCGATATTTTCAATAATTTATTATTCAGGTGGCCCTTCCTTGTTTTTAATTTGAAGATATTCGTTTTCCTCTCGGTAAACGTGTTAATAATGCAACATCTTTCTCACATTTTTCCGTAATCTTTTATGGTATTTTATACCTTTTTGTACGAAAAGACGAACAAGTCTTAAATACAGGAAGATATGTTTGGCTCAAATATTTTTGGAATTGCCAAGCTTTCTACTAAAAGTTAACCAGTGGTAGTTGCGCTGATTTTTTTAGAGCCCTTCGCCCAGAAATACCTGTGAATCTCACTTTCCTAAACTTTTTGTTTGTTCTGTTATATTGTATTTTTTAAAGGTTTGTTGTGTGGCGGGTTTGACATTTTATATTTTGTAGTTGGGTTTTTCGCCACCAGTTGCTAAAATATAATTAAGTCACCTAATAAACTAATAACTCACGTAACCTTTTGGGGACAAGTCTGCCTCAGTTTTGAAACAATTCAGAAAGCTTTAAAAACGAGCAAAGTTTTGTAATTTTCTGGTGGCGAAAAACCCAACTAATAAATATAAAACTGTTATATTGTATGAAAGCAAAAGCAAACAATGTACCGTGTGATCAATTAATTTCATTTAAAAAGGCAGACGAGGATTTAGGATTATTTTAGGAAGTTTCTGTGAACTGTCCTGTTTCAGTTGGACAAAATTACAAAGTCTGTGACTTGTTTTCGTATTTCGTCTTGAATATCAAGTTCTTTTTGTGATCACATGATATAAATATAACATCTAATTTTGGATTGCATTCTGTGCTTGTCATCATCTGTTTTATGTAGCTTTCCAGGGCCTTCGTTCAATTTTCATTTTGATTAACGATCTTTTCACGCAGTATACTTCAACAATTTGATTATTTGCAAATCTCAGTTAGCAAAAAATATGTTTCGATTAATTAATATATCGCTATTTGAAGACGCGTTTGTTATTCGTTTAGCTCTTTTCTGTAGAGTTTCAAACTTGGCTCTATTTTCCATATTTAGCTTACCTTAATTTATTTTTGTTTATCACATGATATATAAACATCCGCCATTTAGACGCTTGCATAAGCTGTTCTGTACTTGTCAACTATTTTCTATAGCTTTTCAGAAGAGCTTTCGTTCTCCTTTCATTTAGTTTTCCTTGTGTTAAAAATTCGAAAAACCAAATTTAAAATATTTTAAGATTTACCTATGTTAATTAATAAAACTAAACAAATCAATTACGTATTCAAGCTTGATGGAGTAAGTCCTTACAAAAAGTTAGCCTTTCTTGAAAGCTAACTTTAAGGGTGTATTTTAACAGTGTACGTGTGTTTAACACACACACCCGGGTAACTGCACATCGCGAAAGGAACCTTTGGGGAAATTTAGTTCTAAAATCGAAGAGGATGCCGAGAACACGGTGATCTTCCTGTATTGCTTCCTTTATAGTTTTTGGGGAGTTATTTCTGGAAGTCTTTTGAACTTGTGTAAAAGTTCCTTTATCAATCCTTAATAATAATATTTTGTTGATAACAATTTGGCCTAAATGTCTTGTTTGAAACTTGTATTTGAAATCAAAAATATTTCATTTATTCAAAGAAAATTTCGAATAAAAACAATAATTTCCATTTTTGAAATTCTTTAACAATCTTCACTGAAAACATTTCTTAAGATACCTAATTTTTTTGATCCTAACTCGTTTCCTTTTTTCTATGAATATAGGAACTCAGGCTAGCGGATATATTCTGTAAGAGCATATTATTAAAATATTCCTTCTGTGACCCTAGTTCTAGTCCAGCGTGGAACCACGTACGCTTGTGCCGCAGTTCACCCCTAACCCGGACTTTTCCAAGGGGTGACTGAAGAGTCCTTATCACGTATAGGTGCCGGAAAACGACCTGAGTAGCCATTTTGAATTCTGTGAATCTATTCAAAAAAATTGTATGAGCGATTGTTGACGGTTTCTTTGTAGTTTTGTATAAAATAACGTGCGCGCCCGTTTTCTTACTAGATTTATTTTATCGTTATCACGCGAGTTTTATAGGTTACACGTTCGGAGTTTTCTAACGTTTTATGTTTACTTATACAATTTCGTAATTTAATTTGATACTATCGGCGTTGTATCTCGACTTGTTTTATCTTTAGGAAATCGAAATGGGAATTAACCGCAGGACAACTTAAAATATTTATAACAAAATTGAAGAAACAGTAACTTTTCATAAAACTATAGTACCTATATAATTAATGCAGAGAATCCAACATTAAATAGAAATTTTTGGTGAAACTGATATTGATAAATTTGCCAATAATTCGGTCTGTTAAGGCCTTTAAATATCAAGTACGTTCAACTCTGTTAAAATAACAAATTGTCTTAGAAAATGGGCTCTTTGCCTTCAGTTTGCAGCTCCCTTAATTATTCAGCTTATTTTTTTTTAACTTAAAGCTCGGCATAAATATCAAAAATTAGATAGTTAAAATTAGGACAAAATCGGAGGGTTTTTTTAATAACTATCAAGACTCCCAAAAACAAGCCCCTCTGTTAGAACAATAGACTTAAAATCGGTCACGAGGTATTGTTTTAGTCGAAAGCTTTTGCTTTATATTTGATTACAGCTGCTGTTTTAATAGATCGGTGTTAAATATTGCACCCTTCTCACGCCCAATTATAATAGGTTTGAAAATCAAAGTAGGTCGTGATCGATATTGTCTAACGTAGGTTTCTGTAACACTTAATTTGCCATAGATTCTTTCTCTGATCAACTGCAAGATTTTTATCGTGGATTGCTGATATTCTTTAGAACCAAAATTTCTAGAAAGCTAGGTTAGGTTAGGGTGCCTTGAAGCTCTGGAAATTTCAAAATTTCTCCCTAATATTTTACCTCACACATTACGGATATTCTTTAGAACTAAAATTTGTAGAAAGTTAGGTTAGGTTAGGACCTGAGTGCTCAAAGTGTCTTGAAACTCTGGAAATTTCAAAACTTCACACTCAAAATTTATGATTTCCTTGAGGGGTTTAAACATTTGCTTTAAAATATTCCAATTACTGTTTTTTATTAACAAAATGATACGGAAACTGTTAATTAACAAAAATATTGCTAAGGGGCCGCATTTGCAAAGTTAGTTCTAGATTGCAAAAACAGTGGATTAGTCAGTTTAAAAATTCATAATTTGGACAATTATTTAGATCTCAATAAACCTGGGGGTTAATTCAGGTTGTCTTCGTTTAAATTGTATATTTTTTTGATTGCCTTAGGAGGTGTAGTACAAAAGAAAACTACCTCGATTTGCTTAAGAATTTCTATGAATTTCCTGTATCTTCTAAAAATTTCCCTAAGATATATCATCATAATGGTTGAGTTTTTTTATATTGCACCCCGTATAAATTCCCTGTGTTAAATTCATAGAAAACGTGGTTGCATTCTGGATTATTCCAAACGCAAGGAATAACAAAGTCTCACGAACTTAATCAGGAGCTTTCCTGGCTTATGTAGGAGTTACATATCGCGTTTAGCTGGTCGATAAGACGTTGTGGTAAAGGGTGGAACGTTATTTGGGGCGAACTTATCCTTTTATTAATGTCTTCCAATGATTTTTTTTACGTTTCCGTCTTTTAATCCTCAACCCTTTTACTAATCAACAACCTAGTTTAAATAATTATTTTTTAGTGGGTTAAATTTCTGCTGTTTCTTGCTTGCTATTGTTATAGTAGCGTTTGTTAAAACTTAAAACTAGCTCGAAAATAATTACAAAAAAAAGAATACATAATCGTCATCAAAGACAAGACAAACGTAACGCGTAAGTAAAATGTGTATCTACTGAAAACGAAGGATGGCAGATGTAGAGCGGTTTAAACTCTGTGAAAGGCAGGGGTTGAGTGCAATAGAGCGCATGAAAGCTGAAAGCTTTAGAAAGAGTACTAATTATTAGCACCCCGACTTTATACGAATAGACGTGTACGATATACATTCCTTTAAAAAAAAAGCGTTGAAATTAAGTACAGTCGGTTGAAAACTACTTTCGGGTTTTTAATTTTGAAACGTGATAACAACTCCTTTTTTGCTTGTGGTACTTCGAAGTAGATTGGTTTAATTAATATCCATACAGGATGTACTTGCGCGAAGGCAGTTCAAATAAATATCAACCAATTTTTATTTTAAAAAGAATGAAGTACTTGAAAATAATCGAACAACAGATTTAGCTTTCTCTATTTTTTTCGTGATTCATTTTCCCATCTTGCCTATGCCGTATCCTTTCCAGGACACACTGTATGTTCAAAGTCGTTTACAAATGGTTTTTGGTAAAATAAAGCATTCATTTTCTGGGTTAAAAATCTGCCAATGCATAATTCTCAACTTTACAAATTGGCTTTTATTCGATTTTCTTTTTTTTTTCATATTTTGTTTGCAGAAAAACTGGCATGGTTGATGCCCAGTATGTTTCTATGTAGTCAAGCAAAAGCGTGTTATTTTTAAAATATTAGTATGTTCAATGATTGTTGCCTGTTGAGGCAAATCATGCTGCAAAAATGTAGGCCAGTAAGATGTTTTCTACTGCAAAAATTTCTGGTTTTGCGGTCTATGCAGAATAATATTTAAAGCATATTTTGTATAACAAATTACTACGTGCTAGAGCATCTGTCCTTAAGTTTTATGTCCTTAATTTGCTTAAATTGGTTTTAGAAATTCTTCATCTCAGAACTAAGCACTTAGACAGTAAAACGTGATTTAACATCCATACAGGATGTGCTTGTCCGAACGCACTTTAAATATCAACCAATTTTTAATTTGAAAAGGGCCCAGTACTTAAAACTAATCGTACAATGCGCGTGAACAACAGATTTGGTTTCCTCTAATTGTTTTCATGGTTCGTTCTTTCAGGACACACTGCATGTTAAAAGGCGTTTAGAAATGGTTGTTGGTAAAATAATACACTCGTTTTTTGAGTTAAAAATCTGCCACTGCATAATTCTCAACCTTAAAAATTGGCTTTTATCCGATTTTATTTTTTGCTCCATATTTTGTTTGCAGAAAGACTGACATGGTTGATGCCCAGTAGGTATGTTTCTATGTAGTCAAGCAAACGCGTGTCATATTTAAAATATTATTACTTATGTTCGATGATTGATGCCTTTTGAGACAAATCATGCTACAAAAATGTAGGCCAGTAAGATGTTTTCTACTGCAAACATTTCTGGTTTTGCGGTCTATGCAGGACAATATTCAAAGCATATTTTGAAAAACAAATGACTATCGTGCTAGAGCATATTTCCTTAAGTTTTAGGTCCTTAATTTGCTTAGATTGGTTTTAGATTGATATTCTTCACCTCACCTCAGAATAAGCACTTAGATAGTAAACATTTTTAAGCAATAATTTATTTCACCACGATGGAGCACCCTTATTTAATCTATTGATAGTTTATTATTTCGTAATTTACTGAATGACAATTTTATTAGAATTCTTACGAGCTTTCAACTATACTTTTTACGAAATTGTTGATTGAACCAAAACAAAAACGAATCCTAGCACCGTTAAGTAATACATAACCTCATTTAACCAAAGCTTTTTGAAAGTGACACGTAAATTAAGCAATTAAACTAACTTTTTAACAACTTTATTCAAAAGAACACCCAGTTTCCTTTTTCCGAATGTAGAAGCATTACTTAAATTAGGTCTCATGTAATATTTAAAGCAAAGGGGCGTTAGAACTTAGTTTTCTTAAGGGATGCGAAAAGTCTCAAGTTATATTAAGGTGTTATTTACTTTTTAATAAATAATAACCGACAATCATCTACTTAAATTATAGGGAATGCTTTTTGATCACTACTTTTGGGATATTTCTTTGGGGTTTTCTTTGCCTTCCCTGGCCTACTAATGTTTTCCTGTTTCTATTTATTCTTAGTTTTTATCTGATCTTAAGTTTATTGTATTATGGCCTACTAAGAATTCTTAATTAATGAAAAAAAAATATTTCGGTTAATTTCAAATTGGCTTTCAATAGTGTTTTCATAGAATCCCATGTATTTTAACAATAAATATTCGGCGCTGTGAATTGTAAATTAAATACCTAATATAAAATTAGTAAAAAGAAATCTCTATAAAGTTCACCTCGCAAATTCTTACTTCGTTCGCTTGCACACTGATGCAATCAAAGGTTAGAAAAAACATGTACCTACAAAAGTTTATATTCATTGAAAGACAAACTCAGAAGCGTTAAATGTTTATTAATTCCAAGGTGAATACATAAAAAACGAACATTTAACAAATGTTTTATGATTAAACTTCTATTATTATTCGAATATTATCTGACTTGTATCAGAAAAATCAGCTTTTAAAATACTAGTTTGAAAAGTATGACATGCAAATTGACCTTTTCAAATTTATTTTACATTAATTCGTGTTGGCGTATTCATTTTTTAAATTCAATTTTCGATATTTATTCATGCTGTCGGTTTGTACATTAATTCCAGAGGAAAGCAGTTTTGCAAATCTTTAAACATTTACCTTTAATTTTTTTAAAATTACTTACGGAAAAATAGTTCTGGTTTTGCTTAATCTACAAAGTGAATGGATTGACAAAAAACATCAACATAAAGATTTTCCAAACCTGTACAAAATGCAGAAAAATTTCTTCCAAAAATTATTATTAATATTAAAAGCCGAAGGTAATTTGTGAGTACGCTTTTTGCTTATTCAGTTTCTTACTACAGCAGACCCGTTTTAAACAATTAATTGGAAATTGATCACTTTCGTGGCTGTTGTAAATTGTGAATATTTAAAACGCACATGATTTTAAATAATAATGTTTTCTAAAGATTTAAATTATGCAACCTAATTATTGTTTTCAAATACAAAACTGATGAATTCTGAGGTTACTTCCGAGATATGAAAAATAAAGCGAGTTTTATTTAGAAAATGTTTATTTATTTGTATGTTGTTTAGTGATTTATTGGCAATTTAATGAATGAATAGCCTTAAATTTTTATTCTTGTTGTAATTACAGCTGGCAACAATTTAATTGAATTTCTGACAAATTATAGTTATTTATTATACATGCGGATTAAATTAATGTTTAACGAGCGGTACGTTCAACCGCGCGAGCGGCGGTAGCCGCAAGCGCGTTGATACCGCGAGTTAATAAATTAATTTTAATCCGCAAGTGTAATACAACTGTTTATTCAATTTTGACATTTATTTGACATTTTTAAAGCGATTTGACATTTTTAAAGCGCTAGCGGAATAAAAATTTTAAATCGCTAGCGGAATAAAAATTTTAAACGATTGTTTATAAAACATCAACTTTTATGGGCAGGCCAGAAACAAATAAACGTCAGTTTAAAACGTCAAAATTGAATAAAGATATTAAACAATCTGGCGTAAAAGCGACTTTCTACCACGAACAACGAAAAATAAATAAGTGAAAAAATTAACGCACGCAGCGTGAATATTTAACGTAAAGTTGTTTAATTAAATATTCCACTTTCATAAGTAAGAAGTTAGGTTATGATCTACTAAAAAATTCATAAACGCATAAGGAACTCCTCCCTTTTTAAATAATCAATAAGAGTTTCACCATATTGGTCGTCGTTCTTATTACGAATTAGTCAGAATATTTTTCATCACATGACAACGTGGTTAATCTCATTAAATGATGGATCAGAGCAAAATTCTACCTTAACCACATATTGCAACCGCAGACAGCGTTTGTAGACCGCGAATAAAAGGGAAATTTCTCGGTAACCGTCGCCTACCTTCCCGCCATCCACTCAGGCGTCAGCCGGTCTCCATAAAATCGATATCTAAACGTGTTACTCCCTAAAAGATATTTACTTTGTAAATATATGTACGGATATATATAGGGATGGGATTATGCGAACGGTAGAATTTATGCTTCCAACTTTTTACACTAGCAGTGGGCTTGGAAAAGAAGACCTTTGGTTAGTTTAAAAACTTCTTTTCTGAATCAGTTGCCAAGTATTTCCTTAACATTTCTTAAATAATCGAGCCTTTGGTTATAGTCTTGTAGTTTAATTTAAATTTGCAAGATTAAAATCCTATTACTTTGATTTTACATAAGATATGGCTGGAATCGAACCATTGTCTTGAATTTCTAAGATTCATTTTAATTTTAATTTGGCAATAGTCTGGATTCGAACCCTTATTCTTGCGATGGTAAAATAGACAAGAACGATAGAACGAATACACAAACAGTTAAGGTTTTAAAACCCCCCTTGGTAACGGCGAATGCTGCCGAAAGGGTACGAAACCTTAAGATGTTTCCTAGTTAAGCAAGACTCGCTTGCATTTTCACCCTCTCTCTTTAGCTCTGCTCGATTACTCTTCTCGGTTAGTATAACATTTTGACTAGTGGCGGTAAACACGTGATTTTTATTCAATATCTTGTTAATTTCAGTTAGTGATTTGAATTGCTATTAAATCTTTGAAAAGCAGTGAATTTACTAAGATTACAATTTCATACAGCCATTCCGTTGGAGATAACTATTAAAACACAAACAAAAAATGAATTATACATTTAAAAAATTCAACATGTTTACCACACCGATTTTTCCAAAAACCTGAAGATTTATCCCTTTAGATGGCACAATACGTATCCGAGGCTTAAGTTATCACCTATCCTTAGCTGTCGAAATACTTGTTCAGCTTATTCAAGGCATACTTTAAGGGGTTTTAGGAGGATTTCGACTTTGTGTTATTAAAAACGTTTAATTTCTTGGTCCCCAAATAATTTCTAATTTGTTTATTCATTAAAGTTATAGTATCTTCCGTTATTAGGTGGCGAAATACGTATCCGAGGCTCAAGTTATCACCTATTCTTAGTTGTCGAAATACTTGTTCGGCTTATTCAAGATAGGTATACTTTAAGGGGTTTTACGGAGATTTCGACTTTTTGTTACTAAAATTTCGAGTTCTCGAAGCTACTTAAAAATGTTTAATTTCTTGGTCCTCAAATTTATTCATTCATGGATTCACTCATTCATTTATTCATTCTTTTTCACTCGCTCGTTCATTCATACATTTTTTTATTGTTGTTTACCTTGCAATGTCAAAACTCATTCACAATTGCTCATCTCAAAACATTAATCAAGCATTTCAAGATTAACTTTGGGGAATTCAGGCTCAAATTTGCCTCAAACAAATTTAGAAATTCCAGCTTAGCATTGAAAAACCAACCAAAGCCTTCGTAGATTTTCTAGAAAATTTTCAGTCAAAATCTAAGGTGGTTTACTGACATATTTAATAATAACTGAAAAACAATTTCCTTGCACTCAAAGAAGGCCTTGCAATGTCGAAACTGATTCACAATTGCTAAACTAAAATCATTAATCAGCCATTTCAAGATTAACTTTTGGGAATTCAGGCTCAAATTTGCCCCAAACAAATTTACAAGTTCCAGCAATGAAAAACCAACCAGTCTTCGTAGTTTTTCTAAAAAATATTCAATCAAAATGTAAGGGCATTGGTTTACTGACATATTTAATAATAACTGAAAAGATTTTTGCCTTGCACAAGCTCGCTGTAGGTTCAAAGAAGGCCTTGCAATGTCGAAACTCATTCACAATTGCTCATCTAAAATCATTAATCAAGCATTTCATAACTTTTGGAAATTTAGGCTCAAATTTGCCTTGACAAGATTATAGAAATTCCAGTTTAGCATTGAAACAAGCAACCAAACCCTTTGTAGTTTTTTTAAAGAAATTTCAATCAAAATCAAAAGACATCGGCAAAAAATCAAAAGACATTACTCACATATTTAATAATAAATGAAACAATTTCCCATGCACAAGCTGTAGAATCAAAGAAGGCCATGAAGGCCGGTGGCTCTTATGAATAATTGCCGTCAAACATTTATGAAAATCATCGCTCCAGGGGCGACTTTGCATGTAAATTTTGCCAACCCTGATCGTCTTTACTTTACAATATCCTTAAATAATTTAGATTTACATACTTTGCAGTCTTAATTTACTTCTTATTTTTACTAATTGTTAGTATTTGCTTGTTTATTTAATTTAATTGTTTTTGTTTTATTACTATACTTATTAATTAATATTTGTAAAGTTCGAAGTTAGCTTGGGGTTTATTAATAGTTGAATCAGACTAGGCAAATTTGTGTTTTTATTTTTTATTAGTATTTACTAAGAGTTCTGTTAAAAACTAACTTCAATTTGAAATTTTCCCTTCTTTGATGTATAATAATAAATTGTACTTAAAGATAAGGAAAAAATTGCCTTGAACGCTGTGTTACTACGTCAGAAGCAAATTAAAAGGAAATCACAGGATTATTTGCGTTTCTATATTGTTTCGTTTTATCAGAACTTTTTTCCTTGCTTATTTTGTATGCAGCTAAAGTGCAGCTGTATAGTAAACAAACAAATATTTTCATGTGTAACTTCTGAATATTAATTCTGCATACCAGTTTATCTAAATTAGAAATTAAAGCTCACATTTATTCGAATTGTATATCTGACTTTAGATATGTTCCAGGAAAAAACAACAGTCATAGATAATATAAAAACAAAGTATGAAAAAAGAGGAAAAAATACGATAACAAACTAAAATATGTACCCGGTTCTTGGTTCAAACGTAATTAATTAATTTATCAAGGGAAACGTTGTTATATAACAATTTCATTATCACGAACAGGGAAATGTTGGCAATGGCTTAAAATTTCACAACCAAAAGTATAAGGGTCAAACGAGACAGATCAATAATATTCCCTTGCGTTCCTGTATGCATACGTATTTCCAACTTTAGAAAGAATTACATTTAAATTATAGATACAAAATTTAAGGGCGTTAATAATCAAATTAAGAACTTCAAAAAATAGTTAAGAGCCAACTCAGTTGGCCGTGCTTGAATTTTGAAAACAGTAGGCAATCGCTTTAGAGCAAGCATGCTAAAATCCCAAATTGTTTTGGGTAAATCTGTGTGTTTTAATTCAGGGGGATATTACAAAAGTTACCTCGTTAAGTTGAATTTAGTACTTTGTTCGTGTATTTTCAAAAATTAACTTTTACTGCTAAAATAACCATTTTGAAGAGATAAGGAAAGAAAACATAATTTAAAATATTACCTTTCTGATTAGCTTGCATTCATTAGATTTATCAGTGTTTACTTAAACTGAATTAGCATCAAACTAATGTATTTATTTAACATACAAAAGAAAAATATAATTTTGTTATCCACCAATCCATCGCAGCAACTAAAATATTAACTAAACCAATAATCGAACCTTTTCATTGCTGAATATTCCTTAACGATTGCTCGTTTCTGTGTTATCTGGGTATTATTTTTCAAATAAGCCTCATTTTTTAAAGGTTGTTACTAATACCTAGTAATAATAATAATAATAATAAAACAAATAAGTAGTTTTTCGTCGATAACGAGAAAAATTAAAATTCACGACTTTTGTTTATAGAAAACATACGTTGAAGAGCAAAAAAAAATTAATGAAAAGTAACTAATTCGGTCCTGAAGCAGTCGGGGCTCAATATTTCATAATATTTAATTAGAGTTGGCCGTGCAACATTAAAATTCTCGTCATAGTACGGTTTTTACTCATCGTCTTTCTGTGTAATAATTCCTTAATTATAAACGTGTTTCTGCTTTTGTAGTTACGCGCTAATATCTACAGGAAGATATACATTATAATTTTACACGGTATAACACTATTTTACACTTATTAAAACTAAACTGCGACTTTAATAAGCGTTAAAAATAAAATCTGCGCCACCAACATCGACACTTGTGTATCTTTCGTTTATGTGAATATTTTAAATATTTTTTAAACCTTTTTTTTAATTTTATTATGTTCACTTTGAGATGAAGCCTTTTCGTTCGTTAAAATTTTTTTCCGTATATTTTTATTCTTCAGAAAGCTAAAAATAATTTTAAAAGCACTGGGCCATGGCTTGGTATTTACTTGTAATAAACCGATTGTTTTCCAAAGAACTAAAGTTTTCAAAATTTTAAAACATGTCGCACTTGTTTTTTGTTTGTTTTCTAATTTATTTCACTCCAAATTTTTGAATTTTTGTAATAAGAAACATTGTAATGAAATGATCTTTTGTGTTTTAAATGTTTAATAATACTAGTATGTCATCAAGTTTAAAATTAAAAACTCCCACAAATATTACGCCAGGACCACTTTGTTGCTTGTAACGAGGGAATTGTTTCAAACAAACGAAGTTATGAAGCATGGCCTACTTGTTCTTTTCATCGTTTATTTCATACCTACCAAAATTGTAATTTTTTTTTTATGAAGGAATATTGCAACAAAATACTCCAATAAATTTTTACCCTTAAAGGAGCTCAACATAATTTAAAAACAACCTCAAATGGCACCCTTTTTCTCATTTACTTCACTCCAAAATTTTGATTTTTTTTATTGAGAAATATCCCAATAAAATAATCGTTTCTGTTTTGAGTATTTAATATTTCAAGTTTGAAATTTCTTGTTGATAAATTTTTACCCGTAGAAGGGCTCGAAATAATTAAAGAAACAGCTTCAAATAGGGTCCTTTTTCACATTTATTTCACTCCAAAATTTTGATTTTATTTATTAAGGAATATTGCAACAAAATAATCATTGATTTTGAATATTTAATCTTTCTTTTCTAAAAAGCTTACCCTTAAAGGGGCTCAAAATAATTTAAAAACGACCTCAAATGATGCCTTTTTTTCATTTATTTCACTTCAAATTTTTAATTAAGGAATGTTTTTATTTTGAATGTTTAATGTTTCAAATATCAAATTTCTTTTCAATAAATTTTTACCCTTAAAGTGGCCCAAAATAATTAAGAAACAACCTCAAATGGCGCCCTTTTTTTCATTTGTTTCACTCCAAAGTTTTGATTTTTTTATTAGAATAATCGTTTCTGTTTTGGATATTTAATACTTCAAGTAAGAAATTTCGTTTTGAAAACTTTTTACGCTTAAAAGGGCTCGAAATAATTAAAGAAACAGCTTCAAATAGGGCCCCTTTTCCCATTTAGTTCACTCCAAAATTTTGATTTTATTTATTAAGGAATATTGCAGCATCATAATCGTTTTTGTTTTAAATATTTAATAGAAGTTTGCAATTTCTCTTCAATAAATTTGTACCCTTAAAGGGGCTCAAAAAACAACCTAAAATGGGGTCATTTTTCTCATTTATTCCACTCCGAAATTTTGATGTTTTCTTGTTAAGGAACAGTCCAACTAAATAATCGTTTCTGTTTTGAATATTTATTATTTCAAAATAAATTTTTAACCTTAAAATAATTAAAGAATAACCTCAAATAGTAAGCCATGGGCTTACTTTTTACTTACAACGAAGCGACTGTTGCCAAAACAAACAAGATCTGAAGCTTTCTGAAGCATAGTCTATCTGTCCCAGTGCATTTTGTTCATTTATTTTCCTTCAAAATTTGGAAATTTTTTTAATAACAAAATTGCAATAAAATACACACACAATGTTTAGGTAAGGAAAAAATATATTTCAGGTGTTAATCCACGGTAACTTTAAAACATTGCAGGTTTCGGTGAAAAAGGAAGTACTTATTTTTCAAACACTTCAATTACAAAACCACAATATGTAATTTAAATGTGAATTAAAATGACGAACAGTGCATGGTACAACATAACTATCACTTGAAAACCTATAATATTATGAAGTAATACGTCCGTTTCTTGTTGTAGATACCCTCACAAATGAAGGAAATAACGACAATCCTTTTAAATAATGAAATGAAAATTTCTCTTGAGCTGCGGTGCACAAGTTAAAATTACAGTTATAATTAATTCATTCATCAACACGCAGGGTATTCTCTGTTAGTTTTTAGTTTTAATACAACAGGTGCAAATGTATTTTAAAACAAATAACTGTAAGGATGTAAAATTTATTTATTGCAAAAGCAAAATTTTTATTATTTATTAGATGTTAAGAGAAAGGCCGTGAATGGAAAACTTTATAAATATTTAAATTGTAAACTTTGGCTTGAATTTTTATTGTTGGAAGGTGCAAGTCTATCGTGAAGCTTTGACAGAATATTTTCTTTTGGTGTTCTAAAAATTAGCATAAGTTTTCTTTGGGAGTTTTAAAATTAAAAATTATTAAAATAATTTTGAAAAAGGGGAATTTCCGAATTTCGCTTTATCCAGTCAGTTCAGAATGTTCTTCAAATACGTATAAAAAAATGTGCAGGAGCTCCATTCCGTTGTAAAATTTTAAACTTCCCTAATGGAACGTTTTCTGTCAAAACTTGTTGTAATTATTTTAGTAAGTTGCAAGTTAACTTGCTTACTGAAAATTTCAATTTGGTAAAAAGTAAATTTTGAATTTAAAAAACAATGGCTAAATATCTTTTGTTTTAACCAAAGCTGACCAATTTACACAAGCTCTTACAAAATTTTCGTATCTATTTTTAAAAGTTTTATTACAGCCATAACAAAAATATTTACAGAGAAAATTAAGCACGATTCCGTCTTAACAAACATAAAATATTTAAATAAAAAAATAATAAAAATCTCGCTGATGAATTTTACGTTCAATTCCTAACGGAAAATCAAGTTTCCTTAATATATTCGCATTTATCACTTCATAACCGACAAAACGCATTTATATTTTGTTTTAATGGCCATATTCTCTGGGATTATGGACTTTAGATTTAAATTCCATCCTTGAAATTATTAATTTTTTTTTAAATGAGCCGTTTTCTCCATTCACACCTAATCTTAATAGTTTCATCGACAGAAAATTGTTTTTCTTATGTGTTCGTTTTTTTGTGGGGGGGGGGGGGGCTAGCCTTTGGATATTGTTTTCTGGGTTTTAACTAAGTTAACTCGAATACATTTGTTTATCTTTTTAATTTAATTGTTTCTCTGAAACTATTACAGCCATTTGAGGTTATTTATTCTTAAAAAACTTTATAATTAATTTGTAAACGTTTTTGGGCTTTTGCTAACAAAATGACACTCTTTGAGCTTGATGATTTCTGAAAACTTTTGTCTAAAAAAAATGTCCAGCAAATCATTAAGAGAGCTGAAAAGTATCAACCTAGGTTTTAAATATGTTCATCCTCATCCTACAACTGTAACACAGTAATCGAATAATAAATTAAACATCAGTCCATTTAAGAATGATTTACGAGTGAATATCCTACAATATTATTTATTAATGATGAAATTTGCAAATGTAAATAAATTACGTCTGGTAAACGAATTAATTTCGTCTTACATGTTGTGAATGAAAATAAGATTGCATTGGCGTTAAAGAATATTAAAAATTATTATTATCTAAAAAATTTTAATTCTTAAAACAAAAGTTCTATCATCACTTACATTGGATTATGCAAATTACTTACAAAGATTAATTGCAACATAAATATTAGTATGATAAAATTATAAAGGCATGTTTGCCTTTTAGTAACGTTTCATACATTGTTATAGTTGAAGTTGCATCTTTTCATATTAATTGAACTTAACTAGGCAAACAATGGTGGTAATAATTTAAAATTCAAGGTGCGATGCATTTTGTTTTAAATCACAAGGAGGAAATTTTGATATTATTCGGTTGAAATTTAATTTTTAGAAACAATGAAATTGAAAAATAAAATATTAGAAAAAGAACAAAATGTTAAAAACTTAACACAAAACACCAGAAAATTTGGGGAAGTTTTCCTTAATATTCAACTAATTTTAAACTAATATTTTTATGGATCTTTCCAAAGCTTTAGATTTACCGGGGTTTTCCTGAATTTATGTGGAGATGAGATGAGATGTGCTTCTTTTTATGAATTTTTGGGTGTTTAATTATTTTCAGCTTCTCGATTTTCTACGATTTTCGACACTTCTAGAAACCCCACCACCCTTTTAAATTCTGAGTTTGGGGCAAGCTTTTCAAATTCATAATTTGTTCTAATAGCATTTACTTAATATTTTTTTATTTGTTCATTTCTTCATGTTTCTTCACAAATTACAACACCACACGAGTTTGTTTTAGTCATATCGAAAATTGAGCGTTTTAATATCTAACAAAGCTGTATTTTTTTTGTGTTTGGTTCTGTGAGAGCCCATATTGCTATTTAACCTAATCTGATAGGTATCTTCATTCCTGCTGCATTTTTAAAATAAATTCATTTATGCTGACTTTTCTTTTTTCCAAGTCAAATTCCGTCAGGAACTACTTACTCTAAAAGTACCTAATACGAATCAAAGTAGGCAGATGTATGAAAGAAAACAATTAAAATTCGCCAAATCCACTAGGTGCGATATTCCAGGGCTTAATAAATATTTATGGGACTTTTTGTACGTTTTTAAAATTTTTCGTGGCGTGATTAAATGGATTAATATTTATAATTTGGAAGTTAAGCACCTACGTGGGAATTTCAGTCAAAAGTCCTAAGCCTCCTAGTAAACCATTACTTGAATTCACCTGTAGGTGAGTATTGAGTATGTAAATTCTACCAAAGTTATTTGTAGGTAATTGAATCGGTCTTGCTGTTTAGTTTAGTTTTATAACATTTTTGTACTACAGAGCGAATTAGTCTTTTCTGTTATTCTATTATTAATTTCTTCTTTTTAAGTGGGTAGGTAATATATGGTTTCATATTCCACCAAATTAAATAATAGGAACCATATAATTAAACCTTGTACGATAAATTTTTAATTCGTAAGAAGTTGCCCTTTAGTTAACCACCTAATTGTTTCAAGAAAACTTTTTATTATAAGTATGTAATTTCTCTAGATTTTAGTGAATTAAATTTCCTAAAATAGACCGCTGATATGTGACCGCCTTTTTTAGCTGTAATAGCCCGGTTTTCCTTGTTCCTTCCGGAATTTTTAAAAGAACACTTAGCCTAATAAAACTTAATAGAATTATGCCATCAGTTTCATATAATAACAATAGGCCTATTCAGCTACCACGTAGATTGTTATATATAAAAAAGTAATCTCAACTGGATCTTAAAAAGCTCGCAAGATAAAATCACGGTGTAAGCATACGGTTAACCGATCAGTAATAAGAAGTTTAGTCTTACCTGCCGCTTTTGGTGATAACCATCTCCGTCCCAAGTTTATGAAATTTCTCCCAGAGATCCTTTCCTTCTAATGTCACTTTAGGGTCGTCTATAACACCGTCTTCTTCGGGTTGAATTGCCCTTAATGGTCTGACCATAGCAGGATGATGATTGTGGGCCGCGACTGCGGCTAAAACGACATCTTCGGCTGTCGTATAAGGATGTCCAGTTAAGGGGTGATGCGGATGCGGATGGCTTAGTTTAGGTATAAGCGTTCCAGGATAACACCCGTGCGGATTTTGGCTTCCGAACGCCGCTAACGCTGCCGCCGGGAAGTAACCGGGACCGGCCGGGGATGTGCTCGTTGGGGTTGTGTTATTATTTGCGGCGGTTAAAAGAGAACTCACGCTAAAGTCCGTCTGCCTCGGTAACTGCAAGAAAGGGTGATAGGCCATAGTACTTCTCACTTTGGGGTCCAAAGCTGTATCAATTGCCGTGTCGAAACGCATTTGTTTGGTATAATTTCAGCGGTAGAATCCAGCAGATTCTTGAACCGCCCAGAAATGTTCTCATGAAATTTCCTGTAATCTCGTCCAAAGTGTTACTCTTTTCTTTTTAGTGATCCGTTAATGTGATCGCCTTTTTTCTTGTCGAAGGGGCGAAACTGGCGGAGAAGTCATTTTTATTAAATAAAGTCATAATTCACACTCTCAACACTTTGTAAACACATTCACAGAATTTTTTGCGTTTTCAGCGGAAACTGGCCTAGTCCGAATATGCGATAACTGTTCATATTAAGGGATTTTAGCCGTACGGATTTCAGCAAACCACTTTGTTCTATGGGCGATTATTGTAAACACGACGCTTGAACACCGAGCGATTTCCGCCAACACTTTAATGTCATTTTTAGAAATTCCACTACATAACCTAACACTGATTTGACAAACCATAAACACAACCGGTTCACGTAAAGGGTGCGATTCAGTGTAGGATGTACTTAGGCTAGCACACTATTAGAAGCTAGCAACAATAGGGAAGCTTTTTAGGAGTGTGAATCTCCACACCTCTATTCCGCGGAAAGCGTAACCGAAGACTATAGAAGAAAGCCCTAGCACCCAACACTCAGTGTGTTAATGACAGAAACGCACTCCTATTGGTTCATTGGTGTCAGCTCTGACGGGTGCACCAATCGCAGGGCGACATTCTCCCCTCCCTTTTCACACTTGTGGTGGGCAGGAGTTAGCAGGTTATGCCTATAGAGGCGTTGCTAGGGCTTTTTGTGACGCCAACTTTGATGCTTTTTTTGTTTGGCTTATGTGGAGACATATTTCAGCCGGTTTTGCCTGCTTTCGAAGTTTTTTTGCTGCTCTTCCTCAGATTTCTTTACTTGTTCGATCTTGTCGATTTCGCTCTTTTAGATGAAATTACTTTTGCTTTTTTTTCTTCGAACTAACAAATATTTGATGATCCCCAAATACACAGCTTTCTACGACATAATCTAAGATGACATAGGCTCTGTTATAGTGTTATAGATAGACTGATTACTTTAATTACACCTATGCTTTGTACTCTACCTCATAAAAAATCAATCCGATCCATTTCTGTATTCAATTCATAAATTAAATCAAGTTGGAGACCTATCAAGTGACCATATTCGAAAGCGTCACGCAAGCCGTAAATGTGAAACCTAAAAATGCAAAATAAAAATATATGTATCGCCTACATTTTAAATTTTTGAATGTATAATTTGAATGCTAATATTTAGGCCAACCCTATTTAAAATTTAAACCTGTCAGATTTTTATGAAGTAAAGTAAACCCTAGTGAATACTGAAAAATCCGAATGTAAGATATTTTTCAAGTTTTTTTCTGTTGGAACTACTACCATCAGGTATTCATCCCGTATTTTTATATCGAGAAGGATTTTTGGTTCATTTTTTAAAATTTGTTATTTGTGATTATTTTAACATAAGTAGAGGGCCTTTTCAAACTTAGTAAGTTAAATTCGCTAAGGGGATGATAAGGCGCTTTCTAAAATTCCACTAACACGCTTCCCCCACTCCTATACAAATCTACTCGCTTAAATTCCAATTTCGACGGTATTTATGTACTTATTCTTTTGGTATCATATTTTAATTATTGCTCTTATTGTTTTATACGGGGAGGCAAGGGCTTTAGATTGATAGTGGGTTGTAGATCGATTAGTTTAGGTTTAGACCCTAACTTATTGTCCTAAATTTCCCTGGGCAATTTTTTCTTAAGCTGTACTTAGGTACTTAGTACTTACCTAAGCTCTTTGTATTTATGTAAATTTTTTCTTGTAACTGTTGCAGTTTATTATTAAATAAAAAGGAGTTTTATGTCCTGACCGCTCGTATAATCACACGCGTGTTGAAGTGTTCACGCACAAGCTTACTAACATAGATAAATTGATAGATAAGTTAATTTCTAAGTCAGTGTTAGTGTATCTGGAAAAAGTCGGTTATTACGATACTTCAGCTACATCCTATGAGTTATACTTTAAAAGCTGTCATCACCTATATCATATTATAATAAACAAATGCGCTTCATATCATCAGGGTTGCCGCGCAGCGCTGCGGTCTGAAACTGAATATGTGAAATATACTTTCTTTATTTAATGCGAATTAAATTAGTAAAGCTACCACTCTGCTGTTACGAAAATATCTTGCCTGTGAAATTATTATTTGTTGTTTAGTCCTCTTAATTTCTGTCCCAAATTGTTTTTAGACTATTTTACTTAATTCAAAATTATAGATTATCGAGTAAATACCTACATGAAAACTTGTTAAAAAAAATCCAGTAAAAAAAATAATTTTAATTTTATATGCAACGCAATAAAAGTTTTGAAACAATCGAGAGTTGCAAAGCATCAGTGCGAGAATTTTGTTGCGGCGGCCTAGATGAGAACCGCGGAAAGATATCGGTTAAAGCGCAACGAAGCCGGATCAAGTAAGCGCCGGAAAGCGACGCCAGTGTTTGCTAAAACTGACGCACCGTAGCGCTGCTATTACTGCCAACTGACGCTAGGCGTCGAAATCGTCGTATTAGGAGAGAGTTTGCTCCTAGTTTCGACTTGCGCCATACACTTTATCATTTCAATGCTGTTAAATTTTGGCCTTATAAACTCTAAACTCTAAATCTATTACTTTTATACTTATAACCGCACTTGATTTGAATCTAGTCGGTCTTGAGTATAGCTGAGCAGCATGCCTGGCTGAATTTTATGTGTTCTGTTTTACAATGTTGTAAATAGACAAAAGTACCTATTTATCAAACAACGCCAAAACGCCTAATTTAACTTGTGTAACTAATCTTGACACCATCCAGTTCACACCTTTTCATTTCAACTTACTCTAACCAATTTAACAATACGCTAACTCTATCAGTCTTATTTGTACAGTACCCAATTTAATTTAGCCTAACATAACTCAGTCTGGTCCAGCATAACTAAAACCAACGTACTCTGACCTAGTCTGCATGATTTTAATCCATGTAACTGTTCTGAACCTGATCTAATGAAACCCAATCTAACATACCCCAACCCAATTTAATCCAACCAAATCCAAGCTAAATTATTCTGGCCCAATGTAATATAACCGACCACATCCTAATCCAACGAAACTCCAGTTAATCTAACTGAATCCTATTCAACCTATTCTAACCCAATCTAATTTAGTCTAGTCTAACCTCTTTTTTTTTATTTTGTAGTACGTTATCTAGTCCAGATGTGGCGTCGAAAGAAGCCTTATACCGCTACTAGGTAAGTGGCCCCACGTCACCCTCCTCGACTCTAAAGTCGTCCCTGGAAAACCATAGGCATACTTCAGGGAGGGTGTCGATTCTCAGGTTCTATTTTCAAAATTTTAGTTACAAATTGTTTTACATTTACATATATTTAATTTTACATTAAATAGATTACCTAGGACCTAGAGCACTTAAGAGCTTTATATTCCATTATTGATCTTGCGTCTAATTATTTTTGACACATAAGTATTTGTGTATATGTCCTCCCAATATTTTTCTTTTTCGAGCATGGTATCTACTATGTTCACCCTGTCTAGGTTTCTTCCTACTTTCATGTTCACATCTAGCCTGTATGATCTAGCCTAACCTAACGTAACCCAATCTGACCCAATATAACACGAATCAACGTAGGTACTAGGTATATTAACCTTCGATCTACCAAAATGTGGTCGTAAATGACCCGTTATTCACTATTTTTCGTATAACTTTTGGTTAAACGCAATGTAGGTACTATACCAGTGGCGGCTCGTGGCTTGAAATTATGGGGGTGCTGCAGCTTTCAAAATATACTTACATACCAGTAACGATCCTTGATATTTTTAAGGTGCATTTTAAATAAGACAAAACAAATCGAAATTGTACTCAATTACTCAATTTATAAAAAAATAAGCTTACAGGAAATAAAACGAATTAAACGAAATAAAAAGAATTCTTATTTAAATATAAAATCCATTCTGCGATTTTTAGCTTCACAAAATTTTTCGATCACCTTTTCATTAAAATTTTTTATTTTTGAAATCATGCTTTTTTCAATGGAAATCATCGACAGAGCAGTTAATCGTTCTTGCTTCATATTATTTCTTAAAAATGATTTTATCCTTTTTAAAGTTGAAAAACATCTTTCCGGTTCTGCTGTAGTCATAGGAATTGTAATTAATATTTTTATAAGTTTGATTGTTTCAGTAAAAACCCTTGACACATTTTCTTCAGTTAATAGATTTAATAATTCAAGTAAGCCATTAAAGTTGTGAAATTCTTTTCTAGAATAAAATAATAACATCTGGAGTACATCGACCTTTACTTTTTATTTTAATTTTTTCAGGCAGTGACAATTGGGAAAATGTAATTTTTTTAACATATTCAACAGTAACACCCATGTCACCCATCGTAACGTATTTAAAATAATATTTATTACATATTTAATTGTATTTTTCTGTAACAAATATTTAAATGTTAGAAAAAAAAACAGAATATTATCCTACGTACCTATACGAAAGATTAATTCGCTCTGAATAAAAACATACAAATTAAATCACAAATAAGCTGACGCTGCTGAGATAGCAGATTTCGGGCTAGTTATTATGCTACAAATTCCTGGCGAACAACGATGACGCTGTACACTGTAAAAGACAGCAGCGTTCGCGCTACTTATTATCGTGTGTTTATAGAACAAACAAGCATGCGCGGAACATTCAGAGAATGTACGTTTCCGAAGCTATTAACTTCGGCAGCGTCTCTGAACTCCGCGGAGCTTGCTTCGATGCGACGTACGTACATTTCGCAGCGTCTCTGAATGGAATCTACAGCTTCGGTTAAAATAATTCCTTTTAAAAGCGGTTTAATTAATTAAATTTATGTAATAATTATGCAAAATATTGAATGATTGTTATATTATTGATATTTTCAAGTACAAATTTAATAGGTAATTAATTTCCGTATTTTGTTCTGGGGGTGCTGCAGTGTCGCAGCGCTTATGGACCAGCCGCCACTGTACTATACCCTCTTAGATATTCTTCTTGTGTGCTTATATGGTACTATATACGTTATTTTCAATGCTATGAAGCTCTTAGGTTAATTTGTATTCAACAAAATGGCGAATGGGTCACTTTTGACCCGGTTCTGGTAGTGCGTGCGCTCACACAATGGAGTACCGACAAGTTGATTTGTATCTGTCAGCGTGCAATTTGGCAATATTTATCAGTGCATCTTATGACCTAGTAGGTATAAAATAGGGTGTGTCCGGTGTGTTATTCTGTTAAATCATGAGTACTAGGAAAGACATAAGTAAGAGATAACGAGAAAGGCTTCTTATTGGAAGTGAATTGTTTAGTGCGTTTTATGCCACTGATGATGATATTGATATAGCTGAAATTTGTGGTGATGCAGATGAAGACCACCTAGAAGAATTCCTAGGTGCACGTGACGATGAATTTGATGTTTCAACGGTAATGAAGTTGAAAATCAAGAGTGTAACATTCAAGTAAATGATCAAAATCACACAGTAGCAGACCGTACATGGAAATATATATCCGAAACGCAATCTGCCAATCTGTCAACAATATCATTTAGCAAAACTTAGAAAGCCTTACAGACAAAAGTAAGCACATATATCATCTATACTGGACACATTGAAGCTGTTTATATCTGATGACATTGTGAACACAACAGTATTGTATACAAATAAAAAACCTGATGAGGATGCTAAGATGTGGAATAAAATTCATGAACCACAGCGTCAATGTGAATGGCAAAATATTGACTTTGAAGAAATGTTGGGCTTTTTGGTACTAAATATTTGTGAATAAGGTTGACCTGCACCGTTATATTTCTACAATAACAAATTATTGGTTTGGTATCTCAACGAAAGCTTGGCCACGCCTGTTGTAAATATATTGCACCATAATGATTGGTGAACTTTGCCATCCTTTTTTAGGAAATATTACTATAATTTCTAGAGAGCGGCAATAGTAAACAACTGTTTTAAAAGTGCTACTTAAGTATGTCGCCCTACTGAAATGATTTTACTAAATTTTTACTAGATCCGGTCTCTAGTTATAATATTTTAACGTAGATAAATGTTTTTGACAAAAAATGCCTTTGTTTCGTTTTAATAATTATAAGTATGTACGTATAGGTATGTTATCTATTAATAGTGTAGAAATAAATAGGAAATGTTCCTAAACAAATTATTTTAATTAATTTATTTGAAATCTATATCTATTCTCATAGTAATATAACAAAAGTGAATATTTTTAGTAAGAAAATAGTGTGGGTCATTTTTGACCCTATTGTTGTAGTATAAGTTGTAATACTATTATGGTAGCCCGAGGGTTAAATTTATTCTGACTCAACTTACACGGTTCTAACTCAAATTTAACCTAATTTAATCCAACGAAATGCAATCTAATCTGATCGAACCCTATCTACCCTATATCTAGTTTAATTTAATCAAACTCAATCTAAATTAGCCTTACGTAATCCAGTTTGATTTAATATAACTTTAATCAACATAGACTGAACTTAGACTGACTTAATGCACCTATTTAACTCGGATTTAACCTATCTGAACCTAATCTAATCTAATGGAGCCCAACTTAATCTACTCCTAACCTAATACAGTCCAACTTAATCTGGTTCAATGGTTAATCTGAGCGAATGCAGTCTAATCATACGAAACCCAATCTAATCTAATCGAACCCTATCTAATCTACCCTACACCAAGCCTAATTTAATCGCACCCAATCTAATTTTGCCTCACGTAATCCAGTTTCATCTAATAATATAACTTTAATCAACATAGTCTGAATTTACTGACTCTGACTCAATCTACATGGTTCTAGCTCAGATTTAACTTATCTGAACATATTCTAAACTAACGGAACCCAACCGAATCTATTCTTAATCTTAACCTAAGATAATCCAACCTAATTTGACTCTATGTAAAGCGAATGCAGTCTAATTCTACGAAACCCAATGTATTCTAATCGAACCCTACACCGAATCTAATTTAGTCACACCCAATGTAACTTAGCTTCATGTAATCCAGTTTGACCTAATATAACTTTAATCAACATAACCTAAACTTACTCTGACTCAATCTACATGGTTATAACTCAGATTTAACTTATCTGAACCTATTCTAAACTAAGGGAACCCAACCGAATCTACTATTAACCTAATATGATCCAATCTAAAATGACTCAATGTAAAGAGTACGCAGTCTAATCGTGCAAAATCCAGTCTAATCTAATCTGGTCGAATCCTACACCGAATCCAATTTAATTACACCCAATCTAAGCCTTTTATAATCCAGTTTTAGCTAATATAACTTTTAATCGGCATAGCCTAGAGTACTCTGACTTATTCTAATCGGTTCTAATCCAGGTTTAACCTACATTGACCCAAATATAATCTGACCTAATCCAATCTAATAAATACGATCTAACCTACCCTAATCCAGTGTAATCCAAACAAAATTTCAATTGGCCTATCCTTACTCAATGTAATCTAACCGAACCCTTCTAATCCAGTCTAATTTAAGCAAACCCAATCTAACGTAATCGTCTAATCTGACTCAACATGACTCAAACCAACGTAGTCTAAATTATATCCGTCCTAATCTAACCTTATCTAATGTAATGTAACGAAACCCAATGTAATCCAACCAAATCCAAAGAAATCTATTCTGACTCATTGTAATCTAACCGATCACGGTCTAATTCAGGGAAATCCAATATAATCTACCTACCCAAAACTTTAACTAAATCTAAACGACCAACCCCTAACTCAGCCTACCCTACATTACCCTGACCTATAACATACCATTACCTAACCCAATGTAATCTCTTTGTTGTATTATGTATTTTAAGGAATTTTTTTTAAAGATTTATTTAGATAGCTATAACAATTTTGAGATTATTTGTCCCTATGTTATTAAGTTACTTATTACATTAATTTGTATTTATATTGCTACCATAGCTTAAAGCACAAACTGCAGCGTTCATTTACTATATTACTCTGAATAGTAGGTACCTACAACTAAAAATTCAAAGAATTTTAGAGAATCGTTTTAAAAACTTATTAATGCAAAAAAATAAAATAAATTACTGGCTTGCCAAAACCATGTTTCGATAACAACAAAGAAATGTAAGGATCAAGGTCGTGCAATGGTATTTCGCGACTGAGTGCATCAAACAGGTATAATTTTGTTTATTCTAGGCTACCTTCAGTTTTTTAAATCTTTATTGGAATAATAAAAAAAAACACATGCCTTAAGCATACAGCTTTGATACATTTTATATATTTTTTTAAAATAAATTTTAAACTTCATGTTGGGATAGAAAACACATTATTAGGTTGGTATAATATTTATTTCAAAATGCCTTTGTAAATTTACTAAAAATTAAAACAATGTAGGTATGTTAGTTTTTAGGAATGCCAGGCTGTTGGTAGGTAAGTATCTTAAAATAATTTTCATATTAAAAGATTTTCTAATACTTAAAAGTAAAAATTATAACAAATCAACTTCCTTGATCTCTTGAATTTTACTAATTGTGAGGTAAATGTCTGAAAAAAGACGAACAAATTTTTAATATAAAATTAAGTACCTACATTCAAAATTTCATATTCAGATGAAGTATCTAAGATAAATTCAGGTTGGCTTATAAAAGCAAAAGGGTAGATTATTGATTATCATACATGTCAATTGGTAAGGCAGCAACTGTTCAATATAAATTACCTTTAAGGAATATAAACGTATGACTGAATATGACACATAATATCCTGAAAGTAAACCTTTAATTTCATGCGTTTCGTTGAAATTTAATCAAACTCTGTTTTAAAGGTTAAAAGGAAGTAATTTATTCTGCTAGCATGGGACACATTTATTTTATTTGCGGATACAGTTTGTATCAGTTATACATACCTTGATATTACGGTATGGATTTTCGCGTTACTGTCATTATAACTCGTTCAGAGATCAGTTATACGTAGATCAATATTACGCTATGCATTTTCGCGGTGCGTTAGTTATATTATAGTAAACTAAAATTCCGACTTCATTTTCTGCTCGTATTTTATCAACGAATCTTTATTGTCCTTATTAAACAATTATTTCTGATAATTATTATGATTAGCTCGATCGTTTTTGCAATTAAAATACTTTATAAAAATTACTGCCGAGTTCCTTTGATCTAAAAAAAGTCAAAAATTTTGTAGGTATCGGTGTTTTAAGAAGGGCATTTGTCTTTTAATATTCTTTTTGTATCTAATTGTGGGTTTATAGTTTTACAGAAAATTTACAAAGCTTTCACTTCCTTGGAAACATAAAAGTTCAAATCAAATCGACTGGTTTAATGGCTGGTTAATGTGTGATTCTAAGAATTGTAACAATAAAACGTGGATCAAGGACACCTTAAACTGTAGTCTGTGACATTTTTTCATCTTTGGTTGTTTGTGTTAAAGGTGCATAAAGACAAAACACAGGGCTTATAAATGAAGGAATTTTATTTTCTAAATTTAAGATCTCTTATTAAGCGGATTTTGATTCAGTAACATATTCGTAACTTTAAATAAAAAAGCTAATTTTTGGTATTTATTTAAACTCAAAATTCAGAAAAATGTTATTCCTTTATTTTATTAGAAAAACATCAATAAAAACCTATTATTTGGGCCTTGTTTATTTTTAAATGTTTTGTTAAGATTCTGCTCTTTGTTATTTTTATTCGTTGTTTAAAAGTCATTGATATTTTCAACTTAAAAAACTTTTTAAACCCAATACTAGAACGTATAACTCGGGCTTTCTTGGACCAATATATTTTTTAAAGTTTAGCTTTCCTTTGTAAGCTTTCAACTTAGATTTTTCATTTTTAGTCAAAAGTTTTTTTATAATTTTTTTCCTAACATTTACTTTGAAATACACTTTCGACGTTTATTGTTGATGCCAATGCCCATATAAAGTTATAAAAATGAATTAATACTTATAGAAAAAACTATATGATAGTTGATAGTTCTCCTTATCTTTGATTTTAGTATGCATTCTTTATAATTTTTAAATCAAATATTGTATATTAGGTAGGTTTGAATACTTCCTGAATTTAAAAACCCATAAAAGCCGAGAGCGAAAACATCATTTGAGTTTATACCTATTTCAACATAATAGCTAATTGCCTATTCGTGCACATTAAAGAAAATTCCGATGGGGCGACACTAGCCAGTTTCGTGAAGTGATTAAGTAAATATATTTTATAAATTATCATAAAATCGATTGCATAAAAATACTCGAGTAACTATAGGTACCTAACATCTGTAAGGAAACGTCGTTAAAAACTTGGATTGTTGCCAAAAATTTACAAGACAGGGGGTTTAATTAAAAACTGTAATTAAATAAAAGAAATTTTGATGACTTCACGTCAATAACTGATCATAAGTAGATACCTATTAGATACAACAAGTTAATATTTTTTAACAGAAGCCTAAAGGAATTCAGTTTTAAAATACATGAGGCTTCCATGCTGAGAACTCAATAACAAAACTTCCTAGAAATGTTAATCAAAAAATTTCCTTTTTTGTTTAGGTATTATGATATTTTACACAACGAGTTTGCTTGCATTAAAACAATTGCTTGGTGTTCATATTTTGATGTTGAACCAAGCTAAGGGTGTTTCACTCGACGACTCAAGGCTCATTCTCTTTAAACCTCCATATTGACTATGGACATAAGCGAGGGAGTTAGAGCCACGTTTTTAAACAAATTTCGTAGTTTAGATGTGCAAATTGCCTTGTAGAATCACCTTATCAGTTATCATCACTGAAGTATCTGTTCTATTAGTTGATAAGATACTGTGGGGACTACTGCGTCTCACATCGACCTTAATTTACTGTAGGATAGTCGATCATTAGTTTAATTCAATTATTAAGATAAAATCTGTTTTTGATGTTTTGTCTAATTTGAATTATACTTAAGTAATAAGTTTGTTAAAAATATCAATTGTAATTAGGTACCTATATTTAATATTTCAGAGCACAGAGTTAACAACATTGTAAATAATTCATTATAGGTAGGTAATTTCTTTCTTTATTGTATTTCTATCCGTCTTAACTACCTATCATACTTTACTAAATGCCTGACAATTCTGTACTTTTCTACCCTTCTTATGCGTGACTAATTCTTTCGGAATTTCCAGCGTCCGCAGTACAAGGTAATACAGCACGGCGCCCTCCTAGGAAAACTCTTGTTAATACGTACTTTGCATACGCTATTATCTTTCACTGGCTACCTAGCTTTCTTCGATAATTTCACTTTAAAAACACTTCTGCTTTCACTCTTGTTCAGAGCGTATCACCCACACACTCCCAAGTGCATAAATAAAATTAATATAAAACCCAAGTCATTATTATTTACCACATAGAACACCCATAATACAAAAAAGCATAGGTCCATTAACTGATCCATGTGGAACCCCCATTTAAAATTTTACCAATACATTCCCCGGATTACCTTCCTAACGAAATTGTTTAAAAATTTAAAACGCCTGGCAACATGAAAGCGCTTGTTTTAATAATATACTAAAAGGGGTTAAGGCACCCTTGTTTTGAATCAGTTGCCGTTTAACTTTTAATCAGGGATTCACCTTAAACCGTATTGTGGATTTAATTTTCAGTGTTAAAAAAATTATTAAACGGGCTGCACTAATATTTTATAAAGCATCAATAATAAGTACAAGTTGGTGGAAATTGAGTACATACCAGACGCATAAAAAGTTAAAAAATTTTGATTGAACGATAACCGAACCACTAACCATCATTTAATGTGCAAATTCATGTCGCCAAGCTATACTTTGCAGGGGCAAGCTATAAAATATAAGGTATGGTAACTTGCACATAGGTACAGATTATATTCCCGTAGTAGGCCACTCCCTTTTTGGTTTCCCCACTTCCAATGTTGACACGCCCCATTTCAAGGCCTTCTGGGCTCACTTAGGTGTCAGTTCCCCATCGACGACGTAAGGGAAGCCTTAACAAGACCATCGTTGTAAGGCTACCTAAGCTTGTGTATTTTTATCAATCGAATCTCTATGTCTACTGTACGGATAGAGGAGTGCCAACGATTTATCGACTAGGACGTGGTTGTGGCTTAAAATGATCTTTATTTAAACCTGATTTATTTTAATTGAGTGTTAATTTTTGGTAATGACTACGTAGGTAGGTAGAGTTTAAAAGACTATCCAGTTACGAAACGTACTGTGTTAATGACGTCCTGCTAGGATTTATAGTTTTTATTTAAGTCTTCAGTGTTTGTTCAGTTTATGGTTCAGTAGATTTTAGAAGACCTGTATTGTTTACACATCAATAAAAAAATCCCATTAAATCCTTTGCATTGAATTGTTGAATCTCAATCGTTCTTAGCTGTAGATGAGGGTTCTGAATTGGTGTTTAAATAGAAAGTTAGGTGTAGAAAATGAAAATTCAATTTAAAAAAAATCCACAAAAGGAAAAAAAACTGTCGTAGCATTTGGTGGAGGTGCCTGGCGATCACCATTTTATCCTATTTTAGGTTTCTTCTTTGCTACTAACATAATGTGACATACCATAAAAACAACTGCCCCAATAACATGAGTATTAACGTGAGAGAAACAAATAACTCTTGGATGAAATATTTTGTCATTTGTTGATTTTCATTAACCGTATAGCTAGTTTATTTTGTTCTGTTAGAAATACTACGTTCACAAGGAAAATAAAGTTAACCTTGGAGTGACCTTGAAGACCGTAAAGTCATTGTTAATGAGGTTTCAAAATTTCCTTTATTTTTTGGGATCAGTTATGAGCGTCTTTAACTATACTTTAGGTTTGAAATATATGGTGAAGAACCTCAAACTTTAAATCCTTAAATTAATTTTATAGGCCTTAGGTAGCTCTAATTTAAAACAATCTGAAGTGAATGGCTAAAGAAATCTAAGGTTTTAAAATTATTTCCGGCTGTAAGTTGTAGGTATACCACCTTGCGCATGGAATTAATTTCAAAAAATGTAAAATTTAAGGAGTCAAAGGTAGCTGTGGGACAATGTAAAAATTCAATATAGGAATTTCAGTCTGCCGGTGGCAGAGAAATCCAAAAACCCCTTATTTAAGAGAAAAATATTTTCACAATAATTAGTTTTGTGGCCCCATCCCGTGCGCATACAAGTCCGCCTTTTAGTTATAAAAATTGCCCATTAAACAGGCTGTACGTTATCCAATGACATTTAGAAACCACCAAGGAATTCGACATTAATTAATAAAATAATAATTTAAAAAAATATTTAAGGATATAAATAGCTTTGCTTAGAGCAATTTTACGGTTTAAATTATTTTCTGAAAAATTCAACAAAAGCTAATTTTGGAAATTAAAAAATAATGATAAAATCCCAACATTTGTCATTTTATTTTTTAATGATTTTAAGTTTCCAACTTGTAGAAGTTTGTCTTGAAATTATTTTTACAAAACACTAATGGTTCTCGTTATAAATAATAAAGCACGCTCTTAAATGTATAATAAAACACTCGCAAGGCCTATTTTTTGCGTTTTTAAAAGCTTTACTCGCGATTATACTAAAAGATACATTTTTAAAACTCTCATTACATACCTACTACTCATATTAGGTGAAGTAATCTACTTGGATAATAACGCCAACAAAAGCGTTAACAGGTAAAAATCAGCACGCTATATTTATTCTAATAATAAATTTACTCTAATTAGCAATATTTATTTTAATTAAAAACGTCATTAAAATTTTATTCATCCTAGGAATATTTATTTAACTTGTTAACCTGGTAATTTATCTTGAGAAAATAAATGTTCCTAACAGGTGAGAAAATTATTTGGATTTAGACACTTCCAATTGTTGCAGAATTTAATATTTGCCATTAATAAGCCAGTACGACACGTGGTGGAAGTGCTGGTTCAATTTAATTGATATTTGTTTAACTAAAAATTGACTAAAAGGTTTTTGATTCCGCAAATATGGACTCGAAAACTTGCAAACGAGGACCCGATGACCCCTGACTTGAAACCAATCCTTTCTATTAAAATGATGCAGAAAATAATCTGAAATTTGGTGGATGCGCCATTTGTTTTTTAAAAGGGAGGGTGGTTTCGCAATAAAAAAAAACCTCAAAATTCAAAGCAATGAATTCAGTCAGATCTAACGAATGCTACTTTGTAATTCATAACCTGTGAAATAAAACAATTAAAAAATTAGTTTCCGTCCATAAACTTGTACGTAAGTTCTTGAAATTTCACTTTGGTCACAACATTTTATAATTTACGATCTGTCGCATTTATGACGGTTGTTTAACAAAACACTAATTTTGATTTATTTTAATTACTGAAACTTCCACTGAAACCTAACAATCTTGAAGCCAGAAAATCCTTTGGTTTGTTTGGGGTTTTGGGAGTTTTTTTTTTATGTCACCGTTGGCTCCCTTGCCCTTCCCCAAATTTTGTTTCACGATTGTGTTATCGTTTTTTCTTGATTTACTCATTTCAAATAAACAACCGATTCAGCAAGATTTTCGTTTTCACAGAAAGCATTTCAGATTAATTAAATATCTAAGCCGTTTAATGAAAAGCAAAACAATTCCATAATAATACAGACCGAATTGCTTTGCATCATAAACTCGGGCAGTAAAGTCGAGTAGAATCGTAAAAGTAGCCGATGAAAACAGCAGATTTACAACTTTGCCAACGCATTAAAAGTGTTATTTACACAGCGGCTCACGATGTTTGTTTCCCTTTCTGATGCTGATCGTATTTCAAAACTTGATAGAATTTCGTTTTAATTTTCGTTAACCCCCAAATTCGCATTTAAGTAAGTTTTGAAGTTTCGAGCTTTTCTTTCCATACTTTCGTTTCGCATCGTAATTTTTTCAGTTCTTTAACAAATAAATATATCTATATTTATCGTGTGAGGTAATTAGACTATTAGACATAGGAATATACGAAGTAAAACGTAGGTAGATTGTTAGCTATTGTTTCCGATAATTCAAAAGGTGAAGTTTTTGCAAGAGCGGCGTTTCATGTATGTTTTGTGTAGGTAGCGATTCTTGGCAACTTGAATCTGTGTGGTCTGTGTAATAACGTGAGCTTACGTATATGGTGTTCGACTAGAACAATAACACTTTTAGCAAATAAATTTTACAAGATATAATCTGTGCCATTTCTGTTTTCTATCAAACAGAATTATTACGTACGTTTTCCTATCTTTATGTAATCGTGGATTCACGTAACTCTTGTAAAAGATCGTCGGAGCTTTCTTATTTCACTTTAATCGAAGATTTTATTGATCGTTTGAAAGCAAAGATATTAATTTTATTAGGAAAAAATTACGGAACGAAAAATATCAAGCCTTGAAAGTTTTCATTTTTCAAATAGTCTTAGCGCCTTGTAGTTCCTTAGCGTGAGGACGTTTCGCTCTACACCATATATAATCCAAAAATTTGGAATATTTCTGTGTTCAGTCGTCTTTAGGTTGTTCAAATAAAAATACAATCTCAAACAGCGATTAACAACTCAAAACCTTTGCTCCAAATTTGTCATAGAATTCCCGGTTTCCGGTGTAAAAGTTGCCACTTTGTTTGCTTAGGTTAATTACAGGAATTGTTTTATATTGAGTATACCACAACAAAAAAAAAGGAAATAAACCAAGACAATTTTATATTTCTTAGTTGAGTTTTTCGCCAAAAACCCCAACTAGGAAATAGGTATAAAATCTCGTCACAACAAATCTTAAAAATATTAAAACAAAAACAATCTGAGAATTTAGTAGTATCCATTGGTTTGACCTTGAAAGTTATAAAATCATTGTTTCTATGTTGAGTATTTAATCAAAGGTAGTTCTTTAACCAAACTATTACTGCAAATTTCCAATTTTCGATTTAACAACCCTAACCTACTGGCTTGAAACTCTGAACATCAGTTGCAATTTCGGAAGTTTTATGGTTAAGTAAATAGGAGCATTTTAGTTATTTTCTAGCCTTTCCTTTTCTCTCAATTTTTGGATGGTTTAATTCTTTAATTTTAAAAAGGGCACAATTCTCTTTGCAAAATTAGTCGATTTGGTGTTTGGGCCAAGAGAGAAGAGCAGCAAATATTCGATTAAGTAGGATGTACTACAGTAAGTGGCGAATGAAATAGACTCAGTTAAAGTTTATATATTTCGCGTAGATAGGTACTCCAGCATTTTAAAGAGATTATTCGAATATAATTAGATACCTAATTAGAATTATCTTATTAACAAATATGTTCTTATAATTAATTAAAAACATAGCGTTTGGATTATTCTCCTTTTCATACCTTTCACTCTTTTAATTGCAGTTTTTGTGATCCTTTTATTATTTTTCCATAAATCTGCTTTATTTATTATATTTCTTTTTAATATTTCTTGTTTTAAAGCAGCTCATACGTTTTCAATTGGGTCCATATCGGGGGGCTTCCCGACCAGTCCAATAACTTTATTTTGTTTACTTTAAAGTACTTCATCACTATTTTGGACTTAAGGCAAGGGACACCGTATTTAATAGGATGTCAAATAGATAAAATTGCAAATTAATATTTATTATCGCCAAATTAATAAACTACTAAGGTTTATTATTAAAATTTTCAGTGGGTCTATTTGATTTACCACTTACTGTAATTGCTAAACAAGAACGGCTCTATTGCCTCTTCCTGAGGGACTCCGCTCATTAGTTTTTACAGCATTTTTATTTTAAACATGGTTCTAACGAACTGTAATACGGTTATTTACACGAATGAGGGTATTATGTCCATAAATTCTTAAAAAGAATACTTGAAGCTGTGTAAATTAAATTCTTTTTCGTCAAAATTTCTATCGAGAAAGCTAAGAAAAAGTCATAATCAGAACCGTAACTTACAGTTTTCTACTAAATATTTTAATTTTCACCTTTCGAATCAACGATGAAAATAAGCTACGAAATGGCTCCACACTTTTTAAGTGGAAAATTAGACTTTTGTGCCTTCGCTAAAAACTAAAAACCCTAATATCTCTGGTAGACTGATAGACTACCCTTTTAAGGAGGGTTCCTACCCCAAAAATAGACTTACAACTATAATATTTACTGCTAATTAAATCATCATGAGCAAAAAGAAAAGCGGCAAATATTCGATTAAGTAGGATGTAATTGATCTATGGCCACACCCTGAGGAACTCCCTTTAGTAGTTTTTAAAGTGTTTTTATCTTAAATGTGGTTCTAACAACCTGTAATGACTTTATGTTTATTTTAACGAATGAGGGTGTTATCTCCACAATTTCTTAAAGAGAATGCTTAAAACTGCTTTAAAAATGTTTACTTCGAAGTGAGTTCTACATTTGTTTTTAGGGCTTATTTCAAAAACTTCTTCTTTTTTAGTCCTGTAAAAAACCGTAGAACTAGCTGGCTATGGCCTATGGCAGATTTGCAAATTCTGTTTTTATTTTCATTTTAAACTGAAATTTTGAAACCTGGATTTCACTTTAAAATTCAAGTGTTCAGGATAAAAGTAAAAATTTTTAAACTTAAATTTTTGTGTGGAAGCACCTTGAGTTCATTAAAATATTTACAAATATTGTAGATTATTTTTTTATAGTTCCTTTTATTATTATTTTATTGTACAGCTGTTAAAAATCAAAAAATATTGCCTCAAATCAGTTAATTTTGATTTTTAATCCCTGTTTTAAATGTAAATTTTTAAATTGAATTCAGGCTTTTGCTTTCACATTCTTTGATTCCTGATTTTTAATTACAGTTGGATTTTCAAATTTCTGTTTGGAACACCTTCAGTTCGTCAAGAAAGCAGGACAGGAAATTTTTGTTAGCTACTGAAAATTAAAACATGTTACGGTTAATTCGCGTAATTTACTCTTCAGTTCTTTAAAATACTAGTTCTCTCTCTGTCGGGTTATCAATATCTTCGATTGGTTTGTTGCAACATATTTCTCTGTTTTATAATCTGTCTTAGGCTGTTCGCTATTGAAAATGTATGCTTGAAATCGAAAGTTTGAGATTAACTATGAATCTTTTCTTTCGCCTTTTGAACCTTTCTTTATACAAATTTAATTTTTGAAACCTTAGGTGTCTGTTTGGCATCACTTTCAGTTTACGAAAATAGGACAATGAAGAGATATAGATTGACTACTAAAAATAAAAAAATAGTGCCCAAAATTAATTTTTTAAATTGGTTTTTAAGTTTCGTATTATTACATTCGGGTTTCGTTTTAAATTTTAAATTCACGTTTCTGGATAAAAAATACTCCTAAAACTTAGGAGATTCTAAAGTCTGTTTGCAACTTCAGTTTTAAAAAATGGTTATTAGTTAGTGAAATTCCAAAATACCAATTTGCAACAAGAACTCATTTAAAATGTATGCAATATTTGAGTTTGAGGTTAATCTCGAACTTTTTCTTTGGGATTTGATGGGAAGTTTTACGACAACGAAGGCTCAGTTTTTCAAATTGTAATATCAATTGGAACTAATACCTTCAGGTAATGTGAAGTGAAACAGGACGTTAAAGAAGGTGTATTGAAAATAAAACTAAAAAAATTCCTTCGAATTTGTTGTTCCAGCTTCAGTTTCAAACTTCAACTTCAACATTTTGGTTTCATATTTCAAATTGGAAACTTTAAATCCAGTCTCCACTTAAACATTAAAACTTAATTTTAATTTTTGAAATTTTTGCTTTATGTTTTCCTTTCGAAATCCAATTCAAAATTTGAATTCCAACCTTTTTGAGATTTTAAATTTTAACCAAGATTCTAAATAATTTTTTTTTAAATTTAAATTTCTTGTTTGGAACAATATTCACTTTATAAAAAAAGACAAAAAGAAATATTTGGTAGTTGTTGGAAATCAATAGATATGTATTCCTTATTTTAATTTGCAAAATATGTTTGAAATTGAAATAAAATTTGAGCTTTTACTTTCGCATTCTTTGAATTTTAATAAAAACTCAATTTTTGGATTTTGAACTTTTGTTTAGAGCACCATCGGTTTGTTAAGAAAACGTGACATTATGTTACAATGAATGTTGTTAACTATTGCAAATCAAGATTATTATTCAAAATCAAAAAATATTACCCTTAATTCGGGTAATCTTAAAGCCTAAAGTTAAATTCCAATTTTTTCTTTGAGATTTTATATCGAGCACAGCATAGATTCAATTTTTGAAACTGCAAATTTCTGTTTCGAACCATCTTCAGCGCTTTAAAAAACTAGACTAAAGGAAGTTGTTGAAAATCAAAAAATACTCCCTAATAAATACCTTTGCTTTTTTAAATTTATGTTTGAAATCGAACTTTTACGATTAAATATCAACTTTTTCTTTTGGCTTTTTATCTTTCTTAATAAAAACTTCAAGTTTCTGTTTGGCATCACTTTCAGTTTATGAAAGTGGAACAAGGAAGAGACATTGATTGACGATTAAAAATAAAAAACATAGTGCCCCAAATTTATTTTCTAATTGGTTCTTAACTTAACGTTTGTATTACATTCGGATTTGAGCTTTGTTTTATAGATATAAGTAGTTTAAATTCACGTTTCTTGATAAAAAATAATATTAAAAAACTGACTTCTTTTTCGAAAAATTATTGGGCAGTGAAGTGAAATTCGATTTAGGAATTTGGGACAATTTTAGATGGTTCAAATTGAACTAGAAAGTTTGAGGTTAAACTCCAACATGTCTTTCCGATTTAATGGGGGTTTTACAATGAACATCACTCAATGTTTCAGGGCGGTAAAGAAACGGCTTTGATAAAAAGGAACCTAAGAAATTGCCTCAAATTTGTTGCTTCAGCTTCCATTTTTAAACTAACTTTAAAATTTTGATTTCATTTTTCAAATTGATGGAATTAAATCTTTAAATCTAGTTTCTGCGTAAACATTAAGATTTAATTTTAATTTTCCCTTCATGTTTCATGTTATAAATCGAAATTCAAAATTCCAACTTCTTTTGAGATTGATGTAAATCCACAAGTTTCATAATAAAAATGTTTAAAATTTAAAGTTTTTGTTTGGAACAATATTCAGTTTATAAAAAAAGACACTAAAGAAAGATTAGTTAGCTGTTGGAAATCAATAGATATTCTGTATTTTAATTTGTAATTTGTTTGAAATTGAAATAAAATTCGAGCTTTCTTTGAATTTAGGATTTTAATAAAAATTTAATTTTTGTTCTTTCAGAAAACAGGACTCTATGTTATTGCAAATTAAAATTATTGCCCTAAATTCGTTTGTAAATTTATTTCTGACTGAAATCTAAATTTCTTTCAGATTTGACATCCAGCTTTTTTGATGAAAATCAATAATTTTTGTTTGTACGAACCAGTTTATTAAACAAACCGGAATAGTAAAGAGATATTGTTAAAAAAATCAGAAAATCAATTTATTTTCATTTTCTTTCAGATTCGATCGAATTTTAATTTTTTTATTTAATTTTTCGGATTTAAAATTTCTGTTGGGAACCACCTTCAATTTAAAAACATGGCATTATGCAAATAGTGGTTGGCTATTGAAAATCAAATATTGCCCCAAATTTATTGTTTCAAGTTTTTGTTTACGGTTTAAACCTTTAGTTTTAGTTGAGCTCGAAAATTTAGAATTAATGCAGATTTTGCCATTTTTAGTTCAAATTCAAAAGGTGAAATTAAAATTATGACTTAACGTTTTATAGTTATAAGGTTTAAATTCTAGAAATGGTCTCGAGTTTTAATTCAAAAAATTACGTCTTCAAAGTGGAGTTTTAAAAGTAAAATTCCTAATTTTTAGAGGTTGCGAAGCTAAGATTTCACTTCTTTTTAGTATTCTAAAGAACAACTGCGCTTCTCCATTTAATTCAGAACTATATATAACAATTCTTCTAAAATCCAACCATTACATAATCTAATACAGTAACAAACGGGCGAAGCTCTACTCACATCGAAAGCAATTTTTTCTCTCCGTCACTAATTACACCGAAATGTCTTATTTAAATTATGAATAAGTACAGACAACGACAGAAGCAGTTAATGAATAAGCAACTAAGAATAATTTACATGCGAAACATTATTAGGAAATTCATAGCTTTAAAACATGGCCTGCACCATAATTAGCATTCATTAAACACATGCAAGTTGTAGTGGAATAGTACAAAAATCATGTTCACGAATTGCCACTGGATATTCGTTCACCATTAAATCAGACGGATTAGGTTGCTTACTTCTCCTCTTCTTTCGTAACTTTGCAACTTTGTCCATAAGTTTTACGTTGAAGATAAATACTGTGATAGAACGAGACGTGGATGCAACAGCAAATAAACAAATGAAAGTGGCGTACAAGTTGTGCCCGCGGGCACCTACCGCATACTTTAACAGTTCTTTGATACCTTCGTAATCTGTTTATATGCATGAGAAATGCTCACGATGGATTTGTTACTGATTAGTATTTCGAATGTTACCTTGCAAAACCTTCACTTTTATGTCGTGCAAGTTGTCTTGAAGTCCCAGAAGACTATCCTAAAATTCAAAAGAACGTTTCTGGAAGAATGGAATATAAGAAGGCTTTTTAAAGACGTTTGTCATTGCCTACTTTGAGTTTGAACAAAAGTGATTGCAGAATTCGAGTGAATGGCGTTTCTATTGCTTAAATTTGTGCATTTTTGCATTATTTGAATTCACATTTTGTTATTGAGCAATACTTGCACTTTTCAGTGATTACACCAACTTAAATTAAACTCCCGAACTTTGTGCAAAAATTGCAATTATTTAACGTTGGGAAATCCTGAATATCCCGTAGCAATCTGTGATTTAACCCAAAAATAATCGCCGAAGTATCGTCGAAATTTCTTTAATTTACTGATTATTTATGTTCTCTAACCTTGACTAAAGTTTAATCCCTAATTAAAATACTTGGATGATCCAAAATAAAATAATAACCTTCCATGTGTATTACGCAGTTTTAATTATCGATTAGATTATTACCGTAAAATATCTAAATAATCAAACAATTTAATTACAGTTATACTTAGACCAAACGTTGAATTTTTCATCCGTTGTCATTGTACGCTGATGTGTACATTTTCAAGCAGTAATTAACACTTCCCAAGTTTTGTTTCTAAAAACAGTATGAAAATTTAAATGAAATTCTCATTTATTATTTAGGCCAAACTTCTCCGATCATGGAACTTTTATAAATAAAATAACTTATAAAAAATTCACTTTCGTAATGCTCATTTTTTAAATTCTTAATTTAGTCAATGTCATTTTTGCATGCACCTTGTACTTGTACTTCCGATTACTGAGTAAAAGAAAACTATTTAAGCTATGTAATTGCACCGGTGGATATGTCATTTATTTCTATATGCAAAGTTGAACAGAAAGACAAATCGTGGTAGAGCTCCTCTAATTATCAAATCAACAAAAGCGGCGCCCTTTGATTTAAAAGCTTACGTCGGTACCCTCGTAATAAGTGAATATAGCTTATACGTAGGTACCAATTCCTTGCTCGTTGTAAACCACAAAACCTTTCTTTTAAACACACGTTTCGCAGGTTTTATTCGTTAAGCCTTTTCCTCCAATTAAATTGGAGTTTAATGATTTTTCCGCTGCCGTTCATAGAGTGTTTTTAATTAGGTTGTCGTCCGTTTGTTTGTTAGTTAGTTTTGCTAGTTTTTGCTGCAAAAGGTGTTGGTATTAATATGCAGCTGTCACCCACATCAGGATACATTTGGTTCTTTATTTGAATTTAATGAAGTTGTTTATAATAATTTGTAGGAGAAGCTGATATAAATTGTAGGATCGAAGTGTTACTTATTTCTTTGGAATTTGAAGGCTCTATTCTTGGATTGACACCATATTTTATTTAGATTGGGTGGCTCGTCGGTGTAAACCGATTCTAAATCAAAATTGATTTTAAGCTCTGCAGATTGTTCTAAAGGGGTTGAAGTCAGTCGGATTGAATACTTCAATCTAAGCATTTAGTGTGAAATTTTCGGGTTAAATATTCTACTCTAAATTTCCAGATTTGCATATAATTTTATTACAAACTTTGGTGATTTTGTTTCCTAAACTATGTCATCATAGACCACATGTTTTGCTTTCTTTACGAAGCGAATCTTTAAGGGTGAAGAATATTCAAAAATACTTTAAAAGAGTGAATTTTAAGAAAAAAGTGAAATTCAGAAGCGAGTACGTTAGATTAGTCGTTGAGTCCAAATTTAATAAGACGCATTCAGAATTGCGACGACCGTACTAAATGCTTGGCTATCTGTCTCCGGATCGGCGGGCGGCCAGACTCAAACGTGGTGAAGAAAAGGCCCCCCAAAAAAGTACCGAGCAAGTCGTTTATTTTTTCCGTCTTTACTACTAACTACAGGCGCCGCATTTAAGCATATGCCCTTGCGGATTTAATGTTCCTCTTTTTTTACTAGAACAAATCCTTTTAAACAATGCCAAGGAAGATGATTTTTAGTGCTGTATCAAGATTAATAAATCTCTAAAATGCGATATTAATAATTATTAGTTTAGGTTAAATATTATTATGCACCAATATGCGGAGGCATATACAGGGTGTACGAAGAAAAAAACGAAAGGCGAAATAACTGAGATCTGAACGTACTCTAAATAGGGTTGAACCTTACTACGAAAAAATGAAAGTTATGCATCAGGTACGATTTGGGTTCTGAAATCTATCTATGTAGGTATCTATCTATCAAAACATCATGATTTTTCCCAATTTTTTGACAAAAGTGTTTATATTAGCCTGCTTTGTACGTGAAAAGGGAGTAAGGGTTGATTCTTACAGCTGAAATCAAAGGAAGAGGTCCTGAAAAAAACAAGAAAAGCTGGGTAAAAACAACCACAAGGAACTATCAGCGGCCTCTACATACTCCTCTCACTTTTAGATCAAAGTAACCAGGAGCGGCAGGGACGTCGGAAAATTTCCCGAACGGCCGGTCCTGTTTGGGGCCGAATAATAGAATTTCAGCATCTTTTGACTTTTACAATTTTTTTTTAATTACTTGTGTACATTTTACGGCTATACTGAAAACATAATCACTGGTATAAGCAAAGCACCCTGATAAGATTCTTTATTTTTAAGTATATTAATATGATATGTCATAGTATCCGAACCAGCAGTGGTAGTGTTCTACACTTTTATATTGTATGTACATTGTACATAAATATTTATCAGTTCCCCTCTGCTATCATCACATGTGGGGTATGGTTCTCACTATTGTAGGTTTTTTATTCTCTTCCATCTTGTGCTTTTATTTTGGCTTCATTTCTTGATTGTCCTTTCTCTTGTATTACTTTTGGTATAATGTCCTCCCAGTTTTTCTTTTGGTATCTCTCGTGTCATTCTAATTCTTGTCTAAAATATTTGTACTGTTCTCATATTGTTCATCCACTGTAAGTGGCACCATCAGTTTGGGTTCAATTTTTACTTCTTCTGGTACTATCGTATTACTTATTCCATTTAGTCTGATTATTCCAGTAACATCTCTTAGGTATTTCATCTTTAACCCTTGAATTTAATTCTTGTGTCAAAGTTTCATTGCCATAGGTATGTCAAAATTGGGATATGAGATGATATATTTATATTATGGGTACACTACTAATTTGGTTGCCTTCGGCATTTCTTTTTTCTTAATAAAATTCGCATCATGTAATGTCTCCATAATTATTTTTTATCTTTCATTAATATTCATATGAGTATTCCATTCTTTTCTATATATTCAGCATCTCTTGTTCTTATGGTGTCTTCGTCACTTTCATCTTCTTGGTGTTAATTTTTATATTGTACTGCTTTAAAGTCTCATTCCAAACATTTTCTTGTATTGCCTCACCTCATCATCAGCAAGAACTGCCTCTGGATTTTTAAACAACCAAAATAAGTTTTTTTATTTTTAATTTCCACGTTTTCATTATGTCACTCATATATAGAGTGTAAAGATGAGGCTTATTACTCCTTGTGTCTCCGTTTTCCTTTGGTTTTAAACGTTATTGCTTTCATATTCTATATTACCACATAATTTTTATTATCTTTGAATGTGCTTCTTACTACTTTACTAAATGTGTTATTTATGGCTCTTTCTTGCAAGAATTTCCAGATTTGTTCTTTTATTAATCGACCAAAGACCTTTTTAAAGCTTGTAAATGTGAAAAATGCTTTGCATTTGGTTGCTTGTACTTTCTCTATGATTTGTTTTAAGGCGGTCGTAGGTTCGTCTGACCACTGAGATTGAGCTTGGCCGGGGCTCGATTCCCAGGGCCACAAATACACCGAAAACGCCCGATCGCTTCCCGCGGGAGGCAATGGCAAGCCACCGAGGTATATTCTGCCTAGTAAGTCCTCTCTGGAGTAGAAGTACAAGCACTTCCGTGGTTCGGAGCCTACGTAAAGCTGTAGGTCCCCTATGTCTGAAGGCTACTTAATACGCACACCACAGGCATATGGAGGGAGGATCGGCGACGCCCTGTAAAGGGCATGCCACTCCAAGAAGAAGATATACTTCTAGTTTTCCTAAAACCGCTTAGTAATTCTTCCAATGTTTCCTCTATTCTTGTTTGTATGTAATCTTTTTGCTAGCATTTTTCGTATGTTTTATTATTACTCCTACTTGCCAGTTTCTTGGTGTTCTAGAAATAGTTCTTTTCCTTCTGTTCCCACATTTTTTAAGCATTTCGGATGTTATTTTATCGTGGCTTAATGTTTTTACAATTTTTAATGTTTCAGTTGTTGCTTATATTTCTTCCATAGTTATTCTAACGAATGATTTCGTGTTCCTTTTCTGCTGATTTTTTTCTATTGTCCTTCAATTGTTTTCATTATTTTAGACTTTTATTGATCATAATTTTTACATTCCTTAAGTCTTTTACTTATTTTTTCATTACTTTTGGAAATAGAATAAAAAGATAAAGAAAGTATGTATAATAAAAATTAGAAAAAGTGATGCCCAAAAAGAACGAGCCAAAAGGAAATGTACGTATTTATGTTAGGAGAGGCAAACATTGTATTTCTTTAGACCTGATAGGTAGGTACTCTATAAAATTAGTAAAGAAAATTTAAGTGATGTGAAATCAGTGACAACGAACATTAAGAACCAATCGGAGTAGTGTATGACTTTTTTAATCATTTCATGCACTCAGCCAAATGTCGACTCTAACACTACAAGCATAATTATTTAAACATTGTTTGAAAAATGCATGTTGGCAGACAAAGCCTTCAAAATATGAGTTATCCAAACAAATATGAGTAGTATACATTTAGACTTAGAAGAGCGTAACAGCAAAATATTATTCCTTTAAAATATACCTACATGTACTACGTATGTCGTATATTGCTAAAATCCAGGTATAAATTTCTGTCTTTATTTGGATACTGAAAAAAAGTAACTGCACTGACTAACTGCAAACAGTAGTTCAGTAAATCACCAAAGCTATGTAAACTAAAAATTACTTGCGAACCGAATATGTTTTTTCCAATATCATCGCTGAAAGCCCCAAAATGGGACTACTTTAAAAGTGATATAGCTTTAAAACTGAAAAATGGAACCTTGAGGCATCGATTGACATACAATTCGATCACCAGTGGGATATTTTAGATACAATGATTTCAAAAAATTTTTCTATGCCTATCCAACAAACGGAATGATAAATGGATACGTCAACTGGGAAAAATTCTAAGAAAGCCTAGACAGAAAACTGATAATCCCATTCCCTATCAAAAGCATACAAGAAATCGATGCACATGTTGAAATGACTATCATGACTATCATTAGAGTCGCAAGCTGCTACGAAGCCCTATTCAGTTAAACGTGCAAACAATCCATATATTCTTCCTGAGTATATTTTACAAATGATCAGCCAAAAAAGCCAAATTAGAAGATTGTGGCGAAGAACAAGAAACCAGATCTTAAAAAAAACAACAGCTAAATGCACCCACAAATCAAATCAGTAGAGAACTAGATAAATATAGAGAGTACATATACCAAAAAAATCGTAGAAAATCTTGAACCTAGCAGCTCTAATCTTTAGAAAGCTGTCACGTGCCAATCCTGCACTACGATATTATAGGGGGATAGGCGCGCAGCTAGACTAAAACAGTGGAGATGGGCGGTTCGAAACGATAAAAGACCCTTGGATTAAGGGTGGTCGTAAACGGGATGGAAGTTGTTGAGCGCCACTATGATATTTAAGTCACCTAAAGATCTAAAAGAAGGAAACCCATCATAGAAGATTTCCAAAGGGCTCGGAGAAGGGGGGTCGTCGTAGCTGCTTTCTGCTGCAAGATGTAACTTACCTTGCTACTGAAAATAACTTTGCTTACTTTACTTTAATGCTCAAACTCGTAGGCAGGCTAACACTTTACACATAAATCTTTAACAAAACACTGAAACACAAATATGAACGGGAAACACTGAACGCAATAACAAGACCAAACTGAATTGACAATGCATTATTTGATGAATCAAAAGACACAAAAATGAATACAAAAACTCTACACAAAAGACAATCCAAAAGATGTTACGTTAAAAACAAATCATAAATACGATACTTACTTTACGGGAAGAAGGATTGAGGGTACTACATTTACTTTAGGTTCAGCAAATTATTCACAAGCTTAGCCCCTCAATCCCAAACAAAATATAGGAAGACACAAATACTTAATAATACACTAACAAATTCAATAAGCACCAATACATTTCATACATGCAACACAATACAAAAATAATATCTTAACTTGACATAATACTGAACTATAATCTGAACACTAAAAGTCTTTACTTTACGAATACAAATTACTACCACAAACTAGTTAACTGATTTGCCAGGGATCAGTGGCGGAGCGAGGGGGCGTTCAGCGTGTTCGAAAGACACGGGCCCGCAGGTTCAGAGGGGCCCGGCGGCCAGTCCCCTGTAATATGTTGCTGGGATACTGAAACATACTGCTATTTGCTATTTCTTTATAGATCAATAGTGCCAAAAAAGATCGTCGACCCGCTAACGAATATACCTATTCTTCTCTGGCGCCGCGGCACTAATTGTTTTAACTAAGTCGCAGCTAATTTAGATAAAAATGCAAAACGATACATTATTTATTATTTTCACACGTGCATAGCTCTGATATTTACTTTTTCGTTTTTGGTCCTTTGATTTGACTCAGTTTACTTACCGAGTTCAGTGTTCAGTTCATTATTTTTGAGAAGGTAAACACATGTTCAAATATGCTACGACGACGCCATTATTTCACAGCTTATATGTAAAAATAAAAGTAGTCAAATGATGTTGTCAGGACCGCCGAGAAGGGGTGACATCTGAGACTTTTGTTACGGGCCCGGCATCGAAAAGGGCCTGACCAACGAAATGTTTAATGTTTTATATTACTTTTTTTATTAAACGAAATTTATCTCGGCGGCCCTGGATATTGTTGATGGTATTTATTATTATTAAGGGTTTTATTGTTATTATTTTGACAGCAAAGACAAGGGCCCGCGGGTATTTTGAGACACGGGCCCGCGCAAGCCTCACTACGCCACTGCCAGGGATCCTCAATTTTGCAATGTGAACATTAGATCCGCACAAAGCCTTCAACACAATACAACTGGACAAAACAGATAAACTAGCATTAACTACTTCAAAAACAGGTTGCAAGCCAAAACACAAAGACATACCTACCAAAAGCGGTACTTATTAACTTCAAAAACAAACCGAAGAACGTTAACATCAAAAGGCCTGCCAACAAGAGGCAGTTTTGGGAATCGAAACTGACGTTACAACACAAACGAAGAAAGCAGGAGCAGCATAAAGGAGAATAGTTTTTACCTGGCGATGTTGATACTTAAACGATAAGCCAGGGAGTGACGTGACGGACATGAGACTGGACGAGCTAGATGTTCTTTCCTTCTAAGACGGGTGCAAGACGACGATAAATAATCCAATAGCTATGAGTTTTCTGGATCCCTCAGACGAGGAAATTGTGCGGAACGGTACTCGACAACAATCACTAAACTTCTCACACAAAACTATATCTCTCCGGAGTATATGACATCATTTTTATGAATCCGACCAAGTCGCTAATTATGATCCTCCCAGAGGATCACCGCTCGATCACCGAACGATAAACTCGCACCATGTCTTAAAAGACGTCCGATATGGTTGGCTAGCTGTTACGCACTAATGAGGAGGGATACAATACTTGAACGGCGAAGAGGCAAATCCGCCGATACAGCCCTGCGTACAGGGGGGATTCCCTGTATCAACTGGAACAATATGACATCATGTGTCGATGCAATACACGCGTGAATTAGGTCACCTTGGGATTTTGAACAAAGAAAATGTTTTGCAAAGACGAAACATACTGAAATGACTTGAAGAATTCGTAGAACTTTAAACAGAACGCGCTGAGAAGCTTGACCTTTCGTGCCCTTCAGACTAAAACGGAATTAACTGTAGCAAAAATAACATAACAAAGCACGAAATCAAAATTACGAAGTACTAAAGAATTTACCACAAATTTAAAATGACTCCAAATCTTCCCAAATAACACAGAATCAAAAAACCACGTGACAAAGCAACTAAAAACATAACCCAGAAGATAGAAATAATACCAACTCTAATAACACCTAGTAGTACATATACACTTATGATGAAGATAAGAGCAAATTATTTGTAAGCCACCTAGAAATCATACCAAATATCCCAGAACATAACTGGCGCACCGTGCACGAAATCGTTAATTACATTGAAACACACCAGCCAATAGTGATTTCGACAGGTCCATATCACCAAGGGAATTAAACGTACATATATACAACAACTACCCATAAACAAGGCTCCTGTCCGAGACTTAATACCAAACATTGTCATTAAGAACTTTGCCAAAAAAGGAAGAGCACTGTTAGCTTCATTGTTCAACACTTGCTTAAGATTCGGCTATTTTCCTACTATATGAAAACGTGCCTACATCCTCATGTTCCACAAACAATACTGCATCTCTTATCGACCCATCAGCTTACTTTCTACACTCTCCAAATTATTTGACAAAGTCATCAGCAATCGTTTGAATCATGTTTTGACCGATCACAACATAATTCCACCAACACCATTTGGTTTTCGTAAAAGATACTCGGCAGTCCAGTAGTTACAACGAATTCCAGAAAAAATAGAACGTGGATACGAAAGTAAACAATATACAGTAGCATTTGATAAGTAAGGTGTGGATTGAAGGACTGAAATACAAATTACTTCACTTACCACTTCTCCACTACCTAATTGCAACAATCTTTTCGTTTCTGGACAACAGGGCCTTCTCGGTTCGAATTAACAGCACCATTTCCGACAAAAAATGTAAACATGCAGGAGTGCCTCAGGGCAGTATTCCTGGGCAAATGTTGTTTAATATACAGGGTGTTTTAAAACAACGTTTAAAGATCTTGAGGGCATATGGTCCCAAAAGTCCCAATACACATAGGTCCGCAAATCAACCGTTTACGAAATAACAGCGATTGTCCCCAGTAGATACGTTAAATACTCAACGATAACACATGCCAGTAAACAATACTTTACCTGAACTTTTGGAAGATTTACCCTTAAACCAGAGACTTAATCTCTGGTTTATGCAAGATGGAGCTCCACCGCATTTTACGCTTGCTGTTAGGGAACATCTGAACAATGCATTTCCTGAGAGATGGATAGCGCGAGGGGGTTTCATTGGACTTTGGTCTTTGGACTTTTGTATCTGGGATTATTTAAAAAGTTTAGTGGTAAACGATAATTTATTGCAATAAAATCGCTATTATCTCGTAAACGGTAGATTTGCGGACCTATGTCTATTGGGGCTTTTTGCCTTATTTTCGACCGTACTGCATGCCCTTGGGATCTTTAAACGTTGTTTTAAAACACCCTATACATGGATGACATACCAAACCTACATACAACTAAGCTATTCGCTGATGATATAGCCGTCTTTGTACAAGTACAAAACGAGGATCTTAACACAGCAATAGACCAACTCCAAACATCACAATATAACACCCTGGGAAAACGGTTTAACAAATGGTGTATCACACTTAACCCGACAAAATGCTCAGCAAAAGGATTCACTCTCAAACGTATCCCATTGATTGACATACAATTCGAAAAAAAAAACACTTTGCTGGATTGGAGAATACGAGAAAACATCGCTCCAATGCAAAAATGCAGTTTTTTTCGTATATACTTAAAACAAAGCCATAGAGATAGTCATTTAATAACCAAATAGGTAATCGTAATAAAACGGTTGTTAAAAATGGACAAGTGGTAAACAGATTTATAAATACGTAACAATGTATTGTTGTTTTGTTAAACGTTTATATTAATTAGTTACTCAAATTAAAATACTACATATTTTTAGTATAGATATGTTAATGGGAATTGTAAGTGCTTAATACTATTCAACATTACGAGTATTATGATAGAAGGCGGTGGTTATTTGTAACTCCCGGGCTGGTTTACAGTGATCCATCCACCCCTGAAAGTAACCTTAGTAAAAACTAAGAAAATTCTGAAAAGACGTAAACATAGCCTTCAACGAGACTTCCCACTAATCATTCAATTCCCCGTGCCATAAATTTCGAAACCTTCAATTAGTAAGAATCTTCAATTAGTTCGGTATGTAATTATTAATATTTGTCATCTTTGTGTTGGTATGTAACAGTATCCCATGGTCAAAACAAAAGGTGTTACATAACAAACGCTTTTCCCATTCAAAAACGACACATCACGAGACGGTTACGGTGTTTGCGCGTTCTACACACGGATTCACAGACTTTAATCGTTCCTATTCACAATATTCACATGCCTGTAATAACATGTGTCATATATACTGTAACATTACAGTAGAAACGTCTTGGGTAGTGCGGATGTCTTTTGTTACAATAGTCATACACGTAATTACAACCAATTTGGAGGTTATATTTGACGTGCTGTGTTGGGAACGGCTGGATCTGTGCATGCGTGACAATAACTGAAAGCTGACATGTGTTTTTTATGTTTTTCATTCATTTGTTTGATTATTGTGACTTTGATGAGCCTACTTTGATATTAAATTGTCACATACGTAACCAAACCTATTGGTATACCTATTTGCATTCTAAATTTATACGTGCTTGCGAAATATGTCCTTATGAATTTAGAAGAGTTGATTGAATTCGTTTAGCCTATTTTTGAAAAATGTTTACTTAAAATGTCAGGATATCCGAAAACAATTTCGAATTAATTGGGATACTTACAAACATTTTCTGCTTTTCTTTTTTGGGCCGATTTTATTTAGAATACAGGGAGGATGAGGAAAATCACAAAAGCAATTAGTTACAATTTCTAATTTGGCAGTTCAAGGCAATTTAAAATAAAAGTTAGTTTAAACCAGAAGGCAAACTTAAAACTGTTTTTCCGTTTTTAATTTATGCTCAAAATTCAAAACTGGGACAGATTTCTTTCTCCATTAATTAAAAAAAAAAAATTTTTTTAGTTATAAAGGTATCAATCAAGAAGTTTATTAATATTAATAAATGAAAGAGATATTTGTTGCTGAAGATATAGTTGAGCCAGTCAAACAAGTCATCCTAATTCTGCAATTCTTTTGCCCTCGTGAGTCATCTCAACCCTCGTGGATCGATACCTAATGTCCGTGTACCGAATACAGATATTTCTTACAGCCTTCCTAATTTCGGTCGTGAGTTCAACCATTTGGATAATGTCTATTGATTTGGCCCCCCGTCTTTTTATTTCTTTTATTTCACCCTAGTTTAAAATGTTGCTATATTTAGCGCTAGCTGTAACGTTTTAAAGGTTTTTCTGTTTTTTTCCTTATTTAGAAAAATTAAAAAGTATTAAAACACCTATTCTGCTCTGATTAAATAAAAAAATAGGAAGCGTCGCGTCCAAGGATGAAATTTCAATAATCATAAAGCTTGGAATTAAATGCAACCGTTGTAAATTTATGAAACGTAACAGATTAGCTGTACTGACATATTCTAATAAGTCATAACGATTTATACAAACCCAGTAATTAATTGCACTTGTGGCTATCCCGCTGATAGATCAACTTTAAAATTTACGAAGGCGTAACAGGAATTGGATGAATAATTTCTTTAAGTAGCGGTTTATTAACAGAGCTGCTGTTAATAACTGAAAATGGCCTTTAATTCTTTTTTTTTATATTATCTTGGCTACAATTTTTTTAAGCTTTTCACGTCGCTTCCAAGTATTAATTGATGTGCGATTGACAAAACTTCAGATCTAGCTAGTAGGTAGCCCATGTTTTTTTCCAAACATAGTTCTATTCAATTTGTGATATAAAGGTTAGAACCCAGTTTATTTTCTACCTTTCATGCCATAGTTGTGTGACCAAAATTATTCTAATCACTCATTGGCGTGGAAAATTTGATGACATCTCAAAATGTCATAGGTACTGGGACTGTGGTTGCATTCAACGCTGGAAATGACCGACAATCACTTGTTTTATTAGGAGAGCATTGCCTACTGGCTTTGTTGCTTACGGAGAATTTGTTTCAATACATATCAGTTCCGCAAATTAACTAATGAAAGCCAAAGAAAGAAAAGAGTTGACCTCGTCTTCTTCGGCTGCAAGTAAAATTAATTTTCCTGACGCATTTATGCTGCATCGATATTCTTTGAATCCAATTATTCGTAAGACTGGCTATACAATTAAATCCAATTTTGTATAATTTAGCACGAAATATTTTCCAAGTATATCACAATAAGACAAATTAAACAAATAAGTGTATTTTGTTCTCATCGTGAAACATTTGTTAAGACGTGCAATAAGTAAAAATATTACGTTAATAACAACCGCAACGATACAATTAGTAAAGTACTGTAATTTAATTTAACATTGAAACTGCTGATCGACAAGGAATAATACAGGCTTTTTAAATGTGGGAAATATTAACATATGTCATACGCAGGAACACATCTGACGAGGTATAACTTTTTTCTTCAAGGTTTTGTGTACCTATTTTTCTGACGTTAATTATAAGTTCGGGTTTTAATCTTTAATAATATATTAGTCAAAAATTAAGGCCTAACGGATACATTTTTAAACTCTCCGCTTTTTGTCATCTTGTCGTTTTTAAAACTCGCGTAAGTATCCTTCAAAATCTTTTTCCCATACTCGACGTATGTATTTAATTTTATGCTTTAGGATAATTGTTATGTTTTAGTATAATTGACGGGTAAATTATTTTTTAATCTTCTTCTTACTTCTCACAATTAGGGATGAGCACTAAAATTTGCAGCATGTGGTAACTGTGACGGCTAGCAAATCACAAAAAGTCACAAAAAGCCAACAATGAGACACCGCATACAATGAACGTTTTTCCTTAAAAAAAGTGTCTCTAGAGAAAATAAGCTTTTTCACGTTCACATTACGTAATTGAAGAAGCTATTTTAATTCTCTAATATGTCCCAGTTTCTTCGTGTTTACCTTCGCTTACGTTTTAATGCACTTAATTTGGATTGAAAACGAACGATTTTGAAGTTGTTGCAAGTTGCATTTAGGTTTAGGTTAGTAAATCGCGGTAGCCTTGATTAAGATGTTCTGAAACAAAAGTTTGCTCTGTTTGTCCGACGTAACCTTTTTTACAAGATTAATTTATAAACGATTCTTAGTCTTCTAATTATTTAGTTATTAATCTACGTATTTATTTATTTATGTATTAATCCATTTATAGGACCGTAAAAACAAACGAAATTTGTCAGACTCGTTAGGATTTAAACAAAAAACTAAAAATCATAATAACCACCTTCGATTGTACTTCCCACAACCGCATTCGAAGCAAGTTAAAAAAAAAACAGAACAATAAACCTCACTTAACAAACCGCACAAACAAAGAACAAACACAATAGCAGAGATATAGGAAAGAGTATAAATTATAATGTTATTCGATATTCTGTTCTATTGGTGGTTTGTAATTTACTAAACAATCTTAGTTGCAGCTTAGTAGGGGTTGGTTGTTTATGAATAGGGCAGCTGGTACGGATTTACAATGAACGTCCCCGTTTAAAGGCTTTATTTTCTAAACCTAGAAGCGACCAATAGAATGGTATTTTGCGAAAACATAATGGGCAGCCATATCTGTGCTTTTCGAATTTTTACCTACCTCTGAAAATTTTGTTTGCTGGTAGATATGTCAAAGCCGACGTTACTTGAACGACTAACGAAATAAAAATTCATCTGTTTTGAGGGAAAATATTAAATTTTATTATAGTTTTAGAATTTAGTTAAAGAAATAATTCAATTTACTTTGAAGCTTTCAAAATTAAAGTTCAGTAGTATGATTTGGTTAGGTTTCGATTTCAGAAAGTGTCCTGAAGGGTTTGGTTCTTCGACTGTGTCCAAGTTTGGAATTCAAAATTTAGGAATGACAATACTTCCCAAGGAATTTTTTTTATTTTATATATGTTTTAACAATAATTTTGTGTTTGATTTTCTTAAATTAATTATCTAAATTCGTTTTTACAAGCGTTCATTAACATTTATCCTAAAAAGAGAAAATATTGACTGATTTATGTAGTTCTGAAAATAAAAGCTTTCATTTTCTTCTTTAGAATTCAAAAATAACAGCTCCGCCAAATGAGAAAATTTTACAAAACAACAGAAATTAGCAAAACAAACTAAAATAACCCTTATTTAGAGAACCTTAACGACGAGACAATTTATTAATCCCCATTTATTAATTTGGCAGCTAAATAAATTAACTTTGGAACAAAACAAGAATCCTTTGATGTTCATTTAGGTTACATAATTTTACACACGAAATTACGTGAGTAATAATAAATAGACTGAAAAGTTGAAGATTTCTCATCATTTGCAGATGAAATGTATTTCAATTTTTTCAAGTTTTCAGTTCCAACCATTGTTTTCGTTTAGCCTTTGCCTGCTACGTATTTTACTGGCCAGTTACAACTTAAACCATCAATCTCCTTACCAAAAAATTATTACATCTCTGCATTTTCTCTATAAAGCAATCTGCATTTGCAAAATGTGCAGTCCAGAGGTAATGTTCGATGAATTCATAATTTTAGCAGTTGAGAATATAGAATTTTTACTAGATAATTAAGCTTTGAACTCTTGCATTTCAAATTTTTCAAATTGTAAACGATTTTTGTATATTTTTCTTTAAATTTAATGCACTGACGTCTTTAAAATCCACATGTTGAATAAGTATTTTATTCACGTATAAATCAAGGGATCAGTCTACGTATAACTGTAAATAAAGAGATGCATGCTTTCATCATTCATTTTTTTTTACGAAAGCCTCTACTGCGCGTTACCTAAATGAATTTCATAATTTTAATAGCTTAACATCAAAATGTTCCACTGAATAACTGAGCTTGACCCTTTTTCAGGCTTTATATTTATGTGTTTTTAAGTTATTTAGAGTAGTTTTTCATTTACAATTTTTTTATAACTCTATTAAGCGCTAACACTTACCAATTCTGTGTTATATCTATGAAGCGCTAATATATAAATAACAATTTACTTAAGATAATAATTCATATATTATTCGAGCGTATCTAATCCTATTTCAGTTAAAGTTTAAACGCTCTTCATGTAGTTTATTAAATTTAAGTTTCAAATTTTAAACGATCTACACCTTTTTTAATTATTTCAGTAAACAATTACAATTTGGCGAAATATTGCATTTGTGCATTGTTTGGTGTTTTATTCTTGTATGAAAAACTCTGCAACTGCAAACAGTGCAGGCCAGACTCAATAATTGTAAATGACAACTTTTTGAATTTTCTCCCAAATTAATTCCAAAATATTAGAAGTCGGATCTAAAGATTTTCACTTGTTAATTGAACTTGAACCCATGCATTATGATTTTTAGAATTTTAAATGATTTTTCCTATGTTTTTTTCTTTGAATTTTAACTCTTTAAGAATTACCATTTGAGAGTTAGTTGATGCATGACGAAAAAAGTTTCTTCGTATTTAATGATGGTTAATTGCACATTAAAAAATTAATTCTGTAATCTTAGCAGTTGAATACCAAGAACTTTCGCTTGATACTTGAGCTTGATTATTGCCTGGCGTTTCTGGTTTTTCAGATTTTAGGTTTTATACTATCTTCGTATATGTTTAATTAATTATAAGCAAATCGAAGGATCGATGTATGTTTAACAGAGCAACAGTGTTCTTTTGTAGTTTGGTGCTTGTTTGTTCATGAAACTGTTTGAAGTTCAGTTCAATAAATACCTAAAATTTGTAGAATTTTGCCCAAATGAATTCTATAATTTTATCACCTGACTATAGAGAACTTCGAATTAATAATTGTTTGTTTGGTTTTAAGTATAAATTTTGAATTTTCGTATATTATTTCCTCAAACTTCAATTATTTGAAGCAACGTTTAGTCCCTTTCAAATAGTGCTTCCGTTTTCAGATTTTATTCCTTATTTCTGACGGTGTTATTTATGTTTGGCTAAATGGTTTACCATGTACCAAATAAATATCAGAGAAAAAGTAGGGAAAGTAGACATCCGAATTGAATCTTTGAACTTCATTTAAGCACGTTTAGTATCAGTTCGAAACGTTAAATATTATTTTAAGATTTGATTGTTCTAAAATTTCCTTGGGATTTTGCTGATGAACGTCTATTAACACTCAAAAAAAAAAAAAAAAGTTTTAAGAAGGCAACTTGGACGGTTAGTAGTTCCGATTATCTTTTTTCTATGAGTTAATAAAGTCGTGTAGCTCCGCTGACATTTAAAAGAAAATTAAATTTGAAATAATGGTTGTCAACAACCTTATTAGAAGCAAACGTTTTATCGAAGTAGGCAAACTTCGTTATAAATGCAAATAATTCGATTCCAATTGAACCAGTATGCAGGTGCGTATTTTTATTTAAATGTTTAACGTTTAAATAATAACCTGTTTGGATTGCTTAAGACCTAATGGATTACTTAGTTTATTTCCTAATTACCAAAGAATTATTGAACACTTACTAAGCTTGTACTTTTTGTGGGTATTTCGCCACAAATATAAAATGGCAAGCTTGTCACAGATGTTCAGAAAATATTCTACGAGTATATTGTGGCCGCAACAGCGAAAGAAGCTTTATGGTAAATTCGATATCATTCGAGTGCTAATTGCTAATATGTTTCTTTTTTGAGGAGATTATAGATTTTGGAAAATATTACCTCGTATAGGAAAAATATAAGCCTAAGAATTCAATAAATTGTTTAATGAATTTTGAAAAATCTTTGTTTAAAAAAGAAATTCGATCTTAAAATATATTTCTCGGATTCGGTATTAGAATGGCATTATTCTAGCACCTTTTTGATGCTAGAATGAGTTTCATTCTTGAACGATTTTTGATAAAATTTTATTTTTAGAAATTGAGGATACTGTATTAAATAATATGCAAAAGATAACCGTTCCTGTTCTTTATTCAATGCTAGGCAACGATAACCACAAATGTCAAACTTTTCTCAACTGCCAAGCATAAATCGCTGTTACCAACCTAACTATTTTACCAACATTTTCCCAACTGGAAATTATCAAGTAGTTTTATAAAAAGAAACATAAATAAATAATGTAAAATGGAAGCCGAAACAGCGAATGTTTTAATGTACTATAATAACTGTAAAATTAATTTATTTAAATCATTTAGAATTCCTTTTAAATTCCGTCAACCTTTTTAAAATGTTTGTAGTTACTTACTTGTTTAAGAAACATAAATAAATAATGTAAAATGGAAGCCGAAACAGCGAATGTTTTAATGTAGGCAGTGCCGTAGCTAGGGTGTGGCAAAGGTGGCATTTGCCACAGGCGCACAAACTTTAGGGGCGCTATGAACTAGGGTTGCCACCTTTTGAAAATGCTCCGCGAGGACAATAATAATAATAATAATATTGATGCTACTCTAGTTTCTAGTACTGCATCTATGAGGTTCTGAGTTACAGATGGTATAATAAGAAATCGCAAGCAAATTGATGTACCTAAACATTTATTTAAATAATAAGTATCTTACCAATATTTGGTATACATTTTTGGTAACCATAAAGAACATTCATTTATGAATTATTAACATAAAATTAAATTAAAGATTAAATAGGTTAGGTATAACATAAAAATATTGATTATTTTTTATATACAGTGTGTCCCAAAAAGTTTTATACACATGGAGAAAAGTTTATCTTACATTTCACAAAAAAAATATTCTTGATAAAAAGCTCTGCATGACTTGTAGATCCATAATACAAGTGGGCATAATTTTTTACTACTTAATAACAATTTCAATGAACATTTTGCTCTCCACTACAGTTTGATACTCTCACTCCAAATCATGATTTTGATTTTCCCTGTATTCCAGCCAATGTTTTAAAAATTTTGTACTTAATTATAGATATACAAGTCATGCAGAGCTTTTTATCAAGAATATTTTTTTTTGTGAAATGTAAGATAAACTTTTTCTCCATTTGTATAAAACTTTTTGGGACACACTGTATATAGTTTTGATTACTCTGTGCACAGGTTAATAGACATTTTTCACTTTTTATTGCCTTGAAATATTCAGTACAACTTAGGTTACTATTAAAATAAACACAATTCTGCTCTAATCAGCTCTGGGAGAGCTCTATTTCTCTCATCCCTCCATTTGATATTCATTACGCTAAATACAAGTTCTGAAAATGCTGAACTACTTGGAATGCTTAGAAAAAAGGAAATAAATTTATACAAATTTGGGAATTCTCTTGACTTTAAGATACTAGACCATTTCTCTGCACAAAAGAGCTTACTAAAATCAGGTAAATTGTATACTGTTTTGTATATTTCATCTGCAGATGTAACTTCGTCAAATAATGCATCACAATTAATTCCTAAACCGTTCTTGTCATTTAAATTTAATGATTTGATTGTTTCGATAAACTTATTAAAGCTGGGGAACATACTTGTACATTCTAGACTAAATGCATGTATTTGTTCTAAAAAACTTAGGGTAATATTATCTTCAATTCTTTGTTTAATGTAATTCAAAGCAACGTTAATAAATCCATTTAATTCATGAACAACACGATATTTCAATTTAGAATCTAAAGACAGAAATTTCTCGCGTATTTCACTTCCATAAAACTGTTGATTTTTTCGCTGTTCAAGTTGTTTTATGTATTTTAGGAATTTTTATCTGAATACCGTTAATTTTAGCATTTATTAGACGCACTGCGAGGATTTTTCGCCTCAACACGAGGACAAGAGGACACAGTGTTAAAACGAGGACAATCCTCGTGAAACGAGGACGGGTGGCAACCCTACTATGAACTGACTTCAGAAATAGAAAGCCTCAAATTTCAAAGCAAGACACTGTTTGAAAATTTCATTGAAATGGGACCATTGGAAATTTTGCAAGCTATATATCAACTGTCTGTTGAAAATATCTACTCAAACATACAGACAGTTCTGAGAATATTTCTAAGTCTCCCAGTAACTACTGCTACGTGCGAACGTTCCTTCAGTAAGCTTAAGCTTGTGAAGTCATATTTACGTTTTTCTGTAGGACAAGAGCGATTAACAGGTATGTTTATAATTTCAATTGAAAACTACAACTAGTTTAAATTATGATGAAGCTAAATCTAGGAAAGTCAAACTTTAAGTTAGATGTCTGAGAACCAAGACATAAATGTGATATTTTTATTTATCCAAAGAATATATTTTCAGTTATTGTTAGGTGTTTGCAATATTTGGGAGAAGTGCTTTTATTATTTATTTATTTGTTTAGACATGTGTGACAAAAAAATCTTCCAATATTCACTGTTTTAGTATTTTTTTAACAACATGTTTCTGTATTTTTTGTCCTGTATCCTATATGTATTGTTATGTTAATGTTTGATTTATACAAGATGTAGTTTAATTTTTATCAGATTTTTTATTTCGGGTTGAAGGTTGGGGGGGGGGGCGAAAAACTACCGACGTGCCACAGGCGCCAGCAAGTCTAGCTACGCCACTGAATGTAGGTACTATACTATAAAATTAATTTATTTAAATCATTTAGAATTCCTTCTAAATTTCGTCAACCTTTTTAAAATATTAGGTTGTAAAGAAAGTTATTGCGGTTTTTGATTCTTTGATTTCAAATGCTAATTTTTTTAATAAATTTTGCTAGGTGTCTATGAAATTATATGTCATTTTAAAGGGCAACTCTCGCTCTACAATGTCAACAATGATAGTTTAATTCAAACTTAATTTTTGATAACTTTTTGGGTGTTTAATAAAAATATGGAAAAAAAGCAAATTCGGCCGATTTTCTTGTTCCAGCACAAACTAGGTCGGAACGCAGCGGCGACAGCACGCGACATTAATTTTGCATTTGGTCCAGGAACGACCAACGAACGTACAGTGCAATGGTGGTTCAAAAAATTTCGTAGTGGAAATTATTGCCTTGAAGATGAAGAGCGCAGTGGCCGACCACATGAAGTTGATAACGACCAATTAAAGGCGTTAGTTGAAACCGACCCACGCACAACTGTTCGAGAGCTTGCTTCTGAACTAAGAGTATCATGCGTGACAATTTCCAACCACTTGCGAAACATTGGTAAGTCAAAAAAACTCGACAAATGGGTACCACACGATTTGAACCAAAATCAAGCAAATCGACGACTAGAGTTGTCGTCTGCACATCTCCTTCGCAACCAAAACGAGTCGTTTCTTGATCGCATTGTAACGTGCGACGAAAAGTGGATCCTGTACGACAATCGTAAACGATCGGCTCAATGGTTAAACCGCGGTGAAACCCCAAAACACTTTGCAAAGCCCAAGCTGCACCAAAAAAAGATTATGGTGACTGTCTGGTGGTGTGCAGCCGGTCTAATTCATCATAGCTTCCTCAATTTGGGCGAAACCATCACGGCGGAAAAGTACTGTCAGCAAATAGACGAAATGCATCGGAAACTTCAGAACAAGTACCCGGCATTGGTGAACAGAAAGGGTCCTATCCTTCTTCATGATAACGCTCGCCCTCACGTCGCACAACTAACGCTTCAAAAATTAAACGAATTGGGCTATGAAACTTTAGGACACCCTCCATACTCGCCGGACCTTTCACCTACTGACTACCATTTTTTTAAACATCTTGATAACTTCTTAAGGGAAAAATGCTTCAGAAACCAAGACGATGCAAAAAATGCATTTAACGAATTTGTCGCTTCCAGAACTCCAGAGTTTTATTCAATTGGACTAAAAAAACTTGTATCACGTTGGCAAAAATGTATTGGATCTAATGGTTACTATTTTGATTAATAAAGTTTTGTTAGCCAAAATAATGTTCACTTGAATGCAAAGAGTCAAAAACCGCAATAACTTTCTTTACAACCTAATATTTGTAGTTACTTAGTTTGTTTTACCTAATCTTATTGAAGTATTTTAAGCCTATTTAACATAGTTTTGCAGGAAATCCCCTGATGCCCCCAATTCAGATCTCCACATCTTTTTGACTGTAAAGTTATGAAACTCACTTGAATACTGGAAATACATTAGAATTTCTCTAAATTTAATAAAATTCTAACCAAATTTTTATATTTCAAATATTTTTTCGGTGTAGTAGGTACCTAATTTAGTAAAATAATTAGTTAAGCTGCAGGGTTTTCTCAAATAATAAATTTCCTCTTGTATACAAAGAAAAATTTGTTATTACTTGAACAATAAATTGCTAAATTAAGCAAAAAAAATTGTCATGTTTACATGTTAGAAAATATTTGTGTTAGAACTTTTTTGTTCAAGTGACATAATATTTCATGAATACCTTGATTCCAAAGCACTCTTCGCAAAAAATGAAAAATTGGATTTTTGGCAAAAATGTGATATTCGACCACCATGTGTGATACATCGTTGTAAAGAGAAAAAAAAAACGTAATCTCAAAATGTTAAAATCCAAAATGGCGTCCATAAGAAAAAATGAAGTTGCCAGGTGTTTCTCCGTCATCTTGAAAATTATTGAAAAGGGGATGCCATATTCGAATTCTCCATAAAAAAGTGTCTAAATAATGTCTTGGTTAGAAATGTGTAGTACGATTAGTTTATCGTAAAAAAATTAAAAACGAAAATCAGAAATTTTCGTTTTTTGCGATATTTTCAAAACTATTTAAGATATTTCAAATTTCTTTTCAGATTATTATTCAGCACGAAAATGCGCAACTTTGCCCTAATTTAACCAACTTCGTATCTCTTAAGATAAGCGAGATCCCCATAGTGGCACTCAAAAAATGGACAGGCTGTATATTATACAATGTATATGTTACCGTTAAAACCCGAAATCAGTGAAAACTAGTTTTAACTAGTCAAAACTAGAAGTAACCAGTAGCGATTGTGAAATCTAGTTTTGACTAGTCAAAACGCGAAGTAACTGAATGTATTTGTAAATACCCGAATAAATTGCATCTTCTATATTAATTCGGGTTTTAACTTGATATTTCAGTTAAAACTAACGTGTGTTCACAAACAGTCGTCATCCCAGTTGCCTTTAAAAACAAAATTTTATATCTTTGATTAATTCGTGCAACACAATGAAGCTTGGAAAACGTCAACTAGTTTTATGAAACGTCATTGAGTACTGTCATAGCGCGTTTAGGTTTGTTCAGTTTTGAAATCATGTTTACGCCGCAACAGAAAGCATTTATGCTCGAAAGTTATTTTCGCAATGGAGTACTGGAAAATGGAGAATGGCAATACTCGATCGAAGCTTCTAAAAATGAATTCAGATTGAGGTTTCCAAATGTAGTGTTTAACCACAATCAGTTTAGGAAGCAGTTGAGCAGATCACTTGCAAATTTTCGGGAAACTGCTTCAACTGATAAACAACGGGGAGGTGGAAGACCTAGACTTCGCACGGAACATGTTGTCAATATGGTTAGAAACGCGATCGAAGAGCGACCTACATCTTCAGTTCGAAGGCTTTCCCAAGAACTAGACATTCGTACAACAACTTTGTACAATGTTTTAAAAAAGGATATTCACTCGCATCCATACAAATTACAAATGTTGCAGGAGCTGTTAGGTCCAGATTATGTGAAAAGAGTTCAGTACTGCCAGTGGTTTAATGAAAATTTGAACAACAATGATGTACTCGATAAGACATTTTTTTCAGACGAGGCCTGGGTGCACTTGAATGGTTACATTAATGCACAAAATATGCGTATGTGGGGAACCGAAAACCCTCATTACTTTAGAGAAGCAACGATGCATCCTGTTAAAATAGGGTTGTGGTTAGCAGTAAGTCGTAGAAGAATAATAGGCCCAATATTTTTTGAAGAGACTATAAATGCTGAAAACTATCGGAACATAATGCTGGAACCGTTTATAAATCAACTCCACGATGACGAGTTGCAAACCGGATATTTTCAACAGGATTCTGCGCGTCCGCACGTTGCACATGTTACTTTAAATTATTTACGAGAATTTTTCGATGACCGTTTAATAAGTAAAGACCTTTACCCACCCCGTTCTTGCGACCTTACGCCTTTGGATTATTTCGTGTTTCCGTACATTAAAAATAATGTGTTTAGAAACCCAGTACACACATTGGGGGATTTGAAAAACAGCATTCAACACCAGTGCGACCAAATAACACCAGATATGCTAATAAATGTATTTGAAAGCATGAAGCGAAGAGTTAATTTGTGTATTCAAGAAAATGGTCACCATTTCCAACAGTTATTGTAATCTCAGTTCAGTTTGGTTTACTTTTGACACATTGTTTGACAGTTAATAAAACTTGCTGTTGTAAATAATGATGTTTGCATTTTTGCTCAATTTTAATAGACATACGTTTCTGAAGTCAAAACCTACTGGGATGACGACTGTTTATGAACACCCGTTAGTTTCATCAACACATTTATTTGATAGAACTAGTTTTAACGTATATATCCAGTGAAAACCCGAAACATATTAAGAACCAAAATAAATACAAATTAATTTTTACTGTTTAATGATTGAAATATAAAAAATTTAATAATATTATATACTAAACAAAAGTACAAGTCATACTTTGACAGGAATAAACTAAATAATTAATTTTTTATTTGTTTCTGCAAGGTCGACTATCATGGCATTTCGAGTTGCATAATATAGTAATTTGTAATACAAGTGTTGAAAGCTTGCGTTTGCCACACGAATGTGAAGTTTGCAGCACGAACGATAGTGAGTGCTGCAGTCACATGAGAGTGGCAAATACAAGCTTTTAACACATGTATTACACACTATTTTTTCTACAACCACATTTCCATAAAAAAATTTAAATATTTCTGCAAAATCAAATCTGACATTCATCAAATGTCATTATGACATTTTGATTTCGGTGCGGCAAAATTATACTTTGCTGCACCGAAAATCATGCATGTGCGTGCGGAAAGTAAATTTTCCGCACGCTAATTTCACTTGTTCGGCAAACACTCATTTTCAATACTCGTATCTATGGAAACGAAGTTTGAAAATCCCACTTTCCATGGTGGGAGTAGAAAAAATTACTTTTCTTACATATGCACATATTGGTTGCACATTTCTTCTTGCAGGTGCAGCGCACGTAGCCCTGGAAAGATCCACTTGATGACGCAGCAGCACTTCTTAGCGATATTATTTTGGCACACATTCTACTTGTAAAAATATTTCTTTGATTAAATCGAATTCAGCGCGACTATATAAATTAGACAATATTCCTTCGTCTGTAGCTAACTTGTAGAGGTTATCCTCATTGATTTCGACTACTACTGCAAGTATATTTCTTAGTGCGCCTTTTGCCTTGTCCACACCAGGAATTGGCACGGTAACATTATCTCCAATTTTAGGATTAGGGTGTCGGGTGTGTTGTTTCAGAAATTTTTCTCATTTTATTTGCTTGTTTTATCAAATTACCTGCAAGAAGCAATGTGCAACCAATATGTGCAAATGCAAGAAAAGCAATTTATTATGCAACTCGAAATGCCATGATAGTCGACCTTGCAGAAACAAATAAAAAATTAATTATTTAGTTTATTCCTGTCAAAGTATGCCTTGTACTTTTGTTTAATATATAATATTAGTAAGTTTTTTATCTTTTATATTTCAATCAATAAATAGTAAAAATTAATTTGTATGTTTTTTAAAATGTTTCGGGTTTTCACTGGATATACAGTGTGTCCCAGATCGAGTGGGATTGCATGGGTAACTTTCTTATTATTGAAGATGGAGATTTGGTTAAATTGGCAATGTTTTGCAGTTTTATATGCTGATTTAAAATCTGTTTGAAAAAGTTCAAAATGACGATCCCGTCAGAAGTTATTTAAAGAAAACTAAAAACTGTCATTTTCTTGTATGTCAAATATCTTCGTAAGTATAAGAGATATGAAAGAAAGTTTCATATGAAAGTCACTGTTTTCGATAAAACCAATTTAAAATTGATGTCGAACAAAAATTCAAGATGGCTGCTTTTGAGGTACTCGTATCAACTTCCTTAAGTTAAATGGACGCCATATTGGATTTTTTTGTTACTGAATAGAATTTTTTATTCTCTTTTCAACGATGTAAGATAACGTATGATTGAATAAAAAATACCAGTAAAATTAATTTTTTTTTGCATTTTAATCAAGTAGGCTTACATGGATCCAAACAAAATTAGGTGAAATTTATTTTAGAAAACATTTGTATGTAATTCCTATAATACTTAGTAACATGTTAATTCAGTACTAAGTACTAAGTACTTGAACCACAAAAAACATCGGGACATTACTTTTTAAATGTATAATCAAGTAGGTAAGTAGCTATGATGAAAAACAATAACAACGTTTATCACAATCTGTCAAAAAGCAGGTACTTAAGCTAATTTTGTTTGGATCCATGTAAGCCTACTTGATTAAAATGTAAAAACAATTAATTTTACTGGTATTTTTTATTTAATAATAAGTTATATCTTACATGGTTGAAAAGAGAATAAAAAATTCTGTTCAGTAACCAAAAAATGCAATATGGCGTCCATTTAACTTAAGGAATTTGATACGAGTACCTCAAAAGCAGCCATCTTGAATTTTTGTTCGACATCAATTTTAAATTGGTTTTATCGAAAGCAGTGACTTTCATATGAAACTTTTTTTCATATCTCTTATACTTACGAAGATATTTGACATACAAGAAAATGACAGTTTTTAGTTTTCTTTAAATAACTTCTGACGGGATCGACATTTTGAACTTTTTCAAACAGATTTTAAATCAGCATATAAAACTGCAAAACATTGCCAATTTAACCAAATCTCCATCTTCAATAATAAGAAAGTTACCCATGCAATCCCACTCGATCTGGGACACCCGTATACGTTAAAACTAGTTCTATCAAATAAATGTGTTGATGAAACTAGTTTTAACTGAAATTTCAAGTTAAAACCCGAATTAATATAGAAGATGCAATTTATTCGGGTATTTACAAATACCTTCAGTTACTTCGCGTTTTGACTAGTCAAAACTAGATACCACAATCGCTACTAGTTACTTCTAGTTTTGACTAGTTAAAACTAGTTTTCACTGATTTCGGGTTTTAACGGTAACATATACGTATATTACCATTGTCTACAAAAATCTATTGTGATACAAATGAGATTTTTAGTTTTGTGACTTAAACCTTTTGGTAGGTTTTACATGATATAGCTATAATAAAATACAAAATATTTAGTTACTTATAATTTTGCAGAGAAGTTTCTGTAAAAATTGTGGTACACCACTTTCCATTTTAACAAAAACTTCACAAAGCTATTGAGCCAATAGGCTAATGTAAACCAATCTGGGAGTTACAAAAAGCCGGCCCAGTAGTTATCATAATAATGTTGGATAGTACAACTTTAATAAACGTTTATTAAAAATTAAAGTAAATTAATACAAACGTTTAACAAAACAATAATGCATTGTTACGTATTTATACATAACTGTCTCGACCACTTGCCTATTTTTAATAACCTTTATGTCCTTTATATTACGAATATCTGCTTGATTATTAAGTAAATAGCAATCTATCGATGGTTTTGTTTTAAGTGCATGAGAAACCTTTTATAAAAAAAAAATGCTAAACAAATCTAACAGTAGAGTGCTGTTAATTGCTCGAAGGCCCAATGTTAGTTGATGTTGTTTTGTCGTTACATCCGGCTTGAAGGATCAATGGATGTTGATACCAAAGTGATTTTGGTATAATACTCGTAAATGTTTTTTGCATCCAGCTCGTCGAAGGACCAATGTATGTTGTTAGATGATTGATATCCGGCTCGATGAACCAATGTCTGATGATAATACCAATATTAGTATATGGCTGATTATTTATAAGATGTTTAATTGTTCGATGGACCGCAATGGTCGCTTAGCACAAAGTGTCTGTTACTGGACCACACTGGTCGATAGGTTAGTTAAAATGTTTGATAGACCACAATGGTCGCTAATGCAAACTGTTTACTTAATAGACCACAATGGTCGCTAAGTGCAAGTGTTTTGTTGGATAGACCACAATGGTCGCTTATGTTGAAATATAGATAAAATAAGACTTGCCTCGGTAAAGGTGAGTTTAATACTGATTGTGATGTGTAAAAGCTTATGCACTGTGTGCGGGTGACTGACCCTCTTAGTTGAGTGGAGGGGTAGCATACACCCAACAAGTGCATTTTTTTACCTATTTGTCAAACATTATCTTCAGGTTTTAAAATTAGTAGCGTTTTGGGACTTTCAGGAACAATCTTGAAAAACCATATTTGATTGGCTCTTTTCATCGTGATATTCAATAGCTACCATAGTAAAACAAAATCGAAAATGCGTTTTCTTTGCAGAGTAACTAACATCAGAAAGATGGCCGTTGTATTTTCAGTATTGCCAACTAAAAGATCGAAGTTTCAAACCATGAATAAATATTTTACCCATCAGCGCCACCTATGCGAAGGCTACCCACTTATCATCCCGCCTTCGTATAAATATCAAGGCCACCTAAATTAAATATTACATATTAAGGCCTGCCCACTTTATTTAGCCAAGACGCAATTGGAAACAACGGTGGCGCCATTTGAGGTGAATTATACCTTTTTAAGGCAGGGTGCGTTCTAAGCCCGCTGCTATTCTCAATTGTGTTAGACAAAGGAATCAAAATAGCAAAAACAGAAATAAAACAATTCAAAGTAGGAACATGCAAAATGGAAGAGGTAAAAATATCAGAAATAATATACATAGATGATATGGTAATAATTACAAAAGATGAAAAAACAATGAACGGAAATCAATTTGTAGGTATACAATAACTGCTTAGAATCAGGCAACATGAAAGTAAATACAGAGAAGACGAAAAAAACAATGTTAGTAAGCAGAAATGAAAGGACACATCAAATAAGGTTAGGAGACATAGAACTGGAACAAGTTAAAAACTTTAAGTACTTAGGCTCAGTAGTATCACACAATGGAAGATTAGAAGACGAAATAAACGAAAGAACATGAGCTGCAGGGAGATTATGAGGGTAATATGATAACAAACCAGTTTTTGGCTAAAAAAGAAATTCCAAAGGAAACAAAAACAGAGATTTTTAAGAAAGTTGCTACACCTGTACTGACATTTGGTTCCGAGACGTGGGCTCTAACGCAAAATCATAAAAGCCCAATACAAAGTACAGAAATGAGATATCTTAGAAAAATAGAAGGAAAAGCAAGGAATATTACGTTCAGAGAAATATTACAAACAAAACCAACCCAACAAATATATAATATAGGAGGGACAACTGAGATGGTTCGGCCACGTAATGAGGATGGGGGAAGACAGAATAGTCAGAAAAGTATACGAAGCCAGAGCTTTTAGAAAAAAGAAGAAGGGAAGGCCAAGACGAGTGTGGCTAGAAGATGTGAAAATGGCAACCGAAAGAGGGAATGTAACCTGGCAAGAGATGAAGCGAAAGACTCAAAACAGAAAAGAATGGAAAGTAATAGTGAAGGGAAAACCAACAGAATAACCCAAACTCCAACATTACACCGAAAGTTACAAAAAGGCTTCTGGATTAAATAAGTAAGTAAATATACAATGTGATTTTTTAAAAACTCAATTGCAGCAGGCCGTATTCTGTCTTAATAACCTTAGAACTGTCTGTATTAAGTCAGAATACGGCCTGCTGCAATTGAGTTTTTAAAAGATCACATTGTATGTGGATGACATAATGAAAACGTGCAAATTGAAAGTAAAGAAATTTATTTTAAATTATAATAATCTGGAAGCGGTTGAAACTTCGGAATGTGCTTTTGCTGATGAAATTGTGATTGTGGCTATGACCAGTGACGTACGCATAGGGGGAGGATAAAGGGGATATATCCCCCTATGATCTTTGTCACATTGTTGGAAGTATGCAGTCCGATAGCCTTTCCAGATGTGCACAGGCTGCTAAAACGGTTTTAATTTTTTTTGTTAGATAATAATTTATTAATAATTTTATTTTAATTTGTTAAATATATCTGCTGATAAAAAAAAACTAGTTTGTGTTAAACGAAAGAAAACTGGCAATAAATTTCAGTCAAATGAACACTTCTGTATCCTCCCCATAAACGTTATCTGCGTACGCCACTGGCTGGGATCAAAGAGGCAATGCAACGAGACTTTGAAGGAGTACAATATAAAGCACGAGAAGAAGATAAATTGAATATTTTTAAAATTTGCAGAAAAGTTACAAGCTACTCTCGTTATGTACAGAATAATAAGTATTTTGTATGATATTTAAAGGCATTGTCAACTTATGCAACATATTTAGTAAATATCAAAATACGTTAGTTAAAATACTCGTAAAAGTACCCGCATTGGTAGAATTTCAATATGTTTGATAATAACCACAATAAAACCAAAATAAAATTCAGATCCTACGTACATGACGTCACGAGTGTCGACAACATAACCTAAATTTAGCGTTGTACTTGTAGCTATGCTAGAGCTCTTACCGGCGACCGACGTAGTTGACGTCATAGCTTAAACTTTTAGCTCCCATAACACGGGAACGAAATTAAAATTCGGCCAAAAAATGTTGCAAAGGTGCAATACTCAGTTTACTCAATCAAATTACAAAATAAAAAAAAATCGACTTTTCATAAGTTGCCAATGCCTTTAACTTGAATTGGGTACCGCGCATTGACGGTTCTCAATTTTCACCTAGTTGACTAAGTCTTCTGGTCAAGCTCTTTTAAGTCTTTCGGCCACGGACTGATTGTATAGTTCACTTATGAACTGGTTATTGTGGTCGGTATTACGTACTTTGGATTTGTTGGCATAATGTTTGAAAAGAATTTATGAAAGGTATTCCAAAATCATTACGGAGGGTTTGGTTTGGATACGTACCAGGGGGCAAGCGTCATCATGCGAAGTGTATTTGACTGGAAGTTTTATAATATCTCTGTAGTAGAAGGTTTACTGCAGCTTCAAGTGTTCTATATGTCCAAACCGGTTTTGAAATAGTTATTTATAAATGATCAGTTTATTTTCTGTGGATAGCCGTGATTTATCTAATAACCTAACATTTGCTATACTTTTAGGTTTAGCTTAGTCTTCTTTGCCTCAATGTGCTTTCTCTACGTAAGTTTTTGATCAAATAGAGGGAAAACAAATCAAACACGTTTAATTTATCAAATATTTCGCCATTTGCTTTGCAAGAAGAAGAAAAACAAACTTTTTAAGTGTTCTGAACAACTTATATCATATGTTTAAACTAACCAAATGTTTACTTGGATGTACCAAAATTACCTAAGCAGGCCATCATTTTAATTACGTTTTTATTAAATGCGTTGACATCCTTGGCATCCTCAAACCTAGATCTTGCTCAATATATAATATAAATAAATTTGTTTGTAGATTGCACAGTCTGTTATTTTGACAGGTATTGACTGTTAGGTTATGTAAACGATACCCTATTGCCAAACATTGTTTGGTTAGACTTTTCATTTTCCAAGAAATCTATCATCGATAGCGTTCTTCGGTAACCTTTGTTAATGTAACTGTTTCTGTACAAGTAAAAATGTTTATCAGATAGTATACGAAAGGTCGGTTCACAGCGCATTCTGAAAAGTTTTAAGCTTGATTTAAACAAGCACAGAATTCTCTTGGTTACCATCGTTTGGGACGACATTTCTTAGTGCGAACCGTTCTTCAATTTTCAAAAAGTTTGGTGTAAATAGCCTTTAAAAAATTATTAGTATGGAATTGAATAGCAGAAGCGAGTTTACTGCTGGAAACGCTGCTTTTGCCATAGATTAGGATCTTGTTTGTTTGTTAACTGGGCGAAATCTGGACTTGCGGATGCCAAGTATTTCAACGCGCGTCAGCTAAATGGCCATTGGCACTACCCGACTAGAAAATTTCCGAACCCATGGCAAGAAATTTTTATCGTGTCAAACATTGCATAGGCACGGAACCTACGGTTTTACCTTATATCCGAAAGATATTTTCCGCATTAAAATTCTCACCGATCTGGAACGGGAATCGAACCCCACTTCTCTGGTTTGTAGGATTGTAGGGTATACTAACCTTAACGCCATTGAGGCCGGCTAGAATCTTATAATTAATTTAGGGTGATATTTATTTGACCAAATAGTTTTCTACTGAGAAAATTCCTGTTTACATCAATCAAATTGTCTTTCGAACATGACCTTCTGTGGTCTGAAAGATCGCAAATCCATTGCAGAAAACCGATTTTCAAAAATCCTCCGGTTTTTTCCTTTCTTGGCTCAGTCCAAGCTTGAACAACTATAACAGCTGTAAATCTCACCATTTAAGGTTTGAATTAATCTAAGTTTAACCAAACAAGTAGAAACTTAACTAAGAATAGTGTCTTGATGATTGCATTAGTTAAACAAACGTAGCGGAAGCCGATTGGATGTGGGTTATTAATGGGCATTTAATTAACATTATAATTGTGAATCTGACAGCCCACTTCTTTTATCATCGGTTGATTTCATTAACATTAATTGAATAATATGGGTAATAACAGGATGTTTTAATGTCCACTAAAGTCTGTAGAAGGGTTCGCCTAAGCTACTTTAAATATTTAAAGAAATAGGACTGTGTGTTTTCTGTTGTTTCTAAGACGGCGATTGTTAAATAATTGTTGCTATTAATCTTTCCCTGTTTTGATGACTGAATGAGTGAGCGGTATTTCTAGAAGTAAGATGATTAGCTAAATACTAGCGTTTGTTTTCTAGAATAGTTGAAATAAGAAGTGTGCTGTGAAAGAAAAACAAAGGACGTGAGATTTTTTTCGCCTCCTTAACAAATTGTCGGTTCGGCTAGGATTGCAGGGGAATTAAATAGGAATCCTAGGATGTTTCTCTCGTCTTATGTGAAACTTAGAATAGTTCAACATAATCATTCGGGTGTAAATAAATAGAGTATAAAAATAAGCGAGTGACAGCAACGACAATCGTCATATAGTAGTAATTGCAGGTATAAAGGATAATTACATCCACATCAAGGCTTCCATGCCAGAAGTTTTAAAAGCCGCCGCTAGAGCCGCTTCCGGCGCTGCACACACTATTAACCCGCCTACTTTTCATTATTGTCATTTATTATCAATTTAAACTCGCCAAGCGCAAAATGTTAATAACATACAATTTGTTTTACATTTATTTTTTGTAGACCAGTCTCGCGTGATGGGTTCGAAACACATGTAGAAAAACACGAACTAATAATAGGATACGTTTAGTGGGTGAAACGAGGAAATTAGCTGTAAATTGTTCTGTTCGTTTTTATTTTCTCACTTTCATTATTAATCGATTTTTTTCCATATGTATCCAAATTATCAAACGTTCCGAAGCCGTCAATACGACTCGATCCCCATCACAAACCTCTTATTAATTTTTAAAAATTTAATGTGACCTTTGCGTATTAAAAAAAATGGCTTCGTGCATGTTTGAACTCGGTTTAATTTAATTTTTATCTGTTGAATATATCAGGTGCTCAGGCTTAACAGGTCTTTCTCAAAGTCAAAACAACGCCCTGAAATTTTCCAATTTTTGAGATATCTCACCGAAGGCTTTTATATGTATTTTTGGATTTTTCCAGGGTGATGCGATGGATATTAAAAGTTTTAATTAAAGTTAAGGGAATAAATGAAATTTTTTGCCCGTTTTTTTGTTAAAATATTCAAGCTTAAGTAAAATCTCATTTATGTATTGTTATGCATGAGCTACGTGATTAATTGTTGTAATTATTTTAGCGACACATAATATTAATAATAATTAAATTTGAGGTTTTGCTGGAAACAAACGTAAGCACAAACCGAGCATGCGATCATTTATCTCGTACGCCACTGATAAAAATCATAATAGCAGCGTTCGTTATCGTAATTGTTTATCTCTAGAATTTCATAAAAACGTATCATTAAAATTACGGAGTTACACCGCGAAAAGAATGTCCTTTTCCAAGTTATTTACGGTTTAATTTATTAAATTTCCCACACCGAGTAAAAATCCGAACGATTTTTATTCAAGGCTAGTTTCACGATTAATTAAAGCGTCCGTTTCGAGGAAGTAAAATATTTAACAGCATCATTCTGTTCGGTTTCTAGTTTCTATGCAATTTTGAAACAGCGACATAAAAAAGCAAAATGCAACCCGTCCGGCATTAGGACATGTTAGAAAGAAGACGCGGATGAAACCATCGTTTTGTATCAACATGGGAATTGAAAGATCGGAACATAGGATAGAAAAATACAGGATAGATGGGACATCAGATCGTCTTCCAGTCACTTAATTTATACGGCATGTTTACATATGTCGAAAGGAACGGGCGCATTTTAATTGTCGGCATCTGACAGTCAAAGGGTCGCAGCATGCCATGCTCGAGCGTGGCGCCACCACGAAAAAAAGCGGACGAAACGCGAACTCAACAAAACGACCACCAGGAATAAAGCGACACAAGTAAAATCCGATGTATTCCGAGGTGACTCTTTCTTCTTTGTTTCGGAGTTTTTTTTTTTTATTAGTTCGCTCGTTCGTTTTTACTGTAATGATGCAATGAATTATCGCAAATGAAACAATAAACGTGACGACAATACTTCGAAACCGAGTGTGATTAGCACGGTTTAAATGTCTTTAGTTTTCAGATCGTGAAGTTTACGTAACTTCTGTAAAAGACACTTTTTCTGTAGAATAATAGAACAAAAATCGTTGTTTAACTGGATAGGCTTTTGTACAAAGCTAAAACGTTCCATCAACATAAAAACTAAGCCCTTGAAAGCCTTAAAAATAGGAAAAAACCCAAATCAATTTGATAAATTTCGCGATGTAGCACATCCCATAGTTTTTTCAGGATTTTCCGACATAAACAGAAAACTCATATTTTAAACTCGGGATATTTTCAGTGTAAACTCAGGCTCCATCCACCTCGTAAGTTTTCAACAAAAAGCTTTGAAAATCTGTAAAAATCTGAAACTTCAAGAAATCCCAAATTTTCAGAAAGGCACATGATTTCAACTGCTTTCAGTTTTCAAAACTGAATGATATAAATAAACAAACGTTGGAGTTCTAGTTTCAAGTTACAAAATTCATAACTTGTATTGGATAAACTGCTGTATTTTAACTTTCAGGCTTTTACTTGGAAATTTGCAAATTTCAGGAAATTTCTGAAACGTCAGTTTCAAAGAGCTTAAAATTTCAATACAGAGAGCTTTATTTTTCAGAGCAGAACGTACACTGAAACTTCTGTTTTGTAAGCTTAAAAAATTGTAGGAAACTCAGAAACTGAAAACTAAAATCTACGCTTTTCGGTTTAAATTTCAGACTTCGCCATGAAGCTTGGCCATAAGCTTTAAAGCTTAATGTTCGGATCTTAAGTAAATTTTTGTTACATTTAATAACATTTTCAGTAACTCAAATTCGGGTTTTATGCGTGTAAAACTGAAATTTTCAATGTTCTGCAATTCTTGCAATTCATAAACTTAGAAATCTTAATTTCTGAAGGTCTGAAAACCCAAACATTAAAATCTCTACTTATTCTAAGAACTTTTACAGAAATGATGGAAATTTCACTTTAGGAAGGTTTCATGTATTTTTTAGTCAGTTTATTAAACTGGGATTCAGAAGTCTGAAATCTAATTAGATTTTTGGTTTAAAAATCAGGTTGTGAAAATAGGGAGATTTCCAATAACTCCTAAAACGTTTTTCTCCTTAACATCTTCCAAAACTTCAGTTAAAAAATTAATTAAATAATTCGAAGAAACTTGAGAAAAACTCTTTAATTTTTACAAATTGAAAATTATTTTTTAAAGAGCACTTTTTGGAAATTGTTCTTCAACTCTCTGAAATCCTAGTTTAAGGTTCTGAAAATTCGAAATTACAAAATGCTTCCACTGAAAACCTTTTTCGTTTAAAGATTTATCTTAATTTAAAAATTTAGAAGTTTCGGAAAGGTTCAGGCTTATTTATAAGTTTGAATGTTTGAATGAAGGACTGAAGGAGACATAAACGTTTTTCAGTAAAAACTCAGGAAGATCCCTGAAAGTTCTACTTTGAGCAACTGAGTTATTTTACAACAAATTTGAAACCTTTCTAAGATTTGATTACTTAAAAGGACCTTTCAGATTTAGTTTATGCACTTTGAAAGGTCTTGTTTTTCAGAATCGTGCTGTATCATACTGAAACCCTAATTTAATGCTCCAAAAATTAAAATCGTTGAATGTTCGAACTAAACACTTTGCCTTAATATGAACATGTTTAAACTTAAAAAGAATTATCAGGCTTAGTTTCAAAAAACAAAAGTCAAGCAGTGGGAACTCAGTAAGGTCACTGAAATTTCCACTTTCGTGAAAATGTATATTCTTCGAAAACACCGTTCAGCAGTTCAACTTATGCCCGTAGAAAAGCCCAAATATTTTTCCGAATTGTAATTGGAAAATTTACAAACTTCCTGAAAAAACTCGGGAAGATTACTGAAATTTCGTTTTGGAACAACTGAATTATATCTTCAAGCAAATTTACTCTTCCAAGAGGTTTATGTTCTTCACAAAAACCGTTCAGTTTTAACTTATACCTTTTGATTAGCCCAAATATTGTTTTATCACAGAAAAACCCTACGTTTATGCCTCGAAAAATTAAAATCGCTGAATATTTGGAGTAAACCCTAGATTTTTCAGTTTAAATTTCTTCCTTAAATTCTTTGAATTTTCAAATTATCCTCGAAATTAAAAACTTCAGAAAATGTTAAGGTTTTTCAGTATGAATTCAGGATTAAGTACTTAAATTTCTGCTTTGGAACCAGCGTATTGTATTTTATAGAAGCAACAAATTTAAAATTTTGTATTCTTGAAAAATACCTTGCAGCGTTACTTAAGCACTTTAAAAAACGCACATATTTTTCTGAATCAGCCGAGCCCAGGTGAATGTTCTGAAAAATTAAATTCGCTGAAACATTTCGATTGAAGCCCTTTTACGTTTAAATTTTTGCCTTCGCCTTTAGAAAATGTTCAGGCTTTAAGTCTGAAGTTTTAGAACACTGTAAAGTCGAACATTTCAGGCAAAATTCTGAAAGATTACTGAAACTTTCCCTTTGGAGGAGCTAAATTATATATTATGTAACACATTTAAAGCTTTAGTAGTTCGACTTTAAATCATAAACATCCTTAAAACTATTGCTAGTTTAAATTTCAGGCTTTTGCCTTCACAAAAGTCACGTCAGTTTAAACCTTCTTAACTTACATTAAAGCAAATTATTTACTGAGCGAATATCTATCTTTTTTGAGCTTCTCGAAGTAAGTAAGTGAGTAAGAACAAATTTTAATGTTAAAAGCGAAAAGGAAGCAATCTTCGTCTAAGGAATTTTGTAATCTAATTATATTTGTGTTGACAGCGTTAAATACTAAAATTTTAAATTGACAGTTTAGGTATTAACGAACACACAAAACAAGATTTATAATTCAATTTGAAAAATACAGACCGAGGCAAATTATTTATACGTAAAAAATTGGTAGTAAAGATTTCCACCTGCCGTTTTTTTTTAAAGATTGAGATAAAAGTCGGCAGCACGGTGCAGTTATTCAAGGACTGGAAATTATCTCAGGAATCAAGTTTTTAAAGTAAAACGTGTGTCCCTCGTTTAATACGTTCACAAAATAATTTACTGTAAGCTTTCCCGAAATTTATATGACACATTAAATATTTTAATATGATAATTTCAGTATGTGTGTTTGACTCGCGTTTCTTTTATTCGGTTTAGTGCGTGACAAATTTTTTGGAGCTAAATAATAAATTTTATTGAAATTTCCTAATTAAGAACGCATTATGGTAATTATTTCTTGTACTTACTTCTGAAAATTTGCACATTTACTTAGGTAAAAATAGTAAGCATTTCTATTAGTTGAAATGTGATTATGCGTTAATATAAAAATCGATTATTGTTCCACTATCACCCTGATTATTAAATTAGATTTTAGTATGAGTTGCCTTAAAAACTTGACATTTTTATGTAAGCTTTAAAGTTACGTAATCTCTAGATTTAGCCCCAGGTGACTAAACTCCTCAAGTCTTCTACGTCTGAGCAAATAAACAAATAAAATGGTTGAACTGAACCTCTTCTTGCAAAGTAAAAAACATTAATTTAATTTAAAAGTTTAATCAACACCATACTTAACCCAGCTAACATTTAACAACCGCTTTTTTAAATTTAAAACTTGTTTAATTGAAATAAACTTCATGAATATGGAAGATAAACATACAGGAATTTAAATATTTGTACAATAACTTTAAACATTTGCAGCATAAATTAAAATTGTAACAAATCTTTTTTACTAATCACAAAGGCATTCCTTTAAACTTTAAACAAATAAAAATCAGGAACAAGCTCCAAGCAATATTACATCCTATTTAAAATAATTACAGCAACAAAGCCTTCTTTAAAGTTAGAATATTATAAATTCCGTTGTTATTTTTAAAAATGCAAACAAATCAGCTTAGTCCACTCAGTTCAGATAATGTCAGCTTTGGAAGTGTTATTTTTAGCTCCATCTAGACGTCCAGTGCTTGTTTATCTATTGTTTCTTTCAGTTTTTTTATTTGTTTTAGTTCAGATAAGTTTTCAAAGTAAGCTTCTTTGAATCACCCACATGTTTGTTATCTGCTCATTTGTTTAGTTATGTTTAGATTCTTGAGTTGTTGTTTTTATTTGTTTGTTTAGCTTGCCTTTTTTATTTATTTAGGTTTACCACCAGTTTGTTTTTTTTGGCTATCAATTTTTTCTTAATCTATTTATTGTCTTTTATTAATCTGTGTTTAGTTTCTTTAGTACTTCGTTTTTTATTTTTATTTGATTGTTTGGTTTCTTAAATTTTGTTCTCATGTGTTTTCTTAAATAGAAGGAAGGAGGAAACGAAAGGATTTTGCTTCTTTTACATCAGTTTCAAGGTAGGCTTTTTTAATTTTTAAAGCTTGCTTTTTGTTTGCTGTTTAACGAATTTGTGTGCTACCGAAACCAGCCATTTAAGTGATCATGGCCCATCTAAGAATTTACTATCAAATGTTCCGTTTTTCTTCTAGAGATACATTTCAAACATTTTAAAAGTGAAGTGATGTGCTCGTTTGACCTGTTTGAAGGCTTCAAAGAAGGGTATTTGGAGATGTTTCAGACTTTAACGTTTTGTAGTTTTGCGGAAATGTTAATGATCTGTTAGAACTGTAAAGAAAGTTATTATATGTATATTGTATATTAGATAATTGGCTGCATAAAGGTATAGAAACCTAATACCAATAAAAGTAGACATCTTACTATATGCTGACGACATATTGCAGACTCACATGAAAAGATACAGCAGCTTGTCAACCTGTGGATACAAGAAATTGAGAAAATGAAGATGGAAATAAACATAAACAAGAGCAAAGTTATGGTAATAAATGAAAATATAACTGATGGATTTACAGATGTAAGATTTAAGGGTAGAAGTTTGAAAGGGTAACCACATACGTGCATCTAGGAATGACTGAAAGATTAATACGGAAATAGCAAACAGAGCAAACAAAGCAACAGGAATGCAATTAATAAATTGGTATTGGGAAAAGAGGAAATAGAACAAGAAACTAAGCTAAGAGTATATAATCTGGTGGTAATATCCACTATACTGCCAGTAAATCATGGGCGTTACAGCTTAAACAAAAAAGTAAAGAAAATGCAATAGAGAAGAAATTCCTACGGAAGATCGCAGGAAAAACTGAGCGGGATAGAATGAGGAACGAGGAAATAAGAGGACAATTAGGTAAAAACCAATTCTGACAAAGCTGAAGAAGAGACAATTAAACTGGTATGGGCATATAATGAGGATGGAGTCAGATAGATTTTAGAAGCAAGAACAGAAAGTAGAAAGAAAAAAATTGAAGAAATAGGTAACAGGAGAATCTGGAAAAAATGAAAGCAAGGGACAAAAAGCATGGGAAGAATGGGCGAAGAGGCACTACACCAACTCCCAATCCGATTCTGAAAGGCATAAGGATGAAGAATAATAAGAAAGAAAGACTGCATAAGCATAAACCGCATTTATTGCAAATAACAATAAAAGAATTTACTTTTCTTTTTAATAATAACGCAGTGCTAACAGATTTCGTTTTTAAACAAAAATTTTTGTTATGTTACAGTTTCTGTTTGAAAAAACCATTTTATAATAATGGTAAAAAGGTAACGGCACTTACACTCCGCGAGTGAGTATGGCCGGCAAAGGATGTAGTTTGCGATAATCAAAACAAAATTCGAGATTATTTTAGCATGGGAAGACAAAATCACAGACTATTTTTTATCAAACGTAGCTACATATGCGAGAATACCAAAGCATTTGATAAGAGACAATATAAACGCTCTGATACTTTTCAAGCAAGCCGAACAAAATTTGAAAGACATTAATGCTGACTACGTGGCAAAAAATTCAGAAACGTATTGGCAACAATCCTACGGATTTTTAAGTATTTTTAAAGATAATAAGATGAACAAAGGTCTATATCGAACTTGATTTAATCAGTATATCTATATCTAAACTAGTATTTAAATAATTCATATGATAACTTATCCTCCAACATATCAGACCTGATAAGAAATCTGATAAAAGCGGACCAAAAAGCTGATAAAAGCAGATTAATAATAGTTATTTACGATATGAGTATCGTAACAACTCATATTACGATACGAGATGGAAAGTTTGTCAAACGAGACCGCAGGTCGAGTTTGACAAATCCATTGAGGATCGTAATATGATGTTACGATATGAATATAGTACAAAGCTTTATCTACTTTCATGAAATTAGCAAAAAAAATTAAATATTTGTCAATAATTGCCTGATGCAAAAGTTGACTGTTCCAATTTTCATTGAAATCTAATACGTTAAGGCTTGATTTTTTGTTTATTTGGTGTTGGTTGCTGTCAGTTTTAATGTAAATTGGAACAGTCAATTTTTGCATAAGGTAATTAATTATTGGCAAATATTTAATTTATTTTGCTAATTTCATGAAAGTAGATAAAGCTTTGTACTATATTCATATCGTAAAAATCGTAAAAAGTGCATAATAAATGTTTATAACAAATAAAATACCTATGAATTCTCTTGTCAATCTGTCATTTTTATGTCAAAAGTTATTACGATACTAGTGCTGTAATATAGTTCATTACAACACGATTTTTCGTTTCGAAATATTGATATTACGAAATGAAAGTAGATAAATTAATAAACCTGATCGAAAAATAACCGTTACCGTTTCCTCTCCTCTACCTTGTTCAAAATATATCTGAATGTTACTCTAGAACAATGGACAAGGAAATGCAGTCCGATGGGAATGGGAATATTGCTGGAAAATGGTTCAGTCTGCATACCCATTTTCCATACGATCAGATAGTTCTTGTCGAAGACAAACAGCCAGGACGTATATGTTGAATAAACCAATAGAAGAATATAATCAATTGGGGTTAGAGGTTAATACAGAAAAAACGCAGTACATGATAATGGGAGGAAGAGGAAAAGACACCGAAACAGAAAATTGAACTATAAAAAATGTGAATCAATTTGTGCAGATGGAAAAGGTAACAAGGCCTTAATGATAATGATACACAAAGGGAAAATATGGTGAAGGCACTACATCCAATCGTGTGGAATAAAGGTTTAACGCAGAGAACAAAGAAAAACATATTGAGATGATATCAATTGATATTAACAGATTATACGTACATATTAAATAGAGGTTATCTACTTTTATTTTTAACAAATTAAGATTGACAATTATTTTTTACAGTTTTAATATACTTAAAATAAAAATGTAAATAGGATTAGATAATGTTGTTGTAGTTATTATAAATTTAATTTAAGATAGCTAAAAATGTAGAAACGTGTATTTGAAAGGACAGTATTATTATTCAAGTGTTACCAAGGAAAGTTAATGAATATTTAAGTGTTACCAAGAAAAGAATCGAATATTTTAATTGGGGGAAAATATGGGAAAACCAGGAAAACGGGAGTCAAGGTAAATAAATAAATAAGTAGAATTGTTCTTCTGAAAAAGGAAGTTGTGTATTTTATCTGCGAGCCTAAAAATTAAGATAAAATAGCAGTGCAATTGTATTTCCAAAAGGACATTGTATTCTTGGATGGAAGAAGTTAAATAAATGGTTTCTTCTAAATTGAAGAATGAAGAATAACGTGATATAAATAAAAATAAACTTGTTTACTGATCAACTGAAGATTGAAATCGGATTCCTGTACAGCTAAATAGTAAAATTGGAATGAAAGTCAATTACTGCGTATCAACTGATTTCTGATTTGGACTAATAAACTTGTATCAACTGATTTGGATTTGAAAATTATATCAACCGTTTTGGGGTAAGAAAAATTGAATAATTGATTTGGATTGGAAACACAAAAACGTGAGCGTATTTAAAAACTATTATAAGTGGTAGATATTACATTTAGGGAAGTTAGGATATTAAAAATTGTTAATAAAACTGCATAAACATATTTTTATTATTCTTATTGAACTTAAAAAGGGACCTCATTTAACGACCCGAGGCTGAGTTAGCTGGATCAAATAAATTTGATATCAAAATTAAAATTTATCAAAATTACAATTAAAGTAATAACAAACAATTAAAAGGTTGCCATAGCAATATATAGAAAAATGATGAGACGGCGATGACATACGGGTCTGAAGTGTGGGTCATAAACAACAATATGTCCCAAAAACTATTGTCAACAGAAATGGTACTGGAGAAGACTGTGGACTGACCTTATTAGACCACGTTAGGACTGAAGAAATAAGACGAAAGATCGATGCACAATACACAATCATAGATGCAATAAATGAGAAATGGTATGGATATTTGCATCGTAAGAATAAGGATAGGATACAGTGGAAGGCGTGGAACTGGTCTCCAGTGAAAATGAAAAAACGATGAAGGCCGAGAAAAAAATGGAAAGTTTCCATAGAAAGGGAAATAAAAAAGACAGCCGGGTGATTGGAACAATAAAGAAAAATGGCACTTAAGATGCGAGATGCGGCAAACCTGAACACTTACTCGCTATACATTGGTATACCTACATACTAATTTAGGCAACGTTGTGTAGACTCTTCTTTTTTTGGCAAGTGCGCTAAGATGACTTTATGAGACAATTTAATATCAGTTGCATAAGTTCATCGTTTAAACCCTGTTTTACATCTTCAATGGTTACTTCAATCGGAGGGACGGCCGTCCACTACCTTTTTACTTTTAATTTTTTTAAATTAAACCTTTGGTTTTACATCGTCTGACAATGTTTGTGAGAGTTACGTGTAAATGTTAAATACGAGGGCTGTTCTGTATATTGTTAGTAGCAGGCCATGGATGCGAAGAAAAACAAAAACATTTGGATCAATCGAAAGCTTATTCTTTTGATAGTTTCCAGTTGCAATTTTGCAAGGTTGAAGTTAAAGCATATAGAGATCCTAATTTTTGATTGTTATAATTCGTTTGATTATTACTAAGCATTATGGAAGTGCCGCGGAATGCTTTTCGGGCTATGATTTTCTACGATTATAAACGAGGCTTAACATACGACCAAAGTCACCAAAATTTAATGGCAGCTTTTGGTGACAATAGTCCATCATTATCTACAATTAGTTACTGGTTCCGTGAATTTAAACGTGGAAGGAGTACGTTAGAAGATGAACCAAGACCTGGACGACCTGCAGTAGCTGTTTGTGCTGAAAACATTATTGCAACCGAAAAGCCGATTAAGGAAAAACGGAATATCACTCATAGAGAGATTCAAGACGAACTAGGCATTGGATCATCTGCAGTAGATATCATTTTACATAAACCTCTGGGTGTAAGAAAGCTGGCAAATCGGTGGATTCCACATTTGTTAACCGACGAACAAAAACAAGCACGGGTAGACTGGTGCAGGTTTATGTTAGAAAAGTTCGATGGAGGATCTTCAAAGCAGGTATTTAGTATCGTTACGGGGGACGAATCGTGGATATATAATTATGATCCCGAGACAAAACAACAATCAACTGTTTGGGTGTTTGAAAAGGAGGAAATGCCAACAAAGGTTATTCGCGGTAAAAGTGCAAACAAAAAAATGATTGCCGTTTTCTTCAGATACGGTGGTCCAGTTGCAGTAATTCCTCTTGGTATACAGAAGTTTGCCTTCCTCAAGTCTTCGAGAAATTGTGTAGTGATCGCCCAAGGTCTGGTTTGCGTGGAATTTTGTTACACCACGATAACGCAACTTCGCATACGGCCGCAAAAACTTTAAATTTTTTACACGAATCCGGAGTCCAACTGGTCACTCATCCACCATACAGCCAAGATCTTGCCCCTAACAATTTCTTTTTGCTTCCGTTGATTAAAAAACTCATGCGTGGTAAGAGATTTCCTGACGCCAATGCGGCTGTTGCAGAATTTCGGCGAATTCTTGACGACCTTCCAAAAAAAGAGTTTTCAGCGTGTTTCGAGAAGTGGTTTCAAAGAATGAAGAAGTGTATTATGTCTAAGGGGGAATACTTTGAAAAACAATAAAATTATTTTCTTTACAAATTCCGTAGTTTTCTTCTAACTAACAATTTACAGAACAGCCCTCGTATCATTGTATTTTTCGGATAATTTTCACGAAATTTTGTAAATCTTTCTTGAAGGCTGTATACATTCGTCATTTGTTGAATTGCTTTTCGAAAATGAATGATCGATGAAAATCTTCTGAGCTTATGTAGAAACAATTTTAACAGTGAACTGTAGCTATATAATTTTATGAATTAATCTAAGACACTGATTTTCATGCTATCATCCACTGTAAAGTTTTCGAGTGAAGTTCTCTCCGAGACGTTTAAAAAAAGTCTCGATGGAATTTTCCTTTTTGTTTGTTTGTATCTTAAGGGTATCAGGTATAATTTCGTAATAACTCTAAAAATAAAAGCTCAGAAACGAAAATATGCGGTAGAGATACGTTTATATGGTTACATTAAGGAAACGCTTTCGTATTCAAACGGAATAAAACCAATTTCACAAATAGAAAAAAATAATTCAGAACTGGACCTTACACGGAAAGTGATGTATATAGAGCTATTTTAGCAAGATTTATCATCCCACACAAACGGACCCTATTGTACGAAATTGCCCCTCGGACAACTGTGTCCGTCGGTCCATGCAAACACATATTTATCGAATTTCCTTCACGTCATTGTCCCTGCTTCGTTCTTTTTATAAAGTTCTCCTGAAACATAACAGCGCACGTAACCAGAAGTATGGAAGGAATTATACCCCGTCCGTATATTAAAATAAAAACGTTCGTTTCGAACTCGTCTTCTGTCTCTTTCCTTCATCCACGAAAGAAATTTCCCCGGCAGAAACGGAGAGTCCTGATGTTTTAATACGAGATGAAAATCGTGCACAATACGGATGTTGGACCGGACGAGCAATTTGCTAAAACGATCCACAGCATCTAGCGGAGAAACGACGAATCATTTGTACTACGAAATAAAAGAAAAATCGGACCCAGTGCACTCTTGTAACTTGATACCGGATAACAGATTTTATTCATTACCTTTAGTTTCCGTATTTGTTCTCCGAATACAGTTCTAAAACTTGATTCGAAATTGGTTTTAAAATCACCAGTTTTATTTATTTATTTTTTTGAGGAATTCCACCATAAAATCGATAATAGAAATGTCTAAGCACTCTGAGCGTATACAATTCTGGTTTAGCTAATGATTTAAAATTAATTGCTTCATTTCCTTGAAACGACTTCAAATGCCGGTAATTACAGATCTTGTCTGCTTAGCATTTAAATTACATATATTCATTTCAGATGGATTTATGTGCTTCGTTTAATTAGTTTTAAAGAATTATGTAGATAAGGTTCTGCCTCAGTGTATGGCTTATTATAGCTTACTTTGTATTGCAAATCGGGGGCGTTGATTTTTGGATAAATTGGGGAATTTTGCGTGGACAGGGGTTGAAAAGCTTTAGTGTCATTTTTGCCATGGATAAACTCAAGTCATGGCAAAACAACGTAAATTTCTATTTTAACTAAGTTTAAAACTTGCAGGATCCAATTGACCTTTAGTTTTTGCAAATTTACAAAAAAACTGCTAAGAATCGAACTTATGTCCGCGGTTTTGGCGGTGAACGTGTAATAAGCCCTCAGCTACTGTTTTTAAATTGTACGATTTCAAAGTTTGTTTTTTCAAATATTTCTGTATCAAATAACGAATTACGAAGCATGTCCTTTTTTGTTTCTCACATGGGTTTTGGGCCCAAACTTTGTTTTTCCATTGTGCAAGCAACAAATAAAAACCAAACCAGCTTAGTTTGGAGAACCATCTAAGGCACTACCCATAATGAAATTTGATATAAAAGGGACGGTACAATCCAATTCGAGTTCTTGAAACGAAAAAGTAAGAAACCCAAAAATTATATACGACTAAAATAACTCGCACAAAGCGTTCGACTCTGCGTCCTTACAGGCGATTACATTTATACTTAAGAAATAAACATGTCTCTGAATACGGGTACTTAACGCGCTTAATGAAATGTTAAATCCTAATTTTTAAACGTACGATGAATAGGGACTTTTGTACGATTCGTCCTTATACTATCTTCTTTTATTGTGTCCTTTCAGGTATTCTTAAACAGAAAAAACACAAACGGGAGCATCCTTTATAATTCTTTTGCTCATTGTACGAGCTGCACCCTATTTTGTTGAAATTTTGTGAACTAATCTTATTTTTCGAATGCGAAATGCGGTTTAATTCCATATATTACAGGGACGTACTCGATTTTTTTCTAATTTTCGTAGAGACTTCAATTCGTGGTGCAGTTTCATAATTTTTTTTTTGGAGTTATGTTCACCTTTTCAATTATTTAATCATTTCAGTTGTTATTTTCTGTATTATTATATTTGCGATACTTTCACAAAGTCTATTCTTTATCACGCTGAGGCTGAATTGAACATGGTTTAACCGTTTAATCAAAATAAAATCACAAGACTAACACATTAGTAAGCACAAAAAAGATGTTCTTTTGTCGAGTATTCATTCGTTAACTTAACAAAAATTTTGTCGAATCCGTTCTTAATCTTCTGTTTTTAACAGATAATGGAACGAAACGTCTTTCAGGCGTTACCAAACGCTTCGTTATTTAATTTGGGGCCCCCATCTCCGTCCGTTAATTAATAATTACGTATTCGGGTTTTGCTCGTGTGGACGCATGACATGTGACAACTTCATATAATGCAAAGGCTCGTAATGAAAAAGCAATTAACAGATAAGATTATGCTAAGATAATCTTGAATATGCGCCAATTGGCAGTTAAACATCCGCGTGCACGTGTGCAAATTTTCAGCAGCGTATTTTCCACTTTAGACATTCACCTGTTTTTGTTTGATCTCGCTGCCTTTGATACATATTCATAAGTTATAATAATATTTGGCTGCGTTATTTATATAATTAATTATAAGTGGTTAATGTTAGTATGTCCTGTTTGGTTGTGTGGTACGAAAAAAAAAAGTTTAATTATATTTTATCTTAGCTACCTACCTAACGGTTTGATTAAGTGTTCCTGTTAGATAATAATTAAAGAGTTGTACTTCTGCTGTGGCAAAAAATAGAAAGAAAAAATACAGAGTTTAAATAAACTTGCAGGATTTTTGTGTTTTTAAAATTACTCGGGTTTTATCACATGCTTTAAAAAACAAAGTAGGCTTGGACAATATTTTCATAGCTGTCGTTAATCTTATGTTTTTGTTTACGTTTCACTGCGATTTTCGACAGTATCTGTCAATTTTCTTTCTTCGTTATTCTTCTGTTTTTCTATAAATATTCTTCACCTTAAATTTTTGTTTTTGTCCTTCATCCTTGCTTGCTTTCTAACTATTTATTTTTTAGTTAAGTAAGTATATTTATCGTTAGGCCTTGTTTTCTATTAAGAATCTCATCTTTTTCCTTTTTTCTTTATTTTTCTTTGTTTGGTATATTCTCTCAGCTCTGTTCTTTGACCTTGGTGTAGCCTTTTTCATAATTAACTTGTCGTTTTTGTGTGTTTATATTTTTGTTGTACTTATAATATTCATCATCATTGGTGGCTCTTCGCTCCTAATGGGTTATAGCCTGCTTGCGCATTCACAATCAGTTTTGTTTTTAAAGACAAATAGGTGATCAGTCTATCTGATTTTAAACACTTATTTAATTTATTTAATTATTTCTGTTTTTATTTATTAATACGCTTCTTGCCTTGTTTAAGCTTGCACTCCTTTATTTTTTTATTGATTTATCCTACGTTGTCTATACCGTAGGTATGTTTTGATTCTTCAAATTTTCTCTTTATTTTTTCCATTTGCTTTAGGCCCTTCATTTTTTCTTCTGTTTTGTTAGTTTATACAATATTTTTCTTTACTTTTCTGTAATTATAGCTAGTGTTTTCTACCAAGTTCTAAGTTTTCTAATGTTTTCCTTTCATATATATTCTTCTCAACGTTTCACTGTCCTTTTTTCATAATTCTTTTTTATATTTTGATAATTTTTGGCCTTTTTTTCATATTTCCTTTCTTCTGCCTTTTGCTAATTGAATATTCTTTTATTTTTGATGTTTCTTTCTTATTTTTTCTTTAGAGATTCCTTTTCCAACGTCCTGTTTATATCTTTCAATATAGGCTATCCTTTTTCGATGTATTCGGTATTTAGTTCTTTCTTTGGGTGTTTATTTATTTGTTTGTTTATACATGCATACATAATCCGGTCATCTTGTACTCTAGGGTACCGAGGTTACATATTTCTTCCACTTTCTCCTATTTCTTGCCATTACTGAAACTGAGTTCTAATCCTTTTTCCTTCTTTTACAGTAGCTTCCACAGAGCTGTTCCAAGTTCTTCTAGGTCTGCCTCTTTTATTTTCCCCTACTGGTTTTGCCTTTTAACCCTGTTTACTTGTCTATCTTCTCCCATCTTTACTAGATGTCCAAACTAATCTATTTTTTATCTTCCAATATTTCCAATACTTTCCTCATTTCTTTTCTAGTCAGTTCTTTTTACTCCTAACACTCTCTTAAGGTATTTCATCTCAGCGTATCCAGTTTTCTCCTCCGTGTAGCAATACTGGTAGATATACCTACCGATTTATAAATGACAATTTTTGTTATCTCCGTTATTTCTTGGTCTGAATTTTCTTGTTTATTCTTCTCTCTTTCCCTTGTTATCAATTATACTTCCTAAATATCTATAGTTGTTATCTTGTCCCGAATTTTAGTTTCCCATTTTTATTCTAATCTATTTATTTTGATCACTAATTAGAATTACCATCGACTTTGTTTTTCGGTGTTTATTAGTAAACTTGTGGTTGTAAATAGTTAGTACTTTTTTTCCATATTTCTAGGTTTTTCTGCAGGTTTTTTCGTGTTAGCAAATGGAACTATATCGTCTGAGAAAGCATGTACGGTATTTTTCATCTAGCATTTGGGTTGTGACGTCAACAAGCTCCGCCCAAAAACTGTCTGGATAGACACGCGTTCTTGCGCAGTAGGTAATGAAAACCTAGTTCAGAAAGAGATGAAGTATAGTTGGATTGTGAATTTATAAGCAGCGCGTTGACGTCAGAACCCAAATTCTAGGTGAGAAATACTGTATCTCCAAATATACTGGTTGTAATTGTGTATATCCTATTAAGTATAAATGTATCCATCTTTTTTGGCATGTTTTACTTGCGTCATCTAATGCACAAATAATGGGATCGATGCACTACCCCGCCCTACCCCTTCGGTTGTATTAAATTGTTCTGATAATTTATTGCAGGTTTTTATTTTATCGGTGATATCTTGATATATACTTTTGATTGCTTTTATTGGTTGATTATTAACTTTCTTATTTTTTAGGCTCTTCCAGATTGTATCTCTATTTATTGTGTCGAACGCCTTAATCATGTCTCTAAAACAGATACATGTATATATGTTCATTCTAGTTCGCATGTTTTCGTGTATTGCCGACCATCCTATCGTTGTAAGCTACTTTCGGAGCTGACAGGGCTGTTTTAGCATTTGAAGAGTAAAGACGTTTTATTTAACATCAGTTGTTTTTATTAAAGTGGCTCTCGAAGAGTATTATTCCCTACAATATATCTTCTTTGCTAATTTCTTTTTTCTTCCAGCATTCGTTTAATATGTTTAATAATTCCTCTTTCCCTCTTTCTACAATACATCGGATTAACTCGGGTCCGATTTCATCTACTCCCGCTGTTTCTCTAATTTATTTTTTTTCCATTGCTTGTCTTCCACAATTACCGTATCTTGTTCTTCAGTATTATTTCCTGCATTAATGTTTTCTCTTTTATTATCTGATTTTGGTAACTCTTCAAAGTATGTTTCCACATTGAGAATCTTATTTTCTTCTGTTAGTGTCTCTCTCTCTTTATTTTTATCACTTGTAGTTTGTTCTGTACAGTTCTACTGTTAAATGCTTTTATTACCCCGAAGAACATTTTTTGGTTTTCTTTGATATTTGTTTCTCAGAATTTTGCACATTCTCTCCATGAATTCTTTTTAGCTGCTACCACTTTTTCCTTAACCTCATTTCTTTGGTTTTCGTAAGCTTGGTAGTTCGTGTAATTCTTCTTCATTAGATAGTTACTTACTTACTTACTCCTTGATCCTTAGCAGTCCCTCGAGGACCATGGCCTCTCTGTTACGAGCTTCCCAACTTTGGTTTTAGCGGGCTAGTTAGTCCTGCGCCTGGTCTTGTACCGCCCTCACTTTTTCACTTATACTCTTCCACTCGGTCCGGCTTTTTGCCGCTGTCCTCCAGTTACTAACTCCTGCTTTATTCAGATCTTTTTCTACCATATTCAGCCAACGTGCTCGCGGTCTTGCCCTTGGTGTGTCCCAACCAGCCCAATCATTAGATAGTTTTTCCATAATTTCTTCTCTTCTTTGTTGAGTGTATTCTATCCCTCCACTCAACCAAGAGGATGACTCAGCCACCCGCGCACAGCTCACCAGGTTTTACTTATCACATTCACTATTAAATTCACTTTAAGCACAGCTTTGTTGTCCATCAATAATCACTTTGTGCTAAGCGACCATTATGGCCCACTAATAATTAAACATCATATAAATAATCTTCTTCTTCGCTAATCCTTTTTGCCTTTTCAGGCCTCGGATATGTAAATAATCAATCATCTACTAATACCAAAAATAATTTGGTATTATCATCAAACATTGGTCCATTGGGCCGGATATCAATCATCTAACAACTAACATTCAATTGGTCCTTCAATTAGGGATTAGGTGGATGTAACAACAGAACATATTAACGCCATCAACGAAATATATTGGTCCTTCGAGGAATTAACACTCTTTTTTGATGTCCTCATTTCACCATGGAATTCTCTTTTCTTTGTTGCTACTCTATTATATCCACAAACTTTTCCATATATCATATATCTACCATTTATGTCTAAACTTTCTATTTTTTTTATTTCCGTTCAAAATTTCTGTTAGGTACTAGGTACTTCCCTTTGGTAGTCTTCTCTTATTTTTGATCTTCTTAATTTCTATATGTTAATTTTCTCTTTACTAGTTTCTATTATTCTATTTCTCCCAAATAATGGTCACTGCCAATTTCGTATTTTCCTGTGACTCATGCGTCTTGCACTTTCTTTTTAACTCCTTTTTCTACAATTATGTGCTCTACTATAGATCTTTCTCCTCTGTTCGCTATTTCTCTAGTAAATCTAGGTGCTTAAAAATGTGTATTTGTTTAGTTATTTATTCATTTATTTGCCCCTCCTTTCCCATTCTTTTTCTTTTTGCAATTTAGTCGGTCGTTTGTAGTTTCATTAAGTTATTTTTTTTATTGCTCGCTCTTTCTTGTTTTCTGTTGTTCTGTTTCATCAATTGTCGCTTAATATTATTAGTAATCGACCAAGTTTAGGTTAATTAACACAGCTTCCTTTTTCAGCTGTTTTTTCGTTTTCTCCTCACTGTGCCTCTGTACTCTTCACCATTCATTCTTATTCTCTTTTTCTTCCGCGTATCTTTTCTTAGTTTCTTTTTTCCATCTTATTGTTATGTTTTTCATTACCGCATCTTTTAACCAGCTTTTCGTTTTGTTTCTTAACATTTTTCAATTGGTTGGTTTATGTGAACAGCAGTTTGCCTTTTCTTTATTTCGCTGCCTGCATTCTTTTTCTTCTAGCGTCATTTCGATTTATTTTGTAATTTTTTTGTTTTTCTTCGACGGGTTTCTGCTCTTTCACTTTCTTTCTTGAAAACTGCCTCCATGAGTTTTCTTTTAGTTTTATTTTCTGTTTGCTTAGTTGATTTTCGTTTATTATTTGTTTATTGCCTGCTTGCTGGTTTGATTGTGGCTTGTTTGTTATTTATTTTGTTGTTTTTTCTCTGTTGCTTTTCGTTTGTTGCTTGTGTACTATTTGTTGCTCCGTTAATTTATTGGCAAATCCTTTGCCTTTGGTTTCCACCAATATGTCGAAGTTCCTCTTATAAGTTTGTCCTTCATATTTGCTTTTAATTTTGTTCTTTGTCCCTCTGGTTACTGATTTATGTTTTGTTTTCGTTCGCACTTCTGTTTAGTAGCTTGATTTTGTTGTTTATCCTTTATTTTCCTAATTGTATTCTAATTCCCTATGTTCTTCAGTTTCCGTTTTAGGTGTTTGCTTGGTATTTATGCTTTTATTTTGCTACATTTTTGCATCTTGTGCTTGTCAATCTTATTAGTTTCGTTCGTTATAGGTATATGTATTTCTGTGGTGTGATACTCAACATTCCGTTTTGAATTTTCTTTCTGTGTAGGTACCTTTTATGATTCCTTCTTTGTTTTAAATTAATTATTTAGATAGTTAGTCTTCATTTCTTTTTCTTCGACTTTCCTTCAGTTTTCTTTTGTCTTGTTCCTTAATACTGGTTATTATTTCGTTCAAAGTGTGTGTTTCGTAAACTAAAATTATATTCGTATATACGGCCAGAATAGAATTTCGAGCAATAAAAATAAGAGAAACTTGTGTCAGAAACGTTGCAAAATTGCACCACAAACGAAACGGCGCCGTTAAAATAAATGGACAATTTCTTTGTAAACAATATCGTTGCAATTTTTCGAACCACCAGACGGGAAAAAAAAAGCCGAACCGTCTCCAACAGTTTTAATTCTCGGCACGGTAACAATCCCTTAAACGAGATTAAATATTTCCAAATCGGTAAACACTTTGCGAAATGGGAAACAATCAAGGAAACTACCGACAAAAGAACTTCTACCCCCGATTTCACCACGGCGATCCTAATATTTAGGTCACTATAAAAGTTGAAACTATGTACCTTACTGGCTGAAATACAGGCGAAGGTAAAGTGGTGGGCTACCGCAAACGCAAGGTTTTGATGTTTTTTAATAGGGTATTACATGTATCTGTTAAAATTGCTTGGCTACCGTGGGTCCTCAAAGATAAGCTTGTCTTTAAAACCTTTCTGTAGGAACTGAGTTAAAAATAGGTTTAAGATGAAAACAACTGATTATTGTGAAATTATCTTGTTAGAACTTAGACAGATACATGCTACCTGTATTTGAAGTACTACGAGGCTTTGAGGTTTCTTACATTTCCTTCATTTTAAAACAATTGACGCGAAACTTGATATTTTTGCTTATTACTTCGAAATTTGTTTGTTTTTAGTATTAGTAGTTTTAGGGTAAAATTCCATTTCTGGTGCGCATTTAGCAGAAAAAGATTCCATGAGCAACTTAGATTTGTTGCTATGAATTTCAGAAAATGTTTGGTTTCCTAGCATTTTTAAGATTGGTTAACAATTTACGAGTTCTAGAATGGTTTTAATACCTAAATATAGTTTCTATTCTTTGGGGTTGCGTAATTTTAAGGATTTAAATTAAAATGTATCAAATTGGGAATACTTCAAATTGGCTACTCAAACTTTAAAAAAAGTCTGGAGAAGGTGGAACATGAATTTCAGTATTGATTTCTAATCAATTGGAAAAGAATATTGGTTTTATTCAAATGGAGGTTACTTTGTGGCATTTTTGGGTTTCTTATTTAAATTTACAGAATTCTAGTAGGTAATGATTTCTAGTAAAATGCTATGAAAAAGCAAAAAATTTTCTAGGAAAGGAACTTAGTTAGATGAAATACTGGCAAAACTTTGGTTTCGTAAGCGTCTCTTGCTTACTTTCAATTGCACGCTACTGGGCGAACATTTTGCAATCTGAGTAATTAAAAAAATATTTCGAAATTTTCTGTATTTTAAAAATTTTAAATATGCACAAGCTTTCAACAGTTCAACTTTTCTAAGACTGTAATTAATTAACATTAAATTTGTATGTAATTAATAAAAATTAAATACAACGAAATTAGCAGATTGGAATGTGATTTAATTAAGTAATATAATGTATGCAAGATATTTCAACATTCTTTTACTTATTTTTTAAGTAAATAACCAAAATTTGTCTCCGGATTAAAAGGAATAATTTAGTGGCGCCTCAATACCTAAGGCTATGTCACGCTGGTTTTTTTTGATATGTCTTTGTGAACCTGATCGTTGTTTATCTCTTTATAAAGCGAGTATTCTTTTAAATAATTAATGGCAAATTAATCGAGGCCGTACTCGCACTACTTATCCAATTTTGGACTTTGGCAGCCGAATAATTTTGATTAGTCCGTTAACCACGCTCTTGAGCTCTCCTCTCTTTGTTCTTTTTGATTTACAATTTACCGACAGTGCCAGTCCGCCGCGTGGCCGCTTCGAAACAAACAGAGATTTACACTTAATTAAAATTTATTACAATAATCAAAATATCACCATAAAACGCTTCCCCCCGCCGAAAATAAATTTAAAAAAATCCGAGATGTCGCCGGACCGTAATATAAAGCAGGCGAGTTGGACATGTTCAAAAACTATAAAATTCGCATTCTAAATGTAAAGTTCTGACAAAAGAATCCACATACTCCATATTGGTGTCTATAGATGATTTATTCTGCTTTTGTCATGACTGTCGTGAAGCGCGGCCGGCGCGGCGGCTTCGACCCGGAGTAACGAGAAGCGCGGGTGGTCCGCGGCTCAGCTGTCCGCTAGCGCCGCCCGACGACCGACCACCGGCCACCACACTCTCTCTACACATACATCCCGTTCTCTTCGTGTACGTCGACGGTGATTTTAAAAAAGATTCCGATTAAGTTAGGTACATACTTACATATTGCTTGCATCATCGTCACTTGACATTAATATATAAATCAACGTGCGCAATCTTTACTCTGCCTTTTCATTAGGAGATTCGTTGATGGGCAATCGTTATTAATCATATCTTATAAAAAATTCATCAAAAAACATTCGTACTAGCTTGACGAAAATCGTCCCCAAAATTTCCACTACAAGTTTCCTTGTGGAAAAATATCAATTTTCGTTCGTTTTGTATACGATTTTCCTTATTATCCCAAGAAAGGTTCGAACGGCGGCATATAATAACCAAAAATGCTCTACCCAAATGAGAACCAAAAAATCACACCAAAACGAAAGTGCAGTGATTGATTCTCCTGGAAAACCTATGCTAAACCATCGAGGCGAGGTTCAAACGACTTCCGACGGAAAATCACCTTTAACACATTAAAGAGAATACTTGTTTTCTACTCAAGAACTAGATCTAAAGCGTTAGGGAAAAATTTATTCGGAAATTGCAACTTGCAACCCCAAATACAAAAACAGTGTAACAGAAAACAGTCCCAGAAGCCGTTTGTTTGTTGGATCCTAGGCGCTTTTGTGGAGAAATATCGATTTGCTTTGGTTTTTTTACGTTATTGTTAGCCCAAGAGAGTCCGTCGAGGCGTCGAACTAATAAAATAACCAAATCACGTTTCCTAACGAGAACCAAAGGAAATTGTACAAGGAAGATTTCCTTTATAATACATTAAAAATCATTGGGTTAAAATTTAAAACTAATTTTGACATCTTTAAAAACCTCACGATAAACGTTCCTAGATTTATTTTCTTTTTCTTCTTCGTCTTCTTCTTCTTCTCTTGTTATCCTTTTAGCCTTAGGGCGTCGGATAGATTCATTTTCAAAAATTCGATCACAATTTTCCGGGGTTTTGTAAAATATTTTCTTTCCTATCTAAAAAAATATTTTCGAACAACTATACAAAACAATCGTAAATGCTTTACCCAAGTGTAAATCAAATGAAATCCCATCAGGAACAATTGAGTGGGGGATTCTCCTGGAAATGTTTGCTAAACCATCAAAGGGACATTAAGCAGAACATATTCTCAGAAGTTTCTCACAAGTATTTGTATTAAGACAAAGAAATTGTTCTCCACGATTTTTACCACACCATTTCGTGAGTATTTTCCTTCATTTTGTATAAGATGGTCCTTGGTGTCCGAAGAAATAACTCAAATGAAAACCAAAGGAAATTTCACCAGGAAGGTTTGAAGTGGGGACTCCCCTGGAAAGGTGTGCTAAACCATCGAATGGACATTAAAAGAACTTCAGATGGGAATTTCGCATTTAAAAGAGTAGCAGAAAATATTTTCAGAAGCTTAAAAACATTCATATTAAGACAAAGAGATTTTCCTCCACGATTTCTATCTCAACACTTCGTGATTGTGAAAACAACATGGCTTGCCGATTTCCCTTCATTTTGGATAAGATGGTCCTTGGTGCCCGAAGAAATATACCAGTACAAAATAACTAAAAATGCTTTACCCAAATTACAACCAAAGGAAATCCCACCAGGAACAATTAAAGTGGTGGATTGCCCTGGAAAAGTTTGCTAAACCATCGAAGGGATATTAAAAGAACTTCAGATGGAAACTTCGCCTTTAAAAAGTAGCAGAAAATATTTTCAAAAGCTTAGAAACATTCATATTAAGACAAAGAAATGTTCCTCCACGATTTCTACTACATGATTTCGTGAGTGTGGAAAAAACATGGCTTGCAGATTTTCCTTCATTTTGTATTTTGATGCCCGAAGAAATACACAACGCTACAAAATAACTAAAAATGCTTTACCCAAATAACGACCAAAGGAAATCCCACCAGGAACAATTACAGTGAGGATTCCCCTGGAAAAGTGTGCTAAACCATCGAAGTGACATTAAAAGATCTTCAGATGGAAACTTTGCCTTTACAAAGATAGCAGAAAATGTTCTCAGAAGATCACAACCATTCATATTAAGATGAAGAAGTTTTCCTCCACGGTTTCTACCACAATATTTCGCGAGTCTGGAAAAAACACGGCTTGCAGAAGCAAAGAAAATCCCTCCAGGGAGGCAAGGACAATTAAAGTGGGGTATTCCACTGGAAAACTTTGATAAACCATCGAAGGGACATTAAAAGAACATCCGACGGAAAATTCGCCTTTAAAAAGGTAGCAGAAGATATTCTCAGAAGTTGTTTAGAAGCATTCGTATTAAGACAAAGAAATGTGGAAAAACATCGATTCCAGATTTTCTCTAATTTTTTGTAAGATGACGCTTGGTACCCGAATTAATACACTTCTTCTTCTTCTCTTGTTATTGTCCGATTTGGCGTATTGTTACTGTAGGCTTTCTTTCCACCTTTTCTGAGGACGGCCTACTCTTCTTTTCAACATTGGATGATTATCCCCTGCATTTTTACTAACCTCTTTTCATTCATTCTCATAATGTGACTATTCCTTAGTTGCCTTCGTTATTTTACACGTTTCGCGTATATTTTCATTTGGTATACGATCTCCCTTGTTTTGCCCAATATTTTTCTTAGAGTTTTCATTTCTGGCACTTGTGTTTATCTTTTTGTTGTTGCTGTACCAAGTTTCGCTTCGGCTCCATATGTCAATATTGGCCTTACTACGCTCTTATATATTTGTGTTTTCGTTTCCACAAGTGTTTGTTTTTCCATACACAACAGTACAAAATAACTAAAAATACTTTACCCAAATATGGAGCAGAGAGCTGGACTGGAAATCAAATACTCAAGAAAAGTAACAGGCAACACAAAAATAGACCCAGTGAGAAACGAAATAATAAATGACAAACTGAAACAAGAGCCAGTAATAACGACCATAGAGAAACAACAATTAAAAATGGGTAGGACGTTTATGGAGGATGGAAAAATGTAAATTGCCTAGGATAGTAACAGTAATGAGAGTGGAAGGACGTAGATTAATAGGAAGGCCAAGGAAAAAGTGGGAAGAAAATATAAAGGACATAGTGGAAAGGAAAGGAAAGACTGGCGGACGCGAAAAGGTTAGCAAGAGGCAGGAAAGCGTACAGAAAATAGATAGAAGACCCGACGACCTAGGGGCATAAAGGGATGGAGAAAATCTTTACCCAAATAAGAATCAAAAGAAATCCCACCCGGAAGAACTACAATGGGGGATTCCCCAAGAAAAAGTTTACGAAACCATCAGAAGAAGCTTAAATGAACTTTTTTTCTTCACAAGAAAAAGTCTAAAGCATTTTGAAGAATAAACCAGAATAGTTCTTCCAAAACTCGGGGAAAAACTTAATGGGAGGTTACAACCTGAACTTTCCTCTAACGAAGTAGGCCATCTAGATTTCGCCGGGAAGGATTACAAAGTTGGCTAACTCTAAAAGCAAATTTGTCACAAAAAAGTTAAAGAAACTCAATGAAATATCTTCTTTGAGCTTTCATCAATTTTGTTAAGCAGAAAGAAATACGGATCAAATAAAAATTGTCTTGGTTGTTGGAGATCATATTTCAATCATCTCATAGTAATCGATCAGGTCTTCCGCAGCTGGTAAATCATGTGGGCTTGCTTAGAGACATTAGCTTAGGTTACAAATAAATTAAAACAGAATACTGCTGGCGTTGAGCTTTCAAAATTTAATATGATTTGTTTTTAAATCGTAAAGGGTTTAGTGGGGGTCCTTCCTATGTTTGCCCACATTGTGTGGATCTCCAAACTATTTAATTTGGGTTCTTCATCGTTACTATGCAATTATTTCTGTTATATTAATGCGCCCGAAACGCTTCATTGTTTCTGGCCGCCATAGCGCCCTTTTTCTTTGCACAAGTTATAACTCTATTGTTTTAGAGATATGTTAAAAAGACCTTTCTAAAACAAAAGCAGAAGATATATTAAACAAAAAACGCAGACTAACAGGAGGAAAGAATAAAAGACGGTTTGTCAAATCAAGAATAAAAATAAAGAAAAAAATGCAAAAGGTGTAAATAGAATTACAAAGAAAAGTGGAGAATATCACCAAGATGGAATTGACATACCTTCCGACGGAAGAATCATGTTTAATACATTGAATTTGGTTGCAAATTTCTGTCCAAACAGAAAATCCAAAGCATAAGAAGAATAAATCGGAAAAGTTCTCCCAAACGTTCAGGAACAACCGAGGTATGAAAGCGACTTAGGAGGCTTTAACCCTCCATGTTGCCCGCCATACCCCATCGCGAAGTGTAAGAAGTGTCGTTACCTTCAGGAAAATTATAAACGAAAATTTTTTGTAACAAGGTAGTCTGAAGAAATATTGTTCCTGTATTTCCTGAAAATAGGGCATTTTGAAAAAGAATTAATGTTTGATTTTATATTTCAGTTTTGAACTCTCGAAATACTTTTGGTTATACAAACATATTCCTTAAGTATCGTTTTCTTGTCCAGGTGCATTCTTTTGTTTTGTGCCTTTCTTTGAGTTACCTAATGGTTCCAGCTTAGTATTCTTCTTGGGGCAAATTTTATTTCATCGATTTTGAAGAAGGAAATTGTTAACGAAGAACAGAAAAAAGAACTTATAACAACCGAAGATAATTGAACAAGAAAATTTATAGTGAAGAACTAAGGAAAGCATCCAAAAATTTCAAAAATTATATTCAGTGCATTTGAAGCATTGATTAATTACCGAAAGTCATTGAGACATTAAGCCAAAACGTTATTCAAATTGTATTTATTTTTCTTTTCGATTTTAATTATGGACGTGGAATTTCATTATTAGGTACTGAAAAACTTTATTGGATTGCACAAACTTAGAAACAAATATTTTGAGAAGGTGAAACCAGCCGCATGTGTCTTCATCTTTGAAGGATCAAGGATATCCTATAGAAGTATCCGTTTTTGTTTTAATTTTCCTTCATCGCCTTCCTTTCACCTGAAATTCCTCAAGTCTCTTGCGATGTGTTAAAAGCTTTCTTGTTATTAACCTTCAAGTTTTCGTATTCAAATTATCCCAACCGCTACTGGTTTTCATTACTAAAAATGTTCCAAAATTATAGCAACAATAAGGATATTTTGTATAAATCCGATAATAAATCCCTTCCAATTTACAATAAGAGAAGGAAACCTAAACGATTCCAATTCCAATTTCCCTGTTACTTACGTAAAATACTTGAAACTACTCGAACCGTAATTTCCTTCTGGTTATTTAATTTATAAACAAGAAACATTAAAATGAATAAAAACCTCTTAAAGTCGGCATTTACTGGAATAATTAAAAAGGCAGGAAATTCTTGTAATTCTCTGTTAGAGATTAAATGGCCGGACTACCGTTTAAATGTTAATCCAACAAGTATGTTGACTATTGAAAACAGGTAAACAGAACGAGCGCTGATATCCGGCGCTGTTAACACGCCGGAAGTGAGTTTGGCGGCGCCGTGCCGGAGGCGCCCTCTGCACAAACGCTCCTTGTGCGAAATAACTTCACCGTGAAGCTGCACCCGACTTAGCGCCGTCTGAATATTCCACGCTTTCCTACGCCGGTTACTTCGCTGAAACCGCTTTTTACTTCGGCTAATTTCAAACACTGATTTTTTTCTCTGTTTTTTATTGAAGGAAAGCTTCTTAGGCTTTCGTTTAACGTAAAGATAAATAGTTGCGCTTACCACTAATTTATTTTTAGTTTTGATAAAACCAGCAATTAAACCGTGGATTTTACATTTTTAATTAGTTTGTACGTCCAATTTCAGTGAAGCGCTGGAAACTACCTTTAAAACCTCATTTTATAAAGACAAAGTAAGAGAAGTGCTTTAAAGAGACTTTGAAAACAATAATTCTGGGAAAAATAAATCCCTAAGGATGGAATGCCCTTTTAAAACACTTTTCAGCAGTAATTTCTATTTGATCATTACAGGTAGCTTTCATGTCTGTAAATTCCTAAAGACGTTTTGACCTGAAAGTTCAACCCGTAACCTTTCAAGCAGCTCAATTGCTCGAAGTATTTTTCTAAATTTTATTTGAGAATAAAACTTTTTCCGCAGTTTCGTAGTTTATTCTTATGGCGTTTCAAGATCGTTTTAGTTTTTCGGGAGTTATTTAACACCATACTGTTAATCATGAATTGTTCTTTTAAGCTTTTCAGGGTTTATATTTGAGCCTGACGAATAAAACTTGTGTTCGACGGTTTCAGAATATATTTCTATTCCTTTGAAGTGATTTTGACTTTTCAGGATTTACTTGAAATTATTGAACTGGCACTCAATCCTGAAACTCCACACCTTCTAAGAGCTTGGAAACTTTTCGGAATTTATTTAGCAGAAAATTTGTAAATTTGAACCAAATTATAAAACTTTTTTCAGCTTTTAGAAAATATTTTGAAAGTTAATTTTTAGTAAACTTATTTTCTTGAAGTGTCAGAAGTGTTTGATGAGCAGATTTTAAATGTAGCATTTTTAACAGCTTTAAAAATACGAAAGCTTTTAAGAGATTTTAAAATTTTTGTGCTATTTATTTGACTTGCAATTTTTAAATATGGACCAAAACGTTTCACATATTTTTAAAATTATTTGCAATCTTTAAAATTGAGCCAAATTTGGAAACCGTTTTGAGCTTTTCAAGAACAAGTTATTTTTCAGTATTGTGTTTCGCATAAAATTTCTAAATTTCAGCCCAGTTACCAAACTTTTAAGTCATTTCAGAATATATTTTTAAGCCTTTGAAGTGAACTTTTCAGGATTTCTATAACACGAAATTATTAAACTGAAGAGAAACGTTTTAGATACTTTCAATACCTAGTAAGCTTTTCAGGATTTGTTTTTATTTTGAGCCAAATTATGAAACTTTTTACATTCTGTTTCTAAATGTTTTTAAAAACTTTTAAGCTTTTCAGGATTTGTTTTAAATTGAGTTACTGAACTTGTCGTTTCAGAAAATACATTTAAGAGCTTGAAAACTTTTTAGGATTTATTTGATCTTTTAAGCTTGAGCCAAATTTAAAAAAAAAACTTCTCTAGCGTTTCAGCAGTTTTAGGATCTTTTAAACTTTTCAGAATTTTTTAAAATAAAACTGTTAAAGTTAAATTTTATATAACTTTTCTCAGCTTTTCAAAACAATTTTTGAAATATTGAGAGCCCAGTTACCAGTTACTAAACTCTTTTCGACGTGTTAGAATCTATTTTCATGTTTTAAGAATTTAAAAGCCTTTCAAGGCTCGTTTCATAGGAAAAGTTTAAACTTTAAAACACTGAAGCATTTTCAGAATATATTTTTGTACCGATTGAAGAGCTTTTAAAATTTTCAGGATATTTGACACGAAACTGTTAGGTTTCGGACGGTTTCAGATTTTTAACGTACTTTTTAGAATCTTTTCAGAAGTTATTTTATATGGGATTATTAACTTAAGCTTAGTAATTAAGCTTGTTTCAGAACCTGCAGCTTCAAACTACTTTTAATTTTCGATTGTTTCAGAATGTATTTTGTAGGTTTGTACAGGACTTTTTTGACACGAAGTTGTTTAATTTCAGACCATTTACGAAACATTTTCGTCTGTTTCAGGAGCATATTTTTTAAATTTTTGAGTTTATTAATATCAGTCCCATTGTGAAGAATTTGTTCGACATTTCAGCTTTTAAGAGCTTGGTAGCTTTTGAGGATTTGTTGACCAGAAATGTTTAAACTTCATACCAGTTGAGCTTCCATATAACTTTTTAATTTTTATGAATTATGAAATATGTTGTTTCGAGCTTTCAGAAACTTTCTGACTCTGGCTTTTCGGGATTTGCTTTGTAAGAAATTTAATTATGTAAGCCCATCTTTTTTTTATTTTACATTTTTTTCTGAGGCAATCTGAAAACATTTTATACTGAAACCATTGACATACATAAGCTGCAGTTTATCATCTGAAATTTATATTTTGATTAATCTTCTAAGGCTTTTAGTTCACGTATGCTGAAGATGTTTCTTTGTTGGGCTGATTATTAACCTTGTTAACTTGTATCTGTGAAATTACAGATTTTTTAATATTTTAACTTTGAACTTCAAATTACTTTTAAAATATTTTCGGCCATTTCAGAATGTATTTTTGTAGGTTTGAAAGGCTTTTAAGTTGTTAAATTCCAAACCAATTATGAAACATTCTCGTCCGTTTTAGGAGTATATTTTTAAGTTTCGATTCTCTTGAGAATTTGTTTAATATCGAATTATTAAGCTTAGTTAGGAGTTTTAGAATGTTATTACAGCTATTAAGAGCTTAGAATCGTTTTAGCTACCAATCCAATTGTGAAGCTTTTGCTTGACGTTTCAGAATACCACTGCAGCTTTTAAAAGTTTGGAAGCTTTTAAGGATTTTCTGAAAAAAGGAATTTTTAAATTTCAGACCAATTGAGACTTTTAATTTTTTCAAGAGATATTTTTGAAGCTTTTCGGAACTTTTAGGCCTTTTGCTTTGCATGACATATAATTTTCTATTATGTTAGCCCAACTTTTTTTATAAGTTTTGCAGTTTTTCTGGAAAATATGACTGAAGCAATCTGAAAAGATTTTCATCTGAAATTTCCGAGTATATTTTGATTATTCCCCAAAGGTTTTCAGTTCACGTATGTTCCGTTTGCTGGACCGTTTTTTAAACTTGTCATTTTCTAATTTTTAACTGAAAAACTGCAGATTGTTTAATGTTCTAACTTTGGCCTTTTTCAAGAAAATAAATAATAAAATGAAATTCTCGGCTTTTTCTTATTCCTTATTCTTCAAAGATGCACAAAATAAGATTTCTTAGCCAGTTTTTTTATATCTGATTTAATTGTATGAATATGAAATTCAAGCTTTAACAGCTTCAAACTTTAAATTTGAAATGTCTTAAGAAACTGCTTCTGAAAACTGTATCCTGAAACTGACTTAAACGTGCTTGTTTGGGCAAAATGAATTTTTAAAGGAAGCAGTTACAATCTGAACAAAGCCCTCGACTGAAAAATTATCCTTGTACTAAATTTAAATTTAGCACTACATTCTAATATTACATAAACACTTTCGTTTGCTCTGTTTGCACTTCATTTTTCAGCTGATGAATTAAAAATGAATTTATTAAACTTTAGGCTTTCCTGCACTGAAAATTTATTGAACGTATGAGCATTCAGAATTCGTTACTTATAAAGGGAAAAACATTCTTTTTTAAAAATTAATTTTTATTTTCTATCCAAATAGGAAAATAATGATTTCAGTTCGATGCAGCATTAATCTTGATTTGATATAACAAAGCAAACTATTTATTTATTTGTTAGTAGATTTTTTATGATATTTACTAAATATCAGCCTCATTAGAAGAAAAATATGATCAATTTTGGTATGTAGGTAAATGACTGTACAAAGACCACATTTGCTTATGCATGTAGAATAAATGTAGTACATTAGTAAAGACAATAAATAAAATTAGGAAAATCGAGGGTTACTTGTATGAAATTTGTATGAATTGTATTTGTGCTAACAACTTATATTTTAAAGGTTGTCATAAGCTTTTAGAATTCTTATTCTGTGGATTTTTCTCCAACTGTAACTTTTCTAAATCGAACTGTGTATAGGAAGATGCACTCGTTGAACTCAGGATTTCTCATATAAACTAATCGACTATTGGTTTAAACTAAACGTTCCAAAAGCCAACCGTTAAAAAAGAAGCAGAGTAATAATCCTTTGTTGTTTTTTCCGATGCGTACTGTTCCGGGATTATTATAATTTAATAACGCAAAAAAAGAGGAGATTCGCCGAGAGGTATCCAAACACATAAATAGAAGAACGTATTGGCGTTGTCTTACTTGTTGTTATTGCTAATATTTTAAAGGCTGATGAAAGGTCGGCAACTGAGAGTCCGCAACAGACTATAACAAGCACTGGTGGCGTCTGAACAGCATGCGGTGAAATCAAGCATGTAACTCTCTGTCTTTGACACTGCCGAAATATGTGGAGGCCCAACGGCCTGCGATGCGCAACCAGATAGTCTTTCCAACTAAATGATTGTAATGTGTGGGAATATTTAAATTAAATACTCACAAATAGCTATGCTTGCTGACTTGCTTTACGTTTGTTATAGAATTCACCAAACCTTATTTCGATAACAACCGAAATTCTTTCTTTTTCTTACATCTTCATCTTCATTGTTTTAATTACTACGGAATTAGTTCGTCGGGGTCTTGAGCTTAATTATTCTAAAGACAGGACTCGGACTAATAATTCACCTTCGTTTAGGTTTTCTTCCTTGTTTTGCCTTCTTCAGTTTCTTTTGCACCTTCCCATTTTCTTCTTTCCTCCTTAGTTTTTACTCTTTAAGGTCTTCTTCTACCTTCTTCGTTTCCTTTCTATATCTTCGTTTTCTTTAGCTTTTTTGTCTTCGATTTCTTCTTCGCGATCTTCCTTTTTGTATTTCGTTTTCATTCTTCTTTTTCTTTAATTTGCTTTTGTTCCTTCGTAATTTGTCTTTCAGTTATTCATGTCTATCTCTTCTCTGCTAAAATCGTTTCTTTCTCTCTCCTTTACTTAACTTTGTGCTTGTAAAGTCAGGGAAGTTTTTTTTATATCATGAAGTCTGTCTCATTGTTTGTTGGAAATATGTATTTTTGTAATATCACCTGTTATATAATTTGAAAACGGTCTTTCAGTGTGTTAAATGTAGTTTTGCCAGGGTAAGGATTTTGTTTTTAATTGTAAGTGTGAGGCTAATTAATCCAGGTCTTAAATTGAAATGTTTTAAGGTTGAGATGCAACCCTTCTTCTTTTATTGTTTCTTCGTCATTGTTTTGTTTGGCTCCTACGTCTTCATTTTTTTCTTCCCCAACTGCTTTCTTCTTTGAGTTTTTGTCGCCTTCGTTCTTCTTCATCCTTCTTCTTGAGTTACCCTTTTGATTTATTGATTTGCTTTTCTTCTCTCTGTTGTTCGTATTATTTCACCGTTCTTTGCTAAAACTTTCCATTGTTTCCTTGTTTGGTCCTTTTAAAATTAGGAAGGTTGTGGCGATTTTATATCCTCCATTGTTTGTGGAAGATCTTTCTTTATGGTTTCGCTTATTTTATAATTCCAAAAGTGTATTAATTAAATGTAATTCTATCAGGCTTATGTTTTTTTTTTAAATTACTGCGCAGCAGATTGATCAGAGTCTTAAATTTAAATGCTTCAAAGTTGGAATACAAGACTAATAAAATGATATCGCTGACAATTTACCTTCCTTTATTGTTTCTTCTCTTCTTCTTCGACTTCTTTCTACATCTTCAGTTTTTCCTATTTCTTCATCTTTTATTTTTATCGTTTTCCTTCTTCTTCGTTCTTCATGAGTTGCTCTTCTTACTTACTGATGTGGGTTTCTTCTTTCTGTTGTTCGTATTCATCTCACTGTGCTTTGCTAAAACTTTCGAGACTGTTTTCTCTTTCCTTTATTTCCTTTTGTTCTTTGAAAAGTAGGGAAGTTCTCACAATTTTATATCTTCCACTGCTTTTGGAAAATGTATCTTTAGGTTTCCGCCTAATTTATAAGTCGAAACGGATCTTCCTGTGTTTTCCTTTTTAATTGTAATTGTTGTAATTACTCTGAAGCTGAGTCATCGAAGTCTTAAATTTAAGCTAAGATGCGAGACAAATAATTATTAGTTCTTCCATTCTTCTTCGCCATTTTTTTTTTCCTCTTTGTTTTTTGTCGTCATTTCTTCTTCATCCTTCTTATTTATTGATTTTCCTTACTTTCTTCATAATTTTCCTTTCTGTTGTTCGTATTTATCTCTCTGTTCTTTTCTAAAACCGTTCAGACTATCTTCTCCCTCCTTTATCTCCTTGCTTTGTCCGTTTAAAATTATGGTTGGCTATTTTATATCATGAAGGCTTTCTCACAGCTCGTGGAAGATATTTCTTTAACTTTTCGTCTGTTTTATAATTCCAAGTTGTTAAAACTATTTCTATGAAGCTAGAATTTTTATTCGTTTAAGTATGGAACTATATAATTATTTATTTATGCCTTTGAAATTTGAAGTCGTACCACAGTGTAATACTGTAATATTAATAGTGAAACAACAAATTACAAAAAAGGAGCGAGTTGTGGTCAAAGAGGGCTCTGATTTTTTAGAGTGCATGTCTTCACTTATTCAGTACCTACCTTAATTCGTCATGTACAAAACTGCAGATGAAGTGAACTAATAATACTTCGAATTTTGCCTTCCTTGTCAATAAACATTTTGTGATCGCTGTGTATAAATGAATGTTAACGTAATTTCATTGAGTGAATCGAACCCTAAAGTAAATAAAAAAAAACCTGTTGATTTTTGCAGCATAAAACCTGCCCTTTCTAAAATTTAAATCGAGGTTTTGTGTATATTGGGTTGATAAATAAATTCAGGCGCGGAGTTTAATAAATGTTTAAGCTTATATCGCCCGTTCAATAAAGTGGCTAGAGTTTGGTTATCGATAAACAAATGACTAAAGTAGTTTTGGTTTTAATTTTTAAAATCACCGTGGAACCGCGCATAATCAGACTGCTCTATTAATGTTAAATGAATGTTTAGGTGACGTAATAGAAGAAGAAGAAGAATATAGGTGGATTGCACAAAACAAATGATCAAGTTAAACAAACATACAAATTTTTGTTTAATTGAATTTTGATTCGATTTTGTCCATTTTATCGAATCGTTTGACAAAGCTGTTAAATTATGTTCGTATATTGATCTAAAGACCTAAGGACAGCAAATTGTCAGAGTGGAGTTATTATTATTATTTATTCGTCGTACTTATTAAGTCTTTTACACACATTATTTACACACAAGTTGCAAATCTTTCGTATGTAGCATAAATTGACTGTAAGGTAAAAGAATCTTAACTAATCAGGTTATAGAACATAGATTTGCAGCTTCATTCAAACCATTATAAATTCGAGTGGCAAACCTAACCTAACATATATGAACTGATGAACTATAATAGGTATATTTTGCAATAGGCTGACGCTTAACAAAAAAACAATACTTGCCTTATTCATGACGAACTTTTCTTTCATTTTATTGAACGTGCGTTAGAAATCGAAATATTATTTTATTAATACTTAGGATTAATAATGACAATATTTTAATATTATCTGGCCCAGTGAGTTTAATTCTTATGAATTAAATAGCAAAATTGCTTTGTTTGACGACGTTGTGGATATGTTTAAGCAAGGTGTTTTACCTCTTTTCCAAATATTTGCTTGTTTATTTGTTACTTTATTCATTAATTTATTGGGCGAGATTTTAGGGTTCGAAGTATCTCAATAAAAGACGAAAGCTATGGCCATAAGCATATTTAGAATTAAATGAAACTAGGTACTACCCTAGGTTCAGATAAAAATATATAAAATAATGATACTTTACTGTTCCAGCAATTACATTCGCTGTTTGCTGAATTACAAAATAATAAATTATGGAAATGTTACGAATGCAATTGTTAGTATTTTCGTTATCTATGGCCAACTTTTATTTGTTTTGTTTTACGTATGTTATAATGTTATATCATGTATTTGACTTTAGTTATTAGTTTTCATCCATGCCCATTATATTTAAAAAGTATATCCAATCTTAACATCTAATTGATTTATATTGTAAGCTTATCAACTTAGAAGATTTCAGTTTTGCAATACAAATTAAAAATAAAATCCTAGTTGCCTTGGGTTACAAAACGAATTATGTCCTGGCTGGTGGATTGTTGAGCCAATTCATAAAGATAACATTTTTTTTTACATTAATATGTTTTTGTGGAATTTGTAACACGGGGAATTTTGTAATAATATACCTCATCTAATATAATAAACCTATGGGAATGTCTGTTAATAAAAAGGATTCCAACGAATTAGCAAAGGGCGTATGGTTAATGCAATTATAGTACAGTAGGTTGCAAAAGGGGCAACAATTTTGTTATTCTCTCTTTTTCGCTAAATAAATACTCTTAGTAAAAGTTTGCGTATCCTTCCGAACATGCATTACACTTAAAACAATTGTTCTGTTGAATTTCTTATAATAGAACTTTTTACCGCTGAGTAGCTTTCCTCGGTTATTATGAAAATTCAAGATGCTTTAAAGGAAATTAATAATTTAAATTAGTAATTTTTAAACGAAATTTTAGCAAGTATTTTGCAAAAGCGTACAAATAAAGGAAATAGTTAAATGTCCTCGAAAAAAAATCCGGATGTAAGAACGCAACGATCTAACCGGAAGTACATCACGTCACAGCGGTAGGGATGTAATTGTTGCGTCACTTCCTGCAGCATCCCTTCATAGCCACCCTCGATGTGACAAATTTTTATAGCTTTTTCGTATCACTCTCCCAGAAAGTCACGAAGGAAAAAATCCGAGCACATTTTCGTCTATCCTTTACGCGTTCTGTGATTCAGCGTAACACTGAAGGATGGATATATGTGCGCCCTTTTAGATAGGAGTGAATAGCTGGTGTAAAAAGCAACTTTCGTTATGGTTACGGGTTGTTAATGTAGCGGATCTGTGGCAAATTATTATTGGTTGTTAAGGCCACGTGGCTCGTGATGACACTTTTTGTGATAGGAGAATTAATGGTTTTTGAATTGCTTTATTTTTGGGTTGTGCTTTAATACAACTCGTTTTCGTTCAGCTCATCTTAGCAACTGATGAGGGTATAAAAAAAGAATCGAATTTTGATAAGTTACTTAGGGTCAGCATTTTAGTGTGTTTAAGCAAATGTCGGTTTAAACTAGGGCTTTTAAACTCGAGCATTTGATGGGTTTAAGAATCTTGGCTTAAGTCCTAAATTAAGCCTTCTTAAACTAAGCTTCAGCTTAAATTTGTACTGAAATATTGGTCATAGCCAAAGGACTTGTTTAATTGTTTATTTGGGTGAAATTTGCATTTAAACCTAAATGATTTGAGGGAATTCCACGCTTTTCCTTTTCTAACCTCCATTGCAGTTCTTTTATGGTCGCCTTGCACCTTCATGTAACAAAAACGATTAATCTGATTTATTGCAAACAACCTGATGATCCTAATTTGGCGGATAGGAGCAGGATAATTAGAATTTGAAAAACCAAATAAATTAAAGAGAATCTTATTGCATTAGAAAGCCTAGCGTAACGTATCGCTGTAAAAAGCGAGTAATTAAGTTAGTATTTATAACATAGAGGAGATATAGTGCTAACAAGTTTGTATTTGATATATTATAGCATGTTCTCTCTGGAACTAACTACAGACTAAAGGATAGGTTTCTTATAAATATTTATAAAATCTGGGTAATCAGAACTGGCTCTATTTGTTAGTGTTAATGGATGATTCCACAACCAGTTTTAACATCTTAACTTAATGATCATTTGTCCTGTTTACTACAATATTAAAGCTGCCAGCATTCTTAATTTCCCTTTGGAGAATTTCAGTTTTTTATTCGATGGAATGTAATTTAATGCCGACTGACTGCAAACTTCAAACGTTGAAGTGCAGCAAAAACCGAACTTAAAATTTCAAATTTCGCTTTTATAAAGTCGTTATAACGACCGAATTCCAATAATATTTAGGCTTGTAAACAATGAAAGACACATAAAGTGGGGTTGTTCAGATCGCAGTGAGACTGACACGAAGTCATCTGCAGTTGAGAGGTCATCTCGGGGTCCGTTTCGTAACCTAGCAACGGTTACACTAATGCTGCAGTTCCTTTTTGTAGGATCTATTCAAATGTGTTCTTTTCAAGATTTTTCAGCGCATCAGTTCGATTTTATTCTCAGTTATTTGAGGAATTAAATTTAATGGCAGCCTGTTATGAATCACGTCAGCTAGAAGGGAAACTCCCGAGATTATTTATTCAGGAAGGATAATAATTCGTGAAGGAAATCAATTTTTCGGAAGGAGCGAGTTTTAAAAATTTAGAAAATTTCGGCCTTCTGGAGGCAGAAAACTGAAGTTGATTGCAGTGGAAAAATGCTGTAGGATTAGAATGCTCTAAAAGTTGTCTAAAAATTTCGGCCCACCCTGTATAAGTAATCATAACTTGTCTTTTTAACCGCTAACTCGTAGAATAATAATTACAAAACTAATAATCAATATTTCACCGATCAAATTTATTTCTAATGCTTGAGCATTATTAATTCGAAGGCCAAACCCAAATATTTTCGTCAAAAAAAAATCGTAGGCTGACTGCATCCAACCAGCAGTGTAAGGCATTAGATTTAAAAATCTTGTCAGTAATATCAAATTCCTGGTAATCATCGATTTGAAAATATCGGTTTCACTCATTTTAATTGGTACCCAATACCTTGTAAGACATCATATTTTGTTTTGTTTCATATCTCCGACATAATCTAACAACCTGCATCGCGCCCGGCTTCCTCTCAACTAACCAAAAGTGATATTTGATACGTAATTAAAACTAACAAACAGACACTACCTAGAAAAGCTATTTCTCAGACATTTTTTGCCTTGGAAACCTTTGCTTGGGGAAATTATGCTTTCTTGGAAAATTAATATATGGGTTTCTTTAATAAACGGAATGGTTTTAAATGTATTTTAACGAAAATCAAATTTATTTAGAAATAGAAATTCGGTTATTTGACTATAAGACATTGTTTAATAATGACGTAATCTGAATGAATATGGTGGTCCAAATTTGTTTTTAAAAAGTCACATTGTTTCACTGCGAAATTAATAATTGTTAACTGATGTATTTCAACCTTTGTGCTTTTAAAAATTGACATACGACACTTGTCAAGCATTAAATATGAGCTATTTGTTCTTAAGAATCTATTATGAAATTTTTTGATCTACATCTTAGGGCTGCCCAAACTTTCTTTTATCAAATCGTTGAAGGTGTTTTGAATGCTTTAGAATTTTAAATAAAATTTTCATGAGGTAAGTAGGTAAGAATTTTTCCACAGTTATATCAAACTGTTTTTAAAATCCTTTTATAAAGGCCATAAAACGCAGATAACAAAATGTTAAACTTTTTAACTGGCATGCTGATAAAACAAGCACGTTAGAGGTAGATATTTCTCTTAATAAATTATTTTAGTGTTTAAGTCGACGTGTACGTGCTCGGATTTGCTTGAAATTTTCCTAAAATAATTTACTTTGTCCTTAATCAAATCTTGCTTTGGCCGTTTCACGTTATCAAAGTTTCTTTTGTTATAACTTCGTTTAAAAGATGCCTGAAATTCCCAAGAAATTCCGAAAATTAATCTAATTACATTTTTATTTTAAACAGGTTTCAAAAGGCCTTAGTATTTTCACAAGGCAATGAAAGTAATTTCCGATTCGTATTAAAACTTGTGTTTAGTGATTAATGGTTGATTTGTCACCTCTGACTGTGATGTTTGGTACGCCCCGAAGAAAAAGGGGCGATGTTGATGAAAATTGAAAAAAGTAAGTCTATATTTGACATTCTTAACTGAAGTTTGTGCCTCTTTGTCACTTTTATCGTTGAGGTATCTATCTCAAAAGACAAATTTGTTATTTAGAGTAAGAATTCTCCTTATATAATTTTTAATTAAACACTTTGTAAATGTTGGAATGTATAGTCTGTTCGGTCATTTCTACTTAAGTTATTTTATTACAATGGGAAATGAGTATTATGACGAGTTAGAAGTGGCAAGTCCTGCCTAGTCCCTACCAGGAACGGCTTTAAACTGTTTCCCCAAAATATTTTAACATTTTATAAATGAATTATTCTTCTATTTTGTGATAGCTGTAAGAATTTTCGAGTCCGGTCTAGTAGGTGTGATTTACGATAGTATTTAACCCTCATAATCGACCACTAAGTTGCAAAATGCTTCCAGGTATTTTGCGGGTCCGAACGAATCAACAATACAAATATCAAAAACTCTTAAAATACGTTTTTTTGCTGTTGAAAAGGTTTCAAACATTTAGTGCGGGTGGGGACCAAACGTTTTTCTCCAAAAATTTGTTCAGATTTCCACTAAATAAATCTTCACAACTTATACAAAAACGTTGAATTTGTTTTTTTCTACTCCCACCATGGAAAGTGGGATTTTCAAACTTCGTCTCCATAGATAGGAGTATTGAAAATGAGTGTTTGCCGAACAAGTGAAATTAGCGTGCGGAAAATTTACTTTCCGCACGCACTTGCATGATTTTCGGTGCGGCAAAGTATAATTTTGCCGCACCGAAATCAAAATGTCATAATGACATTTGATGAATGTCAGATTTGATTTTGCAGAAATATTTAAATTTTTTTATGGAAATGTGGTTGTAGAAAAAATAGTGTGTAATACATGTGTTAAAAGCTTGTATTTGCCACTCTCGTGTGGCAAACGCAAGCTTTCAACACTTGTATTACAAATTACTATTTTCTACTCCTACTATTGAAAGTTGATCTTTCCACATGATTTTTAATGCTGAAAGCAATTGTTTGTCGAAACTGTGCGACAAAATCCAAAAGTGTGTTGCAAAGTACTTTGCAACACACTTTCAAAATGGTGCCGGTTAACTGTATGGTTTGTTTATATTTGTGATATGTTTATTTTCATAGCAACGGACTTATTTCCATAGTGACCATAGTTTCCATGAGCATACTTAATATTCCACAAAAAATTATAAAATTTGCTTTAAAATATTAAATAGTGAATTAAATGTCTTTCTTCTGTAGGAGTAGAAAAAATAGTGTGTAATAACACTTGTTGAAAGTGTTTTGCAAAACTCAAATGAATGCAGCCTTCGACTTCGTCTCAGGCTGCAACCTTCATTTTCGTTCTGCAAAACTGTACTTTCAACACTTGTTATACAAATTACTATTGCATAATCACATTACAATATTACTTTATTAAACTATGTTTTGTTCGTTATTGATAATAATTCTTAGAAAATCTTACAGGAGACACTTTAAATAAAATTTTGTCTGAATAATAATTATACTAAAATAATATTCGTTTGAAATGCAAACATTAATTAGGTCTCAAAATCGAAGCTAATTTTGCCACGTTAACGGTTAATTTAAGGAAACTAAAATTTTCCAAAATAGTTTAGACATTCGTATTCCGATCTGAAAATCTTTCTTTCCAAAATTCTCTTTGTTGACAAAATATTAATCTGAAAAACGAACTTTTTTAATTTTTAATTTAGTGAAACTTTAAAAAAAGGCCTAGAATAATTTTATTAAAATTACAAAAACATTCGCTGCTTCACCTGAAAATCTTTCTTTCAGTTCGTTTCAGTAGTTCAAATTAAACTTGTTCTGAAAAACGATTGCTTTTTTTTCCAAATTCTTTTAGGGAAAACTTTAAGGAATATCTCGGTATACTATTTCTTCTGAATAATAATTATGCTAAAATTAAAGAAATTTTCATGGCAATCGGAGCATCTTCCTTGTTTCAGATCAATTGATTTATAGAAACTATTTTTTTCTGAAAAATGATTCTATTTTTTTGCCACATTAATAATTCAACAATTTTTTTAGAAAAACTTTGGGAAACCCCACAGTAAAACACCCCCTTGAATAAGAATTTTATTAAAACAGGAAGGACACTCATTCTAAATGAAAGATCTTCATTGGTTTGGTTGGGTTTAATTGGCACAGAAGCAATTTTGTTTCAAACACAGTTCAATTTATCCTCACAAATAATAATAAGAGGAGTGGATAGCCACGTGTAAAAGACCTCGATCTCCCACGTAGGCCGCTCGGGTTCGATTCCCAAGACCGGTGATATCCCCGCCGGAATTTTAGAGGTCGTACGCTTCTCCATGCTTCGGATGGCACGTTAATCCGGCAGTCCCGGACAACCGTTAACCTCGCAACACTGTGGGTCGATCTTCTTCACCTCTTCGATGGGCAAGGTTAGCCTTCTGCCCGGCATACGTACGAAGAGGGCTCATAGAACCCATACTTATGAGTTAATACCAGGCCATTGGCCTCGGTTTCGGCCATAAGAGGAAGATGAAGAAATAATTTTAGAAAACTCTAGTAATCATCCTCGAAGCATGATTCATTTTAATCTGAATATCTTGTTTCTTTCTAAAAAAGGTCGTATTTTTCCTGCATTAACTATAATTTCATGGAAAACTTTAGGTAAAACCCTGGTCTAATATCCTTCCCGAATAATAATTTTATTAAATCATTTCACTCTAAAAACTTCCTTGTTTGAGTTAATTTCATTTGAAAAAGTAATATCTCCTATTTTTCCACCACTAACGATTATTTCTTTAACGTTGGTTCCAAGTGAAAACAACAAATCAAATAGTAAACGAAATGATAAAATACAGAATAAAAATTTTAGGGTTATGTGAAACAAGATGGCTTGGCATTGAAGAATTAAAATTAAAGTAGGGAAATGTCAATCTTATATTCGAAGAAAATGGACTAATATGCTGCTACCCATGAATACGGGTTCGCGTTTATGTTGATTCGAGAAGTTAGGAAAGCTCGTATGGAATGGAAAGCGTCTCTGACGGGATAATCGCAGCTAGATTCAGTGTGAAGTTTTGTGTCACAATAAGCAAGGCGTATGCTCCAACAAATACTGAAGCACAAAATAAAAAAGATTATTATTACGAAATCTGCAAAAACATATGAACAACGAAAGAAAGACAAAATAGATGTCATAATTCTGATGGGAGATATGGGAAATGGATAATAGAAAAGGAAGGAATAGGGGAAAGAAATGATAATGGGGAAAGGTTTTGGGATTTTTGTGCTATAACCAACATATTTATTAGGAGGTAGAATTCTTCCTCATAAGTTAATCTACAAAATCACGAGGATCGCTTAAGGTGGGACATCTTGTAACCAAATTCATCATGTAAGAAGAAGTGAAAGAAGACATAGGGATTGCCTACTAGATGTGAGAGCAATGCGTGGAGTGGATGTAGGATGCGATCATTCCTTAGCCATAGCAAAAATCTGAGTTAACTAAATGCAAATTATAGCAAGACTCTGTAATTAAAAAGGAAGAAGTGTACAAAACTGGAAAATAAATTAGAATCAAGTATTGATGAATTAAATATAGAACAGATGTGGAAAAGATATAAAGAAATTTTGAAGAAAACAGCGGAAGTGGTTGACCTTGAACATTTTCTTCTTCTTTTTGTGCTTCTAGTATTCGAGGTCAGCTATTATATTGGCGACTTGTACTTGATACTTCATACAGCCATACGGAATAGTGACGAGGTGCTTCTTCTATACCATTCTCGCAGGTTCTTCAGTCAAGATGTTCACCTTCTACCTGCGCTCCTCTTGCCTTCGATCTTTCCTTGCATTATTAACTGCAAGAGGTAATATCCCTCATGCCTCATGATATGTCCGAAGTACTGTAATTTTCCCTTCTTAGCGATTTTAGAATTTCTTGTCCTTTGTTTACACATTCGGAATTCTATCGGTCCAAGAAATTCATAACCTTCGGCGATAGGTCCAGAGTTCAAAAGATTCGAGTTTTTTGCATAGATTCTTTGTGAGGGTCCAGCTTTCCGTTCCATAAAGTAATATTGGACACGCAGAAATAAATAGAAGAAAGAAGGCTTAAATAAGAAATACTATCTGAAAAAACACGGGAAAAAAAGAAACCTAGAGCGATCATATTGGAATGTAGATAGGCAAGTTAAAAAGAGTGCAAGAAAGGACCGAAGAAGTTATTAATGGAAATGAAAACATTAAAGGAAAATGCTTACGTCACAAAGAAATGATAGATGGCTGGAATATTTTCAAGAAATTTATAGAAATACTAACAGTGGTAATAGTAGTACCGAAGAGAATGTCCAAGAGACCGAAGAAGAACGATTAAACCTTCTTCTTCTTCTTTTCCTTCATCCTTGTGCCCTTAAAGCGTCGGGTCCTCTATCCACTTCCGGAAGCTGTCGCGGTTGGCTGCCATTCTTTTATTCGCGCCGAGTCCGTTTCCCAGTTTTCCGTCCGTTTCCGAGGCTATTGTTTGGTCTCTGAATCTTCTTACCTTGTGCGGGTGATTAGCCCAGCCACAAGGGCCCCGTTACCTCGGGACAACTGGTATCAGGTTATACCCCCCGATGCTGGGTCGCCAGAGCCTCGTCTGTTATCTAGCAGGGGGTACCACGTGCAGGTGAGGTTGGCATTTGGGTGTCTAGATGTTGGCGCCACCCCTGACCCCCCACGATTAAACCTAAATATGAATTGTCAAAATACCAAAAAAAAAAGGAAATATGTTGAACGTGATAATTGGAGGGCCATTACAATTCTAAATACTACTAGCAAAATCCTAAAAAGAATAATACTGGAAAGATTAAAGGACGGACAATAAATATACTTAGAAATACTCGAGCTGGTTTGAGGTTACGAAGATCATGTATAGTTAGACCACATTAACACCTTAGGTGCCTTAGGGGTAATATTAGATGAATGTAATGAATGAGTTGCAGAAAGAGGTACACATAGGATTTGTTGATTTTAGGAAAGCGTTCGGCGGAATAAATAGTTGTAGAATATGAAATACCAATAAAATACATCAGAGTTGTTACCTTGTTTTATGACAATTACAGCGCTTGTTCAATGCACAATGGAGTAGGACAAATCTGCAGTAGAAAATGGAATTACAGAAGGCCGGCAGTCTATCGCCTTTCCTATTCTCAATAATTATCGATTGGGTAATCAGGAAAACAGTAGATAATAAAAAAGGATTAGTGTGGAAATTTAACATGAAACTAGAGTTAGAATAGACGATGTCTGCATAATAATAATTTACAAGAAAAACTAAAATTTATTAAAACTGGCAGCAAATAGAGTTGACCTAAAAATTAACACAAATAAGGCAAGGACAATAAGAACAAATACTGCGGATAAAATTGAAATAAAGTTGGAAGGAAATAAGTTCTTCTTCTTCTTCTTCTTCTTCTTCTTATGTCGCCTTCTCCTATCGAAGATTGACGGTCCAAATGGCCATTGTGGTCTTGAAAACTGCAGCTCGGAAAATCTCTATGGATGAGTACCCGAACCATCTTCTCAGATCTTTTAATTAAGTTACAGGATGTTAAAAGTTTACGCACCTTGGTAGCATACTGAAAGAACAATGGGCGTGTAATTTAGATGTAAAGATCCAAACAATATTCCTTTAGAACCCTTCGTAAAATATGGATGTCAAATGAATTATCAAAAACAACTTAACTGAGAATTTTTAGAACAAATATGATTATTGTACTTCTTTATGGTGATGAGACTTCGACCTTAAATAAACAACAGTTAGAGCAAATACAAATATTCATAAATAAGTGTCTTAGAATGATAATGAAAATCCAGCGATCAAATATAATTTCAAATAAAAAGTTGTGGGATATTACTGGCCAAGAACCAATCAGTGTAACCATAGCGAGATATCGCTAGAAATTGATCATACATTAAGGAATCCAAGTTTAGATATAACCCTATAAACCCTTGAGTACAATGTTAAAGGAAGAAGAAATTGAGGAAGACCAGCTGGCGAAAAAATATACTTAGGGAATGTAATGCAAAGAGTCTCTCATTTAGCCAAGTGACAGGGTTAGCCCAAAATTAAAATACATTTTGTTCAATTTATGTGCATTTAACAAGAACAACACTAACTCAACTCCCTAAACCATACTGAATAGTGAAAGCTAGTGTCTGTAAGAGTAAGACTGACTTGACTACCTTATACTATGCACTAATCAATCAGAGAAACTTCACAGACGCCACCCTATGTTCCTTAAAGAAAGGAATTACAGGAATTACCAAGAAGTACGATAATTTTAGGAAAAATTTTTGGAAACTCGGATACCGCATTCTTTCGAATAATAATATTCGGGGTTTATATGCAGCAAATTCCCATTAAAAATGATTCTTTTTTCTCCACATTGGTGATGATTTTAGGGAAAACTTTATAAGACTAAACATCTTCCCTGGATAATTGTTTATCATTATTAAGCTAATACATTTCATGAGAAATCATAGCTGTTCTAATAAGTTGGAACTCAAATGACCCTATTTACAAGGTGGATTAATCCTTAATGTTCTTCAGTTTTTTTCTCACAGAGATTGATGTGTTTTCGACTGATACACTACTTGTCTCAATTTTTTCCTGTTTGCTATTTGTTTCTTCCACTGTTCTACATTCAATTAATTCTACTTGCTTCATCCGATTTTTGGCCATCCTTTGGGCCTACTATACAACTGTACATTGGGTTAACTCTGTAATATTTCTTAATGTGGACTTCTTCTTTCTTCTTTCTTCTTTATAGATTGATAAATTTTTTCCATTAACTCTTCAGTTCCATGATTCATAAACTGTCTATATTCGTTTTCACTTACTTTCATTGGTCCTATTATTATTCTTATGATTTCTCTTTCCGATATTTTAAGTTTGTCATTGTTTCTGTTGCATACACTATTATTGGTCTATTATCTTGTAGATCCTTAATTTAGTCTTTTTACTTAACTTCTTATCATTCAATTGTGTCTGTTACTTAACTGAATTTCCTCGTTTATATCTTGTTTTTCATTTTTTCGGTTTACCAATACTTCCAAATACGTAAATGTTTCCACTTCTTTGAACGTATAACTTCCACATACAAAATTTGATATTACTCTATCCTTTCTACTGCAGTACATATACTTCTTCATTCATTTTTAATCCTCTTTTCTTCGCTTCTTCTTCTAAACTCAGCATTCCTCTTTCTAGCTCCTTCTTACTTCTTGAAATAATTACTACGTCATCTGCATATGCTATGACTTGTGTTAAATTTTTGTTGAGTGTTCCTCTGCCTTCTTTTTTTTATTACCGCATCCAGTGATATAGTGCAAGCATCTCCCTTTTTTTACTTGTATTTTGTCTGTTGTTCCTTGTACTGTGCCTATAACTACATTAGATTCTTCCATGCATCGTAATTTTTATCATGTCTCTGATTTTCTTTGGTATTCCGACTGTTTTCAAATCTTTCATTGAGCCGGGTTCTCATTAGTCGATTTCATTGATCAATGAGATTGAATCTATCCCATTGAAAATACAATTGAATGCAAAACTTGTTCACACAATTCAAGGGCATTAAACATTCAGTCAGAAACAATCAATTTTAAAAATGGCTGCAAAGAAGACAATTGTGCGTGCTGGAGTCCGTATTGTGTGTAAATATTTAGTAAACCAAATCAAAAAGAAAAAAAAACAGAAAACCATTTGAAATCTGCCATGTTTTTAAAATGCCGCAAAACTCTACGCATATAATTGAACTCTTGTTCTCACATTTCAAACACCGTTCAATTTTATTGAATCAATCCCGTTGATCGTTGATCAATCAAAGTAGACCTGTCTTTCACTTTCATTGAAACGAAAAATCATTGATCAATATCGTTGAAATGATGTTTCCATTATTCAATTTCTTTACAATGGCATAGAGTCAACCTCATTAATCAATGAAATTGACTAATGAGAACTCGGCTTTAACTGATCCCTCTTCAGTTGCTTAAACGCCTGCTTAAAGTCCATAACAATTATGTGCATATCTGTGTTATACTCGTATTACTCGTAACCTTTTTCCAGTATTTGCCTTAATATGTAGATTGCGTCGACCGTTGGTTGACCTTCCTTTTCTGAAACCGTTCTGATGATTTCCTATTTTGGTAGTCTTTCTTGTAATATAATCGTTAGCACTTTATACATTATGTTCAGAAGTGGAATACCTCTTGCATATATTTTTTTCAATTTGCAATATCTCCCTTTTTTGGTACTAGTATAGTTCATCTCGTCTTCTATTCGTCCGGAATGTCCGGAATCTCCTCTATGTTGTTAGTATCAGTCTAAAAATGTTCTTGTTCAATTCTTCTCTACTTTTTTTTTATTAATTCCGCGGTTATTTTGTCACATCCAGCAGATTTTTTCTTCTTTAATTGCTTTATTGTTTTCTCTACTTCTTCGTATGTGGATTCTTCTGTATTTATATTTTCCTCGTCTTCTCATTCTATATCTACATTTATTTCTTCTACTTCATCTTTATATAATTCTTCGAAGTGTGTCTTCCAGCTTTCTTCTTTAATATTAACCGCTGTGTATTTTTTTCTTTCTTCTTTATATACACTTTGTCTGGCTTCACTAGCCACATAGGCTATTATATTTTAATGCATAGAAGGCATACATCAAATTCTCTTGGGAAAATTACTAACCTGTTTCAAATTCTATTTGAAAATCGGTCAGTTTCTTCTGTTAGGACAGTTCGAAGAATTATACAAAATTTTGAAGTTTCCGGATACGTTTCACCTAAAAATAATAAAAAAAACCTTGCCGTGAAAGAGATGCTGATCAGGGAAACATGGAAATACGTATGTGCTGTAGTAGAAGAAAATAAATTTCAATCTTTGCGACATGTAAGTAGCATGGTTAACATGGGCAAAGATCGTGTGAGGGCATTTTGAGAAAGAACAAATACAAGTGCGTCAAAATTCGAAAGCACCAGGAAGTATATCCAGAAGATTACATAAAACGAATGGAGTTCTGCGAGACTCTGATGACCATTGCAAATGAAAATGAAAATTTTATTAATAACATTTTGTTCACTGACGAAAGTACTTTTCCTGTTCATGGGCATCATAATGCTTCCATTGTACACTACTGGTGTCCCGTACCAATCATCATGAGCATTATAACTACCGGACGCAATATCCCCAAAAATTAAATATCTGGACTGATGTTTTAGGTAACAGGATCATTGGTCCTTTTGTCATTAATATGGTACATTGAATAGCAATAAATACCTAGAGCTACTACAGAATGAAATATTATATTACAATTAAGACTGCAAACGTAAAGTTAGAAGATATTTGGTACCAGCAGGATGGCTGTCCAGCTCACGAAAGCGCTGCTGTAAGAGCTTTTCTTAGCACTACGTTTCCTGGACGCGTAATAAGTAGTCGGGGAAATATACAATGGCCACCTAGGTCGCCAGACTTATCAGTTAATGATTTCTTTCTTTGGGGACACATAAAAAATTGTATTTACCGCCAACAGGAAACACGTGCTACAAATGTAGATGACCTAAGGGAAAAATTATTATAGCTGCAGCTTCAATTACGCCGGGCATGCTAAATCACGTTCTCCAAAAATTTTACAACCGCCTGGGATATTGTTTAGCTCAAGAAGGTGGCCTGTTTGAATACTTGTTGTAACATTTTGCTTTAATTTTTTATTATCTTAAATAGTAGTTATTTCTCACCTTTACGACAATATTTTACTATTTGCACGATAGAAGTTAAGCAAGGTTATGCATTCCTTTTTCGTTGTGATAAGTTCGTTAAGAAATAATATATTGTTTGTTTATTTGTTGCATATTTTGTAAGTAGAAATTTTCTAGTTGTCTTGGATATATCGAACAGGATCAGTAGCTATGTGGCTAGTAGTTTCAGGCAGACTGTATGTATAACGTTCTAAGTACGTATTATTATTTCCGCAGTCTTTTTCTATTTCATCCATTTTCCTTTCTATGCATTGTTGCTTTTATAATTTCTCTTTTTTCTCTATAAGCATTCATATTTTCTTCGTTCTTTGTTGTGAACTATTTACTTCTCGCTTCATTTTTTGTTTCTATTGCTCTCATGCATCCTTGATCAAACCGGTGATTATTTCGTTGCTTCGTTTATACTGTCTTTCGTAATTTTCAATTCATCTTCTATATTATTACCTTCCTTGTCTTGCAATCTGTTCGTTATTTCTTACATATATTTATTTTGCATTGCCTTTTGTTCTAGTCCCATTCTGTTTTTACTATTTGTCTGCGTTTTAATCCCTGTAAATTTATTTTGCATTTAACTATTTCCAATAGGTGGTCTGAGTCAATGTATGATCTCAATTTTTAGGGAAAACTTTAGAAAAGACCCCGGTAGAGGACCTTCCCTGGATAATAATTTTGCTAAATTCTAAGAATATTCTCGTTCCACCTGGAAATTTCGCCACTGAATTCTGGTTATTTAGAAGCAACGTCAATTCCTTAAGAAATAACTTAAGTATTACATTCCTTCTAATTTAAAAATCTTCGCTGTTGGAGTTGGTTTATAAACTGGAAAGCATTTTATCTTACTTACAATTTTAATTTCTTCTGAAAAATGATTTTTCCATATTAACAATAAATTTAGGGAAAGCTCTGGTGTAGCAATCTTTTTAACAAAAATTTTGCTAAATCTCATGGAAATTCGCAGGTAAATCGGAAAATCTACGTTGTTTGAGAGTTTCGGTAAAAAAAGTTGCTTCTGAAAAGCGATTCTATTTTTATAAAACAGCCTAATATTCTAATATCCTGGTTTTTCTTTCGCAAAAAATCAATTCTTTCTGAAAACATTTGCTATTTTCCCCATTTTAACGAATTTTCGATTTCTTTGTTGTAACATCCCCCCGAATAATAATTTTTAACTTAAAAATGTTCATTGTTAGGACTCGTTAAAGAAAATGTGGAAAACAATAAATTCAGAATGCAGTAGACTTTTTAAATGAGTGATTTGTCAGTGCAGATTATTAAGGTATTTCTGTATCGTTTCGCGTTTACGAAAGCAAACAAAGCTAACTGCAAGAATAATTCGAATAACTATGCAATTCGAGTAAATAGGAAGACATGTCTCTATAAACAATTTTTTAGAAAATCCTGTTTAATTAATGTTATTTAGGTTATTATCTTGACTTCTTATATCTAGAAATATTTTCATAAAACAAAGTAATACCAATTTATAAGATTTATGGACATCCTTCTGTAAATTCTTGTAATTAATTATTCTTTAAAATTTTAATTAATTTATTTTTATAACCGGGATTAATAACTCGCTGAAACAGTTAATGGCGATAACAGAAGAACAAAAGTTTACGAGCTTTTAAACTTCTTCGGGTTCATTAATTAATTATAGCTTCATTAATTAATAAAAGTCGACGAGTATCGTCATATCCTTTACTTTCATCGAGGATAATTCTGAAATCCTTTAATGATGCTGCACTTCAAACTAGAAATATCTTCGGAGATCATTTTATTTATTGTTTTACTAAGAGATGACAAAGAAACTAAATTTAATAAAGTTTCAGCAAGGATAATAAATACAGTCGAATTTAGTATTTTTCTCGTTTGGGTTTTTTCAAATCAAAATGCTTATACGAATTATTTGTGATGTAAGACTTGGAAAATCAATAATTTTCGCCAAAGCCCTCGTATAGATTAATCGAAAATAAAATTACATTGTTACGATTTAAAGGCTTGCAGGATTTGTTTGAACATTTGAAGGACTTACTGCTACGTTCTTCAAAATTTGATTTAAATCTAATGATATTAAACTCGATATTAATTAAGAAAAAGGACAATCTATCAATAAATAATCATTAAATTCCGTAATTACCCATCATGATTGAGTTTAAGCACTTTTAAACTTACTAAAATCTTTTAGCATTTATTTTTAATTAAACTAATTTTATTATAATTTTTTAAAATATGCGATAATTGCCGAAGATCAATTCAATTTTGTACAACCCTGACCTAAAACAATGGGCTCTGTTGTGGTCTAAAACTAATAATACGTTAGCCCTGACACTTGTGACTATCTCCTCATCATCTATTAGCGTGCACATCGTTGGAATTTGGTCCGAAGAATGTTAGACATTTTCATCTAAGCAAACGGTACGTGCTGATCATCTTTCTACAAACTGTATTTTCTCGGTTTTTTAAAAGTGTCGTTCCGAATATGGGTCTGGACGTGTTCTTTTCCCGCAGCTGCTTTTAGATGTTTTAGATATTTTTAAGATTTTATCGGTAACTGTGATTAATTATAGAAAAATTCTAAGTCACTCTAGAAAACGATTTCAATATTCGCCTTAAAGTAACATTAATTATGCTTTTGTTAGTTTCAAATAAAATGTTTGTGAAGAAATTCCTTGTAATTGCTTGTTAGTCAACTTAAATTAATTTTCAGTGACATCTATCTTCCACAACATATACTACATTTAGGGTAATTTGGGTAGTAGTAGGCGATGATCTTATTTTATTGCGTTGGTTTTGCATGTTATTTCGTCAAATATTTTATTTAGAGGTGATACGTGATACGTAATTTAGGTTTCATTATTCTCCCCGACGAATTCTTCGTTTCAAGTATTTCCACGGATATTATTTAATTCTTGGATATTTCTTAATGGTTTTACTTGCAAATTGCAAACATTATTATTTAAAGTATTTGAATTTTAAACAAATGCGTAGTGTTCACTCTTGTGTTTATTTCAATGGATTTTTAAGAATGTATGAAATTAAAAAGTATATAAAACGTATTCCGTTTTAGTGAGAGTGAAATAAAATAAAGACAATGACAAATGGAAATTCTGAGTGAGCGGCCTGAAAAACGGCAAACATGGCAAACGATACACTTAAATAACGATCACATCAACAGCCATCATGTAATCTATAATGTATGAACAACACCTTCAATGTAAACGGTCAACTTTAATTAGAATTTACTATTAACGTGTTTTGTACAACAACGCATCGGCTTTGCGTAAAGCGAACTTTGATCGTAGTTGGCGATCAATCAGTCACTTGTCTGCGCATGTGCACTTGTTATTCCTCAAGACAATCGCTAGATGTCACCTGTTTTTTATGACTGTTAATTTCCGACATGTCCATGCAATTGTCACTCTTTTCGCATCCAGGCCGATGCCGTGTATACGATAAATTAGTTGAAAACAATTGAACTGGTTTTGAATTCTGCCTTTGATGGAACCTAGAACCGTTTACTTTGACGTTCTTATTTCTTAATTGCATTTATTAGTTAAAAACAACGCTTTTTTACAGACGACACGGACAATATCGAACTATCCATCGAAATAAATCCCCTATTTCGACATTAACTACCTTTAAAACGATTATACACTAACTGTTCTCTTCTCTATTAAAGGTTATTGCGTCATATAGGCTTTAGATTGTTATAACTACTAACACAAAAATTAGCTGAGAAAAGTTTCAAAGTTTATCAAGCTTGTGTGTTATCATTCATTCATTATGTAAAAATCAGCAGAAACATACAACAAACATGCTGTTTTAATCTAGTTTGCATACATGAGTCACAAGCCTGATTTTGTACTCGTATTTCTTTCAGCCTTATCGGTAATTTGCGAAAACGCTCGGCCGCCCGGTAGTCATTGCCACCCGCATGGATTGACTTGAGAATCGCCCTCAGTTTTTACCCCCAAATTTATAAATCTATATCTTGCACCTATTTAATATTTTGTATCGTGTAATGTTGCACCGGACTTTCTTTTGTTTTTGACATATTTTTGGTTGCGACTTTCCCTTAGATATAATAACAATGTTTATAAAAGTCAAATGTGCACAGCACCATAACTGTATATTACCCACCACATCAGCTTAACGGAAAGAAAAATAATTTCCCTGGAACGTCTCCAAGTTGTAAATAAAGCATATGTTTTATGTATGAACTCAATAACTATAAGCAACAATAACATATAAGAAAAAAATATGGATCCACATGCTCTATAAAAAAGCTTGTTCCATTTCTGTTATTCCGTTTCTAATCCTTTTAGGAGATTGAAAACTGCAAAACTGTATATTTCTTAATTGTTTTTCAATGAAAAGGTGGCGGAGATCTTAGACAATATTTAACTATGTTGATTCGTTTTGTTAGTAGGTAATTAGTTTAACGGGCCTAAAGTGGTGACCACAGCCTCCGACTTTTCGGAATCATTAGGGAAGCACAATTAACCAGTAAGATATTCTTATTTTGGCATGTGTAGAATCAATGAAAACTTTAATAATATAAGAAGTTCGATACTACCCAAAATGCAAAACAATTGTGTATATTATCTGTAAAATATTTCCCTCTGCTGCATTTTTAATAATAAATTTAAGATTGCAATATAAACGGTAAAAACTCTTAAAATAGTCTTACTAATAATCGTATAAATACTCAATATAATAAACAACATAAATAAATATATTTAAAAAACTATTCAATAGCAAATATCATTTGTCGTATTCTAGTCTTATAAATAAATCTATTACATATCTTGTCAATACTTATTTCTTCTGTAATATTCGAATGCACATTTATCAAGACCAAGTCATTTAAACATTTTAAGTCATGTTGGTTGTAGATACGCGTTCAATCTACTCGGTGAAGAAAATGGCTTCTCTGCCTTAGCAGAGGAAACACGGATAGTCAATGAAATCTTAATACAATTCTTCCATTTCGTTTAGGTGATTTATAGATCTTTCTTGAACTAACTGAAATCTACGAGGGGTATTTCATAAATAATGCAGTTGGCAATACTGCGGAGCGGATGATGCAATCGGAGTGGAAACTGAGGCTATTTGTAGTTTAAGACTTGAATAGTGAGTACGTCACTTTGATTAAACGAGTGTTAGAAATGGCGTGTGCAGGCGCCTCGAGTACTGTGACTGTTGACGATCAAAGATCTTACATAAAGATTGAATCTCTACGTGGCAAAAAACCGACAAAAATTCACATAGCGTGAAGTTTGTGGGGAAGAGGCAATAGACCGTAGTTTAGTTTCCCGTTGGGCTTGCCGTTTTCGTGAAGGACGTGAAAGCATACGTAATGATCCAATGCCAGGAACAACATCAACTGATGGGCGATGTGTGAAATTTGTGTCGGACGCTATTGACAAAGATCGTCGAGCGACGTGTGAGGAAATATCAGCAGCTACCGGAATTTCAACAACATCTGTATTCCGTATTTTAAAGAACGATTTGCGATTTGCAGAAAAGAAAAATTGCGACCCGATGGGTCGCACACTACTTAACAGCTGAACAGAAAAAGAAATGCCTGGACACTGCAACAATATTGAAACAAAGTACAAGCATTCCGATCTAGAATTGTCGTTATTGATGAAACGTGGATTAGAGACTTTGAACCAAAGTTGAAATCTCAGTCAAACGAGTGGAAAAGTTTATCACGCCGCGACCCAAAAAAATGTCGACGGGGGCAAAGGAATCATCATGACATCATGATACTCGTAAACCAGTCATTCAGCACGATAATGGACGCCCACTTGGGGAAAGTTGTGTCTGATTTGCTGCATCAGTACGAGTGGGAAGTGTTACCTCACCCACCATACAGTCCAGATATGAGTCCACCAGACCTCGACTTATTCCCGACGTTAAATGAGCTCATGCGTGGACAGCATTTTTTCACCCTGGAAGAGCTTTCTGCAGCTGTTACCCGGCGCATTCGAGAGCTGAACAAAACAAATACACAGTATTCACAGTAACAGAAAGCAACCAACAAAACATAAATTAATCTTTTATAAAAAATATAATGATAAAATCTTAAATTAACTTTTCGCTGAAGTGGCCTTTGGCTTTAATAGCGGCCTGGAAGATTCTGGGCATCCCTGCAATAAGTTTCCGGTTGTATTTGATATTAACAAGCTTGAATACTATCCCAAATATTATTTTGTTAGTGATGAGGGAGTTTCCTTAGCATTCTGTCAATCTCCTGTCATAGTAATTCTATGAGAGACCTATCTGCCGACTGAGGCGGCCAAGTCATTTTTTTCAAAACACTCGGTTGTTGTTTACGCTCAATATAATTTGTACAATATCGAGAAGTATGTCCTGGATCATTGTCTTGTTGGAACGTAAATCCTCGTTCAATAATTTTTGCATGATTTTGAAGTATCCCATGAAATCGTTCTTTGTATTCCATCGACTTTTATTAAATCTCCAACTTCATCTCCCCCAAAGCAAACCCATACCATGTTTTACAGATGGAAGAACACACTGAAGATTGAAAGTTTTATTTGCTAATCTTCGAACGAATACCCTGCGTTTGGATCTCAGCTTCTCAAATTTAGATTCGTCAGTCCACAAGACGGATTTCCATGACTCTATGTACCAATCTTTATTGGCACGTACCCAGTCAATCCTTTTTTATCGGTTCATTTTACGAAGGAATGGTTTTCGCTTCGCAACACAACTTCTAGGCCCAACAGCATTCAGTCGATTTTTGACAGTACTTACACTAATTGGATTTATGCGGTTTGAGTTGATTTCTGAGGCAACACTGTAAGGAACCTTTCATGCTAAAAAAAGCTGGGTGATCTCAGACTTTTTGGCGGCAGTGTAGGTATAGAAGGATTGTATCGGGGATTAACCCCTAAATATCCAATTAGGTTAGGTTATGTTGTACATTACTTAGCTTAATAAATTATTTTCAAATGAAATGAAAGAGATATTTCCTAAAATAAAATATACAAACATGTAAGTACAAAAATAGTGTGCATTATTTATGAAATACCCCTCGTATCTTTTATACACAGACCAACTTGATCCAAGATTTATAAAAACAGTTATCTGTAATAGTCTTCGGGAGATTGGAAAACTCGACTGATACTCGTACTATTTCTATTGTCAATTTTCCTTGGTATTATATTTTTGGGTCGATTTTCTAAATTTAGAAATTTCTTTTTTTATTAGTTTTCGGCCACATTTCAGTAAAGTCGTTTTCTCGTTTTTATTCTAAATTATACATCAATCAGTATTTGTAATAAAAAGAAAGATTGGAACTTTAAAAATATCTTGCTATAGCACTTGCCTCTAAACCAACTTCCGATTTTTCTTGTAGCATTTCATTGAAGAATGTTAATATTTTCGCATAGTTAGAATAATGTATTTAATGAAATGATACTTAAAGTCCATCGGGTTGGGCAAAAAGGTCTAAGTAACAATAAAAATTTAAATATATGCAATATTTTTGCTGATCTCGTATGAACTTTATTGCATCCTTAATTGAACAGACAAAATCACAAATAGTTTCTCAATACTTTGTAAAGAGTCTTAGGGCCGGTTGCACAAAGCTTTAGTTAATTTAACGAATGATCAAAGTTGACAAAAGAACATCATTTTTTGTTTACTAATGTGTTATTTGTCATATGCATTCCAATTTTGATTCGATTTTGTTCACTTTGACGAATGATTAATTTAACCAAGCTGTTAAATCATGTTTGTGCAACCCGCCCTTATACAACAAAATTGATTCTATGCTCAAAACAATGTACAAAATCCATTAGGTTCGTGTTCTCTGAGGCGCTTTTGAGTCCTGAAATATGGCCACTGACAGTAAAAGCTCTATCATAACATTGACCACAACGGTTGTCTGTATAATATAGGTATAATGTTTCGGGATCTGTAAATAGTGTTTCACATAATCCTAAATATATTTCCTATACATATTTTTAAATCGTCGTCAATAATCCTGACATATATACTTACAAAGTTGTTCGCTTATAAAAATATTTGTTGTCTTCTCAGCAATGATGGAACAATATGTTGCAGTTTTTATGTAATTAATAAGCCTATTTTGAATTTCCTGTGCCGCATAGGATAATATTTTATTTTTAATGTCATGGGAAATCCATTGTACCAAAAACTGAGTTATTCATTGCACGTAAATGAAGCGACCGCCGAAAATTTGAATGTGCTTCTTCATGCCTTGGGCTTGCTAAACCTTGTAGAACTAAATATCTGAGACTCGATATCATTTTTAAAAGACACATTCGAGTATTCTTCATTTCCTGTTCTTTTTGTTTTATTTATTCAACATAATCTCCCTTAAGACTTATACCCCTCAATCAACACTTATACATTTAGCAGAACGTTAATAAAGTATTTCTAAGACCTTTAAAAAAATTCTTTGTTTTGGTCTGCAAACTACTCCTCAATGGCACATATGGCTTCATCATTTGTCTTGCAAAAAGAGCACACCTTTGGCAAGTTTTCCGCGGCGTTTTTCCATAATTTTTTTACGTAATTGAGTTAGCAACTCAGTATAATATGCTCCCGTAATATTTCTACCCTGTTCCAAATAATCTATCAGAATTATCCCATCTTTGTTCCAGAAAACTGAAGCAAAAATGTTGCTAGTCCATTTTTGAATACGGAATTTTTTGGGTCAAAACGCGCTTCTGATCAGCATTCAAACGTCTCGGAATCCGTTTGGCCGAAAGCTTTGTCACATCCAAGTCGTGGTGAACGATGTGAAACACACGTTCATAGGAAATGTGCAATGCTTCTGCTATACGCTTGAGCCCAATTCGTCGATCTTCTAAAATAATATCATGGGCAGAATCAATGTTTTCCGGAGTGGTCACAGAAATTGGTTTTCCAGAGCGGTGCTCATCTTTGACATCTGATCTTCCTCTCTTAAATTCCTCAACCCAGTTTTTAATAGTGGCGTATGAAGGAGACTGATCACCTAAGGTTTCTATCATATCAGTAAAAATTTCTTTGCTCGATAACCCTTTCAAAAATAAATACCTAATAACTGACCGAAACTCGATTTTTTCAAACTCTAGCGTTTTCTCAGACTTTTCAAAAATTCACAGTTTTATCACCGTTCAACTTATGCATGTCAAACTTTGATAACGTATTTATAAAACATCATAGTTGTAACCATAGCAACCATATTCAATTTTGTCTACTAGAGACTTTCCAGACTAACTAGATATCAGTCCCCCCTTGTATATTTATCTCTTTTTCTATGGTATTACAAGCTCTAACCGTGGAACTGTATACTACACTTCTTTCATGAGCCTTTGATTTTGTCTTTGCAAAGCTTTCTTCCAGTTGTTGAAACCTTCTTTACAAAATAAGTTATCGTGAATTTACCTTCTCCAGACGTTTCTAGCAAAGGAACTTTCAAAGAATACATTTTTACATACACTACAAAATACTTTGTCTTTCTCTTTATCATATTTAAACCATTTATATGTTTTGAATTAGAAACCATTTTTGTTGTTCTCGTTCTCTACACATATGGCAGCCCATGTTGATGATGGTGTCGTAAAATCAGTAATAGAAATGTCAGGTTCATTAGCATCATATTTTGCATATTTAAATTTATTTGAGACTTTACTATAGTTATGAGTTACGAATTTATCCTTCACAAGTTTTAAATTGTAAATTAAGTAACTGAAAATTGCTAGAGCACTTGTTTCTCTTATCCCTCGACTTTGTATATCTTCAATATCTCTATTCATATAAAATTGTTAAACCACTGTAGATTAAACAAGCACCGCGTCTCATTTTGCAGTACAAATTAAATGTGTTGGGTTGGGAGGTAGTGGGGTTGGGACCACGTACAGGCCGAAGGCTGATTTTTTAAAACGGGACAAGTATATAAAATAAATAAAAGTAAATCTTTCTTGTGAAATAAAATAAGTATAAATGTAAACGACGAACGTTTTCACCCATAATCTCTATTGGGGAACTGGCCTCATAAGTTTCTTATTATGGGGACACAAGAGCGAATTATCACTAGAATGAACTCAGTGAAGTCCTTATCCGGGGACATAAGGGGGTCTTATAATCTAAAGGGGTTGTTTTAACGTTACTAAGTACCTCTTTAATTTTTTTGACATCCGATTTATTCCTCTCTTTTTCTCCTTCCGCTGCTTGTTCTTTCTCTTCTTATTATTTTTCATATGAATTGTTAGTGTCCTTATCTCGTCCTTGAGATGTGCTGGCTGTCCTCTTCATTCTTTTTCCGTTCTGTTTCCCTCTTTTGTCATTATTTTTCTATCGTCCTCGCCCTCCTTCCCATCCCCTTGTTTGCTCCTTCCTCTTTTTTGATCTAGATCTAATCTATCTTCGCCCGCGACATCCCGTTCTCCCCTTACTCCTTCTCCACTTCCTTATCACATACTCCACCTTGTCACTGTTCTCATTCCTCTTCTCCTTCTGTCCGCTCACGTTCTCATCCTCATTCTTGTTTCCTTCCTCTTTCCCTCTTCCTTATCCTGCTTTCCACCTCTCTCATTCTCCTTATTTCCAGCCTACTCCTCCCACCCTTTTCCTTTCTACTCCTCCTTGTCCTGCTTCCTCCGCCCCTCCTATTTTTAGTTTATGCTTATCGAGCCCCTCTACGTCATCGTCGTCCTCCTTCCTTTGTCCTTCCTCAATTCGTAATCTTTTCTACTTCTTCTTCGGAGTGTTTTTTCGTTTTTCTGACCCATTTTCGTCTTCTACTTGCTGATTTTCTCATCGCCAGATATTGTTTTGCGTTGTTGCTATTTTCATTCTACCTATATTTCTTATAGCTTTGCAACTTCTGGTGATAATCGTTTTCTTTATATTGAGATGATATTAATTGGGTTATGAGATGATTTTGGTGGGCTTGTGAGATGATGTTTAATTGGTATTTGCAAGTTGTTGTTACTAAAATGAAATTTGGTTTATTTGTTAATGTGGATTTAGTTATTTTAATAAAGTATGTAATATAAAAAAGAAATTTGATGGCTAGATTAATTGTTAAGTTTCTTATAAAAAATTGTAAATATTATTGTTATTGTAAAAGGCTTGAATAGCTAAATAGGGATACCTACTACATAAAAGGTGTGTTGTAAATACGGTTGACAGGAATGCGAAAAAATTCTTTAATTGGATGGAGATATTTTGAAAAACCTGGGAACGAAAAACAATAGAAAAAATAATAAACAAGTAGAAAAATAATTTTTCACGGGAAGGAAGATAAAATCTTTCAGATTAAAATAAAGTGGTGAAAAATAATATAATTTCATTAGAAGAAAGATAAAATTTTCCACACTAAACATAAGTTGTGAGAAGAAGAATCTTACAAGAGGAAAGATAAAATTTTGCAGATTAAAATAAAGAAAGAATTATTGTCTCTAGATAAAATAAAATTCAAAATAAATTTAGTTAAGTACTGCATTTGAATTATATTGAAGAGAAGTTTTGTTACTGCAAAGATTGGTTATTGGAAACCTGCATCAAATTTGGAATTTTATATGGTGGGAAATGTTTGACGAAAATGACAATTTGAACTTTCAAAATAACCGTGAGTGTAAGATTAAGATAGATAAATTAATAGGGAATTTAGGGAATAAACTTTTAATTGTAATAAATCCATATTAATAAAATTGATTAAGTTTTCTTTTAAAAACATATAACCGAAAATAAAGTTAGATCTTTAATAATAGAAAAGTAAAAGTAAGGACTTCAGTAACGACCCGTGTTAAGAGTTCTAATTAATTACCAATTATAATATCATAGCACTTTGACAACACAACGTTGAATTATTATTATTCCGAAACTAATAAACCAGAGGATGTTGAATATCACCTCAATATCCATTTCATATTATTTTTCGTTCTATCTTCACTTTTTATATGCATATCTTTTTCCCTGTCATTTGTCTTCTTTCTGGTTTAGGACTATTTAATTAATTTAACGGGTTATATTTGGTTAAGCTCATTTCTTCCCATTTTCTTTTTGAGTTCTTCTTTCCTTTTTTCGGTTTTTTTTTTTTTTTTTTTTTTTTTTTTTTTTTAGTTAAATCAATGAAAGTGTAGCTTACAACTGATTTCTTATCCAGTTTTAGCTTCTAGCTCGATAATTATTTTTGTTGTTTTCTTTCATATTTTTCTTCTTTCTTTTTTATTTGTTTTTATTGAGGTTTTGTTTTGCATCTCTTACCATTCTTTCTCTGTGATTTTACATAAGATTTGTTTAAAATTCTTTACTTGGTTTGCTCTCCCATTACTCTTCGTCTTGTGTTTCAGATGCTCGTACATTCCTCTCTTTGCTTCTTCAATTATTTATATTCAACTTTTTAAGACCTTTTCTTTCTTTAATTCCTTTTTTCCTGTTTCGAAGTTAAAACGTTAGAGTTGCTAATATTCATTGTCTGTTTACCAATTGTTGTTAATTTTCTCCTTACTTGGTATTCTTATACTCTCCCACTTTCTTTTGTGTCATAAGCTATTTTGTAATAGGTTTATCTTTTCTTTTATTGGCGTTCGTACTTCATACCATTAATGATTCCTGATTCGGTCAGGCCTTTTGGTAGCCTAGCGATTTAAGGGTTTGCTTGGTAATCTAATCAGTCGTAGCCTATTAAAGACCGTTAACAAAGCAATCACGTTAGATTAACTAAATAATGAAGATAGGTGGATTCTATAAGACCAAAAATTCTCTGAAACTTCGAAGCAGTGTTTTCTGTTTCCCAAAATTAATATAAAGTTTCCCTTAATTCGAACCTTCAAAAATTCACTTTAATCTTATAATAGTGATATCGCATGTCGGGAACAATAGCAGGCGAATGTAAATGCATTAGGGATGATGCAGGATTGCATAGTTAACTATGTTTCCGGTGACTATCAATTGTTGACTTTAGTGATCGGACGCTTAGGGTTACATGGAGGGTGATTTTGGTCATCCCATGTTGAACGTTGAGGGAGACGATGACACACTCCGTGATAGTTCGTTCACTTGAACAATCTGTCATATGTTACATCAGAGGGTGGATTGCCAGGGTAATTAAAAACTTGGATTCCGAACATCTTCATTTGTTTTCTATATTCTCTGTAGACTCACTTTACGATTAGAAACTTCTCATTGTTGGAGGGTTAATTTCGAAAAGTCATCAAGTAAACGCTTTTCATTTAAATTGAGATGTTTGTTAGTTGCTTTTAACTTAACTGAGGCTTATCAGGTTGTTTTTAGATCTGCTACGAGTTGTAGCTTAAAATTTTGCTTCTTTAAATATTTAAACCTTTATTTCTATTTTTGAACTTATCCATAAATACATAAAAAATAAGTTTGTAATTATAAGTACAGCTCTAATTAAAACAAAGCACCTTGTTTTGGAAAGGACGAAAATAATTCATGTGTTTGTTATTTCAGAAATAGACATGCTTGAATAGAAGTCAATATTTGGAACTTTTGCTATATTTGGGCCGACATTAACCAAAGGGTGCATTGCTAAAGTGCCTCACAAGGGGAGGAAGTAAACATTATAGCGTTACATTCGGCACGCGTAACTTTGGATACTTCCGGATGGACACGTGCCTTTTTACCAAATCTCAACGAGAAAATTATGTTTGACGGAAACTATTTATTTATAATTCTTTTGAAGTGTTTTGTGAATTGTTATTTGCCTTCCAAATATAGTATGTATATTTTGCATGAGACCTATAGAATAATTAAGGAAAGCAAATGTGACAAATTAGTATACACAGATTTTGGCTTATACTCTGTCTGGAAAGTCCCTGATTTTGTTTGCTCGCTTTGTGATAATCCAGATACACACCCTGACTTTAAACTTAGGGAATTTCCCCATTTAAAATTTATCGTTAAATGTAGTTAAGTTACTGCCAAGTGTCGCGACTTCGTGAAAAATCAACAACGTGTAAATCTCAACGCAAAGATATCCAGTCTAAGCCACTTAGACGAATTCCCTAGCCGCCTGGATAATCTTACAGCTTAATTTCAACCCTGCCTTTAAATATCCTGCGAGTTCATCATTATTTAATCCGGGAACGGTCCGCGAAACTTATTCAAATTGGTTTAAATGCACCGTTCGTTTGTAATATCCACCGTTTTCGCTTTGCAAGGGGTTGAATTTTAGATTAACCCGGACCCGCGAAAGTCATGTCAAGAATTTAAAATACGGGGGTTCCATCCAGAACGCTGCTTAACGACTAATTGTGTGGAGCAAACTAAGCTTCAGGTTTTACTCCCTTTGTTTAAGGGTCTTTTTATTTTTTTCCCTAGAATTTATTTCGTTTCTACAATGTAGAATTCGGGATTGCGTTATCAATAACTTCTGTAGTTTTATTTTGAAAGCTAGCTCTTCTAGCTGGGTAACCTATCGCGAAGGATTTATGTAGGAACAAAATTATCCTTGCTGGAAGTTTTTGAAGTGACTAATTTTTAGGGTGAAGCTTTATCAACCAAAAGAAAAATATTGAGTCTTCTTAAAACTATAGCTTCAAGATTAGAGTGTTAAAAATTCTTCTTTGGTACTGTCAAAAAATATTTCCTCTGTGAATACCTACCTGAAAGTTATGTTAGGAAAATAAGGGCTGTTTTATTTCAATAGATAGTAGCAGACTCAGATTGTAACGTAGTAAGAATCAAGCTTAGAATAATTAAAAACAATATTAAAAGAAAATTATTCTTCTTTGAGGCTCTACGAATTATTTTGTAAACCTTCTTAATACAATGAAGTTAGCTGTAGAAAAGAGTTCAAACTACAAAAATCCAGAGCAAGTAACCCAAAATAATTGCTCTTCATAACATAGAAGAACACGAAACCATATAAAATATTCATCCAAATATTAGCAGCACTTAGATATCCGTCTGTCCCCTTTTGTGATTACTTTGATTTATATCCCTGACTAGGGTAATTTTCTATGGTCAACCGTATTCACAATAAAATAAATTTGTTTCGACCTCGGTTAAATCTGGTATGTCTCTCCTCTTTCTACGCTACCGAGGAAATAACATACAAAAGAGGGAGGGAAAAGCAAGACATGAATTTCATTTTGCGGATATTTGGCGTATCTAAATAGAAAACCAGCGATATTTGTTATGGTCTTGTTATTGGAATTCTAATCAGATCGAGATCTTATCCCTATTTATTGAACTTGACCCTACGTACTTCTCTTCTCATGTAGCGAATTCTTCCTATTTGTTGTACAAAAACTTATGCTTTGGGTGAGGACACAAAACTTACTACTTAGACATGATTCGGAAAATTGTGGATTTATTAATAAACGAAATTACATATTCCTCAGAGTCGTTAAAAATTGGAAATAGTTTGTCAAGAGGTAAAAACCCTCCCGAAAATTTCAAAATAATTTTTGGTTAATATTTACAAATTTGGGGATTTTTAGTAGGAGTAAAATTTAATGGGCAAGCTTGGAGTTTGGAATTTTGCAGAATAAGAAGTCACCCTAAACTTTTGCACTAAATAAAAAATTTGTTTCTAAGGACATAAAATTTATTAAAATTGGCAGATAATTTCACTTTTTTAACTTAGAAATTCATTTCTAAATTATTTAAATTGCCCAAAGTAAAACAATTTCATTAAAATTAAGACCTTTACTACAAATGAAACAATTGCCGTCTTCAGAAATAAAATAAGTAAGATAAGACAAAAAGCTGTATTCAGAATCAACTGTTTCTCAAATTAAATCGTGCCCTTTCTTTGCCCCCTGCAATCAAAATTTTGTAGTGTAAAATTATAAAAATAACAGTCCTTTGTCCCACGTTATTACAGTCCTCCGCAAAAATATATTTTTTCTAAAACCAACAAAACCCTTGGCAGGAAGATAAATTTAAGTTACTAATAGATTTTTAACGACGTCGTCAAACTAACCCCATTCAGGAAAAAAATACATCTCGCCCCTTGTACTCCACACCAAGTTAAAGAAGGCTCATTGCAAGGGTAACAACTTAGTTGTTTGGTTATGTAATCTCGTATCAGGATCCGAATTGATTTACCCAAGTTTAGCCATGCCTTTTCATAAGTAATGCAGTTTGAGATTAATTTTAATCCTATTCAGTATTTTTTTATTGCTTAAATCGTTGAATGGTTGGTTTATGGTTTATAGAAAAAGGCAGTTGTTTTAATTATATAACAAAAGTTGTAGTTGTAAGGTTAAATTTTGGATATTAAATTCATTGTTTTGTAGTTGAAGCCTTTTTGAGTTGCTCCCTTTTCATTCAACATTACAAATTAGCAATAATATTAATTTGGGCTGAATTTATATGAATATACCTAAGGGTGTAATGGTTTCAAAATACAAAGGAAAAACAAGGGATAAACGCCGGGTTTCATCAACCATTCACATATAACTAACTCTTTGAAATTTGTAAATTTTTTTGCAATTTCTTTCTTTTCTTTTTTACTCGCATTAATAATTATGAAAGTTGTTTGGGCTAATTATGTACTTTTAAGTAACAAAAATCTAAGGACGTTATTGTTTCAAAAATTAGAGAGTACAGCATCCATTAAAATTTGCAAATTTGTCCAGTTCAATTCCTTTCGGTAATATCATGAAATGTTAATGTGTGAAGATGATACCGATAAAAAATAATCTTTGGCCCTGATTAAATTAATAAATCGTCCCGACCCTCCTGCAAGTTAAGTTTACCATGGAGATATCTAAAAGTGTCTGTGTCGTTTGAATATTTTAAATTTTTCCAAGCAACACAGAGAACGTGGTTCCATAAGAAAAAATCTTAATCGGTTTTAGACAAAGATACATAAATTTGTCACCGCTTGAATGTCAGCGTTCTACCTTTATTTCGTAGAAGGAGCCCCATAACGAAGCAAAAACCATTTAATAATCAAAATTTAAATGGGAGTTAGAAATTCGACGGCCCAACGGTGTCCCACCCATAAAGAAAAATATTACAGAAGCTACTACTAACTAACTAGCTAGCTTTGGTTGTGCAAAGAAAAAAACAAAACTCTCCCCATAAAAAAATTTAACAATGAGGAATAAATGCAACAAGGCATACCTTTAGCGGATTTTTAGTAATGCGTCGCCTTTTAATGCCCACTCTTTCTCCCTCCGTGGTCGATGGTAGAAGATTAATGGATAAAGCAATGCTGTGAAGGAAAATGAACATGATGAAAGACGTTTTATATGCTAAACTGCGCTGTACGTACATTATAAGTTATAAGTTAGGCCTCCCATGTAGAAGCTTGAATCAACCAATCCAGAACCAGTAAACCGACGGGTTTTTGTTTTAAAAAATGCTCAAGGTGGGCGGTGACAAGTGGTACAGTCGCGAACAGAAGTGTGGTGTGATTATTAACAGTACCTATAATTACCGTACTCGCCTTATTAAGTTTTCATTTAGTTTCCAACTTATTAACTAGCCAGACGCATTTTCCGACAGGGTGTAGTTAATATCTACCAACGGTAATTATCGAAACATGCAATTGATGACACGATAATAACAAATTCTATTTGTTTTCTTCCAATATTAATTTAAAATTCACTCGCGTTGTTTTTCCTTTTCCTCTTTTTTTTATATTTAAAGGAAATCCATACGCAAATGATAAATTTCATCGGTTTACTACCATCAACATCAACCGAATTCATTTGTTTAAATATTTAATAACAGTAGACACAGTTATTAGGAAATTTTCCTAAATACTCCAAGCTGAGCGAAGCTTCAAACCTTTACGAACCCCTGTGATAAACTACCACCTAGTTAGTACACACCCTTTAAACACAAAAACTTCCACCATCTTCAAGCAAAACCTATAAATAGAGCATCACAGATTTTGGCGTACCACAGGGATTAGTTTTAGGACCTGTGTTATTCCCGAAAACGACATTTTCCTCCACCTTAAGTTGCATAAAACTTAGCTGAACTGTCTTTAATCTTATAAAACATTTAATAAACACATCTGTAGGTATTTATTATAAATGTCAACTATGCTAAACTACCAGGGCGACAATAACACTGGGCTTGGATTAATTTTTTAATCGAATTGAATGTCTTTTATAATTAAAATCTGGCGAACTTGGGGCCCTTTCTGGTAATGTCCAACTAAAAGGGGTTTGTTCAGGCGTACAAAACTTTCTTAAAGTGATTTTCAGCATAGCATAAGGTTTATGGCTTGCGTAATTATGAAAAGCTGTTCAACCGAATTTATTTGTTTAAATATTTAATATAGGTAACAGTAGGCACGGAAGTTACTAAGAAAATTCCTTAATTATTCCAAAGTGAGCGAAGCTTAAAGCCTTTACGAACTCATGTGATAAACAACCACTCTTTAAACACAAAAATTTCCACCATCTTCAAGCAAAACTCATAAATAGAGCACCATAGGATTGGGAGTACCGCAGGGATCAATTGTAGGACCTGTGTTGTTCTCGAAAATTCCATTTTCCTCTGCTTTTTGTTGCGTAAAACTTTAGCTGAACTGTCTTCAATCTTATAAAACATTTAATTGGCACGTTTATTAATGTAAGACGTATGTGTTTATTATAAATTTCAACGATGCTAAAATACGATGGCACACTTATATAGGGTTGTTTTTTTGTAATACCCAGCTAGAAGAGGTTTGTAACAGGCATTACAAAACTCTCTTAAGGTAATTTTTAGCATAGCTAAGGTTTATGGCTTGTTTAGTTATGAAAAACTATTCATTGTTTACTGAATTACTTTACAAAGATTAAAATAAATACTAAAAACCACAATAAATTATTAAAACACACTGTTAAGTTTAAAATCGCAGGATGTTTGTCTTAAACAAGCTTTGAGAGTGTAGTTTCAAATCGAAAAACTGATAATGTAGCACGTACTTAATTCCAAATTAGAAATAATTTTGAATTCCCTTTGTTTCTTCGTCGTTCTCACTTTTGTTTGTAAAACCCAAGAATTAGTAATTTTTAATTTATTTTTCGAATTTTATGTCTTTAACAGTTCCGTTCTTTTTAATTTAAGAACTGTATTTAGGCTTAGATAAAAACTTTTAGAAACCTGCCCATTTTTTTAAAATTATAAACCCTAAAGTATCCTAACAAAAGGAAATTTAATTTTCATCTAGACAGTTATCAATTTAAATAGAGTGGAGATTTTAAAATTCTTGGCTGCCAAGAATACCTATCCCTTTTAAATTTAAGGGCTTTAGAACTCGCGAGGCTTCGTTTCTTTGATCTTTCTGGTCAACAAAAATCCAACACTTCCTAGTTTTCGGATTATTTCTGAGTTTGGAAGTGAGATGTTAATAAAAAAAATTGAAATTGAAAATAAAAACATTTCTGGCGTTGCCAAGTAACTTTAGATTAAATGCTCTTGAAAGTTGGCTTATTAAAAAAAATAATTTGAAAAATGGCGTTAAAGATACCAATAAATGCCAATAAAGATGGAAATTTTATTTTCTTTAATTGAACCTGGACTGTTACTGATTTAGGAAAAATTCAAAACAATATTTTAAAACTCGAGGACTTTCGTTAGATCTTGGTTTCTTCCATTTTCGTTGGACAAACTAAAATCTTTCAATTTACCTTTGATCATCTGATTGCAAAACAAGGATATTAAACAGCTTGAAATTTTAGTATGTTTTTCTTGTTCTGGCTTTGATAATTTGTAGAATTCTTGAATTAATATTAAGAAATGATTGGCATACTTGATTAAACGAAATTATCTTCTAACTGTTGCCTTTGGTTTGGTTTCCCGAAAGATAATACCTATGCAAATACAAATAACATTTGAAATGTAGATACTAAATGAACTAAAAATTGTAATTAAAAAGGGAAAATTTAGTTTAAGTTTTAACCTCGAATGGTTAATAATCTACGAAAAGTTTCTTTCTTCTTCAAAATCATTTTCGTCAGAAAAACCAAGGAATCCGCAACTTTCAATTTAATTTTGCAAATTTCTGTCTTCAGAACAGGGATAAGGATAAGAATGGCTTGCAGTTACATGTTTTATCTCTTTTGTAGCAGAACTGTTTTAATTCCAACAAGTCATTGCATACTTGGATTAACAGGAAGAATGCCATGGTTCATCTCCAAAACAAATAAACACAAAGACAGTTTAATTAGATTTTTAATCTGCCAGATTGCTGTTTAAGGAGGCTTGAAAACTTTTGAAAATTTAAGCCAAACAATATTCCAAGGATCTAAGCAATATACTTATTAAAATTAAAGGGCTTTGATTACATTTTCATTTCTGTAGTTCTTTATTTCTGCCAAAAAAACCAAGAGTTCTGCAGTTTTATTATTATTTACTCGGCTGCCTTTTTTTAAAGAACTGTTTTACCTTTAACACTTCCTAGCATTACTTTAATCATTAAAATGTCCTGACGAGCACCTTATTGTTCAAGAATCTTGAGAATTTTGAAATAAGCTAGCAATTACAATTTGAAATGTGTTATTTTAAAAGATTATAAAATCAAAAAAAAATTGGAATAAAGAAAAAGATTCAGACTTTTGTGGCAGTATTTCTCATTGAATTTTGTATTATATTTTAACTTCATCGAAAATTGTTTGTTTTTGAAACGCTTAAATACGAGATTTTCGTTTTTTTTTTTTGAATTTTTAAATCTGTTAACCTAAAACTGTTTTTAAACTTTCTAACTTTACATGTGAGATTTTCAGATGTTTCAGTAGCGCACTTCTCATTAAATTTTCGTCCTTTATGGCCTTTAATCTAAAGCTATTTATTTATGAAAGTTTCTAGTTTTTGTTGTATTTTTCAGATTTCTTTTCAGCCTTTCAAATATTTTTAAAATTGTAGGAGCTTTTAAGTGTTTGAGGCTAACTGTTTTAAAATATACATACAGTGCGAGTAAAAAGTAAGGAATATATTATTTAAAACCGAAACAACCCAGTTTTCGAACAAATCCTCGAACACGTCGATTTTATTTTGTGAAAAGACATATTTTTCTATTAAATTCGACTTTTGAGTAATGACGTAAACCACATTTTTTTTAAATGGCACCGCCTTACTTTTTTTGTGTTTTCTATAGATCCTTTAATCTGAAAAATTTTGAGACATTACATAAGAAAATTTTCGAACAAAAAACAAATAGAATTTAATGGAAAAATGTGCATTTTCATAAAATAAAATTGGGTTGTTTCGGTTTTAACTAATATATTCCTTATTTCTTACTCACACTGTATTTCCTAGTTTTTATGAGATTTGAGTCTTTTAAACATTTTTTAACGTGAAATTCTTAACTTCAGCCCGGTTATGACGCTGCTTTCGACCGTTTAAGAATAAATAAAATCTTTGATCCTAAATGTTTCAAAATATATTTCATAGCCTTTATGAGCTTAGATTCATTTAAACATTTTTTAATGTGAAACTGTTAACTTCAGTTCGGTTATGAAACTGCTTTCGACCGTTTAAGAATACATTTGTAGGTCTTTGAAGTGCTTTTGGATTTTTCAGAATTTGTTGAAATTCTCAAACTTGAACCAATTCTGAATTTTTTTCGACGTTTCTGAATATATTTTTCAGTCAGTCAGTACTTGGAAGCGTTCAGGATTGGTTTGGTAACGAAAATTTCACATTCGAGCAACTATTGGATAGCTTCAGAATCTGTTTTCCAGTTTTTAAGAGCAACTATTTCAAAATCTATTTGACACAATATTGAGCAAAATTTCGAAACTGTTCAGCTTTTAAAAAACATTTATTTCAGTATTGTATTTCACATAACAATTCTAAATTTCAGCCCAGTTACTAAACTTTTAGGTCGTTTCAGAATATATTTTGATGTCTTTGAAGTATCCTTGAACTTTTCAGGATTTGTGTAACACGAAATTGTTAAACTGAAATATATTCTTCAATTTTTTAATAATCCGTAAGTTCTTCAAGATTTGTTTGAAATAAGAAGGTTATTAACGTATCATTTTTGAAAATATCTACAACCTGTTAGAGCTCGAAAAGTAGGATTTGTTGTTTACACATAATGTTTTTCCAGATATTTTATTGTAAGCTTTGCAGGATTACTTTGATACAAGATTTTTAAGCCTAAGACAAATTTTAAACTTTTTCAGCGTTACTAAATTAGAATCTCTTTTCAGGTTTTTTCAACTTTAAAACACTGAAGCTTTTTCGGCGTCAGAATATATTTTTGTGCCTTTTAAAGAGCTTCAGGAACAAAATTGTTAAATTTTAAACTACATATTTATAAAACATCTTCGTCCATTTAGGGAATAATATATTTTTAAAGGACTTTTGAGCTTGGAATATTTTCACATTTTTTTGATATGTGATCGTTAACTTAAGCTTAGTACTGAAGCTTATTTCAGAACTTCTCAGAATTTGGAAGCTTTCAGGTTAGATAAGAAACTTCAAACTAGTTTTAAAGTTATTTTCGGCCGTTTCAGAATGTATTTTTGTAGGTTTAAAATGTTTATAAAATTTTCAGGAATTCTTTTCAGACCAATTACGAAATATTTTCGTCCCGTTTCAGGGGTATATTGTTTATCTCGTAAGAATTTGTTTAATATGGAATTATTAAACCCAGTTATGAAGCCTTCCGCACGTTTTAGAATGCATTTGCATCAGCTTTTAAGAGCTTAAAATCGTTTTAGAATTTTTAGAGGCTACATTGTTAAGATTAGTCCAATTGTGAAGCTTTTTATTCGACATTTCACCTTTTAAGAATGTGGAGGCTTTTGAGGATTTGCTGAAAATGAATTTTGAAACTTCAGACTATCTGAGTTTCAATGTGAATTTTTAATTTTTTCCAGATATATTTTTAAAGTTTTTCGGAATTTTTCAGAGCTATTAGGCTTCTCAGGGTTTGCTTTGCCTGAAATTAAATTTTCTATTAAGTAAGCCCGCTCTGTTTTTAATTTAGCTTTTTTCTGGAAAATATAATTGAGGCAATCTGCAAAGATTTTATTCTGAAAACATTAAAATAAGCAGCAGCTTATCATCTGAAATTTATATTTTGATTAATCCCCAAAGGATTTCAGTTTACGTATCCTGAAAATGTTTTTTTTTGTGGGGCTGTTTTTTTAACCTTGTAACTGAAAAAAATACAGATTTTTTAATATACCAACTTTGGATCTCAAACTACTTTTAAAATATTTGAACAAAATTCCTACTTTAAATTTCCTCCTGTTATTAACTATTAACTCATAAATGTGTATTTTTGGAACTTTATAGCTTTTCAGGTTGGATTTTTCATGGCATTTATCATTGACTTATTTAATATTCTTTGACTTTTAACCCAAAACCATTTATCTGTCAAACTTTTAGGCTTTGATGTGAAATTTTCACAAGTTTTGGCAGTATCTATCATTGATTTCTTCTCCTTTTTTGATTTTCAATTCAAAACTATCATTTTAAAAACTTTCTAGCTTTTGGTATGAGATATCAAACTAGAGCTTGTGATTTTCCTAGCTCGTTGTTCTTGTTGTTTCCTATTCTTTGACTTTTAACCCAAAACCATTTATCTGTGAAACTTTTAGGCTTTAGATGTGAAATTTTCACAAGTTTTGGCAGTATCTATCATTGATTTCTTCTCCTTTTTTGATTTTCAATTCAAAACTATCATTTTAAAAACTTTCTAGCTTTTGGTATGAGATATCAAACTAGAGCTTATGATTTTCCTAGCTCGTTGTTCTTGTTGTTTCCTATTCTTTGACTTTTAACCCAAAACCATTTATCTGTGAAATTTTTAGGCTTTAGATGTGAGATTTTCACAAGTTTTGGCAGTATCTATCATTGATTTCTTCTCCCTTTCTGATTTTCGATTCAAAGCTATCATTTAAAAAACTTTCTAGCTTTTGGTGTGTGACATCAAAGTAAAGCTTGGGATTTTCCTAGCTCGTGTTCTTGTTGTTTAAAACCTTCTAGAAATATGAAAGAGTTGGTAAATATTTTCAGCTTTAAAACAAAAGACAAACCAACCACAGTAGCCTCTACTTTTATTATTATTATAAAACTTGGGCATTCACTTCAAAGCTCATTATTGAACTTTCAATTCGCTTTTTTATTAATTTTTCTTCAAGAAAGCTTTCAGATTTATTTTTACAAAATGACACCATTTTTATTTATCCTGCTATTTTGTAGTATTTTGAATAATCTAGTTTTTTTTTTTTTATATTCTTTAAACAAACGTGCGGAAGAAAGACTTAATTATAGAAGAAAGGAAAATTAATTGCTGTGCCGTAGTATTGTTGTTGCACATGGTTCTAATATGAAATTTTAATTGCCTATCAGTTGTTTTCCCACAAACATGTAATTAACCACTAATATGAATTTGTAAAACACACGCACTTATAAATGTGTCCTAATTACGTGGCGTTCATGCAGGTTACACAACCAGATTAATTTCTAATTTTTTTTCGTTTTCATTTTGTTAATCGCAAGCTTCAGAATATTGCATTTCAGATTGCTTAGTCACTTCTTGGATTCTATTTTTATAATTTCATTATTAAAAAATGGTGTTTACAGTCAATAACTTTCATTTTTCAAATACCAGATTTTTCAGAGCTATTCCGCTTCATTTAATTTGTGTGTGTTTATGCTCAACAGTTTGATCATTAAACCTTTGCTAATTTTGTAATTTTAGAAATTTCTTTCTAACGCAAAATTTATTCCCCAAGCTATTTTTGCCAAAGAAACCCGAAAGCATTTTATTATCGTTATTCAATCATCCTGGTAGACTTTTCTTTCCGTTTCGTTCATGCTAAAAGATCTCCATAAATATTAAATGTTTTAAAAAGCAAACAACTCTTAATTACGGAAATTTTAATGCACATACTGAAAACGGAAGACTTAATTACAAAACCAGCGTTATTGTTATGTTTGTATCTACATGAAATAAATAATTCATAATCGTTTTCAGTAATTACACGTCTATTTCAATTACTGTTTTGTCCTTTAATGGTGTTATTACTAGTTTTAGGACAATTATGAGTAATTAGTTGATCGGGTGGCTTCTTAAATTATTCATCTACTTCTCAACATTAAAATAAAAAACTGATAGAAACTTCGAGGAAGTCTCCCAATCGAATACGTAATGATGGCCAGTTAATATAATTGTGTAACTTTTAAATATAAACACGCAGGGTTGCGTTACGTTTCGATAATGATTTTTTCGGATGAATTTTTTAATCTGCTTTGTTTATTTATTGTCGTCTGTGTTCGGTTAGAATAGATAAAAATTTTACTTTTAAGAATGCAGGATTTATTGAAAATAAGCACTTTTTCTTTTGAATTAATAATAACAACCAGAATATAGGAAATTATTAATTGAATGTTTGGCATCTCAAATTTTTCTTTAATTTTAATTTTTGAAATTTTCCAGTCGAAGAAGTCCTAATATTTCTGAAATTTACTTAGAGAAAAAAGAAGCTTTTGGGATTGTTTCAGGGTTTTTGAGGAATTTTTGTCAATTTATTAGTATCACTTTGCTGTCTTTTAATATTTGGAAATCCTACAATTATTATTTAAATTTTGTATTTACGTTTGCAAACCACAAAAGTAAAATAACATGCAAACCAGCCAAACTTTGCCAAAATTCCAAAAACGCTTTTGAATTCTTCTCCACAAATAGCAAACCCAAAGCAAAATTTACAAAGTTTGCAGAACCACCAACTCAGTCCTCTTAAGTAAATTAATTTAAAAAATAGCAAATTCAAAACATTAAATTGTCTAATCAATTTCCTGTCAGACTATAAATTATTAAGTGTCCGACTTAATCGATTTCAAAAATCAATACCAAAATATTGAAATAAATAAAAAACATAAATTGAGTTCAGTTTTTGCTTGCGCAATATTTGGTGCCATTTTAATTCTACAATCAGAACTAACCGGCATGTTAATACAAATTAAGGGAATATAATCTTTAATAGCATGCAAAGCAGCACACAGTAAATGAAAATCGATAGAACAAACCTAAGGTATCATTCAGCATAATATTCTAATAAAATATTAAGATTAAATGTCAATTATCCGGTTGCTTGGTGGAAGTCACGATATTCGGGCTAATTTCGGTTTCCTCATACTAAATTATTGGGTTAAAAAAGTAACGCTTCTCTTCTTCCCTTTTGGATTAAAACTTACATTTTGGTTTATTTATTTATCGAAAAAACCTAAATATTGAGGGCAGTACTTGTATTCCACAAACCACAAAAGAATTTTGTCTTGGATGAGGCTATCAAATATTTAATAAATTACAGTTTAGTTTGCAAATTAGATGTTTTAGCTTTGCGTGTAGCTGATGTAGTACTTAGCTAAAGCTACTATTTGTAATGATGTGTGATCGATTTGGTCGTTTATTGAATGCTTTGCGCACTTGCTTGGTTTGCCTTAAATATTTTTTATAACTTCCTTTGTGTTGCTTTATATATTTTATCACGCCTTGAACTACACGAATGCCCTTTTTAATTTTTTTGCTCTTAACAAACTTTGAAAAACAAGATCTTTATGGATAATTTCCGCCACATTCGAATCATGTAAATTAATAAATGCTTCAAAGCTTAAACGTCATCAGCAATATTCAGAACTAAAATTTTAATTCACGATGGCTAATCTTAATTATAAAAAACTCGAACTAAGTTTGAGAATTTCAAATATTAAAGTTAAAGTCGAAACATCAATGTTCTTTATGAATTTATTTAATAAATAAGGAGTTTGGGGAAAACAAAGCTTTGTTAGTAAAACTCGAGCTTTTCTATAAAGTGTGATTGAAATTGCTAAGGACTAGAATTTTTACTTATGTCTTTTCAGCTGCAAAATGGAATTTTACCTATCTGTATTATAGTTAAGCAGAATTAAGCTAGAATATTTATTTTTACTGGTAATATTTTCAGGTTGTAATAATAATTTTTCCGCAGGTTTGTCATACATAGTGTGTACAAAATAAGCGGGCCAGGAGAATCTCGTAAACAGTAAGAGAGATTTGTTTAAATTATAGAAAATGCTCATCATCTTAATTGCAACTATAATCCTCAATCAATCCTCGAGTTTTTGCTTAGTTGTCAGTAGAAATCGGAAAAACTGAAATTTGTTTATAACTTTCTTATTGTCAACAGAAACAAAAAGCTGTTTTGGCATTATTAAGGCACTTTTTTGCGCAGATTTCGAACTTAAATTAAATTTTTGTACGTCGTCAAATTTCAAAGATTTCCGTGCATAGCCCGCTTGTCTTGGACACACTGTAGTTAAGTAGTCATTCGTTTATTTAAATATTTATGCAGTCCTTCATCATTTAATCTATTTCCAAAGTACCAAAATTATTCCAAAGAACGTTCAAAATTGTGGCAATTATTTTGTTAATAAAAGAAATAACTTATATAAGACGCTAAAATTTTCCCATATTAAAATTAAATTCGTAATCATTGCAGGCCTGCAGGCCCACATTGCATTTTATCTCTAATTCTTTATAATAAATAACCCCTTATCTGACATGATTTTCTTGCAAGAAACAGATAAGGCTAAAAGGCCACACTTGCGTTATAAGCACTGCAGAAAGGTATTAAATAATTCGTGAAAATCTTCCTAAAATGTATCTAAAATATTTGTAATTTAAGTACCTATTCAGAGACGGATGGGGGGGCGGTTGGGAATTAAGTAAATTAAGGGAGAATAATTGAACTACAAAATTTAGTTTTTTTGTTGCTGACATTTTAAGTCATCTTTTTAATATCTACATCCTAGATTATAAACAGCATTTTAAAACACGTTTCCCATCCTAGATTATAAACAGCATTTGAAAACACGAAGAAAATAGCAACAATAATTGTCTATATTACGCCAATGGCAGAAACGTGAATAAACCTTCTCGTAAGCAGCTTTAGATATGCTCCTGACCAACATAGTAGTTGACTAACAAAAAAAAATTGAATAACACTCTTGCGAAAACGCTTAAAGTATCTCGGTTGTATAGCAACAACCTCGAACTTTAAGCTTGTGTTTTCGCACTTGTATTATTAATAGCTATTAAAACTACTTATGCGTACTTTATACCTACATAACATAAACATAATCATTGATTTACAAAGCAACCTGATAAGATTTTTTCTATGTAGAAATAACAAACACTAAACGTTGAATATAATTAGACTCATTGTTTTGGTTAAACTCATATTATATGGTGAGAGTTAACCATTGTATTCGAACCAAAGGGTTAACTATTTATTAATGGACATTTCTGCATTAGTTGTAGGTAAAGTATTAGTTTTGGAAATGGAAGAGAAATATCGCAGAAAAAGGTGATGAATTTGTAGATAAATAAAAAACCCGAAAAAGGTCTAACTAAATCTGTTTTTTCAATATCATCCGCAAAGTTCCAGAGCGCTACTAATTTTAAAAGTGAAAGAGCTTTAAAACTCGAAAACGGAACTCTGAGGCAATGATTAACAAACATACAGGTTGAAAAATGCACTTTACTATTCGGTTTATTTAACATTTTCTTCATCCTTAGACAAAACAATTATTGAAGGTATGAAAACTCAAAACTTAACAAGAATCATACCTTCAGGTCGATACGGGCATGACATGGTTTTATTATTATTATTAGCATTAAAATTATAAAACCAGATCCGACAGAGTTACTAATTTAATTATGTGATATAATACACAAAGTTTATTTTTGTAGGCACAGTTTGTTAAATAAATAGTAAATACACATCTTTAGAGAATAAACAAAGTTGCCTCTTTATAACTAATTTAAATTTGAGATGATCAGTAACAAGAGCTTAGTTTAAAGTAACATTATTATCATTAATTTGGAAATTGTCTTCTGTAAATACAAATTTTGAATTGTTGGTTCCTGTGCCTTATCCTTTCTAAGGACATTGGCAAGGGGTCAGAGCCACATTTGTAAACGACTTGACGCCGTGAACTTTGTTATATCTCCCTTATACTAGGGAAATGTGTTCTCTTCAGTAGTTTCCCATTGCCTTCTGCAGAGTTTGTGCCCATGTATTAAGTGTATTATAATGTATGTGTCTTGTTACTATCTGAAGTCCACCACTCCACACACAGAATCGTTGTAACCAAACGATTAAATGGCTTCACTCGCTCAAGTACCGATCTCAAGCAGTGGGGAATTCTTTATAAAAATCCTTGCCAATGCGTGAGATTCGAACCAAAGACTCCTAGATAGGAGTCCAGCGCTCTTACCACTACGCCAACGAGCTTCTCAAATTGATGGTTACATAAAGAAATATTTAAGTTGATTTAAAATTTCTGAAACTAAACGAAAAAGAAATGTTTATTATTAACTAGGCTCATCTGAAAAAGGCAATGCTCCCGACCTTTAAAATGTCATTTATTTTCTAAACATTCACAGGAAATAAAAAGTAAAATATTCTTTTTAGTAGTATGTTATACTACCTATGCGATTAATATAAACCTTTTAGTAATCTGTTTTTAAGTGAAGGAGGCATTTTCCCTATATAAGGAGATGTATGGGATAAAAAAGAAAAAGACGAAGAAGAAGAAGAAACAGAAGTATATATCTACCCGTTCAGGTAATGTGGATTATTTGAAATGAGAAAAGAGTACCTCTCGCCGTTGACTTTTTTCAACGAATTTCAATAGTAACCAATGGGAGACCAATCATACGAACTTTAGGTATGAAGTTTGGTTTAGGTTTAGGTAGATCAATGTTTAAGACAAAAACGTTGGTCCTCAACAAAAAATGTATAGAGGAAGGTACCCTTATACGCCACCTTTTTCTAATGGACTTCTTCATTGACTACACTACTTACACCCAGAATTTCATGGACTGAAAATATTTACTACGAAAAAGCTGGTTCTAAACATACAGACTTTGAGTTTCTTCGACTTATTTACCACTTTGGCAATTGTTTCGTATGTTTCAGACAAACAACACGAAATGACGTGGCTATAAAAATATGGAAGTGGTGGTTACAAATACACAGTGTCGGTAAATGTTTAAAGTTGTAAGTATTTAATATTAGCCAGCATTATTCTGTACAAGGCCGATGGTTCTTTGTATCTCCCGGGCTGATTTATAGTAGCCCATCTGCCCTTGCCCCTATTAAATAATTGCTAAAAAACTGCATTTTTAAATTTAGTGGGCTGTACTTGCAACGTCACAGACTACGTCACCCGACAATTGCAGGCAGATGGGCGAAGACGATCGCAAATTGTGTAATTATTTTGACAAAAATCTGTGGTTTTTATATTAGTGGTCGTGTGAAAGTTAGTGTTAATTGTTAATAGATTTTTTGGGCTTTGTTTTGAGCTGTACGTCTAATCAAGGGTTCAAAATTACTTCCAAAATCTTCATAAAACTGTTGGGCCGATTTTCCATAGGTTTCTAGAAAGCCGAAGTCGCCTTTCGGAACCGGTCGGGAATTATCCAAATTTTAATAATATTTGTATTAATATCGTTTCAAAATAGTTTTGTGGTGAAAATGCAAGATTCTATTGACGATTTTTAGATTGTGTTTTCAAGAATTTGAGTCGTGCTACCGAGCCAGAACCGTATTTTGGGACTCTTCTGTAAATACAAATTTTGAATTGTTGGTTCCTGTGCCTTATCCTTTCTAAGGACATTGGCAAGGGGTCAGAGCCACATTTGTAAACGACTTGACGCCGTGAACTTTGTTATATCTCCCTTATACTAGGGAAATGTGTTCTCTTCAGTAGTTTCCCATTGCCTTCTGCAGAGTTTGTGCCCATGTATTAAGTGTATTATAATGTATGTGTCTTGTTACTATCTGAAGTCCACCACTCCACACACAGAATCGTTGTAACCAAACGATTAAATGGCTTCACTCGCTCAAGTACCGATCTCAAGCAGTGGGGAATTCTTTATAAAAATCCTTGCCAATGCGTGAGATTCGAACCAAAGACTCCTAGATAGGAGTCCAGCGCTCTTACCACTACGCCAACGAGCTTCTCAAATTGATGGTTACATAAAGAAATATTTAAGTTGATTTAAAATTTCTGAAACTAAACGAAAAAGAAATGTTTATTATTAACTAGGCTCATCTGAAAAAGGCAATGCTCCCGACCTTTAAAATGTCATTTATTTTCTAAACATTCACAGGAAATAAAAAGTAAAATATTCTTTTTAGTAGTATGTTATACTACCTATGCGATTAATATAAACCTTTTAGTAATCTGTTTTTAAGTGAAGGAGGCATTTTCCCTATATAAGGAGATGTATGGGATAAAAAAGAAAAAGACGAAGAAGAAGAAGAAACAGAAGTATATATCTACCCGTTCAGGTAATGTGGATTATTTGAAATGAGAAAAGAGTACCTCTCGCCGTTGACTTTTTTCAACGAATTTCAATAGTAACCAATGGGAGACCAATCATACGAACTTTAGGTATGAAGTTTGGTTTAGGTTTAGGTAGATCAATGTTTAAGACAAAAACGTTGGTCCTCAACAAAAAATGTATAGAGGAAGGTACCCTTATACGCCACCTTTTTCTAATGGACTTCTTCATTGACTACACTACTTACACCCAGAATTTCATGGACTGAAAATATTTACTACGAAAAAGCTGGTTCTAAACATACAGACTTTGAGTTTCTTCGACTTATTTACCACTTTGGCAATTGTTTCGTATGTTTCAGACAAACAACACGAAATGACGTGGCTATAAAAATATGGAAGTGGTGGTTACAAATACACAGTGTCGGTAAATGTTTAAAGTTGTAAGTATTTAATATTAGCCAGCATTATTCTGTACAAGGCCGATGGTTCTTTGTATCTCCCGGGCTGATTTATAGTAGCCCATCTGCCCTTGCCCCTATTAAATAATTGCTAAAAAACTGCATTTTTAAATTTAGTGGGCTGTACTTGCAACGTCACAGACTACGTCACCCGACAATTGCAGGCAGATGGGCGAAGACGATCGCAAATTGTGTAATTATTTTGACAAAAATCTGTGGTTTTTATATTAGTGGTCGTGTGAAAGTTAGTGTTAATTGTTAATAGATTTTTTGGGCTTTGTTTTGAGCTGTACGTCTAATCAAGGGTTCAAAATTACTTCCAAAATCTTCATAAAACTGTTGGGCCGATTTTCCATAGGTTTCTAGAAAGCCGAAGTCGCCTTTCGGAACCGGTCGGGAATTATCCAAATTTTAATAATATTTGTATTAATATCGTTTCAAAATAGTTTTGTGGTGAAAATGCAAGATTCTATTGACGATTTTTAGATTGTGTTTTCAAGAATTTGAGTCGTGCTACCGAGCCAGAACCGTATTTTGGGACTCTTCTGGAAATCGAACTCATTTGAAACATCACCACTTCATAAAGGTCAGCAGTCCTTTTATCCAAACTTTATCCTAAATTGTGCTCAGAATGTTTGTTGTTTAATAAAGTTTGCTACTAAAATCGCATGTTAGCTGCTTTTATTGATTTTAAAACATTTTACTAAAATCTTCTGATTAAATAAAGTTATGTAAGCTAAAGTATTTGCAATGTAACTAAAATTGATGATATATTATAAATTATTCGCATTGCTTTAAAATTAATTTACTGGAAATTTCCCAAATCTTTAAAAGCTAAGTTAAAATATTTCTCCTTTGTTTTTAAGTTTTTAATTCTTGCTAATTTAGGTCACTTCTAATAATTTAACGTTTAAAATGTGTCCGATATTTAATTTAAATTCATAACAGATACACAAATATTGCATTTTATCAGTAACATGTAACTTTAATTCTATTTAAAAGTGATCATAAATAATCCTCTGTCTAACATGATTTTCTTACAAGAATTTTTTTTATTAATTAACGCAAATTTACAAGCTGCTCTAAAGGAGCTATAAGTAAACGGGATGATTGATACATTTTAAGAGGTGAAGCTGTCCAGCGACAACATTCCAGTGGGCAATAATATATTTAAGACCTTCAAAAATGACTGGCACTACAATTGTTTTCTCCTCGGTACTGTTTTATTAGGAAGAAGTGAATACAAATTTCATTAAAGGTATTCCCCTTCAATGTCTATGCACTTTTGCCAATGTTCCGGCAGTTTCCGCAAAGCTGCTTTAAACCAATCTTTGGATGTAGCACGACACCACTTCTGGACAGCCAACTGCAGCTATTTTTACCACATACCGCCTCTTTCATTGCGTCAAACAAAGCGTAGTCGCTCGGTGCAAGATTCGGAGAGTATGAGGCATGAGGCAGTACGGTGTACCCGAGAGCCTGCAGGGTGGCAACGGTGTGGCGTGGCTTTTTTTGTGGTGGCGTTGCTGAATACGTCGGCGTCGTATGGATGTCTGAAGCAGTGACACCTTCCCTCCAAAGAAACCGCACCGTCCTTCGCTGACCATGATTGTCTGCTTCCATGGTATTCCGCTTTATCCACGACTACACTCGCAGGGCTCTAAGAATGGCTCACTACATTTCCTTCTGTGCGTTTCAGCAGCGCCATCTGATGGCATCACGTGGCACTATAGTCTATCTTCATACACGCACCGGGCGAACATTTCAATAAAGAAAGAGAGAATGTTTTGTGTATCCCCATAGATGGACTCCTTAATTATGTCCAGATTGGTTTTGTTATATATTTGTATAGTAGAAGTTTGTTTTCTGTTGCGAGCTTCGACTTGCGTCCGAGAAGCATTTGTTTCAATTTCGTGTTGAATTGTGTTTTCTCCGCTGTTATTTGTGGTCTCAAAGTTAATTTTTTGTCCAATGTCGTTGCTAAGTATTTTTCTTGGTTTGCCACTGGTAAATGAGCCCCGTTTTTTGATACAGGTGGGCAGTCCGTTTGTTTATTTGTAAAAGTGATTTGGGCTGATCTGGCTTGATTGACTTGCACTCACCAGGTATGAAGCTAGTCTTTAAGGTGATCAAGGTTTTCGGTGGCAATTTGTGGATCTTTATCTACAACGACGATTGATGTGTTATCAGCAATGTTCACTCATTAATCAAATCGGCATGATATTCAACATGCTGAATACCGTCGTAAGCCCAAAGCTCAATACTGTACATTAAATCTATTCCTATCCCCGAATGGAACGCAAATAGTCTCCCAAATCATAAAACTGAAATAATTAACTTGCTACATCATCAGGAAATAGACGTTATACTTGCATCAGCAACACATTTCACTGAAGGAACCTTCCTCCGAATTCCACACTACTCAATTTACCATACCAACAACCCCGTCGGAACGGCCCACGAAGGTGCAGCAGTAATCATCCGTAATTCCCTACCACATTACGAGGAACCCCAATATTAAACAAACAGAATCCCAGCTCCAACAATTCGACTTATCACACCTTGGGTTTTTGTCATAACTATTGTACATTGTCCACCAAGACACAGAATTGAGACAAATGAATATGAAAGCCGAACAATTTTTAATCGGCGAAGATTGGAATGCCGAAAACACTAACTGGGGTTCAAGGTTAACCACTACGAAAGGCAGAAATTTACGTAAACCACAATTTTTCTTATTTATGTACAGGTGAACCAACATACTGGCTTACGGACATAAACAAGTTACCAAACATGCTGCACTTCTTTGTTCTCAAAAATATAGCTACAAGTTACTTTATCATTGAATCAAATTGGGACCGTTCATCTCATCATACACCAATTATAACAACCATAAGTACACATATAATTAGTCGAAGCAAACCTCCCAGGCTGAGCTCCCCAAAAACCGATTGGACCTCGTTTCGTAGCTTCATAGAAGACCATCTTAACCTCACTATTAAGTCTGATGATATTGGCATCGCAGTTGAGTAATACAAGAAGTGGCATGGAAATCTGCAGGAATGGAGTCTACTTGTAACACACCGTTATTCATCAGAGAATTAATTGCCAAAAAAGTAGAGCCAGATGCAGATGGCAAAGAAGCCGAAACCCCATAGATAAAATTGAGTTTAATAGGCTCACAAGACAACTAAAGACAATTTTTGCTCAGTTTTTCATATGCTTCTAGAAAGCCAAAGTTAACTTTCGAAATCGATCGGGTATTTTCCAAATTTTAACAATTTCTTGATCAAGTTCGCTCCAAAATCGTTTTATGGTAAAAATAAAAAATTCTATTAACTATTCCACTCATATGTAAGCTGCGATTTGTATTTTATAAAGTGATTTAAACTAGTGTGCGAAACACAAGAATACATATTAATAAAAATAAGTGTATCAATTCCATAATCTGTATGTATTTTTAGTTGATAATAAACACTCTGTTACAACAGGCTATGGGCCCAGATGGTGTATCTATAAAAAGAATGTACCATTATACGTATTTGCAGTGAACTTATTTATATTTGATTCCTGAAGTGAAGAAGAATCGAAAAATGGCTCAGACCATAAGATTGGAAACATTAGGTAAAGACAATTATGATACTTGGAAACTATTCATGGAAGCATTGCTTGTAAAAAATGATCTGTGGCTATACGTAAATAATCTAAAACCGGATCTCTTGGAAGGCAATGCAGCATCAGTTAATGCGATACGTGAATGGGAAAAGAACGATGCAAAAGCTAGATCGGACACTTTTTTATCAATCAGTTCTAGCGAATTAAAACAAATAAAAGGTTGTAAGACAGCAAGGGAAGTGTGGTAGAAACTCGAAGATACATTTCATTTGTTTAATTGAGTTGCTTTCTTTCGATGTCACACGATTTAATCTTTTTTCGGAATGACTAAGCCCACCTCATCGCGATTCTATTATCTAGCTGAACCGCGAGGGTCTTACGGCACGCGAAATCCAGAAGAGTCTAGAGGCGCCTCGCAACCTTGTGCATTCCACAATTCGGAGGTCCAAGGAACTGGAAGGCTCCATTGCTGCAACACTAATATTAAGAAGGTACGTGAATGCTTTAGAAGAAATCTGGCCTAATCGATTCGAGCAACGCCGAGAAGTGTGGGCATCAAACCCACGCCGATGCAACGAATTGTCAAAAAATATTTGCAACTGAAGCCGTACAAAATGGGAAAAGCTCACATTTTGACGGAGGCGATGAAACTTAGGAGGAAGGAACTCTGCAAGAAGCTGATCCCACAGGAATGGTGCAAGCAGAACTTTCCTTTATCTCATTCAATGAATGACCTTCTAAGTCACCCGATCTAAATCTCATGGATTATTCCATTTGGTCAATCCTGCAAACCAACCCTGAAGATAGCACTTCAAAAAGTCTGGAAGGGTCTTAACTCAGCCCTCCTGCCTGCCGCTGCCGACGCGTTCCCCAAGCGCATTCGTGCCTGTGTCCAAGCTAATGGAGGACATTTCGAATTATAATATTCTGTCGTGCTTATTATTTCTCAATAAAAGTTATTTTTGTGCAGCCGGACGCGAAGTGGTCATTTCGCGTACGCAATACAGGACGCGAAATCCGATTTCGCGGCCTTACCCTTAGTAACGGCCGCGAAATATTTTAACGGCCGTTACCCTTAGTAACGGCCGCGAAATTGTATTTCGCGGCCGTTACTAAGGGTAACGGCCGTTAAAATATTTCGCGGCCGTTACTAAGGGTAAGGCCGCGAAATATGAATATGTATTTATTATGTATTTTTTACGGCTGCACAAAAAATGTTGTGTATACTTCGGCCGCGAAATTCTTTAGCGCCCTCGAGATTGTCTTGCCTCGGCCGCAAGCGGCCTCGGCGACAATTTTTCTCTCGGTACGCTAAAATGGAATTTCGCGGCCTTAGCATACAAATAACTATTTTATGGTTCGCATTAATATTCCGTCTCTTTCAATTTTTACGGACTCTTTTTCTTGTATTCGTAATTTTGGTTCACCCTGTATAAGCACAGACTTCAAAACCTGCGGTAAAAGATTTCCCCTTAGTTTTCAGTTTCTAATTTTTCAATAGTCCGTTTCTACCTTAGAAGGAAGTAGAGGTTCTTGTGGGATATGTTTGTCTGAGTTCAATTTGAGAGTTATCTCAATCATTTAATCCTTTTTTATTAAAACAGTGTTGTCAATTTTATTATACGCACAATAATGCTTTGTATTTTTGCGGTCTTAGTTTTGCACGTGGCAACACTGTTCTCTATAAGCCCTGTACTTCTTTCTAAGGTAGGAACGGTCTATATTTGTTTGCGTCACTTGAGATAATTTGACGATATTTAATTTAAATTCCTAATCATTTCACACATGCAGAAATGTACAGTTTAACTGGCGAATGAAGTAGTGCATGTCATCAATAAATTTTATGACGTCATAACTTAGTATGTCTACATGTAGTTTCAAACGATTTACAAATTTTATAACCAACACTTTCTGATGAAAGAGGTTGACATTTTCCTATTCTATCACAATTTTAGCGATATTATAAATTAAAATAAAGAGATAGGAGTAGACAATAGTTGTTAAATACAGAGAATTCCGATTACATGAAGGTAAATAACACACACCACGATCTGTAAAAACTTTTGACGGCCAGATATAAACACGTCAAGAATAATATCAACTTTTCAAAAAATAAATATGAGCTAAATTAGAAAATAAAAACCCGATTTCTTTATTATTTTCAAAAATTTATAGACATTGGGCCGTATTCTGATCTTATGTTTAAAGTTGTCTCTAACTAAAGTCGTGTTTAGCGTAAACATAAAACGATATAGCTTTATATAATTTTAGATGTGTATAAGGGAGATACACGATGTTGCCATGGTAATTAAACATGACGTTAAATTTAAATATGAGATCAGAATACGGCCCCTTGTGATTAAACACGGCTGCCTAATCTTAGAAAACTACAAAAATAATTTATATTTAGTAATTACATTTTGTACTTTTTTATCACGCATTATTGGTAGACATATCCTGATATCTCATGGCCCTCAGTACAGAAAAAGAAAACTCATCTACTACTCAACCTAAAAAAAAAATCGTTCTGTCAAAGTCAAAATATGCAAAAATATTATTAATTAAAACCTATCTTTATGTTATAATAAGCTGAGAAACTTGCAATATAGGTGGAAGCTAATAAATGTATTTATTTTCAATTTCATAAGGATAACAATTTCAAATTTCACACGCTTTTTCCTGAATGCCGCATGTTTTTAGATTTCACTATTAGACTTCCATCTCACTCTTAGACTTCCATCTCACTCTTTCACAAATTCGACGTGCATGTCGGGGGCCATGAGATATCGATATACGTCTTAACGCCAACCGTTGATCATGTGATTGATGACGCGCATTACCTGACTCGCCATTTGGGCTATATCCCGCGTTATATTTTATTAATAATATGTAACTCTAATTCTCAATAAAAATTATCAAATATAACTCATCTGTATCTGTCAGAAATTTTCTGGTAAGAACAGATAAAGTTTAATGTCAAACGTGTGTTGTAAGCGTTTCACAAAGATGAAAATGAGATTTAAGTATTGAATAATTAGTAAATTAAAAACATTTAGTCGACTATGCTTGCAACGTCACGGCCTACGTCACGCGACAATTGCCGGCAAAGGTGTGAAGACGATCGCGAAGTGACACCGTGTAATTAGTTCTTAATTATTTTGACAAAATTTTGTAGTTTTTTTTATTAGTGCTGTGAAAAATTAGTATTAATCGCAAATAGCTTTCGGGCTTCATTTTGACGGATACATTTTAACAAGGTATTCAAAATTACTTTCGAACCGGTTTTTCATTCTAAACGGCCGAAGTTAGCTTTCGGAACCAGTCGGGTGTTTTCCAAATTTTAATTAATTCTTAGTTAAAGTCTCTTCAAAATGGTTTTACTTATAGTGAAAATAAAACATTCTATTTGTAAATTTAGGGATTTTTCACGAATTTCAATCGTATTACCTAAGCAGTGCTTCGTTTTGGTGCTTTTCTGGAAAATCTGTGGGCTTTACACAGGACTAGGACCTTATAATGGTAATGGAACTACTGATTTATCCGGAGTAACTGTATAAAGGCATTCAGGTCGTATTATTGTGTTAATAAGTTTCCCTAATTGTTACAAGTTTTAACTACTTTTCTTGTCGACATTCATAAAAATCTCAGTTACAGCTTAAAATATTTTCAATTAAATTTAAATTAAACCAGCATCATTCATAAATAAAGCGTATTTGTCACGTCGTGTTACGAAACGCACAAATTCTCATATTATTTCAATTTTGCGGAGAAAATGTGCGCACAACAAATGTAATAAAAATCGAAGAATGCAATATAAACCTAAGCCGCGCATTACTGCGTTCTTATACAAAAATCTGGAATAAATTCCCGACGAGTGTCTGTTTCAATAATACCAACCCCCTGCGAGGGAATTTAATTTTTTTCCATGTCAAATAAAGCGCGAGGGCGGGAAGTGAAGATTTACAATCACATTTGACTTTACAATGTTTCAGTTACGGCTTGACATCTTCACCCTAGCTTTTGTTTTTGTCTTGTTTGGGTTTCTGTTTTGCAGTCGACAGTTTAATAGGGACGCGGGTATGCCAGTTTTTTAAAACTTCAAAGCCATGACGCACTCTGATCCTTGTGCATTGACAGGAAATTTGGCTTTGTAACCCACATTTTGTTCCAAACGAATTAAAATTTCTTTCTAAAGGATGATTGAAGTATTAATAATTATTTCTAGACTCATTTTTAGAGGTTTTAGAAATTAAATAGGATGATCTGTTGACATCATACATTAAGGAAAAAGGGAGTTTATGTTTAAATGAGGCCAAATCCTCTTGAAATCTAATTATTCTTGTAAAATATAAAAATCTTACTTACTATGTTTTAGCTTTTTGTGTTTACTTTGTTGCTATTCTGAAATCAGATAATCAAATTATTCAGTTAGAATTATTATTAATTTGTTGTGTTGAGTATAGAATACCCAAAAATTAAATAAATCATAAGCACACAGCGACCTCAATGACAAAATAAATATAAACTATTTCAGTTACATATTTCAATGTAAACAGGATCCAAAACGATATAAACAATCACTATTTGTTCAATAATATCTACCAACATAATATATCAAATTGATATTTCATCATTATCTATTATCAGAGGTTGGGCCCTATTTATTTTATTTACTTAATCAGTTATTCTGCCAGACAAAATAATTAAACTTAATGTGACTAGTTTTCGAACAGTTTTAATATTGACATCTTGACATCTTTTGACTTATCGCAAATTGTGATATTTATTTAACAAGGATAAGGCCTACTAGAATCCTGAAATAGTTTAACAAATTACCCTTTATTGAAGATACTTTTCACTTTTGACCTTGATTCTGCAAAACCAAATACTAAAAATTCACATTTCAACAATTCTAACTCCTGACATTGCGTTTGAACTTAGGATTTTTTTTTTCATTTTAGGATTGGTAGACTGAAACCGAAAAGTAGGATTTTAAAATTAATAATTTTTCTAGCCCTTTCTGTCATTGAATTTAAATTTTTGGTTTTCTAGAAATTTTTTATTTCGGGTTTAGCAAACTGCGCGAGACTTTGAAGTTCAAATTCACTGAGTTTGAACATTAATTCTGAGTTTCCCAAATCCTTTAATTTCATATTTTGTAAATTGGGATTAAAACACAGGATTTTAAAATATTACTTGAAATTTTTAAATCATTTTTTTATTACACAGCTGAATTTTCTGGCTTTCTAAGAATTTTTTTTTTTTCAAACTCAATATATTGAAGTTGAAGAGTATATTTTGAATTTAAAGATTCAAAAGTTTCATCATTTTTCTACTTCGAAAAATTTATTTAGCTGACTTTGAAATCAAAATTTTTAATCATCTTCTGGCTTTCAGCTTATTTTTAGCCTTTTAAAAATTTATAATTTCTTGTTTACCAAGCTGAGATTGAAGAATAGGGCTTTAAAATTAAAAATAGGAATTTAGAGGCTTTTAGAGAATCTTGAACCTAGAAAAATTTGCAATATCATATTTTAGAAACGTAAAAAATATAATTTTAATGTTAAAACTTCGCAATTTTCTTTTTCTTTTTTGTCATTTTCTGGCCTTCGCTTCAATTTTGAGGTTTTGGGTAAATTTTCAATTTCAGGTTTAGTAAACTAAGAGCAAAGAGTGGGACTGAAATTGTAATTTAAAATTTTTCGAACATTTTTTCGCTTTCAACATTAGCTTTGAGCTTCCAAAACAGTTTTAATTTCAGGTTTGGCAGACTGAAATTAAAAAGTAGGACATTTAAGGTATAGTAAACCTAAATTTTCTGACCTTTAACTTCAGTTTTGAGCTTTCAGAAAAATCTTAAATATCAACTTTCGTAAACTGAAATTAAAGAGTGGGATTTTGAAATTCGAACTTTCAACCATTTCCTAGTTTTCTAACAACTTTTACTTTCAGGTTTAGCAAACCAAGATTAAAGAGTATGTTTTGAATTTAAAGATTTTCAACAATTTTCTGCCTTTGAACTCAAATTTTTGGGTTTCTAAAAATTTGCTTATTAGATTGAGATTTTGAAATTGAAACTTCAAAATTTTTGATCATCTTCTGGCTTTGAGTTTATTTTTGGCTTTTTTAAAATGTTCTGTTTAGCTAGCATGCTGAGATTAAAAAATTTGCATTTGAAATTAAAAATACAGAAATTAGCGACAATTTAGAGAATCTTGAACTTTCAAATATCAGAGTTTATAAACTTAAAGAACATAATTTTAAATTTAAAACTTCAAAATGTTTAGTCATTTTCTGGCATTTAACTTCAACTTTGCGGTTTTAGAAACATGTTTATTTCAGATTTAGTAAACTAAGATCAAAGAGTGGGAAATTTAAAACTTCGAACATTTTCTGGCTTTGAACATTAAGTTTGAGCTTCCGAAAAATTTTTAAATTCAGGTTTGGCAGATTGAAATTAAAAAGTACGGCTTTGAAGGTTTAGTAAATGTCATCATCATCATCAATTGACCTAGAGCAGATCCCCGTGGGCTTGGCGTAATCCAGGATTGATTACGCCAAGCCCACTCCATACCAATAAGGTGTGAAGGGATTTGTTATGATAGGTGCGGATTGGGAGTACTCTATAACGTTAACATGCCTGTGATGCCAGCCGCTAGACACCGCTTGTACAGTGCAGGGTAGTTAGTAAGTCACATATCCAATGGGAGTTGGATATAGTTATGACCGAGATGGCTAAACATGTTTTGTCATCTTATACTAATAGTATATCCGCTAATATCCTATGTCTATGATGACAGACCAAGCTAAATTAAATATTACATATTAAGGCCTTACCACTTTATTTAGCCAAGACGCAATTAGAAACAACGGTGGCGCCATTTGAGGTAAACTATACATTTTTCCCTTTAGTTCACCTCAAATGGCGACACCGTTGTTTCTAATTGCGTCTTGGCTAAATAAAGTGGAAAGGCCTTAATGTGTAATATTTAATTTACATAGCTGGCCTTGGCACAGACATGCCTGCCCTGTTACATGTTACTTTATGTTACCTTAGTCTAATCATTATTATTAACATTACTAATATTTTTATTTTCATTGTACTTTACAGGTATACGTAGTCCTTGTTTCCTTATTTTTATTGCTATTATTATTATGATATTTGTTCCTTCCTCTTATTGCATTATTCTTCGATATTTATGTCTTCTTCCTCTACTTCTATTTCTTCGTTGTCTGCTTCTTCTGTTAAGTCATATATGCGGTTTATTTCCCTCGACATAATTTTGTTTCTTGCCCATTCTCTCCAAGTTTGTTGTGGTATTATCTTCTAGATGCAGTGGTAGCTCTTCTCCGTTAATGTATTTGTATGTTTCCCGGATTCTTGACTCTGGCAGTTGTATTTCTCAGAAGGAGTTTTCTCGCTTCTCTGCTTCGCGTTCTTCTTTACCCTGTTCCCTGTTCCTTGTGGACTCGTTGACTCGTTGAGGTCTTCCTTATTTTGCGAGGATGGATTTGTATCCCCCTCCAAAATGCTTTTGTTCATAAATCTTCTAAGTATATAGGCGTCGGTTTGTAAGGCGCAGTCGAGGCTGTGATCTAGATGATCGTATTTGGGAGCTGAGTCTTTGAGCTGCAGTTGTATTTCTTCTTGGTTTTCCCTCACATAATTTGCGATTTCCGTTCTTAAGTACAGGGCTTCTTCCTTGAGTTCTTCTTTGTTTCTTCTACCTTCTGTTCCTTGATCCGTTATTGTTGTAAATTGACAGTCACCTGCCATTTTCATTTCTTGAATTTTATGGTGGATAATGTTTCTCGTTCCATCCTGTTACTTATAATTTCTTGCTGTTTACGTTGATTTCTTGTATTTATGCTTACTTCTTAATTATGAACCCTACTTTTGAGCTATGTTATACATATATGTATAAATTTTAAAAATTCAAGTTTTTCGACCTCTAACTTCAATTTTGAACTTTCAGAAAATTTTAAGTGTAAGTTTTCCTAAATTGACATTAAAGAATTACGAATTATCAAGTTAAAGATTCAAAATTTTCAACAATTTTTCCTGGCGTTAAACTTAAATTTTTGACTTTCTAAAAATTTATTTAATACATTAAAAAGTAGAACTTTGAAATTAAAAAATCAAAATCACTAGTCATCTTCTGGTTTTATTTTTAGCTTTTTAAAAATTTATAATTTAATGTTTATCAGGCTGGGATTAAAGAATGGGGCTTTAAAATTACAAATAGAGAATTTAGGTCCTCAAAAATTGTAAATATTATATTTTATAAACTTAAAGATTATAATTTTAAAATGAAAACTAAATTTCTAATAGTTTTCTGCGCTTCGATTTTGAGGTTTTAGACAAATTTTCGGTTTCAGGTTTAATAAACTAAGATTAAAGAGTGGGACTTTAAAATTAAATTTTAAAACTTTTGGAATATAACATAAGCTTTGATCTTCCAAAGAATTTTAAATTTCAGGTTTGGTAAACTAAAACTAAGGAGTAGGACTTTAAAGATTTAGTAAACATAGATTAAAGAGACTTTTCAGGTTAAGTAGACTGAAATTAAAGATTGTGATTTTGAAATTCTAAACTTAACCGTTTTCTTTCTGGCTTTGGATATCAATTTTGAACTTCGAAAAACTTTTTGAATGTTTCAATTGAATATCAAATATATTGCAATTCAGCGTTAAATTTTGTTGCATTTGGAAATAATGCAGGAAGTAAAACTTAGAACATTCCCAAGAAAAAAACTAATAAGTTAGTTGTGCGATTTTAGCCAAGTCACGAACCAGAGCTAACCAATGTGTATTCTACTAATAATCGTTAGCGGGGGTCAGTTGGCAAATAAACTAACTGGTCGGTTCTGTGGGCTCCTAATAATGTTACTGTTATCTGTATTCCGCTTTCTACTAACACAATGAAGTAAAGGGTTGGTTTACAAATTATTAAGAATTATTAAGGTCGTAAACTTTTATTTGTTGGTTGTGTTTATGGTAAACATTTACATTACATTATCTTTCCAAAATAACCGCGACGTTTTTAAAAAACGTTCCTCCATTTATCGTCAAGTAGTAGCAAAAACGTATAAAACTCCGGGGTGCTTTTGCTCTTTGTACGTAACGACCATATCGGACTACGAGGTATGAAAAACAAATGGGACTTTTTGTTCAAAAATGAAAGGGTTGGTCACACTGAAGGGTGGTTATAACTGACCGTGTCCGACAGCCATGGTGAATGTTTAAACGCCCCTAAATGACCTTTATTGTACGTTTTCTCCCCATGCTCATGTATGAACTGTTTTTTGTTTCTATGTTGCTACATTAATTTTTCAGTTCTACTTTCTGAAAAGTTCGCTGACCCTTTCGGAAACGTTAGAAATTTTAAAAATTGATCCTTTAAATTCTCATTTACAGGGATGGAAATATACTGAACAACCTGGGCAACGTTACAGCTTCTACACTTGGAAACAGTTGAAAAGATACAACAAAAAAGTGTTTTCTGGATCAAAGGCATGCTTTCCCTGATAACATTTTAATTTTGTTATCGTCATACTTTCAGATTTTGTCCCGAAACCCAATTAACTGCAATTTTTCAGTCTTCTTTAGCTTTCTCAATTTTCTTAATTTTCTGTGTAAATTTTTGTAATAATTTTCGATTATTGAGTAGTTAAGTTTAACGTAGATGGCAGAACTTTCCAGGATACATCCATCGATTTTTATCGTTATAACAGTGTGTTTATTGTTCACATTTTGTTGTTTGTTGCAAATTTGTTAATAATTGTAGTAGTAGTAGATTGTTTGAATCGTTGTATTGAAACCTTTGATCGGAAAAATATTAAACAGGATAATAATATTTCAGTTGAAATTTTTCAGATGGTTTGTAGGTATTAATTGTTATCCTAGTAATCAGTTTACTCTTCAGTATTGCTAGCCTTTTCAACTTTTGTTTGAGTTTGATATTTTAACTATTGTTGTAGTAAATTTTTAAAATTTTAAACCCCCAGGGTTTGTTTCATGTTATTTTAATAATATTTTTCAGTACTAATAATTATTCCTTTTCAGTTTAATGTCATCAACTAAAATCTTAATATTTCAATCAGCAGTTAATTTAATTTAATAAGCATCATATTTTTTGCACTAATAATTTTTTTAGCATTTTTTAGCAATTACTGCTCCAAAAATTATTAATTTTGCTTCAATTTAAATTTAAGTAATTTCTTAATACTATTTAACAATTTGTTTCGGCAGTTTCTGTTAACTGTTATTCTAAAAATAATGTTTATTTTCAGCACTAATAATAATTGTTCTTTTTCAGCGTAAGTTTATCTAATTACAGCTTAGTATTTTTTCAGTAGATGCCTTAATAACACTTTTAATTTACAATGCTAATAAATTGTTTTTTTATGTTTTACGATAATCATAACTTAATAATTTTGTTCGGCTCTTTTTTCTAATAAAACAGTTTTATTTTTCAGCACTAATTATGATTCGAGTGCAGTGATTTTCTGTCATTATTTAAGTTTTCAGTAAGTATTTCAATCCCCCCAGTGGTCCTTAGGGATACGAGTTTACTGAGTCCCGGGGTGCCTGAGCTTGGATCTTCTGCGTTAAAGAGGCATCTGTTCTTTGTAATTTTAATAATAAGTTTCAGCTACAATAATCTTTTTCAGCACCAAGGATTATTCTTTTTCAAATTAAAATAATTTTAATTTCCAGATAATTATTCGTTTTCCGCTTTAGATTAATTAGGTTACATCTTAATAATTTTTTCAGCGGTTATTTTAATAATCATTCAATTTTCAAGTCTAGTGATTTTATTTTTCAGCACTAACAATTATTTTCTTTCAACTTAAGGTTTATTGCGTTAATAATAATTTGAACTTTTAGCACTAGTCATTATTTTTTTCAGCTTAATTGTATCCGGTAACATCAAGATAGGTATGTTTTTTTGTACATGCTCCCAAAAGTAGCTATTTTACGGACTCATTCAAGTCCGTAAAATGAGTTTTTCCCGGACTCAATCCCAAAAAGTCTGGTTACTATAGTGAGACTCATTTAAGTCCGTAAAATGCTATATTTTCGGCCTAGTCCCTAAAAGTTGTCATAGCAACCTTTTGCATATTACTATAGTGACATGGTAATTAAAATCCGAAGCTCACTATTTTCGAGAAATACTTGCTCTGTTCACATTAATCATGGTAATAAAAGGTTTGAATCTGTTTCTGGGAGCTTTAATAAAAAAATGTTGCTTGTAACACGTATACCTAAATCTAGTTTTTCGGTACTTATTACAAAAATAACTATTTCGGCAGTTATTTTAATAATCATTTTAACTTAACTTTCAAGTGCAATAATTTTATTTTTGAGCACTATTAATTATTATTATTTTTTAACTTAAGGTTTTTTGTCAATAATAATTTTAACTTTCAGAACTAATAATTAAGTATTCTTTTTCAGCTGAAAGTTTGTTGATTTGCAGCTATCCAATCAACATTTTACTATTTTTTAAGCAATATTTTTAATTTCAGCTTTAATATTTATCCTTTTTCAACTGAATGTTTGTTGATTTATAGCCTACATTTTGTTTTTTCAGCCCGAATATGTACCCTTCTTCATTTGAAGGTTTGCGAATTTGAAGTGTTCAGCCAATATTTTGATATCTGTTTCAGCAGTAATTTTTATTTTCAGGCCTAATGTTTATTCTTGTTCAACTAAAGGTTTGTAGCTGTCGACCAACATTGTAATAGTTTATTCATAAGTAATACCACGAGTGACTAGAATTTTACTGGAATATGGAAGTACGAAAAAATGCCGAAAAAGTGAGACACGGTAGTAATCTGCCCCATATAGGTACGAGTAAGAAAGGAAAAAAACACAAGTGAAATAATTGCTAGGGCATTTCACTATTATGCGCCACCTATAAAATACTCACGAACATCCACCAAAGAAGAATAATGGCTTGCAGAGAAGATATAATATGCGAGTACTAAGTTGGTTTCAGACAGGGTAGATCCAAATCGACCAAATTTCTACCATAAGACAAATATTGGAAAAAGCTTGAGAATACAATGTACCAATATGTGAACTATAGTACGTCTAGCCAATATACAACTCTAGCGCTTAAATTTCCTTTATACAGTGGATTCAGTTTCGACGTGGCTGAGTCATACGTGTTCATTTTACGGGGAGTAAACCAGTAAAGCAGAAGAGTATGCCATCACTTCACTTAACTAGCAGCGCTAACAACCCGGAGCTGTATATTCGCTAAACATAGTTTATTTTCAGATTTTAAAGAGGCGTATGACAGCATAGACAGGAGAACTATTTAATACTATGGAAGAATCGGGGATACCAATTAAACTTATTAAATTAACTAAAATGACCATGGAAAAATCCAAAAGTGTCCCCAACATTTCCAAGAACCAAAGCGGTGAGTCCAGGAGATGGATTAGCCCTGATCCTTTTCAACACCGCATTGGAGAAAATAATCAGAGAACCCACAAACAATATAAATAGCACAATTCTAAACAAATCACATCAAATAATTATGGGGCGACCTCAACCTGGTAGCGAGATTAGAAAGAGAAATGAAAGATGTTACAGGAAAATAGAGACTCAAGCCCAGTAGATTTTACATTTTACTACAAATCAATCAACAGCAAACAAAACTCTTTGCAGCGAAGCCATCAAGAAGGATAGGTCATAATTTCAGAGTGAAAGACAAAAACTTTGAAGTAGTTCAACAGTTCAAATATCTGGGTGCACAAGAAAAGAAATTCATGCCAGTATCGCAGCTGAAAATATGACATTAGGCCATCAAATATAACAAGAAAAATCAAGCAAAAGATATAAATAGGGTGTTAATAAGGCCAGTAGTAGCATACGGGTGCCAGATATGGAAAATGATCAAAGAAGACGTTTTGAAAGTAGAATTCTAAGAAGAATCTTCAAACCAGTACAAGAAGAAGGCCACTAAAGAATACGATGTAACTTCGAATTGAAATAATTGTATAAGGAGGCAGATATAGTAAAAGTTTCTAAATTATTAAGACGAAAGGGCGCAGAGCATGTAGAACGAATGGATACCAGTAGAATACCAAAGAAAATATACCAAGGCGACCAAGACAAAGATGGGTGGATATTGTGGATAACATAGAGGAGGATGTTCAAAAAATACTAAATCTTGAAGAGGAGAGTCAGAGAGCTGCAAAGAGATGAATGGAGGCAAAAGTCCACATGGGACTCTAACGCCATGGATGGATAGAAGTGTTATCTTCAGCACTAATATTTATTCTTATTCGGCCGCAGGTTCGTTGATTTGTAGCTATCAGAATACATGTTGTCTTTTTAGCCATGTTTCTATTTTCAGTACTAATATTGATCCCTTTTTGCTGAAGTTTTGCTGATTTGTAACTATCGGCCAACATACTGATATTTTTTCAGTCATCATCATCATCATCATCATCATCATCATCATCATCATCATCGGCCTGTCATGGTCTACTGCTGGACGTAGGCCTCTCCTGCTCTTCTCCATGTACTTCTGTTCTGTGCGATTTGACACTAGTGTTTTGCTATGTACTTCCTTATACCATCCAGTCATCGTCGTTGTGGGCTGCCCACTAGGCCTCCAGTGTACTAATTTTGCTAGTCACCTCTCAGAGTCTTTTCATTTCCACTTTAATTGGGCCTCTCTTTCAATACGTCTGCTATCTCGTTTTTTTCGGATATTTTTATTTCTCATCTTATCTCAGATTTAGTTATTCCTAAAATTCTGTGTTCCATGGCTCTTTGTATTACTCTCAGCCTTGGCACTGTTCTTCATTAAGGCCACCGTCTCTATACCATATGTAGCAACGGGTCACACGCATGACTCGTATATTTTTTTCTTTATGCAAGGGGGGTTTCTGAGGATATGATTTAATCTGCCAATTAGCCCAAGACAAGCCGGTTCTCCTTATGATCACAGTTGTCTCGTTTTCTTCCGAATTTTAGGAAGTTTAGGTCATGTCCAAGATAAACGTAGTGTTTTATATTATTTCACTATTTATTTCTAAACTACCGTTAGTGGGACTCATAACTTTAGTCTTGTCGATGTTCATTGGAATCTTATTGGAAGCATGTTGCAATTCTACCCAATATTACTGCTAAAAAGTGCGATATCATTTGCGTAGCATAGTAGCAGGTAGCAACCATCGATCTTAATACCTTTATTTTCCCATTCTAAATCTTTAAAATCGTCCTCAAGAGCCCCTGTGAATAATTTTGGTGATAGGGTAACACCTTGTCGTACTCTTTGACCTATTGAAATTTTTGCAGTGTTGGGGTCTTCGGCACTTTGAGTTGTTGCTCTTTCGTAGATGTTTTTGCTAAGGTCTGAATATCTACAATCGATTCTACAGTTATCTAGTGATTTTAAGAAAGCCCATGTTTCGACCGAATCGAAAGTCTTTTGAAAATTGATGAGGGCCAAGTAGATATCGTTATACTCATTTGTCTTCTATACTATAGGAAGAGTTTTACAGTCTGAAGGTGATCTAAAATACTGTACCCTCTTCGAAGCCTGCCTGTTCCACGGGCTGGAAGGCATCTAACTTAGATGCTAGTAATTTACAAGCAGACTGATTGTGCGATAATTATAGAAGTTTGTATTATCCCCTTTTTTAAATAATAGTAAACTTCCGTGTTTCACCAGCTTTCAGGTATCCTGCTTTCTTCTAGGAATTTACTTTATAAAATTGGCAACGAGGTTATTAACGCCTTTCCTCCTATCTTCAGCATTTCGGCCGTTATTCTGTCCTCTCCAAGGCCAAAGTTTCCATTTTTCATCTGCCTTAAAGCCCTACGTATTTCTTCTATTGTGATTTCCAGCATTTTTGAGCCCACATTTGCAACAATTCCTCTGTTGTCATTTTGTTGTTCCTGATTATGGGGTGCATACGTATTTGTGTGGAACTCTGTTACTATTTTTATAATGTCACTTCAGCTCATTATAATAATTGTTCCATTTTGATTTTTCATTTTCGTTTTTTTTTTATTTGTCCGATGGCGGATTTTTTCGAAGTAGCTTCATGTTGGTATTATTCTCTATCATTTGTTGAATTAACCTTGTGTTGTATTGTCGAACATCTTTTTGGATTTCTTTTTTACTTGTTTACCAAGTTCTTTGTAACTGTTTGAATCTTTGTCCATGTCGCGTCTGTCATTTCTTAGACTTCTCGTTTCTGGACTTAACTTGCTATTTTTTGAAACTTTTGTACCAGTTCACATAACACTATAAACAAATTTCCGCCACTCTTTTTTCTCTTGCGATTGCCTTTGCTTCTTGCCAAGTTTTACCCTTTCTCGCTAGTATTGTCCCTAATACCTTGTCTCATGTCACTTGTGGTCTCCCTCTGTTCCTATTACCTATGGTCTTTGCCTACCATATTTGTTTTAGTACCTACCCTTATGTCATCCATTCTCGTAGGTGTCCCCAACAACTTATCTGTCGTTTTTCAATAAATTCTAACACTGGTATAATTTCTAGTTCTTCCCTGATTAGCTCGTTTCTTACTCGGTCCCTCAGTGTAACTATCCTCAGGTATTTCATCTCTACTGCTTTACTTTTCATTCTTTTTGACAATGCACGTGACTCAGAACCATACGTGAGAATTGGCCTATAGATTGTTTTGTAGACACTTAGTTTAGTCCTTTGCGACACTTATCTTTTGCTGATGAAGGCTCTATTCATGGCATAGTATAATTTGTTTGTTTTCTCTATTCTTTCTGTTATGTATACTTCTTGCTTGCCCTGTTCATCCATTGTTAATTGTTACTCCCAAGTAATTTTTGCGTTTGTTCTATTGGTTTACCATTTATGTTTATGATCGTTCTGTGAGGTTCTTTAGCTACCACTAGTATTCTTGTTTTTTTCCGTATTTATTTCCAACTGGTATTCTGCTAATATATTGTCCCATATGTTTTGGTCTGTAGATCCGCTTTATTTTCTGCTAAGATTACCACATCATCTGCAAAAACGTATTCTGTTATCTGTATAGTTTGGAGGGTTTTGTATCTTATGTGCAGTTTCTTGGATTCTAGTTGGCATTACTTTATTATTTCGTTGATGTACATTATGAATAGCACTTTTGCTGACAGTATTGCTACAGTATCATCCCATAAAAAGCCGGATCTAGTACTTTCATCTGACACCAACGTGAAGAATTTTCAACATTATTATTTTAAACCCATAACATCCAGTCATGTCATATGTTTGGATTTTAATCAAATTAAAGACCTCCTTCTTCGTATTTATTTATTATTTTTGATTCAAAATTATATAAAAGTAAAAATTATTATGTTTTATACTGATATTAAAAAAAATATTTTTCGCTTAAAAACAACCTTTTGGTCATAAGCTTAGGTCTATGTTTTCTTACATACATACTTTGGCCCGTGTTAGAGATGTCAGAATCGCTTACAAATCTATTTAAAACAGATGAGCAAAGAATTTATTCAGCATTCACATAACGAAAAGGTTGAAGTGGTTGGGTTTGATACATTTTTCTTCTTCTTCTTCGGCTGTTATCCGCTTGCTGTCTTTTGCTTCCATAAACTCCTATTCTCCCAGTCTCCTTTCTAAGTCTTGCTTCTTCTATATACGTCTCCCAGGTTAAAACCGACCAACCTTTTCTTCTTTTGCCGCTCAGATACCACTGTAATACTCCGTTATGCCATCTATTCTCTGGCACTCGTTTAACCGGCCCATACCATTGAAGTAATCAGTTTTCCAGAGATTTGCTAATTGAGTGAGTTACTATCATTCTGTTTCATATTTCTTCTGTTCTCAGCCTTATAGAATGGGAAAGCACCAAATACATATAACAGGTTACGCAGATGGTGCTAGCGAGACACGGTCCCAACCCGGAAGACGTTCTGTTAACAACCTTGCTGTTCGTTATTCAATGCTAGGTAACAAAAACGTCAATTGTCAATCTTCTGTGAATCTAACTATTTACCAACGTTTCCTCTAATGGACATTGTCAAGTATTGTTATAAAATATAAACATAAAAAACTTATACGAGGTCTGTCCAATAAATACGCGAACTCAGGTCATAAAAACGTTATTTTATAAAATTTAGGGTAAATCAATTCTATCTCCTTCAAAATACGCCCCATTTGTAGCAATACACATGTCCCATCTCCGTTTCCACTGTTCAAAACATCCCTGGAAGTTCTCAGAAGTCAGGCTCTTCAGCTGCATCGTCGTTTCACGTTTTATCGTCTCCACATCGTCCCAGTGCCGCCCCACATGACCATTTTGCATTTCGGGAACAAGAAGAAATCGCAGGAGGCTAAGTCTAGTAAGTAGGAAGGGTGATCAAGCGTGGTGATCGAATTTATGGTCAGAAATTCTGAGAATCTCCACGTAGAAAGCAGCATTCACTGTTTGCCCTTCAGGAAGAAATTCATGGTGGACAACACCACGAATGTCAAAAAAAACGAGCAGCATGGCCTTGATTTTGGATCGGCTTTTTCGAGATTTTTTCGTGAAGCACAAGAGACCGCACACGTTCGATATTTTCATCAACACAGGAGGTTGAAGGTCGTCCTGGCCTTGCATCGTCGTTGCAGTCTTCACGACCCTCTCTGTCACTTTATCCACTTGAAAAGACCTGTTTTCTTCAGTGCATTGTCTCCGTAAACAGCCCTCAACATTTCATGAACTTCCTGAGAGTTTTTCCCAAGTTTCACCAAAAATTTGATGTTGAGTCGTTGTTTCATCTGTTCATCAATCTCCATCGTCGACAAGAGCAAAAACAAGGTGCCACAAAAAAAAATCCTAGCTCTAGCTGTAGGCTCGCCTCGGCGGTCTTGTGGTTACTGAAGCTCCGGTGGGTCGTCCGGCAACCTGAGCAGCCAGTCGGCTTGGCCAAATATCACCTCAAGGCCATCCTAGTAGCTCAGTTCGCGTATTTACTGGACAGACCTCGTATAAATGAAAGCCGAAATAGAGAAATAATATAAAAATCTGGTTCTTCTTCTTCTTCTTCGAGTACCGTCTCCTAACGGAGGTTGGTTATCATAATGGTGATTTTGATCTTTGACACTGCTGGTCTAAACAACTCTGCGGAGGAACTCGTTACAGAAGACAATTGGAGCATTTGTCCGTTCGGCCACTTGCCGAATTTCAGACTTGCTCGAAAAAGGTTGCTTTCTATAACTTGGGTTTTAGGATATTATTCTGCACATAGTTACTTGTATGTGTGTATGTATGTATGTTTCAATGTTTGTACTTGTACATAATCTTTTTAACGCTATATGTATGTATATCGTTTTTAAATTTGTCTGATAATTTTTCGATGTTAATTGTTAAGTTATCAGTGGTCTCTAATCTTTTTGTCGGTCTCTTTCGTATGTTTTCCATTTTTGTGTTGGTATTTCGGCAGTTGGGAATTTTTCTTTGTAGGAGTTTGTTTCTTTCGATTTTGTGATGGAATTTGAGTGTTGCTCTGACCAAGCTTTAGTTGCTCCCAGTATTGTAATCTATTTCATTCTTGTATTGTTTGCACGGACTGGTTTATCTCCATTTTCTGTTTTTTTTTTCTTTGGGCTTTTCTCAGTACTAATTTTTATTTTCAGCACAAATATTTATTCTTCTTCGGCTGAAAGTTTGTTAATTTGGAGTTATTAGCCAACATTTTACTATTTTCTCAGCAGTAATTTTTATTTCCAGCATTAATAATTCATTTCGGGTCCCGGGGTACCTGACATCGAATCCTCTGCGTTAGTGAAGTTGGCTTCCTGTTAGTTTGACAATCATTGTAATTTTCAACACTAATTTTTGATTCAGTGTATGGTTTTCAGAGCAGTTTTCACTCTAGCTCAAAAGGATTTTCGTACATTAGTTAAAATACTTTTTCCGACAAATGTTTAAAAATGTCACTTTCCCGGATTCATTTTGCGTGCGGGAAAGTGGACTTTCCCGCACTAGTGCGGCAAAGTGAAAAAGCAGAAAATCGCATAGCAACCATCCTTACTAGATTATTACTTTAAAAGGAAATGTCAAATTTGACAACCTGAAAACTTACAAAATGATAATTTAGGACGATTCCTAAACGTTTGTAGGAAAAACGTTGTTCATAACACGTGTGGGAAGAGCGATTCCGAAACTCATGCAGGCACAGAATCTCGCTTCGCTCGTTTCTGTAAATAACGTCCTGCATTCGTTTCGGAATCGCTAACTTCCCGCACTTGTTATGAAAATAACCATTCTTACCGATTGCCCGTTCGTTTAGCAAAAGTACATCGCGAATTCTATTTTTATATTGTATGCTAAAATTAAATAAATCCGCCGATTTTAACAGAATTAGTTTCGGTGTTTATTTACCTAGTTTTTTATAATTAACTGGAAATTGCTGTAGCTTTTCAAAATAATTAATTTTCACTTCGATTTTAATAAACGTGATATACCTACTGGAATAACGCTTCAATTTCGAGAAAATTTTATGGTTTGCACAGTTGAGTTTAATGGAGGACGATTGTAATTAAGGGGAAGAAGTACGTAATAAATTCGTTGTTTGCTGTTACATTTTTTTTATTAAGTTTAGTTTGGATTTGTGTGTTGAAAACCAAAATTTTAAATTAAGAGAAGTTTTAACATTTTCAATTTATAAATTTGTGTTCAGTATTTGTATCGTTTTTCTATTGCAGATGGAGGACAAATTGTAGTTAATCACATCTAATCTTTTTCACTTTAATAATTGACACCAAATTATCAGGCAAAGCAAAAAGCTTATGTATTTGTCGAAATACATATTTGGATATTTTATAAAAGCATTAATTTCAATTGTTGCTCAACTAATAATAGACATAAATAGTAACTTATTTTTTCTTTGTTTCAGACCACCCCTGGATTTCCAATTATGGTTTTATATTATCTACATTTATTTTTATTTTCAGATTTTCGTTTGTTGTAACCACGCCACGCAAACATACAACAAACTGTTAGCTAAAATTAAAGGAATTCGTCGTGTTCAAAACAAGTGACTATGGTGTGAAGTGAAGTTTTTAAAAGTAATTGATTTTCGTTTAAATCAGTGTATTATTAATCGCAAGTTTCGGTTTGATCAAGTTCGGTTCGATTCGATTCGGTTTGGTCCAGACTAGGATGAAGCGCAGTAGCTACAAAAACAGTAAGTTATTTTTATGCTATTTTTTTATTGTCAATTTTTTTCTTATTCTGACTACCACACAGATAGGTTTAGCTAGATATTAGAGATACAGACAGAATTCTTTTAAAATATTTAATTTGCATGATAGATGTTGACGAAAACCACCCTTATTATTGAGATATTTACCAAAAATGCAAGCCATAATCCGTGTTTACATTGCCGAATTTATTGTATAACTCTAGATTCCCGTATTAGTTGCCATCAGAAGTGCATGAACGGATCAGACCTACGATACGAATGTGCTTAAAGTATTAGTAATCTATATGTTTGCTGGAGCTGATTGTGATCAAGCAAATCTGATTATTGCCCTCGCCAAAGAAGGGGAACGTAACATTGTTTTTTCCGTGTTAACAACCGTGGTTTCCTTAAATATAACCGGTTTACAAAAACTTTATTTTAAACTTCCTTTATTATTAAAAATCGTAGCCACACGTTCAGGATTAAAAACTGAAGTGACATTTTCTTTATATTTCATGGTCTGCAAAATGCTTAAAAATGTTGAGAAGCTGCGATTTTATTCCATACATTTGTGTGATTATTAAATAATTCATTAGTTGAAAGAACTAAAGAATGGGTTCTAACTAAATAAGACTTTGATGATAGCTCCTTGCTTTCTTCGAAACATTAGCCACATAAATTTCTTCTTTAACATTATAACATCCTTACGTTCCCGGTAATTACGGTTAGATATAATATAATTTAATATTTATAAGAGAGGTGGCTGTGAATGAACAGACAGCGAGCTACCGTTAAACCGCAACCGTATTATTGTCTACATTTGCGTGTCTTTTCTTTAGACTTGGGTACGGTAATAACAGCGTTTTTACCAAGCATAACCAGTGAATAAAGTAGGCTACGAAATTACTTGGCATTGTCCTTGTGCTTAAGCTTGTTGGAAATTATAGGTCAACAAGATAATTTGTATTATCTAGGTACTCTTCAGCTTTATCAAACCCATATGATTTCGTTTCACAGAAAATTAGACTTCTGAACGTAAAATTACGAAAGTTAGGAAGGGAAAATCGGAACGAACCGTGAGAAGTTACAACTTTCTATTCGATTTTCGTTGTAACTTTTCTCTAAACGATACTTGCTGGTTTATTAACCGTGGCATAATTAACCTTTAATCCTCAAATCGGAACACAATTTTTATCAAATTAAGGATATTTATAACTTTAGTCGAGAGTACTGCTTTAATCATGCAATCAAGAAAATCTTTAGAAAATGTCGTTTTTACCAAGTTAAAGTTTCCTGAAAGATGTTTTTTAATCAACCGCATTATTAGTTCGAATAGTTTAATTCTTAAGACAAATCTCTGCCTTGAAATACCCTAAGGTCTCAACAATATTTTATGTTCTTTTCTAAATATTGATCAGATCGTCTTAGAAGACAAAGCACCCTAAATTTTCATAAACAGTCCCAATTTATTGATGTGATTAACTTAACCCCACATGTATTTTTTTGCACTCCCGGGCGTAAAGTGACTACTTTTCGCCCGCAAAGAAGGGCGCAAAGTTCATTATTGCAGACCTCGAGTGCACTTTACGCTCGCGACAAATTCATTTGAAATATCACAAAAATACCTTAGTTACAATACAATTTTTATAAAATCACTTTCCGCGAATGCGTCAATTTGACATTTTTAAAAATGTCATTAGAAAAATTTTATTATACCTAAATCAAAAAATTTAAATAAAATCTCCGTTCGAGCAAAAAATATTGTATGTACCATAGGCGTAATAAGCGACTTTGGCCTTTGGCGTGTTATAACCCTCGGCTAAAGCCTCGGGTTATAATATTCACGCCGCAGGCCAAAATCGCCTTCTTTACGCCCTTGATACATAAATAACTATTAAATCTCGAATAACCAAAATTCAGTTACATATTCCAACCCTTCTAAATACCTTTTGATTATATCACAATTAGAATGAAACGAAAGATACCGCTAAATTATACAATTATCGTTTTTTCCTGACAATCGTAAGCCCATTATGGTCTGATTGTACCGTACAAACAATGAAATTTAATTTTTTTTTACAATGTTGTTCTTGTGCATGGATAGATGCAAAAATAAGCATTCGTTAAAGTTTCCAGTTTTTTAGTCGACAGCATTGCGGTTTAAATTTTTTCGTAGAGTAGGTAAGGTAATTAATAAGAGATCAAAAGACTGCCTTAGCTTAGAATGCCCTTAAAATTTAACTAATATTATTTGATTTCACTGCTAAAATTAAAAATACTAGCCAAACTGCCTTAGACAAAGTAAACTTTATCAGAGCATAACAGATTTTCCCAAAACATTCCCAAATTACCTTAAAATGACTCAAACTGCAACTATGTTAGTAATGCTTTTAAGCTACCCCATTAAGAATAAAACTGTTTCTATGATTAAACCTTTACAAGTTTTTAAATTTTAGATCACATTCTCCAGTACTGCTAAACGGGCCTTAACTACACTACAACTAGAGCGAAAGTTAAGAATAAAGTATCAAATTTGAAATTATCGATATTCTATTTAAAATTGTAGACCCATTTTGTTTTCGATTATTCGATAAAATTAAAATAAATAATCATTAGTAAGCCATGCTTCCGAAAATTGTGATTGTTAACCCTCCACATGTTCGAAAAGCTGAAACTTTTAAGGTTATGTTTTCGAGCCTTTACAGATTCTGGTTTATTTTTACGTTTCACCTCCAAGTTTAGTCGTTAAAACAGTTATTTGTCTAGAATATAAATGGAAAAAAACCTTTTTAATCGTTAAACTTTGATGGGAGCCTAAAAACTAAATCCAAATGGACATCGTAATCTCAAAATATTACTAGAACAGTTGCGTTTGACATTGTGGAAGATTCAATTCTGCGAAAGTACGGCCTTCTAGAGATGAAAGTTTAATGATCACGATAAGTAGTGTTGTTTGTTTACGATTGCTATAAGAAAAAAATGTATAATTTTATAGATATTTCAAAATCTGTTGGGGATTTTGGTGCATACCTTTCATTCATAGGCGCCGACTCCATGTGGGTACCGGGGCCCATACCTCCATGAAGCGAATAACAAAATTTGATAACATAAGCAGATACTTTTGCGTTATTATGACTAACTGTTTTGCATGTTAAGATGCCTCCAACGTAACTATTTTGATTGAATAACGATATCTCAGTGCAAGAGAAAAATTGTTATTTAGTTATGCCCCCACAAGGACCTTGAAAACTCAGAACCAATGCTTCCATTGATAATTAAGTTTTCTAGTTTTGAATAGCCACAAGATTTCAATTTATTGAACAATGTCGATCTTTTTTTTCTTAAATTTTCATTTCTATTCCTTCGTTTTGTTTAATACCCCGCTGATTTCCATTATTTTTGCTTTTCGGAGCCATTTTGTTTTATAGAATACGTTGTTTGTTTTTGTCTAATTTTCTGCCTTGAAGTAAGAATTATAAAGTAGAAAAATTCTGATCAGGTGGGCTGAGCACTTTAATAGTATTCTAAATGAAGAAACAAATGGAGGTGAAGGAATGCTGCATGAAAACGAAGAACAACGGAGCAACGAACAACCAATCGCAGGCCCAAATCAACCACTACCCAGCTCTGAGGAAATAGTATCTGCAATCCGAAAACTAAAAAACGATAAATCGCCGGGACTAGACAATATACCGGCAGAATTATTCAAAGAGGGCGAAGAAGTAATACGATATAAGATGCGCCAATTAGTAACGGAAACAATGCCACAAGAATGGTGCAAGGGAACCATTTGCCCAATTCACAAGAAGGGATGCTTGCTACCGTACCATATGCAAAATTAAGACCACATGAAGAAGCAACAATTGTCCAATATCAAAAAGGCTTCCGGGTAGGCAAGTCCACAATGGATCAAACCTTTTGCTTACGACAAATACTAGAAAAGACCCTAGAATTCAGCATAACAACCTACCATATATTTGTAGACTTTAAAGCAGGATATGATAGCATTTCCAGAGAAAAACTATATGAAGCCATGAGAGATTTAAATATACCGGCTCATTAGACTCACCAAAATGACAATGACTAATGTCTATTTTTTTTTTTTTTTTTTAATACAGATTTTATTACCAGCTCAGCAATACATATGCTATACATGGTAGTGTTAGTTATTAATAATTGTTAGCAATACACAACTTTAGTGGGGTCGGCTTCAGCAGTCCCCTGTCACTATTCGTCTATATTCTATAATATCTGAGTTCACTATTGATCTGAGTCGTTGGTACTGGAATCGTTTGATGATAGCGGCAGCAGATCGTATGGGAGGTTTCTTTTAAGCCTGGTATGAAGAGAGCGTTGACCAATGCCATAATAAGCTGCTCCGCTACACTGATATAGGTTTTGGTAAAAAAGCTTTGACGAATTGTGGATGAAGGTACTGATAGTTGGAATTTCCAGTTCCCGATGAATTTGACTATTTCTTGTGAACCAAGGAGCATTAACAATTATTCGCAATGTCTTGCTTTGTAATGTCTGTAATTTTTTAATATTAGTCTTGGACGTTGCACCCCAAATATTGCTACCATATGTTATTATAGGTCGAAGTAACGCCGTATAGAGTAGCTTGCCGCACTGTGTTTTTAAGCGCGAGTTTTTATTAATTAGGGGGTATAACATACCTAACCGTGCGTAACATTCAGATAATTTTTTATTAATATGGAAGCTCCAAGTGAGTTTCCTATCCATATAAAGGCCTAAATATCTTACGACCCCATCCTTTGGGTTCCAGGTGACTTCCTTACTATTAATTACTATATTTTCTGAATCAGCTGGTCGTCGCAAAGTAAATATTTTCGTCTCGCATTTATCAGGAATAATTTTGGTGCACCATTTTGTAAACTAGTCTGTTATCGTGTCGACACTCCGTTGCAGCTTCAATTTAACCATCTTTATGTCATCGTCTTGTGCTATAATAGCGCTATCGTCCGCATACATTGCAACTTCAGAGTCTGTTGGTTTAGGGACATCATACATAAATATATTGTATAACACCGGTCCTAAAATGGAGCCTTGAGGGACTCAGACGTTTATTTTTCTAGCCGTAGAGTGCGTGGTTCCGATGCGAACTTTAAAAGTTCTGTTTGTTAGGAACGATTTAATTATGTCTTGCAGATATGGAGGTATTTGAATTTTCTGCATTTTGTGGTAGAGACCAATTGTCCATACTCGGTCGACTGACTGCCTGTGCAACATCTAAAAAGGCAATGGCGGTATGCTGTTAGTGTAGCGTTAAAGTTCAGAGCACGACATTTAGAGGATTCGAAACAAAGAGAGGGTTAAGACAGAGAGACGTACTAGCTTGCCTATTATTTAATGTAACACTAGGGATGGTGATGAGAAACGCAGGAGTGCTAAATAATGGCACAATATACAACAAGTCAACGCAAGTTTTAGCTTACACAGATGACGTAGACATCATTGGGCGCACTATGCGAGACGCAGTGAAAGCATTTAACAGAATAGAAGCGACAGAAGTAGCTTTTAGATTAATAGTTAAAGAGGCCAAAACTAAATGTAAGGTTGCATCCGAAATAGAATAGGGCAAAACCTGACAGTTAGTACAACTTTGAAGTACCTGGGGTCTAAAATAGATATCACCAATAACATGGATATTGAAGTGCAGAACAGAATACTGACAGCAAATAGAGCATATTTCGGTATACGCAGGCAGCTAACATCACCAGCACTACCGATAAAACCGAAATGTCTCTCATATAAAACCGTAATAATGCCAGCAGTACTATACGCTTCGGAAACCTGGATGCTGAGTAAGAAAAATGAAGAAGCTCTGGTTTCCTTTGAACGGAAAATCTTCAGAAGAATATATGGCCCCATTCAAGAAAATGGTTTATGTAGGCACCGATACAACCACGAGCTATATAATATCTACAATGACATCAAATTATCAAAAAAAAGTAAAAATCTAAGAATAAGATGGGCAGGCCATGTCGTAAGAATGAACGACGAGGACCCAACAAAGAAACTGATGCTCAGAACACCAGAGGGCACAAACGAGGCAGACCCAAGCTAAGATGGATGGATGGACTTGAAAGGGACCCAAAAACTGTTGGAGTCAAAAACTGAAAAAATATTGCGAATAACCGTTCCCAATGGAAGCGTTGTCTGGAGCAGACCAGGACCCATCCATGGTTGAAGCGCTATTGATTGATTGATAAGATATTTTACTTTAATGAACAATGTCAATATTTTTCTTCTTAAATTTTCATTTCTATTCCTTCGTTTTATTTAATATCCTGCTGATTTCCATTATTTTCGCCTTTTTAAAGCCATTTTGTTTTGTTTACTTACAGCCTTAGAAAAATGTATTGTAATTTTAGTAATTTTCCAATGTTTTCATCAGTATCGTTATAGAATAGATTATTTTTGTCTAATTTTCTGCCTTGAAGTAAAAATTATAAGGTAGAAAAAATTCAGTCAATTCAACGACGAAACTTTAAGCCCAATTATGAAGCACAATTCTGCAGATTTTAAGCGAAATTTTGAATATAGAGAGCACAGCTAATTTTTATACATTAAAATTAAATCTCAAAGGTTGTTAAAGTTAAATTTTCAAGGGGAAAATTAGACACTGGAGGATTCCAATCAATTTAGAAAGTTAAAATTAATATTTTGTAAGAAGCCAAAATATGACTGTTTAAAATGACATTTTGAGGGCTAAAAGATAAAAATTAATTTCTAAACCAGAAAGTTACTGAAATGATATCACAAAGATTACAATTAGCATGTGGGTGTTTAAAATGAAATTCCGATAAAATTACATGCTGCTTAAAATCCAAGTCGAAATTGAAATTATAAAGCTATAAGGCTGCAAATAAATTTGTTAAATGTTGTGCAAACAAATTTTCTCGGCATTAAATCCTGGAGGTTGTTAAAGTAAAGTTCTGAAGAGCATAGTTCCACTGAAGAGAAGTAAAATTTAATTTTGAAAATAAAAGTTAAGTTTTGATTGAACTACAAATTTGAAGATTTAAAGAAAACCCTTCGCTTTGAAGTTCAGAATGAACCTAATGGGGCTTTAGTTTCTGAAGAATAAAAATAGGTTTTTGATGCTTAATATTCAAAAATATTTGATATAACTTCGACTATTTAAAGCGAAAGAAAAGTTTTGAAACTTGCTAATGTGATATTGTTGGGGTAAATAACCGAATGAATACTTGAAAGTAATTCTATGGTTAAAATTAGGCTTTGGATTTTTACAAGTTAGCTTCTAAAGATCAGAATTGAAATGTGACGATTGCTGAAGTCAAATTTGGAAGATTAAAAACTGTAGGGAATAAAAATTAAATGATGAATGTTTGACATTTGAAATTAAAACTGAAATAAATAAAATTACTAAGCGAATACAATTTTGAAGATTAGAAAAAAATTGTGAATATCAAATTACGAAGGTAAGAATAGGACAATGAAGGATAAAACTCAGATATAAAGATTTAAAATTAAATTATGAAATCAGACCAAAATGAAAAATTTAAGGGTGAAATAAAATTAAGGTTAAAAAAACTAATTTTTGAAGGTCAAGATTAAGCTTTTAAGGCTACAATGGACGAATGAAGATCAATATTATGCTCTGGGGGCTTAATATTAAATTAAAATTGTATTGCTTAAAATTCAAGCTAAAATAAAAAAACTTAAGGTTTAAATAAAGTTTTAAATGAAGGTTTAAATTTTAAAGTTCCAAATGTTTAATAGGTTAAAAAATAAAAGAACAAAATAATATAAAAAAAATATTGAAGGTTTCAAATGCAGTTTTGAAATTACAAGGAGCAAAATTAATTTCTGAAAGTCAATTTGTATTTCCAGAAGTGGTAGCTTGAAAAATTTGATTAAATCTTTGACGTTCAGAATTAAATTTTAATGACCATTCCACTCATATGTTATCTGTCAAAAATCGACCAATCAAAATGTAAGATTTGACGTTTTTGAGTCAATCAAAACGATGAATTGTAACAACAATTTTCACTAGTCATATGAAGCGACAACGTTTTGGAAACAGTTTATTGCTATGATTACAATAGTTATTTGTAATACAAGTGTTGAAAGCTTGCGTTTGCCACACGAATGTGAAGTTTGCAGCACGAACGACAGTGAGTGCTGCAGTCACATGAGTGTGGCAAATACAAGCTTTCAACACATGTATTACACACTATTTTTTCTACAACCACAAAAAATTTAAATATTTCTGCAAAATCAAATCTGACATTCATCAAATGTCATTTATGACATTTTGATTTGCGTGCGGAAAGTAAACAAATTAGCGTGTGGAAAGTTTACTTTCCGCACGCAAATCAAAATTTGAGTGTGGAAAGTTTACTTTCCGCACGCAAATCCAGATTAATCCAGATTTGCGTGCGGAAAGTAAACTTTCCGCACGCTAATTTTCACTTGTTCGGCAAACACTCATTTTCAATACTCGTATCTATGGAGACGAAGTCTGAAAATCCCACTTTCCATGGTGGTTGTAGAAAAAATATATTCACTTACAATACTTATTTATTAAATGAAAAAATAATACTCAAAATACACAGAGAATAATTTTCATGTAAACGAACTTGACAGATAACAAAATGTTTTTATCGTCGTCATGAAGGTGGATTCATTGCCGACTAATTTATGAAAAATAATTCGATAGAAAGGATTTTTGTTCGTTGAATAGTCCCTCAAATACCATCTGTGGTCAAAGTTAAGTAGATTGTTTTTGCTGTAATATCACTTATATTCCTTGTGATTGCGAATAACACTCGTACTGCGCACTCGTGATATTCATAATGCAAGCACAAGGAACGTTTGTGATATTACAGCAAAAATAATCGACGTCACTTTGACCACTTGTGGTATTGTAAGTGATAATATTAAAAGCTTAAAGTAACATTTTCAGTAGTTAAGTAAAACTGAAATTTAATGGTTTAATCTTTGCTGTTCAGAATTAAATCTTCTTGGCAATTTTAAATGCTCAAGTTTACATTTTAAGGGATTAAAATGATAGTGAAAGTGAAGAGTAAAATTGGAAGGAAAAGATCCGAAGATTTCTAAAATCAAATTTTGACCAATTAAGTAAATTGTCTCCTGTCATTACTAGAATGGGTGACCCGATTGCGCCGTCAATGCGGCACCTCTCTCCCACGAGGACCGGTCACTATGTGAGAGTAGACCAAAAACCCCTCACGGAAAAGTGAGGGAGGACTTTGCCCTACATAGGAATGTTGCAGGCTAATAATAAATAAAAAAAAGTAAATTAAAATCTAGGATCTAGGAAACAGCAAACGAGAAAGTAAATAACGAATATCAAGAAATCACAGCAATCACACAAACCGAACTGTACGAAGCCATAACAAAGATTAAACTAGGCAAGTCACCAGAGATAGACGAAATAGCAGCCGAAATGATCAAATATATGGAAGACATAGGGAGATAAGTACTAAAGAACTTACTAAATGAAATTATCAAAGTCAGAAAAAGACTAAAAGAATGGAATAGAGGAATTATCCAACCAATACATAAACAGGGAGATACAAGAAACTGTGCCAACTATAGAGGCATAACGTTAACCAGCATACCACCAAAAATCCTAGCAACAGTAGGTAATGAAAAGCAAGACTAAGGGAAAAACTAGTACTAGAAAATACTTTGGAAGAAACACGATTTGGATTCAGGAGAGGAAGGAGCACTCAGGACCCAATATTCATACTTAGACAAGCAATAGCGAAAAATATACACCAAAATAAAGAAATTCATATATGTTATATAGACTTGGAAAACGCGTTCGACAGAGAACAAGAGCTATAGACAAAGGAACAATAGAAGTATTGAAAGCAATGTAGGTATGAGAAAACAACTAATATAGTACGAACACAAAACGAGGAATCAAATGAGTTTGAAACAAAACAAGGATGTGTGCTCAGTCCATTACTGTTTTCAGTTGTGATGGATGAAGCTATCAAAAGAGCAAAACAAAAGATGAAACCAATGCATCTAGGATACTGGAATATGAAAACAACAAACCTAACAGAACTCTTATTCGCGCACGATATGGCAGTAGTAGCGAACTCGGAAATAAACTTGCAACACAACCTCAATATTTTAAATGAAGAATTACAGAAGGTAAACATGAAGAAACTATGATTATAACAACTCAGGACAAAACACAATATTATATTAGAAGGTCAAAGGGTAGAACAAGTGCATAACTTTAAATATTTGGCGGCGATAATTGAAAGTAATGGAAGACAAGACAGAGCCTTAAAATCAAGCTTTTTAGGCAAAAGACAAGTAACAAAAGAAATAAAAGCTGAAGTGATTAAATAAGTAGTGACTCCAACATTAATTTATGGTAGTGAAACGTGGTGTCTATACAAATGAAATTGTAGAGGGAAAGACGAGAAGGTGTAGAATTAGAAATCAAGTCTTTAGGGAACAGTTAAAGATAAAATCGACAACAACAAAAATACAGAAATTGGGATGGCTGGGACACATTAACAAAATGCCAAAGGATAGACTCACAAGTCACAAGGAGAGTATACGAAACAAGAACACAAGGCAGAAACAATAGAGGCAGACCTAGGAAAACTTGGCACGAAGGAGTAAAGCAATCGGCATCGGAGCGAAATATTAAATTGAAAGAAATTAAGAAGTTAGCCCAGAACAGGAAAGAGTGGAAAACCAAAATCAAATCAACTTCATAGTCTTACACCTAACTGTAGAAAAACTTGGGATTAAGTAAAGTAAAGTAAAATCTAGGTTATATTGAAGAGGCTTAAACATAAAATTAACAGCTTGAAAATAAATTTTCGAAGGATAAAAGTAATTGTGAGGGTTGCAATTAAATCAAATGGTTAAAATTAGTATCTGATCGATGAAAACTAAAACTTCAAAAATAAAAGTTAGCTGCTTATTTCCAAATTCGTGGAACTAAAACTAAAAAACTTTGACTTCAGTCCTACAATCAAACCAACAATTTAAACTTGAAAGTGGGAATTTTAAAATTACTGATATAATCCTTTACACTCTAAATTTATTTTTCAGTTGGTATTTAAGTGGCAAAGTAGCAAATTTTAAACAAAAAGTTAATTCAGAAACTTTTTAAATCGAAATTCCAATTCCAAATTTTGGGTTTTAAATACCGATATTAATAATGAAATCCACATGACTTTAGCTTCAACATTAAAGACGAGCGTTTGACTCTCAAAATTTTGAAGTAGAAGTTTAAATTTCACCAGTTTCGGCTTTAAGTTTAAAACTAAAATTCCACAGGAATGATGCAAATTTTAGCTTTGATGTAAGGACTATAAATTGCAAAATTTCAATCAGTTTAGGAACGAAACTTCAAACCCATTTATTAAATTCTGATGTTAGTTATGAAGCTTGTATTGCACTAATTTCGACTTTAGAGTAAGAAATTTACTTTGGTCTTACGATCAGCTTGAAATGCTTTTAAAACATCTAAATTTCGTTTTCCATTGGTACTTAAGGTGCAAAGTCGCAAATTTTAAACAAAAAATTCGGATAATTCACAAGTTTTTCAAATCGAAATTCTAAATATTGGCATTTAAATGTTAATAACGGCTTTAGTTTCAAAATTTTGAAATAGAACGTTGATTTTCAACAGCTTAAGCTTTTATGTTTAAAATTAAAACTTTGTAATACCTAATGATGAAGATTTCAGTTTTGCTGTAGGAACTATGAAGTGGAAAATTTCAGTCAGTTCAGCAGCGAAACTTCGAATCCATTTATGAAATTTTAACGTTAGTTATGAAGCTTGCATTGCGCTAATTTGGATTTTAAAATCAAAAACTTGACTTCTGCCTTACGAACAAACCAAAAATTTTAAAATTAATTAATAATGTTTTGGACACCTTTAAAGCTTCTACACTCTAAATTTATTTTCCAATTGACATTTAAACGGTAAACTTTTGGCATTTAAATGTTAATAACAAAACAGCATGGATTTAGTTTCAATATTAAAGACAATCATTTGACTCTCAAAATTTTGAAACAGAAATTTGAAATATAGGTAGGCGCCGACTTCATGGAGGGGCCCATGCCCCCATAATGAAATGTTTATGGAGGCGGGCAGTGCCCCCAAAAGGTAAATAACAATAGTTATTTATGTACCAAGAGTCGTAGGTGCAGTTTTTTGGGCGAGAATGCAATTTGCAACGCCAAGGCCCGAAGGGCCGAGGTGTTGCAAGCATTCGAGACCAAAAATTGCACTGTACGACTCGAGGTGCATATGAGATTTTTCGTCAAACCTTGTTATCATTCTAAAATAAATAAAATTAAGTATTTTTCATTTATTATGCATAGCTGTCATACCAATAATTAATAAAGGTTGCTGTGATTTAGATTAGGTATCCTTGACAACAAAAGAAAATAAAACATATTTATTTCAAAAAAATTTCTAACGCGTGTGTCAGTTGAATTTGTGCACAATTTGTGATTCTAAAAACATGTCTCAAGAAATAGAAGAGGCTGCAAATGCAGCATCCCACAATTTATTACCGGTTAAATCGCAACAACGGTATATGGAAACATATAACATTTTCAAAAATTGGTGCCATGAGAAGAAATCAGATGTGATTACAGAAAAAGTGCTGCTGGCGTATTTCTTAAATAGATCTACAAAATTAAAATCTCCAAGCAGTTTATGGAGCGAATACTCAATGTTAAAAAGTACCATTTTTATCAATGACAATGAAGATATTTCCAAATATCCAAAACTAAAAGCGTTTTTAAAGCGTAAAAATGTTGGATATAAACCCAAAAAGAGTAGTATATTTAGTCGAGACGATATGAACAAATTCCTTATTGAAGCGCCTGACATTACACATTTGTTAATGAAGGTACAGTAACAGATTATTTCATTTAACTCAGTTATTAAGTTATTTATCTGTTCTAGGTCGTTATGATAATGGGAATTTCTGGGGCCTGTAGAAAAGACGAATTATGTAAGATGACAACTGATAATGTTGAAGATAAAAATTCTGTAATAATAGTAACAATATCAGATACTAAAAATGGAGTGCAACGTACTTTTACGATCATTAACCGAGAAGAACAGCGCATAAATTTTGTTGATTTAATTAGGAAATATATAAGTTGCAGGCCAAGAAATAGTGAAAATCGGCGATTTTTTCTGAAATATTGTTCAGGAAAATGTGTGAATCAACCAGTAGGTAAAAACACATTTGCAAAAATTCCTGCTATAATAGCAGAATTTTTAAAACTGAAAAATCCTGAAACTTATACTGGGCACTCGTTTAGAAGAACGTCAGCAACTTTTTTGGCTGATACGGGAATTGACGTTCTTGGTTTAAAGAGGCACGGTGGATGGAAATCCACGACAGTGGCAGAAAGTTATGTTGCAGATTCAATGACAAATAAATTAGAAATTGCCAGTAGAATTTTATATAATCAGAATAAGTATGAAGAATCTGCATCCACATCTTCAACTTCAGTCATGCAATTCAATAATGAAGACGAAATGAAAGATAGCCGCGTAATTGTTCCTAGCACCAAAGAAAATCAAGAACATATACAAATTGAAAATGTTGATATTACCGAAAATATAAACTTAGATTCAAAAAAGGAACTTAATTCTCTTGTTCAAGTTTCTAACTGTTCTAATTGTTCATTTACATTTAATATAAATAAGTTGTAATTAATGTAACGTAGATAAACTGTTTGTAAATAAAGGTGTTTTGTAGACAATTTACTTTTTTGCCCTAGGAACTTAATGAAGAATATTACAACCCGCTGCCCATGGTAACCAGTAGTTGAATGTAAACTGTCACTTACCGTCAACAAAACAATGACACAATGACATATTTTCGCAGTAGGTTTGACGAAAAATTTGATAACACAAACAGATACTTTTGCGTTATCATGGTCAACTGTATTGCATGTTAAGATGCCTCCAAAAGTTGCGTAACTGTTTTTCTTGACTAACGATATTCCAGTACAAGAGAAAGATCTTGAAAACCGGGCGCCTATGCTTCCATTGATAGTTAAGTTATTTAGCTTTCAATGACCATAAGAGCTTTTACTCTAGTTTAGTTTAGTTACTCTGCTTGGCCTTATCTACTACTTCCTACTTTTAGTTAAAATAATTTATTAATTTCTTCTTAAATTTTCATTTCGACTCCTTTGTTTTGTTTGATTTCCTGCTGTTTTCCATTATTTTTGCCTTTTCAAATCCATTTTAGTTTGTTTACTTACAACCTTAGAGATATGGCAATTGTATTAATTTTCCACTGTTTTCATCAGTGTCGTTATAGAATAAATTGTTTAATTTGTATATTTTCTTTTATTACTAAATTTATATATTCGTTCCACGCACAGCCCTCTAACTGATAATTAAAATATTTATTTTAGTAATTTACCTCTGTAGATCAACTGGTGTAGGTGTAGAGCATTGGCACGTTAAGCCCACTTAACGGTTCAAATCCCTGCGGAGGTGATATTTTTTTATTTCATAATTCCTAAAAATCCTTTAAAATATTTCTTTTCTTTTTGTTATAACAATTACTTCAGAAATATGACCGTAATTTTATAATGAATTTGAATTTAAAAATATCACCTCCGCAAGGATTTGAACGGCTGACCTTCAGCCCTAAAAGCAATTCCTCTTAAATCCTTAAAAATTTAATCTCCCAAAAAAGTTTACTCTAACCTTATGTTTATTTACAGCAATATAATTGTTGACTTATTTGTTTCATTAACGACATATTTAAGCACAAATACGAACTGATAAACTCCAATAAATCACATTTTGAAAGCTCGAATGGCTACTAAAACGGTAGCGTTATCGGTAGCGACATCATTTCGTAACTTATACGAACTAAACGGCCCCTTAATGATCCCACAAAGTAAACACATAAATGGAACCAAAAGCATTCAGCTCGAGAAAATAATGTAGTATTTATGCTACTAATCTTTGCAAATTTTATAATCTCACTTAGTTGTGGAGTTAAATCAAACTTTGCAAACAAAAGATAAAAATAACGCCAACTTTATTCGTTTATTATGTTAAGGCTTCGAGAATACTTACATCAAACTTATTTACTTAGGAAGATGTTTTCTTGCTACTTATTATTTTAATATATGTTTTTCTGAAGGGACTTCTGGTAGATACTTACTTTGAGCCTAAACACTTAGTCTTCTCGGGTAATTTAAACTTATAATCTAAAATGATTGATAATTTTTAAAAATTATTGATAAGAGGAGACAGTGTTCTTCTAAAGCATTCTTGTTTTCCATGTTTATCCCAAAACGTGTAGTGGTTTGTAATATGTTTTTCCTTAGAGTGTACAAGGGAAGGAGAAAGGAATGAACATCATAGCTCGGCGTTAGTAGTTTTTGCGGACGCGCGGCGCTTCGCAGCGGCGTCGGGAGTTGACGCGACGCTAGGCGCCTGTTTGTGACGCCCCCTCCCCTATTCGCTCCGGCGCCGCGATAGCACATTCATATATCTTGCAGGACTAGCGCGGTTCTTCAACGATGAACGTTACACTAATTTAATTTCTCTGAAACGAGAGGATTTTCTTTTGTTTTCAGGGAACCTTCAGTTTTGTAGATTAATGTAGTTGTAAAATATCTATTCTTTTATCAAGAAAATCTGTATTGGGCTGTTACCAGCTAACTACCAGCAACCTCATTTAATGTGCCCCCGGTAGTCGCCTCGTTCACCGTCCTTACAAGACTTGCACACCTCACAAGGTTTGCCCAGTTTCACCTCAAAGCTGCGATTGTTTCGGCGATGCCTTGAATTTACGATTTTTGTCAAATGGACACATAAGCAGGGTTATTGTAGCGGAAGGAATGAAGAACCTTCGGATAGAAACACATAAATATCTTGCATTAATTTCAGTGTGTTTTTTTGTTACAATAATCAATTTTTTTCTGCTTCTGTTTATTTATTTGGGCACTTTTATTTCGTTGTTCCTGCTTTTCTCATTACCAGTTTATTTGATTAAACATTTCTTTTGTTGCTTTTCTTTTAGTCTTCAGCCCACTCGAAGATTTCTTATGACAGTTCATTGTTATCATTTTGCGGCCTTGGTCTTCACTTCTTGATAAGGCCCTCTTTTTTTCTTTTTAATTTCCGTCTTAAAGCGTTAAACTTCTCGTAAATTTAGCGAGGGATTCGTACTTCTAATACCTACTTTAGCTTTTTTATCGCGTTGTATAATTGGGTTTTATTTTTTAATAAAACAATCTCGGGCGTAACGAATAACTAAACATTTCAATTTATTTCATAATTTTCCCCTTTTTGGTAGCAAATCGAAGGACTTTCAAATCTGTCTCGAAAATGCCTTATAGTAAACCTCTACAAAGTCTATGTTTTAAATTTTCCGAGAATTGTTTGCGAATTTTAACCAGAGTAAATCAAGACATAAATAGAGATTAAATAATTAAGTTCAATATTGATTCTCGGTTTGAATGCCCGAAGGAATAATGAAATCGCGAACGTGTTATCTTTTTATCGTGAAACGTAGTAGAAAACGACCGTCACCAAATGATTTTCCCTTATTTGTTCAAGAGCTGTGTGGGACACTTTGATATATACCACACCAAGTTACAGAAGAAGAATTCAACAAGAATAAGAAAAAGAAAAATGTTCTACACTCTTTAACTTTTGTGCTTTACAAAGAGCGCATTTTTCTTTTTGTTATTTCTAAACTAGATAAAAGTTTTTCCGTTTTATCTGGCAGTTTCCTTTCTTTAAAACAACTCCTTTGTCCCAGCCGTTGTTGCTCACCAATTTAGAAAAATACATCGCCATAATTAAATTTCGCACTTTCGCGTCTTTCGGTTAAAATTAATTTTTTTAAATCTTTCTCTGGTGGAATTCCGGTTCGATCCTTTGATCTTTCTTCAATTAGAACAATGAATGCGGCGGACGCTAATTCGAAAAAACGAATTTAAAAAAGTGAGATCGAATAACTCATTCTCAGTCATGAGCAGCTACTCCCGTTCATTAAGAAAAGGCCGACCGAACTGACGATCGAGTACACGTCACTTATTTATCGTTCTAATATTTTTATAAATCGTTTTTGTTTGCTTTGTACGGATAAAAGAGCCGCGCACCGACAGAGTAGGAGGTCCACACATTGTCGTATAAATCATTCTTTGCTTTACCGGCCCAGTTACTCCTATGTACCCGTTTATATTTTATTATTATTATTTTTATTCCCATTCATTCATAAATACCTTTTGGTATTTTCTTTCTAGCTTGTATATTATTAAATTTGTACACTCAGTTTGCTCCTGTTTTGCTTGTGCATGCTTAGAGACTTACAAAATTCTCTTTGAGTTTGGAACTGAACCGAAAACTCGAAAATAATCGAATAAGTAGTAATCATCAATAGAATTAAAGGTAAAATTAACGGAATGCAAGCCAATTAATATTTGCAAAATGAACTTAATGAACAATAATTATGAAATTCCTTCAATTAATTACTCGTCGTATGAAATTCGCGTATTGTGACTGAATACACAAAGATAATTCGATTATTCCCTGGATCGTTACGTGTATACATGTAGCAAATGTTCGAAATTGCCATTGAACGGAATTCTCGTTTAACGACGCATGACCAGTGTTAGCAAACAATAGATTAACATACGTAATCAAAGCCTAGTAATACAATAGGGCAAGTGGTCGGTCTGTTTATTAATGGCTACTGCATGTGTGTGCATTACAGGACAAAGGACGGGACAGGATCGTTTAGCTTTTGTCTTGTATTTAGTGATTAACACAAATGCAGATGCATTTACTTCTACAATGTACCCACTTGAATTCATGTTAATGCAGTATGGTCGGAATTTAGTACTAATATTGAAATCTACTTAAATTTAACTTAATTCTGTTCATGTTTATCAACGTCCAGGATTACCTTAAAAGTAACATGACTAAAATGTGAATGTTTGGAAAACGTCTACTCAAATTAGGGTAATATTTTGGGTTACTTTTTCAAACTTGTTAACAAAGAAAGGCTTCAGATATTCAGACTTTAATCTTTTAATCGTCAGTTTCACCTCTTTCTCGTTCATTACCTTTTTGTTTAATCTTTTTCTTTTCCTCGTGCTACCATCCCCCATTGTTCCCCTTCTTCATCCTCATCCACGTTCTTACACTTCATTCTACCTATTGTCTCCGTCCTCTCCCAGCTCTTCAGCCTCCGCCTTCTCTTTATCATCTGATTTCTCTTCATTCTTCATCACCCCTCTTCTCATCCTTCTCCACTTATTCATCATCTCCTTCTTCTCGTTCTCGCCCTCTTCCTCCTTCATTCGCGTGAACCCCCGTTGTCCTTCCTCTTCTCGTTCTATTCCTCTTCTTTATCATCCTATTCATCACGCTACTTCCTCCTCATTCTTCTTGTCTTCCTCCTTCTTCTTCCAGATCTCCCCCTTCTTCTTTGTCTTCTTCCTCCCTCTACCCATCCTCCGCCTATACCTATTCCATTTTTCCTTTGCCTTTTACTCTTCTTCCGTCTCATCTTCTCTTTCTTTTTTCTTTATTTTATGTCTCATTTGTACTTTTTTCTTATTTGTATTTGCTTTTGTTAAGTTCTTTGTAACATTACCATTTTTATCCCGTTTTACTAGGCAACTAGCAACCAGCAACTAGAAACATGCGACATGTGATGTAGTATCGGTTCTTTATTCGCATCAAAGCGATAGGCAAGTAGCAACCAGCAACGAGAAACACGCGATTAGTAATACGAGTATTTTAGATTTTACCAAATCATGACACGATGTCCACCGTTAATAACGTGATTATTGCATATTATATTCTTCAGTGGTTCCGTAGACGAAGGTCTATCCAAAAGAAACAGAAACGGCGTTATTGGCTACGTCATTTTAGCTTATGGAATAGAAAATACAGTGTAAATGTGATTGCCAGGGAGATAAATTTATATAGTGAAAAATTTAACGGATTCTATAGAATGAACCAAGAAATTGTTTGTCTTTACTTGCACTAGTTTCTCCATCAATTACGAAAAAAGATACAAACTATCGAGAGGTAGTAGGTGCCGAAGAACCCCTTCTTATTACTCTATGGTAAGTTAATGTAAGTAATTTACATAGATTTATAAACTAGTGCTTATTTTCAGTGCTTTATATTTTTTTGATAAAGGCAAAGGCCCTATGTTATACACTCTTTGTTATATTTTAAGCATATGTATGTACACGTAAAATTTTATTTTGTACAATAAAGCTTAGATCTACAATGCAGAATCATTCACAAAGTTTGAAATGTTGAATAATATTGGGCTGTAGATGATGAAGGGGTAGTCTTGTCAATTTCTAACCTACGATGTAACTAGCGAGGGGTTATTAGCTGCACAAAATTTCAATTATAAAGGGTACTTCTCCGTTGTTTTGATGGCATCAGCTGACGCAGATGGATTGTTTATAACGATTGATGATGGTAATTATGGTAGAAATAGCGACGGAGCAGTACCTATATAGAAGTAGTAAACCGGAACGACTACCCAATAAAAACAATTTGAATGTTCCACCAGCCCAGCCTCTTCCTCATGATGAACAGAGTAACGCATTTTCATTCTATTTTTGTGCTGATGAGGCTGTTTCTTTGAGAAAAAACATTATGCGTCCATATCCAGAAAGAGTGTTAAATGATAAGAAAAGAATATTTAACTATCGATTATCCCGAGGTCGCAAAATTATTGAATGTTTTTTTGTGATTTTAGTAAGTAAATCTAGAGTTTCTGAAACTCCTATTGCTTGTGGAGAAGAATGCGTTGACAGTATCATAAAATCTGTTTGTGTTCTGCACAATTTTATCCGCATCAAGGAAGGACATTTTGCAAAGCCTGGTTTAGTATATGATGAAGACAGTTCAGAAGTAAACCAGATTATACCATTCCCAGTAAATACAGAAATTAATGAAAACAGTTCCGCACAGACAGTACGGGATTATCTAGCTGATTGTTTTATAAAGCCTGAAGCAGCAATCCCTTGGCAATGGGCTTATTGTATAGATGATAGCAATATAGTTATTTACATTACAAGCTGCGAAAGTTTACTTTTCGGTATGAAGTGTTTTTGAATGGCCGAGGCGAAGCGTAAGCGTAGCCGAGGCTAGTTAAAAACTCTGAGCACCTGCAGGGCTTTCGCAGCGTGTAATGTATTAAACTTTTCATTCTCCCCTCGACATTTAACCACCGTAAAAGATGAAATTATAATAAAATAAAATGATTTAGTGATTAATAAGGTGGTTTGTTGTCAACGTTACTATGATAACAATACTGTTCTATTTATTTTCGCTTTCAATTATTGCGTTACCAAGATAGAAAGTTGCACTTTCGTAGGGGCGAGAATGAAAATTAATATGCGGACTTAAAACTATGTTTACATTGTATTTTTGCGCTATTTGCACAAAAATTGTATTTTCTTTTTCTTCCATTTTATTAACAAAATAGCAACTTAACCTCAATAATCTCAAGACAATCAGGCAACACGTATCTCTGGCCATTGACACTACATGTTGCTAGCGACCGAAATCGCATATTGCCGGCAAATATCCCTTCGAGCAATATCGCAATCGTTTCAATGTGAAGCAGACAAACCTAATACATAGGTATAGTGTATAGTTTGAAAGTGATATGTATCGCATATCGCGTGTTGCTGGTTGCTAGTTGCCTATCGCTTTAGTGTGGCTTCTGCCTTAGACAGATTTCATACCAAACTGATCTGCAACAAGCAATATGCAATATGTGATACGTAATATGTGTTGCTCGTAAAAGTTATATTGTGTCTATACCTGAATATTCCAAACGCAATGAAAGTGAAAAGGCGTGGAATTTAGTTGCCAAAGAAGTACGAAACGTAACTAAAACTGAAACGCAAATATATAGTGCTTTATAATATTTTAATCTATTTATCTATTATACTTATTCATTTGTCATACAAAACATTTGAATACATATTTATGATGAATAAATAATGCTGGTTATAACTTCTAATCCATTAACTTTAATTAGAATTATTATTATGATTGTTGTCTACACGGTAATTCCACTGACAAGGGATTGCTGCTTAAGGAGTTATAAAATAATTAGACAAATAATTTCACAACGTATTTGAGGAACTCTGTTTCTTTAATTTGTAACTCAGCAAAAGGTAAACATGCGGACTTAAATACTTCTTCTTGTTGCAAGGCAAGTACGGAAAAATGACCTTCCTTACTTCGTATGAAATTGTGTAAAACACAAGTAGCTTTTAGTATATTATCAACGGTTTCTTCTCCACATGCAATAGGAATTTCAAAATTACTGAATTTACTTACTGACATACCAAATGCACATTCAATGCTTTTACGGCCACGAGATAATCGGTAGTTGAATATACGTTTTTTATCATCTAAAACTGTTATTAGTCGAAGGACCAATGTATATTGATGTTGTTATATGTTTTGTTGTTACATCCGGTTTATCGAAGGACCACTGTTTGATGTTAGATGCTTGATATTCAGCTCGATGGACCAATGTACTTATATTGATAATACCAAATTAATAGTAAATGTTTGACTATTTATAAGATGTTTAATTACTAGTGGAACAGAAATTGTTTGTTGATGTACCACACCAGTCGCTAGGTTTGTTAAAGTATATCAAAAAGGCAACGTGCTTTGCTTAAAGTGAGTTTAATACTGAAATGTGGTGAGTAAAGACTTGTGCACTATGCGCGGGTGACTGAGTCGCCCTCTTGGTTGAGTGGACGGGTAGCATACGCTCAACAAAAACCCTTCTTCTTGTAAATGGACGCATTATATTTTTTTTCAATGGAAAGGCCTCGTCGGTACAAAACTAAAAAGGAAATACATTTTCATTTCTATCAAATGAAAGAGGCAGTGATCTTCAACTTATCTCGATCCAGTAGCCGTTCTAACCGTAATTTTAAATACAGCACAGCACCATCATCACTATTTCTGACGTAATCGCTAACCTCCACAATTACAAATATTCCATCAGCATCATCTGCTGCCGTGAAAACCACGGAAAGTAACCTTTATAATTGTTGCTGCGATCTTGGGTTACGGAATTTCTTTATTCGAATATGCGGAATATGCTTCCCATCAATCGAACCCATACAATTTGGTATATTTTAAAGCTCATAATATCGGTTAGCTATTGCTAACCATTTTTTCCTCATCCGGCACTGACATATAAAGAGGTTGTAAAGAGTCGAAAATAACTGCTGTTTCTTGAATGATGTTACTAATAACGTATGATAGTACTGATTCCTTGGAAAAATGCAAATGATAAAGTTGAAAAGCTCCTTCCTGTAGCTAAATACCTGAGAAGGTCTTTATTAGTATATCTTCTTTCCTGTTTCTACTATTGATTAATAACAATAAATAAACGAAATAGTTATTTTTTTAGTAATAGAAGGTAAGGAAAGGTGGAAGAATTTAAGAACAACATGTTCGTCCTCTCAAAAGAAATCAGCGTCAGGATCAGCAGTTAAAAGAATGAAATATTATCTACAAGGTGCGATGGCATTTGTTTTGCTATTTATAAAATCGAGAGCATCACATTCTGGCAATTTACCTTTCCCTACTAACAGCGAACGTAATGATGAAGCTGCGGAAGAAATATTATCTACTACGAATTATACAGATAACGCATGAGCCTCAACATCGAAAGGTAAAAGAGGTTACAGTTTACAGTTACAGATACGAATTATATAGATTCAACAACGAACAAACTTGACGGACAAAGTCAAAGCGAAGTATCAACATGTTCATGGGCGACCTAAACACTTTGATCGGCCACAAAAGAAAAAGGTTCGTGTAAGACCTTCAAGAGGGAAAAATAAAGAAGCGAGATCTGCAATGGTAAAAGAGATTGCAGATACAGATACAGTTACGTATTATACAGATTCAACAAGGAACGAATTTGACGTATAAAGTCAAAGTGAAGCTTCAGAATTTTCATGGGCGACCTAAACACTTAGATCAGCCACAAAAGAAAAGGGTTCGTCTCAGACCGTCGAGAGGAAAACATGATGAAGCGAGAAGATCTGCACATTCCACTCCCTCACCGGGGTCAGCTGCTACATGCTACATCCTCGGGATGGAATTACAGCTCTCCGTCACCATCGGTTGCACATCCCAGTCCACCACCAGTATTATTTACTACATCCTCGGAATGAAACTGTAGCTTTTCATCACCATCAGCACCCGAATATATTGCGACACGGAACGTAACATAAACTACAGTTTCTTCATATACTTTTAATGTACAATTTTCGATATACATGTAACTTTATTTAGGATTAGATGGAATTATATTATTGTAGTTTTCTATACCACATTATTTTTACTTATTGTCTAACCTCGTAAAATAACATACATACATAATCGTTCCTCTTCTACCTTACGGTGTCGAGTTGTCGTGGCAGAAATACTTCCACCCACGACGACTAGCAGCTAAACCTTCAGCTTGTCTCCAGTTTGTCCTCCTTTTTTGGAGAGACTTTCCTATTCTGCTATTCCAGCTTGTGCTTGGTCTACCCCTTCTCGTTTTCTTGTCAAGTACAGTCCTCCAAATGATTTTAAATTTTCTATTCTCGTTCATACGCATCACATGTCCAAACCACATTAACTACCACGTTTTTAGAATTGTATGTACCGATTTAACACCGAACCTCTCACCTATTACGTTATTGTTAAAGCAGTCCCTCCTGGATATGCCCGCCTTTGCCCTAAAATAGCACATTTCGCTAACTTGCATCTGCTCCTATCACTGTTAAGCATGTCCCATGTTTCGTTCGCTCCCATATGTTAACACTCTCATTTCGACTGAGCATCACGCGGTTGTATTTGTGAATATTTTTATGCTTAAAGAAGGTGTTACTTATTATAGTTATTATATTATTGTTTAGGCAAACTTCTTTAATCCTTTGTCCATTGTTGTTAATGATAGTATTTTCTTTTGCTGTCCCATTGAATATCCTTTTTCGTCGCTATTACCAACCCTACTGTTGAAATCTCCAATAATCACAGTTTTGTTGTAAACGTTATCCTTTTTCTCTTGGAGTATTTCCCAAAATAAGACTTTTTGCAATTTCTTCTCATTCTCTGACGGTCCATCTGCCACTAATATTGTAAGCATCCCATCATCTTCTTCTGCCATATCTAATCTTATCACTCTCTCACTAATGAACTTCCAACTTTTTACGTACTCCACGTACTGTTTGTTAATTAATAGTTATTCCAACTCCCGCACTAGCCCTGTGTTGTACTGATCCATCGCTATACAATAATAAATGATTGTTTCTTACATATAAACTTCCGTGGTCCTTCTTTTTTGTTTATATTATACCCAGAACCTTAAGATTACTCTTCTCGGATTCTCGTACCCATTCATCTTCCTTTCCATTTAAAAAACCATCGTAACATAAATGTATTCTAAATATAACACTTACCTTAAGATGACTAGAAGGCGTTCTTCAGGAAGTACTACCAGTCTATAGTTTGTATCTTTCTTGCGAATGAGCGGAGAAACAAGATCAAGTAAAATTGAAAAGTTTTCTTGATTCGCTCTATAGAAACTTTAAATTTTTCTGGATCTACTGAATGGGATATATTTTGCACGTGAAATGGTCGTTCCCAATAACAACGTTTCCTTATATTTTCCTTTCGTTTTCGTCGACGTAGCATGTGATGATAAATCACCATATTGTATACAGCCGACATTTTTAACAAATTAAACTAAAATAAATTGTTTTATTAATTCTTTCGGTTGTGAGTTTGTTCCTTGTATGCAGTTACCAGTTGCATATTGCTCATTGCATTGGTATGAAATCTGCCTTAATCTGTACGATCAAATGAGGCAGTGGTTTTTTCCCACGTATTCATGTGGGCGATTTTTTATGAAGGGCTTGTTTCTTGCACTCTTAGATTGTTAGGAATTTCAAATTATTTTAAATAGTTTCGAGTTTCCTTGTTGGTTTTTCAGCACTTCAGCACCTCGCAAATACTTTTGTTCTGTTTGATGGTCTATCTGATCATTTTTCATGCTAATTTCTAATTTCAAAATCGGAATTTCCTTTTCCTGCTGTTGCATTTTCTTTCACTTCCACATTATTAACTCATGTAGTTTTTGAAGCAGGTATTTCCTTTAAAATTATATTAATAGTCAACTTTTAAATAATAATAATTCGAGGGTTTGTTTTCGAAATTAATGAGAAGAAACGAGTAGTCGTTGGGTGCGAAGCAGCTCGGTGTGTACTAAGCGGTTTCTTTGTCGGCACAACCAAGGCCAATTAGATAATATGATGGATGATCCCGATTTGATCACGCGATTCGTAATGTGAATCTATAAATATATTTGAATTTCTTTAAGCCATATCTTTGCGGCTGAAATTATTAATTTATTTTAATCGTAAATTTCTTTATTATAAAATTCAAATTACTGCTTATGTATTGTTTAAATTTTTCCAAACACAATTTGTTACAAGGAAAGAATTTCTCACTAGTTTGAAGTAATAAACGGATAAAAAGGAAAAATAATATTCATTATCGCAAAGAAGGTAGCAATTTATAACTCTTTCAAAGCAAACGAACCGGCCGGATTTGCAATTTAGTTATTAACTCGTTAAATTTCTTTGTCGCAGTCTATAGAAATTTCCTTCAAAAGTTGAAAAAGCGTTATTTTGTGGTAAACACCGACATTTCGTGCCTGAAAAACCGCAGCGTCTACCGGAAACACGTATTTTGGTAGCACCCTCCGGTGTCTCTTACACCGTGAATAGTTTTGTATCTTACCTTATTATTACGAGTATTATTACACGTAACCATACATAAAGGTTGTTAACTAATAACGGTTGTTAGTGGTTAGCCACCGTTGTTACAGTAACGAAGTATGACATACGGATAGCGATAAAAAAGTTACCATTTAGCCAAAAACTTTACTAATACCCTTTTGTTTCTAATTGTTATTTAACTCCCAATTTTTTAAACTGCTGACTCGGTTATCCTTTTACTGTTCTTCGGCGTAATTAGGCACACTTAAATTTCGCTTTTATTTTTATATCATAGCGTTATTAGCTTATTAGTGTTGTCACGACTTAAACACCTGGTAATTGGTTGTAATTTTTGAGAGTAATTTGGTTTAAAGGCCCCAATTTTGGGGAAATTAGCTCAGACAAGTTATTAGTATTTTTCCACACTTTACAGATGCACCAAAAATCATTAGATTGTCTTGTAAACTTACTTTCCTTTTTTTTAGAAGATGCAATCTCAAGTTCGTAAATTTAACAAATTACTTTAGTCAATTGAATGCAACCAATTCATAATTAATGATAAAAGTAAGTAACTTGAAGAAAATCAGAAAAACAATTTTCTAGAAAATTGAAATCCCACATATCAATTATGAGTTTCAACACATTCGTCGAGGTCGAGCCTACGTGATCCATAATAATGTGACGGTGTTTCAAAAACATGGTGTCACCTACATTCGTATGCCATGCCACGTTTGTACATCACACCGAGATATAAATTACAAAAGTTCAACGCTACTGCTCTGAGTCACATTGCAGAATTTTAGATTTTGAAAATGATTCCCAGTCTTCTCTATATTTAGATATTGCAATCGTATCTTGCTTTATCTTTTTTTTTGTATTCCGCAAGCTTAAGCTTAACCTATGACAAATATTTACATCTTTATTTAAGAAAATGAAAATTTTCGACTTTCTCCTCAGAGTTTAAATTGCACAAAATTATATTGTGGAATATACCTTTTGACATAATTAACAATTTTCAAGCTATCAAGAACTATCATTTAATTAGAAACTGTAATTTAACGAAAACTTATTTTAAAATATGTCTATGATTAATATAATTTCTTATTTTTTAATTTGTAAACGCTAATCATCAGGTTTAGACGATTAAAAATCTAACAAAAATTCTGTAATCAACCATCAGTAGGATTTTAGGCTTTAGTGTTAATTTTTAATATTCGTTCACAGAAATTCAGTTAATGCAAAAAAGTGCATGCTAAAATAATAAAAACCAGCCCATAAACTAAAAACAAAATCCTGTCGATTGCCACAGTAAAAATTATCCATTCTTGTTGAGCAAGATCCTCAGAACTTTGTTGATCTTCACCTAATTTGTTATCGAATTCTGCCAGTGAGTGATCCTTCAATTCCTCGATGCAGTCTTTGCGAACAGGTGCAAAAATCTGTAAAACAAATAAACTAAAAACTTTTAAAAAATACTATATCCAAGTTGGCTTTGTTTTAAATGCTTTTGGTGAACATACAAACTTTCGTAATCCTAATCTTCTTCTGGGTGTCTTTTAAAGAATTTTTCTCTTTAAACAACTTTTTGCGTCTGTCGCTACAGTTTCTGCCTTCTTCTTTTTGTTAACCTATATACGAGGTGGTATCAAACAGTTCCCGGACTAGCTCCGTTTAAAACAAAGTACAGTGTGTCCTAAATTCGCCGTGCATGTATGGGTAACTTTGTTATTTGTACAGCTACGGCAAAACCGATTGCACGTTATTGTGCCAACTTTTTGAGACTAATTCTATGGTGGAAACAGAAATGGGGGATTTCCTTTTGTTTTCGAGTTATTGCGCTAAATTGAAAATTACTCCAATTCTACTAAGTCTTATAACTTCTTTATGTATAGAAATATCTGAATATAGTATAGAGGTTATTTATAGATATGTTTACGTAGATTCCAGTGGCGTACATAGATTTTTTCCATTTGCTATGGTGTTTCAGTTACAGCATAAACTTGTGTTTTTTTAAATGGGAATCATAGTCGGCGTTGACCTCATTTAAAGGGCCATTTTAAGAGCTTTTCGAATATATAGCTGTTTTTTTTTTTAATTACTTATTTGATATACAAAACATAGTTGGCCGTAAAATCTGACATTTGTAAAAAACATTTGAATGCCGTTAAGACTTATAAATAATACTCTATTGTTTCATGGCTAGCTGTTTATTTTGTTATAATTAATGTTAATTTAAGTATAAATGACCGATAATGCCCTTATTTCAAACACTAAGTATAATAAACCATATTTGAAAAGCTCTGAAAATGGTCTTTTAAATGAGGTCGACAACAACTATGATTCCCATTTAAAAGAAACACAAGTTTATGCTGTAACTGAAACACCAAAGCAAGCGGAAAAAATCTATGTACGCCACTGGAATCTACGTAAAAAATATCTATAAATAACCTCTATACTATATTCAGATATTTCTATAAATAAACAAGTTATAAGACTTAGTAGAATTGGAGTAATTTTCAGTTTAGCGCAATAACTAGAAAACAAAAGAAGATCGCCCATTTCTGTTTGCACCATAGAATTAGTCTCAAAAAGTTGGCCCAATAATGTGCAATCGGTTTTGCCGTAGCTGTACAAATAAAAAAGTTACCCATACATACACGTCGAATTTAGGACACACTGTACTTTGTTTATTTAAGTTTGAACATCATCTCCTTCGAAATAGTCAACTTGCGCAGCGTTTCTGCCATTTTCATCTTTTGTAAGCGAGTCCAGAACCTTCTGCGATTCGCATTGGATCTCGACAGTGTTAAAACGGCGACCTTTGATCTGGATCTTCATCTTCGGGAAAAGGAAGAAGTCTGCAGGAGCTAAATCTACCGAGTAGGGCGGGTGCGGAAGCGATAGCATGTTGTGCTTGTGGAGAAACTCGCGAACTAGGAATGCTCGGGGACAAGGTGCGTTGTCGTCGTGGAGAATGCAATTATTCGCGCGCCACAGATCCGGTCACTTTCGCCGAGTGTTCTCCCTCAAATACCTCAGAATTTCGCAGTGAAACTTTCTGTGGACGGTCTGACCCTGGGGGGCGAATTCTCGATGAGCAATGCCGCGGACGTCGAAAAAGACGATGAGCATGCTCTTGATTGCGCTGCGGCTCTTCCATTGCGACGATTGCTGCTTTGTCTTCGGGTCGTAGCCGTAGACCAAACGTCACCGGTGATGATCCGCGACGTGAATGATAGCTCATCCGCGGCACGCTGACGGATATCTTGACAGACTTCAACGTGATGTTCCTTCTGCTCCGGAGTCAGCAGGCGGGGGACAAACTTGGCAGCAACACGCCGCATGTTCAATTCAGACGTTACCGAATTTGTTCCAAATTTTCGGGAGTGATGCTCGTAGAAGGTCGTCCGCTTTTGAAGCGCCCGTGCCACTCGAAACATTGCGTACGACTCATTGCCTCATTATCATAAGCTTGCCGAAGCACGTTCAATGTCTCTCTGGCCGATTTACCAAGTTTAACGCAAAATTTCACGTTGGCACGTGGTCACAAAAACTCCAATTTAACAATTCCCGATGTAAACACAGCGATGCCACTTGGCACGCTGCCTTATCAAGGTTACAGCTCACTATCGCTGCGTGCGAACCTCTGTTGGCGCGCTACAGAGCTACTCCAGGAATTTTTTGATATTCTCCAAGTTTCGGCTCCGCATAGGATAGTACTCTTGACCATAGTTTCATAAATGTTGAACTTTATTCGTTTCTCTACTCCAAAATATGCTGTTGAGGCATCCAATAATTTTCTTCGCTTGTACTATTCGTTTTTCTATCTCTTTTGTTATCAGTACCAGAATCATCGAATATAACACCTCGAAGTCCGGATTATAATCCCTTAGACTTCTACTTCTGGGGACACATGAAACCTTTGGTATATTCTCAAGAAATAAATACTCGCCAAGAGTTATGGCAATAAATAGTCAATTCTGCCAATTTTATTAAAAATCAGTCGAACGTATTTTTTAAAGTTAGGAGATCTTTTAACAAAAGAATTGAAAAATGTTTTGAAGTAATTGGGGGTCACATTGAACATTTGTTATAAATTACCTATGTTAAATTTTTGTATAATTCTGTAGTTGTATTTATTTTAAATTTTTACCTTACATTGTATCTGCTTTCGTATTAAATAAAAAATTACTTTAAAAGTTTGAAATAAAACACCCTGTATCTAAGTAAGGGGGCACATTTTATCGAAGCGTTACAGGTTAAATCTTCATATTTTGGGCCAGGGATTCTCCAGTTAGCGTATGTACAATTATTAATGAAACACCCTGTATATCAGCGACGACTAGACAAAAAAACTTATAAATGCACAAGATTCCAGTCACCGAGATATATAAAAACATCATTACACGCATACACTAGTATGCGAAAGAGGCGATCAGAATATAAAAAGGCAAAGTTAGTAATAAAGTATGGTGGAACAAAAAAATAGAATTGTTGTTTCAAGAGAAAAAACAGAGGCAAGTGAAGTGGTTGAGCACAAAATAGAATAAGCATAAGGTTACAGAGAAACCAAAAGACGGTTGAGGAGCAGGCTAATAAATGCAGAGAAAAACAGAACATGGGACAAAAAATTTCAGGAAATTAACACATACATTGGGGGGGGGGGCAGAAATGTGGAGTTTTATAAGAAATTTAAAACATCCAGGGGAAGACAGCTTACATTCAAATTATTAAACCAGAAGAGTGGAAAGAACACTATAAAAATCTACTCCAAGGAACTACACAAGAGTAGGTACTTCAAAGAAACTATAACAGAAGGAATACAGGTACAAGGAGAATGTATCACTGTTGAGATAGATACGGTGAAAAGAGCTGTTATGAATTTGAAAAGTGGTAGCGCTGATCGAACAGAAGGAATATGCCGAGATGCTGAAACTTTTTGCTAACCTTCCTATTTGATTCTATTGACTCTCGTATGTGTCTCTCAATCTAGCTTTTTCTCCACCTGCCTTTAAATCTTTCTTCCCTTCTCTTTTCATCAGCTATCTCTTCCTTCTTATGTCCCTTCCTTCCCTGATTTATCTTCCCTACTTCTTCTCTGTTTCTTCCTCATTTATCTCTTCTTCCCTATACTTCGAACTGTTCTTCTTTACCCCATTTTTTTTATTCCTTCTAGACTCCTTCTCTTCTTGAATCTCGCTCTTTATGTATTTCCCACTTCCTTTATTTGCCCGTTCCTCTATTCTCCCTTTCATCTATCTCCTGATTCCGCTACTTTCCCCTTGCTCTATTTCCCCCTCACTCTTCCCCCTACTTCACCTTTTTTGCGTCCCCTTCTCTTCCGTCCTTACTCTTTTTTCCTCCCTCACTCTTTCTATCGCTCTTACTTCTTTACCTTTACTCCTCCGTTAGTCTTCTGCCAACCACTTGTTCTCCCACTTTCTTCCTTTTCTGCTCTTTATTCCGCCACTACTCTCTCTTCCTTCCTCGTTCTTTTCCTATCTCACTCTCTGCCTACATCACTCTTTCCCCCATCACTCTTTCCTTTACTTACCCTTCTTTTTTTTCTTTTAGTCTCCGCTTTCTATCCTTATTACAAAATTCAGTTCTATCTCTATGTACCGATTAATCATAACTCTTCCCTTTCAGAACCTTACCTGCAGGATTTAAATTCAGTTTCCTGTCCCTTTTTCACTAATTTTTGACCTCTACTTACCTCCGTCGAATATTGTTCCAAAAGTATCCATTTACCAAAATTCCCTCTTAATATCCTCTTTATTACCCAAGGTAAAGGTTGAGTTTTCTGAATGTTGCATAACAAATAGCTTATAATAGCACCCGCCATTGTAAAACAGACTATGTATAAACTGCTGCTGTAAAACAATACTGGAAACAGTTGTATGTAAATTAAAACCTTAAAAGCTCGCTATAACTCACTTATTAAAGGCGTTTCGCTCCCTGCGCTAAATACGTGATGACTGAAATATAACAGAAATACATTGAGTATAACAGCAGTGAAGCCGTTCAGGGTTATCCTTTCTCCTCCTTGTGGGGGCAACCAAAATTGTATTAGAATCAGAAACGTTGTAACTAAAAATTTGATATTTATTAAAATTTCTTGGAAGTTAAACTAAGTAATTTACCCACTGCCGGGGCTACGATAAGGGCACAATAAGGTGACGATTTTCTTGTTATGGTGAAATTAAAAAATGCAGATTCGTATGTTTCTGCACAACACGCATATTGCATAGGTACGATTCCAGCCGTGCCGTTCATTAACCAGGAACTTGCAGAAGAATATTGTTCGAACTAAAATATTTTTGTAAATAGCATTCAAATGAAAATTCGTTTACAGAAGGCTTTGATTTGTAATGGTATATCTCCCTTAAGTTCCAGTTCAAATGGGTCAAATAGAACCAATAATTTGGGTTTGACAGTAACAAGTGACGTCTATGTAAAGATAAAATTAAAAGTAATATGAGACTACATTCAAGCCAAAGCCAAATGAATTTTCACCCATTTATCTTTCAACACAAAATCCTTATCAATGAAAACTAAGAAGAAGGTGGCCAGGGAAAAAAATTACAACCTGAAATTAGAGTTTTTCTCCATTCCATGGCCACCCCGTCCTGGAAATTATAAAATTGAATTGAAATACTTAACTATCGCTCGTTCCTGTAGTTAGATACTTACTTGGATTGATTTTTCTTTATTGTTTAATTCCAGTTTAATTTCTAAACTGTGGTGAACCCACGATCCAAATTTTAAAAAACACTGTTGAGTATCAAAAGGCCAATAACGAAGGTTGAATTTGCAAAAAGCAGTCAGTTTGACTGCTGGAACCCAAAGTACCAAACCATTCGAGAAAATCAAAACGTTCCTATTCCCGAGACGTGATATTTGTTCGCCACCTGAAGCACTATTTTTCTTTTAATATTCTGCTTTCAATTAAAAAAAAAAATACTTAGACTAAAAAGCATTTCTAGTTTTTACTGTTGATGGGTTTTTAGAGGTTTGTATTTGAATTCTTCAAACACAGAAATTTAATAAATTTTGGGGAAATACCTGTTGTATAAGTAAATATCCGGTTGCCAAACTTCATGATCTGCTGCTCGTATAACTGAGACTTCTCCATAATCGCTTCGGTTCCATTTTAGTTTACTGTCAGTCCATAACTTCACATACATAAATCCCTTTTATTGTTATTCTAATTAATTACCCTTTAACTCACCATTTTTAGCCAACTTTCAACTGATATCGTAGATTTTTGCTCGTCTGTTTCTAAGTGCAGAACAATTAATTCCAGTTTAATTTCGGTAGTATTCTGATAATGTTCTGGTCTTACAAATTTATCGTAATTCATCAACAAGTCCTTTTTCAGTTTATCGGTTTGCGTTTCGTTCCATTTCGGTTTCGGACCCGTCTCTGTTTCAGAAAACTCATTTAACGTTTACAATTTTTGGCAGGAAATTGTCTGAAAATATGAAAGGTAAACTCACGCGTTGTTTTGAAACTTCCACCCCCGTTAATTGTGTTCTTTCCAAGGAAAAGTAAATACAAGTAGAATAAAACCTCAAACTTTAAAACGGTAGAAGACATTATCGTGTTTGTGCCCGTGCAATAACAAACATAAAACAAATTGCTTCATGGCCAAAACTAGTTTAAGTGGCTTAAATTATAGTTTAACTCTTTAAATGCTTAGGACGGACTTGTAAATCGTGCTTTTAATGTTGAATCAAGTTTGCTTTCTGTCTTGATTTAAAAGCTTCTCCTTTTTATTTATTTGTTTACTCATAGGAAGGTTACAGATTTTTAAGTATTAAATTGATTTTAGAATAATTTACATTAATTAATTAATTCATTTTTTTTTCTTCTATCCTTAATCCCTATGTTATTTCAAGATTGCTCGAAATAAGCAACATTCTGTAAACAAGTTAACATTTTTAAACTGGAACGCTAACGGATTAAAACAACAACGAGCAATTTTTATAGTTTTCCTGACCAGATACGGCATAGACTATAGACTTAGCATATGTTACAGAAACGCATCTTATCTAAAACGAAAAATTTACTATCTCTGGTTATCACTGGGGAGGTTTCGCAATAATTATAAAACCCAACCTTGTTGCAACTCCATTAGACTTTAGTAAACGTTCACCCTCTAAAAGCAGTAGCGATCAGTCTTGCTATGGAAGACAATAATTCACTTAGAATAGTTTCAACCTACAAACCAACTTCTCCAAGTGCAACTTCTGCAGATATTTGATAATCAACATTCCACATTACTGGCAGATGGCCTGAACTGTAAACATCAAAACTGGAGCTGCAGAAAAACCAACCCTAGTGACGTGCTACTTGAAAATATTACTTCTATTAGTAACATAGAGGTACAAGTATCTGTACTTCAAGAATGCACATACTATCTGTACAGATGCAATCAACTACCAGATGTTTTAGATATTACACTGCACAAAAATTTGAAATTGCCAATAAATTAGACAGTACTTACTGAACTGAACTCAGACCACCTACCTGTAATATTTACATTAAACTACCTCCCTCAGCTCAGTTAATTGTGATAATTTTCGGACAATATAATAAATAATGAATTAAAATGTCCTACTAACCCGAAAACACACGTAGACATTAACAATGCAGTAGAAGCATTCAATACAGCAGCTATTCAAGCCATCCCACAAGCTACAAGGAACACACAACCATGTTACTATCTTCTTAGAGTGGCGTACCCTTACAGGACGTTGCCTTCTTCTCTCCATATGTCTGTGGTTACCATCTAATCAATCAAAATCCGGTAGTTAAAGACCATTTGGATACACTAATCAGGATGGTTAGACCAACACAGAATCATCATCATACAACAATTAAATAGTCACTTAGTCCTGGAGAACCGAACATGTGGAAAGCCACTAAAAGAATTCTTCGACAACCAGTAATTATTTAGACACTTAGAATAAATGTTCAAACCTACCCACAAGACAAAGAAAGATTCGAATTATTCGCAGAAGAAATTGAAAGCACATTTACCACCATAACAAGCCAAACCAATACCAAAAAGTTCACCAAACCGATATACCAAAACATATTAATAGAGATGGACTCAGATCACCTTCCAGTTTTAATGCCATTTTCAAACCAGCCACAGCATATGCCTCCAATACCTAGACTCATAAATGGAATTATTGATTGGGATTGGGATAAAAACCAAATACGATGAGCATGGCAAAACTCAAGAGACCTGCAGTTACGTTGTTACGTATACTATTTACTTAATTGACTTAACTGGGAAGTTAAATGGGAATTAGACAACCATAGAATAAACAGCTATAAAGAATATATTCAGCAGTTGGAATCAAAATTCAGCTCCCTCTGGCAAGCCATGAAACGGATTTTAAAACAACCCACACTTATTCAACCACTCCAGAAAGACAACAACACATATGTAACGGACCAGAATAAATGTGAAACCATCACAGATCAACTTGAGAGTAACCTCAGCCCAAAGACACCTACTGACATGAAACTAGTAGAAGACGTGGAAAAGTATATTTCAGTAAATTTACAAATACATCGAGACCAAATAGAACCAACATCTCCCAATGAACTAAAAGCGATAACTAGACAACTCAAAACACGAAAATCGCCGGGGCCAAACCTGATACCAAAAGAGGTATTGAAAAAACTATCACAAAAACCCTCGTGGATCTATTAACATAACGATGACTATTCTGGTTCGTGGTTCGCTTCCTTCTGATTCTGTTTGTCGATGTCTGCATAGGTGGCTCTAGTACCAATTCCTGTTGATGGCTATCGTCCTTTCGATGTCCTATTTATAGTAGCATCGTTGGTTGGTCGCAGTCGTCTCCATATGAGCATACTAACAATATTGTTATTAGTACACCTACACCTGCTGTTGCTATGCTAACTGGTAAGGAATGAATGATGTCGGATGATTTTCCATGTGTGTTCTTGGAGTTCTTGTTGAACTGCTTCTTCATCTAGTATCAGACCAGTCATCTTGTTTGTTGTCTTGTACATGGGTTCCAGGCTTAATTTTTGATGTGGAATGCTGATCCGGCCTGTAGTACTTTAATTGACGTACGCAGGGTTGATGAAACCTCCTAGTACCGAGATGTTGTCTACCATTTTAGGCATTAAGGTTTTGGTGTTTGCGCGCTGAAAATTGTGTAATTTTAAAATAAAGGCACGATTAAATAATGACAGTTTAAGAGAAGGACGGCTATAAATTAAAATTTTTAGACCTTTCCTTCATACGCAACAAGGCCAGAACGACCAATTTTAATATAAAGTAATTAAATTATGACCTATTATGTAAAACTTACAAAAAGGGACTTACACAAGACATCCATCAACAATGTATTGATTTTTGCATGTCGCGGGGTGGGTTTCAATGTTATCTTCCCATGCTTGTATCGACCCTTTTGCAAATTTCTATAATTTCGGCGTAATCTTTACTTGATTTTAATATTTTACTTTGCTTATAATTTTTTAAAACTGATTAAAGATAGGCAACCCAACATTCACCGACTCTGTTCATCACTTTCAATGTTTACAAAGAGGATATTAAGAGATTAAAAATCGGTGTTTGCAAATACTTATACTGAATTTTGAAGTTTTGTTAGGTAGAATCAATACTAGAAGATCCAATCCTTTCTTGGTTGGTTTTAAGTCAGGCAACCCAAAATACTTACAAACGAAAAATATTTAACTAAAACCCACCCTTAATGTGTTTTGCTTCGTTGTAATAATGCAATCTTGCGTAGTTCGAACGATGCTTGTACCATTAGGTATGACGTCTTCCGTGTTGCCATTGCAGATGAACGCAATCTTTGTTGGACGGCTGGTTATGTACATCCATGTATTGGTCATATACAGGGTGGCCCACTGAAAACAGAAAACGCAAGCTTTGGCCACTTAACATCAATTTTGCGAAAAACGTTCGAACACGTCAATTTTAGTATCAAGGGGGACATCTGAATTGATTAGTATTATTTACACAACTTCAACCCTAAGATGAGGGTGAATTGCACCCCAAAAATTTTAAATAGAAAAGGTTATCAAACATTACACAGTTCTAAAGGCCTTTCGATTCTCTTTTCAACAGTCTTTTTATTTTTCAAATCCGATCATAAATTCCAGAAAAAATTACATTTAAATTTTGGTCTAGGAGGCTTAAACAGTGTTGAACGTAGCAACCAAAAGCACTACTTCATCTGACAAGTTGTTTGCAATAAGCAAGTACTTTGTGAGTTTGTCAGCATTTAAATTGATAATTTTAAGTGGCCAAAACTTGCGTTTACTGTTTTCAGTGGGCCACTATGTATAACTGTTTTCAGATGGTGAACCAAACTTCATTCTTCCGTATCTTACACTTCACGGCTTCTGGTCGTTGGTATATTTCGTCTATTACATAATCTGGGCTGTTTTCTATGCTGCGAACAACTATTGGCGAACGTAGGTACTGGCTTTGTTGTACAGCGATGCTCTTGCCAAGATCTTCTTTTGTTAGCCCGATCTACTTCTGGTCTTTATTTACTGATACTCAGACCGCGTACCGTGGCGTTTAGCTTTCCCGATTCACCCTTGACACCGATACACCTTTTAAACAGTGATGATGAATAACGTTATCAGTCATCAGATTAAGTATGACTGTCAATACAAGCAAGTCGTACCTATACAGAATGCGTTATATAGGTAATATAAATTATAATATGCTACTTTATTAGTAAGAAATAGTCAGTAGTGAAATAATGTTCAAAATGGTAGTGCTGGCAGTGCTAAACTGGCAATAAAGCGGTTAAAATAATAAAATAAACAAATTAAATTAGTTTGTGTTTATATTATTCATTTAAATTTCGTTTAACCCCAGTTGGCGTTTATTGAAAATTAATTTTTACTTTGTAAATCGAGGTTCATAAATTGACCTTGTGTAATTTGACAGCTATGTTTCTTTAACATTTGACAATTTATTTTTTTTTTCATTTCATTGTTTAACCTCGGTAGGTTTCCAAAGATTTAATTTTATCTGTTTTAGGGTAAGCTCCATTCCTTTTACAAACCATTGATAATAAAATATGTATAAACGAACAGTAAAAGGCTGGAAAAGCTTTAAACAAGTATTTATTTTCAAAGGCCTCCCGAGAGTAAGAATAATTCTTATATAAAACTGCGGAAATTACTTTTATTGTTTTAAATAAAACAAAAACTTAAAAACTAACATAAATAAACAACTCCAAAGATAGCGAATGTTAAAGCGTAAATTATGAACAAAATCCTGTTAATTAACACAGGAATCATCCATTCTTCCTGAGTACAGTTTGAAGAATCTAATTTTATCCTTTCGTATTCGGTTACGTCTGTGCTTTCGAAACCTAAAAAGCAACGATTTTGGAATTTTCTGGGAGTTTCTTGCGTAATCATGCTGACCTAAAACCAAAGAATATTTTTTTTCCAAATTCTTCAACAGAAGAAGCATAAAAGTTACCTGTTTAAACTTCAACTCTAAAAGCAAACAATTACCAAATTTTCTTGGAAGACAGTTTTTTACTAAGCTTATTATAGGTTGCACCCTTTTATTTTTAGACAGCCAAAATCCTGTTACGTTTCCTACCATTGCCAAACACACCATGAGCAAACTACAACTGTAGAATAATACTGCAAAACAAGTGAAAATTATGGAATTCATTTTAGCCAAACTTTGAAGCGTGTAGATCAATTTTGTTTCTGATTGTAACATGTGATCAAGAAAAAGAGTGCTTGAAACAAATTGTTTTGAGGTTATGTCCTTTTGTCTCATGTCAAAGATTGTTTTTTTTTAATAATTTTCTTCTATGTAAAGTATGTTCATTAAAAAAAAAAAAAAACTCGCAGCAATCCCTGGAAAATTAGCGCATGTCGAGTCTTAGGGCATGCATTTTTAAGAAAGTTTTATACTCGATATACGGAAAGCGAAATTACGGAATAAGCAGCTGTTTACAGTATGAAAGAAGGGATGTACTAGTTGAAATCGTACTAACCGTGGTAGTTTTGCAAGAAATGTTAATCCGTATATGCAATTTTGGGCAACGTTCTGAGATATTCCCAATTCATCATTCAATTTCAATTGATAACCACATCTCGTTTCCGCAATATATCTTCCGAATAATCTTACCGCGTAATCTAATTCCTGCATATTGCTCTTCGGCTGTCATTCAAGTGTCACTTCACCTCAAATTTATGATTTTCATATGTAATACCCGGTTTACATTCAGCCCACATCCGTGGCAGTGAGCAGGGAAGTGAGCATGACAATGGGCAGCGCGAGTATGTAAACACGTCACTCACGCTGACCATGCTCCTGCTATTGCCGCTGCCCGGCGCTCCCTTCGTTGGCGGTATTTTGTGCGGAAGCCAAAGGACCGACAGCGCGACTGCGAGTGAGTATTTACATTCTGCTCTCGCTCAGTTGCCGCCGAGCGCGCGAAATGATTTCTATAATTCTCCAGGCTAAACCGTAGGTGATACAAACTTCTAAAAGTTCCTTTTAGACTATAAACAACCTATCTAACTAGGTAAAATGAGTTTAAAACGAATTTATTGATTTTTCGTATTTTTAAAAATGCGAGATTTTTATCCACCATCTCCTCTTGCGACGATAGCGTCTATTTTCTATATTTTTTCTTTTTAAAATACTCACATAAGTAGTTACATAAACTCAGGAGGTAGAGCGCTAAAGCTGCGCCTAATTCTGCGTCATTCACTGCCCAATGTCGAATGCGAAGTATGAAGCGGCAATGTAAACACTCACTGCCTTCGACGCTGCCACAGAAGTATTTTGGGGAGTACAGCAGCGCGAGGAGCAGTGGCAATGGCTGAATGTAAATGAGGCATAACATACAGCCTAAGACATACTTAAAACAAATTTTCAAAGCACTCTAGAGTTTTTTTTTAATGAACATACGTTACATTTGCAATCTGTCCAGTGGACATTCAGCAATTTGAAGGATATAACAATAACATGTAGACATGTAGAGGCTTATTCCATTGGCATAAATCACCTAAAACATGTCAGCTAAGACTGAGCATTTTTGGCACATAGAATTTACAGAACTTAGACTAATCTATATTAATCTATTTATTAAGTCTTCTTCGTCTTCTTTTTCTTTGAAATCCTTGTCCTAGGGCGTAGGACCCTCAACCCATTTCCGGTAGTCCTTTCGGTTGACGGCAATTCTTCTTAGCTCACGGATATTTGTCCCTCTTTTCTCCGCCATACTACTACTACCTACTTTATTAAGTCCAGAGATTCAAATCTCTTTAATATACGCATGTCGTTTGTATTGTCTAGTAAGTTCACTGTCAGATTGTTTGAATGGGTACCAAGCTGTTACGGTATTTTGTCCTGCACTTTGTGATTTCTTTGTTGACTGTAGTGATTCCAAGATCGTGGTGGATCGCATGGTTGGGAACATGCCATGGGGCGTTTACGATAGTTCGCAATACTTTGGACTGGAAACGCATAATGATCTCTATATTAGAAGTGCTGGCTAATCCACACGGCTGGATTTCATAGGTCCATACCGGTTTCAGTTTAACCTCATAGCAACAACTTTTTCTCTAAAGATAGTGATGATGATGATGATGATGGTATGATGTTTTGCAAAAGAGTCAATACATTCTTCTGAACTTCTGTCCAAGTTGTTTTCTTTTTATCCAGATATGTTGTTCCCAGACAAGGCGACGGCCAAGCTGTATTCCGAGATACTTTGCGCCTTCTGTTTGTGGTAGTTGCTGGTTGTTCAGCATGTTCCTCTGCACATTGTAAACGTTACGTGACTAGATTTGGTTTAGTTGGCATTAAAGTGGCAGCTGTTTAGACAGTTCTGGATTTTATTAAGATGTATTTGTAGATTACGTAATACCGTCTTGGATGATGCCAGTATGCCGATATCGTCAGCGAATGTTCCCACCATTGTGAGCCTCGTTGTTAGCAAATCCGATGTGTATAGGTGATACAATATCGGTCCCAATACGCTACCCTGTGGGACTCCCGATTAATGGAGAATAGCAGTGTATGTTCTTCCTGATTTTTTGCTAGAAAGGGTCTGTTGTATACATAAGATTTAAGCATTTAATAGTACCCATGTTAGCCTCAATTTTATAGAGCAAGCCTTCGCGCCACACTGCGTCGAATACCTGCGATATGTCGAGGACTGCTGCCGAGCAATATATTTTACCTTCGAGGTCTCAACTACTCTGTGTACTTGCTCTATCGTTGCGTGTTGTTGCCGGAAACTGAATTGGTGATTTGGGATTATGTTATTTTCCAGTAGTAGTGGTCGCATTCTTTTTGGTATAGTTTCTTGAAAACCATCGACAGTATTGGCAGAAGACTAATTGGCCGATACGATGTAATTTCCTCTGGAGGTTTCCCAGGTTGGGATAACTATAATCTGTGCGACTTTCCATTCTAAGAATGGCATTAAATAATAAAGTGATAAATTTTGTACCTTTATCTGTGAGTTCTTTCAATACCCGTCCTGTGATCAAGTCGTACCCACGGGTTTTTTTGGGGTCTAGATCAGGCTGGATCGTTCTCTCACTTTGTTTACACTGAAATGTTATATTGGTAGACTCATCTGATAAGGCGGCGCTTCTAGTAGCTCGCGTATGGCATTTTTTTCTACAGGTGGAGATTGGAGACGGTTTGGTCGTTTTTTACCGATCGTCCTTCTGCTGTTCTGAGAGATGGAGTGGTTTGTTGGCGTTGTTTTAACCTTTTGGTTGCTTTCCATAACGAGTAATCAGAAATTTCTATCGGCGAGAGCTTTACTAGGTAACCCTGAATTGCCTGATTTTTCAAGTCGTTTAGGAGTTTTTTGAGCTTGTTACGATTTTTTAGCTTTGGCTTGAATCGTATCAAGTTTTTGTTTTTTTGCCAATGTTGTGAGCGTTAAGAATGTTTCTGTTGGGTGTTTGTGTTTGTTTAACTTAAATTCACTTAATTATTTTCAAAAATTTCACTTTTTCTTCATTAATTTTTCTTGATGCTGGTTATTTAGGGCAATAGCTTGTCTTTACTGTTGTTTAAAAGTAATTTCTTTCGGGTTTACCGAGTCTATTATTATTATATTCTTTTGTAGTGTTATCCAAATTTACCGTAACCTATTTGAATTCATTTGGAATTTCCTTGGAGAACTCTTCGCCTATTTAGTATGCAACTTTAATTGTATAGGTGTCATCTGGGTTATATAGTATTAAGCCTGCGCGGTGGTTGACTGTGGTAGGTGTGTTGAATCTTGACACCGGATGAGCTCTCTTTGGCAATTGACTTTCATTCGTAACGGACCTTTGAGTTTCCGTGGTGTTTGACCATTTTACGTTCCATGTGTTAATGGGCGTATTGTTTAAAATTTTGGTTATAATTCTCTGCTATGTTTGATTTACAAATATAATTGCTTTGGCACTATTTTGAGTGGTAAGTTTTTTCTTAATTTTCATTAATATCCTTTTCTTATGGAATGGGAATTTTTTTCAGCACCTATCTTGGGTTATAATACCTATCTTGGGGTTATAATACCTATTTTTTTGTTATAAATTGGATCTACTTTCCTAATTGGAGGATTGATGTGTTTTTCTTGCTGGGATCTTCAATTCCGTTGGAAACTTTACCTTTTTATTTTATCGAAAAACGTGGAAGGAAGCCATTTTGTTCATGCTGCTAGCTGATAACCTAATTCAACTTTAATTTAATTTCCTACATATTTCAAATGTGACTGGATGTGGAAATTCACCGATTTTCAGGTCTGAGATAAGTGATAATTATATAATTTTTTTGTAATTTAATAAATTTTCTGTGTTCATGGTCATATAATTCACAGGTGTTGTATACCTGTTTATCTTTAAATTTTTTGTAATAAAATTTTCATATTCATTTCAATCATGAATTAATTTTTTTATTTTTTGCTTATTCAATTTCTTTACTGTTTTAATTCATGATTGAATTGCTAATTTTTCATATTTCCTAAATGAATAGATTCTATATTTGATTTTAGATCTATATTTTGTATTGAATATTAAATTTATAATTGTGTGTAGATTTAAATTTGTGTAATCATATTAATCAAGTCTTTATCAACGAACGTAGTCAATATTTAATTATAATTTTTTTGTAAATTTAAACCCTGGCCTTTTGCGCCGTATCTTGAGTCCGATAAAAAATAAATTGTTTATGTGTTTAAAAAGGCTTTTTATTATCATTTTGATAAGTTTTTGTAGCAAGCTCCCTAGTTGCTCAATTGAGCCTTTGTTTGTCTTCTGGAGCTATGGTGTTTTGCCATGCTCTTCTAAGTCTGCGCTTGTCGGCGCACTTAATTTTGACTATCGTTGGAATGTTCACTGTTTTTGCATACGGATCCTGTTCTGGTGTAGCCTGCCACGCGGCTTCCTGGGTGGCCCCGTTGAGATGTTCTACTGCATCCGTCAAGTCTTTCTCAGTTTTAAGGGTGATATTGTGTCATCGATCGTATTTCTGAAGACTTCTCAGTTTGTTTTTTGCTGCTGAGCGTTAGTGGTTTTTGTGTAGTTAGTTTCGTTCCAACTGTAACTATGACTGGGGAATGGTAAGACTAAAGAACTAAACTTGCTTCAGCTTGCGGGTAGTAGTTGTTGATGCCTTGTACTTTGCAGAAGTATATTAGATCTGAGATTTTTCTAGTATATGTTGGTTGGCTTGTAGACTAATTGTAGAGGTTGTTGGCTTCCATGGTTTTTAGTAGTCTTGCTTTGTGTTTAGTCAACCTTGAGCCCCACTGTGGGTGTTTGGCATTGTAGTCGCCCCCCGAAATTAATTTATTTCCAAAGTTTTGTAATATTCCTCAAATTTTTCTTTTGTTATTGTATGTATTAACGGGCAATAGATCGCAGAAAAAGTTGTTGGGCCTAGCCAGTCTTATACCTCAATACTAGTAGTTCTAAGTAATCTTTGTTGTATTTATCTAGTTCGAGGTGTTTGCTAGAGCTGTTAACGATGATCGCTATACCTCCGTGAGTATTGCCGTCCGGATGTTTTGTGTTGTAGATTGTGTATTTTGGTATTTTTAGATATCTTCTATTGGTAAAGTGAGTTTCGGATGTTAGAATAATGTCAATATTTTAATTTGTTATAAACGATTTGATTTCTTGTCCATGTTGGTACAAGCTATTAGCGTTCTAGAGAGTTTTCTCAAGCGCTATTTTAGCATAGCAAAATCCTTCTTGGAAAGGTTTTGAGGGACTATTTTGACTATTTTCACTTAGATGTTTAGTTGTGGAAATTTTATGTATTTGCCTTTTTCTAAGGCATTGAGGAGTCAGGCGATTAAAAATATTAAAACTTCTCGATAGGGAATACAAAACTTCTTCCTAATTTTATTTAACAAAAAAAATCGGAACTAAATGATCAATATTTCGAACTTTCAACCTAAACTATTTTTTATTCATGCTAAAAATAATTACGTACCTATCAAAGGCGTTTTAGAACCAGCAGCACAGATTTGGTTGGTAAAATACATGAGAAACATGGTTAACGTAAGGGCGACATAACAATTTAGGATAAGTTTTTCCCTCGATTGAGGTGGTAACCAAAACTGCAGCAAAATCAAAATGGCGTTAACTACCTACAACAAAAGAAAGTAAAAGGGTGTTATTTCAGCACTTATACAATTGCGTACCAACTGCGGGCGTTAAAATAATAAAATTGCTTTATAAATTTTCGATTTTCTTGTAAGTGTTAAGTTAATAACAATCATCTTATAATGGCCAGTTGATACCAATGATACCATAGAATTTGCAATGTTCCATGCAGAATAATTTACTGTATATTCGGTCTATAAATAAACGTTACTTCAAAAAATGTTTTAAAAATAGACGGCGATCAAAAAGTAATCCAATCGCAAGGGTCTTTGATGACAAAAACATTTGTTCGAATTTAACCCAGATTTAACCGTCAAAGTTTAAAGTGTCATTTTGCAAAACTTGATTCAACAATCAATCTACAACATACTGTTTTTTCTCAACGCCTTCCACGACGAGACTAATTTTTGCTCACTCTGTTGGTTTATCGTTTGCCAATCAACCAATGATGATACAGCTAAAACTTTCCAAAAGAGTTAATTTGTTACAACAAATGCTCAACTAATTTAATCAATAATATAGCTACCAAGAAAATTTCTTCTCTTTTACAGCTGATTTTTTCACAGTACCTAACGTTATGTTGAGAAAAATGAATATTTACTATTTTTAAGGAAATTGGTCAACTTACAAGATTTAAATTTAAATAAAAGAAAACCTTTGATAATAAAAACTTACGTCGATATCGCTTAGATTTCTGTAGGGTTTTAATTTTTTGATGTCGATGCCATTACGTATCCAAGATCCAAACCGTAAACTACAATGTTGAGTATCGAAAGGCCAGTGGCGTAGGTTAAAGTTGCAAAAAGAGGTCAATTTACTCGGAGGAACCCCTAGAATTTCGCCGTTTGAATAAACTTGAACAGTTGGATTGCCATAACTTATAATCGGTTCTGCTCTTTTTGCACTTAAACATACGTTTATTATAATTATTATGTTTGGTAAATAATAGTATATTAAAACACAAGTTACAGAAGGCATCCTTTTCGCGCACGAGTCCGAAATTTGGATACGAGCCGCGTAGCGGCGAGTGGCCGAACTGACGGGTGCTCAAATTGCCTTCTGTAACTAGTTTTTTATACTATTTCCTCTGTTTCGGCTTCCATTTACATTATTTCCTTTTACAAAAATACTTGACAATTTCGAGTTGGGGAAATTTGGTTAAATAGTTAGGTTGGTAATAGTGATTTTTGCTTGACAGTTGACAGAAGTTTGACATTAGACGTTTTTGTTGCCTAGCAACTAACTGGTTGCCTAGCAACTAAATGATTGCCTAGGTATTTTGTATATTATTTGATACAGTATCACCAATTTCTGATAACAAAATATCACCAAAAATCGTTTAATAATGAAGCTCATCAAAGCATCAAAATGCGTGCTAGAATGATGTCATTCTAGTACCGAAACAGAGAAACAGATATTAATAATAATTTCCAAGTTCTAAGTAACTCAGCGTAGATTCAAAAGTTACGAAAAGTGAGATTTAAGATGATTTCCAAATATGAAGAAGGTCTACCTGTTATATAAATAAATATTGGGATGCCATATTTCATGGTCTGCTATTTGGATAAGCGGAACACCATCATAATCGCTCTCATTCCATTTCAATTTTGGATCATTCCATACCTAATTAAACGCAGGGCAAACCCGTTATTCTTTTTTAATGTATCGCAATTATCTGCTGATTACTTTACCAATCTAAACATTCCATGATAAGTAACCGAAGATTTTAGTTCGTTTGTTTCTAAAAACGTTATGACGAATGCAAAAGCTACATCGGTGTCATACTCGTGCTGCCTTGAATACCTATCATAATTGACGAAGAGATCCTTTTTTAATTTATCGAGGTTTGTTTCGTTCCAGAGTACTTTTGGTCCCATTTCTGTAAAGAGAGAAAATTTTCTCATTTTGAATATTTCCTTATTTTATAGTTCCATCGTTCCGTGTTCTAAACAGCTCGTTTACTTATTACTGACTAGTTTTGTTGTTATTTAACTTACGTATCGTTCTAAATCCACTCGATGGATCCACATCTCCATGAACGTAATATTCCAGACAAAAACTTACTAGAAAGGCGAAACTTGAATAAACATTCATGTTATAAGCAACATGCATTCCAGTTGTAAAATTATACTGATCGACGAAGCTACTTAAGTGGCTGTTTAAGTGATAAATAGGTCGATTTGAAATTGTTACGTACAAACATAATCGCCCACTTCTTGAGGGCATCAGGACTTAGGTTTTGCCTGAATTCTTTTTATTAGACTAAGTAATTACAATAAGATTTAAGAACTTATTAACATCAAGGTTATACATACATACATACATACATAATCCGTAGCCTTTCTACCTTAACGGTGTGGAGGCTTGGTATCTGTTGGCTGTCATCCTCTCTCGTTTTCCGTTTTCCGACACCTCTTCTTCCATTCTTTCCTATCTTGTGCTGTTTGTCTCGCTGTGTTCCATTCTATTCCTCTTTCTTTCGCTGCTATTCTTACACCTCCAATCCATGTCTTTCTTGGTCTTCCTACCCAGTTTTTCCCTTCTGGTCTTGCTTCTAATACTTGTTTTACCATTCTGCTCTCACCCATTCTGTACGTATGCCCCAACCAACTGTCTTTCTACTACCACTTCTACTACCGCTTTCACCTTCGAATGTTTCCTGTACGTTGTATTCCTAATCCTATCCAGTTTTGTTTTTCCTTCCACTTTCCTCCAAAATCTCATTTCCGTGCTTGTAATTTTTTTCTTCTGTTTATCCGTCAATACGACTCCTTTCAAAATCACTTTGACGATAATTAACCCGTCTTCGAGCTCTTGCCATTTTAGCATTTCAATTGTTTGCAATAATCACTAAAAGAACCAAACAAATTTATAGGGAACACAAAAATTAATTGATAAACACATTTTGTTTCTAACTAAACACGCTCGGCAACACGATAAACATGCATTCTTTTTGCTTAAATTTTAATCAGTTCTTATTGAGCCTTAAACAAGTCGTTTAAGACACACTTGATTTGAATAAAATGTTGTACGCTGAGTGAAGCACTTTTTATGGCACGCAGTAGCTATTTAGAAATTTTAATTTCCGCGGTATCATTAGTCTCCGGTATATTCTTCATCTTCTTTCTCTTATATAGGCATAGTGGCCTGTTTCTTCTTCGTGTACTTTGCTCGCGTTCAGTCGTTTGGAGGTAGATGGTGGTGCTGCCACCAGTGCCACCTTAAGGCTTTTTAATCTGCCTAATTTTTTATGTAGCGGTATGTCTTCTCTTAGCCAAAAGAACCGGTTTTGAGGCGCCGGAAACTCATCTTCGCCTTCTCTTGTTAGTTTTAATCAAGGGGTACGAACGTGGACGTGAGAGTAGCACTTGTTGGTATTGCTAATGTGGTTTCTCAGTTTTCGCTTCTGAGACCATATCTACCCACTTCAACCCCTTTGTTTTATCTTCGTTTATATGTGTTGAAAGTTACTCGACAAATTTATTTTTCAGTAAATAGCAATTACAACAAAGATTGTTACTTTCGTTAGTCAGGGATCTAAAAATATTTTGGTCGGAGAAATCGGTAAAAGTCAGGGAAATAGAAAATCTACCTTCAGTGGGAACCTTATTGTATAATTACAGAGATTTTTACATTTTAAATAACAACTATAAACTAACATAGATAAACAATTCCAAAGATAATGAATATTAAAGTATAAATCGTAAACAAAATCCTGTTAATTAACACCGAAATTATACACTCATCCTGAGCATACTGTGCAGAATCTAATTTTAGCTTTTTGTATTCACTTATGTGTGTACTTTCCAAACCCAAAAATCGACGATTTTGGGACTTTCTGGGAGTTTCTTGCGTAGTTATACCGACCTAAAACCAAAGAATAATTTTTTCTCAATTCTTTCAACAGAATAAGCACAAAATTACCTGTTTAAACTTCAACTCCAAAAGCAAACAATTACCAAGTTTTCTTGGAAGACGTGCGTTTGCCGAATGCATTATAGATTGCACTCTCTTATTTTTAGACAACCAAACCCCTATTACGTCCCCCAACATTGCTAAGCACACCATGAGTAAACTACAACTGTAGAATAATACTGAAAAACAAGCGAAAATTATCAGTAATAATATAATAAGTGCATAAAAAATTATCGATAATTTTAGGGAAATGTGCATGAAAGCAAGTTGGGCTGAAAAAAGCACGAATGCACGAAGTGCATGAGTGCTTTTTTCTGCCTCAACTTGCTTGAATGAACATTTATCTAAAATTATAAATAATTTTTTATGCACGTATTATATTTGGTAAGAAAATTTCATAAATCAAAATATTAAACTGGAACCATTTTGACATTACTTATTCGTTGTTTGAACAGCATAGGTGATTTGATACTTGGCGTGATTGCCAAAATTAAGGTATTATTATTATATTAACTTAAATGTCAAAAAATTATCAGCAGTTGCACATGTGCAATTATCGATAATTATTTGACAAGAAAAATTATCGAGTAATTAAATTTTGTTGAATGTTGATTGGTTAAAATAATTTCATATCTAGAATGTGATTGGTTGCTTAGGTGACAGTGACAGATGTATGAAATTTTCGAATTAACTTTAGGCAAACTTAGAAAAATATAGCTCAATTTTGTTTCTGACTGTAACATGTGATCAAAAAAAAGTCAGGTTATGTCTAAAAGCAACTATTTTTTGGTTAGGTTCTTTGGCGATTAAAAGAGTTAAAACTTTGAAAGGAATCTAAAACTTTTTCCCAATGTTATTTAACAAAAAAACCCGAACTAAATGATTAATATTTCGAACTTTCAACCTCTAAAAATAATTACCTATCAAAGGCGTTTTAGATCCCGTGGAACAAATTTGATTGGTAAAATACATAAGAAGCGTGGTTAACGTAAGGACTACAAAACAGTTTAAAATAAGTTTTTCCCTCGATTGAGGTGGTAACCAAAACTGTAGCAAAATCAAAATGGCGTTAACTGCAATAAAAGAAAGTATAGGTTTGTTAACTTTGCAATTAAACAACATACGTACCAACTCCTGGGGTTAAAATAATTGTTTTATAAATTTCCGATTTTCTTGCAAGAGTTAAATTGTAAACTATTCGACAATTATTGCTATTACTATTACTGCTGTTAGTAATCTTCACTATGGAATTTGTAATGTCCCATGCACCATAGTGTGCTATATCTTCGATCTATACATAAACATATATTCAAATAGGTTCTAAAGGTGCAGAGCAATTAAAGAGTACTAAACCAAGCGCAGATGTATTTAAACAAAATTTTTGCCTGAAAGTAACTCACACCAAAACTTCAGGCTAACAAGCGTTTCAAAAATCTTGAAAACCATGCGACTATATGTTGTAATGTAAATAATATTTAAATAATTTGTTTGAAATCAGAATCACTTTGTATGAAAATGAGTGTTTCAGGGGAGTCCTTTTATTTACCTATAAATGTGTAGTAAACCGTTAAGACAAACGTTGATTCTAATAATTTTTGGAACACACATTAGTATTCTTAAGTCAACTTCACCCACAACTGGGTTACGTTTTACTCACTCTATAATTTTGGAAGGAAAATATTGAGTTTAAATGATCTAAACTTCAAATTATTTAAAGTTTCAATTTGATTTGCAAAGGAAGGGCGTTCAATTTGTGCTCTGTGATATCACATCAAGTGACCCACGATAGCGTATGTGAATATACATATATCTATTTTAAAATTACTCAAATAGCAGTTTAATATTCCTCCCTCCAGGGGGGATGCAATCCTCACAAATGGCATATCCCCAATGGCTCATCAAATGCCTGATCAAAGCCATATGTATAACACTCAGTGTCAATAAAAATTCACAGTCCTTCGCAAAGATGCAACCGGAGGAGACATTGAAAATGCAAATAGAATGATATAAACCTCGACTTCCAATTCGAACTTTAAATATTATTCTACGTGTTTTTCAAGTATTTACCAGAAAGTCACAGTCTAAACAATACACAGTCTTAGGAAGGATCCGACGATAGTATGGGGAACTTTGTATCCGCGCCGGGCACAGTCTAAGTTATCGGGCAGAGTAGAGCGCCGAACAGCTCCGAACGCCACCCGCTCGATCACTCTCAAAAAGCAGCATTTGCAACATCAAATTATAAGCAAATTTAAGCCCCTTCTTCTTCTTCTTCATCGTTTCTCTCCTCGTTTGAGGTTGGCTAACATCATGGCTATCTTGACCTTGTCGGCAGCTTTTCTGAACAGAGTTTGTGCTGCAATGGAACCATTCTCGTAAGTTCTTTAGCCAGGAGATTCTTCTTCTGCCCACACTACGTTTTCCTTGTATCTTCCCTTACAGGGTCACGTTTATGATTTCGTATTTTTCTCCGCGCATTAGATGTCCAAAATATTCCAATTTTCTCTTTTTGATAGTATACAACACTTCTTTGTCTTTTTTCATACGGTTCAGTACCTCCTCGTTTGTTATTTTATCTACCCAAGAAATTTTCAACATTCGGCGATAGCACCACATTTCAAAGGCTTCTATTTTTTTGTGGTAGCTTCAGTCATAGTCCATGTTTCAACTCTCTAGAAAAGTACTGATAATATGTAACATGTACGTATTCTTAACTCTAGATTAAATTCCTTGTTACAAAGAATGTCACGCATTTTAAAGAAACAGTTACGAGCTATCTCAATCCTGGATTTAATCTGTTGTGAATGATCCCTGATCATTTAGCCAGCACCCTAGATGTTTGTATTGATGTACTTGTTCGATTTCTTTATTTTCTATTTTTAACAGTATTATTGGTTGGCGATTAATTTTACTGATAGTCATAAACTTGGTTTTTGAAATGTTTATTTTCAATCCTTTATCTTTACAAGCCGTATTCACTTTGTCCATTAGATATTGTAATTTACTCATACTGTCAACCAATATGACAGTGACGTCAGCGTAACGAATGTTGTTAATTATTTGACCGTTTATGATTATTCCATCGTTTTCTTCTTCCAATGCATCTCTGAATATGGCTTCCGAATACATATTGAAAAGTATAGGGGAGAGTATGCACCCTTGTCGAACTCCGCGACGTATGTCTATCTCCGTTGTCAACGTGTCTTCAACTTTCACTGCTGCTTTTTGGTGCGAATAAAGATTCCCAATTATTCTTATATCACGTGTGTCTAATGCGTTTTTGTTGAGAATTTGCATTAGTTTGTAATGTTGCGCCCTATCAAACGTTTCCTTACTACCTGGCTACTTGAGCGTAACTCAAAACTTACCACCGAAAATAAACTCCTTTGTTAGTTTAGTTTTAGAATTAAGGTTTAGTCTTTTAGCATATTGTAACGAGACGCGTCAGCAGACGCAGAGAGCCCGTGCGAGACCGTATGCGTCATCCGCCAATAGAAGTTTCTGAGGTTACCGCGAGTGATTGAGATGCGTCATCGTTCTGGCACTTACTGGATTGGAAGCCCGCATTGGTATAAATAGACGCGTTCCCTGAGCAAGTAGTACCGCAATAACCCAAACTATCTTATTCCGACACCCTAACAAAACACAAAACCGCAACTTTGACCCCCGTAACGTCCAACTCACCCTGTGGGGCAACCGTCTTCGGCTCGCACCACTCGTCACCTATCTAGGTGTGGCGTTCACGTCCACCCTCCATTGGGGCGAGGAGACCTGTCGAGTGCTTGACAGGGTGCAGCGGCGTGCCGCCATCATATCCAAACTTCGAGGCAGCATTCACGGCTGCCGGCCCAGTACGCTCATTTACACATTCAAAACGTACATCAGACCCATGGTAGATTAACGCTCCACCAATTTCTCCGCGTTCCCAAACCACCTCGCGAGAAAGCTGGCTTCCAAGGAGAGGGCGATTTGCCGTCGCGCACTTCGCCTGAACAGACACCACCCCTCACAAGAGGTCTGCGGCCTCGCTAACATTCAGCCAATCGCAGCACGTCTCTCGTCCCTTCGCGGTCGCCTTGTTGCCCGGGCGGTGCAGCAAGACCGCGAAGACATCCTAGCAAGCCTCCACACGAGACCACCCCGAAACAGAGGGCCCAAACGCAAATTAAAGCACCCTCTCGATATCTTTCTACAGGACGGGACGCCGAGGCTCTCCCAGATGACCTGGCAGAGATCCTCGACGACACCCCATACGCTTTCCGATAACCCCCCCCCCCTACTCATCAACTACGCACTCACCACAAAACCCAAACAACTGACGGATAAGACCGTCCCCACAACCCAAACCCATAAACAACGACTAACCAGCTCCTCTTTGACCGCATTTGATTTGATTTGATTTTTGATTTTTAGATTTTTATATTTTGATTTTTGTGTTTTTAACCTGAGAACCGAGAACGAACATCGGCCCTCCCTTCCAATCAACCAACATTCCCCATGGTCGCAGAGAGCTTAAGCTCTATATCGACCGTTGGAGGTGATCGGGAGCAGGGCGGGCCCTTTGGGCCCGCACTGTTCCCTTTCACATCCAAAAACTTTACTAATTTGACTTGACTTGACTTGAACAAGCAGTAGTCTACCAATAACAAGCCTACAAGTGTGAATACGTAACGCGTAGTGAACGCTCGTAAATATAAATAAACTAAGAACTGTATAAATAAATTAGTTAGTGTTTCGGTTTAATATTAGTAGCGTGTTTTGAGTGTTTAAGTTGTTGTTTCGTGTTAGTTATTACGTTGTTTAAATTCACACCACGGACCGAAGTTTTAAGGCCAACGCGCATTTAACCACGCCACGGCGCGCCACGCCGGACGGCAATTTTTAAATTACATTGGTTGTTATGGAATAACGCGCCGTGGCATGGCTTGGATAAGTGCGCGTTATTCCATAACAACCAATGTAATTTAAATTCTGCCGTCCGGCGTGGCGCCCCGTGGCGTGGTTAAATGCGCGTTCGCCTTTAAAAACGTTACAATACTATGTTGAGGTCACATAAGGTGTAAAAACGTACTCACTACATGAAGAAAACTGCTGAGCACTCTTCGACATGTATAAATTGTCACATAATTTGTTAAATGTACATTTACAGATCGCAAATAAAGTAGAATATTTAAAAAAAATACTTAGATAACGTATTTTAAAAACAGCTTACGCTGATGTTGCGATGATTATTGTAGAGTTTTAATTCAATTTCGTAACCGTAGTGAGTCCAAGACCCAAATTCTAAATTGCAATGCTGAGTATCGAAAGGCCAGTGGCGTAGGTTAAAGTTGCAAAAAGCAGTTAGTTTAGTAGGAGGAACCCATAGCACTTCGCCGCTTGGATAAACGAGAACGTTTGGATTACCATAACGCACAATCGGTTCTGCCCCTTTTGCACTGAAATGTTTGTTTTTAATTTTTAATATTTTTCTTTATACACATTTTCAAAAAATTAATTTAATGCATATCAAAAAATGAAGTTGCAAAGTTAAGAAAAATAGTAAACTTTACCTGTTGTACAAATAAACGTCAGGTTGCCATATTTCGTGGTCTGCTATTCTAATAACCGAAATACCATCATAATCGCTTTCATTCCATTTCAATTTAGGATCATCCCATACCTTGTTAAAAACAATGTTTAAAATTTTATTGAAAATTTCTGATAAATTAGAGCAAATTACAGTTCGTAGAGTTATAAATATTTCTGAAATGTAATCCAAATGACACGCTAATTATTAATAAAAAGGGAAAATCCTGAGAATTAGGTACTTTGGTTTTTCTGCCATGGTTTCGCTGTTGTGCTCATCAGTCTTTCGGCAGAAAAACAAAAGTTTTAATAAGGGATACTTTTAATTAATATCTGATTATTATCTGATAATTACTTTACCAATCTTAACATGCCGTCATAAGTAGCTGTAGATTTTAATTCGTTTGTTTCTATAAATATCACGACAAATTCAAACGAAATTTTGGTGACGTTGAAATACTCGTGCGGCCTTGAGTATCTATCGTAATTGACGAAGAGGTCTTTTTTTAATTTATCGAGGTTTGTTTCGTTCCAGAGTGTTTTGGGCCCCATTTCTGTAAAGCAAGTAAATTCTCTCATCTTCAAAATTTTCTTATTTAAAAATAGTACAAAAAAAAGATAATAGATATGTAGGTAAGGGGTTGTCCATGGAATTTTGATTATCACACTATAAAACGAAATGCGAGTGTCGGTGTCAAAGATGTGTGGTTGTTTTGTTTAAATTTATGGTATTGTAATACATATTACTTTAAAATTCCTTTTTGCTCATAATATATTCTAACTTGCTATTTTTCAAAAGTCAATTGTAGCAGTTTTGTTCGCACAGTTAAGATTCTCCTAATCTACTTGTTATTAACTATCTTTGTTATTATTTAACTTACGTATCATTCTAAATCCACTCAATAGATCCACATCTCCGCACATGCAATATTCCAAACAAAAAATTACTACAAACACGAAACTCGAATAAACATTCATGTTATAAACAACATGCATTTCGGTTGTAAAATGAAACGGAAAACTTCCTTGCTTAAGTGGCTGTTTAAGTGATAAATAAGGTCGTTCGAAATTGTTGATGGTTATTTAAAGTGCGCATAATAAAAACATCCGATAGAAAGAAGTCCCAGAAAGTAACAAATAATAACTCTGTTATCCAAGACAGAAAATTTCGTATTCAAAGAATGAAAGTTTTAACTTTTTTTTTTAATATTATTAATCTATTTATATTTAATTTAAGGTTAAGTCAACCCTTACTTGGCTATTATTTCCCAATACTAGTATGTAAATTGAACTTCAAGCTATGGAAATTTCTTTAATATCTTCTTCTTCTTCCTCTTATGGCCGAAGCCTAGGCCGATGGCCTGTTAGAAACTCATAAGAACGAGTTCTGTGGGCCTCTTAGCACGTATGCTGGGCAGGAGGCTCACCTAACCCATCGAGAGAGGTGAAGAAGACCGACCCGCAGTGTTGCGAGGTTAACGATTATCAAAGGTGTTAGTATGATAACCGGGACCGCCGGCTTAACGTGCCCTCCGAAGCACGGAGAAGCGTACGACCTTCTAAATTCCGGCGAGGGCATCGCCGGTCTCAGGAATCGAACCCAAGATGCCTACGTGAGAGACCGAGGTCTTTTACACACGGCTATCCGCTCCTCTCCTTAATATCTGACAGTCATTATTGTCGAGTTCTAATAAAATGCTAACTTTTTTGATTCCATTAGTAGATTTATTTTTTCTGTATTGAGGTAGATTCTGTTTTTTAACGACCATTTTATTGAAAAATTATAAACAGATTATAACTAGGAAAGACCTTTGCTATTTCCTAAGCTTTCAAACCTTCCTAATATTTCGCTTAAAACCATCGTCGCAAACTAAGATTAAGTAAATGCTTTAATAAATATTTATATGTTGTTTATTCAAAACCATTTAACGGCTCCAGCAGCAACTGAGGTAAATCCCAATGATCAAGGAGACGGAGGAATTGGTTTGAATATGAGGGGTGTCTGTACCCACATTTGGCAGCCCCGAATAGTGATTGATCTCATGTTAGAGGCGGCTGATCTTAAACCTGGCAGGAGATATAAAACGCACTCACCAAGACGCTAGGCTGGCGTGATGTTTTATGGTCAAATACTACCCAAAATGAAGAGAAAGAAGAATATTAAACGACCATCGATCCCCAGCGGTCTGGATTTTCCTGGTCAAGGCAGTAACTAGAGTAAGAGAAAGACAGAGGGTACTAAAAATTCTTGGGTTGGCGCAGACTGCCAAACTCAGGCGGAAAATACAAAGAAAATAAAAAAAGTCAACAGCAGAAACATTGCAACGTACAATTCCTCTGAAGATAGGTTAGATGAATTGGAGCTTGAAATTTGAAACATGAAAGGATATATAAAGCTTAAAACTGGGCACATGCTATATTATAAATGAAAAGTAGACGTACATGAGAGAGGAGTTGGATTTCTAATAAACAAAAGAATGGCCAACAACATTACCCAATAGAAAGGATTGTCAGACAGTCATTTACATAACTATCAAACTTGATGCAGTAACAACGGTAAAAATATGCTCCAACCTCAACTCATGAAGAATAAGAGCTGTATGGAGAATAACAACGGGATTAGAAGACAACCCTACTAAATTTACACTTGTAATTGGTAACTTCAATGCCACAATTGGAACTAAGGAAAAATAAGTGAAAGTAACATCGGAGATTATAGCCTTGGTAAAAGAAATGAACGAGGGTACATGTTATTAGAATTCATAACACAAAATAGCTTCTACGCTATGAGTACATTCTTTAAAAAAAAAGAAAAAACGTAAATGAACCTGGGAAAGTGCAGATCATAGAACCAAAAACGAAATAGACTATATCCTATCCACCCACAAACAGATTATTAAAGACGTTACAGTACTGAACAAAATCACAATCGGCAGTGATCACAGAATCGTACGTCCTAAATTACAAATAAATACGAAATTAAAAAGGCTAAAAAGATCTCAAAAAAGTCATGAGCAGAGAGTTAAAACTAACGAAAGATCAGAATAAAGAAGAACGAGCAGAACTCAAAACTATTTATAAGACGAGAAATCAAAAAGGATATCCAAAACTATAATACATGAGTACTGGAAGAGGTAATAAAGCAAAACAAATGCCTTAAATCTGTACAGAAAAATAGTAAACATCAAGGATCTAAATCGAGAACTAATTACAGAAAGAACAAAAATTATAGAAGAACTAGAAAGGTATTATCGACTACATATGACACGAAAGCTGCATCCAACATCAATGAACAACGAAGATATTCCTGAAATTGCATCACAAGAAGTAGAAAACGCTCTTATAAAGCCTGCCACAGATGCAGAGACTTGCCTCAAGACTTGCGTGTACGGTTAAAACCGTGCATTCAAAACCGATAGTGTGTGGTAGAAACCTGTAGACTTATTTAGAGTGCGCATTCCAATAAACCCGTCACAAAAATACCTGGCGTTGCCGGAATTTTTCCCCGTACAGTTTTGAATGCACGGGGTAAACCCTGCGTGTGTGGTGCAAGATTGGACAGTGAACACGTTTTTATTTAGTGCCGTCGGTACTTATTACTTTGTTGGTGGTGTATTGACAATATATGTATATAGGTAATAAATTTCAAATCATGTCGGATTTACTCAACTGCTCCCGTGATTTTATGTGTTCTTTCATCAAAATTTATTGAGACAATCGTTGTTTATGGAAAATAAAATCAAAGGAATTCTTAATAATGCAGCGCGCGCTACTGCCACTAAACATAATTCATATTCTGATAACACAGCCGACATTTTGCAACTACTGACAAGTCGCTGCGTGTGTGTGCAAATACAGACTACATTCTTTTAGCACGGATTTGAATGCACATTCAAAACCGCACACGCTAACCTCTGCATCTGTGGTGGGCTTTTAAAGCGTCAAATAATAATAGATCGCTAGAAAACGAAGCAATAACAATTGAAATGCTAAAAGAAGATGGTCATGTTGTGTTGGGAGAACTAGTAAAGCTATACATGCCGGGTGTTTGACTTAAGGGGCGAACACAGGGAAATAGCATGGGAAATCGTATATATGCAGATTTCTGCTTGCCGTTTGAGTTGATAGGATTGATAGTGATATCAATCGAAAGACAAAAAAATACGCTTAATTTAATACTCCTTTACTTGAATTTGTTGCTTGTTTAAGAAAGAAGTAGCTTAAAGCAGACCAGCCATGATAATTTCAAGTGTTTTAAATCACGAACTGTGTGAAAATTGACGCCAGTGTAAAATGTTTTAACAATAAATACCCTCTCCTCATTAAAATAGTCAACATTACTATTCATAGTAATTAGGTAGATACGTGAATTGATAACTGACAGAAAATAATATTTATTTTGGCATAAAGAAACTTCAAATTTGATCATGGCTGGTCTGCTTTTTGTAAATAAAATGCAAATTATTTATTGCAATTTTTAAGCTATTTCTTTCTTAAACAAGCAACAAATTCAAGTAAAGTAGTATCAAATTAAACACATTTCGACTGATACCACTATCAATCCTATCAACTCAAACGGGGAGCTGGAATCTGCATATATAGATTTCCCATGCTATTTCCCTATGTTCGCCCCTTAAGTCAAACACCCGGTATAATTTATGCCTCGAAAAGCAGACAATCCCAAATGTCTGGAACCAAGCAGAGGCAATTTATTTATTTTAATTACTCAACAAGCCGTGAAGGCCTAGAGCATAGGTTTACATTAACATTAACAGCTGATTTCCGCATTACACTTGATAATACGTAGGTAATTCTGTATTTTATATTAACCACTAATTATGTTTAATGGGTTGGCTAAGCTTTTTCAAACTCTTTAACTATTCTTCTCCATTCCTCCCTATTCGCAGTTTTTTCCTTCCAGTCACTAATATGCTTCTAAGATCCTCCAACACCTCACTCTTCCATTTTATCCTGGGTCTTCCCTTTCTTCTCCCTCCAATCTGTGTTCTTGTTAGGGTCATTTTAGGCATCCTTTCCCTGGGCATTCTCTGCACGTGTCCCCACCCTCTTAACCGTTGGGTTTTCACGAAGGTGTTTATTTTGGGCTCTGTATATAGTAATTCCAGCTCTCTATTAGTCCTTCTTCTCCAGCCCTCTTCTTCCTGAACACCTCCATAGATAAGTCGCAGTACCTTTCTTTCCCATCACAGGAGCATTTATTCATCAGCTTTTTTAAAAACCCACGCTTCGCAGCCATACGTTACCGTGGGTCTTATAATTGATCCATAAATTCTTAGTTTTGTATTCCTAGATACGTAATTTGACTTCATTAGTGTTATTTAGGTTACCCACTTTTTGGTTCCCTTTTGCAGTTCTAGCCCTTAACTCCAACTCTTCTCTCCCTTTTTCTTCGATTGTCACTCCCAGATAAACAAACTTACTAACTTTCTCAGTTTCATACTCCCTCCCTCCCTGTGATCTCCATCGTAGATGTCTATCTATGTTCTTCTACGTATCTCCCATTACCATGAATTTTGTTTTGTCTTGGTTTATTTTCAGACCGAACTTTCCTGCTTCCGCCTCTAACCTTTTTATAATTGTTAACATTTCCTTTTTCGTTTTAGTTATTAGTGCGAGGTCGTCAGCAAAAGCTAAGCATTGATTCTAGTTATTACAGATTGTTCCTTGTGTTTTTATGTTACTATTTCTTACAACTTTTTCCGAGACTAGATTGAAGAGCTCTGTTGACAGGGGGTCCCCCTGTCTAAGCCCCCTGTTTACTTCAAATTCCTTAGATTTAATTCCCTTCCACGCTATTTTAATTTTTGTACTGGTAAGTGTCGTTTTTAGTAATCTCACTAACGTTGTGGGAATCCCTAGTTCGTTCAGGGCCTGGTACATTTTAGCTCTATGTATCGTATAATACGACTGTTTAAAATCTATGAACGGGACGTATAATACTATCTTGTGCTCGTAACATGTTGTTTGAATTTCTTTTAGGGCGAATACTTGGTCTATTGTTGATCTTTTGTTCCTAAACCCTGCCTGATATTCCCCCAATAGTTTTTCCGAATATATACTCAGTCTATTTCTTAGTGTCTTTGGTAGAACTTTATAGCAAGTATCCAGCAGGGCAATACCTCTATAATTGTCACACAGTTATTTATCCCCCTTCTTATATATAGGGCATATTATTGCTTTTGACCAGTCTTTCGGCATTTCTGTTTCTTCCCAAATTTGGACGATAAGGTCATGTAGCTTTTTTTGGAGCTGGTCCCCTCCTGCTTTTAACATTTCTGCCGCTATTTCGCTCTCCCCCGGCTTCTTGTTATTTTTCAATTCTTGCAATATACGCCCTATATCCTCATCTCTGGGTGGTTCTATCTCAATCAGCCTTTCTTCCATTTCGTGACTTTCTGCTGCTATTCCTTCATGACCAATTAATAGTTCCTCAAAGTGGTTTTCCATCTTCACATAACCTTTTCTTGCTCGCATAATAGCGTTCCTTCCTCTGATTTGATGTAATTACTGTTGGGTTGATAGCCTTTCCCTGTTCTTTTCACTTCCTGATAGAACGGTCTTATCTCGTTCTTTTTTTAATCTTTCTTCGATTTCTTTTAATTTGTTCTCATTATACTGTCTCTTTTTCCTCCTGCATGTTCTTTTCATTTCTTCCCTAATTTCTTTAAGTTTTAGGGCGTTCTCTCTCAATTCTTGCAATATACGCCCTATATCCTCATCTCTGGGTGGTTCTATCTCAATCAGCCTTTCTTCCATTTCGTGACTTTCTGCTGCTATTCCTTCATGACCATTTAATAGTTCCTCAAAGTGGTTTTTCCATCTTCACATAACCTTTTCTTGCTCGCATAATAGCATTCCTTCCTCTGATTTGATTTAATTACTGTTGGGTTGATAGCCTTTCCCTGTTCTTTTCACTTCCTGATAGAACGATCTTATCTCGTTCTTTTTTTAATCTTTCTTCGATTTCTTTTAATTTGTTCTCATTATACTGTCTCTTTTTCCTCCTGCATGTTCTTTTCATTTCTTCCCTAATTTCTTTAAGTTTTAGGGCGTTCTCTCTACTCGGATTGGATAATGTCTGTTGTCTCAGCTTTCTATTAGTATCTGCTAGTTTACCACATTCTTCGTCGAACCAGTCCTTTCCTTTTGTGTCTTTTGTTGTTATTGGTATAATTTTTTTGTTTACTTTTGCTAGTATCTCTTTCGTCTGCTTCCATACCTGTTCTATTTGCGACCAGTCCTCGAAACGCTCGATTTCTTTATTAATTTCCTCTTGATATCTCTGTTTCACTTCCGTATCCTTCAGTTTTCTTACGCCGTGCTGACATTTATTGTTTTTTACTTTCACACTATTAACTCTATTTGTTTGGGTTATATTACAATTTATTCTTACTAAAAGGTGGTCTGACTTGCATTCAGCTCCCATCATACTTCTGACGTTTGTGATAAGTCTCATACTTTTTCTCGATCAATACGTGGTCTACTTGGTTCGTAGTTCTCCCATCTGGCGATGTCCATGTTCCTTTATATATATCGTTTCTTTCCATTTGTGAACTTCTCACTACCATATTTTTCTCCATTGCAAAGCTTATTAATCGCTGACCATTATCGTTGGATTCCTCATGTTTACTATACTTTCCCGCTGCTGTTGATACATAAATGTCCTTCCGTCATACCTTCGCGTTGCAATCTCCTAAAACAATTTTTACATCGTATTTCGGTAGTCTCTGATATTCAGTTATTAGTTGGTCATAGAAAAGATCTTGATCCTCTTCTCCTTTTTCTTCTGAGGGCGCATGGACATTAATTATGCTTATGTTTCTTTTCGTCCCTTTCAGACGTAAGGAGCACAACCTATCTGAGTTTGGGTTAAATGCCATGACCTTATCTTTTTAATTGCCCCTGACCATAAAGCCTGTCCCTAGCCTCCTATCTGCCCCTCCGCTTTTGAGGAACCCAATTGCTTTGCTTCTTGTAACACCGTTATGTCGAGCCTATACAGGGTGTCTCTAAAATGCGTGGACATGGCTTAACCATAGATTCCTGGGCGCAAAATAAGATGATTTAACCCAACTTACCTATATCCAAATTCGTTTAGTTAAGCCAGTAGTGATACGAAACGACAATTTTTTGAAAACAGTTTATTGCTAGTTATATCCCACAGAGAACACTTTTCATGTAAACAAACTTGAATGTGGACTAATTTATGAAAAATGATTCGATGGAAATGATTTTTTTTTCGTTGAATAGTCCCTCAAATACCATTCGTGGTCAAAGTTAAGTAGATTATTTTTTTGCTGTAATATAACTCATGTTCCTTGTGATTGCGAATACCACTCGTGCTGCGCACTCGTGATATTCATATGCAATGACAAGTAACAGTCGTGATGTTACAGCAAAAAAATAATCGACAATTCTTTGACCACTTGTGGTACCTATTGTAAGTGATAATTTTTTCAAAATAGATGAAAGAGGACAGTGTTTTTGCATTATCTGTAGAATTAAATAAAATTCTATCGTGGAGCCATCGATATGTAGCGTATTTGATGAATCGATACCTCAATATACTTCACGTTACTGAATACGGATTTATTCGATATATCAATTACTTCAAGTATGGAAGCAATATTCTTCTTACAATAGTCCAGAAAACTTGGTTAAAACAAATTAAAACAGAACAGGTGTGTATTGATATCCTTTAAAAGTGTTAAATTTAAATTTTGGAATTTCTGACTTTTTCGAAATAATAACTTGTGTTGTGTTGTTTGTTGTAAAGTTCTTGTAAAAGCCGTATCTCGAAAACCAAGGAGTATTGGACCTCGGTGTATTAAAATTGTTTCCTTGTTATGATCTCTACTATCACCTACCAAAGTGTGTAAAGTTTATTTATTAACACCCTGTATACTTCGGGTAAGGTTATCAACGCTTTTTTTGGTTTTTGGTTAGAAAATAAACTGCAACTGTAAGAAAACAAGTCATAGCCAACTTCTATCCAAAAACATTTCGATTAAATTATTAAACTTTATTAGCAGCACAGCAAAAATAAAATCTGAAACATCTGAAAAAATAAGACTTTTCATACCAATACGAGAAAGCAGGAAATGGACAGGGTCGAATTTATTTCTTCAGTATCAATATGGTTCGCTAAAATTTGTATTTTTACGGTTACGATTTCGTCATGGTGGCCAGGCATTGCATATTTATCGTAATTTGTTAACAAATCGTTTCTTAATTTATAGGTATATGTTTCGTTCCATGTTGGGCTCGAAATTGGTCCTGAAATGGAAAACAAACGCTTTTCTGTAATTCGCATCCCGATTTTAAGCACTAGTAAGTTCGTAGAAACCCTAAACCCTTAGAATTGCAGCTCTTACTTGTTTATTTAATTAATTAATTTAGAATTAAAAACGTGATTAAAGAACCTTCCAAACAGCATTATAAAGATTAAAATTTGAGTATAGGTATGTACAGGATGACCAAAAAATAAATGTATTAAATTTACATTTCATTTTTTAACTTTATTGTTTGACATTGTTTAAGTGTCGCGGAATTTATTTTTATGGATTCTTGTTTCATTTTGTAGTGCCTTGAATTAAAAACTCGCTTACGAATTTATTTTTTGATCATACTATATAACCCTAAAATGTTCTTCTAAGGTTGAGACAGACTATAGTTTCTAGTTTATATTCCTACTTACTGATTTCTCTAATACACTAACTTAAACTTAAAGCATCTTCCAATTTAATTTAGTTCATATTTTATCTCTATAAACGCTGTTCGGTTTAAGACCCGTGGCATCCGCAAGCCTAGATCTCGTCCAATAAGCAAGTCAGCTCTTTGCTGATTTCCCTATTTAATTAATTAGTGAAAATGGTGCCGTGGTGTAATTGTAAATTGGAGATCTCAAAGTCCCTAGGGCCCTCGATCTCGACTTAATAATGATAGTTTAGATCCTCGTTTTAAAACGTACGGGCCTATTACATTTACTGTATGTAACCGGAGATAAGTACATCCGTGCCTTACACTAGTTATTCCTGCAACAGTACTCCAAACTCGGCAAACAGTAACGTCTAAATGGTAGAAAATTTCGTTTACTTAATAATTTATTATTAAAATAAGTGGTTAAGAAGCTTCGCGATCAGCTCCACTGGTTCAAATCGTTGTAACTCGTATTAATTAAATTAAGTTAGGTTAGCTATATCACCAATGGTACTCAGTAATTTCAGTCATCAACTACATACAAGTGAAAGTAAAGAAAAGCATTTAGAGCAAACATATTTAATAAAAATTAATTAATTAAACGCTGGATATCACTTAAATAACAAAACAAGCAACTATCAAATCAATTTTCACTATCAAATAATCTCCTTAACATACAAAACTGCTTTCGAAACAGGCAAAAATTTTAGTGTAAACTGAATATTTTCAACATCTTCGGGTAAGATTTTATTGATTAAATCAGTTACTTGAAACTTTTCAGCACGACCTTCTAGATTTTGACTTTAAACTTTTTTATCCGGCCAGATCAAATGCCAGTTTCGGGTGGCCTCCGTACGGAGCCATTTACCGACGAAGATAATCGTCATCATTGCAAAATTCTGATCATGTGGGTTAAAAACCAATGAGGTTTAGATATGGAGAGAGCATTCCCATAAGAATGTCCGCCGTTTCCTGTACCAATTTAAGGATAAAGCTTTTGAGAGCTATTTTCTTTTTACATTAATAAGGTTACGATATATCGTCATCTCTGTTACAGCGTACAGCCACTGTTTATGGCTACCTGATACGGAAATACTTTTCTTGGGTTAGTTTAAATTTTAAATGCCACATATCAAACAGTAAAATGTTAAAAAAACAATGCATTAAAATTGAAAGCGATGACATATAAAATAGAAGAGTGCTTATTCATTTCATCGGCAAGTAATTAATCAAACTACTGAGATGGTACTACTTCATTCAGGTCAATTGACTTTGTAAGCATTTTCAGCAAAAGGTTCTCGAATATTTTAGACATACTTGCAAGCGAGCTGATAGATCGGTAGGATGTTACATCGTGTGATGGCTTTCCAGGTTTGTGAACCATAATTATTTGTGCGAATTTCCAAGTTACTGGATAACAAGTTAACCTAAGCATGCTATTGTAGATGGTGGTCAATAGGCTTTTTTTGGTAACTTTTTGGGAATTAGCGGAGTGATTAGGTCGAAACCAGGAGCTTTGTGGTTTTTGCATTTGAAAATTTTGTGTTTTACTTCTGCAGGGGAGAAAGGTGCTATTGGTAACGTCATTAAATAAGGGCTGCTCAAAAATTCTTCAATTTTAGGGCTATCGTTGTTATTGTTATTCGGGAGAGGACTAAAGACTTCTGATAGATGTTCTGCAAAAATAGCTGCCTTATCCTGATCCGTCTTACTCCAACTACCATCCCCTTTTCTCATTGGGGAAATGTGGACGATTGGTCTTTTGAAACTTTTGGTAGCTTTCCATATGGATTGGTTCTCTCTTGATGACGTGGTTATATAAGTTTCAAAGGTAGTGTTTCTAATTTCTTGTAATTTCAATTTTAGTTGCCTGGTCAGCATAGTACGTAGATCTGTCGAAAGAATTTCTACTTCTTTGCGTCTGGCTCTTTTTTTCATCAATATACCAATATACCATTACACATTAGAGAAGGATTAAATATAAATTTAGAAATGCAATTTTTATGTTTTATTGAATAAATACGAAGAGTAAAATTTAAATTAAATAAGCAAAAAACAAGACGATATATACAAAAATATAAACAATAAAGAACATCCTGTCTATAGCAAGCACAAGGATTTCCCACTCGTGTTGGATACGACTTTCCGGAGTTGACTTTATAATAATACCATCGTCTTCTTCAATTTTATTATCAAATTCCGTTTGTTGATAATCTTTCATTTCCTCGGCTGTTTGATCATTGTCGCAATGACACTAAAACATTTTAAACAAAACGTGGCTCTTAAGGAAAAATGTACGTGAAAACTTAGATATAACAAGTATTAATTATTAATCAAATTAAAAATTACCTACCTCGAAGGTGTGACTCTCCAAAAACAAAATTTTCCCAAGTTTCCCTTTAAGATGTTTCTTAATATTCCAGGGTAAGGTCTGCTTTTCCTTAGGTTTTACTAATAACATCACAAATATCGATTCGATCAGTTGGAAGCAAACTATGTAAAGGCTCGTAGTGTAGAACAAAACTATAATTTTAAATGTTAATGTTAAAAAATCTTCAGAATTTTCGAAATTAATTGCAATTATTTTGAGTCTCAAATTTAAATGAACTTGTCCGAATTAATGGTTATAAACTGAAGAAGGCCTGAACAAGTGAAAAAATGGCAGTTAAAAATTAAAAAAAAAAACATTTAAGTAGGTAAGAAATCGCAGGGATTTCGACTAATTTTTGAAATAAATTTTAGAAATTCTCAACCTGCCTCTAACAGTTGATATGAACCTTAGAAATGGAAAAAAATTAAAGCCTCCTAAACCTACCAATCCAAGGCATTTTTATTCCCATGGCAGGAAACTTCCGTACAAAATAAATAAGAAACATGCTGATGATAATAGCTGTGAAGCAACTTAAAATAATCCTGTCGCCACCTTTCGAAGGTAACCAACTCTGCATTAAAATCATAGAAACCATTGCTGGAAAAAAGCTTTTAAAAAATCATTGTAGAGGTTTTTTGGCAGATTTTACCTAACGCAGAAATACTGACTATGGTCGCGTAAGATGATCTTCTGATCAGGGTAAAGTTAAAACGAACTTGATAAAACTTATCAGGGCAACAATCACGAGAATTAGTTACTAGCTCGCTTGAATGACTTATTTCCCATTGAACATGCGCCGTATTCCAAACCTGCCAATAATATTTAAATTTTAAAATATTTTTATTTACTTTTATTTGGTAAAAATTGAATTTCCAAATCTGATCCCGGTTCAAGTCATCTGAATTTTGAAATCAATCAAAATTAAAACCAAAACATGATATTTTTTCTGAATCGCACAGAAATATCCCCAATTGATGAGATGAAACAAAATCACATCAAGAGTTTGTGCCTACGTAAACAGAATACTCATTAGAAGGATAATAAGTTGGTTTCAGTTGTATTTCCCGGGCCGAACGAGTCCATGAACCAAATAGTAAGTGACAGTGCTGGGTATCAAATGGCCAATAATAAAGATTAAACTCGCACAGGGCTCTAAATTTTAAAGGTACTCTCCATTCAATCGTTCCATCTCGATAAACTCGTGCATTTGGGTTACCATAACGAGTTATTGCTTCACCGCCAGTCGATACACTGCAACATTTTTTATCAAATCAAAACGTTCCAATTATTATCTTCTTAAGGATCACAATAATACTCACCTATTGTACAAATAGATATCGGGCTGCCAAAACTCGTGGTCCGCCATTGTTATCGTTGTAATTCCCCCATAATCTTTATCGTTCCATTTCAATTTTGAATCTTGCCATACCTAAAGGGTTAGTCAAGTTTTATTATAATTTCCTTTACGGAACCTTACATAAGTCAGACAAAGTTTAAGAAACTATCTTCATTCTATCAATTTTATAAGATTTTTTTAGAAAAGAACAAGCTAAGTACTGACAATGCAAGAAATATGATAACATTAGCAATAGCCCATCAACAAGTTCTCACAGGGCTCGGAGTTTTATAAAATTAAGGAACTTTCATCACTTTTTGGCAGCAAATTTGCCCAGTTTATCATTTTAGGTATCTAATTTATACATACGTCTTTATGATACATACATCTTTATGATACATACATCTTTATAATATATAGTATTTCTATTTTTCAAACTTTAGCTTAAAATAGGTTAAAAATATATTTGAAAATCTATTTCAAACCTTCAGCTTCTTTTTCTTACAATTTTGCACAGACAAATTTGTTTACAACTAGTTTGAATAATTTTTTTCTAATTTTAAGAAGCGTTAGTAGTACCAAATGTAAAGGATATTAGAGTATAGAGAGGAGCACAACTAGATACTGATCATAAACTATTCATGGCGAAAATTATATTTACTAAACCAGAAAAAGGAATAGCAAAGGGAATGGAAAAAAGTAAATGTGAAGAAACTACTCAGTGTAGAGAACCAAAAGAAATAATAACAGAGAGAATGGAACTAGAAACAATAGGACAAAAAAATGTAGACGAAAAGTGGAAAACATTAAAGAAAATAATACTGGAAACTGCCACGGAAGTATATGGAAGTAAAATAAATACACGGTTCAAAAGAACAAAATGGTTGAACGAAAAGGTCAAAGAACAAGTAAATAGGAAGAAAAAGTATGGAAAAGATATATGACGACTAAAGAAGAACGAGATAAAGAAGATTATGTAGCAAAAAGAAATGAATCGAGAGATACAGTAGAAAACAACCTGGTAGGAATTTGGGACAGAAGTAGAACGGTATCATAGAGAGAATCAAGAACAATTGCCGGCAACAATCAAGAAAATCTAAAGAAAGAACCATGAATAAGAAGTATAAAAGACGAAAATAACAAACTTTCAGAAGAGCAAAATAAATAGCTGAAACATGAAAGAAATCTGAGGAAAAGAAATTTGAGGGAATGCAAGAAAGAGAATTATATGAAGACAATTGGAATATCGGAAGAAGTAACAACAGCTATTAAAAGCTTAAAAAAAGGAAAAGCGGCGGGAAAAGATACAGTAACTCCAGGATTAAACAAGATGGGAGGAGAACAAATAACGAAATCGTTGACAAAAAAATTTAAATGGCGTGGGAAGAAAGTGCAATCCCCAAAGAATGTGAACATACTATAATAATGCCAATACACATAAAACGAAATACCAGCGTATGCGGAAACTACAGAGCGGTGTGTCTATCTCCGGTAGTGCTAACAATTTGCTCAAAACTATTGGAAAGGAAGCTAGGAGATGAAGTCGAAGGAAAAATTAAGGAAGATGATATTTTTTATATTTGATATATCTCAAAAAGACAGATGTGGGAAACGTTGAGAAAACATAAGCTAAGTCCAAAGCTGTAAGAGGCAATTAAAGTTCACATAATAATAACGTAGAGGGTAATGTCAGAATTAACGGATAGATATCAGAGAACCTCCATATGAAGGAAAATGATAGTCTAAGCCCACTACTACACGTGTTAGTAAAATGCAAGACGATATACGAGTAGTAGTGAAAACGAAAAATGAAAGAGGATTACAAAATTCTCTAAATATTTGAAGAGAAGAATTAGAAAAAGTAAACCTAAAAATAAACTTAAATAAAAGCAAAATGATGAAGATAAGCAGAGATGGAATAAATAAATATTGATAACAACGCTCTGGAGGAAGACAGTTATACATATTTGGGATCAGTAACATCAAATAATGTGGAGACAGATAAAGCGATACAAAATAGGGTGAGCAGAGCAAGCCAATTATACTACACAATAACTAATAGGAAAGAGCGAGATAAGTAACAAAACAAAAATGAGAATAAGGTATATAAAACTGTGTTGCAACCAACGCTAACACACGGAGGGAAAAGCTAGACATTGACTGATAAACACAAATCGACGATTACAGTGACAGAAATGAAATACTTAAGGAAGGTAACGGGAAATAGAAGAAGAGACCCAGTGAGAAATGAAATAGCTAGAGAAAACTGGTAATAACGAAAATTGAAAAACAGCAGTTGATGGGATGGATTGGACAGGTATGGAGGATAGATGAAGACAAGTATCCCAAGATAAGGGTAGTGGTACGGATACCAAGGGGAAGGCAGAGGCAAAAGTGGAAGGAAGCAATACAAGATATAGCAGGAAGACAATGGCAGAAGCGAAAAGCGTGGCAAGAAATCGAAAAATGTACAGGAAATGGATAGATGACCTTACACCCATCTAGGGGTATACAGGGATGAAGAAAAGTAAACCTAATGATAAGAAGGTTAGTCTGTGTTTCAAGATTCTCCTAAACATAGCCTCTGGATTTTTTGATTATGTTGAAAGGGTCCATTCAAACACACAAACTTTGAAACATTTAACGGAATGATTGATAAATTTAATACTCTTCGTTAGGATTTTAATATTTAACTAACTAACTGACTAATTAGGTACATAAATATATTTTCTTTTAAATTTAGTGCTTAGCAGATTACATTAAAGGTTACAGATATTTGACTAAAAGTACAAACACACAATTTCCAGTTCTTGTAAATCAGGTTAATTAGTAACTACAGAATATTTATTTATTTATTTTGTAAAAAAAATCATTGTGAATGAAATCGCCATTTTTCTTTATTCTTGAACTTTAACATTATTATCGGTCTTAAATATTTAATGGCATAATTTAATAAGCATCTTATTTGTATAGAAAAAAAATACAAAGAAATCTGTAAATACTTTATAAGTAAATGTAATTTTATTATCGGAGTTAGTTTGATATATTTTTAAACTTCACAAGCTTGTTAGTTTATTTATCCTTGGATGCAACTTAAAAATATAAAATTATCTCGTAAGTGCTGTATTTCATCATCATCAATTGACATGGAGAAGATCCCCGTGGATCAATCCTGGATTACGCCAGGCGCACCTCATGCTAATAAGGTGTGAGGGGATTTGTTATGATGGGTGGGGATTGGGAGCACTGTATAACGTTAACATGCCTGTGACGCCAGCCGCAGAACACCGCTTGTATAGTGCAAGGTAGTTAGTAGATCACATATTCAATGGGAGTTGAGTATATGACCGAGATGATTAGGCAACTTTTTTTTTCCATCTTATACTAAGACTGTTTCTAGTATTACCGCTAGTTTCCTAGGTCTATGGTATGGAACGTCTTTGCGCAGACATGCCTGCCCTGTTACATGTTACTTTATTCTAGCTAAGTCTAATCATTATTATATATGCGTATTTCTTGCTCCCTCGTTTCTATTTTCATTATTGGTCTTTCACCATTCCTCCAGATTATTCTTCGATATTTATTTCTTCTTCCTCTGCTTCCTGCTTCTATTTCCTCATTATCAGATTCCCCTCTTGAGTCATATATGCGATTCATTTCCCTCTTCATCCTAGTTTTATTCCTTACCCACTCTTCCTAAGTTTGTTGTGGTATACCTGATCGCTCGATATCTTGTTCCAGTGCTGTTTTTCACGTGTAGCAAGGCCTTCCCACCTTCATTTCGTCTGTTGTTAAATTATATGCCTTTTTTAATATGTGATCGTCTTCTTGTCTTAATATGTGTGCCCAATACTTTAGCCGTGCTGTTGCCAGCTTTTTAGTTATTGTTTTCCCTTCTAGTACTTCGTGTGCTGTCGCCCCATCGTCTTATTTTGAATTTATCCTGAAGAGTTTTAGGATTTTGGTCTCCATTCTTCGCAGTGCCACTCTATTCCCCTTTGTTATTGCACTGGTTTTTAGTCCGTATAGGGCCGTTGTTCCGACTATCGTTGTGTAAATTGTCTTCTTCAGTCTCGGGGGCAGTTTATGCCGTTGTAGTGTGGGTAGTATGGCGAAGGCAGCCTGGTGGGCTTTGGTGATTTACCGTTGTTGGTCTTTCCAGCGTGTTGGTTATATAAGCTCCTAGGTACTTCATTTTCCTGACTTATTTTATTTCGAAATTCCCAAATTTCAGGTTTTTCTCCATTGCCCCTAGGTTATGCAGTCCTGATTGACTTATCATGGTTTCGCATTTATCGACGTTAATTTCTAGTCTCGCGTCGTTCAGGTTTTCTGTGATTTCCTATAGTAGTTTTCCCACATCGGCCTTTTCTTCCGCTAGAATCAGTAGGTCGTCTGCGTATGCTAAAATTTTTGGGAGCAGTTGACGTCAGTTTTATGGGATGCCAAAGGCATTTTGATGATATACTCCCAAAAGGGCATAGTGAATTTTACGCTAACCTTCTGGAAAGATTGCACCAAAATGTCAAACAAAAAAGGCCAGGTTTAGCACGAAAAAATCATTTTTTTATCAAGATAATGCACGCCCCCTCATCACTACTGCTACTGTAATGGCTAAAATCAAGAAACTAAACTACGATTTGCTTCCGCATCCAGCTTATTCGGCGGATTTAGCTCACTTTGATTTCCATTTATTCCCCAAGCTTAAAATTTTCTTGGGTGGGGAGAGATTTTCAACTAACGAGGAAGACACCTTTCGTGATGGGATCAGAGCATGAGGCAGCAATGCAATAAGGCGGTAGTTCTCGCACTGTTCTCGGCATCTCTTTTTGTGTATTGGGATGAACATTGACTTCGTCCATTCACTCGGCCAACATTCAGTCGTTCATATATTTTTAATAATCTTGTGGAAGATGTCTACTCCGCTTTCCGCCGTAGCTTTAATTACTTCTGAGGGGATGTTGTCTATACCAGGTGATTTGTCAGACTTGATCTTTCTTATTGCGAATCTATTAAAATAATTAGAGTGATGCTCTCTTGAATACACTTAATATATTAGGTAGCCAATAACTATCAAACTTATTTATTAGATTAAGTTACACATACATAATATATTGGTTACATCACCAAGAACATGAAACGGAAACTTATATTAGTTTAGAATAATATATGGTAAGTAAGGTTTCTATAAATATATACCGACTGATGAACGCGCGAAATTCAAAGACTAAATACAGTATTTTTAATAGAATCTGACTGCTCCTTTTAGGACGAACGGTTCCTCTTCTCCCTTTTCCAGATTCTCCGCATGTGTGTCGTCATTAAACAATTCTTCGCAGCAGTCTCTCCAAACTTCTAAAACTCTCTTGATGTCTATTATTTTTTCACCTGATTTATTTCTGACAATCCAATTACTAGGTCTAAATTTCTTATTTATTTGTCTAATTAGTCTATACATGTCTTTGATATTATTGTGTTCAGCATACTTCTGTGCTTCAGCACACAGATCTATACAGTGTGTCCCATAACTTATGGGTCATAGAGCAATTGGAGATAATAGACATAAAAGTAGGTATTTTGGGCCAAATTTGCCTAAGTAAAATGTTGCAGGTTAAAGAGATACAGGGTGTTGAAAGTGAAAGTTAATTTTCAAGCCGTTCGCCAGATTTCCGCATTTGAATGTTCCATTACACATTCTGTCGATGGCTGAAAAATATTTAATTCACAAAGTGTACCTTGAATGTTGACAAATTTTTTTTTCAAAATTTTCATTTTGATTTTTTTCTGCCTTTTTATCTTCAAATGCGAAAATCTGGAGAACGGCTTGAGATATCGAGATCGACCAAGAGTCCCTTTTTTACGTAAAAATGTTGGCTCTTTTATAGTTTAAAGTATAAATACTACTAACTGTCCGGGTAAAAAGTATGGGTCAATTAATTCAACACGAAGCACGTAGCAAGCGCCCTCTAGTAAGTATCTTCAAAATAATACCAAATTCGAATTTCCCATTCTCGAAAACCTAGTTATATCAATTTTGAATTCGATATCTTCAACCGTTTCATCATTTTTCGAAAATTAACTTTTACTTTCAACACTCTGTATCTCTTTAACCTGTAACATTTTACTTAGGCAAATTTGTCTCAAAATACCTATTTTTATGTCTATTATCTCCAGTTGCTCTATGGCCCATAAGTTATGGGACACCCAGTTGATTTTGCCTTTTCTGCATTGTCGTTGTATTTGTTTGTTTCGCTGTGCGTATTTGTTACGTTTGTGCGGTGCATCAAGACATGTACTTCTTATTTGTCGTCGTTCTTCTATCGTGTGTAGAGTTGTGTCTGACATACTGCTGTTTCCTTGCCTGTGGTCCTTTTAATGATTCATTTATAGTTTTCAGAATAGTGGCCTTCGCTTCATTCCATAGGTTTTCGGGTGTATCATTATTTGGAGGTTCTAGATTAGATTCTTTTGTTAACTTGTCCTCTAGTATGCTTCGAAAGTAGTACTCGCCATGTATTTGTATTTTCTTGGGTACACTTTTCTTCATTGTAGTTTTCAATTTTAGGTGGAATCTAGCTATAAGTAGTCTGTGGTCGCTTCCACATTCAGCTCCAGGAAGGGCTTTTGTCTTGCTTATGGATGTTGTCCAACGTGTTCGAATTAATAAGAACTCTATCTGATTGCGATAGTTACCATCGGGAGAAGTCCATGTGTATAGGTGGCCCGTTTCGTTTCGTGTACCAGTTCCATATTTTCCAATCACATTTCTTATGTGATCGTCGTTTGTTGTTTCCCCTACTTTCGCGTTAAAATAACCTAATAGTTATAGCAACTATCTCTCTATGCGGAATACTTTGGAATGTGTACCTATGTAGTTTCTAAGTTCACGTAGAACTCTTCTATTATTTCTTCACTTGATTCGCTTGTAGGTGCGTAAAATTGTATGATGTGTAGGGACGTTGGTTTGGAAAGCAGTTTTATGGATATTATTCTGTCACTAACGGTATTGCATGCCATTAGAGATTTACTGACTTTAGCGGATAGCACTATAGCTACGCCATTTGTGCTCTCATCTTCATTGCCGGAAAAGATAATTGTATTGCCACTGGTAGTGGTGAAGTGTCACTTTCCCCTCCAGTGTGTCCCCGATAATCCTGCTACAACCATATTGTATTTCTTCAGTTCTTGTTCTACAATATGAGTCTTTCCGGTCTGTAATAGTCCACGGACGTTCCAGGTGCCAATGTTTAAGTTGTTTCTTATGGTATAATATTCAGCTTCTCTCAAGGCCATCCCCCCCCCCGGAGATCTGTGCGGGGGATGATTTTTACCTCCGGAATATTTAGCATTGAGTAAAGCCATTGATTCTCTTAGGAATTTGGGATCAGTTGAGGTAGGTTCCCGTTGCTTTCCTCAACTTTGGATATGGAAGGATAATTAATGACGGGATATAATAATGGGTTACGACATGGTTCCTTCCCTGTAGTGGGAGGTGGAATAGACCCAATGCTCGCGTGGGCAGGGTCGCTTCCCTGAAGTAGGCCTACTCTCTGTCGGGATCATAGAGGAGTGCCTACCCACTACCGCTGATGTAGAAGACTTGATTTAAATAATATCTAAAAGACTGTTAATTTGTATGTTCAAATATTTTAAATCCCAAATGTTCATTATTGTAGTTTAAGTTCTCTGAAATTCAGATCGGTACCTTCAATATAAATTTTTTTAAGCGTAAGCACCACTTTCGAATTCAACTCCAGTTATTGTTATCGAAAGGTATAACCGCCGCTTAAGCAATTAAACTAAAATGAAAAACTTGTTTTAATGTAAATGACATTTAAATTTCGCGTTAAGTGCTATTGAAACCTAAACAAATGACTTAATCGCAAATTTTTTTATTTTTATTTTCCGAATTACTAATATACAGGGTGGTCAGAAAATGGCGAATAAGCCTCAGGTAGAGCGATTCCCTGATTAACTCCGAGTAGACAACCCCAATGTAAAAAAGTTGTACGGACCTTCGTTTAGCCTCACGAACTGCTTAAAAGAAGTGTAGATTTGGCAACACCGAATCAAACAAGTGTTATTTTCAGTTAATAGGTAACTATGCAATTCAATAGGAATGCTATGTCAACATGAGAAGTTTTTATTAATTACTTTATTAATTACAAATTTAAAATTTATTGCAAAAATTAATGCAAATGTTCAAACTGGTATCCATCAGTTTCCATACAGAGCTGTAGCTTTCGAGGAAGAGAATTCAAGACGCGTTGCAACATGTCGAGGGTAATTAATTAAACTGTAGCGTTAATTCTATTAATTACTTCCTGTTCATTGGCTGGAAGCGTTGGGTATACTTTTTCCTTTAAAAAGCCCCAAACGAAAAACTCAAGAGGATTCATATCTGGCGACCTTGCTGGCCATGATATTGGTCCATTACACCCAATCCACCTATTCGAAAAGTTTTCGTCTAACTAATCTCTTGAAATTCGGGCGTTGTGAGCAGGTGCACCATCATGCATGTATAACATGTTGGGCCTGAGTTGTAATGGAACATTGTCCAGTACTTCCTCTAGGACATTCACGTACTCAATTGCATTTAGTCGATTGGGAAGAAATATCGGTCCAACAACGCGAAGATTTACAATCCCTAGCCATGCATTTACTGAAAATCTTCTTTGGTGTCCAAATTCTCTAAATACTCTTGGATTTTTGTCCGCCCAAAAATGAAAATTATGGCTATTAAACACTCCATCTCTTGTGAACGTGCATTCGTCGCTCCAAAGAACGCGCAATAAAAAGTTCGGCCCTTCGTGAATTTGGTTTAAAATTGTATTACAAACAAATTTTCTGTGTACGTTATCATTTCCATATAGTGGTTGCACTTTTATTAGATGAAATAATGGCCGCAAAAGATTTTGTGAAAGCACTGAATGAACTGTTGTCTTACTTGGAATATTCAGTTCCCGGGCTATTTGTCTAGTGCTGGAAGTAGGATCTTCATGAACAGCATCCAAAATTTGTTCTTCTATTTGAACCGTACGACGCTCTCTAGGTCTACCTCTGTTACAATAATTAGGGACAAACGTGCCAGATTCGCGAAGTCGCTGATCCAAGCTTCGGAATGTCTTGCTAGATGGTCGCGGTCGATTTGGATACCATGTTTCATATTCTTCTCTTGCCATGTTCGCATTCGCATTGCAAAATCCGACCTGTACATATCAGCGCATTCGTTAAAAGTATACATCACACAATGTTAGGAACGGCACAATACTGAGATAAGAATGATGGGCATGCGATTGATTAACCACACTAAACGAAAAAATTAAACAATTTTTATGCAGACTTATTTCAACAAACAAATGTCAAACATCAATCTGACAAAGTCAAAATTTGCCAATTTGATTTTTAATTGAAACAAACAATTTTTTTATACAAGGTTGCCATATGTACTTTAAGTTAAAAAATGCTGCTGAAGAAGTATAAAAAATGTAAAGTATTGGTATTAATCAATTAGTTACATCAACGCAATTTTAAACAATTCAACTTGACTGTAAACAGCAATGATTTTCAATAAAATAATTAAAAAATTTCGCTTAGTTCTAGTCCCACATTTTCAACTTTGATGGCCTCGTGAGGCTAAACGAAGGACCGTACAACTTGTTTGCATTGGGGTTGTCTACTCGAAGTTAATCGGAATCGCTCTACCTGAAGCTTATCCGCCATTTTCTGACCACCCTGTATTATTCAGAATCGCCCTCACATGTCAACTGAGTAACACTAGCCAATCATAACGCTGAATTTGTTGAGTAACAACCAATCACAATTGAATTAATCGGAAATTTTCCCTAGGAAAAATTTCCAAAAAAATAGAACAGGTGTGTATTGATATCTTTTAAAAGTATTAAATTTAAATTTTGGAATTTCTGACTTTTTCGAACTGTAGGTAGTACTTCGGATAAAGTTATCAACGCTTTGTTTTGGTTTTTGGTTAGAAAATAAACTGCAACTGTAAGAAAACAAGTTATAGCCAACTTCTACCCAAAAACAATTCGATTAAATTATTAAAATTTATTAGCAGCACATCAAAAATCAAATCTGAAACTTCTGAAAAAAAAAACTTTTCATACCAATACGAGAATACAGGAAATGGACAGCGTCGAATTTATTTCTTCAGTATCAATATGGTTCACTATAATTCGCATTTTTACGGTTACGATTTCGTCGTGGTGGCCAGGCATTGCATATTTATCGTAATTTGTTAACAAGTCGTTCCTTAATTTATACGCATATGTTTCGTTCCATGTTGGACCCGGAATTGGTCCTGAAATGGAAAACAAACGCTGTAATTCACTTTCGGATTTTAAGCACTAAGTTGGTAGAAACCCTAAACCCTTTTAGAATTGCAGCTCTTACTTGTTTATTTAATTAGTTAATTTAGAATTAAAAACGTGATAGAAAGTGAAGAAACTTCCAAACAGAATTATAAAGATTAAAATTTGGGTATATGTACAGGACGATCAAAAAATAAAAGTATTAGATTTACATGACCTTGTTTAAATTTTTAACTTTATTGTTTGATATTTAAGTGTGGCGGAATTTATTTTTATGGATTCTTGTTTCATTTTGTAGTGCTTTGAATTAAAAACTCCCTTACGAATTTATTTTTTGATCATACAATACAAGCCTAAAACTTAGTTCTAAGGTTGAGACAGACTATAGTTTCTAGTTTATATTGCTACTTACTGATTTCTCTGATAGGAGATGATTCGTTAGAATAACAATAACATTTTCTGTTTCCCAAAACGAATATTATAACAAAAACTAAAGTTAGAACAACGTTCATGCTTAAGATAAACTCTAAACTAAAGCACTTGTAGATTAAACATCCGACCTCCAAACGGTTAAGTGTCTTCGTGTCCGTGTTTTTAACACCGATAAAAGGACAATTGGATGATTACTTCTAGCTGGTTGTTAATAAACACCGAACTTATTGAATCTATTTGTTGAAATTTATAGAACATTTAAATAAGTTCATTGCAGCGAACACAGAAGCAAATTTCTATTAAATTAGTATACATAACTTAAAGCATCTTCCAATTTAATTCAGTTCATATTTTGTCTTTATAAACGCTGTTCGGTTTAAGACCCGTGGCATCCGCAAGCCTATATCTCGTCCAATAAACAAGTCAGCTCTTTGCTGATTTCCGTATTTAATTAATTAGTGAAAACGGTGCCGTGGTGTAATTGTAAATTGGAGATCTTAAAGTCCCTAGGGTCCTAGATCTCGACTTAATAATGATACTTAATTTAGATCCTCGTTTTAAAACGTACAGGCCCTTTACATCTACTGTATGTAACCGGAGACGAGTACATCCGTGCCTTACACTAGTTAGGTTCCTGCAACAGTACTCCAAAATCGTCAAACAGTAACATCTAAATGGTAGAAAATTTCGTTTAATTAATAATTTATTTTTAAAATAAGTGGTTAAGAAGCTTCGCGATCAGCTCCACCGGTTTAAAGCATTCTCATCATCATTCTCTTATTAATTAAATTAAGTTAGGTTAGGTATATCACCGTTAGTATTCAGTAACTTCAGTCATTAAATGCATATAAGTGAAAGTAAATAAAAGGATTTACGGCAAACATATTTGATGATAAAAATAAATTAATTAAAAGCTGGATATCACTTAAATACAACGCTTAATCAAAAATTATTCGTTAGATGCACATAAGTATTTTGTTACTCCAATAACAAAACACGCAACTTTCACTATCAAATTCAAATTTCTTATTTATTCTCTTAAACAAAATAGTATATTGCGTAACAAGTACGTGAAGCTGACCTTTTTATACAAGTGTGCAGCTTGCGACACGAGCCGAAAGGCGAGTGTCACAAGCATGTATTTCTAGTAGCTTTGAAAATATGTATGTTGGGTTGCATTTGAAGTTTTTAAGGGGCGAGTCTTACGTGAATCAACCAGTATATTTGAATTTTGATTCGATTTTGTTCATTTTGCCGAATGATTAATTTGACGAAGCTGTTAAATCATGTTTGTGCAGCTACTGAAGCCACGAAATACGAAAGAAATTCCATATTCTGCAGAAGAAATTACTTCAGAATGTATGTTATATACCGGGTAATTCACGTAAGACGCACCCCTTAACAACTGGAATAGGCAACCCAACTTACAATTTCATAAATAACCTTGATCTATGTTAATCCTTGTATGGAACTGGGTTGCATTTGAAGCTTTTAAGGGGCGCGTCTTACGCGAATCACCTGGTATATAAAGTTAAAATAGTTCAAGGTAACTAAAGTACGGTTAGTGTCAGTATTTGCGCAAAAAATTAGTGCAGTTGAAGTTGAGAGTAACTGAACAACAGATGATAACTAGTTGCAGACATTGTGAAGGGTAAAATTTATTGTGGCTTGTGGAATTTATTTCATGCCAGAAGAAGTTGTTTGCACTTCGCTTAACATCTTCTTATTTTGGCTTCCTTTTGGCAGGTTAAAGTTAACCATAGTATGATGAAATTTTGACGTGAGCTCTTCTAAATTGATTCAACATTCCGGAAACTATTTAAATCTGTGCTTGCTGCTAGAGTATCTTTTTTTAACTCACTTTTACTTACTACCATTTCAACATCCAAAAGGAAGTCATAAAGGTGTTTTGATGGGTAAGTTAGGAAGCCCTTACTCTTTTGAAGTATAATTCCACTGAAACCTTCAGCTTATTTTCTGACAATAATAGGTTTGCAGCCTGAGCACTTCATATTGTTATATTTACGTGCCACATAGCCACACACATAAGCAAACGCCTCATTTTTGTCTTGAAATTCTTCAGAATGTAAGATAGGTTCACCACCAATTACTATATTAAAAGTTAACTTGAAATTTTGATTTATATCTGGATGAACGTTTCGGATTGTTGTCCCTTGTTAGTTTAACTAGCGAGTATATCGACATGCGTCAAAATATATGCCCTACTTTAAAGTTTCTGGATGATTATTACATCCTCCAGCAGCTCACATCATGCCAAAAGAATGCTAAAATAATATTTATAAAAATAATCTATTAAATGAAAGTATTACAATGTTACTTCGAGGACATCTTAATTTAACCTGCAGTGATCAAATGCTTGCTTACTTAATCATATACCTTTCTACCGTTGATGTAATAAGGCGATCAGATACTTATTCCACTATGGGCCGGTCTTTCCATCTCCTAATAAACCTCCTAATAAGCTATTTGGAAAATAGTTTTCATGGAAACGATTGTATTAACCGGTTTTTAATAGGAGAATAAATTTATTAAGAGATGGAAAGACTGACCCTATATTTAATGTCGAAGAAGTTGTAGCCTGTAGAACTTCAAAAGTAGATTTATACAGAAAGCATTCTTTTGAAGAACATTGCTTCCATACATCCAAATATACAAGCTTTCTAAATCCCAAACAATTGAAAATTGAAGCTATGCGGGCATAATATAATAGTAATATATATCACTATCCAAACATTTACAGCCTATACCCCTTCTTGCTTAAAGCCTTCTTTCGAATACTATAGCTGAGGTACAAACCATATGTGGTAACTAGCACCATGCGGAGCACATTGGCTTAATGGTATTTTTAAAACATGATCAGACAGGACGTTTTACGTCAAAATATAGAACGTCATGTTTTTTAGTTGATATGACATTTAGCTATACATGGTTAGGTTAACCAGGAACAAGTGAAAGTAACGTATTACGTTTGTGGTTTTACAAGCCATAGTCACTTGAAACTCTTTAACCACATGTTGCATATTTCTAAAATTTAATTTTTGTGGTGGTATTTTATAAGTTCGTAGATAAATATTTTCATTAAAATCCTAAAACACAATCATACTGTGCGTTTAAAAAAAGCGAATTAGAGTAAGTCTTGAAAAACTAACTGTTGCAATACTGATATACATACATATAACTCTATTTAGAATTACTGATTATGTTTAGTGTTAAAAAAAGTAAGGTTAAATTAGATTTAATTTGGTTTAATTATGTTACTTTAGGTTAGAATCAAGTATATTAAGTTAGGTCAGGTTGTGTTATCTTTTATTGTTAACAAATATAAATTAAGGTCACATTTCCGGTTTACTGTAGATCCCGATTAAGGTCTCCTCTAATTTGTTTTTTTTTTTTAATATAAGAAAATAATATCTATCGGGCCTTTAAACATTTGTTCATGTCGCTCATGAACAAAACAATTTTGTAGTCACTTATTTGAAACATGCAAACTGCCTATTAATGTCTTTGTTCTTTTGTTTCAGGTGAGTCCTTTTCTTCGATGTTGCTTTTGCATGTTGTATGGTGAGTTATGCTATTTACTGTATTTTACCACAAAATACACTGTATACAAACACTCTTAATTCCTTGTTATTTCATGTAAATGGTATTACAGTTAACAATTAGATTTTTCCAAATTACAATTCTAACTTTTAAAAACCATAGGTTTAAAATCCAAACAAAGTTTGCCCTAATAATTCATTTAATAACAAATAACGATAAATTTCTTGCAGTAAAGTGGACGTAAAAACTTGAATAAAGAGGATGCACTTTTCAATTTGTCTACACTTGTGTTACGTCGTCTGATTAGAAGTGCATCAGCACGCTATTGGGTATAATCGAGATATGTATTCCCTAAACAAATTGCTTTGAAGGTGCAGTTTAGAAATTCAATTTGCCGTAATCTATTGGGAGGGCCGCGATTTAGAAATTACTATTAAAGAATTACTTTTTCAACTCTGGCACTTCAGGCTTTCTTAAGCTTAATCGTCCTAATCAGAGAACATATGAAGATCATGTTTTATTCTCTTTTTTTATTATTAGAAATCTCACTAAAGTACATCTCGACTGTGAAAACTTCCTCATTCTTAAATGAATTCTTAATTAAATTGTTTAATAAATGCCTTTAGTTAAATTGTAAGGAATTATTATTAGAATGAATATTAAAATATTCGCCCCCGTAAGTTTTCGTTACGATTGTCTTACACGATTGCATTAAGGAATAATTATATTCGTATAACGCATAGGGCTGATTAAATAATAACAAGGTACATGTTGTAATTAATTGGATATGACTCTTATTAAACACTACGACACTTTAAACAAGTTCTTCCATATCTGATTCGCCCACATAAAAACATTTACATATGCAGTCGCATATAACATAATAACATTTGTCAACGAACTTGTTTATGCAAATGTTATATTTATAGCGTTGAGTTTCACGTCTCACATAATTTTTATGAATGAAACACTTTTCGTTGCATTTATTGAAGTGTACATCTTACATAGTGCACTGTTAAGGTGGAAAATCGCTTATAATATAAGATAAGCCATCTCACGTTGCTGTGTGAGCCGAGATCATCAGAAAACGTGGAAAGTTCAAGAATATAAAAAATAATATTCGTGGGAGAGACGAGTTGGCAAGCTGCGACGAATTTTGATTAGTCTCTCTTTCCCCCCCGTTTTTTCGAATAATCGCGGCCCGTTTTTTAATTCGAACATTTATCGCTTACTTATTACACCGACGTTTTTTTGATCTCCTTTTAATATTCTACGTTCGATCTAGCCGGCTTTCTTTTAAATATTTAAAACATTCTACGTTTAAGTACAGGTCCCATGAACTATCGTTTGGTGTACGTTTGTGGAATTTTGTGAAAAATTCGAACAGATTTCAATGAGATTTTTTAACAATGCATTTTCGGTTGTATAAGCAGAAATTTATCGTTAAATAACAGAAGACGCGTAATTGTTAAATTTTATAAAGCTCGTGCGAGCCAGAAACTTTACATTAAAGTAAATTAAATTTTAGTTTAAATACTTACTAAATAGAAAATATTACTTAAACACATGCACATCAGAGTAGGCGTTGCAAAAACACCGTTAGTCTCTAACTATTTTTAACAACAGAAAACACGTAGGTAGGTGAATCAAAGGCTTTTGTTTCCTGATTTCATAGCTAGCTTGATTTGAAATTTATTTGATTATGCCTTCTCAATGACTTTTCCAAAATCTGAATCAAAATTATTGGTAATTTTACCTTTTTTAAATTTGAGCTTTTAAGTTGGAAATTCTAAAAATTTAAACTTAAACTTAATATCCTCGAATCGCCGACTTCTTAGAATCATATTGGAGGCACAACTAAACAGTAAGCTATCTAGCGTATTCTTATTTTGATATGTGTTGGTATACCTAATCCCTAATCAACGAAAGTTTCCTGTAAGAAGTTCATTACAACCCAAACATAGTTATAAACGGTTGTTTGTATTATTTATGTGAATTTGTTCATACAATATTTTCTTTTATTACATTCTTAATAATAATTTGCCATGTGCCATATCAACGGGAAAAACTCTTAATATAGACTTAAACTAATAACATAAATATCTCATATCTAAGAATATGCAACACAAAAATATAATAAACAACATAATATATCAATATGCTTAAAATAACTATGTAAGAGCAAATGCGTTTAATTGCACTGTAGTCTTATAAATAAATCTATTGCATATCTTGTCATTATTTCCTTTGTAATATCGGAATGTTCATTTATTAAGGCCAAGTCATTTAAATACTTTTCTTATAAAATCAAAAAACATATTTCTATGTAAAAGCATAAGTTCCATGTTCTTGTAAAATTTTATGACTTCGTCACGACTTGCATTTGTTATTGAAAATCGTTCCACTTCGATTAAGTGATCTTCCTTGAACTAACTGAAATTTATCTTTTGTACAAACAACTGCTTGATCCAAAATTTGAAAAACAGTTGTCTGTAATATTCTTTGGGAGATTAGAAAACTTGAGTAGCTCTATTATTCGTTTTCTGTGGTCGTTATAATTTAGAATTAAATTTAAAACTTTATTTATTAGTTTGTCGCCATATTTCGGCAAAGCTATTTATTTTCTCCTTCCACAATTCTATAGTGGAAGTCTATTTTTAATTGGTCTGCACTGGGGTAAGTTTTTTGTAGCCTGATATTCAAATTCTCAATGCATTCAGAAACATCAATCAGTAAAAAGGTAAAGGCGCTCCTAAGGCCTCCTATGTCCCTTACATACCTTTGTTGTCTCGCACGCCATGCGTACTGGGTGATATGGTAAGCACCAAGCCTTCAACAACCGCTTACCTTCCCTACTCTACTGCTGTGTTTCGGTTCCCAATTCCGCCGAGCATCCAACTCGGGTTTGACCCCAAGACCGTCCGTGCTATAGTCGAATACCTTAACCACTCGGCCACTCCGGTGAACATCAATCAGTACTTGTAATAAAAATAAAGATTTAAACTTGAAAAATATTTTGAAACGTTTTTCAGTAAAAATTCAGGAAGATCCCTTAAAATTCTACTTTTGGCAACTGGGTAATATTTTACAACAAAAATCCCTGCAAAATTTGAATACTCCAAAAGACCTTTCAGATTTTGACTTTATGGACTTTGAAATGCCCTATTTATCAAAAAAAAAGTAAAATCGTTGAATGTTGGAACTGAAAACATTTTCCTAAACATTTACAAACTTCAGAAGAATTTTCAGGTTTAGTTTCAAAAAATAAAAGTCAAGCAGTAGGAACTCGGCAAGGCCTCTGAAATTTACACTTTCGTACAGCTAGGTGGGTTGTATTTTATTACAAATTTAAAGTTCTGAAAATTTGTATTCTTTGAAAACAGCAATCACCTTTAACGTATGCCTTTTGACAAGGCGAAATATTTTTCAGAATTGTAACTGGAAAATTTACAAACTTCTTGAAAATGTAAGGCTTAATTCCGAGTCTGAAATTTAAAAAAACACAAAAGTTAAACTTTTTCAGTAGGAACTCGGAAGACTACTGAAACTTCTCTATTTTGGTATAGCTGAATTATATTTTATTACAAATTTACTTTTCTAGAAAGTTTGCTACGAAAACTTATCAAAATGATAATAAAAGCCAAAAAAAATACATGAACAATTTATTTTTACGGACTCAAGTACGGCGCAAGGCCAGGATTCCAAAATAATTAAATAAAAATTAATTAAAATGTTGATCAGAAAAATTGATTAAGCCTTGACAGTAAATTACACACAATGGTAAATTTAAATCTAAATATAAAAATATATCTAAATATAAAAATATATCTAAATATAAAGAAATAGTAGCGATTCAATCATGAATTAAAAACAAGAAAAATTCGAATAAGAATTAATAACAAGTCTAATTTATGATTGAAATTAATATGAAAATTTTATTACAAATAGAATTTAAAGATTAACAGGTGAACAACACCTGTGAAATATATTAACATTAACACAGAAAAATTATCAAATTACCAGAAATATAATTAAACACTTATCTCAGTCCTGAAAACAGGTGAATTTCAGCATACAGCCACACTTGAAATATGCAGGAAATTAAATTAAATTTGACATGAGCAGCGTGCATAAAATGGCGTCCTTCCACGTTTTTCGACAGAATAAAAAGTAAAATTTCCAGCGGAATTGAAGATCCCAGCCAGGAAAAACACACGTCGATCCTCCAGTTAGGAAAGTAGATCAAATTTATAATAATTTTTATAACCCAAAATAGGTGCTGAAAATTCCAATTCAATCAGAAAATGGAGATTAAGGAATTTCAATAAAAAAGGTACTCACCACTTAAAACAGTGCGGATCTATGATTATACATGATAATAAACATAGCAGAGAATTACATCGGAATAATTAAATAATACGCTCATTAAAATATGAAACGTACCGATGATAAATTTCAGCAAAAGCCCAAAGGTGTGTTCGACAGGAATTTCTACAACCAAAGAGAAAGAGCTCGTGTTAAAAATCCACGACACCTGACAGAAGGAAACTACTGCGCAGGTACAAAATATTAATACCAATGAGTCTCAAACCCAACGACACTTATGCAAATCAAGCTGCATAACTAATAGGCAAAATTTCACTAAAAAAAGCATTTAAAATTAATATGAATAAGTAACCTATCAAGCAAAATGGGAAATTAATTAAATGAATTTAACAAGTAAAAAGTGAAATTTTGAAGAAAATACTATTAAACGAGCACAAAACAAAAATTCTTAACGTTAACAACACTGGCAAAATGACAAAAACTGATACAATTAATTTGGAAAGCAAAAAAATTGTAACAAGTTTGTGTTCCTCACTAAAACCTATCAACTTTAACTTATACATTTTGATATGCCCAAATATTGTTTGTTTTTTTTATAAACATTTTATTACCAGATCAACAACATGAATGTTATACCTACATGGTAGAATTTTACTATTTACTGATTAAACTAACATTTGAGATATATTGGCATCTCTAATTATATTGAGGTCAGTCAGTAGATTCATGGGATAATAGGTCCTGCGGTAGCTTCCGCTTCAGTCGGGTGTGGATATTTCGGCTGCCTAGATATTAATGTGCAGATGCGTCGCAGGAATTTATGTTGGTAAAGAATTTCTTTGCTCTGGCACTGATGTACTGCTGTATTGTTGATTGTTGAGATACCCAGTTCATAATGTAATTGTGCGTTTCGAATGAACCATGGTGCATTTACTGCGATGCTAAGCACTTTGTTTTAAAGCCTTTAGAGTTTGTTGATGAGTTTTTGCAGTGTTGCTCCATATGGGTGATACATACAGAACCAGAGGTCTGATTAGAGATCTATACTTTAAGATTGCGCACTTGGTTTTCAATATTGACTTTCTGTAATTAATGGGTAGGTATAATTGCGCCAATCGTGCACAACTCTGATTGAGCTTTTAGTTGATACATATGTAGTTTCCATGTCAGCCGTGTATCGAAAAGCACTCCCAGATATTTGACTGCTTTCTCGGTTAGATTCCATTCGATGTTAGGTAAGCTTGGGATCAGGGGTGTAGTGGAGCCGGAACGCGCCGGAACACCGTTCCGGCACTGCTTATTTTTTACAAGAAATAAATAAGATTTAAGGTAAACACTTTAGTTTGACACTTCGCAGAGTTGATTTGTATATTCCACTTGTTGAGCCAAGATCAAATTTGATTAGTCGCTCGTTGTAAATCGGAAATAGCTTGTGGAACATCGGAACTTTGTGTTAGGATGACGGTGTCGTCGGCGAAAGTTGCTAGAATAGCGTTCACTGTTGGTATATCTGAGGTGTATATGTTGAATAGTAACGATCCCAATATACTACCTTGTGGGACTCCTGCTCTTATGTTCTTACTTTCAGAAATGGCAAGGTTAATTTTTACGGCAAACGTTCTGACTTCTAGGAAGGAGGCCAAACCTTGTCGAAAGCAGAGCTACGTCAAGGAATAATGCTGTTGTCTAACATTTGTTTACATAACAAGTCTATGACTTCAGAGATTCGTCGTAGCTGATGGTTAGTGGAGTACGTTCTTCGGAAACCGAACTGGTGTGGTGGAAGAATGTTAAGCGATGACACTTAAGTATTTAATCGAAAATAGATCTAGCCTTTTCCAATAGTTTGGACATTATTGTTAGTAAGCTAATAGGTCGGTAACTTTCAATCTGCTTTTTATCTTTCTCTAGAAGCATGTGGGCATGCTTCCAAGTCCTAGGAAAGTAGCCTATTCTAAGGCAAGTGTTAAAGGTTGTGCTAGCACTGCGTTTGTTATTAAGTCGTGTCCCGGCGATTTTCGCTTGGGAAGTTTACTAATTATGGATTTAAGTTCAGTGTGTGCTGTGGGTTTAATAGGATGTATGATACTTGGTAAGTTTCTTTCAACGTGGTTTGTTATGTATGCCCTATGTGTTGAGCTGCAGGTAATTTCAGGTGTGAAGGCTTTTTCTGCATCCATGCCATAGTTTTCCGTTTCTGAGGTTAAAGTTGGAATCTCCTCCTTTTGTTAGGGTCACCTGGTCCTAGTTCTTCTATGTACGTTTAATATGTAGTTATTCTAAGCGCATCCAGCTCGTTTTTAATGTGATGTGTTAGGTTATTTAAATATCTCTTGAGTTCTGTTTTTCTTGTTCTCTGCCATTCCCGTCTCACTCAACTCTTCATTTTTATGAGATTAACTATGTAGTTTGATGTATTATGATTCCTAAGGTGTTGAGTTGGTTTGGTTCGTAGCATCGCTTGTTGTACGCTGTCTACAATTGCCGTAGTTAGTTAGCTTTGCCTACGTCTTCTGTTAAATTCAAGTTTATGAGACATTGTAGATTTTGGTCTAAGCTGGTTTGGAATTTATCCCACAGAATTGGACCAGTGATTAGTCGAGGAATGGGTTGTCTTGTTTGTGTGGTGCTAAAGAATGATATGAGGACTGGAAGATGGTCAGAGTCAAGCTCATTTATTACTTCTTGGTTAATTTACCTTGAGAAGTTCTTCTGCAGCACAATGCCCAGTATGTCTGGCTCGTGGTCATATCTGTATGGATAATAAGTATATGCTGTGGGTGCTATAATTTGGAAGCCATTTTCGATTTCGAAGTTTTCCAACTTGATTCCATTTGGGTTGGGCGCTCTACATCCCCATATTGTATTTTTACAGTTTGGATCACCTATTACCAGTATTAGTTCAGCTGTATTGAATAATGCTTGAATATCTGTTTCACTTAGTTTTCTATTTGGTTGTTTATACGAGTATATGCTTGTTATTGTGTTATTGGTTATTTAACATCATTTTTATGCTTGTAGTTTCTATACTGAGTAATGGTAATTTAGGGATACAATGGTGTATAATTTGTTTTTTGAAGAGTATTGCCACCCCACTTGCAGATTTATCTGAATTTCGGTCACTGTGGTATACGTAGTAGCAAGGTATTTTAAAGGTATCGTCTTTAAAAAGGTGAGCCTCTAATATGCAGGCAATATTCACGTTATGTCTGGTCAGGAAGGATATAACTAGGCATCGTTGGAATTCCAATTTAGGATGTTAATTTTTCTACGGTTCTTGGCTGATTACACTGGTAGACAAAGATTTTGTTACAGGAACAATTCTTGCTGATTCTTATGTAATTTTGCCTGCTGAATCCGAATATCCTATCAGAATTTATCCACAATTTTTTTTTAATTGTATGTTTTACCCCCAAATTAGCATATCTTTTTCCTTATATTTAATTCTTGGAATTTCTAATTTTCGAAGCTGCTTTAAAACAATGCTCCGCTAACCATGCATTTTTATTCACCCAATAGCGCAGTAGTCTGGATAAATCTGATTTTGGGGACTAACCGGACGACTTGGGGTTGACCGGCAATGAGTAATTGCGGCGAATTACGCGTGCTTGGGAATGACGAGTTATGTTCATTTCGTTACTGTCGTTTGTGATACTCTAATAATATTACCCGTATCACACTTTGACTAACCAAATTTGTGAACCACTCAAGCTTTGTACAATTTATTTTTTAACGTTACAATGCCACGCAACTGTGTGAATAGTCCTCACAACTTTTGTTACGTGTTTGGTGAAGTGACTTTCAATCTTAAAAAAATAAATATAACCCCACTTATCAAAAAAAGTTATGAACTGTACTTCGGGTGTAAAGTTGGAGATCAGGATAAGGTTTGGGCCCCACATATCTGCTGTTTAACATGTGCTTCCCGGCTCACTGGCTGGCTGAATCGAAATTCTCGTCACATGCCGTTTGCAGTTCCAATGATATGGAAAAAGCCAAGGGACCATTCTTCACATTGCTACTTTTGTACAACTAAAATCGCTGGCATATCAAGTAAGTCAAGAACTAAAGTAAAATATTCAAACCTTCCTTCAGCTATATTAAAGACCTGTGCTGCACAATACTACGGACCTTCCCATACCATCCCTACCAGATTCATGGACTCTGCATCCTGAGGAGTACCCACTAATGACTTCGAGGGCCAAGAAAACAGAGAAACGGACTCTGACTTTGCTGACATGTCCGAGGAGCAGCATAAAACAAGACAGTCAGATTTAAATGACTTAGTCCGTGATTTGAATTTGTCAAAAAATCAAGTAGAACTCTTAGCTTCAAGGCTCAAAGGATGAAATTTGTTAGACAAAGGGACAAGAATATGCACATTCCGTAGTAGGCAACAAGAACTGCAGCATTTATTTTCAAAACAAGATGAACTGGTATTCTGTAACGATGTCAACGCTTTACTAGAGGCAATGGGCCAGCATCACAATTCAGAAGAGCGGAGACTCTTGCGGACTACTGCTGGAGCCTTAAAAGAGACGAGCCAGCAATGAAATACAGGCGAAAGTCGAATAGAAATATACGTGCTGAGAAAATTTGGAAAGCAGATTCGGAATTAGCAGGAAAAATTCTATAAGAATCACCTACTTTAATTCATGTAACATTCAAAAAGTTTAATTTTGTATACCAGTGTTATGGGCCATTGAGGAACAGAGGCAGGAGGGTGTTGGTGATGAAGGTTTTGATTTGTGGGAGAAAGGGAGTTACAAGGTATTTGACAGGGGAGATTCCACTGCATTGCTGCCTGATTGTGGTGTGCTGGAGGAGTTAGAATTAGAAGACGGGAGGTTGGTGGTATTTGCTCGTACTTGTGACGTATTTGAGTGCTTGTTCCATGCGTTTCCAGTATACGTTTGGCCTCGGTAATTTGGTTGATTTTTTAGAAATCTTTGTATTAATTCTATGTGGTGATTGCATCCACGATAACTTGCAGCATGATCTCCGCCACAATTAATGCATTTTGGTGGTTCATTAAAAGTTTCTGGGCATTGATTATGGAAGTGATTACCGGCGCATTTGACGCTTCAGGGATCTAGTGTGCAATAATTCTTGGTGTGCCCGTATCTCTGGCAGCGATGATTTTGAGGTATATTTGTTGATTTTTTCCTTAATTCGACAGTGACAATGGAGTAACACAATTTGTCCAGTGGGAAAAAATGAGTAACCCTTTTCAGCTTAAACTTCTTCCCTACATTCCTTGATTTTTTTAATTAACCTCGAAATTAGAAACTTCAGAAAATGTTAAGGCTTAATTGCACGTCTGAAAAAAAATAGGTCAAATTTTTCGGTATAAATTCAGGAAGATTACTTTGGAATAAGTGATTGTATTTATGTTTACTGAAGCAGTTTAAAAAGTACAAATGGTTTTTCTGAATTATCTGAGCCTAGGTGAATGCTCTGAAAAATTAAATTCGCTGAAACATTTCAATTGAAACCATTTTACGTTTAAATTTTTACCTTAGCCTTCAACAAATGGTCAGGCTTTAATTTTAAGTCTGAAGTTTTAGAACACAATAAAGTCGAACGTTGAGTAGAAAATCTGAAAGATTAGTGAAACTTTATTATTATTTTATAACACTTGGTTTACAAGGTCAGTTACCTTTCCCTTCTTCCTCTTGCCGAAAAGGTTTCGCATGACGTGGTTGACACGTTGAGTTACAGTGCTCTTTTAGTGTCCTCTTTTCCTTCTGATGAAGTCCCTTAAAAAAGCGGGCGAAACGTTCAAACGTGTTTTTCTGTCTCAACAATGACACGGACCTAATTCGAAGAACGTTCTTTCAATCCATTGATATTTAGATCTTTTTAACCATGGCGCGAAAACTGAACTGTCCATTACACGTAAATGTTCGAAGCAACTCCACTCCATTTGAATGTGCTTCTTCGTGTCCTCGGATTGCTAAACCTTGTACAGCTAAATATCTAAGACTAGGTATAATTTTTCACAGCTAAATATCTAAGACTAGGTATAATTTTTCAAAGACGCAATCGAGCACCCTTCCTTTCTTGTTCTTTTTATTTCGAAAAATTAGCAAATACTTTCTTCCAGTTGTTTAAATCTTCTTTGGCAAAACTAGTTTTGGTAAATTTGTCTCCTCCAGACATTTCTGGCAAAGTAACTTTCAGAGATAATGCATTTTCACATACACCACAAACCACCTTTGTCTTTCTTTTTATCATATTTAAGCCATTTATATATGTTATGGACCATTCTGTTTTGAATTGCCTTTTCTTAGTATAGTTTGAATTAGAAATCAATATTTTTTTGTTCTCATTCTCTACATATCGTATGACGACCAAAAAGTCATTGAATAGCGGTTGCTGTGGATGTTACATTTTATGGATCCTAAACATCTTATATTCGTTTTGAAGACTTTTTAATTACAATCTACTCACTTTGAAAGGATGTCAAGTAAACGTCAATGACATAAAAAAAACAAAATATATAATTTCAGATAAAATTGTATATCTTCGGCTTTGTCTATTCATTTCATACCAAATTATAAAACAATGTAGATCAAACAAGGACCACGACTTATTTTGCACTATAAATTAAATGCGTGGAGGTTGCAAAGTAGTGGGGGCTTGACCACGTAGCGACTGAATGGTGATGGTGATGGTGATCTTTTTTGAGAAATAAAATAAGCATAAGCAAAAAATCTCTTGTGTGGCGGTTTATAACGGCACCCTGCTGGTTCCAAGCCCAGGTAAAGGAGAAGGGTTGGGGTAGGGCCAATGAACTCTAAACTAACTGGAACGGCGAGGACTGTTCTCTGTAATAGCGCGGAGTGTGTCAGGGGCAGCTAAAAGAAAGATAGCCTGATGATACGGTAACCTGTTTTTGTCATACTCGTGACGATGAATTATGTTTATTAACGGTCGGGTGCAAAAACTATCCTCTAATTGAAAATTAAGGTTGTTTTGGGCTTATTTTTGTGTAAAACGGACAATATTAGTGAAGATATACATTCATTGTGTTCTAATATACCATTAGTTACGTTTAATTTTTCGCGTGTTTTTTAAAAAAGACTAAATTGTGTTGGTGTAATTTGTTTCATTTGTTGGTGGTTTTAATTAATAACAATGGTGATTTATTGTGTAGCGGTTGGATGCAAGAACGAGCAAGATAAACGAAAAATATCTTTTCATGGGTAAGTTAAAATTATTTTTAGAAAAAATTTATATAAAAAAATTATACGGTTATACAAATGAAATAGTCTTTTAGACAGGGTAATAAAATATGAATTAATAAATATTTAACAATAAGATTAAAAGTAAATTTATTTGCTGCAGTTTTCCATTTAAACGACCAGAAATCCTAAAATGTTGGATAAGAGCAGTTCGCAGGGAGAAGTGGGCTCCATCTAAAACCAGCAAACTTTGTGGAGAGCATTTTCTTTCGACTGATTTCATAGTCAAACCAGGGTGTACCGCTAAATTATTAAAACCAGATGCTGTACCTAGTGTATTTTCATATCCAAAACATTTGTTACCAAAAACTGCTGAACCTCGCAGGAAAATAAAAAAACTGGTAGGTACCTTGTAGGATATAATTAAATAAAAGAAAAAGATATTTGCACCCGTATTAGATGCACATACGTAATAAAAGTGTTTTTTTTTTCAGGATGTGTCTGTGGATGTTCATAATGAGGAGTTTAAGCCTATTATATCTCCTATGGACATTGATTTACCTTCTACTTCTACATCAAACTCACAAGTTCGAACGTTGATTGATCGCGAAACCCAAACTGTTTCATATAACAAGGACATACTACTACGAAGAAAAGTCAAAACACTAAAACAGAAAGTAAAAAGGAGAGATGTGAAAATTTCCAATATGAAAGACGTAATTCGTTCAATTTCAAAAAGCGGACATAGCAATGAAAATCTGGATGAGGTCCTAAAAAAGCATTTTGAAGGTAAAAAACTACAAAATTACATTTTTAAACTTAAGAGCTACAGCATATTTTCTTTTCAGGTTTGCCTTTGGAACTTGTACTTCTCCAGAAAGGGAAAGACGAAGGCGTGCATTCTGGGCAACGCAGATATTCACCTTTAATGAAGCAATTTGCTCACACACTGTACTTTTATTCGCCTAAGGCTTATAATTTTTTACGTGAACATTTTGTCCTGCCTAACGGAAGGACTATAAGAAAGTGGTTGAGCAGCCTAAACTGTGAGCCGGGGATTTTAAGTGAAGTTTTGGAATTTTTAAGAAAAGAAGTACATGCTAAACCTCATTTAAAAAATTGTGCTTTAATAGTGGATGCCATGTCCATAAGAAAGCAAGTTTTGTGGGACAACAATAAGGGCACATATTTTGGTAACGTCGATTACGGTGGTCTGATTGACACTGATTTTGAAATGCCAGCAACAGAGGCACTATTTTTTCAAATTGTAAGTTTTACAAATAAGTTCAAATGCCCAGTGGCCTACTTCTTAACAAATAAGGCAAATGCATATTTGCAAACCCAGTTAGTAATGGCCTGTTTAAGGAGTTTATATGAAGTAGGTATTACTGTGAGGTCCATAACTTCAGATGGGGCCCATGTCAATATTTCAACATACAACAATTTAGGTTGCAATATTGAGTATGACAATCTAAAGCCCTATTTTGTTCATCCTAGTGACCATTCAATTCGAGTATATTGTATACTAGATGTTTGCCATATGTTGAAATTGGCCAGGAATTGTTTTGCCGAAAAAAACCTAACTTCCAGCTCAGGAAAAATTTCTTGGAATTATATCAAAGCTCTGGATGATATTCAAACAACAGAAAAATTAAAATTGGCAAATTCACTTAGTTCCCATCACGTTAACTATAAGAATAAGATCATGAATGTACGCCTTGCTGCACAAACAATAAGTAATGGTGTGGCAGATGCTATTGAATATCTTCAAAAAACCAGTGTTGACGGTTTTGAACACAGTTATGCCACTGTGGAATTTCTACGCACTATAGATAGAATATTTGATATTTTAAACTGTAGGAATCCATTTGGAAAGGGGTATAAAGCACCTATTAGGCTAAAAACTTTGGAATATTTTAAAGACATTTTCTCAAAAACAAAGGACTTTTTGACAACGTTAAAAATTGATGGCATTCCGTTGTTAAAACATATACGTAAGACCTTTGCTCTTGGTTTTATATTAACAATGGAGAGTACGTTAGGCTTAGCTAATGACCTTTTAACTTTAAAAGAAAACCCAATGACATATTTTTTAACATATAAGTACTCCCAAGATCACTTGGAAATCTTTTTTTCGTGCATTCGATCAAGAGGGGGTTGGAATAACAATCCAAACACTCAGCAACTGAAATGGGCGTTAAGACAGTTGCTTTATAGGAATTCAGTAACTCCAAGTGTCAGTGCAAATTGCTCTGACCTTGAAAGTTACTGCACTCCTACATTTGAATTCCGTTCAGAAAATAGGCAAGAGCAAGGTGTCTTGAAAGAGGCTATAAATACCGATGAAATTGATAATTTAATGAAGTGCTTAGTTGATAAAAAATTAAGTGAATTTCAAGAAAATGTAGTGTTTTATATTGCTGGATATATAGTTCGTAACCTTATTAATGCGACTACATGTAATCATTGTATAGAAATATTACTATATAGAGGTAGTATATCTATTGATCACTCTTATACCGCCGCTCCTGAAGCTTATAAATCATTTACCAATTCTGTCACTCGAGGAGGTCTTATTTATGCTTCAGATGTGGTGTACAAAATTTTACATTTTGCAGAAAAGCAAATTTGTCTTCTATTAGAAAGTAAAATTATTTTAAAAACCAAAATAAACTTAAAACAAAAAATTATAAATACAGTTATAAAGTATTATACTGCAAATATAAACCTTTTTAAACCCAGGCATCCTGTAACTCAAGAATTTGTAGCTGAAGAATGTCACGAAATTCAGATCATTCGGAAAATAGTTGCTATATATTTAAAGTGTCGAATGTATCACCATAGTAAAATGTTAAATTTAGAATTACATGGAAAAAGCGCTACAGTAAGACAAAAAATGACAAAACTTGTTTTATTTAGTAATTGTTAGATTTACAGTTATGTAAGTAGTAGTAGCTATGTAGGTTCAATGTATTGTAAAATTTAAATTAAAATAAGCAACCCTATGGACGAACATTAAAAATTTTACTTGAACATCAAAAAAATTTATAATAACTTTTGTATATTATAATGTTTGCATTATTGCCCTTTTCCCTAGATAACTATTTAAAAACAACACGTTTACTCCTAAACAAATATAAGAAATAAAAATATATTTTTTAAAATAATCCGCGGGCCTTCCATTAACCAACATAAGATGGAAAGAGATAGATATCCGTAACCACTGCGGGTTGCCTATTCAACCGTTTTGCCTCACTTCTTACTCAAGGCGGCGCCGTTCCAGTTAGTTTAGAGTTCATTGGGTAGGGCTAACAACCATATCCCTGTAAAAACTACATTGTTACGAATAGGACGTATATATAGACGACAAACCAAGCAACGAATAAGGCAACGAGTGAAGGAGAAACATATCCAAATAGGCACCTGGAACGTAAGAAGTGCGTATCTAGTAAGAGCACTCCAAACTATAGCAGATGAAATGGCAAGATACCAAATTAAAATCATGGCAATCCAAGAAACGAACTGGCCAGGAAGCGGAATAGAGGATTGGAAAGATTGTAGAATATTTAAGCGCGGAAACGTATGAGGTCAGCATGTCCTGAGGACGGCATTTATACTAACAAAGGAAATCGGTGAGAATGTCATGGACTTCCAGCCAATAAATGAAAGATTATGCAGAATTAAAATCGGAATGTTGAAATTCAAGCTAACTATGATAAACACACACGCACCAACGGCGGAAAAGAACGGCGAAGAGAAAGAAGAACTACTAGAACAACAAGTATACAGAACTCCGAAACATGATATATTGCTAGTAATTGTCGATTTTAATGCCAAGGTAGGCAGAGAGGAAGGATTCAGACGGACAACAGGGAAATATAGCTTACACCTGGAAAGCAACGATAACGGAGAAAGACTGGTGAACTTTGCAACAGCCAAAGGGTTAGCAATAGCAAGTACATGCTTTCCCCACAAAGCAGTGGGCCGCAGGACATGGGCATCACCTGATGGGGCAACAAACAATTAAATCGATCGCGTTCTAATTAACACCAGATTCTTTACAGGTATTTTAGATGTAAGGAGCTACAGAGGTCTTGAATGCAATTTTGAAAACTACGACGAAGCTAAAACCTAGAGAGAGATTATCCAATGCGAAGAAACCATGTAGCGAACGAGCTCATAGGTGGGAGACAGATAAACCGAAGGAGGAGGAGGCAGCGAATAAATTTCAAGAAGCAATAGCCGCGGGACTAGCAAATATAGCAAGGAAAGGAGAAGATACTGTAGATGAGGAATGGGCTAAACTTAAAGAAGTCATACTCACTAAAAAAAGCAGAAGCAGTAATTGGTAAGAAAAACAAGAAAGAAATAAATAACTAGTTCGATAAAGAATGTGAGGAGGCATTACAAAAACCAAGAAAAAGCCGAAACCTGTTCTTGGATAGACCAACAAGAGAAAGAGAAGAAAACTACAAAGAAACGAGGAGACAAACAGCAGAAATCTGCAGAAGAAAGAAACGAGCATATAACAAGAAGATATTAGACAATATACTACAGACGTTACATAGAAACAAGCAAGTCCGGGAATCATCAGACTATAAATAAAATCAAAGGAGGATATCAGCCTAGAACCACAACAATTAAGGATAAGGAAGATAACCTATTGTGCGACGAGAACAAAATATTAGAAAGATGGATTGAATACTTCACAGAATATCTGGACAGAAATACGCAGGAAGTAGAGAAACCCCCCAGACACGAGATGAGGACGGAGAAGACGAGGTAGAAATAGCAGAACCAACTGTGGATAAAGTAATAAAAGCAATTAAAAAAATTGAAGAATTATAAGGCACCTGGACCAGATACAATTACAGCTAAAATTTTGAAGACAGGAGGAGAAATGCTGCACAGGAGTGTATATGAACTAATTGAGAGTTAAGAACAATTGAAGACTATAACTTAGAAGTAGTTAGAACTATAACAAACGACAACGATGAGACAAAAGAGATAATGGCTAGGATAACTCAAGCTAACCGGCATACTATGCATGCAACGGAATACTGAAAGACAGAGAAATAGAAAAAAAAATTAAAATAATGATGTACAAAACGTTGATAAGACCGATAGTCACCTACGGTAGCGAAGCCTGGACGATGACTCAGAAGAAACGATGAAAGATTAGGAGTGTTTGAACGGAAAGTCCTAAGCAAGAAGATATATGGAGAAGAAGGTGAAATCACGAACTATACCAAGATTTCAAGGAGACTGATTTAGTCACATACATAGGTTCGGGAAGAAATGCCATAGACAAAAGGGTGGAAGAACAATCCCCAGAAGGTAGACGAAGAAGACCACGAAAAAGATGGAGTGAAACGCTGTCAGAAAATTCCAAAATAATCCTACGATTAAACAACTGGAGGAAATGGGCAAAAGACAGGGAGAGTTGGCATAGGAAACTAGGGGAGGCCAAGGCCCGATATAGGCTGTAGCGCTGCTGCGTAAGTAAGTAAAGAATCTCTTCGTTATTTAAGTATTATTGAGTTTTTAAGGCTTTAACGTTTTTGGGAGTTCTGAAAATTTATGAGTCTCTAATTTTGAAAATTCTCATCATCGGAACTTGATTATTTTAGTTCAGACCATTATATTAGATTTATTGTTGTATCATTGAGATTTAACTGACACATTTTTAGTTTAATATTTTCATATCTTCTTTGACTTTGAAATGAAAGATATTATTTATAAAAATGAATTTTAAACAATTTTTTGAGTTTTTCATAACCTTCCTTGCGATGTAGTCTTTCCGGTTTTTGAAACTGCTAACCAATTTGTTAGTTGCTTGATTTGTTTATTAAATCCTGTAATTTTATTGGTCGTTTTGTTTGTTCATTTATTTTTATTAAAATTTAGTCACAAATGGTTTGTTCGGGTAACAATTTGTATTTTGAAAAACTTTTTCGGACTGTATTTAACTGCTTTTAATTAATTATTAATAATAATAGAAATTAAAGATTTTAATTCTTGCCCCAATTTTAATTTCTAATATTTGACTCAACAGTTTGACTTTAAAGCTGATATATTTTTTAATTTTTTTTATTTGACGTCTATGAATCTTCAGACTTTCTGCTAGATATGAATTAATAAAAAAATTCCTTTTAAAAAGAGCATCCTACCTTTGATTCTGAATTTTTAGTTAGATAATACTTTAATTAAAACAAATCCGTGCTTCCAAGCCGAATTTAATTACTTGCCAAAGCGAATTAAAAAAAAGATGTAATCATCCCGGTTAATTAAATAGTTTTGGTGACGCCAGTAAAAATAAAATTGGCATCAAGACTACACCTCTATATTAAAGCTAACTCATAATACAGAAAGAACCAGTTTGAAGCCTTTGAATACAAAACGAAACAAAAGTGCATAAAAAAATATATTTAAATTTAGAAGCCGAATATAAGCAGAGGCTAATCATTGCAAAGATCTATATGGCATGGCCCGTTTACAACGCGGCCCGTTATAAATCTTAAGCCATCTCGCGGACTATCTCAAAAGTGGATCATATCTTGGCGCCATTTTGGACCACCGACAACGTAAAACCTATCCTTATTTCTATGTGCGGTATATTATTATCTTCATTATTTAATCGGTACTGATTAACGTACGTGGATCTCTCGGTACTTATTATAAATCAATTTCGAAACTTTTATATTTTAATTTTACCTGTAATTGGGACGAGTTTTATAAGATTGTAGGAAGGAAGCAGGACTCCGGGAGGTGTTTTTTGAAGCAAACTATTAATTTTCTTTAACTTACTGTGATTCTTAACTAGCAACCTTTATCCTTTCTGTTTAGATTATTCAGGTTGTTGCAAATTTGTGCTTGAAGAAGGGATTGTTTAGTAATTCAGTTGTAAAGAGGGCTTGTGTAGAGATTTTGTTTTATGAATCGAATTCAAATTAAGAATCGCAAAATGCGAAGTCGAATCTTTACTGAGATAGAAATCCAATCCTAAACCCAAGTTAAATATCCAGCAGATTCTGACTTTATAGTCGTAATCAAAACTAAGACTTCAGACTCCAATTTCAATAAGAATCTGAATTAAAATTTAGTTCGCCCTTATATCGCGAATCCACTCTGGTTTTTCAAGTCAAAATCATTTTTTTGTGCTTAATTTAAGGCACTGGCTGCACCATTCATTCGGTTTGGAGTTAACTAACAAAGTTCATATCTCAACAGCTCGTGCCACCGTCGAGGTTTGAACCCCGGGTGAGCTAGTTGCGAAACAATCACTACCCCACCGAGTCTTCAGGTCAAAATTGACACCGACTTTCTTCAGTACCCGATTTTTTTTTCAAAATATTTAGTTTGAAATTCAAGCTTAAACCACCACAAAATTTGTAAGAGTGGATAGAACTAAATTCTTGAGTTGAAACTTCTTGAGTGAGTCTGAATTCAAGAGTTTACTTTTTACGTTGAAAATCTAGGAATCTAGAAATCGGTTTGAATTTTGAGTCCAATTTGATACTTAAATTTGAAGTTTTGAGCCTGTAATCTGAAGTTTGAAATTCTCCTAAAGTCTTAAGTTCACCTATTCGAATCAGTATTTCAAAATTTGAATTTTGAATATGAATCCGTGACTTAAATCCAACTTCAAATTTTCAATGCCATCATCAAGATTCGAACCCTGTGTGAGCTCGTTGCGATGCAGATTCTCAATCCCCTGCACCACCGAGTTTCCAGTACAGAATCTAATTGAAGTATTGGGTTTTCTTTTTCAAAATATTTGGCTTGAAATTCAAATTTAAAACCGCAGATTCAAACACAAAATTTGTAAGAGTGGAACGAACTAAATTGAATGAAACTTAAAATTCGTGTCCCAATTTTAATTCAAAATCTAGGGTTTACTTCCCGAACTGAAAAGCTAGGATTGTGTCTTAGAATCGGTTTGAATTTTGAGTCCGAATTTGATACTTCATTTTGAAGTTTTGAATCTGTAATTTGAAATCATCAATCTTAAGTTCATTCACTCGAATCAATCTTTGAAAATTTGAATTTTTCATATGAATGTCGGAACTCATTTTGATTTCTGCTTTGGGGGAATATGTATTTACTTCCATTTTAGCGAATAGAGAAAAGTCTATATAGATTTCGAACCTTTTTAGATTATGTTTTGAAAGATCGACAAATGACCAAGAAATTCTTTTTCACATTTTTACATTCCAACGATTAAACGCGAACTTTTTGACAGTAAAAGAAACTGATTAATAAAAAATAACAATGAGTTAATCGTAATCTAGTAAGCAATGAATTTTGAGAAAACAAATGCACACCGTTACATTGTTTGATCTTTTAAACAAAGCTTTCCAAAGCCTACTACGAGCTGGAAATTTTCGAACAATTGTTTTTTTGGAACATGACTTTTAACCACATTTTAATTTCTTCTCAATAAATTATTGTTACATATGTATAATTTTAATTTCGCCGCAGTGGACGTAGGTTTTTTAGAGTTTAGCATGTCTTTTGAGTTAAAAAAAATAAAGGTTTAGATTATTAAAAAGTGAGTCCAGTTCTTCAGTATGTCTTTTATGCCATAAATTAACATCATCCGCTCATCTCATCATGATTATTATCAACCTACGCTTTATAAAACAAACTGTTAACAGAAAATTTGCATCAATTTACATATTTCTAATCTCAGAGATTCCCTTGGATTTAATAAACTTCCACTTAACCCTTGTGTTCTGTTCAGATTTTACCTACACTTGATATGTTCTGGGTCATATTGACCCACAGTTTTTTTCTCATTACGGGACGCTGTTGGTGGTGAAAAATTAGGATTTTACAGAAAATTATCGTTTATTGAGCTAAATAAAACTTAAAATACAATTCAAAGTTAAGGAATTATGCACAGTTATTGCAAATTAGGGTTGAATGAGCACCACAAACAACTGATAGAAACACGTAAATGTTGCGAAAGTGACCAAGCGACAGAGTACCAGCGCACAATAATATGTATATAACTGCTATATAAACTAGTACACTGTGCCGAATGACACACACTGCGTCTTACGAAAGTTACTAATACACTACCAACCGTAAAACAACAAAAAACTGCTAACTACCCGTATTTTTTATATAAGGGTCTATTTGACCCAGAACAGAATAAGTGTAATTATATTTACTACAAGAAAATTATAAATGTAATATTTTTTTAAACATGTGGACGTTGTAAAATACAATAAAAAAATAAAAGTCGTAACATGCTATAGTCTTACACAGCATAATTACAGAACTACATTAGCTTGAAACCCGCTTTGGGTCATATAGACCCAGAACAGTGCATAAGGGTTAAGAAAAAATACCGCGGCTGTTTTCTTTTCTCGAATTAACAAATTGAAATACATTTAACAGGCTAGTATCTTAAAAACCTTTCCAAAGCAATTTAACTGAGAAAAGCCGATTTGAGGGCACAGTGCTGTTGTTTTTGCCCTAAATTTTGAAATGTATCCTAATTGATGTCTAGTCAAATGTTCAGGCATTATATACCCATGAAAAAATCATTAACACACAGTTTATATGCTAAATTTGTGTAATAACATGGTTCGTATCATAAAACAAACTTATCTCACCCTCTCATTATGTGCGTCAAAAAATCGAAACTTATACTTCGGTGCAACTTATCAAGAATCATGTCGAATTTTTTTAGCCCGATTTTTAATTTTCATTTTATTTATTTTAATCAGCATAAAGATTACAGTTTAAGTGATTGTAAAAATTATTATATTATGTTCAGGATTTATTAATAGGTAAATCGTTTAATATACCTATTAATTGTAAAAGTATCGACGCAAACCAAAAGCTCAGCTTAATTTTGTATGTCATAGAAACATCAAGTAGGTAGTAGGCAATTCAAATAAAAAATAACAAGCTTTGATCCTGAAATTTTTCAAGATTTTGTTTCGGCTTTTTAATCAGTTTTGACCGCTTTTTTGCTGATAAACTATACATATTCTACAAAAATACACTCTTCTGTAATGAATTTTATTTACAGCGTATTTTGATAAGAAAAATGTCTGATATTCTTTTTTTATATAAGTGATCTTGGAGTATAAGAATAAAAACAGCAATCAGCTTAGACGTAGACAAGGAACATCCGGCTGGGCAGGTGCCGATTTTCAAATTTAATGTGGGTTTTGATGATCACAGTCATCAGCAAAGGTGCCTACCTACCACACAAAACCTATAACTAAGTTTATTTGTCTTAGTTTCCTAACCTAACCAAAGAAAATTACATTAGACTACCACTTTACACCGAACTAATTTTAGTTAGAAACACAAACTGCCAGAGAACGCTCGTCAATTACCGTTCCTATTCAGTTATTAAGCATTACCTATTTCGTTTCACTCCTTCAGAGCACACCTCGGGTTCTTCTATTTACGTAAAACGTGAGTTGATAACCCTCATTATGTCTCCTATAATTACTAAAACAACCAGCCTGAATGTAAATACCTGGGAGTTCAAATACCTTGCGCTGCTTTGTGCTGATTTGTTTTGTTAGAAATGTTCATATTTTGCCAGGGAGGTCGTTTTTAGTTATTATTCGGACGGTTTTCTTTTACTGGACGACTATTTCCTTTGCCTTCCTTCGATTACACTTACTTGTCGCTTATTTGTAAAAACGGCTTTTCTTTGTAAATACACCCTTTCCCTTTGCTAAAACTTTCCATTAATTTAAACATCGGTATCGTTAACCTCTTTCACCTTTTGGTGTCGAATAATTTAAACTTAAAAGCAGAAAAGATTTCATTGATTGTTTTTAATTTTTTTGGAATTCATTATTATTAAAATGATAGACTGCAAAAGGTTCATGGAGCATCTTAATAGCAACGACGGATCAAGCGTGGGTACACCTTTCAGGGTACATAATTTTGAAATACCCATAAGCCATATTATCTTGATGAGCATTCAATGCACTCTGAGTTGGGATGCCATGCCCAGAAGGAGATTCATTTGTCCAAGTTATAATAAATGGTGAAAGGGGCGAAACAATATTTTACACCCTTTATACACGATGATGAACTGCAAAAAGGCTATTTCCAATAGGATGGCGCAAGACACATATTTAGTAGGGATCTTTGGGCTTCCAGATCGTGGGACCTTACTTCACTTGATTACTTTTTATTTCCATGTTTGAAAAATACCATTTTTAAAACACCAGTGCAAAATTTAAATGGGTTAAGAAGTAGAATTGTGGAAATGTCTAATTCGAAAATTTGAAAAAAAGGGTAGATTTATGCATTAACAATGATGGGCATAATTTTACAACGTGCTGTAGTTTCAATATAAATTTAATAATTAACTATTTAATAATCGCCGGAGTGGCCGAATGATTAAGGCATTCGAGTATAACGCGAACGGTGTCGGAGTCAAACCCAAGTTGGATGCTCGGCGGGCGGCCTACCCAGTCACTGAAAATAATTGGGAACCGAAACACAGGGGTCAAGTAGGGAACGTAAGTGGTTGCCGAAGGCGTGGTGCTTGCCACATCACCCCGTACGCAAAGCGTGGGGGACAACCGATGTATGAAAGTTACTTAGGAGGCTTTAATCCTCTATGTTGCCGGCCACACGCCCTCGCAAAGCGTAAGTGCGTTTGCTTAACTACTTAATAACAATTATAATTTCAGTTACACAGTAAATAAGCCAATTTAAAAGGCATTGGTTTTACACTTCCATGGCTAAGCCTGATTTCAATCTTTGTTGGTCATACGGTATTATCGTATTAGGATCCAAATTTGGAACTCCGTATTTTCGAAAACTATGTTTCTCACACTCAAGGAGCATCCCTTAACAACGTGTCGTTGAGTTAACCCGTCATTCTTGGCATATGTACATCATCTTCATCGTTAGCCCTCCGTCGTCCATCCTTGGACATAGGGCTCTCCCAATTTTTGAGCAGTTCTGATCCATCCGAAGTCAACTACCTTTTTCAGGTCGTCACCCCATCATATTTGAGGTCTTCCACAACTTCTTTTACCCAGATATGGTATCCGCTACCAGGGCCGTAACAAGACAAAATTTTACTATAGGCAAGTTAACGTTTTTGGCGCCCCCCCCCCCCCAAATAAAAAACATTATATATATAATTTATATTTATTTATTCAGAACATCTAACTTAGGTACAATAATAATTATAAATTTTAGAATTTACTACAGAGAAATTTTTATTTACTAATAACCTAACCAATCTAGGTCAAAGGTCATTAATAATAACAAATAATGTGTCATGCTGGAAGGTGCTGCTATAAGTATCTTGTTTCGAAGACGAAGTCGCGCCTGCGCTTACACTCGAACGAAGAACGTATTATTGTCGTTGCCTATTTCAACTATACCACACATTTCTATCCCTACCACTGCCTACCACAGAAATCTGTGAACTATACTCTGTTCCATTTAACCAATAATTCTGGAGATGGCGCTCACATAGTTGGGCAATATTTGTATTATACGTTATAACGTTATAAGTGTTATAACTAGCATTATTTGGGGTTAGATTTGACTAATACTAATTTATTATTTCGAATATGCTGATAATAATAATTCTCTATTTTTAAATCCATAATTGCAGTTTTTTCCTACACTTTTTGGCGCCCCCTTGTCGTTGGCGCCCCTAGGCGGTTGCCTTCTCTGCCTAATGGTAGTTACGGCCCTGTCCGCTACACGCTACTGTAGTACTGCATTCTATCTTTCATCGCCTTGTCTTACGTTGTGGCCCGCAGAACTCGACTTTAGTCTTGCTACTTCGTTCTTTGTCGAATCCAAGTGAACAAATATTCTAGCATTAATATAATCTTTCAAAAATGTTATTTAAAGAACACTTACTCTGAAATATTTTCATTAACGGGTTTCCGTAGTAATCAAATTGAAGGACAACATTGTTTTAATTAAATCAGTAGTAATTTAAATATCTTTTATAAAATTGATTTTACTTTAACGCACCCCCTAAGAATGTCCCTTATTAATACCATACGCCACAGTATTTCTGACCTTCAAAAAACATTAATCTCTTTGCCTTTTGTTTTGACGTTAGAGTAAGCCGACCAGATGCATTATTTCAGATAGCCAGGCCGCACTTAAAGCACTAAGTTCAGGTCTAGGCTGGTGATAGAATGCCATAAGAAACTTGAACAACTGGGAGAACACAACAAGCTTAGTCTTGTGTGGGCTTCAGACCACCAAGGTATTAAAGGCAACGAAAAATCTGAGAAATTAACAAGGAATACCAGCTCCAAACAAATGATAGGGCCAGAACCTACATGTAACATAGCCTATTCTGTGATGTGATCAAAACGCAGATTAACTAAAACAAAACCAATGGTCACAATGGGCAGAATACCCTAATACAAAGCATTTTAAAGTGTTAAAGGGAGAATCGACAAATTTTACAGAACAAAAACTTCTTACATATGGACGGGAAAAAATAAGGCGAATAATAAAGATCCTGGACACTGTTGCATGAACAAGCACCTGCACAGTATTGGATACTCAGAAACACCACTATGCAGGTTCTGCGGAGACGAGGACGAAACTCAGTTCACTATTTGTGTCACTATAAGGAACGAACAACTCTCAGACAGAAACACTTCGGGGAAGATGACATAGAACGCGAAATGCTTAAAAATATTCTTCCTCTTCTTCTACGTTTTTATAGATCAGTGATCTGTTTTTAAACCAATTTAGTTTTCTTGGGAGCTCGATTTCCAGCTCTGCATCCATTTTTTGGTGGTCTGTCCGGGAGTCGAGGGTTTACTGGTTTTTCATCCATTGCTATCCGTGCTAGTCTGTTGCTGTCCATTCGACTCACATGTTCATACCAGTACTTTTTGCATGTTTTTCCCCACTTTATTATGTTCTTTATTTTACACATTGCTCAGATGTCATTGTTTCGAATTCTATCTCTCAAAGTTTTGCCTGTTATTGCTCTTAAAGTTTTCATCTCTGCTGTTCTTAGAATGTGTTTGGTTTACTGTGTCTCAGTCCTGGATTCTATATCATGTCATTAAAGGCCTTATACATGTCTTATATATTTTGGTCGTGCTTTCGATGTTCATGAATTTGTTTGTCCATATTACGTCCCTTAGGCAGCCTGAAAACACCATTGTTTGCTTGTTCTCGAACTTCTCTGGTTGGATGGTTGGGTCATTCTAGCTGAGTATCTCCACTCCTAGGTATTTGAATTTCAGCACTTGTTCTACGGGCTTATCGTCAATTACTAGCTCGATAGGTATCTGGAGATGCGATGCAAGGACATTAGAACCAACGCGGAAGAAGAAAACAGCCGATCAGATAATTTACAGGAAAGATTGGGCATAATAGTTATTTAAGCTACAAGGAATGTAAGGACGTATTAACATTTGAGGTAGGCGAATACGAGCCGAGGCGAAGCCAAGGTTCGTCGCCTTCCGAAAATGTTAATAGTCCATACATTCCGTGTTGCTTATTATATTTTTTTCGCTTAGCAAGAGTTTAAAAGAACAAGAAAATATTATTTGCATAGTATGAATTATTTTGTGACAGTTTTTGTGGTAACTATGCATCCTATAATACTTGGCAACGTAAAAAAAAATCAATATAATAACAGTGGTAACAATGACAACGGTAAACGTGCAGTTCTGTTATCTGTTGATTATTTTCCTAGGAACGTAAGTGACACTATTAAGTTCCGTCGTCAAGGGTAACGAATATTATTAGCCACTTACAGTCACTGTTGCCATGGGTGTAAGGCTTGCTTACTTAGCTGGTAGCGAAAAAAAGTAAATTTAGTTTCTTAGTGTATTTCTGTTTCTTTGTTATTCATGTATTGGGCCAGCTTGTATATACCAAGCATCTGAACATGCGAATACTACCATGCCATAATTTTGGGGATTAAAACTCATTCCACGAAAATTATTGAATAAAGAAGTTTCTGTGGAATACCGATGCATCTCTTTAATAAAACTAAAACGTCTTCAACGGGCTTCGGAGTGCTAACTTACCAAAACCGTTTAAAAATCAAGACTACGGAAATAATTCATTCGTTTATTCTTTTTTGTATGCCTGCATTTCGGAAGTATCGAAGTCAAAGCACACATCTAAGAAATGGACAATTTTCGTTTCATTTCTTATGCGAAATGTTGTTGGAAGACAAAAATTTAAACGAAAGAACTGTTCCAGCTAAAACGAATTGTTATCTTACACTACCCTTATAGATTGAATTACAAGTATACAGGGTGTATGAAAAAAGCCGACAAATAGTAACATCATGAGAAACTACATCAAAAACCGAACAAGAAGCTTCAGGCATTTTGGCATCAAACTCATAGTTTCCACAATATCTTCGATTAAAGTTTCTTAAATTTGGCAACGTTGCTACAACTTTACTTTTTACCAATGTTACTATTTACAATTTAAAAATAATAAACTAAACTAAAAAACCAAATTTTTATTCAAAACTAGATAACAATTTATAATAACTGTTCAAAATGACCCCCTCCAACATCTCGACACATTCTCACTCGGCGAATGATGCCGTCATTCATGGTCTGTAACATATTATTTTCTCTTATTGTGGCGACTGCTTGCTGCATTCTTTCTATCAGCTGCTCTTCTCTGTTTATTTCTTCTTGGTAGACGAGCTCTTTTAAAGTTTCCCATAAGAAGAAGACAGCTTAAATTCGTACTTCTTGCACACCACTCTGCGGACCCACTTCGTTCAGTCCATCTCTCAGAGAACTCCTCATTTAACCAGTTTCTTGTTTGAATTCCCCACTGAGCTGGTGCTCCATCCATTTGGAACCACATACTTCCTCTGGTTGCTAAAGGGATGTCTTCTAATAAATCCGGCAAGTTGTTAGTCAGAAACTCCACAAAACTGTTTGCAGTTAAACGTTGGGGTAAAATATTAAATATGTGGTCCTTAATGTAGTATGAAGAATTCCGGCTCAAACGTTTACAGTAAATCGCACCTGATGATGGGTTTGATAAATAGCATGGGGGTTCTCGTCACTCTATTGGTGCCGTTGCGAGTAAAAGTGGGTTCATCCGTCCAAAACGCAACAAAATAATGAAACAAACAGACAATTTTCGAAATTATTAAAACAGGCAAGCAATTGCTGACAAGTCAAAATGACAGGAAAGCAATGTTGATCTAAATAAAAACAATTTCGAATTTTCCAGTAGTTACTTAGAAACAGTACAGCGTTGCAAAACCTTTTAAAGCTTTCAGAAGCAAAGAATTTGCTTTAATTGAAAACACATTACAGCCAAACTCCAAGCAAAAAATGCTAAAATACTAACTGGTTGTGTTTCCTGTTGCCTAAACTATGACCAGTCATTGTCATTTAATAATAATTCGCCCTATTAAAAAAATTAGTATCCTACTTAAGACTATTAATTACTCGATAACTAGAGGGTTACCAGCAAAATGGAACTAGAGTTTTTTGTTTACTTCTTAATGCTGCTTCCCATGGTGTGCCTATTTGTCGGCTTTTTTCATACACCCTGTATATACTCATTTCTAGGGTTAATTATTATTTCAATTAACCCTAATAACTAAAATGCGCATTTTTAATACAAATGTGAAAAGTGTCCTTCTGTACGGTAGTGAACCTGGACGTTAAATAAGACCCAAACCCTACAAATACAAATATAAACAAAAGTGTAAAAAGAATCTTAAGAATATATTGGCCAAATAAAATAACAAACGAAGAATTATGGAGAAAAATAGTGCAAGAAGCAATATAAGCAAAAATAAAAAGAAGAAAATGGCGATGGCTGGGTCATACCCTAGGAAAACCAAATACAGACCTTACAAGACAAGCAACAGCATATACCATCCGGGGAAAAAGAAAACAAAAGAAACCAGTAAAAACATGGAGGTGATGCACAGAAGAAGACTATAAAGCGATAAATATGGAATGGAATTCAGTGATAAGCATAGCTAAAGATAAACGAAAATGCGAAGATCTGGTTGAAATTATTTATATCCAATAATCTCAACCCAACCCTAGTAAGACCGAGTGAAGGAAAACGGAAAAGGATAGAGATGCTGCGCAGAGCTAGTAGTCCAGTCGCTAGGTACTTAAAAAGGTCGTTACCTTGCAAAATGTCGGGTAGAAGATTTTTTTCTACTTGTATATATTAGGGCCAGCATTGAAAACCCAAGTTTTCCAATTCGGCTGACCTCGGGAGAACTTTCTGTGGCCAAAAAACCACGAAATTTTAAGACTTTTCTTGTCTTTTTCAAAATATCTCAGATATGGTTCGGTCTAGCGTTTCCTTTCTTCTTTTCCATCTTAATAAAGAGGACAACATTTCCAACAAATTTTATTATTACAACTTTTTTCTAAACCCAATAGCAAGCGCGCTACTGCACTCTATATATTGGAATTTTTCCCAACTTGGTGAAAATAACACCTTATTTTTTTTATGATCCCATTACTCGTATAATAATATGTATTTGGTGTTACCATTTTTAGTTGTAAATAAAATATCTGCAGCAGATACGGGTTAGGGATTAGAATCCATAAGGTTGACTGAGAGGGAAGAGGCAAGTATTCCGAAGGCCGAAGCCCGGACCCTAAAACTGATGTGTTAATGTCCCTGAGCAGTGGAATCATTAGAGGAGCAGACGTGAATACCATATGTCACAAGAAGTGGGAATGACAGGGGTTAGAAGAATAGTTGATAAAGGTTTTCAGAGTGCGAAATTTGAGAGAAGAGATAAGGTAGTATAACCCCTGCGGCCTTGCATCACTTATCAGCTGCATAAAAACAGGAAACATAAAAGTTAGTGCTTTTGATCCTCTAACGTTGTTTCAGAGATTGTGTCTTGCTAAGCAGCCTGAGGAAGACTTACAGCTGTTTTTCACATTCGAATTCGCACCCTACCCTACGTTAATGTTCTCAGCAGAACGGCTGCGGAAGGGAAAAAAGTCTTCATTATATAGCACTTTTACCCCAATTCAGGAACAGATATTGGTTGGGAAAAATAAGTTTGTTTATGTTGCTGGAAGGTATCTCCTACATAAAGTTATTTGACCCCGAAATGCTTCCTTTGCTACAATTGCTGACAGTTATTATTCTTACTTGAGAAAACACTACGAATCACAGGTTGCAGTTGTGTTTGATGGACATCCATCAGATGCTGCAAATAGTGGCACAAAGAGTTCTGAAAGGTTGTACCGTTTTAAGATGCATACTTCTGCTGACGTTATCTGTAATGCAAACATAATCAGTTAAGTCGCTCAGAACAAGTTTTTGGCGAACATCAATAGCAATGCCCGTTTTAGAACTGCTTAAATAAAAGGAAATTTGAACAGTGTGCCATTCAAATAAAACAGGCAGAAGAGGCTGCTGATATTTCAATCGTTACAACTGCCATTGCAAAGGCCCAGGAGTAAAGCGTAGTAATAGTTGGGGAAGATATTGATCTTCTTGTACTGACGACAAGGCTAGGACAATCTCACAAAAACTTTTTTTTTCTTAATCCTGGAAGAGAGAGTGCAGCAGATATGTTGTTCTCAACTACATCATTCAAGTATGACAGGCACTGAAAATATTCTTTACATTCATGCGTTTAGCGGGTGGGATACCACATTTTCTCTCTTTGGCCAAGGACAGAAAAAAAAATCATTTTTGTGAAATACCCCCAGCTGAAGGAAGTTGTGCAAGTGTTCAAGAATCCAGACGCCACCACCGAGGAAATAGCCATGGCAAGAGAAAGGTTTCTTCTTGCATTGTAGTTATAGTCAGTACAGTGGTGACATCAGGGCCCACCAAACACTGGATTTACTGCGATATCGGGTATTTAGAAAATGGGCAACAAAAAGTAAATTCCATCTCTCCAGGCTACCACCAATATGAGATTCTGCGCGACATCATGCTCTACGATGTTACCACCAGGTACAAACAAACTACAGCTACTCAAAGTCCTTTCTTGTTCGTGCAAGAAGGGTAACAGTGGAGCACGTACCAGCCGAAAAGCAGGTTTAAAATGCTCAACGATTTGTAAACAAACACTCCCTCACTGGCCTCACTTGCGAAAATGTGGCTGAGATTTCTGCAACAGAGGAAGAAGATGAAGACAAAACGATGGATATGATAGAGCAACTCCAAGCCGACGCAGAGCTACCACTATTAGTACGGGTTGCAGGAGTGGGGGGGGGGGATGGAAAGGATGGGATGGATGGCATAGGAGTGGGAATACAGAACTAGTTGCTGACGGTTTATTGACAACCAAAAAAATTGTAACACCAAATACAAATACGAGTAATTTGATCAGAAAAAAGAAGAAGAATAAAGTGCTATTTTCACCAAGTTGGGAAAACATTCCAATATATCGGATGCTGTAGCGCGCTTGTTATTGGGTTTAAAAAAAAGTTGTAATAATGAAATTTGTTTGAAATTTTGTCCTCTTTAAGATGGAAAAGAAGAAAGAAAGCGCTAGACCGAACCATATATGAGATATTTTGAAAAAAACAAGAAAAGTCTTAAAATATCGTGGTTTTTTGGCCACAGAAAGTTCTCCCGAGGTCAGCCGAATTGGAAAACTTGGGTTTTCAATGCTGGCCCTAATATATACAAGTAAAAAAAAATCTACTGCCCGACCTTTTGCAAGGTAACATGTACTTATTCACTGGACTACAGCAAAACTGGATTATCCGCTTCGCGATTGGCACAAAACCGTGAGTAATGGAATCTGCAGTATTTTAATTGGACACAGCCTGTGAGTTATAAGCCATAATTCAACGATGTGAATTATGTAGGCTATTGTTTAACAGAATGTCGTTTATAATGAATATATTATTTTATATTTCTAAAATAATAATTTATTTCTACACGTTATATTACACATTATATTGCATATTAGCATTTTCTTCGTGGAAAATAGTACCTATAATCTATAATTCACTGTAATGAATTATGGATTCATAATTCACTGTTTTGCGGCCAATCACAAATACAAATCCAAAAACCAATATTTCGCTAATCCAATGATATTTTAAATCGCCCGCGATCAACTCTTTCTGCGGCTGACAATCAACTTGCGTGACACGCCCAAGTGTGTTGTCATATTGTTTGTTTACGTTTTTCCATTAAAGTTATCAAATTTGAGTCTAATCTATTTGTGTACGTGTAGAAAAAGCATTGTATTACATTCGCGAGTATGTCCATTATTCGCTCAGATGATTTGAGCCACTCGCCTGGGGCTGGTGGGCTCAAACGTCATCTTCGTGAATAATGGCTGTCATAATCGCTCATGTAATAATATACTATTCATGGAAACATTGCAATTTTTTATCTACCCAGTTATAAAGACTTTTAAAAATAGGTAGAGTAGGCTCAATACGAGAACAGCACTCACGTAACTATGCGCCGTAGACCAGAAAGCGTTCGGGCGAGTCCAAATTGCTACGGAAAGGGAGACTCTTTGTTGTTTGTCATTGGCGTTCGTGGTGTTTGTTGCGTTCGTTTCGTGTTTAGCTTTATTTTCGTTCTCAAGTCTCTTTTCAGAACTAAATCTAAGTTTATTATCTACGTCATGATTAGGTACGTTATTTACACCGTATATTCAGAAGAAACTGCATTCAATTGCATGCGGTAAGTTGGAGGTTATAATAACATGTGTATTTGTAAATAACAGTAACTCTTGTGTTACGCCACTGGAATTTTCAGGCCGCTCATATCGTTGATGACATACATGTCTTTCTCGTTTTGTGCTCACATTACATCTTCAACTTTTAACAGTAAACTTCTTTTCGAATTTTGAATTTTAGCTAAATAATAAAACAGAACTTTGGAAAATATAAAAGAAATACACCGCATTTTTTGTTATTTTAACACTTGGAAACTCGGGCTTCGGACTTTGTTATGTCATACCTATGTTATGTTGCGGGAATTGTAAATTTTAAACTTTTTTTTAATCTGATTGATAAATCGAAAACTGGGCGAGATTTTCCTTTTTACAAAACATAGACGAAAAATCGAGTTTTCAAATTTTTTTGGGTTGGTAATATGGTGAACAAGAAAAAACAATTCAATGCTTGAAAATGAACAGAAAAAACGGTTTGTTTTAAAAAAATGCGTTTCTTTTTATTTAATATTCTGAAAGCACATGAAGTTCTCTTTTAAGTCATCTAACTAATTAGGTATTGTTTATCAAAAAACAAACCTCAAAATATAATCTAAGTCGGCGTTGTATTTGATGAATTCAATAATAATTATAGCAATAGGTGGTGGAAAACAATCGATATTGGCTTTATTCAGCGACTTCTTGGTAATTATCAATTATTGTTTTTTACCGCCTACTGTTATCGCTAAATAATTCTTACTTTCTTCTTTTTCTGTTTTATTTTCTTTGCAAGCCTTACATGGTTTGAATTCGAGAATATTACATTTTAAAGTTAATATTCTCGAATTTCAACCATTTTAAAATTTTTATTAGGTATGTTTAATTGCTTTTTTCTTGTGCAGCACATTATCAGCCGTGAAAAGCTGGGAAACTTTGCTTCTTAATTTTTCCTCTTGTCTTTTAATAATTTTAAAAAATGCAAGTTGGTTTACCATTCGTAAATCGCAGTGTATTCTGAAATTCTTAAGGGTCCTTCTTGATCTTTAAATTATCAATTCAGCCTAAAGAAAAATTCCCACCGAAAAATGCTCATGAATCTTCCTTTTAATTATTTTATAATGGATCATTTTGTACTAATCAAGGACAGAACTCTCATAACTCTTTCTCGGAATTGTTTTGGGAATCTCAAATTGAATCCCACGTTTCTTTACTTAATAGCTCGTTTTTTCCACGCGCACACAAAATTTAATGTGCAAGAATTGTTTTTCCCAAGTTAAGAGGAACGTAGTTTCGAGAATAGGATAGTTATGATAATATAGGGACAGAGGGCGGACCAGTGGTTAAAACAAATGCCAGACGGCGCCACCGTCGCCTTTTAAGATAAATGATCGGACACTCATCCCGCTACATATTTCGGCGTTATTTATTAGATATTTTACATGGTAGAATTTCGTCTATATTTGTGGTATTTTGTCTTCATTTCTGGAATTCGTGTTAGAATTCGATTTCGTTGTTTTTTTCAGAAAACGGAATTCATTAAAGGTTACCCAATTAATTAATTTGTGCCTTGTTTTCTGGTTTTACTATTAATTTCTTATGCCGTATTAGTAGCGTTTAGTTTATGTTTGCAATTTAATTTACTTCTTTAACGCATCTATATTTACCGAAGCAAAAAAACTACGGATTCTTAAGACGTGAAATTTTTGGAATTTTGTAGAAGTCGAGCGATCATCAGCAGCAGTAGTAAACTTAGTAAAAAAAAAACTAACGGAAAGTCATCGATTTAATTAATTTTGCGCCGTAAATTATTGCCAAGCTACCTTGAAAATTGACCCATCCTGAATTAACCCAGCGGGATTCCATCAGAATTATGGAGGTCCCGTGACAGGTGATCCCCACCTCTTAAATAACATATTAAGGCCCAGTTATCTGTCAAACTAAAAAAATAGCCCATTTAAATTAATTAAAGTTCACGTAAATCGACTTTCCAAATTTTAAATTTTAAAATTCAAAAGAGACGACTTAAATTCGCTTTTATTTATATAAGGGGTTCGCATCCTCGCATTATCGTATTTAATATCATGGCATCAGAAAACGAAACATTGAATGGAACAATCCTTAATTATTATTAAACAGGTATCGCAGTCCAACACTGCTATCCTAGCAAGCGTATGATAGCCTCGGGATATTGGTATAATAACGTTGGTATAGCGTCTTGGCAAGTGATGATTTCGCTAACAAGGTGCTCACGGATCCAGGGAGGCTGGCCCGTGATAATCACAGGTTATGCTTTGGCCATATTTCAATCTGGGGGGTCTCACGGACCTTAATATTGATACATCTGCTCGAAATATTACCAAGAAACCCACCGTGTATTTAATTTTTGTAAATTGACACGCGTTTGATTTGTATCGCTCTAAACTTTTTGATAATTCAATATTTATATTAAAACATTTTTTAGCAAATGAGCTGCGAAACACTGAAACTGTTTCAGAACCAATAACAAAAGCCAGTCGGAAAAAATAACTTGGGTTTTTTCGAGGCTGCTTTGTTTATTTTTTGTTTTACTAGAGCTGAAATTGTTTCTCTACCTCTAGCCTACTTGTCGGAATAGAAAATAGACCACTGTTTGCTTATATTTCTGAATGTCTTTTAGATTTTCGATTTATAAAGATTCATTCCGTTGGGACAATATTTTTTATGTATTTTAATTTAATGAATTATGACAATTCTGCACTTAGGGCCGAAAATTGTAGATTTTTCATGAGTTTAACAAGTATTGCCAAAGTCAGACCGATCAGAAGAACTTTGTAACACAACTATCGAATTAAAATTGAAAATCGTTGATGGCAAAAACGAAAACGAATGCAAAAGAAATTACAAAGAATTTCTAAATATCGATACTGCTTTCCTTCTAACATAGTCATTACTAAAACCAACAATAGGGGTGTACAAATTACGCAGTTCGTGCCTGAGTTATCTGAAGCTATGTAACCTTAGGTTATACCGGTCATTAAAGATAATGGACAAGCCTCTTACACTTTCGACTAAGTGCTGTGGAATTAAGCTTCTTGTGCGAAAGTTTTATATAATTTTCCGTTTCCCTTTCACGTCCTTTTCAAAGAAATTACTATTTAAAATGCTGTGTGTAATTAAGTATTTTCTTCGAAGTACCTTTCAATTTAACTTTATACTCTTTGGTTTTTGTTGACCGTTGTTTCTGCTCAGATGCAATCTTAATTCGTCTTTTTAGGTTATTAAAACGATCGTTGATATATATTTTTTCTTTTGTACAATCACAATGTGGTCTTTATTTGCGATTGTTTCTTTTTTTTTTGTTCTTATAGACGTTGGTTCTTCCTATTTTTATAATTTATCCGGCTGTTTGAATAAATGACGAAGCTAGACTTTTTTCTTAGTTTCCGTTGTAACCTTTATTAATACAATTGATTTTATAGAATTAGCCAATTATTGAGAATGTAATTCCAATATACAGGGTTATTCAAATTCGAGGCTCACCATTGGGAACTCGGAAACCGTAAGAGTTACAAAGACGGTTAAATTGGGGCAAAGTTGCGCTATACAATACTGATTAATATTTAAAAAAGAAATTTGAACTACCTATCTTAGTTTTTTTATTAAGAGCAAAAAACAGAAAAATGTCAATTTGGTTTTTAGAGCATAATTTGGTTGTTATTAAAAATTTTTCAAATCTGTTAAAACTTTCTTTAAGCAACTTTTTAGCCGTAATACTGTAGTGGTATCAAAAATTTTCTACGACGTTTCGGTTTTTCGGAATCATCATCAGGTTCGTTTTTTCTTATGGGCGCCATGTTGGATTTGTATAGAATCTCATAGAGTTTTTGATGGTGATTTCAACGATGTATGACATGATGGCGTTTCACTTCCGAAAACTGCTGTTATTTACAAAAATAGTAAATGTCAATAGATTGCCATGGAAAAACAAACAGAAACAACACAAAAACAAAATTCAACGTTCGCTACTGGGATTTCGAAAACAGTAAGATATACGAAGACGGCTAAATTGGGGCTAAGTTGCGCTATAAAATGTTGATTAATAATAAAAAAGAAAATTGACCTTTCTAATTTAGTTTTTTTCACTATCGTCAAAAATCAGAAAAATGCTATTTAGTTATTTAGTTTATTTATTACAGGAGATGTTTAAACTGAAGGCCGTTCTCACGTATACAAAGATTTGCTCTTTTTCTAGTATGTATTGTTTATAGCTCTTTGAATATCTCTTGCCCGAATGGTAGCAAATTCGTCTCTATTATTGATATTCTTCTTATAGATTTTATTTTTGAGATTTCGCCACAAAAAGAAATCTAACGGACAAATCGGGTGATCGGGCAGGCCATTCTACGACGCCACGGTTGCCTATTCATTGATTATGGCAATGCTGATTTATAAATATCTAACTAGCATTTTTCTGTATTTTTGACGATAGTGAAAAAAAAAACACTAAATTAGAAAGATCAATTTTCTTTTTTATTATTAATCAGCATTTTATAGCGCAACTTTGCCCCAATTTAGCCGTCTTCGTATATCTTACTGTTTTCGAAATCCCAATGGTGAACGTCGAATTTTGTTTTGCGTTGTTTCTGTTTGTTTTTCCATGGCAATCTATTGGAATTTACTATTTTTGTAAATAACAGCAGTTTTCGGCAGTGAAACGCCATCATGTCATACATCGTTGAAATCACCATCAAAAACTCAATGAGATGCTATACAAATCCAACATGGCGCCCATAAGAAAAAACGAACCTGATGATGATTCCGGAAAACCGAAACGTCGTAGAAAATTTTTGATACCAGTACAGTGTTACGGCTAAACAGTTGCTTAAAGAAAGTTTTAACAGATTTAAAAAATTTTTAATAACAACCAAATTATGCTCAAAAAACCAAATTGACATTTTTCTGTTTTTTGCTCTTAATAAAAAAACTAAGATAGGTAGGTCAAATTTCTTTTTTAAATATTAATCAGCATTGTATAGCGCAACTTTGCCCCAATTTAACCGTCTTTGTAACTCTTACGGTTTCCGAGATCCCAATGGTGAGCCTCGAATTTGAATAACCCTGTATAAGCCTTTTCAACTTTTCCAAAAATTTTAGTACCAACATAATAAATCCAAACCATAGTCTACCGTGACCCAAAAGATCCCGAATACATAATTAGAAAGGGAAACATAATTATTTCCGATTTGCTACGTCCATATTTAATGGCAGTGTCATTTATTGCATTTTTTAAAAAACGATGAAGGATTTTCGCATAAAAATTAAAACGATTACAACAAATAAATGATCAGGCAACCCTAGGAAATGAGTCATTTGCAATCGTGCATACATATTACGCATTAACCTCTTCAATCATAGGATGCCGTGGATGCGAAGTGTCACCTCTGACCCCGTTGGCGGTGGAAGCTCACGAACGTCAACGTGGTGGGTCCGTACTCCTTAATCAGAACAATTACAAGAACAATATCGCACATAAGGCCGCCTCGGGCCTTTTCATTTAATTGTTCATGCAGACTTTCTTTTTTCGATATTGCACTAATTTAACGCTGTATGCTTTTTCACCGATGATGTAATAACGAAATGATGTATAATTTATTGCTTTTACTAACGTGGGAATTGGGATAACTATACGTTCGTTTCGAATATTTAAAAAAGCTTAAACAGAAACGGCTTTGCCTTTTCATTGATTGATCGTGTTTTTCATACTGCTTCGTTTTGAGCTTTGAGACCAAAGTACCATTTAACTTTGGCAAATTAAGTTATCTACTTGTGTAAACTAAGCTTTAATGGTTATTTTATAGAATTCAAGTATTTTTACAAACATAACATAAAAACAAGTTCATGATTAAAGTAGGCTTGATTGAAAGATACAGTTGGCAATGCTGAATACTGTCAAAGGCAACCGTAACTTTAACCTATAATTTCGTATTTGTTAACAACCAAAACATTTTTGTGATTGCGATTTTTAATCTCTTGGTCTTCCTTTTTTCCAAACTCCTGAAATTTTAAAGTACTTGAGTCGTTCGAAAAATAAATAAAAAAGATAATGGGAATAAATTTGACCAACTTGTATTTATTTTTCAACATAATCTCCATTGAGCTCGACACATTTTGCACAAAGATGTTACAAAGCGTTATACCTACAGTTTTTATTAAATGATTTTTCCTGGCCTGTAAAATAGCCGTTCAAAGCATGAACCACTTCATTATTGTCGAAAAATCGTTGTCGTCCGAGCCATATTTTGAGGTTCAGGAACAAATGAAAATCAGACCGTTGACGTGTGAACAGATGCATTGTCCTGATGAAAGGTGTGGTCGCTTTTTCTTGATGTCTTCGCTCAAATTTTGCGGAAAACCTGTGTCGTACTCTCCAGTGATTGTTCTTCCTTTTTAGAGGTAATCAATTAAAATCACACCCTGTGATTCCCAGAAAATTGATGCCACGACCTTAACGGCAGACGCTATTGTTTTCGCCTTCTTTGGAGCAGGTTCTTCCTTGGCTGTCCATTATTTTGATTGTTCTTGCGACTCCGGTGTGTAGTGGTGGACTCATGCTTCATGCCCAAAAATACATTGGGGGTAGCTTAAAACGCTCCAAGCACGCAAGCGAAATGTCCATTCGAACTTTCGAACACGCTTTTGGTCTAAAGTCAGCAAATGCGACACCCATCGCGCACAAAGCTTTTACATGTCCAAATGTTCGTGTAAAATATTATGAACTCGTTCGGTTGAAATCTCTACCATACCTGCTGTCTCCCTGATCTTCAATCTTCGGTCATTCAAAATTATTTTGTAGATCTTAGTCACCATATCTGAATCATTATCACTTGGGCGTCCGCTGCGTGTTCCCCTTCGGTAGTCGTTCCGCTACGTTTAAAGTCAGCAATCCACAAAAGGGAAGACTCGCCAAAGACACGATTTAGCGTACTTTTTATTTGGATCGCCGTTTTCCCCTTCAAAACATAAAATCTTGTATATTCGTCTCTTTCGCATGACCAAACTATAACCTCACAATGCACTGAGCTGAAACTCAGCAACGGCTAGTTTAAAGGATCAGACTTATCGGCCATGCATTGATTTTGATCATGGTGTTGCTATCTCTGCGTCGTTTACCTTACTTTTAAAACGACCCACGTAGAGTATAAAGATTCTTAAAGCTTTATGATGAAATGTTCTGATGAACTTGCAGATTTTCAAATTTAACTCCGTTATTTTGAATTGAATTGTGTATTGTTAACACTTCTCAGGCAAAGCAGGGATTTGCAACTATCCTCAAATATGTGCGTTTTTATTCTGAACAAATGTTAAGTTTCAAAATTACAATGAGAACCTATACAAATTCAAACCACCAAGCTTTTCCCGTCGCACAGTGGGGTAAAAATAGGAAAATCTGACATTAATTAAGTGCTTTTATGGGCAGCTAGAAGAGAAAAATCCAACATAGACATCAAAATAATAATGTTTATTTATCAATGTTAGCAAAAGAAATAAAGTGTATGCAGATGCTGAAGCCGAAGCATCTGTCTTGGTTTCTGAGAGTGTGTTTATGTTTCGAGGCACTATCGTTTCCAAATCGTCTTTCTTTGTTTTTTTGCACATTGGTATATCCTAAATGGTTGAAATGTATGGATCAGATGCTATTTTCTAAACCTTTTAAAAGTTCTATAGTTATCCTCTTGTGCCTCATCATCTTCACTTGGCCGTCCAATTGGTAGTAAATAATTGGCATTCACGTTCGCACCAGGAATTAGTATTTTATATAGTGTCAGTATCATGGCATGTGTTCTATGGATATTTTTCTACATTATAATGTTGCACTGTTCAAAGTATATTTTCGAAAATTTCGGTAAATTTTTCAGGATTGTGGAAGGTATTGACATCATTAGTACTCCCAAACCATTGCTTGGGCTTATCAACAGTAAGCCAGTCTCATTCATAAATCTAGTTTGAGTCCACTTTTTAGTTGCAGATTTCGGCAACTACTTTTTTAGTTTCTTTTTCACGGGCTTATCAGTTTTTAAAGCTAATCTATAAGAAATATGTAAGAATCTTGTCCAAGCGTGAATTACCTTGCCAAGCGTCAACGTGACTTTGATTACGACAATCCATTGTCAGGCGTAAAGACGCCATATATCTAATAAATATCTGTGTATTTATGGCTTCTGCGACTGTTGAGAATTTTTGCTTAAATTCTGCTTGTGATGACTTGTCAAATTCCCAATTAAGATTCCCTTTTATTTCCATATTTAATATTACAAGTACTTCGCTTTGTTATTTGTATTATTCAAAAGTCGTTGTAATTCCACCTCGGCAGCTGCTTCGGCAATAATTATACATTCCTTTTCTGTTTGACTTTCTTTATAGGACGGAAACCGCAACAAATCTTTCTTTCTTATCTTATTAGATTGTTCCTTCGTCAAAAAGGCATCTATGAACATAGATAAGAGCCTCACTTTTTGGAAGTCTTAGAGCCCGTTGCACAAAAATTTCCTTAAATTAACGGATGATCAAAAAAGCATCATTATTTGTTTACTAATGTGTTATTTGACATATATGCATTCGAATTTTGATTCGATTTTGTTCACTTTGACGAATGATTAATTTGACCAAGCGGTTAAATCATGTTTATCTACGCCTGCTAGGATGAGAACCTATTATATCATTCATTTGAGTTGGATAATGAAATTTATTATCCCACTGAGTGAGATAATGAAATCATTATCAAACTCAGTTGGATAAGACAATTTATGACCAAAAGTTTTATTTTTTACGAAGAAACTATCTGCGTTGCAGCTTCTTCTATGTCCGACGGAATACTTTCACAATCACTCATTATTATATTTACCGGTTTTTCTCCAAAATCAAGGAAAAATTAAAAATACAAAATTATTGACATAGGTACAAATTGTTTAGCTGCTATGACGAAAATAAATTATGTGGATTTTAAATAAAAAAGATGGTCTGTCAAAATTAAGTATTTCTTTCAAATTTGAAAATTATGTAATTTTTTCAATTTTGAGCAGTCATGGATAAAGGCCATTAACATACTCATGCTCTTACTCCGACTCGGGAACTGAACGCATGTTAATAATGCCTTTATCACACTGATATAATAAATAACTATTGTGTAACCCGCCCTTACTGTACATGGATCTGGATCTAATATTTATAGATTGTCGAAATGCAGTTTTGTATCTCGGAGTTGAATAAAGTCATGGGAATGTCGTTCAAAACATTTGCAACGTCAACTAAGGCTTGATGATCGAAGGCTTATCTGTGCCAATAACATTGAACCCATAAGGATTCAGTTTTTAGTGTTTTGATCTTTCACCGACTTCGAAAGTTTTTTCCTGCCTTCCCATTTGTTTCAATTTTTCTGAAAGAAGATGTCGGAGATTTTATACATGTATCAAGCCATTCTTTTTAATCTCTTTTTCGTTCTATTGCATTTTATGTAAAATAGGAAAGTATTAGGTACCTACGTTGATTTCTGCAGTAAGCTTTTCTGGACAATTAGGACCTATTCGGACATAATTCTTTAAGGAAGTTATTTGATTTTCTATATTTCTCTTGTTCAAATTTCTCATTTAATTGTAGAGGATACGTCTTCATATAACATTGAAGTTAGACGCTATTAGAAAATATAAATAAACTAAAGAATGAATATTTAGTTATTAATAAAATTAGCGCAAACATACACATACTTTCGTGTTTACTAATAAAATTAAACTAGCTACTTTACAATAAAAAAAGAAAAATCTTAACCTAGAACAGATCAGAACCTTCATAAAACTATTAGCATAGCTATATAACCGTATAACCATAATTTCCTACTGTATTACGACTGCACATGATCTTTGTTATATATTTTTAATTTTGTGTAGTGTAAATATAAAATTATAGTGCAAATCCAAAGTATTAACCTGTAGGTATATCGTCCATAGCACAAATAGTTGGCTGATAAAGTACGATGTAGAAGAAAACGATTGCATTTAGTTACTTATTAATTCGCAAAACGTGTAGCCGGTAAGAATAAGCATCCACTGTAGTTCCTTTCCCATTCTGGTGGTAAATATCATTATAAGCGGCTTTAACCTGCAGTTTCTGACTGAAATAACTACAAACCCCAATTGTAATTTCTATTTTTGGACTTTATACCAGCTTTCTTGCTTTTGGCCCTACTGTGCACCGTATAGGCAACACATATTTCACAGTTCGCAATACTACAAAATGACAAAGACACAAAAACGTCATTGCCATTGGCGTAACAGCAAACTCACGTTGTTTGAAACATTTCTCGCTCTCACTATACAATTTATTTATTTATCTATCTTGGTGGAATTACTTTAAAAAGCAATGCTATTACTCTTTTTAAAAACAAATTTTGCTTAAATGAAAAGTTTTGTTTTCAAAACAGCTGTCATAAATTATTTTCAAAAATTTTAAGTCAGTCGGTTTTTTAACAATATTTAATAGTTTAATAGCCTTAAATCCAACTGAAATTTGATTCGATTTATTGCCAGTTCGTTTCTGCTAAATTTACTTACATTTAAAAACGAATTATTCTAAGAACCGAGAAATTTAAATTATATATTTGTTAAAGTTTAATATACCAGGTGATTCACGTAAGACGTGCCCCTTTAAAAGCTTCAAATGCAACCCACCATATGAGGATTGACATAGATCAAGGTTATTTATGACATTGTAAGTTGGGTTGCCTATTCCAGTTGTTAAGGGGCGCGTCTTACGTGAATCACCCGGTATAGGCTGATTTAAAAAAGATAAAGGTGTCGGCACTAACTCCCTACCAAGGTGCATGACCAGCAACATGGAGAGTTTAGGCCTCCTAAGTCGTTTTTCATACCTCGGTTGTCTCGTATAGCGTATACGTACGGGCTGGTGTGTTAAACATCACGCCTTCGACGGCCACCTACCTTCCTTACTTCACCACTGTGTTTCGGTTTCTAATTATTTTTATTCACTAGGTAGTAGGTAGTAGGTCACTCGTCGAGCATCCGACTTGTGTTTGGCCTAGACTGTTCGGGCTGTAATCGAGTGCCTTAAACACTCCGACGATGCAGACATTTAAATTATCAAAATTTCTAGAATTGTATTAAATAATTACCAAGTATTTTTTGGACGAAATAATCTTTATCTCTCTTCCTTTACTTACAAATATACCACATCGATTTGCATTAAAAAGCAATGAAAAATGTTCTGGTAATCGACTTGCAGATTTTCAAATTTAAAATTTTTAAGTTAAAGTTCGATATGGGAATAATTCCACAATCCAAAGAGTCCTAGCCAATCAATTAAAAAAAAAGTTTCACGGCTAATTTCAAGCACGTACATGTACATCCTTATTTTTAACGAACATTAACCTCCGAAAATATAATTTATCCCTGATATTTTTGGACTAAAGTTGTACGTGGATTGTTTTTATAACGTTATAGCTTAATTATGTGACTAATTTTTATAGTATATTATTATATGAGCGATTATGACAGCCATTATTCACGAAGATGACGTTTGAGCCCACGAGCCGTCAGGCGAGTGGCACAAATCATCTGAGCGAATAGTGGCCATAATCGCGAATGTAATACGATACTTTTTCTACACCTATTAAACAAATATATTAGACTCAAATTAGTCAAATTTGATAACTTTGTAAACAACCAATATGACAACACACTTGGGCGTGTCACGCGAGTCGATTGTCAGCCGCAGAAGGAGTTGATCGCGGGCGATTTAAAATATGATTGGATTAGCGAAATATTTATGTATTTGTGATTGGCCGAAATCATAATTCACTGCAGTGAATTATGAATCCATAATTCACTGCAGTGAATTATAGGTACTATTTTTCACAAAAAAAATGCTAATAATTGTAATATAATTAAATAGGTGTAGAAAAATTAATATTTGCTGGCGGTTCGGTTATGGTTTTCATATAAAATATTATGTCGATTGTCTGTTAGCTGAACCCTGGCACTGTTACCTAAAAGAAAAATTAGTTTGCTAAACTGGCAATTTATAATCTCAAACATAAAACATCAGCTCTTAGATATCCCCCATAAACAAACAAACAAAAGATTATAAACGTATTAAAATGTTAAAAATCCATTTTCAAACAAGAATATGTTCAGTTTATACCAAACAAATTAAGTTTCCGCGGCTAAACCTTATCTAAAAAAAATCAAAAATAGATTATACTTCACAAAAACATTTTGATAATACATAAATACTGAAAATCGTAATTTAGAAAAACATCGAGATTGTTCAATTTTTTTTAATAAATCAGGGAACGCCAGATTGAATAATGTCACTGCCTTACTATTTCAAAATGTTATTTTAATAAACACTACAGGGATAGAAATTTCCTTAGAAAAATCTAAAATATTACTATTAAAAAGCACATTGCCAATGACCATATCAGTCAGTCTAAGCGTGTTGAGATACTTGGCCACCGCAGGCCTAAACAGATACAGAGCGAACAGAAAGTAGCCCATTTTTGGAAGGCCTTTAAAAACAACACTTTGTGTCTGATTCTTATTCACATGGTATGTTTAAAAATCAAGTTCAGCCTGCCATGTTGCAGAAAACGGAGCAATTTACAACATACGATTATTCAGGCTTTCCTACTAATGAATTACTTTTGGTTCGCTCTGTATTTACAATTCGTAAAATCTAAAATGTGAAACTATTTTCCGCGTAAAATTAAAACGGTGATTTTAATTTGTTTAAAATGAACGCTTTACAGATTGAATTTGTCCCCGGCTCAAATTAATTTAAATTAGCTCGATTTAAAACTGACGTTTACAATTTCAGTGTGTCATTTTTAATTTGTAGCAAACAAACAGCTTCTGCAGTAAATTACTGTAATTTTTAATGTTAATAATAACACGTTTTTGTGTGGATTAAAACACTAATTGAAGTTTCAATATGTAGACGGAATTAGATTTTAATATTTAGTTGATTTGTTAGTTTATGTACCTATTTATTTGCTCATTAGGTGAAGTTTAGGTTTGCGAGAGCTATAAGTTTAACAAATAACACATATTACGTCTTATCAAGTCGGCTATGAATTTAAAAAGATGTGTAATTTTATTCTCAATTGTCAAACAAACCAAATTGCTAAATACGAAACGACAGAATTGTTTGTTTTTGAGTAACTTAATGAAAATTTCTGAGCGTCCGATAGATATGCTTTTCTTGTACTGTGAAAAAATTAATTAAAGCAGGCATTGGTTGAGATACTAGAAAACTGTCAAAGTCAATCTAACCTAACCTTTTTTTTGTTTTAATCCTGACGAGGGGCAATCTTCAGAAGATGCCCTCTTTGGGCATGCCGGATACACCTGGGAAAGGTGTTATACCCAGGCGCCTACAGATTAAAACCTTCCTCGCAATAAAGTAGAGGTCACTCCGGAATCACTGCCGCTATCACCTGTGATGCACCCCCCCCCCCCCCCCCCTGATGCCCTCCTATATGCTCCTTGTATTTTGCAGTTTTTATACCATTTTCCCACACATGGGTTCCATATAAAATTATGGGGTTAACCACGGCTCCATACATTTTCCTCTTGTATTAGACTAATTAGTGTAGCGAATCTAGCAATTCATTTTTCGGCTTTGTTTGCTATCCTATTCAACGTGCTTCTTCATCTCACAATTGTGATCAAATATTATAGGTACCTAAATATTTCAGATAGTGTTGGAACTTTATACTTTGATTTCCAGTCTCGCCTCTACGGTTTTCAGTTTATACCCTCTATTGACGATTTCCGTTTTTTCTGATACTATCTGCAGGCCTTTCTCTTGAATAGTTTGTTTTACTTGTTGCAATGCAGTCGTCGCTCTTCTTTCCAACATCTCCGCCGTTTTAGCACTCACTATTATTGCGGTGTCATCCGCATAAAACAAATTTTTGGGGTGCCTTCAGACAATTCTGTTTTTACTACCTTATCAAAATATATATTCAACAATAAGGGGCCTAGAATCGAGCCCTGTGGTACTCCACATGTCATGTCGTATCCTCGGTAATTAGTTTTCTATTTTCTAGATAACTACACACCATCTGCACCAAGTATTTACTAATATTTGTAGCCGTTAGTTATTCACGCCCATCTTGCGTTGTTAAAAGTGTTTTTGATGTCTATTGTTATCAACGACTCCTACCTACATTTACTTGCAAAATTTTAATAGCCATCATCCATCATTGGGCATACTACTCCCATACTACCTCGTTATTTCCAGTACTAGTTCATTGTATTTAGGACACTTAATTTCGTGGGTCTTCTCACAGCAGCAGCAGTATGCATCGTTCTTGCAGTCTTTAACTACATGTCCTGTTTATCTACATTTGTAACATCTTGTATCTTCGCTGCTACTTTCTTTACAGTTTCTTGTATTAATTTATAACATCGAGTTAGATTTATTAGTTCTTGTCCTACTAGAGCCTGCGTGATAAAAAAATCTGCCTCCCCATGTTTTCGATTTTTCCAGTTTGTCAGCTCTTTTATCGGCCTTTCAGTCCAAACTGCTATCGTGGTCGCCCGATCATTCCTTCTCCTCCACTATTTTTCCTCCGTTTCTCGACCCATATCGCCCTTGTGTTGTATCTCTCTCTCCTATATAGTTTTACCCTATTTTCTATCAGTGGGTCTATAGGTGTTATTCCCACTATGGCTCGCAGTGCTTCCGCGGAAATTGTTCCATAGCTTCCCGTTATACGTAGGGCCATCCTTCTTTGTAGACTGACTAGTTTGCCTTTATATATTTTTTTATTTATTATTTAGTACCATGCTGACGCCGTATACAGTATTATTGAATTTATTACGGAATTCGGAGTCCTCCGTTTGATAACTTTAGGACCTTCCAATCTTGGTATAATCCTGGTTAATGCCTTTATCGTATTCTCGGCCTTCTGTACTATTTTATTTATATGGCCTCTCCTGTCAAAGTTATGGCTAAAAACTACCCCCAGGTATTTTACTTCCTTGCTATTTGTTCCGTGTTTATCCTAACGCTGACTTCTTTCAGTGTTCTACTTCCATATAGTAGTTATTGTCTATGTCTTGTTGGTTGTGCCAGCTGCACCCGTTTTGCCTCTATTATCCTCCTAAAGACCTCGTTTAATTTCTCCCCCACATTTTCCTTTCTTTTTATCAAGACTGAAATTGCCGTATCGTCCGCAAAGTCCAAGATTTCTGTTACTTCTGGCATTTTCATTTCGCCAACACTATTGTAAAATATGTTCCCCAAGTTTGGTCCAATTCTGGAGCCCTGTGGTACTCCACACGTTATTTCTATGCTTGAACCGATCCCATTCTAGCTCTCTCTCGTACAGGTAGCTTACTATTACTTTAATTCGATAGTCTTCTACTTCAATTTTCCGTAGTTCTTCAATTATATCCTCTCAGGTGGCGCTATTAAAAGTGCTTTTATATCTAATGCGATCAATACCACGTGTTTACCTGTGTTGGTATGCCACCAACTAACTAACCTTTTTTGTGGGATGTAGTGACCAGCTGACCAGCTGGTATGGCTAACTCATCAAGTGAGCCAGTGAACACTTACTTATCCTAGAACTACGTTTGGTATGGCTAGTTAGCTCTTTTTTATTTGCAGTTTTTAATTACAGATTACATATTATTACATATTACAAATTATATTAACTATTAATTTATTTCCTCTCCTGTATTTTGTCTTTCTCTCTCTTCTTTTTCTTTGGTCTTCAATTATAGTCACTAATTGACTGGCGATACTTTTCCAGCTGTCTTCTGATTCTAGCATATGGTTTATCAGGTTATCCGGTGTTATGACCTCTTCTGCGTCCTGTTCTATCTGTCTACTTTGGATATTCCATCTCCTACAGTGGAATATTGTGTGTTCGGCCGTGTTCACTTCTGCACGTTTCTTCGTTAAAGCATCCGTGGCCAGTCAATGCTTGCGCGATGTGGTAATCCACTTCGCCATGTCTTCTACTGTACCATCTTTCAACATCTGGTATCATCCAGTTCGTCCATTTTGCTTTCCCTTTCATGTTTGCCCATCTTTCCTGGCACTTTCTGATGTTCTGGGCCCTGATTTCCTTTCTTGAACAGTCTGTTCTATCCAATATGCATGTTCTTTCTTCTACCATATATATTCTATAGGTAGGGAATGACTTGGTCGAGTCATATTGATGTTATATTATGCAGGAAATTGGCATCCGCTTGCTATGCATTAAAAACTGTAAAAAATATAGTAAATTGTAACACATTGATGCGAGTATACTTCGCGCATTTTATTTCAATCGCATCATATGCTATTACCACATGGGGGAACTCGGATGATGTTGGCCGTGTATTTAAGTTACAAAAACGTGCTATGCGTATTATTTTTTCTTTAAATAGTACAGCATCTTGTAAACCTTATTTTATTAAACACAGAGTATTAACAATGCCATGCATTTATATGATTAATCTTTTAGTCTACGTAAAAAGTAATCTCCAAAAATTCACTATTACACAAAGTAAATCGCGAAACAAAAATATAATCTATCCTAAGCACAACACCCAAAAATTTAAAAGGAGTCCCCATTATCAAGGTGCTTTAGTGTTTAATAAGTTGCCTAATGAGATCAATGAGATCAAAGCAACCAACACCATTGTTAAATTTAAAAATAAAATTAAGAAAAGATTTGTGGCTGGGACTTACTACGACTATACGGTCGCCGAATATTTAAATGAAAAATGTATCTGGTGATGTTACTTTTTGGCTTATTATTTATTTATACGAATTTAATAGTGATTTATTATATTGGAAATTACCCCTAAATAGCGGATGGCTTCCGTCGTCTGTATTTCTGTCTCTCCTACTTCAATTGTAAGACTGTTTATGGTGCAATACTGCCTCCGTTTTTTGCGGAGTAAGCTTAAGTACTTTTTGTTTCATCCGCCTGTTGATCAGTATGAGCGTATGGTTTATTTTATTTTGCAGTTGCTCGACATTTCTCGATCTGGCTACTACTGCCAAGTCATCTGTCTAGGGCCTAGGCTATCAGTGTCACTCCTTGCGGTACTGCTATTTTTAGTACGAGTATATGTTCCACAGGATCCGTCCTAAGACCGACGCCTGTGAGACACCGCATGCAACATTCATACTTATGTAGGGACTTATCGACTTATTATGAGTTTCCTGCCGGTCAAGTAGCTGGACACTATTTTAACTAGATAGTCACTTATGCCCCTTCTTATTAGTTCTCCTGAATTGAATGCATTTTGCACGTCTACCGTTATCATTATGCAGTAGTCCCTATATCTGTAATCGCCGGTGTTTACCTCGTATGTGATTTTTTGGACGGTTCTCATAGCGTTCACTGCGGAGCTTCCCTTCTTGAAACCGTACTGGTGCACAGAAAGATCTTCATTTATGACTAATTCCCTTTTCCCTTGCAATTCCATTATTAAGCATTTGCTCCAGCTTCCCTAGGGTATTTAGCATGCATAGAGGTCTACATGTGGTCGCAGCTTCTTGGTTATTTTTTCCTTTTCTAACAGTACCAGCCTGGCTTCCTTCCAGGTTTCTGGGAAATTTCTTTCTTGTAGTAAATTATTGTAAACTTACAGGCAGTATTGCGGTTCTTTGTTCACTAGAATTTGTACCAACTCTGCTGTGATTCCAGTGGTCCCAGGAGATTGTTCCCTTTTTAATTTTATTTGATGCCTCTTTTAGTTCCTCCTCTGTAAATGGCATCCCTTCCTCAGCTTCTGCCTTTGCTTCTTGATTCCAGAACAACCAACTAACTAACCTAATCTAACCTAACCTTATGTTTGTTAACAATAAAAACCAAAATTTTAACAGTGTTGTCATATTTAATATTTTAATCAAGGCCTCTGGTCTTAATTCAGTATTTTAGTGATCGCATTGTATTAAAACTTAATTATATATTAATAACACATGTGTGTTTCACCAAAACCTATTGCTAATCCCTTTAGGGGATTTTTAGGGTAGGAAACTTTGAGATAATTTTCGTTAGTTTCACTGTTAACGCAGCACCAACATAAATGTTATGCCATCTTTTTTTAGGTCATTATTGACTTTATTGCAATTTGTAAATGATCTGCTAAAGCTGCTTATAGAAATGTAAAGAGCTCTCCAATACTTCCTTTATTCGAAATTCACCAAGAAAATTTCCAGGCTGAAAACAAACCCCCACTTCTGGAACGGCCAGACCTCTTTGCTTTTCTGTTTCCTGGCTACCTGCATGTTTAACGAAAATTCCTGGACGTTCCTAGCTTTAGTTTGTTTATTAAACGTGTAATTAAAAATGTTATTTAGCTTAAAACTGCATTATCGATATAAAATTATCATTTCGAGCAATTTCAGTAATTAACTACCCTCCATGGTTTGTTTAATTAATTTAGTTTGAATATTTGTGGTATTTGAAAAACATTCAGTTTGATCTGTTTAATAAACGAAATAAATTTTGCTTATTAATTTAACTCGTTCTAAATAATCGAAATGATATCAAATCAAACGAATATGCAGGTTTGTTTATTTTAAATTACCGAATAGGTACACTTTTAAAGTGGTTTTTTGATGCCCGTTGTTAAACATTTTATTACCTTTTTCATCATTTTGGTTTGTATAATTCTAATAATAATAACTATTTGTAGGAACTTTGCGGATTTTTGGGTTTTTTAGAGGTATTAATAATTTTTGTTTTTGTTGGTTGAGAAAATTATCTCTTTATATGCATCCAATTAATAGTTTAAACAAAGTGCAAATCTTCTAGTTGCATATATATTTCGGTTGAATTATTTTAGAGAGAATTCTTAAAACATAAAAATCAGAGATAACCATTCTTCTCGACAACTTTTGTTTTAATTATTAACGGAGCTTCGGGTTTGCAAATCAATAAACTGTACTCGTCTGTGTGTTTCTCTTCTTTCTTATCGTCTTACTTTAATTGTTTTCGCTTTTTAAAAACAAATTTTGCTGAAATAATAAGCTTGAACAATTTTTTTAATAATTTTTCCAAAATTCTTTGTTTTTTTTTAACAAAATATAGTAGCCTTAAAACTAACTTAAATTGGCTCGATTTGTAGTTCGGTTCGTTTATCTTTGTTTCTTAATTTAAATTCGAAACTCTAATTTATTTTCCAAATTTTGTTCAGGGTAGGCCTTTGCACAAATTACTCTTCTTCAGTCCTTGGGTCCTGTTCTAAATTGTTTAAACTATTCCACAGCGCCCATTTAAATTTAAACAAAGAATTATTTTAACTAGTAGGTATTAACAAGCAATTCGAATTTATATATTTTTTAAATATTAATATACAGCCCGATTCAAATTATTAACTAATTGCCAAGTATTTCGTATGCGAAATAATTTTTTGATCTCTCTTCATTAACGTAAAAAAATACCGCGTCGATTTACATTGAAAAACGATGAAAAATAAAATTCAATTTACTTGGTGTAGATGGATGGTAGCAAGCCGCTATGTTAGTTAAAACAAAAGGCGGCTAACAGGCAGGGCTACCACCCACCGAGACAGACCACTAACAAATGGGGCTCACCATGCAGCCGCCACTATGGCACCAATCTTCTATAATCATATAATTTCTTACGCCAGGTTCTTTATTAATCTGAATATTAATGTTGTTATGAGGTTATGACATTTTTTAATCACAAAATTTCGCGGTTTATTTTACTTCTCGTTGTTAAATTGGACAAAAGTCCCATTTTTTTTTGAAAACCTTAAAATTAGTATAGTTAAAATGTAATATATTAACTTATCAATTTTTTTTCCGCCGATTGATAAAAAACAATTAATTTTAATTAAAATGCTCACACTTTAATATGTTGCTACCCTCTTGTGTAGAGTAGCGCTGTTACATTGCCACTGTACTGTTTGGTGGATAACTTTGCTAAATTAATTTGGTAATTTGCTACTAGGCGGCGCTAGTATACTTAACATCGATCAGCTGACAACGTGAGTAGTTGATTAAATATGGTTGTTATTTTTTAATAACACGAAAAATGACTAGCTTATTGAAAACAAACGTTAGAATTCTTTTTAACCTTTTATTAAACGCAAGTAAGTACCAATTATATTATTGTTAATAAATTCATTACTTTTATAATGCGTAATTGTTTTGTTGGCGTAAATAAAGAACGTTTCACCTGTTTTATTTGTTGACATTTTAATTAGTTTAACCCTTTATTATTCAGTTTTATCAATTAATGAAAATCCAAGCGGTTGGCAGAATGAACTTTTAATTAATGATTTGATTGGCTCTATAAACCTTTTTAAGCGTGGGAAGTAGGTACGTAATTTCGAGTTGCACGGATTTGGGAGACTTAAAATTTAAAACTACCTAAAAAACACGGCTTTTCCGCCTACTTAAAACTAATTTAGGTTAAAATAATCAAAAATATTCCAAAGAATACCAAAAGTAGGCTTCAATAAATATTTAGTTTTGTTTTAATTTTTTCGGTCTGGCTGTATTGATCAAGTCACTTGAGATTTTCTGCGTGGGTACCTGAATGATAGGCACCGATTATATTACAAATCAGGGGCGGCGAATTATGGATGTCAATAAGGGGCTGTAAATTTTATAAGAAACGCAAATGGCCACATACTCGACCTTTGTTTTGGTTGATTCATAATGTGAATAACCCGTTTTTTATTAGCTCATACTATCACATGTTCTTTGTGTTGTTATTACTTATGAATAATAAGTAAATACTACGATTGCAAATATCTTTATTTCTGTGACCTGAATATTAATCAATCGTTAGGTACGAGTTTTTTGTAATCATTGCAAACCAACCAAATTTTAAGTTTCAAAATTGGGTATCATTTAGTTACCCAATAAATTCAGGCTTATCTTTTATCTAAAATTTCAGCAGAGTACTGAATTAATATCCTACGAAGTACTTAAAACACGTGCTTTTCTCATTATGAAAATGAACTTGATTAGATAACGTTATTAAGGAACAAAAATTATCTTCCTATTTACTCTTCTACAAACAAGCCAAATATTTACAAAAGTTTATCTCTGTGCTACACTTTTTTAATTTTATTTCGCATAAATTTACCATTATTGTTGGTGTACAATTCTAATCTAGACTTTCATAATTTTTGTTCTATACCCTGATTTGTAATAAATTTTTTAATTTTATCACAAGTTTAATGCAACAGTTTATTAATCAGCAACTTGTATTATTACATAATTTTTCTTTCAGACTAGGAAAGCATGGGTCTTGCAAAACAAACATATTAAACATTTACCAGTATTAAATTTGTCAGCAATGGGTGGATCAAGTGCTGCTATTGAAAATTTATACCCGGCATTAACGGAATGCTTTGCCATCATTATATGCGGGTACGTTCTTAATATATTAAGTTTATTTACCGAGTAAATCATAATGCGAGAGTAACACCCATAATTTCTGCAAATTAATAGATCAAGAGCACCAAGGAAATCAAGCGTGCCATGAAACAAATGTTTATTGTTTTATAAGTAGTTTGACAGTTCAAATTTGGTTTTGATAATTGCAACAGTTATTTTACAAGCTAATTTTAATGTAAGTGTTGTGCAACAAAAATGAATTTAACAAGAGAAAATTTTAGAGAGAAATAATTTACTATGATTTTAAAAGTTCTGTATCTTCAAAAGAAAGCGTTGCACGATTTCGTGCTGCATTTGACACAGACGCCGTGCGAAGAATGATTCAAGAGGACAATCGAGTAGCTATAGAATTATTAGGAGCACCTTGGGCATTGGCATTATTATTGTTAATCACTCCTCTGTCTACCTTTATTCAGGTGTATAGGTTTTACTCCTACTTTTTGTAATTTTTCTCCATTCGAGTTTATTTTTGGACCTTCAGTCCATGTTAGGTTTCTGTTTTGAAGTATTTTGGCTATCTGTTCACTCCATGTACAGTGAGGTCATCCTCTGGGTTTCTTTCCCGGTATCTTCCACTTCCAGATTGCTTTTGTTAGTTTCTCCGGGTTTATTCTTATGAGATACGAGGTATCGAAGCTTTCTTAGTTGCCGTTGCTCTCTGATTTTATTGCGATTGGTTGTCCCTAACCTTTCCCTAATTTCCTCATTTCTTATACGATCTTTTATTCTTAGACCTAGCACCTTCTGTAGATATCTCATCTCTATTGTCTGTGGTCTACTTTTGTGTTTTTCAGTTACCGTTACCACCCACTTTTATTTAGTGTGTATAACAGTTTGCTTGCACTTGCAATGCGGTTGTTTATTTCACCATCTATTTTCCCATTTGTATGTCCTAAATATTATGGACATATTATGGACTCACACCATTCCTTAGGCATTTTTTCAGTATTCCAAATTTCTTCTATTAACTCTTTCAATTTTTGTAAAATCTTTTCCCCACCATATTTAAAACACTCTGCTTGCAATTCATCGGTTCCTGGGCTCTTGTTGTTTTTCATTTGTTTCAGTATATTCTTTATCTCTTCCAATGTTGGCGCCATTTCTTCTGTTTCTTCTCCTATTATTACTTCTTCCTTTTCTGCTTTCCCCTCCTTATCCTCATATATCACCTTTTTATAGTGTTCTCTCCAGATCTCCATTATTTCTTTTTCGCTTCCAATCACTTCTCCGTGCTCATTCTTCATCAATCCTATTCTATTTCTATAACCTTGCTTTGCCTTCTTTAAACCTTGATACATCCTCCTACTTTCATTATTCTTTAGTTGCTGTTCTATATTTCTTATAAACTCTTCTCTTTCTTGTCTCTTCTTTTTTCTACATAATGCCTTAACCTCCTTGTTCATCATTTTCAACTGTTGTCTTAATTGTTCGTTTTCGTCTCTTAACATTTGTATTCTTATTTTTCCCCTTTCTTCAATTTTCTTTCTACATTCGTCATCAAACCAATGGTTTCTTACTTTCTGTTTAGCTTTCCCAACCGTATTCTCCAGTGCCTGCCTGGTTGATTTTTTCATTAACTCCCACTTTTCTTCCATCCCTTGACTTGGTTGTGTGTTTTCTATTACTCCCTCTAGATATCTCGCGTATTCCCGCCTTTTCTCATCCTCTTTTAATTCCTCTACATTCCATCTTTTAGAAAATATCTTATTATTCCTCTCTACTTTTACTTCTTTTTTGAAAAACCCTTTTACCAGTATGTGATCGCTGCCTATATCTGCTCCTCTATAACTCCGCACGTTCTCTAATATGTAAGCATGTTTTTCTTCTATTAGTATATGATCTATTTGATTTTTGGTTTTTCCATCCGGGCTTATCCATGTTTGTTTATATATGTCTTTATGTTGTTGAAAGGTTGACCGTATCTGCAGTTTATTCTCTGTTGCAAACTCTATCAGTAATTTCCCATTCTCATTACTATCTTTATGAAGGCTGTACTTTCCTGTCACTGGGTAATATCTCTTTTCTTGTCCAACTTTTGCATTACAGTCCCCTAACACTACCTTTATGTCATATTTTGGGATGCTATCAAAAAAAACTCTCATTTTCTCATAGAATTTCTGCTTTTCTTCCTCATCTGCGTCTTCAGTTGGGCAATGAATATTCGTTAAACTTATGTTTCTATACTTTCCTCTTATTCTTAAATAACTGCTTCTTTCGTCTAAACCTTTAAAATTTATTATTAGTGACTTAAGGTCTTTCTTTATTAAAAATCCTGTTCCCAATCTATTCTCCGCGCCCCCTTTATTTAGCAAAATGTATTCATTTACGGTCCCGCCTTGTTCTCCTTTAAGATTTGTCTCCTGGAGAGCCATAATGTCAATCCCATACTTTTTCGCTTCTTCCTCAAGTTGTTTAAGTTTTCCTTCTTTAAAAAGGCCTCTTACATTCCATGTTCCAATAGCTAAATTTTTTATTATATTAGTTTTATCCTTTTCCTTCCCCTTTTTGTTCTCTTGTATTCTCTCCTGCTTCCGCTTTGTTATCATTTCCTTTTCCATAGCCCTTTTCGTTACCGTATGACCGTCCTGTTTTCCTTCCTTTGCTAGTTTTTTGGATTTTGAGAGACTTGCATTTTATTTTCTGTTTTGTCCCAGTAATATTTTTCTTCGTTTATAATTAACTTCTGATATCCTATCTTTACTGTTTTTCCCTTTTCCCTTTCTTGCTTAGCTATCTCTTTCAATTTATTTTGTATTTGTTGTTCTTGTGGTGTAAGGTCATTCTCAATAACTATTTTTGTACCTTTTAAATTTGCTTTCTTCTTCATAATTTCATTCTTGTCCTCCCAACTTTCCATTTTCGCTACAATAATCTGTTTTTTTTCGATTTTCCCTGCTTTAAAGGCCGTTTTAATGCTTACTTGTACTCCTACCTTATCTTTTAGGAATTTTTGCACTTCTTCTTTTAACTTTTTGCTCTCTAAATTCAGTCCCTTTATAATTATGTTTTCCTTTCTTTCTCTCTTCTCTTTAATTTCTAATATCTCCTCCAGATTCTTAACTCGGTTCACTATTTCCTCTTTTTCAATTTTCGGCAGACCAAAAAGATCATGGTTACAGTGCGTGGAAGACGACTTAAAGTGTTTGAAAGTGCAAAACTGGAAAGTGCTAGCGAAAGACAGAAAAAAATGGAAAAACTTGATTTCATCAGCCAAAGGCCTCCATGGCCTATAGTGCTTCTATATATATATATATATGTCCTAAATATTGAACTTGTTCTAGCTCCATATTATTTATATTATATTATTGTGAGTGGCTCTCTAGCTATTACCATAACTTTTGATGTGTTAGTGTTGATTTCTAGGTTCTTTTCCTGTAGTGCGAAATTCCATATGTTCATATTGTGTTGGAGATTTTCTTCATTGTGTGATATAATTGCTATATTGTCAGCGCAAGCTAGGTTTGTGAGTTTTACAAGGTCTGTCCTATAAATACGCGAACTGAGCTACTAGGATGGCCTTGAGGTGATGTTTGACAACACCGACTGGCTGCTCCGTTGGTGGAGGACCCACGGGAGCTTCAGTAACCGCCAGACCGTCGAGGCGAGCCTACAGCTAGAGGTGGCGTCTTGTTTTTGCTCTTGTCGGCGATGGAGCTTGATGAACAGATGGAACAGCGACTCAACATCAAATTTTTGGTGAAACTTGGGAAAAACTCTCAGGAAATTCATGAAATGTTGGGGGCTGTTTACGAAAGAAAACAGCTCTTTTCAAGTGGATCAAGCGTTTCAGAGAGGGCCATGAAGACTGCAACGACGATGCAATGATGAAAACATCGAACGTGTGCGGTCTTTTGTGCTTTCCGATCGCTGAATCACTGTCCGGATGATTGCCGATGAACTGAATTTTGGAATAGGCCGCTTGATCACTCTCCCTACTCACCAGACTTAGCTCCTTGCGATTTCTTCTTGTTCCCAAAATGTAAAATGGTCATGCAGGGGCGACGATGTGGAGACGAAGGAGCTGAAGAGCCTGACTTCTGAGGACTTCCAGGTATGCTTTGAAATGGGGAATATTTTGAAGGGGATAAAATTGATTTACCCAAAATTTTGTAAAATAAGGTTTTATGACCTGAGTTTGCGTATTTATTGGACAGACCTCGTTTGGGTTTAATCGTAATATCCCCATATTTGATTTTTTGTATCTTTTATACATTTTGAAAGTATATCGTCCATTAAAATTATGAATAGATATGAGCTTAATGCTCCCTCTTGTCTAATTTCTGCTGTAGATATAAACTCTTTTGATTCACTATTTTGTGTTCTTATAATGTTTCTTGTTGTCTTGTAGATGCTTTTTATGCTTCCTATTAGATCTTAATTTACTTTTTTGGTTCTGAGAGTCTTCCATATATCTGCGCACCTCACTCTGTCTCTGATGTATACAAATTACTAGAAATAATTTTCAATAACATTACATTAAAGTTATGAGCATTACAAAGCGTTTTTTGCTTCTCCTTGAAAATTTTGTTTTTGGCACATAGGTGTTTCCCGCCAAGCGACAATTTACTAATTGGTTTGTCACATTCTATCATCTTCTATATTAATTGTTTAAGAGTAAATATAGCATCTTGTAGGTTTAAATCTGTATTGTGAATCGTTTAATTTATCTTCTGCGCTTATTCTTAATCTGCTTTGTGGTATAGCCTCATTTATTTTCGCTGGAACACTAATCAATGAGATTCCTTTGTAGATGATACAATTTTTGGCGTCCCCTTTCTTGTGTATTAGTAGGATTCCTTACGGCAATTTTCCTATCTTTCGGTATTATTTTCAACTTCCATACTTTGTTTATAATATGCAGTACGTATCAAGTAGTATTTCTATATTGTTCTGTTGGAATTTCTCTTGATTTTCTGTGTTACTCAGTTTATATATCTTATATCTACTTTTATTACTTGACATTGGTTTTATTGGTTTTCCTTGTGTGTTATCTCATGTTTGTCAATTTTTAGCTATGTAGCAACTAAGCAATAATCTGTCCCTGTTTCTGCTCCTCTCCAATTGTGTCTGTGATTTCTTTCTTATTGTTACATAATCTATAACTGATTTTTCTTTTCTGCTTGGTTCTTTTCGCGTAAATTCATGTAGGTTTTTATGTTTTAACCAGCAGTTTGTTATTACTAGATTATTATCTGTGCATAATTCCAGTTGTGTTTCTGTGCTCCTCTTCATGCTTTCCTATTACTTTTTCCCATTTGTTTGTGTCATTTCCAACTTCCATTAATATTCTTGTGCCTTTACATCCATCTAGTGTCTCTTGTAATTGCTCATAAAATTGTTCCATTGTTTCTACTTTCTCTCCTTCATTTGATCCGTACACATTAATTAAACTTAAAATTTCATCTCTCTTTATTTCAATTTCCACTAGCATTATACAGTGAGCATGTAAAGATTGGAACAAATTCGATAAAATCTTTATTGGGCAAGTAAGAAAATAATACTCGGATACGTCGATTTTCCTTTTTAGATACGCATTTTTTTTGTATTATAAGTAAATTTTTTATTAGGTCATCCCTGTTCGAATTAAGACGTCATGCTCAGTTTTTTAAATGGCAATACGCTCTTTTGATGATACCATTTAAAAGAGCACATTTTTTGGGTATAGACGCCAAATTTTGTGGTATGTTACATAATAATATTTTCGAAAAAAACGTTTTAGAATTCATAACAATGTAATGAAATAACAATAGAAGAAATAATAAATACAACTAAAACCCATTAAATTAAATGTTCAAATTGCATGTCATTCACCTCTTAACAATATCCATCTATTGGCGAAAACGGTGTTTAGATAATCACGCATAATCCGTGAATAATATGGTGGTGCGCCATCTTGTTGGTACCATATTGATTCGTCCGGCATTTGGGGATTTTGATTGTTTGGATATAGTGCTACAAGTGCGGGAATTATCTGTTGTGGCAAATTCAAATATTTTTCAGCATTTAATGCACCGTCAATAAAAAATAGTGCAACAATTGTGGTACTAATTTCTCGAAAATATGGTTATGTAACATACCATAAAATTTGGCGTCTATACGCAAAAAAATGGTACTATCAAAAGAGAGTGTTGCCATTTAAAAAAACTGATAATGACGTCATAACTCGAACAGGGATGACGCAATAAAAAATATAGTTATACAAAAAAAATGCGCATCTAAAAAAGAAAATCGACGTGTCCGAGCATTATTTTCTTACTTGCCCAATAAAAATTTTATCAAATTTGTTCCAACCTTTACGTGTGCACTGTATGTTCTGAGATCATTTGCCAATTTTTAATTTTGTCTGTCCAGTTTTTATGTATTATACATGCCACTCCTTTCTTTGCATGTTCTTGCGCCTCAGTACCTTTGTATAATAAAATATGTCCTAGTTTGTTTACATCAGTTTCCTTTTTGTTGTTTCTGTTAACGCTAATATCATCAAGTTGTAGTTATTAAATATTTACTTCAATAATTTCGTTTTCTTTATCATTATATTATTGGGTATTGGCATGACTGCAATAAACAAGATTTTACATAATTATTTGGATGTAAGGAAAGTCCGTTGTCGGTGGATAGTGTGGAATGGTGTAAGAAAGCACTTAAGAAATATGATGAAGGTCGATTTAAGCAGTTTACAACATCATAACTGGTGACGAAAGCTGGATATGCGCATTTCAACCTGAATCGAAGCAGCAATCTGCACAATGGGTGTATCCAACAGATCCTAATCCAGTTAATGTGAAGCAGTCACGAAGAGTTGGTAAGAAAAAGATAGCCAGCTTCTTCTCAGAATCAGGGCCTATCACAACTGTCGTGCTTGAAAATAAATGTACGTTTATAGCATTCAAGAAGTGAGATCATTCTGCACCACGACAATGCTTAAAGTCATACTACACTTCTGGATTTTGGGTGGAGGGTGACTATGTCATGTGCACTTAGGTCTCAGATGGGCCCATTGTGCTGCCTCCGATGCATACTGTTCATCAAATAAAAGAATTTTTAGAGGCTTCTGGGCTAAAATTGCTCAATCATCCGCCATACAGTCCTGTCCTGACACCCTGCGATTACTTTTTATTTCCTCGACCTAAGGATAAAATGCGTGGTTGGCGATTTACAACCCCCGAAGATGCCGTGTAAGGCTTCACAAAAAACTTGTTTTCTCAAGTGACTCAAGAAAAGTGAAATTTATGTTTTAAAAATTGGTTTTATCGAATGCGTAAATATATTGAGTTTAAGGGTGAATATTTTGAAGAACAATAATTTTTGGTTAGTTTGCAGAAATTTACGGTGTTACCCTCGTAAAACAAAAATATAAAATAGAAATTCCTTCTTAACACAAAGTAACTTTTTAGATATTTCGCTGGTCGAATGAATATGATATCCGAAACAGAAGCGAAAGGAATAAATACATTCGTTGGAACGTTCTCTTTACCATGTTTAATTTTCATGTCGCTGGCGAAGCTAGATTTATCTTCCGTTAATTGGTTATTCCTTTCATCTATTTTAATTGCAAAAGGAATCGTATTTTTCGCTGTGATAATAGTTACGTTATTAGTTGGTAGGCCTATAAATCTTGGAAGATCTGGTATTTTTGCTATCTTCTGTACACAGAGCAACGATTTTGCTATTGGTTATCCTATTGGTAAATATTTGTACGTCGATTAAAACAATAAATTACAATCCGGCTTTTTGTAGTTGCTGCATTATATAAGGATACGCATCCCGATTATGCGTCTTATTTATATTTAATGGCGCCGATAAGTTTGGCGATTTTAAATCCGCTAAGTTTCGTTCTCATGGAAATTGGAAAACGGAGGTTAAACAGTGAACCTCCTTTATTAAGCATAAATAGCGATTCTAATTCTTCCACATTATCTACTTCTTCGATACATAAGGAACGTTTTAAAATGGCAATGTCTGTTGCTAAAAGTATTTTTATGAATCCTATTATTGCAATGACGATATTAGGAATTTTAGGAAATTTAATTTTTAAACATAAAGTTCCATCTTTTTTGGGTGGAATTTTAGAGGTCGGTTGAAGGAACTTATTAATGATTAATTACTAACTCTAATGTTTTCAGGTGTTAGGATCGGCTTTTTCAGCAAGTGCATTATTTCTTCTAGGCTTAAGAATGGTTGGAAAAGTTCATACATTACGAGGGGCAACCTTAGTTGTTCCCGGAATTTTGATTATGGTTAAATTGTAAGTTAATGTTTAGCGTGATTCTTGCGATACTGTAATATTTATGTATTGCAGGTTGGTTTTACCTTTAGTGATAAGAGAGGTTGTGAGTTTATTACATGTTGGTAAAGATGAAACCGAAACCGTTGACTGGAGTACGTACGGCTTCCTTTATGGGACATTTCCGGCGGCTCCTACTGTTTTTGTTTTTGCCACACAATATGCTTTAGATGTAGATTTGGTATGTTCCTAATATTTACTGTTGATTATGTACAAATAATTACTTTGTAGATTGCTAGCGCAATGGTAGCTTGCACATTTATTAGTGCACCGCTCATGTTCGTTTCTGCAAAAATGATCACATTGACGAATACTGATCCGTCGGAATATATCAAGCAGCTAGATGCTTTTACATTTGACATTAGTATTAGCGGAACTGTTACTTCCATTTGGGTTATTGTGGTATTTATTCTTACGAAGAAGATCAGTAGGATTCCGCATAGAATTACCGCTTGTTTAGTTTTTTCACAGGTACGTCCAGTGTAAGCCAATTAAAAACAATTGAAGGTCGTGCGACTGTACATTAATTGGGTATGTATACAGTGACCTGCAAAAAGTTCTCTATTATTAGAGTAGGTATCGAAAAAACTTTTATGGGGGATCATTCCTGTATATCCGATAATCCAGTAACCTAATAATCGAATTTGATGTATGTCACGTGACCACTGGTATGGCGGCAAATTTATTGGGGTGTATTAATTCCCTGAATTTCCCACTGTTTTTGCCATTAAAAGTTCCTCGTGTGTTTTTGTTTCTTCTCCTATTTTCCTCCATATTTTTTTTGTTTTCTCTTTCTAGTCCTTGATTTCCATATTTCTTAAGTCTTTTGTTACATCTTCACGTCACCTCTTTCTCGGTCTACTCTTTTCAGGTTTTCATGCTGTTATTGCTTTTATAATTTTTGATTCATCCTCTCTCATTATATGTCCAAGCCACCTAATGTGCTGTGCTTTCATCACTCTTTCTTCCCCTTCCATTATTTTCAAAATTTTGTAATTAATGTATTGTCTTGTATTCTTGATCTTCCATTTTTTTTTACTCCCATTATTCAAATTCAAATGCTACTCTTAACTGCTCTTTTTATTGGGCACGTTGTTTCCGCTGCATTTAACATTACTGGTGTAATTAGGCACTTGAAAATAGGTATTCTAGTCTTCATCTTTATTTTTTTTACTCTTCAGTAGCTTGTGGTTTACATAAAATTATTTAAAACCTAATTGAATTCTTTCCTTTACTTCCTCACTCCTTTCATTGTTATATCTTACTTGTACACCCAAATAGCTAAATGATTTTATTTTTTCAAAGATATATTTATCTATTTTTATTATTATATTAGCTGTTAACATCCTTTCTGGTACTTCATATATTTAGTTTTCATTTATTACAAGATCTATTTCACCTGTTGCTTTTTCCAATGTTTTACAAAACTTCAGTTAGTTTCATTATCAAAATTTATAGATTTCACAAACTTAAAGTAATTCTTATATTTACGAACTAATTCGTCTTTGCTCGCTGGCCAATCTCCTCCGTTAATTAATATGGAATTTCTAAATTAAGTCTATGAAGTCTTAGTTTTTTGCATTCGTATATTAGATGGTCTATTGTTTGATTTGCTTTATTACATGTACAAGTTGCACTATCAATAATATTAAATCTATGAATACTTTGTTTTGCTATGGGCACTTAACACTGCTGTCAATTCGGCACTTGTTGGTATGTTGCACATTAACCTCGACATCACTGTTAGGAAAAAACTTCTAGTTATTTCACCTTTTTGGGTGATCGCCCACTGCTCCTGCCAATTAATTCAGCTTTTTTCTCTGAGCTCATTTACTATTGCGTTTTTTAGTTTCTGTCTTAAAGCACACTTCCACGTCACTGACTGCTGCTTCCTTGGCTAGCTTATCGGCCAATTCATTGCCTTCTGTTCCGATATGGGCTTTGGTCCACCGTATTTTTACTTGACACTCTTATGTATCCAGAAGCTTTATTTTCTTTCTTATTTCTTCTTGTGTATATCTTTTTTATTGCATCTACAGTAATTCTACTGTTTGTGTATATGGTTATATTTTTATCTACTTCTATCATTTGATTCATATTCTGATTTTGTATATTTTCTAACTTTTTTAATATTGCAATTTGTGCTGTTTGGTTATTAGAGCAATGGTCGGCTGGCTTATATTTTAGCATTTGTTGTAGTAATTCCTGAACCCACTTTTCCTTGTATTATACCATATAAACAAAAATTATTTAGATAAGGGATGGTGAACAAAATCACTGTCTTTGGTAGGTTCAGCTTGTTGTTGGTTCTACATGTCAATTTAATGTCAGTTTCGATTTGAATTTTTATTCATCGTGGTATTCTCGCAATTACATAATCGATTCATCATTGAATCTTATTTTCGTAAAGCATGAGAATGGTGGCCATTTTCAACATCTAATGTAATAAATTGAAAATAAACCCGTAGTTTAATAACTAAGTTTTATTTGACAAGCTGATTAGCTTACATAACCTATATAATTTCAACTACTGACGATGAATCAAACATGCAAGGTACGTTCAGAATTCCAAAGCCACCCTTTATCTAAATAATGTTAATCCCCCGTTATGGGTATCAATAAAATCCTTGAAAAACCCTCGTTTTTAATATCCTAGTGTCCCACCCTAGTGCCATTTGAAAAAATAGAGTTATTCTCCAAAAAGTATTTTTGCCAACTTTAGATCATTCTAATACAGCAACTAAAATAGTTAAAGTTCTAAAACAATTTGTCTCGACTGTTGGGGCACCTTGACTTTCATTTGGCGTTAGTCACGGCACTCTAGATTAATTTCTGCAAAAATTTACTTTGTCATGAAAATGTTTCGAACTTGATACTACCATACGTAAAATTGAATGGAGATTCCAAAAATGTATAAATATACAGGGTGTTCCATTTAAAATAACAAAGTTGATGTCAATTCCGGCGAAACCGGAAGTGACAGAAACTTGTTTCCTATGCCAACAAATGCCATCTAAAGAGTATATTAATCATACCAAATTTCATTTTGATATCTTAAAAAATAAAAACTTTATGGGGGTGCCCCAGGTTTCGTTGACACCCGGTATAGTCGCAGATTAAAGTTCGCCTTCATTTTCTCCTTCTTGCATGCCACCAGAAAACAAGAACATCCTCCTCAATAGAAGAAGACATCATAACAATTGACACAAAGCAGTCGATTTAATGTGAAAACGGTAATGCAATCAGTTACATCCAACTAGTTTCATGAAACCAGTTGCAGTAGTGAGAAAGCTGCCTTAGTGTTTATCCTATTTTTTAATCATAGATCATTTGTATTACGCAAAGTTGGTTTTTTAAGCCTTTAATTATTATATTAATGACCAGTGAAAATTTTACAATTTGACTACATGCTATTTTTATCAACAACTTGTTTACATTTCTTAGTTACTCTTGTAACTTATAGTTACACACATGTAACTTACTTTCTATTAAAGTAAACTATCTTATCGACCTAAGTGTCATCAGTTTCATTGCTTTTTATAACAACAATTTGTTAGTTTATTATTTAGACGAGACTAAGGCAGGTTGCATAAAACATGATTTAACAGTTTCGTTAAATTAATCATGCATCAAAATTGAATCAGAATTCAAATTCATATGGCAAATAAGTAAACAAAAATTGATGCTCTTTTGTCGAGTTTGATCATTTGTTAACTTAACAAAAGTTTTGTGTGACTGACCTCTAGATTTGCTAAGCGAAATTTCTCACTTTTTTTCTATTTCAAAGTGACACGGTTGGTTGTTTTCCTTGCGTTTATGAATTTTTAAATTTAAATTTTAAATTAATGCAAAGTGCTACCTTCAATTGTTTTATGGTCACTCCTGAAAGCATTTCACAATTTTTACCATTATAAACGAAAACTTGCAGCTTCTTAGTTGCATCGGAGCAATCCTGTGGAATACGTTAAATCACAAAGAAGGCTGGTTTGGCTATTTACAATTTGCAATATTCACAACAGGTGTGTACAGCGCAAGAATTTGGACCTCATTTTTAGCGATATCACTCTTATTTTTACAGTGCCGTAGTTTATGCTACGTTCTAAAATTACAGCCGGTTTTTATTATATTCGGATGGGGGTATGTAACTTGGATTTTAGATCGTTTTAAATACCAATATTAATTTTGAATTTTTAGCCTACCTGTCATTTTATCAATCTTATTTTTACTATTCGATCAAAAGAATTCGTTAGCGTACGACAAGCGCAACCCTAATTTTATTTATGGTGCCGCTCAAGCAGTAGTTGCGGTTTCCCTTCTTATTTCTTGTTTTATAGGTAAGTATTTTCTTTACGCAATTGACCGTATTTTATAATAACTTAATTGTAGTGACTGTTGGTTGTTTAATCCTACATCAACGTTATAAAAGACGTTACGCAAGATATTTAGATCTTGCCCAAGATGTTAGTTCAACGTTTAATCCTCCACAAAGTGAAGATCCAGCTAGGATTGAAGAACCCACGGGAAATTGTTCGGAACAAAATCGTACTTGTTCTTCGTCAGGTGGCGTTTGTAGTGGGAAAAATAGAATATGCGGTGGTCTACCAACGATTAACGAAGGTTGTTGCGAAGACAACGTACAAAGTCCCGTTGTTGATATTGAAGATTTAGCAGCCGGCGGTGCCACTCAGAATAATACCACTGAATCTAGTGACATGTACGTTGGAATTTTACACGGAATGTAGGGGATTTATAGTTAAAGTTACAGGTTGGCTTGTGGCGGTGGTTTATGCCCTACTCGTTACGGTTGTCATGGTCCACAACGCGAGCAGTGCCAGAATATTATCGAACAGTACAGGGAACAAATTTACGATGATGTAGAATTAATCGAGGAGGAACCCGAAAGTCACGATCCGCAAATTCTACGACATATTGTTCTTCTTATTTTGCTTTTATGTTCTATGTTTGTGGTACGTAATTTCAATTGACGAGGGGTTCTTGCTTAATTTTTGTCTTTTTAACAGGGTTTAGCATTGTCGGTTTGGACGTTGATTATGGAACAAATGTCCGGAATTTACATCGAATTGTCATTTTTAGATGCGACGTTAAATTTCGGTCAAAGCATAATAGTGTTTGCGATTTTTGGGACAAATAGCAAAGAGATTGCTTTGCCGCTTTTAGGCTTCTGGAGGAAGCTGTGGTACGGTGCAAATAAATTAAACTTACCGGCATGGCATGAGTTAAGTTTCGAAACTAAGCATATATGCGACCAATTTACAACCCATCATTTGACTAAATGCAAGGAAGAAATAGCTCAAGACAAGAGGTAAAACTTACTTTAAATTCATTCCGCTGCATTAAAGAGGTGTTCACATTAAATTCATTAAACTTGTCAGTTAGAATACATCCCAAACTAACAAATTCATGAAATACTAACCAAGAAATTTAAACTGAACGCTTCTCTCAATACATTTCAGGTGGCGAATAAAAGTCTACAAGGATGTTTTTGCAGGGAGTAAATTTGTCGATTGGTTAATCGAAGTCGGATTAGCCAGAGATCGAACAGAAGCCGTAAATTACGCACGGCATCTGATCGAAGGAAGAGTTTTAAAACATATTAACGGTGTTTATCATTTTTACGATCGTAATCTACTTTATACATTTAATTAATGTATTTTAACTTTAATTTCCCAGTTTTAAAGATGTGATGAATGTTTTGTGTTTGCTGTTCGTGTGTAGAACTGACAAGTGTTTGTTAGTTTACGCCGTTTAAGGATTATTTGAAAGGTTAATTCAATAAGGTCACTTGTGTTCGGATGAACCTTACATTGCAACAATGTATGTTTGAAGGTATTTTATTATTGCGTATTAGTTTTGGTATGCAAGTTTCTCATATTTTCTAGTCATAACCAAAGGATTCCTGACATGATCTGTTCAAATACATAGACTTTTGTTTTATTACTGTTTTGTTTTAAATATACAACATACAGAAAGGTGTTCCTTTTAACTAGATTTAAAACTTGATTAATTTAATTTTGTTCGATGTAATTAGGACTGTGGCTTTATTTTTGATTTAAATTTTTAAAAAACTAAATAAGAGCTTTTATTTGCAAAACTTACGGTATTTCTTAATTGTATTTATTATTGACTCTTGAACATATTATTTTTTATTCGGTAATTGTTTCTTTCCAATCTACTGGATATAAAATGTTCTTAATAATTATTGTATGCCGTGCTTGTGTGTTTATTCAGAGATTTGGTTTGTGGTTTGGAGGTTTTTTATAAAATTAAATTACTCGTGGAAATTATACAGACCATTTGAAATACAATGAAAATAAGATAATAATTGTTCGTAATCAAAACAAGTAAACGAATCCAAAGTGTGATTTTAGATAACTGTTGTAGCAAATTGAAAGTAATTTTGATTCCTTTTTAACATGTCGTGATATAGAAACAAACGTAAAATTCCTTGTCAGGATATTTAATTACAACAGCCTTTCTTCTAGTAAAAAAAATGCCAAAGAAATTAAATGATCGCAACAGTATGTTAAGCAAACTTATTGATGCACAATAATGTATTAATGCAATGTCAAACACCCCAAGACTTGAATGTTTTTCTGATTTTCAACTATTGTCGCACCTTATTTCTGAAACATTTGCACTTAAATCTTAATATCTTTGTAACAAATGGGGGTATGGGGACAAAATATTGGCACAAAATATTTATTGTGAAAGAATTGGCACCACGGCTGGCTTGCCAAATTTTTAAATAACTAGTTTTGGTAAATTCTTTGTTTCAACTCAACCTGCCAGTCGTCACTGCTTACATCTCTTTTTAGATTCCTCCAAAAGGGTGCAATTGGACGCAGTTGAGATACATTGGGAACATTTCTCGACTGTAATAAATGGAATTTGCAATAACACGGGCTTATTCGGCATTCACAGGATTTCGAGATGGACAAATATAAGCTTGAGAATGACCTTGGAAGAAATTGCAATTCACACCAACAACTTCTGTTGAAATTTTTTGTCTTTTGTAAACCAACGAACGAAAGTATAAAACAGCTCCACAAAACTAGCACAGAACAATGGAAATGGACTCATAAATTCAGACCAAGCAACAAAACAGGACATGAGTATGGAGATAAGAAACAATGAAAAAAAGATAAACAAAGCAAAGGATAAAAATTTACACAGAATAAGTAAACACATAAAAATGGAACATGGAATGTAAGGGGAACACACGAAGAAGGAGCACTAAAGCAGTTAGCACGAGAAATGAATAAATACAAATATGAAATCAAACTATAGAAGTAGATGATTATTTATATTTCAACAGCAGTGGAGAAGACAGAAGACTCAGTACAGGAAAAGAACTCAGATCAGCAAGCCCATTACTGATAGAATTTGCAAACTGAGATTAAGAGGAAAATACCAGAAAATCACATTATTAACCTTTTCACTGCGGCCGACTTCCGACTTCAGCTAAACCACCTGCGCGGGAGACTTTTCCGCGTTAGGTAGGCGTGTGCATGCTCGTACATAATAACGTGTACACTCGCTAAAATCTGACGTAGACTACACAAACTACGCAGATGAGTAGTTTGTGGTAGACCAAAGTCGAAGCTGCAGCAACTGCCGAGAAGCACTGAACCTTCCCACACCACTACACAACAATATAGGGCCTACGCAGTTACGTAAAATAGAAAACGAAAATAGTCGGCTTTCGCGGTAGAGACACGTAAACTCAGAGCCGCCAATATTCGTCTTTCGCAGTCAAAAGGTTAAACATGCATGCCGCAACAGAAGATGCGGAACTAAGTGCAAAAGAAGATTTCTACAGTAGACTGGTTAAAGATATGAAGAAATATCTAAATATGGCCTTAAAATTGTCTTAGATGATGCAAGTGCAAAAATAGGACAAGAAGAATGCTTTATACCAACTATAGGGCAATATAGTAAACATGAAGGAACAAATGAAAATGGACCGTTACTAACTGATTTCGCTAAAGAAAAGGATATCATCATAAAGAGTATGGTCTTACCAAACGTCACGGGCCGCGAAATGCGCAAATGAACAAAAGAGAAAGCTATAGATAAGGTCAGGCGATACGATGAAAGTGAATCCTAAAAACATGGGTCATTTAATAACAAAGTACGCAATTTAGTCTTGAAAAAGACTGATTTTTCAAACAATTGGCAGGAACTCAAAAAACAAAACACATGCAAACAACTACAAACACAACAAAACATTAAGGTTAGGTTGAAACAGATGATGTTTTTAGAACGATCTATAACATCGCGAGTCGACGAATTTTGGTTTCTGCGCCGGAGCCCATGATATTTGTTAATACCTATACCTATTTTCAAAAGAAAGACATACATATAAGGACACGTGGAGATCACCAGAGAGAACTTATATAAACCAAATTGACCATGTACTCATTGAGAAAGATGAAGAGAGATGCATAAGAGACATACAAAGCTACAGAGGACCAGACTCTGATCACTTTCTAGTTGGCATAAAAATCAACCAAGTGATACCGATAGAAAGAAAATGAAAAAGGCACAAATCAGAACAAGCAAGACTAACAAGTTAAAGACAATACAAGAGACGCACGACATAGAACAACAATGGCTAAAACTGTGTAACATATTGACACAAATGGTAAGAAAATTCAACAGTGCGAAGAAGAACTGAACAAAAGAAACATAGCAAGAATTAAAATGCTCAAGAAACGGACCAAACTAAAGAGATTTATATAATTCAGAGAACCAAATGCAAAAAGTCATTAAGAGAAAAGAAAAGGAAACACAATGAGGAGCTAATTACCAACCTGGAAGACAGCTATAAAAATAATGAAATTAGAAACCTGTACCAGGGATTGATAAGACAAAAGAAAGACTACCAGATAAATCCCAATATTTTACAGGAACAAAAATGGTGAACTCGTAGGCGAGAAAGAAAACATCTTGAAGTTATGGAGAGAGTACTTCGATGAACTATTAAATGTAAAATCAGATATCCAAGAAGAAACAGAAGATGTTAACGAAAACGAGCTGAACTATAATGAAGACAGTGAAAATCCACCAACTGTAGAGGAAATAGAAAAAATAATAAAAGCCCAGGAAGAGATGAACTAACTGCAGAATTACCATACACATTCAACGATTGATGGAAGAAATCTGGAAACAAGAAAAGCTGCCACAACATTGGAACGAAACGGTGATAATCCCGATCTACAAGAAAGGTGACATAGCAGACTGTGGGAACTACAGAGGCATAGCTTACAAAATACTGGCTACCCATCTAAAGAACAAATTATTAGTAACAAAAATCAACAAGGAGATAAGTGAATACCAATGTGGCTTCAGTCAAGGCAGGTCTGTAACTGACCAGATATATTTGTATTAAGAGAAATTCAAGCAGAAAGCTATCAATGCAAAAAAGAAACATTTTTATAGACTTCAAACATGCATTTGATAGTAGTAAAAGAAAAGAATTATATTAAAAGAACTCGGCGTAAATGGCAAACTCTTCAAGCTAATACAACTCACACTGAAGAGGACAGACAACATGGTAAAAATAGGAAACAATTTATCAGAAAAATTCAAGGTATGCGAAGGATTAAGACAGGGTGACCCCCTGTTCTCGATACTTTTCAATGTTGCGATAGAGTACACCATCAGGAAAGCAGAATTAAATAGAACAGGCCTATTATATCACAATAAGCACCAGTGTCTAGCATTTGCCGATGACTTGGCGTTATTAGTAAGAAGCAAGCCAGAAATTAGAAGATGAGGCACGAAAAATAGGATTAAACATAAATGAAAGCAAAACAAACTACATGACATGGACAGCCCGGGGTTACAACAGATTAGGCCGATCGACCATAACAACGAAACAAAGATAGAGCTACAACATAGAGGAAACAGAGAAATTTATGTACCTAAGAACAGAATTCTACAGACACCAGATACAAGAAGAGAAATATAGGCGGGAAATCGATGCATTCAAGCACTCAGAAGATGTATTTATAGTAGGGTTACATCAAGGGGATTGAAAGTGAAAATATATAAAACTATCATAAGACCAATTGTGACCTACGCGAGTGAAGTGAGGATGTTAGGGACAATAGAACATAAAATGTTAGGAGCTTGGGAGAGGTAAGTGCTTAAACGGCTGGGAAAGAAAATCCAACACGGAACTGTAAGAACTATACAAAGAACTGGACATAATAGCAACTATAAAGGGACAAAGCCTGAGATGCCTAAGACATGTAGCAAGACTGAACGATGCTAGACTACCAAACAGCAAAATAGGAGGTAAAAAAAGAAGAGCAAGATGGAAGGATAAAGTAATGGAAGATGTAGAAAAGTATAATATGAACAACTGGAGAGAGAAGACACAAGACAAGAAAGCCTGGAGTAAATCAAGCCATGGGCCTACTAGGCCTGCAGCGCTAATGATAATAATAATGTTTGTTATTAGCGGTGTCATTTCCATTGCGTGTGAAAAATGATTCGTCATCTGCGACCATTTGATGGCGAAAAGTTCATTTTCAGAAAGTTGTCTTGGTTTACGTCTTAGTTCTTGCAACTGTTTTTGTGAATATTTCGGGGCCGATTTTTTCATAACAAGTTTAGGATATTACTCAAATATTTTTTATCAATCTTATACTTGTGACCAAAATGAGAAAAATGGAGAAAACGAAGAAGAAATGACATATGAAAGAGTAATCGATAAATTAAAACAAAGGAAATCAGCAGGACCGGATGAAATAGTTAACGAGTTAATAAAAAATGCAGGAGAAGAACTAAAGCAGCGAATACAGAAATTTGGAGAGTAGAAAACATGCAAAAAGAATGGAAAAATGGGTGGCTTATACCAATTTCTTTTTGTGGATTTTAAACAAACAAGGAGTAAGTCCTCAAAAATTCAAAACCACGAAAGAACTTAGACAAGGAGATTCGCTATCCACAACACTATTTAATATAGTCTTGGAAGGAGTAATGAGAAACAGCAGAACAAGTAGAAACAACAACATCCCAAAGAATTCATACCAAATTATGACATATGCGGATGACGTAATCATTATTTCCAGGACAAAAGAAGAACGAAAAAATGTGTTCCAAAATATTGAAAAAGAAGCAGGAATATATGGACTAGCGGTGAACGAAGCAAAAACAAAATATTTGGCGACAACAACCAAGACAGACTTAACAAACCTTAAAGTGAATAGTATTCGGAACGGAAAACAATACAAGTGAACGCAGAAATTAACAACGAAAATAACTCTTATACTAAAATCGAGAGAAGCGTAACACTAAGTATAAAAGGTACTGCGTCGCTAAATAAAGTGATACAAACATTTCGAGAACAGCTAAAATCTGAGTGTATAAGACAATAATATGCCCGACAGCGATATATGGGTGTAAAGTGTGTACATTAAACCAACGGTACCCAAACAAATTGTTGTCTTGGGAAAGAAGAATATTAAGACGGTTATTTGGAGGGATCAAGGAAGAAGAGTTATGGCAGAGAAGGACAAGTAATGAGGTGTACGAGCTATATCAAGAACCAACGATAATAAATATTGTGAAACAAACAAGACTACGATGGCTAGGTCATTTAGGAAGAATGACAGATCAGAGAAACCCCAGAAGAAGATGACCCCAGAAAGAATGGCTCCAAGAAAGAAGATTTAAGGGAATTGAAAGTGGAGAACTGGGAAGTACTAGCAAAGCAAAGAGTTGAGTGAAAGAAAATTGTTAACAAAGCTAAGGGCGTCAAAGGCCTATCGTGCTAATATATAATATATTCGACAGTCTATCAAGACACAAATTAATTAAAGAGATGAGAGATATCAACATACCACCTAAGCTAATAATTAGATTAATAAAAATGACTATGGAAGGACCCACTGCACAAGTCATATCCGAACAGGGTGTCACGGGAGAAATTAAGATAGAAAAAGGAATGCGGCGCTGTCGACCACGCTGTTCAACATAGCCCTGAAGTGAACAGTAAGAGCAGTAGAAACAATGAAAACAGTCCCACAAAGCTCATGCCAGCTGGTTACTTATGCAGACGACATTGCTCTGATAGGAAGAGATAAGAAAGCCTAAAGGAGATATTACTAAAACTAGCACATGAGGCGAAAAAGGTAGGCTTGGAAGTCAACGAAGATAAAACTAAATATTTGATAAGCAGCAGAAAAGACACAAACCATATAAAGGAAATTAAGATCAGAGAATACAGATTTGAAAAGGTGGTGAACTTTAAATACCTAGGAGTGATGGTAAATGGAAGGAGTGAAAGGAATATAGAGATAGAGGATCGAATGAAAGCAGGAAACAGAACCTTTTGGAGTTACCAAAAATTAATGAAGGATAGGAATTTAAGCAGGAACAATGTGCACTACCAACAAAGAACAGAAAAAGCTAAGAATCTTTGAAAGAAAAGTACTAAGAAGAATACTGGAAACAAGAACAGATAATGAAGGAGAACAAAAAATTCTAATGAACCACGAAATGGAAGAAGATATTGTGAGGGTCATCAAAGCCAACAGAATAAGATGGTTTGGACATATACAAAGAAGAGATACTGGAGAGCTAATAAGGAGACTAAGAGGAAGACCCAGAAAGAGATGGGAAGACCAAGTAATAGAAGACATTAAAAAAGCTAGGAATAAAAGAAGTGAAAGACAGGAAAGAGTGGAGGAAAATAGTAACCAAAACCAAATCACACCAAAACCTAAAAGCAGAACAGGAGCAAGGAAATACGGAGCGATTTACTGTAGAGAAGAATCAGAAGAGTTCCAAGGAACGGCTACCATTCGGACAGGAATGCCAAGGTCAGTGCGAAGGTCTAAGCGAAACCCCAACTTTACCATGAGCATAGTCGCATCAAGCTTCTTTCTTCTTGGAAGTCATTTTCCTTGCTGGTCTTCTAGAACCTTCTCTTCTATCAACCGCTATGTTCAAATCTACAGTCTACATGCTTGCAAATGTTGTAACTTGTTCTTTTGGAGACACCCATTGCGTAGAATTCGGCAGTCAGTTCAGAGCGTTGAGTTTGCTTCAAATTTCCCATCACATCAACTAGGTGAACGTCAAATGTTGACATTCGTTCAACAAAACAAAAACAACTAGCCGCGAATCGTCACCGCCCACTTATTTGTAAAAGTGTAAAAACTTTGTGCCAATTTTTATCCCCACACCCTTACTTCTCAAATAAACATTTACAGATTTTTGTGAAAGCTTTGTTATAAATTGTATATTTGAAAGTTAACTTAAATATGTCATGATTGTATATAATAGGTTTTATGTAAATGTATTTTTAAGTAAGAGTTTTTCTAGATGTTACGAAGGTGGGTGATTATTATTTTCGTTAGTAAAAAAATAATAAACGTTCTGTCTTGAATACAAAGTCAGGTTTGTAGTATGCTTTTAACCTAGATATTAAAGAAATTATCGAAGCACCCCCCGCAGACTTGGGCTAATCCTATAACGTAATGAGTTCTTTGAGACCCTGAGTTATTAAAGTTGTGCGTATTCGTACAGGAAGACTGAGGATTTGCTGGGGTCCTTGCAGATGACTGCTTTACATTTTTCCAGCCCGTAAGTTATAGTAAACATTTTGTAAATCCTGCTAACGTAATCGCCCATCTGTACTTCAATAAGTTTCCTGATAATTCACGAAACTAACAAAAAATGATTGCAACTACTTATATGTAGGTATATCTTACCATAAACAACAAAACTTGTCTACAATATTTTTAAAATAATAGCAATAATAGATCCGTGGCATATTTTCGTGTTTACCTAAAACATTACATGAACGCTTGAAATCTGTGATGTATACAGAAAATTTACCAGTTGTGGCAAAATGACTATTTTTAATATCACAAAATTCTAAAATTCAAACGGTTCCGTTCTTTGACGTTATTAGTAGGTATTAAAAACAAAAACAAACTGAAAAATGTGATCCAAAGGTATTTAAAACTTAAACGATCTGATTCGGTGTATATTTTTTTACGACTTGCACTGGTTCACACTGGATGTACTGGTGTATACAGCCATTACACGTACATCCAGAAATCAGTTTTAGTGAGTACAATATTACCACACGATTTTTGAATTTGGAATTTTAAAATAGTTACTGTTACAATAAGGCATCGTTTCATGTAAACAAATAGCACGTTAACGTAGTTTCTGTATGTAAATTATGCTGTTACTTTTGAAGTCATTGCAAATGTTACGATTAGTAACCCTATTTGTCCTACATAACAACTTTATAAGAACAAAATGAAATTCCGTAATTCTACCACTGGCGTTTGCAGTGATGTCAAATGATCGTAATAAAAACGCCTCTTTAAATGTTGTATGTAGGAGAGCTGCTATTATTCATTCAAATAATTGTTTTTCAGTATTAAACATAGACTTCTAAAACATACATGTTACTGGTATTTCAAAGCACAGTCGATCTAGCTTTTCTACCGTTCTGGGCTAACAAAAATTTCCATTAAAAAGATTTTATCATTACATCTCTTTCATTCGTTTTTTTGTATATTTAATTACTTTTCCGATCTGTTAACTGTCGAACTGGGCGTACCTCCTTTTGAATACATATTTTAAAATACGTCACAGTGGAAATAGATAAGCACAAAATAAAATTTCAAGGTGATTTATAAAAATAATACGCTCAGTACACCGAATCTTAATGTTGTGAGTTGTGACAATATTGTATGTTAATTGTAAACGGTACATATCTGTGCCAGTTTTCTGATGTATTTTATGCAGCGTAAGTTTACTGACAGTAATCATCGGTTGCTTTTGTACTGATAGATGAAAGTAAATGATGGCTAGTATAATCAGCTTACTTGTACGTTCTTGCGCTAGCGGACTATATGTATTTGTAATTTATTTTGGTAATTATAATTGTGTTGTATAGCAGAAATATATTTGTTAAAGGTTTAAGGTATTCGCACGTTTTATTTGACTGGTAGTAGAATTATGAACGTCTCCGATTATAAATTCGATGTTACGACACTTTTGTATTGGATTTCAAAGATAAAGTGAGTTAGCAATTAGCGATCGATCATCCGGTTGTGTCATAATCGAACCACATGAGGTTAAAATTCTAGCCATGCCAAATCAACTCGAATATTTTTTTTTTATTCGTTTCAGCCAACTATGGACCATATTATTTCAACTGTTTTTTTTTCCTTTTCTTCCTTGGGTTTCAACATTTGCCCAGTATTCCCGCATTCGTTTTTGTTGCTTTTCTTTCCTTTCTTCTGTCCATGTCTTGCCTGTTCTTAGCTTTGGCTTTTCTTGAAAACCTTTATATGCTCCAAGTTTCTTCTTATGAGGGTCACGCTCCTGGATGTCTTCACCTGCAAATCCCTTTTCACGTCATTAAAACAATCATCTCAGGGCTTCCACGCATTCACTATTTTATACTATACTCACTTTTTGAAAACTAATTTACTATAATTCACTATTTTTTAGAAATCATTCACTTCTTCACTTTTTAGAGCATGTTCAGTTAGAAAATCGCGTATTTGTGAAATCAAATTTCGCGGCTTTCAAATAAATTTGACTTGTTATTCCTCTACCAAAATTTGTAAACAAACATAATATGGGATTTCGGCAGCTTTGCAGTCTTAATTATTTGTAGTCATGTTATTTTTGTTTCACAAATTGTTTACGCTTATAAGGGAATAAAATCACGTATAAGTTTGACAACATATACTCAAAGACCAACAGTTTTAAGGTGGTTGTGAAGTGATTCATTTGGTTCTACAGCGACTTACAGTATATTGAATAATAAAATTGTTAAAAGACTATTTAAAAAAATGGCTTTACGAAATTGTGGGGCGCAACGATGCTTGGATGCAACGAAAAGATCATGAAAGACCTGGACATTTGATTGAAGAGTGGTGTTCGATCAAAACAAAACATGAAGTATTTTGCAGGCTCTGCTGTAAAATTATATCAGTGCGCAGTAAAGCATTTTCTTTTTATTTAAATTTGCTAATATTTTGATGCAGTAGTTATATCATCTATAGCAGTGGTTCCCAACCTTTCTCTCCTTGCGAACCCCTTCTAAAAACTGAAAAAAATTAGCGAACCCCCTGTATAGTCATTAGTAACAGTAAAGAAAACAATACAATTTTGTTGTTATTAACATTTAACTATTTTCCATATTGCCTATACTTCATTCAAGTTAAAGATAAAGTGGATGTAAACAATGACCGGCGCGTGATCAATGCATGATCAGCACCTGCGCTGCATTTTGGCTAATGCGATTGGCTGAACCCTCACCACTGCACCCGTGAATTACACGTTGTTGATATCAGTCCATGTCCGGCTTAAAATTATTTTATTTTTTATTTATTGTACCTAACTTTATCATCGAATAAAATGTTCTTTATAAAACGTTATTCATTACCAAATGTCTAATTATTAACATCATTTCAAATTTGTTTTTATTTGGTTTTTTAAATATTTTTTTGCTATACTGGTTTGTATGCAAATCTTTACGAATTTCCTTAATACTACCCTGCTTCTTTCAAGCACGTGAACAGCGCATGTATTTGTTTACATCCACTCTATCTTTAACTTGAATACAGTATAGTAGTTCATAACGAAAAACTAAAACATAATCGTGAAACATCTACAGGCAAACATTAATAAAACTAAAGTGATAGCTTAACCTTAACCTACAAAAAAATTAATACAAAATTAATTGAATAAAACAGAACAATCATCCTAGTAGGCTGAAAATAAAACGGAATTATCTTTAATGTCAATGAATACCAACTGGTTCTTAGCTAAGCCTCAGTTGAACTTGAAAAACCCCTTAATGGGATGTATAGGGATTTAAAATTCCGCCATTACAATATTATTTTCGCGAACCCCTTTTATAAACCTTGCGAACCCCTGGGGGTTCGCGAACCACCGGTTGGGAAACACTGATCTATAGGATTTCAAGCACTTACATAACATGCAGGAACACAAAACCAATGTGATGGTGAAAAGAAACGATCATCAGTTAATACTGACAACACAAAATAGTGACACTGTAAACATTCATCAACAAAATCAAACAACCACGATAGGTATGACTTAGTGGTGATTCCGTTTTAAAGGCAGAACTAATATGGGACATTAAAACTGTTCATGAAAACTGGGCCGCTGCTTCTTGTGATCAACTGAGGGACTTATTTCGTATCATGTGTCCTGATAATAACAAATTTAAATTAGCGAGAACTAAATGTGGATATTTAGTAACGGAGGCGTTAGGGCCATACTTCAGAACAGCGATGTTAAAAGATCTAGGTAATTGGAATTATACAATAATGTATGGCGAGACAATGAACACAGGAAAAGTTAAGGAACTGCAAATATTAGTGAGATATTTTTCGTCCTCGCAAAAAAGAATAATTGCAGCTCATTTAGAAACTTTTTTTATCTCATATGCTGATGCCAAAAATATTGTTTTATTTATCAACACAGCGATGAACAATGCAGATTTGTCAGTATCTAATTTTGTAATGCTTAGTTCAGATGGACCAAATGTGAATAAGAAAGTGTTCAGATTGATGTGTGAAAAATTAAAGCAAGAGCGAGGGTGGGGATTAATGGACTTAGGGTCGTGCGACATCCATACGGTACATAATGCATTTCTAAAAGGTATTAAGGAGTTCGGGTATGATGTTGATGACCTAATTATTCAAATATATTATTATTTCGATGGCTGGCTTACAAGAGTCGAGGACTACAAAATAATTCAAATAAAAGAAAACATTTCCCAAAATAAATTTATAAAACACTGTGCTACTTGGTGGTTGACTATGTTACCAGCTGCAGAGAGGTTGCTGGACAGTGGCCAGCTATTGTCAAATATTTTCTTAATTATATACCTACAAAAAAATCTAAGTTGATGCAATCAAGGAGATATGAAAAGATTGTAGCGTATTTAAAGCAATATAATATATGACTGGACAAATTCAATTGGTTATAGAAAGTGCAAGTATATTTACAAAATTTACATTGTTGTTGCAGAATGATGAACCCCTTCTTTATGCTCTCTATAAGCATCTCAAAGAATTATGTCTACTTATAGCTTTTCGAATTTGCAAAAATTTGAACCCTACCAAACTAGCCGACCTATTCAAGGACAATAACTTAATGAATATTAACGATGTAAAAGTGCTCGAAAATTGATCCTACATACAGTGAGAGAAATAAGTTGTTATTTTTAAGGGGCGTAAGCGCATAAGAGATCACTTTAAAGTAGCTAGGAAACATATATTAGAAAAGACAGGTCTTGCATACGGTGTATTAGAACAGGGGTGTTAAAACTTTTCACCACGAGGGCCACATTGGGCACTTCAGGACTTTTCAGCGGGCCGTAATAAAAAAAAGATAAATAACTACAGGTATATGAGTTTTATTGAAAGCACAAAATTTTATAAATTAATTACCTACTAAGTACACATATGTGAAATTAAATTTTATTGACAGCCACAAACAAAACCGGCAAATTCTCATATTTTCATTACAAATTCTTTCTTTCTTTCTTTTTCTTCTCCTATCCTAGGGTTGTGTGTTTTTTTCCTGTATCCACTTCCTCCAGCTTTTCCTATACTTTGCCATCTTTTTCATATCTTCTAATGTCTTGCCCTTCTTGTTTCCTAATTCTCTTATTTTGTCCATCAGCGTTTTCCTTGGTCTTCCTTTTTTCTTTTTCTTTCCTAATCCTGCTTCAATTACTTTTTTCAGTAGTCTGTCCTGTTTCATCCTTGTGGTATGCCCATACCATTTAAGTTGTTTTTTCTATATTTTCCTCAGTATCTTGCAATGTTTCTCTTTTATCCTCACTTCTTCTTCTGTTGTTACTCCATATATTTTCCTCATATGTTTCATCTTTGTAGCGTTTATTACTGATTCCTGCGCTTGTTGTATTATCCATGTTTCACAGCCATATGTCATAATTAAAAATTAAAACTATTCATGTGAATGATAGAACTATTTTTTTGTTTTTAAAATATCACTAAATTGAGGTTCAAATTGAAACACTAATTACAAATATTGACTTCAAATGATCATCAGATAAATTTACCCTGAATATTGATTTGATATATTTCATTCGCAAAAAAAGTGTTAATAGAATTCGAAATATTCTCAAACAACTGAAATTCGCAATTACAAAAGAAATAGATATTATTGATGAATTTCGGCTGGTACAAATAAATGTACCAAAGCAACCGGTTTATGAACTGGGCTAATATTTTAAAAGATGTCCCATCTGGTTCATTGGCAAAATTTATTTTTGCCTGTTTATGTGTGTCGCATGGAAATGTAGAAGTGGAAACGGTTTTAGTAGATCCAAGCTTCTTCTTGGAGAAGACCAAACTGCCATGTCTGAAAAAACCCTAAACGCAAAAATTAACATTGTGCTTGGTTTGAAATTATACTACAACAGACCCGATTTTGTACCTATTACTGCAGCGCTGTTAAAATTGGGCAGATCAGCAAGAAGTAGTTACAAACATTATTTATCAGAGCAGAAGAGAATTGCAGAAGAAAAACCAAGACTAGACAAAGAAGAATCTTCTAGAAAGGAATTAGAAATTAAGACAGCCGGCATTAAATAAAAAATCTATAGTTAACATTAACAATGAAATGGAGGAAGTTAAAATAGTAAATGTTAATCAGCAAAGAAGTGCCGATGAACTTCTTTTTAATGCCAGCAACAGATTAAAAGCTGCTTTAATGGATCAAGATCTTCGAGCTGCTCAAATCGCCCAAGGATTATTATACCGGGTGTCAACGAAACCTGGGGCACCTCCATAATTTTTTTAATTTTTTAAGATATCTAAATGAAATTTGGTATATGTAATATACTCTTTAAATGGCGTTTGCTGACATAGGAAACAAGTTTCTGTCACTTTCGTTTTCGCCGGAATTAACATCAACTTTGATATTTTAAATGGAACACCCTATATATTTATACATTTTTGGAATCTCCATTCAATTTTACGTATGGTAGTATCAAGTTTGAAACATTTTGATGACAAAATAAATACTTGCAGAAGAGTTTATTTATTAATCTAAGATGCCGTGACCTTCGTAAAATGGAAGTCAGGGTGCTACGACACTCAAAACAAATTATTTTAGCACTTCAACTGGAACAAGTCTGTCTTTTTTTGGGCATTTCATTTGTTTCACTTGTTTTGAAACCCAGTATCTAGATTTAAATGTCCAAAATATGTTTTTTTTGAACGGAGAGTGCTATTCCGAATTAAATTTTCATATTAATCCCGTGTTATTGGTATCAATAAAATCCTTGAAAAACGCTTGTTTTTAATATCCTAGTGTCCCACCCTAGTGCCATTTGAAAAAATAGAGTTATTCTCGAAAAAGCATTTTTGCCAACTTTAGGCCATTCTAATACAGCAACTAAAATAGTTAAAGTTCTAAAACAATTTGTCTCGAGTATTGGGGCACCTTGACTTTCATTTGGCGTTAGTCATGGCACTCTAGATTAGTTTCTGCAAAAATTTATTTTGTCATCAAAATGTTTCGAACTTGATACTACCATACGTAAAATTAAATGGAGATTCCAAAAATGTATAAATATACAGGGTGTTCCATTTAAAATAACAAAGTTGTAGTCAATTCCGGCGAAACCGGAAGTGACAGAAACTTGTTTCCTATGTCAACAAATGCTATTTAAAGAGTATATTAAACATACCAAATTTCATTTAGATATCTTAAAAAATAAAAAAATTATGAGGGTGCCCCAGGTTTCGTTGACACCCGGTAGATGGTGCTATGTCTCTACGGAAACAAGAGCAAGAATCAGAGAAGAGAATGGGCATTCTTAAAAAAAGAAAGAATTCCATCATAACCACTTATTTTGCTAAGAAACCGAAATTATAACAATTTTTATTCTATATACTATCAAAGGTATGTATGTATTCGGGGGAAATAAAGTTTTCAAATAATGTTCACTTTATTCACTTTTTGTTCATTTTATATTCACTTGCTCACTTTTTTATGGAAAAATATTCACTATTTCACTTTTTTTAAATAAATATTTTGTGGAAGCCCTGCAATCCCCCTTGGTTTTCTTGTCAAGAAGGTAGGCAAAGAACCGGATAGTCAATCGCTGTGCTCATTTGTGCCATGTGACCATAGAAGGCTTTTCCACATGTGTGTACCTATAGTTCGTGGTTGTATTTGCCATTTTGACTGGACCCAGGATCTTTCTTTGACTTCCGAAAAGGTACGATGGACTAAAAATTTTTGAATTTAATTTTAAGATTGTGGGATTAAGTCCTGCTTGGTTTGAAGAAAATTTTAAGAATATTTTCAGTTTTTGAAAAACAAGTCGGCCTTGATATTGAAGCGAAAATTATTTTATTTTCAGGTAAAGTACCCTTTTTGTTCATGATACGGCAAAATTTTACTAAGAAAAGTTGTTGAGACTGAGAAATTATGGTCCTATACAAAATTTCAGGTAGATCTACCTACTTTGATTAAACCGTCATTTTTTTAGATTAAACAAAATATTGTATTTATTAAAAATTTTATTTGTAGAACATTGAACGAAACAAATAGTATTTACAACAAATTTAACTTACGAAACGTAATAATAACATTGATCTACAATAAATTATTTATTCAACATAACTGCCAGGAGGCCATGAAAAGACAATCGTTGACTAATCTTAAGTAGCTTTAGATTACAATTTGTAGTATTCCTTAGTTCAAATTTTATTTACTACTAGATTATGTTAACGTTACAGCAGAGAATTTACGTTGTTCAGTGTTATGGGCTCGGAGAAATTGCAATAAGAGAAGTGGTGCGGCAGTTTAACGAGAGATTTCCCAACACCAATCTTACACGTATGACTGCCATGTGAATAGTTAAGAAATTTCTTGCAACTGGCAGCGTTCTTAACGTTAAGAAAGAAAAAAAGAAATATGACGAAAACGATGCCCCAACTATTGTTGCCATTGATTCGGTAGAAGAACATTCCAGACTATCATTGAGGGAACGTTCTTCTTCTTCTTTATCTATTGCCTTATGCCTTACGGTGTGGGCTGTGGTGGAGTGTCCACCTATGTCCTCCACTTTTTCCTATCTTCTGTCATTTGTTTTAGTTGACTGACTGTTTTCCCCCTTTTCTTTGCCAATTCTTCTATTCTTTGCTCCATATTTTTGCTTGGTACTCCAACCCTTCGTTTTCCCTGTCTTTTGGATTCTGCTACTTTCCTGGTTAGTAGGTACGTCGTTTTGCATTCTCTGAACGTGTCCGTACCATTTCAGTTGTTTTTCTTCTATTATTTGAGTGATTGGCTTTTTCTTATGTCTTCGTTTCTACGTCTGTCTCTTTTTGTTTTTCCCGTTATTTTCCTGGGGAACTTCATTTTTGCTGCTGTTATTTTACTTTCATCTTTTGTTGCTATTGGCCAGGTCTCACTTCCGCATATCATGATAGGTACCGCTACTGTATTGTAGATTGCTGTTTTGGTTTATGTGCTAATTTCCTTCTTTCCTAATATTGTTTTGTTAAGTTGATAAAATACTTGTGTGGTTTTTCTGGTCCTGCTTAGGATCTCTGTTTGTTTTTCTATTGTTGCTTATTTTTGTTCCCAAATAATCTATTGTGGTAACTTGTTCTAGTTCATCTTTACCACACTTGATACCGGGTGATCAACGGAATTCATAATTAGAGGAGGCTGTGATTGGTGCTATTTTATGCTGTGTGTAAGTAAAAAAGTGGCTGAAGAGAGTGATGAGAAATTAATTAAGAATATCAGAATATCCTCAGATTGGTAGAGATGGAGTGTACAGTCCTCTAAAAATTATGAACTAATTTATTTGAACTCTTCTTTGTCTAAGTTAAGTTTAAGCGTTGAATGAATAATATGTTATTCATTCAACGGTTTAAGTTAAATATGTTCACTAGTTTCCAAATGAGTCCGATTTCACCTATCATGCTTTATATTGTTTTTAAATGTTTTTTAAGGACCAATATCTCTTCCAGCCAAGATCAGTTCTTTGAATTTCTTTTTCTATTCTTTTTTCAAATGAAATTAATTGTCGTTTCTGTACTTTATTTTTTGTCCACCCATGTTTACGTCCTCTGAATTCCTGTTCGATATAACGTTGGTTTTTTCAAAATTGATCTTCATCCCAACTCTCTCACTTTTAATACTTAGTTCTTTCGGCATTTGTTTTAAGGATGTCCTTTCTGCTATTAATACTATATCGTCCGCGAATTTCGGATTTGATAATTTTTTCCCATTTATTGTCAATCCTTGTTTGTCGCAGTTCAAATTCCTTGTTCCACTGTAGAAGTAAATACGAGGCGTGGCAGAAAAATAATAAGACTGGTTTTTTTTAACCATGGTGCCCTTTCAAATTGTTTTTCAGACGGGGGAATAAAAAGAAGTCACAGGGACTGATATCCGGCGAATGGGGCGGGGAGGGGGGTTGGGAACTACAGGAATGCTTTTGTCTGCCAGAAATTCGTTGATGGAGGCTGCCGTGTGACATGGGGCGTTATCGTGGTGTAGCATCCAAGTGTGCGCAATGCTTTCCGATAAAACGACTGATTATCCTCAACTTCAATTGACGGTCTATCACAAGGGTCTTCATTCTTTCCACATTGTCGTCCATTTATGAGGTTGAAGGTCTTCCCGCTTCCACTTCTTATCACCCCTCTGAAAAGGCCTTGTACCCTGGATAGGGAATGTTCTCCATAAGCCCTTTGTAACTTTTCATAAGTCAAGCTTTACTCAAAATTTGATAGCACAACGTTGCTCAAACTTTTACCGGTCTATTTTACTTCACAAACACACAACTTCACTTCAGACGCTCTCAACAATCGCATAGCAACTGTAACAAGTTCAAATTTGTACTGAGTCTATGGCAGAGATTATTTTACCTGTCGTGTCAAGGGGAGACATCAACAGTCGCATTATTTTTCTGTCAAACCTCGTAGATTAGGCGACTATGGATGTCCCTGACATATACCCCTTTCTAGATGAAAGTATGCACCTTCCCTCTCTAACCTGATATTTACCTTTCCTTGATTGTATATTTCTTCTATTATCTTGATGTATTTTTGAAGTATATTTTGACTCGTGACTGCTTCTACCACTGACAAGTGTTCCAAACTATCAAACGCCTTTAGCCTTGGAGTAATCAACAAAAGCTAGGTCTATAGGTTTATTGTATTCGTTGCATTTCTCGATGATTTGGTTTAATGTGTGTAGATGGTCTGTCATGGAGTAGCCATTTCTAAACCTTGGTTGTTCCTGCTGGTTGGCTTTCATTTAATGTTTTTATAATTCTTTTCTTGATGATTGTTGCAAATAGTTTATATAATGTCGATAGCTGTTTATTTCATCCTGATTTCCTTTCTTGTATATTAAAATTATACCAGTTTTCCTCCGCTGATTTGACATTTTCTTTTCAATTAATGATAGCTTTACTATTTCAACTACTTCTGAAGGTAATGTTTTATATCGTCGTTTGTTACTCCTGGTGTTTTGTGTTTATCTAGTTTGGCAATCGCTTTCTATATTCTTCCCAGTCTCTCTATTTGTTCTCATTCTTCTTTTGTCTCCTTCACCTTGGTTCAACATTTTCTTCTGTTGTCACTTTTAAATCTTCCTTCTGCTTATGGCCGAAGCCTAGGTCAATGGCCTGTTATTAAACTGATCCGGGACCTCGGTTTAACGTGCCCTCTGAAGCAAGGAGAAACGTACGACCTGTAAAATTCCGGCGGGGATATTGCTGGTCTCGGAAATCGAACCTGAGATGCCTATATGAGAGACCGAGGCCCTTTACACGTGGATATTCGCTTCTCACTTTTAAATAATTCCTTATAAAATTCTGTTGCTATTTTTATTATTTTTGTATGTTTTCAGATTTCTCTTTCAATTGATTAATCCAATGTTTTCCATTCTCTAATTCTTTACTTAGTTTTTTACTTGAACCAGTGTCTTCGATTATGTATTTGATTTTTTTTCTCTCAAAATTCCTGATGTCTTTGCTAATCGCTCCTTTTACTAGTTTGTCTAGTTTTTCTTTACTTCCTGTTTCTTTTTTTTTAATATCTCCCTTTTCGTAATTAGATTCTTTGTTTTTGTGGTAGTTGTTTGTCTTGAAATCCTTTAAGTTTTGGTAATTTCCGTTTTTGTTTCTATCCAGTTGTACTCTGGTGTCTTATCAATTTTTCCCAGAATGTTCTCAATTTGTATTATTTCCTCTTTAATTTTATTTCCGAATTCTTTCTCATCAATATACAGTAGAATCCGGTTATAACGAGCACTGAAGGGAATAAAAAAATCTCGTTATATCCGGTATCTCGTTATAACAGTTTTTTGTTATTTTTAAATTTATTTTATCATAATACAAACACATATGGTATAAAACAGAACACAAACATGTTTTAAGATACGACGTCATTTAAACATTTCAGAGTATAAAATAACACAACACAACAACACAAATAGTTAATAGGTTAGTTATGTAATAGATTTTACTCTAAATCAAAAATACATATGTAATTAATTGGAAAAGAAATAACGAAATCAGTGTCTGCATCTTATACACAATATACTTACACGCTTACGAATAGTAGTAATCATTAAAAGTGAGGGTGAAGTGCCTAGTGGAGTGCCGCAGGGGAGCATACTGGGCCCAGTTTTGTTTACTCTTTATATTAACGATATCGAGTCAGTGTTGAGGCATGCCTGCTGTCATTTATTTGCAGATGATACAGTGTTGTATGTGAGGAGCAAAGGAGCGGAGGAAGGAATTCGTATGATAAATGAAGATTTGGTGCTTGTTGCAGAATGGCTTGGTGTTAATAAATTGAAATTAAATGTGACTAAGACAGTAGGAATGTGTTTGTCTTCACCAAAACTTTTTCTGCAGTTTCAAGAAGCTGAAGAAAAAGTGAATGTTGATGGGGTTCACGTGAGATTTGAAAGTTGCGTCAAGTATTTGGGAGTGATTATAGATCGGAAATTGACGTTCAAGGATCATATCGACTTTGTTTATAAGAAGGTGGCTAGACGCTTGGGAGTGTTAAAGAGGTTATCAAACTATGTGTCATTGTTCACTAGGATAACGGTGTATAACACTACAATTTTGCCTTACTTCACGTACTGTAGTTCTGTGTTATATATGTTGAATGGTGGGGATATGGATCGACTACAAAAACTACAAAATAAATGTATGAGGGTAATTTTAAGAACATCTAGGTATACACCTATAATTGAAATGTTAAAGACACTAAATTGGTTGAACATGCAGGATTTTATAGAATTTAGATGTTTGTGTTTTTTGTATAAATTACTAAATGGAAAATTACCAGAATATTTTGATAGGTATAGGGTAAGGTTGTAGGATGTACATAGTTATAATACGAGGGGAAGTGGCAATGTATATATAAATGTGGTTCAAAAAGAAAAGTCGTTTAAGTCCGTTTTTGTCAAGGGGTTAATACAATTTAATAGGTTAGATAATCAGATTAAAAACAAAACATGTTTAGAGGGATTTAAGGCAGGGTTAAAAGAATTTTATTTGAGTAGATACTAGATTTAGTTATTGCATATTTTTAATTTTTTAATTTTCTTTTCGTTTTTTCTGTTTTGATGTATTATATACTAGCAGTATGCTAAATAAAGGTATATTATTATTATTATTATTATTATTATTATTAATCATTGATTGTAATCAATAACCTTTTTTGTTTAATTTGCTTCAAGTGAACACTATCTAAATAATTCTCCATTTTTAATATTACTGAAAATATTTCGTCGCTAATGCCACCTGAAAATTCAAGAAAGTTGCGAAGCTTAACCAAACGTCCTTTATCTTCATGCAATGTTACGCGTTTCGTTTCAGGCGCATCAGCGGCAAAATCTGAATCGCTATCAACTGCAATGGTTGACTTCGTCGGTAAATTGTGTAAATCATCGTCTGTCTTCATTTCACATGTTATCACACAATTATCCACATTAACATAGTTCTTCAGCTCTAAGTTTTTATCAAGATATAACATATAACTTCTTCAATTCAGAGAGCGGTAAATCGTCAAGGAAGCTAAAATCGTCATCTTTTTCGACGGCGACTACGTCGTCGATTTCACTACCTACGTATAAACCCGGCGTCAACGTCTTTTAATATTTCGGCTTTCTGATTTAAGCTGAAGTGCTTTCGTTTTAAAGACGACATTTTCAACTTTGGTACATAACCGTTACTCATGCGCTCACGTCTTTAACTGAACACGCATTTCAGCATAAGGGGCCGCGTAATGTACTACAGACAAACAATACGCGGGGAAGCCCCGAACAATTTCTGTTAATAATATATATATTGAGCACTATAGGCCTTTAAGGCCCTTGGCTTTTTCAGTTACTGTTTTCTTCCATTTATCTCTTCTATATGCTAGTGTTTCCCAATCTTTAACTCCTAGTTCTTCCAAATCCTCTTTCACGTCTTTGATCCATTCTTTTACTGGCCGTCCCCTTCTATTTTTGCCTGGCATATCTTCTCGGAAAATCCGTTTCGGCATTCTTTCTTCTGGCATTCATTGTAGGTGACCCAACCATCTTAGTCTACTTTGTTTGACCACATTGATTATATGGATATTCTTGAACATCGTGTATACTTCCTCGTTAGTCCGTCTTCTCCATTCTCCTTCCTCCCTGATACCTCCAAAGATTCTTCTCAGCATCCTCCTCTCCCATGCCATTAGCTTATTTATATACAACTTGTTTAACGTCCACACCTCACTCCCATATGTCACTGTCGGTCTTATTACGGTTTTGTATATATGCACTTTGGCTGCTCGCGAAACCGCACTATTTCTAAGTACCCTATTTAGAGATGCTGCCGCTCTCATTCCGATTGATATACGTCTCTCAATTTCACTGTAATGTTCACTTGAAAATTCTGCTCCCAGGTATATAACACTTTCTGCTTGCTGAAATATGTACTGCATGTTTCTATAGCCACTTTTTATTTTTAGTATCGTTTGTTCTTTTGATTTATTAAAGGTACGGAAATATTTGGTTTTTTCAGCGTTTATTTGGAGTCCGAACTTGCCTGCTTCCGTTTCTATTTTCTTAAAGATAGTCTTCAAACCTTCCTGAGTTTTGCTTAATAGTGTCAGGTCATCTGCGTAAGCCATTACTTGCTGAGGTCCTCTGATTATATTTTCTTTACTTGATATTTTACAGTTTCTCATGACTCCCTCCAGCGCGATGTTGAATAGCGTGGGCGACAGTGGGTCTCCTTGGCGGAGTCCCTTTTTTGTTTCGAAAGTATCCGATAATCCTCCTTCAATTTTTACTTGGCACCAGGATTCCTTCATTGTCATTATTACTAAATCTACAATATATTCTGGTATATCTAATTCTCGCATTGTTTGTATCAGTTTTGTTCTATCTAGGCTGTCATATGCCTGTCTGAAATCTACAAATAGGGCATGAATTGTTACTCCTTTCTTTCTCGTTTTCTCGATTGCTTGTTTCAGGATGAAAATTTGGTCTGTTACCGACCTGCTCTCCTGTTAATAATACAGTAGTGATTTATCTCACTGTAACAGGATTTCGTCCAAAAATAGAAGCCGTAATAAGCGAATTCTCGCTGTATGAGGTCTCGTAGTAAACGATTAAAACTAAATAGGGGTTAATGGCAAATCAATCAAGAGTCTGTAAAATTGTCGTTATAAGCGGAATCTCGTTATACGCGGTACTCGTTCTAAGAGGTTTCAACTGTACTACTTTGTTTTACTCCGGTACCGATTTTATGAAATCTTTCTTTGTCTTTTTGTTAAATATCAATGTTATTCTCAGCATTCTGTGATCGCTGCTCATTTCAAATTGGTTTATTACACTTGTCTTTGTAACCATTTCTTTGTTTGTAGTTAAAATAAAGTCAATTTTGTTTCTATATTTGCCATTTGGGGATCTCCATGTCCACTTCCAACCTGCTCTGGCTTTAAAGAGTGTTTGTTATGCATAACTTGTGTCTTTGAGCAAAGATTATGAATTCCCTTCCTCTATCATTCCTTGTTCTATAGCCATACTGTTTCCTTTATTTCTTGAAACCCAATTTTGCTGTTCAAATTGCCCATTATTATTATGTTCCTTGCTTCTTCTATTGCTATTTCCAATTCTGTATAGAAGTTTTCTAAATCCTCATCTGGTGCTAATTCAATTGGAGCACATACTTGTATAATTATGAGTTTTTGGTTCTGCATAAATTTAGCGTTATTGCTGCTACCCCCTTCTGAATATCCTTGCAGTTCGTCCAACTTTTTGGTAATAATCCTTTCGTAAACATTAGATTTTCATTCCGCCTTTGCACTTTTTATTGGATTTCAAAGATAAAGTAGGTTAGCAATTAGCAGTCGATCAACAGTTTGTTTCATAATCAAACCACACGGGATTAAATTAAAAAAATCAACTCAAAACGCATATAATTACCAAATTTTTTTATTGAATTAACAGGAGCAAAAATGAATGCTACAACACTATTTAATGGTTAGCAACTTAACATCTCACGATTTTAAAATTCAAAGCAGTCACTTGTGCATTTATTACTTAAAAACTGTAATTAACTAAACTTATTTGAAACTTCTTAAATCAGATATTTCACGTAAGGTATGACATAACTTCTATGAAAATTGAAAATATATTGAGAACTTGAACCAAACTGATATTCTTTATTCTTTAAATATAGAAACTTAATACTTTAAAAAAAAACTTTTAAATGATTCAATATGCTTTCACTGAGTATGCCATATGCCTAAATACAAAATATCACAACTTTATAACGCGCTTAACCTATGCATCACATAACCAAAATCATTACACGTGTAGGGGAATGAGGGGCATAGTGGAACGGAGGGGCAAAGTGGAATATAAATTTAAATTCTTTATTACTAGGGCATATGCGCTGACTCTCCATAAAATATACTGTGTTAACGTTGGCAACCGTGTGAGTTCAAAATATGGCAGTTTGTATGGCTTTCTTATTTTTTAGCGTCAGTGTGATATTTGTGAATTTTGTCGGTTTGATTACTACAAAGTAAGTACTTTCTTGCATTGTTTTTTCTAAGAAGTTTCTATAAATTGATAGACAAACAGTTGCATGGCTTGAAAAAGGGCCTTATCCTGCCCAACACTTGTTATTGTTGCATAGTTATAACAGGTAAAAATTTTTAGAGGTTATAAGTGAAAAATTCACATTTGGGGCAAAGTGGAACTTCATTCCACTTTGCCCCGTAATTGAGTTCCATTATGCCCCTTAACGTTTTATTAATTATCATTAATTTTCAAGGCTATGGTTCGCACATATAAACAGAAGACACAACAGCAGCACTGGTCAGAGGAGAGTATGAGGTTAGCAATAACTTCAGTAAGAAGCGGCGAGCTTTCTTATGAACGTGCATGTATTGAATACAACGTGCCTCGAGGAACTTTACACAGAGTTAAAAGCAACAAAAATGCGGAAGATGCAGCAAAGAAAGGAATGGGGCATTATAAGGCAGTATTTACTTATAATCAAGAGGCGGCATTGAAGAAACATCTTTTAAACATGGAGAAAAGGTTCTTTGGCTTGACATTTGCTGAGTTCCAAAAGCTTGCATTCCAGTTTGCAGAGCAAAATGACATTCCTCATAATTTTAACAGAGAACGTGCTACAGCGGGGCGTGATTGGGTGTATTGTTTCTTAAAACGCCATCCTGATGTATCATTGCGGCAACCAGAAAACACGTCTTTCGCGAGGGCGTCCGCGTTCAACAAAGTAAATGTCAACAGTTTTTTTGAGCTTTTGGGTCAGCTGATGGATAAATACCACTTTAAAGCTAGTAGAATATTCAATGTTGACGAAACAGGCATGACAACGGTGCCGAACAGGCCCCCAAAAGTGCTGTCCCTCAAAGGTAAAAAACAAGTCGGTGTTCTCTCTTCAGCCGAGAGAGGTACTTTGGTTACGGTTGAAATTTGCTTCAGTGCTTCGGGGCAGTATTTACCGCCTCTTTTGGTATTTCCTAGGGTGCGAAAAGACCCAGCATTTGAACAGGGCTTACCTCCCGATAGTATTGTCGTCACTCACCCGTCAGGTTGGATGCAGGCCGATATTTTCGCACCAACGTGGTTTGAACATTTCCTACAACACACTCGGCCTACACAAGATGACCACGTTCTCCTCATTTTAGATGGACATGCGACGCATACAAAAAATCTTACCCTTGTTGAAATGGCACGAGAAAATCACGTCCACATCCTAGTAATACCACCCCACACCTCTCATCGTTTGCAAGCCCTCGATGTTGGATTCATGCAGCCATTAAGCGCTTATTACTCGCAAACGGTTAATACGTGGCTTCGCAATCATCCGGGTAAAGTGGTCACATTAAAAGACGTTGGTCCTATCTTCGGCGAAGCTTACATGAGAGCTGCGACAACTCAAACTGCTGTTTCAGCATTTAGGAAAACTGGAGTCTTTCCATACAATCCGCACATTTTCCCCGAAGATATGTTTGAACCAGCAGAAACAACAAATCGCCCACAACAAACGGTTCAAAAAGAAAGCATCCAAGATGAGATAGTGAATGAGGAAAGTCCTTCGACCTCATCTACAAGAGAACCAGAACAAGGTAGTGTTTGTATCAAGTCTCCCGAAGAGATTTTACCTCTACCAAAAGCTGAAGCCAGGAATGAAAGTAGAGTGAAGCGAAGGTCAGGAAAGACAGTTATCTTAACAGAATCGCCGTATTTGGCCGAGCTGAAAGCTTTAAAAGACAAAAGCTCAATTGACTCTTCTAAGGTTAAACAAGTCAAACGAAAACTTTTAGTTGGAAATAACACTAAGCCACAGAAAAAAACAAAGAAGAATCTACCGTCGTCGGACTCCGAATCAGATATAGAAGTGGATAGTCCTTGTCAAAATAGCTCAGATTCCGAATGGAATGAGGATTTTGACGAAGGCAATGAAGATGTACGTGCAGGACCCCAGCTTGCCCCAACTTATGATTGTGGTGATTTTGTAAAGGTCAAATTGACGTCAGAAAACAGAGAAAACAAAGACTTTGTTGGTGAAGTAATAAAAGTGGAAAAAGGTGGAGTGGAAGTGAAATTTTTAAGAAACTATAGAAAACACGACGAAATTTTTACTTTTCCGGACGTTGATGACATAAGTTTTGTGTACAGAGATGAAGTTCTTGGTCGATTTACGTCCGTGACAAAAATGCGTCGCGGTCAAATCATTCTGAAATAACTTTGTTTGTTGAGTTGAATAAAATTTCATACAATTTTTACTTGAAAAACTTTTTTCACACCTTGCCCCATCTGAAATTCCACTTTGCCCCACATATGGGGCAAGGTGGAATAAATGGCATAGTTGTATAAAACATCAATAATTTTTGAAATCAGTTCAGATTCCTATCTCAAGTCGGCTGATTTCTCATGCGAAGTAGTTGTACTGCATAATGATGGCTTAGGTAATCCTAAATTTTGTACTGTTGAATAAAAAAAAAATGTTGAAGTTTAACCCTCACACTTTGCCCCACACTCCCCTAATACTTGATGTAGATATCTGCAAGTAATCAAATACAATTCAGAAAATATTTCATTGGTAATGTGGACATTCACACCTAAACATTAAGTAAGAAGGAAGTTTCTTTAAAAACTTACATTTATCTTTAAACAGGTTTTAAAAATAGAGCTAAACTATTCGATCAGTTTCTTTAAACAACCACATAACAGATTTCATCATCAAATCTTTCAATATTATTTATTTCTTAAGTCGAACAGCTTGTCGATTATTGTTTTGTAATTCAAACATGATTTTAACCCACATTTTAAAAAGTAAACTAAGCTGCAACAAAATACTTTTAATAACTAACAATTTTTCTTTTGTTATTACTAAAAGTTTTGTACAAATATTTATGTTTCTGTCACATCAACCAAAATCTCCTCTTCAGTTTTCAACAAAGGTTCACTCTTGTCGTCCACCTCAGGCGTCTCGATTTTAGTCTCTGCGATATCTAACTGAGGATCTGAGGTAACCGAACCATTCTGAACGCTTTGTTCCTCGACGGTATCGGAAGCATCCATTCCTATCACATCTATTTGAGAATCATCAACCGTTTCATTATCACCAGATTTCACAACGCTCGATGATTTATCACTAACTAAAGTGGTACTCGTGGGACTTTCTTGAGCATCATCCGCACTTAACGATTTACAATTCGAAATTTCTGATAAACTGGAAAAGCTTTTAATTTTTATCTTGTATTGAGTAGCGGGTTGATCCTTATCTTTGTTTAAAAATTTACTTTTCAAAATGAAAGCTTCCGTTTTATACGGAGGTTTTTCGGCGGATTTTGAATTTGTACTAATGTTGGTTACGTCGGAATTTCTGGATAAAATACTTTCGTTTTCACTTGTGATGTTAATCGAACTGGTTCCGCTTTCGTTAAATATATCGCTTTCCTCTACATCTAACGGTTCACTTTTAATGGTGAGGCCTGGAGAATGGGGTTGAGTATTATCGGTGGCTGTAGGCTTAACTATATCTTCGTAATCGTAATATTTAGGAATTTTCACGTTCGGTCTGGATCGAGTACCACGTCTCATTGGGAATAACGGTGGTGCCTAAAATGATGATTTTTAGAACATTTTTAAAATGCATTAAACAGTTACAAAACTTACTGCTATTTCATCTTCGAAAGATTTTCGTTTTCGAATTTTTTTGGTTAGAATCTTTTTCGAAGTCAATTTTTCTTTTGTTTTCGGTGTTGATCCATCGACATCCTCCTGGAATTTTGGTTCGAATAATTCGAGTGGATCGCTTATTGGCATGTCTTCAATTTTTGCCAATATAGGAATAGGAACAGGAACGGCTTGTGGCGTTTTGACAATCTGTTGACGTACTTCTTTCATTTGTGGCTTCTTTACTGGTTGATTCTTTGCCGGTTGACTTTCTTGCTTATTCGAAGGCGTACTTTTTCCTGCCAATCCCTTCACCTGAAAACCGCAAGACTTTAAAATAAAAATAACTTTAAAAATAAATGTTAGTACCTTTAACAATTCTGCGACATCCAACAGCTCGGGTAATTTATTTTGATCTATATTTACTTCCCCAACGTACATGAAATCGGTTAACGATTTCAAAATCCAAAACGGAATGCCTTTAAGTATTATAACGGGATGTTGTGTTGGAGTTATGTCGCTCAGAATCTCTTCAAAGTATGTACTGCATGATGAAAGAATTATCTGTAAATTTGTGTCATTAAATTCTGAAATTTCAACGCAATTTATAAACACACTAAAGGTGGCGAAGGTAGTGGTGAAGTGTAGTATTTTGTGTTAAAAAAAGGTGTTTTACTCAGGAAATAAATCCAAATTCAAGGGACTACGGAAAGACAAATTACAAGAACTTGGAAAACGCATAAATAAGTAGAGAATATAGACACATTAAACAGAAATAATGAGTGTTATAAAACTCGTCTTATCAGAGTCAGCTTATGAAAAAAAATTAAGTGTCTTAGATTAATTCTTAAATCTCCACTATTCATTAGAACTACTGACAGCTGCTGTAATTTAACTAATTGTAATTAAGTCTACTTGAAAATTAACTTAGGTACCAATACAGGAGCAATACAGGACATACATTTTAAGAAGCACAGGTGACTCCGATAAGACGAGTTTTCTAACACCCGTTATAATAAGAAGTAAACAACTCACAAAAATAGTTATTATGTTCCAATAATAACTTATGGAAGTGAGACATGGGTTTTGAATGAAAGAAACAAATCAAGAATCCAAGCATCTGAGATGAAGTATCTAAGAAGAGTGGAGGGAGCGACCAGAAGAGATAGGTAGAATAAGGATTGAGGAAATCAGACGGAAATCCGCCATGGATGGTCCCAAGCCCGGCTGAGAAAGGAGGAGGGTTTTGCGCAGGGCTAGCAACCCTGTAACGTAAAGAAAAACGACATATATAATATATACAGGGTGAGTCCTTAAGCGCGGTCGCCGACTATATCTCGGAAAGTAGTTGACGTATGTTAACGGGGAAAAAATTCATGAATAAACTTGAACCTAAGAAATCCATTAAAAATATTTTTAGCCGCCGATTCGTTCAGCGGGCGGCGCAATCGGGGGGCGGCATCATTAAATCGCACTTTTTTCGAAAAATTTCTATATGAAGGTCTATTAGAATATATCTAGATCAAAAGGACGTCTAATTTTACATAAAATAGATTCGTTGAAGTTTTAATTAACTTTGACGATTGGCTGCGGGGCAAAGACATAACCTCCAAGGTTAAAAATAGTTATATCTTTGGTTTGGATTTTTCTTTTTCAAAACACTCGGTATTTTCCTAAAGCTATAAATATTGACTACTGAAAATATTAGTTGAAATTTTTTTCTAACTTTTTTTCTAAAATTCTCGGAGCATTTTAGTGGAAACTTGCTTTCAATTGCAAGTATCTCAAAAATTTTAAATACAAAGGCACAATAATTTTATTATTACGTTATGAAAAAATTAAAGACGAACAGAATGCAAAAAACCGGAGGTTTCTACCATCAATAGAAGCGGAAATATTGAGCAAAATGCAACTACGATGAATTTTTCCGAGTTAGCTAAGTCATGAATGGGTTGATTTCATTTGTTTATCAATCTGAAACGTCAAATCTCTGATTTGACTTTGTTTTCCTTTGTTATCACCTTTAAACGCTGAAGCTTACGGCAATATTAAGCCCCAGTCGATAAGTCTGTTTGGGCGATTAGCATTTAAATTAAAATGGCGATATTCCTGGTTTCAATTTTTTCTCAAAGCATTCCACATTTCCGAACATTTTTAAAGGTTCTCTATTAAAAATATTATTCCCCACGTTTATTCTAAAATTTTTATTGCAAAATAATGGGAATTTTGTTATCATCGTAAGAGAGATCGGAAGAAAAAGGAACGGCTAAAAACCGAAGGTATGCAAAAATTATGAAAGAAAAGGCTTTCAACCACCTACAATTGCGCTAAAAAACCAACAAGGAGAAATCTGCGTAGGAACCAAAAAAATATTAGATATTTGGGAACAATTCTTCAAGAATACCTTAACTCAAGCCCACAATGAAAACCAAAACGAGCAATCTCTACAAAAAGGAGAGAATGAACAATAAGAAGATGAACCAACAGAAGAAGAATTGATAGAAGTAATCAAGAAAACAAAAAATAATAAAAGTCCAGGCTCTGATGGCATCATAATAGAACAAATAAAAAATGGGAACGAAGAACTATTAAAAAGACTACACAAACTTATCAAACAAATCTGGAAAGATCAAACCATGCCCATAGAATGGAACCAATCGCTGATTTACCCGATACATAAGAAAGGCAACACACAAAATCCAGAAAATTACCGTCCGATTGCACTCTTAAACGTAACTTACAAACTACTAGCAAAACTAATAAACAACAGATTACAGAATGACATCAAAAATAAAATAGGACAATATCAGGCAGGGTTCGGAAGTGGAAAATCAACAACGAATCACATATTTATGCTACGACAGATACAAGAAAACTGTGAAAAGAAAAACATCCCAATCCATGCAATATTTCTGGACTTCAAACAAGCGTTTGACAAAATAAACAGGAAAAATATCTTCGAAGCAATGCAAAATCTAGAAATACCAACAAAACTTAATACACTTAACTAAAATGACACTACAAGAAACAACAAACAGAGTAACATATCAAGGACAACTTTCCACAGGCTTTAGAAGCAATACAGGAGTCAAGCAAGGTGACCCATTATCATCAACGTTATTCAATATAACCCTCGAAAATACAATAAGAGAAAGCAAAATCAAGACAAATAACATCATTTTAAAGGACTCGTACCAAGTACTAGCATTCGCTGATGATGTCGTAATTTTATCGAGAACAAAAGAAGAACTCAAACATATTTTAAGAAAGTTCGAAAAAGCAGCGAAGAAAGTAGGTCTCGTAATAAACCAACAAAAATCCTCCTACATGATCCTGGGAAATAAAAATCAAACTGGAAACCTTAACTTAAAAATAAAAAGTGATAACGACAATGGTCATATAATATATAACTTAGTTAACAGCGTAGTTTACCTTGGAACAGAAATAACAAGTAAAGGAGAGTGTAACAGTGAAATCAAAAGAAGAATTACAACAGGGACTAAATGTGCGGGATCATTAAACAAAGTGCTAAGTGATAAAAACATAACTAGAAAATCAAAAATACACATATATAAAACAATAATAAGACCCGCAGTGACTTATGCAAGTGAAACGTGGACAGTTACAGAAGAAAGCAAAAAAAGCCTAGAAATATTTGAAAGACGAATCTTAAGAAGAATTTATGGTGGTAAAAACATAAACGGAAATTGGAGAAAAAGAACTAATGAAGAGATAAGTGAACTATTTAAAGACATAGGAATAATTGCAGTTATAACCCAAAATAGACTCAGATGGTTAGGCCATATAGCACGTTTACCCGAAAACGACATAATAAAAACTACAATAAACAGGGAAATGCCAGGGAGAAACAGAAGAGGAAGGCCAAAGAAGACATGGTGGGACAACATAAAAGAAGACATCAACCAATTCAACCTCCAAGGATGGGAAAACATGGCAACAAACCAAAAATTATGGAAAACCCGTATCCAAGCTATAGGCCTTCAGGCCTGAGATGCTGTTTTATATATATATTATAAAGTTAATAAAAACACAATGTATTAGATGGCTAGACAAAGGAACAAAAGCTATCATGCAGTAGAACCCTGTGAAACCTGAGCAAGAGATAGACCCCGAATAACGTGGTACATCGAAATAATAAAAGATCTAAAAAAATAGGAATCACAAACTGGAGTGAGAAAGTAATGAACAGGAAAGCATGGAGACAAGTAGTTAATAAAGTAAAAGTGCATAACAAAGTGTGTGACGGGGGTGTTTATTATTATAATTATTATTGTAAACATACTCTGTGACATTTCAGGGTTTGCCCGTCAGCAACCAGTGTAACATCAACGTATCGTTCTTTCTCCAACAACTGCGGGAAGGAAGTTTGCATATTGGAATGATGGCTGTTCCATCGTAAACAAACTTCATCGGAGGGCATCGTCGGTAACATTTCTGTAACTTTTCCGCTGTACGTTTGTAAGTTGCTTTGTCTCGTTACTTTTAATTTAGTCGGCGATAAAGGTTGACTTTGAAGTGGCAATTCGGAAGATGACGGTATTTGTAGTTGAGGAGCAGTTATTAACATACGTTGTTGCAAGGGCATAGTATCTGAAACAATTGATTAAGAGTTTCATTAACCAGTTTGTTTAAAGTCGTGAAATTTAATAAAATTATTCCGGGAATTCCAGGATCAAAAGATCTTATCTGCTTTCTTCTTTTTGAAATTTTATTTTATTTTTGAAATGTTTGATGGTTTTTAAAAAATTGGTTCGGCAAAATTTCCATCTTTTTACGAAAATTACGAAAAGCTGAGTTGACACCTTGTTCAAAACTGGCCTGATCTGCAACAAACATTAAAACATGCATTAACATTATTGACTTTAGAATTCCAGGATAATAACATCCCTTTAGTTTACAATCAAAAAATAAAGACAATGTCTGTCGGTATTCTCACCTCATGTTTAAAAAGTTGTCTCCAACTAAAATCGTATTTAATGTAAACATAAATAAGTAATTTTACATGTGTACAAGAGAGATACACAATATTGCCATGATAACTAAACATACTTAATTGTTGTCCTGTGGCTGGGATAGGCCTCCCCAAGACTACCAATTATCTCGATTTTGGGCTATCCGGATCCAGTTGTGGCCTGTGAAATTTTCTATGTCATGATCCATCGTTTTCATAGGAGACCTGTGTATCTTTTCTGTAATTGTTTAGCTGGGTTCCATTTTGTATCCTGACGTGCAACATGACCTGCCCATTTCCATTTTTGTGATTTACATATTTCTGTGTAAACATAATTTTTATCTTACATCTTCTCACTCTATCTTTTATATTTGTTCCTGTTATAAAACTCAGCATTTTATTGTCTGTTATTTGCAGTTTATGTAATTGTTGTTTGGTTGCTCACCACGTTTGAGCAGTGTAAGTTAATGTAGGTAAGACAGATGTATAGAATATGTTTCTTTTTTTCCGTATCTTTCCAAATTTGTAATTTGTTTGTTTCCAAAAATTCTTCCAACCCAAATTAATTCTTCTGTCAATTCCTTCTTCATGTTTGCTATTAAGTCAAACACCCAGTATACAGATAGAACATTAAATCAGAAATAATATAAATAATAACAACACACTACAAAATAACACATAACAAATAAAATATTCGTAAAGTGAGTCATTGCAAATATTGATTCAGATGGATTAGTGTGCTCCTTCGTTTCTGGACGTGCTTCCACAGTTGCTTTTCCTGTCTGACCCTTCTCAGCACCTCCTCATTTGTTATTCTATCAATATAACTGATTAATTTAATATTTTCTAGTTTACCACACTGTAATAGTGACCTGACATTCCTCAGGTTCCTACCTTACTAATGCTTAAGTCGCGATGCTTGCTAGATCCTATAGAAAATGAAAGCAACTGAATTTCTTATATAAATAATTTAACGCGGTTTTGTACAACAACCGTCTTTACCGATTCAGTTCCTTAGTTACTTTTTCATACTTTATGTTTAAGTTGTAAGATTGATATAGTACATCACGTGTGCAAGTGAGTTGAGACATGTAACGTGCAACCAGCACATTTTATTCATTTTAACATATCAATCAGTTACATATAATAAATAACAAGTTTTCTATTTGTGAGTGTTTATTTTGATCCACTGAAACCTCCATCCAAAATAGATCCTTCTTCATTAGTTGTTCCCTCCCGGAGATCCGAATGGGGGACAGTTTTACATCCGGACTTGTTAACCATTGAAAAGATTGTCCATAATTATTCGGTTAGCTGCTTTCTTGGGAACATTTTCCTATGCGGTGGTTTCCCCTTACCTTCTGCATGGCGTCCATTATTTATTCGTTGAATTGGAAAGGTGATCACTTTGGTTTCTAGTTTAATATACAGAGAATTTCACTTAAGATGCAACATACATTAATTTTATTTCCTTAGTTACCATAAGTAATTGTTAGGGCTGTGTTGATTTTACATGTAATAAAATTGTTTCACATAAAATGCAACATCAGTTGTCAAATTTGTCAAAGTTAGTTGTCAAAGGTTGAAAACATGTACACATACGAAGAGAGAATTCAAATTGTTACTTGGTATTTTTCAAATCAAAGCTTACGGTCAGTAGCCAATTTATTTGCGGAAACGTATCCAAACAGACCTACACCAAATCCATCCACAATTTCCAGAATTGTAAGCAAATTTAAAGCAAATGGTTGTGTTAAAACTGAGCATCAAAGAAGAAACCGTGTAAAATCTGCTCGTACACCTGAACGGACAAATCAGCTAGAAAACCTAGTACAGCAAAATCACCAAACATCCACTAAAACGCTTTCAGTGCAATTAGGTATCAGTAGGAGTAGCACTTTTAGGCTTTTAAAAGAGGAAAAATATCATTGTTATCATTTCCAAAATCATCAAGAGCTTAGAATCGGCAACAATGAAAAAAGAATTACGTTCTGTGAAATTCTTTTTGAGAAAATCAACAATGTGAGAACTTCTCAACCACATTTTATATACAGATGGGGCCACATTTATTTTGTCAGGAGAAGTCAATTCTCAAAATGTGAGATACTGGAGCAGGAACAATCTCCACCTCTTCCACGAAAGTCACACCCAGTACCCCCAGAAAGTGAATGTGTGGGCTGGATTGATAAGTGGTCATGTGATAGGTCCATTTTTTAAGAGTTACTGCAAAATCGAGTAGTTCTAGCTCTACATGATTTAAATTTGGATTTAAATACTATATGGTTCCAACATGATGGGGCACCCGCTCACTATAGTCGACAAGTTAGGGAGTAGTACTTAAATACTGTCTTTCCTCACAGGTGGATTGGTCGTGGGATTGGCCCCAGCGTTCCCCAGATTTGTCCCCCAATGATTTTTCTTATTGGGGTTATATGAAATCAAAAGTATTTAGTGGTGAACTAGAAAATATTGACCAACTTAAAAGAAAAATAATGAAGTTTCTCAAACGTTCACTCCACAGATGGTTAATTCTGTTTTAAATAATTTTTATAACCGATTAGGTTACTGTTTGGCCGTTAATGATGGTATTTTTGAGAATTTGTTGTAATTTTTAAATAAAAAGATTGTTTGTGATGTATGTTCTTATTCAATGTATGTTGCATTTTAAGTGAAACAATTTTCCCTAATGCATTAATAATTCATTGTTATTAAGGATCCTAGGCAACCTAAAATGTTGCACGTTATGTGAACTTCACTTAAAATTTGGTATCCTTGGTAATGATCTTTCGTATGTTGCGCGTTATGTGAAATTCCCTGTATACGTTGCTGTTATTTCATATATTTAGATTATTCTGATGTATTTCAGAAGTAATTCTTGTTTTGCCAAGGTTTTGAAGGTGAAATTATGTTTTTCTACGACAACCTCGAAAAATGTTCATATGTATGTATGTATTATCTGTAACCTCGTATACCTTTTGGTGTTCAGGCTGGTGCGTTAATCTGTAAGGTTCTACGGGTGCAGTGCACAATATGCCTCGGCCCTGCGCGTTACGTGATTAGTGCGCCAAAAATACTAAGAATGCTCACAAATGCCCCATGGTATGTTAGTAATCTAACATAAGGTGACCAGATTTTAATTTTGGTAAGGCGGGACAAAATCTACCGGGGGGGGGGGGCATTATGAATGAAAGTAAAAAAATAGTTCAAAATACTAAATTTTAATGTTATTATAAAACAAAGCAAAAAACATATTTCAAAAACAGAACATTTTAACATAAACATCTGTAAACATACGAAAAAAATATAATTATATGAACTTTAGAAATTTAATGGACAATATTAAAAATGTAAACAAAATTATATTTCCGGATTATATTTCGCATTTGAGTGACCTTTTAAGTTTATGTTTATGCGTAAATTTAATTTTTTGCTGTAAACTGGCGAAAGCATATTCTTTCCAAAAAGCGGGATCTTTTTTAAACTCCGCGGGACGCGGGACGAACTGTTAAAAATCGGGACTGTCCCGCCAAAAGCGGGACGTCTGGTCACCTTAATCTAACACTACATACGGATCTCGGAATATCAATAGTTCAAGAAGAATGTACCGGTTACTTCCTGCAACTACAAACTCATCCAAATATTCTCGAGTCCAACCTACCATTAGAACACTAAAAAAGAAGAAATGGCCGATTGATCTAAAAGGAGATTAGCTCCAAGGAGTGGGATAACACCGCTGGATGGATTTCCTTCATGTTATTACAGTCATGCAATTAACTCATAGAACATAACTTATTGTAATTAGTTCCAATTGTTAATATCCCTAAAAAAAAAAATCTTTAAGAAGACAAAATTATGAAAGGTTCTAAGAAATATTCATGTACGAGCCCTAACAACAATATATTGGGACAAAATAAAATACATATATAAATCAGGTATTTGACAGTTTATTTGTTTTTCTAATAATTTTTTAAATTTAATACTAAGTAACTAGTTAATTAACAACAATTGGGGCCAATCAGCAACACAAAAAATAAAATACTTATTCTATCATTTCTAATTAACAAGAAAAATGTTCATATTGTGTGGCAACTAAATATTGGGACATAGAACGAATTTTTATGTCTAAAATGGAGTAACATCGCCCTTAGAGTTTATGGCCGCTCGAATTCGGTTGGGCATTGACTCAACTAAGGATCTGCAGGTTTTAGGAGTAAATCCATTCCAAATTTGCTCTATTTTAGCTCTAAGTTCCGGTAATGTCCGTTGTTGGTTGTTCCTCAATGTTTGTTTCATTTTATGCCACACTGTTTCAATGACATTGTGGTTAGGATTGTTGGAAGGCCAAGAAAGAACATTGGCGTTGTGGTCGCCAACCACTTTTTTGTAATTTTGGCCGTATGACAGGCCGCCCCATCCAGCTGAAAAATGTCATTTTCGCCAGTATTTAACTTCGCGATACTTGGTAGTAGACTGTTTTGCAGTATTTGTTGATATTTCGCAGCATTCACGGTGCCATCAATAAATTCATAACATTCTAATCCTGACGCTGTCATGCAGCCCCAAATCATCACTCCTTTAGGAAATTTTACCGTATGTTTTAGGCAATACTTGTGGAAAGTCTCATGTTTAGTGGGAATCACGCGTTTGCGGTGATCACTAACACATACGTCGAATTTTGATTCGTCGCTAAAAATTACTCTGGACCAATCTTCTACTGACCAAGATAGTTCCAGAGTAATTTTTAGCGACGAATCAAAATTCGACGTATGTGTTGGTGATCACCGCAAACGCGTGATTCCCACTAAATATGAGACTTTGCACAAGTATTGCCTAAAACATACGGTAAAATTTCCTAAAGGAGTGATGATTTGGGGCTGCATGACAGCTTCAGGATTAGGATGTTTTGAATTTATTGATGGCACCGTGAATGCTGCGAAATATCAAGAAATACTGCAAAACAGTCTGCTACCAAGTATCGCGAAGTTAAATGCTGGCGAAAATGACATTTTTCAGCAGGATGTGGCGGCCTGTCATACGGCCAAAATCACAAAAAAGTGGTTGGCGACCACAAGGCCAATGTTCTTTCTTGGCCTTCCAACAGTCCTAACCTCAATGTCATTGAAACAGTGTGGCATAAAATGAAACAAACATTAAGGAACAACCAACAACGGACATTACCGGAACTTAGAGCTAAAATAGAGCAAATTTGGAATGGATTTACTCCTGAAACCTGCAGATCCTTAGTTGAGTCAATGCCCAACCGAATTCGAGCGGCCATAAACTCTAAGGGCGATGTTACTCCATTTTAGACATAAAAATTCGTTCTATGTCCCAATATTTAGTTGCCACACAATATGAACATTTTTCTTGTTAATTAGAAATGATAGAATAAGTATTTTATTTTTTGTGTTGCTGATTGGCCCCAATTGTTGTTAATTAACTAGTTACTTAGTATTAAATTTAAAAAATTATTAGTAAAACAAATAAACTGTCAAATACCTGATTTATATATGTATTTTATTTTGTCCCAATATATAGTTGTTAGGGCTCGTATATTAACAGCATGTCAGCATATAAAACTTTGGGTGTTTGATCAGATGTAAATACAACCAACATAGAACCCTGAGCTATGAAAATCTCAATTTTTTTAGAATTGTAACATAGAACCGTATAAGACCAAGCCAGCGATATTGTTTTTCTTTTTCTTTTCTCCCCCTTGTATTTCTTGCTCCAATTCAAAGATTGTATTATTCATTTTTTCTTTTTCCTGATTCCATTTCTCTTTAAGCTTTAGTTCTTCTCTAAGTTGTTCAACTTCCTCCTTAATTTTGTCTAATTTCTTCCGTTATTGTTTGCTTATTTGTCTTTAATTCGGTTTTCAACTCTTCCATCATTTTTGACATTAGAGATGATGTAAAAATTAGTTGTACTCAAGGTTTGAATACCTATGCCTGGCCTCAAGACGACAATTAAGTATGCAAAAAAGTTTAATTTATATTATGTGTACTTATTGTTAATAAAGGCTAATAATAATAACTAAACATAATGTTAAATTTAAATATGAGGTGAGAATATCGATCAATTAATTTAATTACCTTTGTTTTCTAGATGTCCGCTTGCTGTTTGCCTATGGTTGCCTTCACTTGTTTTATTTAAAATTATAGCATTACACTTTTTCTGTTTGTGAGCTCGCATTCGTGCCACAAGCGGAACTACACATTTTTTACACTTTCTACATTTAGCCCTTTTGGGTTTTCCAGTTTCCCTAATTTCATCGAAATGCACCCAAATTGGGTCTCTTTTACGACCACTCATTATTTATTGAAATTTTGATTACTTTTGTTTACAAAATTCTGAAGACAAAATTATTGTTGTAGATCTGTGCCAAAATCTTATAAATTAACAATTTAAAAAAATTTAAATAAGCGAACCTTGTAACTCAGCTTTATATTTTCTCCAACGGCTTACATTCGATTTCGATATACCAAATTTTCTTGCGGCTTCTCGATTAGTGTGCTTCTCAGCGAAAAAAACCACTTTCTTTTTAAAAGTGCACGTATAATGATTGTTCTTACATGACTTTATTTTAGACATAGTTCTTATTTGTTTCACATTTCAACAAGAAGCGATGTACCAATTTAATCTGGTAAAACAAAATCTATTTAGATGTTTTGTTTAGTAAAGGTCGTGGATTATTTTGCCATTTCGAATTGACTCATTCACGTTTGCTGCAACACCAGTTAGACGACTTCGTTGGTGCAGTAGATTGAGAGCCTGTTTTGTAATGAAATTAATTTTACAAACTGTTGGGAAGACTGTGCGAACATAACAGTTGGTGCCATTAAAAAAATTAGGGCCAAAGCTATTCCAGAATAAGTCTAGACTTCGATAGGATCAACCCTGTGTCTGCTGGTAACCGAAAGAGTTAAGGTTCAAACCCTGCCTCATAGGCGGAGTTAGACTGCCAAACTTAGGGGTGCTAGAGTCCTCCACGAGCGAAGCAAGGCGTACCATGTAGCGCCGCAGGCGGAAATTTTTTAAATTTTCAAGGTCAAGCGCTCTAATGAAAAGTTAGAAAATCGCGATACAAAAATATTTTCTCCAAAAAATAGGTTTCATCAAGGAAACTTTTTTAAAAAACATTAAAGAAACCATTTGTCTCTAGAAATTTAGGTATAGGTATGACAAATTTACATTATTCTCTCTATAAAGTCATTAATTATAAATTTACATAGGTAACTTAAAAATAAAATGTAAAAAGATATCTCTGGTATCGAAAAAACATTTATTTACGACATCATGAATTCAACTTTTAATATTTATTTAAGAATACAAAAGAAAAGAAATATTAATATTGCAATGGCATTTTCATGCTTGATGTTTTTCGAAAAACGTCTCTAGTCTAGGCTCATGGGCTGGCTGTCAGCTAAAATTATTATGTTCGCTGCGAGAACAGATATAAATAATAAAAAATAGAAATAAAAAAACTTAATTTGGGGGTGCTAATTTCAAAATTGGGGGTGCTAAGCACCCCCTAGTACCCCCCTAACTCCGCCTATGCCCTGCCTACGGCTGGATATTTGTTAATTTTTTTTTAGCGGACAAATTTGATTCTATTATGTATATTAATTAACAATCGAAAAACGGAAGTAGTTGATACTGTATAAAAAACCTTTTGTAACCTTGATATGATTTATCCTAGTTGAAACCATTATACTTAATTATATTTTCGTTAGTTCTCAACGTTTTTATAAAACAACAGAAATTAGCCGAGTTTAATTCCGTTGCTATGGTAACCTGCAGATAAGCCAATTATTGCGCCGATTTTTCTTCAACGTAATTGGATGTTAATTTCAACGTAAACAATCAATAAACCCAAATCCGTTCGCCTTTTTTTAAATCATATTAATGTCGAAACGCGATCATGAAAGAGAATTTAGTACCTTGTAAAGCTTTCATGCCATGACGAAGTTTAACATGCCAAGAAGACCTAAGATGTTCTGCAATTCTGTTTGCCTGACATAACACTTCAATGTTACAATATTTACACTGCAGTATTCCATCGCTTTCTTCACTTTTTTTAGTGCACTTAATTTCGAATTCTTCATATTCTGAGCAATATTGCTCTATCGTTTTTCGTTTTCGGCCCATAATTTTCGAAAAAATGAACCAAATTTTGGCCAACAAAATGAATTGAAGGAAATTCTAAATATTTTCTTAAATCGTGCGAACAAAAGACGATCAAACGAAATCAAAATTTTTAAATCACATAACTTAAGGTTAACGAAGTTGAATTATCCGTTTGTTTATCATCAATAACAAACGTAATTATGAAGCACGTTGTGGTGAAAAGTTTAGTTTTTTAGCGAATTCTCAAACTGTTAGAAAATCGTCATTTTTCGGTTTTATTTTTGGAATCTGCAAGTCTTATTCGCCGCTGTAAAATTGAAATTTGTCACCAGAAAAGTAATTTGGCCATCATCTTAAGAAAACCCGAATATGCAATCCAAAAAATTGCAATAAAGCTGCGAAAAAGCACCGAAATACTTTTACCCGGTCTTGCGAAATACACAAAATCGATTGTTTAGTACTGTTTTGCCCCGCTTCAAACGCGCTCATTATGAATTTTATTAATAATTCATATTTGCAAATGCTTTTATTTCACGTTGTTAAATATAAACTTCTGTAATTGCTAGATATTGTTTAAATTTGGAATTATTTCAGGTCGAAAATTCCTGAATTAAAACATCCGTTTTCCAACAGATCCAATTTATGATCTTCAAAATGCGCGAATTTACAAAATAACGCAAATAAAACCAAAATTACGTAATGTTTGTTGATAACAAATGAATAAAACAAAAATCATGAAGGTGAATCAAAGTTAGCCATGATCGTACATAACCGGCATTAATGCACGTTTGTTATTTTCTTGTTTTGAAACTGAAATTAAACCAAAGCCCCTGTTTGCCTTCTTGACAACATTGCCCACCAATTACAAATTTAAAATCATGCAAACACAAACAAAAGAAATGCAATCTCTTATTTACTGCACCAATAATTCAAGGCCATCCGGCTTTAATATACCTACGTTCGCATGTATAAATCTGATTAAAAATTAAACAAAACGCCCTCGTAAGTTCCAGTGTTCCTCAAATGTGCGATTTCAATCCTGCTCAAGCCCAAAAACAAAAGATCATCGCCGTAATTTTGCACTTGAACATGTTAAGTATTTTCGTTTAAAATATTTCTTAACCTTTATTTTTTAACTTTGTTGCGAATTTTAACAAATATACGTAAAAATATTGATGAACCTTTGACAATGTTTAGTTGCAGTTTCAATGTTTGCATGGTTGAGACCAGACTAAATATCTAAACAGGAATCAAAGCAGGCGAGCCCAGCTAACAAAAGTTCACTACTGCAGTTCCCAAAAGGTCGTTTATCAAAATATCAAATTACTTTACTTGTAAATTCTCACGACGAAAAAAAATAACACCCAAACACACGTTACCAGCAAAACACACTAAAAAAATCGTACAAGAGCTTCGAAATGGCAAAATAACACAACGGCACATAACCTTGTAGCACTCATCGACCCACACGAACGCCGATTATTTGTTTTACCACAAAATTGGCTGTTTCAAAAAATCACAAAATTACTGTCACTTTTAGTTTCGAACGTGGCCAACTTTTAAGGTAATTTTTGAAAATTAAACAAGATCGTTCAGTTACGTTTAAACACTTCTATAAATTATTAAAGGATTCAGCGAGCACGTAGAAAAAACCTTTTGTTATCGCCACGCCACTCTCACTCGCCATAATACACGACTGGCTTTGGTTCCAACATCAGACGTTCCAAAAAGTTTGTCGATTTTTAAATACCAAATTCATTGAAAAAAAAAATTACCTTTGACTTCTTCGTATTCCGTTTCAAGTAACGATGCTATATCGGGAAATTCTTCTAGTTGTCTGCATCTTGCCAATGCAACAGAATGGGGATCCGGTATGTGATTATGGGGCATATTAACACTCGGTGGACCACTTCCCGTTGAAATACTACCCTGAAATTTCAAAAATATCCGTGCTTAAATCGCCTTTTTTTAAAATTAAAGCGAAAGGAATTTTGTGCAAGTTAAAAACTGGCAAAATAAGAAAAACAATTGTTACAAACAATAGAATAACCCTTCGGTTTTGACAGAAACAAATGCCTAATTTGAAACGCTCACTTTACAATGTAAACTTCTTTGTGTGCATCTCCAGCGAATTCCTCCACCCTGGCGTTTTTTATGTACGGTGTACATATAACCACGATGAATTATTTTCATGCCGCCCTTATTCGAACGTATTATTTCCACGTTATCGTTCATTTTACCTAAAACAATTGAAGGGTAGTGTGGGGCATTCCAAACTGTTTGGGTACCACAGGAACTAAGCAAAGGTCCTAAATATAGCAGAATTTGCCGATCGATACGTTACCATTTTCGTTTACGCTAATTATTTTTAGATTTAATTTGTATTTTACAGAAACAAAAGGCGGATATGATAGATTAAACCCTTTGGAATGTCACAGACTCACCTGAATCTATTTTTTCTTAAAATTACTAGTATAATACGACGTTTTGAAAATGGGACCGTCTGCTCGCTAAAACGGAACTGGAATACTTTGTCTATGGTCCTTGTAAAAACGTAGTCCCGAATTAAACTTCCTGCTGCAAGACCCATTTTTAAAACGTGCCCTAAAAAAAGTTTTCCCTTTTTTATGCGCCTTATTTGTTGAACTTTGCGTTTAATTATTCTTGCTTTTAATTTTACTCGCTTTCCATTAATCCAATTTACAGTCGTATTTTTCCCCTTCTTCTTTATCAAGTTTCTAAATTTACTCCTAAACATTAGAATTTATACACAAGCTATTAAATAAAAAAATAAAAATTATCAAAATTAAAATCGAATAACTTTTCAAATTTTGTACCAAAATTTGGGGGAATTTCATTTGTCCCCGGCGTCACGTTGTCAGCCTGAAGTTTCATAAGACGTCAAATGGGTTAACCTAAAAAATAAACAGTGCAAACTATCACAAAATTTGGGTTTTCCTTTTAAGTTCCGATTTAATTTTAGAATGGAAGAAAATTTGTCACCAATTACAGAGCAAGAATTGCTCGGCATAAGGCATTTATTATGGGGACCTGACATTAAGCAGGATATATTTAAAAGGTGGTCTCAGGGTAGGGCATTTTTGCGATAAACATATCCTTTTTTTAACATTGTTATTTAAAAAACTTCTCATATCATGACGCTATTTTACGCATGTATATTTTGTTATAGGTTTTTATTTCAGTACAAACGAAAAAAGTGGGTTGGAACAAGCCGAAGGTGGACCATGTGCAATAATCGCTCCCGTTCAAGCATTTATTCTAAAAAAACTTCTTACGGATTTTAATGGATTATCTTTTAGACATGCTGTACGTTTTACCCATAGTAATTTAATGTCTTCGGATAACTTGTTTACATTTGTAGATAACAGAAGAGATTCAACATGCAGTTTTGATCCACACTCTCTGTGAAATTTTACAACAATGTAGTGCTGGAAAGTATCACATAGTATATTTAAAAGACGATTCCGTAGATGCAGAAAGTAGTAGTTCGTTTATAAACGGCGACGATTCAAAAAGTGAACTCACAGATGGTAACATAACCTATAATGAGGTCATACACACAGATGCCAAAATATTTCACGATAATTTAATGGTTCACATGTATCCGTTAATAGGAGACGTAGAAAAGTATTATAAAGAAAACATAAATACACTTAAAGCTCAGTATGGTGTTCTACTGTTTTTATATTCTGTGATAGCAACAAAGGTGAATTCTTTAGCAATCCTTATGTTTATTTAACATTTAGTTTTATAAAAGCCGCTTATAGTAAAGTCGATCGTGATGTAAGCAAACTCAGAGAGGAATACAGGCGCTTTGCATGTTTGCATATTTTGTGTATCTAAATGCCTGATGTTGAAATTACTCTGTGATATTTGACAATAAATGACAATGATTACTAAAATTGTTAGTCAAAGGCCTCGAGCTTCAATAGGCACACTCAGTATAAACAGCAATTGGCAGACGTGGCAGACTGTATAATAATTACTGTTGAGAGATGTGCTGCTTGCAACAGCAGTTACAGTTACGCTGCCTATGAAATGCCTGTTCTGCTCTGACTGGCAAACTAAAACCTCATTTATAAGTTAGCTGTTGCTCTCATTGAACTCGCCTAATTCTAAACATTCTTTTGCTAAACAAATTAATCCAAATTTCTCCGAGTGTAATCGATTAATTAACCATCATCTTGTGTCTGGTATACTTTACCATGAGTGGCTACAAGTCCGTAGTATTAAATATAATCCGATAACAGAAAATGTAAATATATTGATGTGAAAATTTTTAGGGTCTAGAATATGTAAAATCTGAATCAGATACTAGCGATCCTCTTATAGATGAAACTTATGGGTATGGCAGTCAAAGTCTTATAAATTTAATGATAACGGGAAGAGCTGTAACATATGTTTGGGATAATTTTCAAGATGTCGGTGGCCTTAGTAAGTAATTTGTGCATAACTACGAGCTTTAAAAACCTTAACTCTTATATTCGATTTGCAGAATTAAAAGGATTAGATAAACAAAGCCAAATAGGTTTTATAACCTTAATGGAACATTTAAGATATTGCACTGTTGGTTCCTTTTTTAAAAATCCTATACATCCGATTTGGGTATTAGGATCGGAAACTCATTTAACAGGTATTTAAGTCATTATTGGTTTATTTGAACAAATGATTGTATTTTAGCCACTTGTTTATTAGGTAATTTCGTAGATTGCAAACTATTAAGTAGTGCCTGAGAAAAAAATTACTACGTCGTTCAGTGGTATAACTTGGAAAATCGTAGGAATTCATTATTTTTAAGATTCTAACAAACTGTAATTCTTAATAACCGTTTTAAATGTCCTGAGATTGTGCAGAAATATTGAGAAGTATTTCTAAATTTTGTTTATACACCTTGAAACATATTTTCAAAATGTTTCTGCTGATATGCAGTTTAAAATTTAACGAATAATCAAAGTTTCAGATAAATTTCTTTTCAATCGGTAATTTAAGAACAAAAATATAATGATTGCCCCTGTGTTGAAGGTATTAGTCGATAATATAAAGTAAAACTTTGGTGCGTTCAACTCATTCTTCTTCTCAGTCCTTCGTCAATCTATTTTTGGATGTAGACCTTCCCAATTTGTCTCCAATTTTCTCTATCCGCTCTTCTTCTCTTCCACGTCAAACCTTTATATTATCCGACCACCTCATTCGGGGGCGTCCTCTTGCTCTTTTCCCTAACCACGGATGCCATGTTTGGATGACCGCATTCCACTTATTGTCTGCCTGCCTTGCGTTATGGCCAGCAAATTTCCATTTAGGCTGGCGACTCTTTCTCTTATATCTATTATTCTAGTTTTACTTCTAATCCAAGTATTTCTTTTCATGTTTTGTAAGGTGATATATTAACATTTGTTTCTCCATAGCTCTTTGTGTTTTTATTCATCATCATCCAACCTCTTGTTTTGTCCACCTGATATCGTTTCTCCAGTGCATGGATGGTCTTTCTACACTCCACCTATCAGCTTGTGGTCTGCATTCAATATAATCTTCAGTGTCCACCTCCATCCTGGCTATATGACCTGCCCAATTCCACTTCAGTTTACTTATTCTTTCGATGACATCAGTGAGTTGTGTTCATCTTCTCAATTTTTCATTTTTTACTCTTACCTCTTAATGTTACTCCATTTGTCTTTGGATTACTCTTAAGTTTTTCTGCTGTTATTTTAGTTAGAGTTACGGTTTCCGCTCCATGTCATCACCTGCAGCGCACATTGTTCAAATGCTTGATAGGGATGTTGCTTTTAAATACATCTCTTAATGATCCGTATGCTGCCCTACTGAGATTTATTCTTTGTTGTAGTTCAACTGTGTAGTTATCTCGAGATATTTTGATCTCGTGGCCTAAGTATGTTATGTTCGTTATGGTGTTTATTTGTAGGCCAACTCTCTTACACGTATTGTCACGTTAATTTATCATTGTTGTGATTTCTTCTACGTCATTTGATATTAGAACTACATCATCGACAAAACGGAGATGGTTTAGTTGCTCTCCGTCTATTGTGATTTTCTTTGTATCCCAGTTAAGTATCTTGGAGGTATGTTCCAGGAGGCAAACGTGTCGACTTATCTGACTTCTTGTTCCACTTTTATAGCTTTCGTGACTTGATGTAGTTTGACTGTCATAGTTGCATTTGTGTAAGTGTAGAGTATCCATAGCCTATACGACTCTCTCGTGGCATCCAAAATACTATAAGTTTCGATGGTATCGAATGCTTTGCGAAAATCGACAAACATTAAAGCAAGTGGTCTATTATTATACTCAATAGTTTTTTCTATCAGAGTTTTAATACATTGGAAATGGTCGTTGGTTCCAAAGCCTTGTCTAAATCTGACTTGTCCTCTAGTTTTCTTTCCAGCCTAGTTAGTATTCTGATGAATAGTTTATGAATATGGTTTATTTCTTTCTTTCTTCGATTCCCTTGTGCTTGTTATGGATCATCACTGTATTGTTGATTTGGTGGGTATGATGCTATTATACTGAATAGCTTTCTTATTTTCACCAGTAATAGGTAGCCTCTGGTTTTAATAGCTTCCATCACTATGCCATCCTCTCCGGGAGCTTTATTTCTTTTCATCTTTGTTAGTGCGTGTCTGATTTCTGCTATCAAAATGTCTGGTAACTCTTCCAATCCTTGGCTGTTTTTGTGTTTCCTTGGCAGTTTTTTATGATCTTTTTCTCTTTTTTCTTTTACTCGTCGACTCCTGTATGATTCTCCATAGAATTCTTCTACAAGGTTTAAGATCTCTTCTCTGTTTGATGTTTCTCTTTTTTTAGTTTTAGATTTTATTAGTTCCTGTTTTCCGTTATTAAATAAATAAATATTGTATTTAGCAACTTGCTATTAGAAAACAGACATTAAGATTCTACAATTTACATTATAACGTTATTCTTTGTTGAATCAGGTATTGAGACACTTGAGCAGCAAAAGCATTAACAGAAGTGGACTGTTTTAATTCATACGGAAGAGCATTAAAAAGGCGAATACCCTCATATAATAGAGACCCCATCAAAAATGATTTACCTGTAAAATCTATATTTAAACTGTCTTTTGATCTTAGGAATCGGGAGTGAATTTGATATCGGGTAATTAAAAGCTCACAGAGATATTTTGGAACGTTTCCATGGACCATCTTATATACAAGAACCATATTTGCCTTTTTAATGCCTTCATCCATCATTAACCAACTTAGGGTTATCAACATTGAATCTATTGACACATATTTATTGCATCCTAAGATTATCCTTATGCACTTATTTTGCACTACTTGTAGTCTATGTATTTGATGTTTTATTATTTTATTTCATACTGTCTGGTAAAGTTAGTTTTCTGGCGCCATTTTGAGTCCGGAAAGTAAACGCAAGTTTTGGCCACTTAACATTATCAATTTAAATGCTGACAAACTCACAAAGTACTTGCTTATTACAAACAACTTGTCAGATGAAGTGCTTTTGTTTGCTACGTTCAATTGTTTAAGCCTACTTCATCAAAATTTAAATGTATTTTTTTCTGGAATTAACGATCGGATTTGAAAAATAAAGACTGTTGAAAAGAGAATTGAAAGGCCTTTAGAATTGTGTAACGTTTGGCACCCCTTTCTATTTCAAATTTTTGGGTGCAATTCACCCTCATCTAAGCGTTGAAGTTGCGTAAATAATACTAATCAATTCAGATCTCCCCCTTGATACTAAAATTGACGTGTTCGAGCGTTTTTCGCAAAATTGATGTTAAGTGGCCAAAACTTGCGTTTACTGTTTTCAGTGGGCCACCCTGTATATCATGGATTGGGTTCATGTAGCGATGGTCTATTCTGCTATTTTATAATCCTTCCACTGCCCATGTTCGATCGTGTGGAAGACCTTCTCATAATCCACAAAATAAATAGTGGTGTTCTAGTTGTCAATATATGATCGCATGTACCATACCCTTTACGAAATCCCACCTGTTTGCGAGTCTTATATAGCTCTAACTTATTGTTAATTCTTTTTGTTATTATTTTGGTTAGGAGTTTATATGTCTGGGATAGCAGGATAACTTACGAGGTCTAATTTGTCCCCCATCTTAAAGAATAATATTGTTATCCATGTCTGATATTTTTCCTTCTTCTAGGCATTTGTTTAGTAGAATTTTGAGGGTGCTTATTACTTCTTCTCCCCCTTCTTCTGTAATGATTATATTTCTGGGGGTTTTATTGTTCTTAATTTCTCTGAAGTTGTTTACTATTTCCTCCTAGTATTTCTTCTGAATTCACGTTTATCATCTTTTTCTGTAGTTTTCGTTCGTTGTTTCTGGAACTGTGGATCCGAGTACTTTTATGTTTTTGTCAGTGGCGGCTGGTGACAATAGAAACAGGTGGGACCACGGGACAAAAACAATTTAATGTTTTTATTCTTCTAGACTTAATAACGAGAAACGTTTTTCCGATAAACTATCGATTATGTTCATAGTTAAAATGTATCGTTTATGGACGTAATAAAAATTTAAACTTTAAAATAAATTATACTTCTAACAAAAAACGACAACAATAATTAAACACACTAAAAATAATAAAACAGATCAACAACGAGGGAAAAATAATGAGGCAATGAAAGAATCGCGCGCTATTTACTTACATACAAACGCAACCGCGGGCCAGACTAAACGGGCCCCAAGATAAGCTTTGCGCGCGCGCGCGGTAAGCAAACACTTCGCGTGCAGCGGTAGTGCACGCGCCTCCTAAGTACATACACCATGCTCTACACTTATAAAAAACACGGCTGGCCTCAAAGACCGTACTAAGTCGCATTATACAATATTGCCACAAAAGACTACAGTAATTTTTTTATTAAACAATAAAACGTGTTGGAAATAGATCAAAAATGATAATTTACAAGAAACATATTTTTTGAAAGTAAAATTATTGGGTTAGTTATACAAATATAGGTGGGGCCCGGCCCCTAAGGCCCCTATAGACGAGCCGCCACTGGTTTTTGTTGTTTTCTATAACCTCTGTTATTTTCTTTTGCCGTTATATTTTGTTTACTGGATTTTCGAATTAACTTGTTTAGTTCGGTATATTCCATAAATTTTTATTTTCCTCGCTCGGACGACGACCGCTGACTAAGGGTAGACGAACGCCCTTGGCCTTCTTCGGTTTGGTAGCTTTCGGCTTCTTCATTGGCACTGGTGGTCTTTTTCGCTTTGAAGGTGGTCTTCGGTTTCGCGACTCTTTTCTCGGAGGCGCCGGTGGGACTGGCGGATCCGGCGGAAGCCGGTTTCCTTCCTCTTCCCGTGACGGCTTTCTTCTCTCCGCCTTCGGTTTTTTGGCAACGGACGTATCTTTCGGTCTTCCGGCGGACTTCTTGCGGACCTGGACGCCTTCTTCGGCGAGGTCTTGGAGGGCCTCTCCGGCTTCCCGGACGCGCCGCCCCTTGGCTGACTTTTTTCTGACCAGCGCCGGACTTCTTTCCGCTGGAGGGGAAAAAGGCCGGGGCGGCGGCTGTCGCCGCTGTCGGATCCGCTGCGTTACAATCGGCCATCTCGCGTTTCGTCTGTTATCGAGAAGAGGAAAAAAACCGGTTAATAACACGTCACCGAATCGAAAGATACGACGGCGACGGTGAGAAGCAAACTCGCGGGGACTTCTCGCGGATGTCGAATCGGATCTCGCCTCTTTTTCAGCATCTGTTTAATCTCATTTGTGATAGGTTCTTCCTTTTTTACTTGATTATTTGATAATTTTGCACTAGTTTCTGTTATCACTGCGGTGAGAATGTCGTATATTTCCTCAATTGTTTTGGTTGCACAGTCCTTGTGCTTGTCGTTTTTTCGCTATTCTATTTTGGTATACATTTTTATTACTTTTTATTGTTTCTACTACGGATTTTTTGGTTTTTACACATTTCATCCAGGGGAGGCGGTACGGTAGTGAGTATTAGCATGGCGCATCGCTCTGCAAAGTTAAGCATCGGTGCCCATGGTCAGAACTCGGACGGGTGACCCGAACCAGGCTCAGCTCACTACGGCTCAGCGTATTCTCCTCGACAAGCTATGGACCTTAATGAACTGTTAAAAAGCTGAATAATAATAAATACATTTCATCCAATTTAGTTTCCCATTTACTTCTTAGTCCTGACTAACCTGTGATCGTTTACTTCTTTTGTGGCTTCCTTTTGTAGAATGTATTCATTGCGAAAAACTCATACTGTTGCATGGAAAATGTTCATGAGCCGTTAAAATTTGGGATCGTGTTGATTAGGGCGTGTTTGGTCCTTATTTAGAAGAACCAGTGCAAGGCACAAGAAATAAAATTACACGTTGCTTTAACTATCTTAAAGGCATTGTCAACTTATGCAACATATTTAGTAAATATCAAAATACGTTAGTTAAAATACTCGTAAAAGTACCCGCAGTGGTAGAATTTCAATATCTTTGATAATCACCACAATAAACGAGTAGAGAGAATTCAGATCCTACATACGTGACGTCACTGGTGCCGAACATAACCTAAACACATACAATTACTTGTATAAACACGGCAACATAACCTAAATTTAGCGTTGTACTTGAAGCTATGCTAGAGCTCTTACCGGCGACCGATGACGTCGTAGCTTAAACTTTTAGCTCCCATAACACAGTAACGAATTAAAATTCGGCCTTAAAATTTTGCAAAGGTACAATACTCAGTTTACTTAATCAAATTACAAAATAAAAAAAAATCGACTTTTCATAAGTTGACAATGCCTTTAATATAAATAATTTACTAACACACAATTAGTTGTTATGACTTTCACCACAATACATAAAATTTAATCTATCTAAACAAATGCACCGAATGCGTTCTTTCTCCATCGAAGTGCATTCATTCTTCTTCAAAGAATGGCCTAATGGTATTCAAACATCTTAAAAAATGATGATAATATAAACAGGGCAGCTGTACGATTCTAGCAATTGATGCCTTAAATCGCTCTAAAATATAAAAAATAATCAGTTTATTATTTTCTAAATATGCCTTTTATCTTTTTCATTATTGGAGAGACTAATAATACTTGATTTTTTTATTGATAAAAATTTGAACAAACAAATGCTATCTTAACAAGTTCCTTCGATTGTTTGCAAATTAATTGTGAATGAGTTTAAGATAAAGCAGTACCGAACATCCGATGTGTATATTTGAATGTACTTCTTTGTATTTTTTTTTTAAATTAAAACACGAGATATACCGCAATTGAAGTTAAGAATGATAAATTTACCAATTAGAAAAATAAGTTTCGTTTAAATGCAATGCAAAAAATCTAAAGCATTCTGAGGCCTTTAAGTTACAACAGCTTTTAAGCAAACTATCCTCTTTCTGCATGTTGCAGTGTACGAGCCAAACGGCAACCACATTTGCTTCGAGTTCTGATGTACATTCTGCATTTTTACGCGTTCAAAAGAGATGAACACGTAACTTATTGAAGGTGATTACTGCATGCTCTTAAAGGCGGGACAAACAACTGCTTGAGAAAAGCAGAGTTGTCAAAACGGTTCAATGTTGCATAAGTTTATTTGATTAAGTAGACATAAAACTTTTATAATGGCCAAAGTTGAAATACTTAGTAATTTTGCTTAATAATAAATAAAGAAGCAAATAACAAGACAGCCACTAGAATAAATTATTCGGGAGCGCTGATATTTAAAAAACCCTCCGACTCAAGCGGTAAATGCGATGCGTAAACCTCAGAATGCTTTCTAGTTCTTGACTAGTATGGCCTTTTAACCTAATGTAACTCACCTAGGACCGTTCAAACTATATGACTTGACTTGACTTATTTCTTATTTCATGTTACTCCTATGTGAAGCATACGGCCGGTACGAAACAGCGCCATCTGGTTTTATTTTTTTACCAAGGCTTTCAGTTCATTCAATGTTTGTCTTATTTCTACATCTACTGTCTTCCCCTTTTTCGACGCCCCCATGGGTTCCAGTCCAGGCCTATCTTACAATTGCTGTTTGGTCCTTTCTTAAAGTAGAGTAGAGTGGGGCAAAAGTGCGCACGTAGTGTAAAACCTCTTGTAGCTGGCACTGTAAAAGCATTAGAATGTTAAGAATTGTGCATCGAAATCTTCAAACCTTCCTCTTTCAAAATTTACGAGAGCTTACGTTTATATTATAAATATCTTTCCAGTTATTACATTGTTTATAAACAATACTAGAAACGCACATTTGCCCCACTGGTGGGGTAAAAGTTCGAATATGACGGGGCAAAAGTACATGGATCAAAAAAAGGATTTAGATTTAGAAATTCAACAACGTAAAATTATTGAAAATATTTATTTCAGAATCAACAAATAATATTTTTTATGTTATAACTATTTTTTTATTTTCTTGGCTATCTTCCTCTGCATTTCATCAACTTTGGCTAATAATTTGTCCTTAAATGGTGAGCTTGTAATAATTTCGGACTTTTGACTTTTCTTCTTTCTTTGCTGGGGACCCTACCTTTTTGGGAGTGGCCTAATGTCTGCAGGGGAAACTGCTTTTGCCACTATTTGAGATGACACATCAACAGCATGGCCTGCGAACTTTTGTCCCCCAGAACAGTTTTTACTTTACCGACATGTGGTGCGCTCTATCGGTAGCAATTTGAAATGTTTAATATAGCATTGTATACATCAAAAACCAGTTAACCTAAACATATGCCAATAATTTACTTAATTTTGTGTCTAATTATGAAATACAATTTTTACAAAACCAAAATATTACATCAGATATATCAAAAATCAAACTTACCTCATGATTTCAACCGTATTTATTTAACCTGGCTGTAACTACATGTGACAACCCTCTGCCATAACACATTACTTACTGCACCACCGACGCCAACCTAAATTTCGTGGAAACAAATTTACTAGTACTGCGAACTTTTACCCGCCGCGCACTTTTGCCCCACTCTACTCTATGGTCTATCCAGTTTTTCCTTTTTTGATTTGTAAGTGTACGAGAGATTTTCCCCTGTTTGTTCCCATAATTCACTATTAATTATGATGTCCGGCCAATATATATGTATCTTAAGTATTCTACCGCATTTGTTTATAATTACTTGGAGCTGTGCAATGATTGTTTTGGTGACTTTCCAGGTTTTACTTGTGTATAGGTGGACCGACTTGATATTGCTAAGTTTTGTTTTCACTTATAATCTTCAACAACGTATTAATCGGCACGAGCGGAAAGCTAAGGCCGATTACGTTATTGAAATGCACTACTAAAAATTTCCCGGACATGAATTAATGCTAGAGTGTAGATTCGGTAAGAAAATAGTACCGGCGTCGCAATAATAATTCAGTACATATTTAAATTTTAGAAACGTAACCATAGCAACTTGTACGTCAGCTGCCACATTTGACATAAAAATTTCCGCTTATTAATTTTGCCTAGGTTGATCTACCAATCAACAAAAATTTTCCGAGAAATATGGGCGTGGCCGTGATAACCATGCCCGATATTAACGTTTCTATTGGTCGTTAATCACTGTCGTACGATTTTCATTTTTACAGCAGATAGAGCTGTGTGAATGCATTCACATCCGTTTCTGATCCTCCTGTGCCCGTTATTATGCTACCTAAATATGTCAAGCTGCAAACTTCCTCTATATCGCTGTCAGTCAAGGAGAATTGTTTGGTATTATTTGTGTTAATCCTTAGTGATTTTGTTTTGTCACAGTTTATTTTTAATCTAGAAGTTCTGTCTTCAGTATTAATGTTGTTAAGCTTGTCCTGCATCTGTGTAATAGGGGGCAGATGTCGTCTGCAAATACGATTTCTCTTCTTGTATTTTTAATTGCTTTGAACATGACTCCATCCATAATTGTCAGGAACAGTATTGGTGACATGATGCATCCTTGTTTTTCTCCTGACTGTACCGATATGGGCTCTGTTAATTTGCCTTCACGTACCACTTGGCATGGAAAGGCCTCGTACGTTTGTTTGATCAGATTAATTATGTTGGTTGGTATTCCATTTCCATATCGTGTTTCATAATACACCCCTTTTTTACTAGATCAAGGCCCTTTTCAAAGTCGATGGATAGCAGGTATAAGTTGGCGGTGAATTCTGCGTACTGTTCAACAATTATGCAAAATATATTTATCTGGTCTCCACATAACCTACAACTGTGGAAACCTGCCTGTTCCTTGCATAGTTGTCGTTCAACATATGGTCTTATCCGGTTTAATAGTATTCTGGAAAAAAATCTTGCTTGTACTGAGAACAATGTGATACCTCTTCTGTTTTTACAATTTGTAACATTGCCTTTTTTGGGCATCGTTATTAATACGCCCATCTTTCAATTTTTCTATATAATAATATATTCAATATTTTGACAAATAAGGGATGTAAAATGCCTGGTTAGTTCGGTACTTTCTTTTAGTATCCTACCTATTCTGTCAGGGGGGGGATCCAGACTTTTCCCGCAGCTTTACCATTTTTCTGGTTGTTGGTGTTTCTGTTTTTATTTTTTCTTCTGGTATCTATTCTGGGTCTTTTCTTCTTCTTGCTCTTAATTATTTTCATTGCTTTCATCATTTCCTTCTTTTGCTACTCGGTTTAGTATGTCTGTGAAATATTTCTTTCCATCGTTCCATCTGTTTGTTTTTGTTTGTTAGTTGTGTTCCTTCTTTATTTCTTATACATTATAGGTTTATTTCCGCGTATTTTCTTGCGTCATAGTTTCACAAGTTATGTTATAAATATATTGCTTTCGTGTTACTTCTGTTTGCTGCATTTTCTGTCTCTTTGGCTAACGCATTTGTCCACCTTTTTTAATTTCATCATCTTCTTGTTTTGAAGTTTGGCATATTTGGTCTCATTTGTGCAGGCCATCAATTTTGCTTTGAGATCATGTCTCTCTCTTCTATTTTTTTTAGATCTGTTCTGACATCCACTCTTTCTTTTCGCTGCCTCTTATTTGCGTCCAGTGTTCTTCTAGGTTGTTTGGTTCTTTGAATCTATTCTGTAATTCTAGTCTGAACTTTCTTCTTACCTCGCTCTCCTTTAATTTATTAATTATGCATTTTCTGTTTTGTTGGGCAAATTTGCTTTTTACTGACTTGATTTTGATTCTGATGCCTGTTATCATCAAGTGGTGGTCGCTGTTTATATGTGCACACCTTGCTTGTTTCTTAAAGGAGCGAGATTCTCCATCACCTTTGTATTGCTAGGTGATGTACATGTTGTCCCATTACTAGTTTTAGCTCTGTGTTTTCGTGGCCTACTTTCCCATTTAGATTTTCCATTACGATTATAATGTTCTTCTTAGTTGTCTTGTTTATGATATTTTGTAACTGTTTATAGAACTTTTGTTTTTCACCTGTCTGCTTGGACAGTTAGTGCATAGTATTGTATGATGCTAATGATTCTTATCTTTCCTGTAGTCTGATTGTTAAAGTCTAAGTAAGTTTTAAATAGCGGTTGAACGGGTTTTTGTTTCCCCGCTCTATGCAGTTTTAGATTTAGTTACAACAAGATATAACGCATGGCAAATTTCACGAGTCTGAGCTGGACACGGATATAAACGTTGCCTTTGCCAGTAGACCAGGGCGTGCTGTGGACGGTATTATGTATGAAAACTAATGATTGTAGTTAATATTTAGAAATAAATAAACGTAAATAGTTTCATTTCAATTCGAAAGTATGAATAATTACATCCACTACAGTTTCCCGTAATAATAATTAACTGTATCTGTATACAAAAAATTTGTAAAAATCATTTTTATTGTATAAAGATGAGTAAAAACGTTGGGTTTTATACATAACACCGGCCATATCCAACTGCATAGAGCAGGGAAACAAAAACCCGTTCAACCGCTATTTAAAACTTAGATTATAGGACCCTTTCCGACACTAATTTCCTTTCTAATAGGTTTTGTGCAAAGTTTCTGGTTAGTAGTATTCCTTCACCATGATGATGGTCTTCATCTTGGTTTGGTTTGGTTTACGAGAATATAAGAATATTTGGCTGCCGGGTATCTTTTATTTCCCAGAATTCATTCCATCTGACCTTGCTAAGTCCTAATTTTTAATTTAATGTAATTTGATATAAAACCATATGAATGAATGAAAAGTTTGCCTACAATCAGATTTTGTATTTGTGTCCTTTCAGTTTCCTATCAGATTAAACAAATTAAATTTAAAAATAGGTATAAGTAACTCGTAGAAATTAAGATTTTCAAAGGCTCAAAAAATGGAAGTCAGTTAAAATGATTGCCTCGTAAACTATTAGTGCAGTGTTGGGTTTGATTTTCAGTTATGTTAAAAATTAACAAAAAATACTTCCCAGACTTTACCAGATCACCAGTTTATTTTTTATTATGTCATATTGCACTTACTTAGGGTGAAAAGTCAGTGACGAATGAAACACGGAATTAATTTTTTGGATCAAAATAGATTTATTTTTCAACATAATCTTCTTTTAGCTCCATACACTTATTCCAATGCCTTCAGTGTAGTAGGATTTGTCAAACTATGCAAAATAGGCGTTTGTTGCGGCTATCACGTCAGAATTCGACTGAAATTTCTTCCCAGCAATCCATTTCTTTAGATTTGAAAGCGGTAAAAAGTCGCAGGGGGCTAGATCCGGAGAATATGGTGGATGGGGTAGCGTAACTCGACCAGTTCAGCTGTTGCAGGAGCCGATGAATGTATCGTGATGAAGAAGCACTTTTTTCTTACTCAAATGCGGACGTTTTTCCTTAATTTCATTGCCTAGGCGATCCAATAACGCTGCGAAATACCCTCCAGTTATCGTTTTTCTTTTTCAAGATAGTCGATGAAGATTATATCATGCGCATCCCCGAAAATAGTAGCCATAATCTTTCCTGCCGATGGAACCATCATTGCCTTCTTTGGTGCATTCCCTCCAGCTTCTACCCATTGTTTTGACTGAACATTTCCTTTCCGGTGTGTAGTAGTGGATCCATGTTTCGTCTACAGTGATGTATCGACGCAAAAATTCCTTCTCATTGCGCTTAAACTTTCCCAAACACTCCATTGATATCTTCGCACGAACCCGTTTTTGTTCCGGTAACAGCAAACGCGGCACCCATCTGGCTGATAGCTTTTTCATATACAAATGCTTATGTAAAATGTTCCGAACACGTTCAGTTGAGATGTTTACTATCTCAGAAATCTCACTCACTTTTACTCTTCGATCGGCTATCGATATCTTGGATTTTATTAATCATTTCTTCAGTTGTGACCTCAATTGGACGACCTGAGCGCTCACCGTCACTTGTGCTCGTACCACCTCAACGAAATTCAGTAAACCACTTCTGAATCATTCCATAGGATGGTGAGGAGTCTCCATAATACTCTTCAAGCTTTGTTTTGGTTTCAGAAATGGTTTTTCCCCTTAAAAGATAGTGTTTTATTAACACACGAAATTCACTTTTTTCCATCTCAACAAGAAATCAAAACTTGTCTGCTTTCAATGACTACCACAACTATACCAATTGACAGACATGAATGAAATTTTGTATGACGGCCTGAAAAGGTTGCCAAATGTCAAAAATGAAATTGTTTGAATGATATCAATGCCAAATCGAGCGATTATCACTGACTTTTCACCCTGCCTTCGTACTTAAAAACAAAAAAACATAAAAACACACCATAAATCAGTAAAGGTGGGTTTCACAAAACTTTTATTAAATTAATCAATGATGAAAGTGGGCAAACTAGCATCATTTCTTATCTACTTGCCACATAAACTTTAATTTTAATTCGATATTCTTGATATTTTGCAGTGATTAACTTAACGTGTCAAGTTACTGTTATGCAACCCAACCTAAATATTAAAAGCATGGAAACACTTTCAGTTTTAATTAATTTTTGTTATTACCTCTCTATCACAAACCACAAATGCCTAATGAAATATTTAAAGTCCCAAGTATCAAAACGTGCCTGAGTACTTAATAAAATTAAACCCAAAAATAATCGAGTTCATTGAGATAAATTTGAATTATCGTTAACCTGATTATGGATTTGTATATGAAGCACCTTTATTTAGATTAAAATTTTTAAAAACACTTTAAACCCATTTTGTTTTCTAAGTGTTGTGATTTTCAGGAACACTAAAAAAACCAGAAGATAATAAGATAAAAGTACTTGAACTTGACATGCTGTTTTCGTTTTTAAATTTAACCAATCGGAATCGAATGCCGGTACTGTTCTATTTTAAATTGTTACATCAATCGTCTCATCATAAATGAGATAAGATTAGGACAGTAAAAAAATAGGTTGTTAAGATTAAGAAAAGTTTTATGTCTGACTTGTAATTTTTTAACAAATTAATCATTTTATTTCTAACACTTTATGTAACTTCTTGCTTTGTATTGTTTTTACCAAGCCAATCAACTGCCTCGATTATTAGCTTTCTAAACCTACAATTTCCTTAGAAAAGGCACATCATGTTACAATGCAATCACACGCAAAGTAAGCTAAGGTCTTTGAAAGCCATACTATATTACGAGTATAGGAGTATACATATACAGGGTGGCCCACTGAAAACACTAAACGCAAGTTTTGGCCACTTAACATCAATTTTGCGAAGAACGCTCGAACACATCAATTTTGGTATCAAGGGGGACATCTGGATTGCTTAGTATTATTTACACAACTTCAACCCTAAGATGAGGGTGAATTGCACCACACAAATTTTAAATAGAAAGGGGTGTCAAACGTTACACAATTCTAAAGGTCTTTCGATTCTCTTTTCTACAGTCTTTTTATTTTTCAAATCCGATCATTAATTCCAGAAGAAAATACATTTAAATTTTGATCTAGTAGGCTTAAACAGTTGACCGTAGCAAACAAAAGCACTTCATTTGACAAGTTGTTTGTAATAAGCAAGTACTTTGTGAGTTTGTCAGCATTTAAATTGATAATATTAAGTGGCCAAAACTTGAGTTTACTGTTTTCAGTGGGCCAGTATGTATGTGGGTTTTACAGGCAGTGACGGCCTTGCCTGGGTTATTTTTCTTAATTTTTCTTGATCAGCGGTTTTTCTTCTCCAGTCTCCTATTTCTAATTCTTTCAGGTCCTGTATCACTTCCTGCTTCCGAGCCCTTACCGCTAACAGGTTTATCTTCAACACTATCTTGGCCATTCTACTGTTTTCCATGCGTTGCACGTGCCCCAACCATCTGATTCGTTGTTGTTTAATATATTACGCTATTGTTGGCTCATTGTATAATTTTTCTATCTGTATTTGTCCTTCTTCGCCATTCCCCGTCTTCTTTATGTCCTCCGTAATTTTTTCTTAAAATGTTTCGTTCCCAAATCAGTAGCTTTGCCTCTTTTACTGTCCCTAACTTCCGTACTCTACATCCATATGCTGCTATAGGTCTCAGCATTCTTTTAAAAATTTGTATTTTTGCCTTTCATTTTGATTTCAGTATGGATGCTAAAGCTCAGTTTCGTTTTTATTTCTTCTTCTTCTCTTCCGTCCTCTGTTATCTGCACCCCTCATCATCGATCCTTTCCAATCCATCGGATTATGGCTTCTTCTCCCCACTAGTTAGAGAGAGATGCAATCCCTTTCCTGAGGTGGATCACTCCTCGACTGTTTCTATTATAAGCTCTTGTGTGCCCTGACTTTTCTAACTACTTCCTTCCATTGTTTCCTGTTTTTATAGACATTCTTCCAATTCTCTATCTTCGTCTTTTTTACGTCTTTCTCACAATCTTATTCTTGGCCTACCTCTCCCTCTTTGATGTAGTTATTCTTTTCATTATGTCCGTCGGTGGTCTTCTCATAACATGCCCTACCCATTTTAGGCGTTGTGCTTTTATGTGTCGCACTATATTTTCTCCTTACATTATTTCTTCAATCTCCTGATTCGTCTTTGCTCTTCTTTCTCCTTCTTCTGTCACTTTTGGGCCCAGTATTGTTCTCACTATTCTTCTTTCTAGTCTTTTTAGAATCTGTACCCCTAAATATGTAAATACTTTCACTCTCTCCATCTCTAGTGCTTCTTCACTTTGTCGTTCGATTAATAGATTTTGATTTTCTGTCATGCTAAATTGATTCCTCATCACCATATACTTTGATTTTTGTCATTGATGTGTAGTTCTACGTCCCTCGCCTTCTCTTCGACTTTCTTTATTACTTTTGTCAGATCTTCTTTGTTGTTCGTAGGCTATACATTGATATCTTCGCTGATTATGCTTCCTGTTCTATTTATCTACTTCTTCTTACTATATATTTAAGAACAGTGTTAAATAGGATTATTGAAGGTGAATACCCTTGTCTGGACTCATTTCAAGCATAGAAACTTTCCGACATCCATCCTTTCCATTTAGCCTTGTTTGATGTTTTCTTAGCGTCATCTGCACCAATTTAATCATATTTTTGGGTACCTATATTGAAGTTCTCCATAGCATTGTATTCTCTTCTTGAGTTTCTTTTAATATAAACACTTGGTCAGTGACTGAATGGCCCGGTCTAAATCCTGCCTGATATTCTCCTATTTCCTTCTGTATACTCGTATAAGTCTGTAGTTTGTTTCTTAGGATTGTGGCGAGTATTTTATGAGTTGCATCCAATAAGGCTTATTTATCTTGTTTTTTCCCTTCTTGTGCATAGGAGTTATTATCGCTTCCGCCCATTCTTTTGTAATCTCCTCTTGTTGCCAGATTTTGGTAATTAGGTTAGTTCCCTTCCTCCATATTTGATTATTTCATTTTTCATTCCGTTTTCTCCATTTAATGTGTTTCTTATTTCGTCTCTTGTTGGGGGTTCTGCAATTTCTACCCCCACTTCTTCTTCATCTATTTTTTGAAGTTCTTCCTTTTTTCATACTTTTCTTTTTCATTCTCTTGGTTTTTAACCTTTTCTCCGTTTAGCAGACTTTTGAAAATATCCAGCCTTTAATTATTTGTTGTTCATCGCGTATTCTTTCTGCATTCTCGTTCTTAAATGCTTTTGGTGTTTGTTGGTAACCTCTTGTAGTTTGCTTTAATTCCTGGTAAAATTTTCGCAATTTTTATACACTGACCGGCAAAAAAACCGGTCACCTTGAAATATTTCACAAAAGCACTTAAACGTTCATTAATTTAACTAAAGATTGGCATTAGGTTGAAGAACCATTCATTGTTGATACGGCATGCACAAATTAGCTAAGAAAATAAGACAAATAAACTCAGAAATAAATTTAATTTAAAAAAGTAACAGAAACAGTGCAAATCGATTTTCTTTTAATTGCAAAAAAATAAAGGGACCTTCTGGTAAATTGTTAATAGCGTGTATGTCCTCCTCGAGCCTGAATTACGTCATTCAACCGTGATTTACGGTAACATGTTAATGCTGTTGAGAAGAGAATCTCGCCTGTTAACATTAAAACTAGGATTATTTTGGAATGGAATAAGCATCTTAAAACATTGATAACTAAGGAAAATCAGCTTAGCTCCCTATTTAGTTATGAAATATGCGGTTAAGGGGACCTTTATAAAATATTTTAGGGTGGCCGGATTTTTTTGCCGGTCAGTGTAGTTTTTTTCCGCCTGTTCTGTCCGTCTTTGCCAAAATTTTCTCTTTGCTTCCCTATAAATCCTTTTTGTCTTTCTTCTTTAGTTTGCATATGCTTCTCTCTTCTCTATCTTCCTCTCTTCCGGTTTCTATCATCTTCTTTCTCGCCTCTAGTTTTTTCTCGTTCCTTTTTGCAGTCAATATTAACCATTTGTTGGTTCTTTTCTTTTTTCGTTTCTTCCTTAAAACTTATCTGCACTCTTTATACAATCCTTAATTTCCTCCCAGTTCTTCTCGATATCGTCTTCTTCCTTTCCTCTTTCTTTTATTCTTGTTTCAATTTTTCCCGCGGCTAGAGGGTAATATTGTTTCTAATCGTTTTTTGATGATGAAGGTACATTGCTTGGAATAGGTTTTAAGAGAGTTTGAACATATTCTTTCATTCTGTTTTGATTTTTAATAGTTCCAGAGTTTGATTCTTTTGACTTTTTGTTTTCCTCTTCCACTCTTGTCTCTGATGCTTCTGGCGAGTCTTGCAATGTTCTTTTCTCCCCTTTTCCTGTATTTTCATGTTCTAGTTGTTGTAATGTGTAGTATTCATTATTCACTTTTAATTTGTTATATCTTCTAGTGGCATTGTATCCCCTTCCTCTGGCGTCCCTCAAATATGGTTTTAATTTTTTCGTGATTTCAAAGCTTTCTTTATGGTATAGATCTTCAGCAATGCCTATTTCTGTTCGTTTTAGTTTTTTAAGGGTTTTCAAACTCTCATTTTTCATTCTGTAAGTTGTTCGGCCAATTTTTATTGGTTTGATACTTCCACTTGTTTGTTTGCCGATTCTGTGTATAAAATCTATTTCTGTTGTTGATATCTCTACTTCTAATTTTAGCGTGAGTTCCATAAAAGCTTGAGTTAGGTTTTCTGCGTTTTCGTTGGGTTTCTCTGTTATTCCATAAATTATTAAATTCCTTTTTCTGTTTTCGCGTTCCAATGATTTAATTTTTAGGTTCTGTTCTTGTATTGTTGTTTTAAGGCTGATATTTTCATGCTTTATTTGTTTTAATTCTCCATCTAGCTTTTTCTCAATTGATTCCACTTTGTTTTATAAGTTTGACATTTTTTGTACGATTAAATTCAAAATCGTTGTTGTGTTCTGATTTTCTTCTTTTTTTGGTTCTGATAGTGTACCTTGTTTTCGGTTATCTGCCATTGTTTCTCTGATTTTAATATCGTGGCAATTGTTTTATTTTTAAATTTCACAATTAAAAATAGTATTTTTGGTTTTCATTTGGTATTTGACGTTAAGGTTCGTTAGGGGAAAGACGACTTTGTGTTGTCTTGTTTTCTTTGAAACTGGTTTTAGATTGTTTACCTGTTCAAAATTGGTTGTTTCCTTATGTGCCATTAATTTTTAAATGGTTATTGACCCGTTTGGTGTTAGTTAGAAGCTTTAATTTATTTTTTCTACAAACACTACTAAAAACTGAATTTTTAACACGGCATACTGCAATTAAAAATGTAATATTAAATCGCAGCGTGTTAAAAGTAGATCACGTGGTTTACTTTTAACACTAGTATTAAAAGGCTGCTGTCACAATGACAGAGCAACTAAAATATTAATCAAAGACTGATTTTACCTACCAAATTGACAAATCTAACGTTGCCCTACTAGCAGCTTCTTCTATATCGACCGGAATTTCTTCACTTAGATTAGAACTCATCTTAAATTATTCTTTTTCACTTTTGACAAGCATATGTCAAACAATACATATGTAAGCTCAATTCTAAATTGTTTCGTAAATGTCACAGAGTACTAGATTTTTTAGGTAACCTTTGGAATCTCTAATAAGAGAGTTTAAAATGCTTTCAATGGCGTTTGTAGAAAAAATAGTGTATGATATTCGTGTTAAAAGTGATTTTATTTTGTTCGTGGGGTTGCTCAACTCGCTACGCTCGTTTCGCAATCTCCCCCACTCACAAAATAAAATCTCACTTTTAACACTTGTATCATAAATAGCTATTATTTGCGTTGTTTTTGTTAATTAAATACCACATTTTCTTTGACACTTGTTATCACTTCACTGTCTACCACCACCTTATATACTACTCCCAGTGTTGTGACGTATCTAGATACTTTCGAAGTATCTAGTTACATATCTAGATACTTTGGAAAAATGTAACGATATCTGTAACTAGATACATTTTTCATTGTATCTGGACTTCTTTGATGTATTCGTTTATCGAATAATACAATCTTAATATTTATGTTGTAAGTAACTTTATTGTCGAGTGACTTGCGTCTACAACGGGTGCCATTACCAGACTGGCAGGCTGGCATTTATATTACATCGGTGCCAACTCATATTAGTGGCGCTACCTAACGGTGGCGTAGCCTACCTACAACATCTCCCTTTTTTTATATATTTTTTTACATAAACATAAACATATATTTTACACACTAAACATACTCGGAGAGGCAAAGGGGTTTTTTAACAATCCTCCCTGACTTTGTTTTAATTACATTTTTAGCCTTAGGACTATTATCATGGTTATTGTAATCAACAGCACTTTCACTAGGAGTATTGTGAATAACTGTCTTACCCGAACTTCCACTGTATTCAGTATTATTTTCGTTGTTTAACACTTGGTCCATGATTTCGTTGAACTCGTAGTCAAACTATTAAAGATAAACCTCCCTCACTATATAACCTCAATACTTTTTTCGTTTTTGGAGAACCGAACCTATGCAGTCCGTATCAATTCAACACTCTCTAGAACAGAAAATAGTTATGCAGGTGTGCCCCAAGGAAGCGTACTCGGTCCCACCTTATTCAATATCTTCCTCCACGATATCCCTTTACCAGAATCCTGCAAACTAGCCCTCTTCGCCGATGATACAATCATTATAACTCAACACCATGACCTAATAGAAGCAATAAACCAATTACAAACAGCCACCAATGTAATGAGTCACTGGTTTAAAAAATGGTGTATATCATTAAATCCCACTAAATGTGTTGCAAAAATTTTCACACTAAAACGTATAAAGGATCACCCTAACATACACCTTGACGGATTGTATATCCCATGGAATACCCCCCAGGAAGCAGTAAAGTACCTGGGCGTACACTTGGATACACGACTGACCTGGAAGTTCCACGTCAACAGCAAACTGAACATTGCATATTCGAGGTTAAAACAGTTATATCCCTTACTCAACCGTAATTCGTCGTTACGACAAGAATGTGGTACCCTTCTCTACAAGTCTCTCCTAAGACCGATAGTTACCTACGCCAGCCCAGTGTGGTGCACTACTTCAAAAGTTAACATAAACCAAATCCAGACTTATCAGAACAAAGTGCTCCGTATAATAACCAACGCTCCCTGGTATATCAGGAACGATCAAATTCACTACGAATTAGGAATAGCGAAAATAGATGAACATATCGCTAAGCTCACTCGAAGCTTTCTGCTTAATCTCAGCGCAACAGACAACACCATCCTACAGCAATTAGGCCGGAAAAATATTCACACCAGACTGAAGAGACAACTACCCCAAGATCGTTATCCCGTGGACGCCAACCCATAGCCAACTATTTACTTTCAACTGCCAACACCATACTAGATCTCGAGGAGCCCTATCCCTCCACAGTCATTCATTATTTCAAAACACAATAATTAGTTTTTACATCGCAACTATGTATAACATTTTTAATATGTTGATCTGGTTTACCTAATAAAAAAAAAAAAAAACATACTTTCTATTATTACCTTTGGTTTCTACAATATAGGATCTCGGTCTAGATTGATCGATTTGCGTTACACAAGCAAGTTTCCAAATTTTTTCAACGTCATCCCTTAACACTACTTTATCACCTACATCTAAATCTGGTAAATTGTGTGTTGTTCTGTTGTACTGGTCATGTTGTTTAGTTTGCCTGTTTTTTAATTCGGCATCAAACGATTCCAAAGCATAATTGGGTTTTAATGAATTATTGGGTAACATACCTTTAAGTTTTCTGCCAAAAAGCAATTCTGCCGGAGATGGCAAGTCTTTGCTCAATGGCGTATTTCTATATTCTAGTAGTGATAAATACACGTCTTTATTATCATCTTTTGCTTTTTTAAATAATTTTTTTACTGTTTGAACGTGACGCTCAATAAATCCGTTTGATTGACCATAAAGTGGTGTACTGGTTTGATGACTGATTTCCCACTGTCTAAGAAAATTTTGAAAATTCGCGTTTACGAATTGTGGACCATTATCACTGTATAATAAGTCTGGCTTACCATGTCTAGCTAAAACTGATTTAAAATTATCAACTATGACTTGTCCTGTAGTGTTGTTATTTAGGCAACATATTTCAGGGTATTTCGAGTATAAAGTCTACAATTAGGAGATAATTTTTATTATTTAAGACAAATAAATCCGCCGCTATGAATTGCCACGGTCTCGTTGGTCATTCGTGATTTATTATATCCTCGTTTTGCTGTTTATTATGGTATTTTAAGCAAGTTGGACAGTTTTTTTATCATGTCCTTGATGTCTTTACTAATGAATGGCCAAAAAATTAGCTCGTTTGCTCTTAGTTGCGTTTTGTCTATACCTAAATGGTTGTAATGTAAACGATCGAGCATCTCCGCACACATTGATTTCGGTATTATAATTTGGTCATCTTTGTATAATAAATTTTTCATTTCCACAATAGATTCTCTGTACCTCCAATAGGGTTTCACTAGATAGCTTAGATGTCTTTGGTCTTCCGGCCAACCTTCCTTAATTACGTTCAATAACTCTTTTAGTTCCGTATCTATTTTTGTTTCATTTACTAATTTATTAAACTGAACTTTACTTATGCTCGTATAGTCGATTAAATTTACCTGCATGTTAATTTCTTTCTCTAGAATGCTAAATTTTGTATCATTGTAGCTAGCTCTTGACAAGGTATCTGCTATTTTTAAAAGCTTTCCGGGTTTATATTTTATTTTTATATCGTAATTTTGCAAATTTATTAGTAATCTTTGAAGTCGTAACGGACATTTATTCAGTGGTTTTTTTAAAATGGCTTCCAGGGGTTTGTGGTCGCTTTCTACTACGAGCGTAGGTTCGAGTCCTACCGACTGCGCCATGATGTATTCGTTTATCGAATGATACAATCTTAATATTTATGTTGTAAGTAACTTTATTGTCGAGTGACTTGCGTCTACAACGGGTGCCATTACCAGACTGGCGGGCTGGCATTTATATTACATTGGTGCCAACTCATATTAGTGGCGCTACTTAACGGCGGCGTAGCGTACCTACAACAATCTTAGATACTTAGATACTTTTTTCTTGATTGTACTGTACAGTAAGGTGTAGAAGTAATGACTACTGCACAATTTCTATTTCTGCAATAATTGTTTACCTTGCCGGAATGGTGATAGATGGGCTGCATAATTGTAAGGTGCAGTAGTCATTACTTCTACACCTTACTGTACATATTTTTATTTTTTATGAAACATTAAAAATTAAATCTATTAAAACTGAAGACCGATTACTGCACTGGTAACTGAGACACAACCGTATGTTGAACTGGGCGTGCGCTTGCGCAGTTCATAATCTGGCCATTATTAAATTGTTAAATTCCGCCTGGTTATCAGTGAAATATATACTTCGTAACTGGAAGAGAGACTGCAATATATGTAGTTTACTTGTATAATAATGTTCAATAAAGAGTAACATTTAATGAAAAATATTTTTCTCAAATTTGACAGGCAGAATAGTGTTTTGTATAGTATGTATCTGATATGTATCTAGATACTTTTTTAATGTATCTGTATATGTATCTGTATCTAGCTACATTTCTTGAGAAGTATCTGTATCTGTATCTAGATACTGTAAAAAATGTATCTGTCACAACACTGACTACTCCTCTGTACCTCCCCAATTTATCCTGGCTTGTGTGGGTTCTTCTAACTGCAGTTCTCCTTCATAGTTTGATCCTTGTATATTCCATGTGTCCATTACCCATCGTGTCTGTTTCTTCCCCCGTTATTTTGTTGCTGTTTCTCTTATTCCGTATTCATTGCTTTGGTCGTTTCCGTTGTTTTGTTTTTTTGGTATTTGGTTGTTACATCAATAATCTCATCATAAATGAGATAATATTAAGATAATACAAAAATAGGTTGTTAAGATTAAGAAAAGTTTTGTGTTTGACCTACACTTTTTTAATAAATTAATCATTTTACTTGTAACACTTTATGTACCTACCTTTTTCCTTTGCATTTTTTTTGCTGTATGTAGTCAACTGTCTCGATTATTATAGCCTTTTAAACTTAAATTTACTTTAGAAAAGGCGCTCCACGTTACAGTGCAATCGCACGCAGGTCATATGCTAAATAAATAAATGAATAATTTATTCTTCAAGTTATGCTACTGAACAATGTGAATAATTTACGGAATTCACATTTTAGTCATTACTGACTCGATACAGATGTAAAGTTTAACTCCTTCAACCCCCGCTTTTTAATTAGCAAAATATTAAAGTAATTACCTATTGACAAGTTATTAATTTAACATTTTCCAGTCCTATTTAGTGATGAAAATAAATTAGTAAGTCCCGAAACAAAAAGCGAAGAAGCTAGAAGGGTATTTAAAAGTTTCGATCCGGATGGTAATAATTTTATAAGCACCTCAAGTCTTCAAGATGTTCTAGCTGCCTTAGCCCTTGTTAGTGATCAAGAATAGTAAGTTTTATCATTACCGCATCGAATATATTATCCTAATTTGTAAAATTTTAGCGTTGATATAATGTCGAAGAAACTCGATTCAGAAAATTTAGGTATTATTTTATTAAATGCATTTATGGACGAATTTTTCCCTAGAGAAGAATCTTCAATTCCTGACATGTTCCAATTAATTCATTATAACGGTTTGGCTAGGAGTAACGTTAGTAAACAAGTAAGTAAACGAGGTGTATAGATCGGCTGATGTTAATGTAACGTTTATTCATAGGTTCAGTATCATTTTGGGTCGGCGATACTATTGGAATCAGATTTAAAGTCAATAAATGATTCGGATCCTATGCTAACGTGTTTACAAACGAAATGGCCAAACATTGAAGTACAATGGTGTGATAATATAACACCTTCTTTAAATTAATGATTTTGTTATGTTTAAATTTAATAAGCTTTAATTTTTGAATACACTGCTGGTAATTTTCTTTGCATTTTTACCGAGTGGTTTACAGCAATATTTATATTGGCCACGCTTTGTTTAAAACAATTTTTGAAGATATATTGATTACTCGTGCTTATTTGTGTGCGTTTCTTTGGGCTTCTTTCAACTTAACATACGATGTGTCTTAAAAATCCAGTGATTAATAACTGACAGTATTACGAACCGTAGAAGTGCCAGTGATATTCCAATAATTGTAGATAATTACAGAAATAGTTGCCTTTTTAATAAATTCTAAATAATTTATAGAAATTCCTTTTTAAACTAGAATTTTGATGTGGGAAATTCCTTAAAAACAAACTGATAAATTTAGTTTAAAGTGGTAGAATGTTGTTATCTATTTGTTCTGGAAAATTAAAAATAGTTATTGTAAACAACTCTAAATAACTAGAGATAATTTTAGATTAGAGTATTTTAAGATTAATTTATTATAGAATGCATACATGAAAATTTTGAATGTTTTACAGTGATTTCTGTTGAGAATCCATTGAATATCTTTAAGATTATTTAATTAACAAATTTGTTGACTCGAATAATCGTCATTCCGGTATTCAATATCAAAACCAGGATCACATATTTACTAGTCCTGTCGAATTTAAACATTCGTCAATAAAAATATTGAGTATGTAAACCCTCAAAACAGCAGCTACAGAAAAACTCAGTTCTATTTATTTATTACTTTTTTTTTACATAAAAGAAAGCATACATAAGACACCAAATTACTTTATTAGTGACAAATTTTACATTTTTATTTTCGTAGTACAAATAACTGACTAAGAACATAGATTTCCAGAGAACGATTGTGTAATTTATTTTAGGCCTGATATTTTCAGTGAGAATTTCTGTAATTATTGGTTAATAAAATGTTTTCATCGTTTGCCTCTTTTTTGTTTATCCCTTTTCTTAATCTTGCAGTCGAAGGTTAAGCTGATGATCCATTATTTTTAATTTTATATCATCTTTGTCACATTTTAAACCATTGGTTTTACCATCTAGAATTTGTTTGACCATCGTTTTATTTGCGTGCTGAGACGTGAGTTATTCCCGAGCGGTTGAACCGAGCCACTCATTTAACGCGGTGTGGTCATGTGGGAAATAAAAGGGAAAGAATAGAATAAATACAGAGAAGAAAATAATACCTAGCGAAGATTATTAGTGATGGGCGCAATCGACTAAAGGTGAGACGAATAACAAATTACCAAACAATGGAAGAAAACCCAACATGAACTACACAATAAAACAACAAGGGGATGAAACAAATAAACTAAGGGATATAATAAAACAGCAACAAATACAAATAATCACTAAAGAGACCAGGTGAAAGTGATTTAAATAATTTTAAAAAATGATGTAAAAATAGTAAAGAACGAAATAGATATGGTATACAGAAAAGGAGATGCAAAAAGGGGAAACTAGACCAGTAAAGGTGGAGATGTCTACAAGATTTAAAAAAAATTATCACGTGCCAATCCTGCACTACGACATTAAATGGGGGATGATAGAATTCCTTAAGCGCGCGGCTAGACTAAACAGTGGAGAAGAGCGGTTCGAAACGGTAGAACCCTTTAATTAAGGGTAGTCGTAAAGGGGATGAAAAGTGTTGAGCGCCACTGTGATATTAAAGTCACCCAAAGATCTAAAAGGAAGGAAAACCACCACAGAAGATTACTAAGGGCTCAAGGGGTTGGGATTTAGACTGCTTCCTGCTGCAAGATATGATTTACCTTGCTTAACTGAAAATGACTTACTTTACAGGAACTCTTAAGACTTGTAGGCAGGATAACACTTTATCCGTAAATCTTAAACAAAACACTAATACACAAAAGGTGATCGGGAAGGGCTGAATACAGTAACAAGGCCAAGCTAAATTGACAATGAATTATTTAATGAATCAAAAGACACAAAAATGAATACAAAAACATTACATAAAAGACAATCAAAGATATTACGTTAGGTAACACAAATAATAAATATGACACTTACTTTACGGGAAGATAGAATTGAGGGCACTATATTTACGTTACACACTGCAAATCATTCACAAACTTAGCCCCTCAATCCCAATCAAAAGATAGGATTAACAAAACTTAAATTAACAATTCAATAAGTACCGTTAAAATTTACACACATGCAACACAATACAAAACAATGTCGAAACTTGACTTAACCTTTAAGTAGTCGCGTGGCGCCGTGCAGGCGCCAGTTCATGTTTAGACGCCTGCCGTTTCTAAAATAAATTTTTGTGTAATATTTCCCTTCACGTATACTTTGAGGAATCTATTCCGAATCGGTATGCTTAAGTATTCCTTTATCTTCGAGAAAACATTTACTTTGTTTCAAGAAATGCGAGAGGTTACGCTACTGGCGCCTATGTATAAAGCTACAAGAGGCAAGAGGAATATTTGTAAAATTAGTGGAAAAAATATTTGCGGCGAACACACAAGTAATATCTGCAACGAATGCTTCAACGATAGATAATATTATTGTGAAATCTAGAATTACGTAAAGAATGCTAGCATCAACGTTTGTCCTCCATTTTTCATTCTGATGGGACTATATAAGGTTTTACCTTTTTATTGTTGTATTTATCTGTATATATTTGCCCTAAATTTTAACATTATAGCTGTATCAAGCCCTACATGTATTTTATTTGATAAAAGAAGCCAAAATTAAGACAGTCAGGGCATTTTAAAACGCTGGCGCCTTGTAGGCGCCACGCGACCACTTGTGTACCTAAGAACCACGCGACTACTTAAAGGTTAATACTTGAAACTGCAAATGAACACAAATGAACTTTACTCGAACACCAAACCAATAAAACAACTAGTCCACTGATTTGCCGGGGGCCCTCAATCTTTGCAATGTGAATTTTAAAGCCGCCAAAAGGCGAGATTCACAAAGCCTTCATACAATGCCACCGGCCAAACAGATAAACTAGCAATCGACTACTTTAAAAACAGGTTACAAACAAAAGACAAGGATAAAACAAAAGGCGGTACTTATTACACTCCAAAACTGGACAATAGTTAAAAGGCCTGCCAGCAAGAGGCAAACGTAGGAATTGAATCTGACGTTACAAACACAAACGAAGAAAGCAGGAGTAGCAAAAAGGAAGTAGATTAACTGGCGAGATGTTTGTTCTTAAAAACCAGGGAGTAACGTGGCGGACGTTGATGGTGATCGGTAACAAAAGAGATGGCTTCCTTTTCCGGGAAGGCGGGTGCAAGATAAACGACGAATATTCCTTAGGCATTGGGTTTTCCTAATCCGATATACTGAATTTGTGTGAACCAACTTCCACAAATTTCACACAACACTATGTTACTTCTAGATTATATGGCGCTTCCTGGGATTATCCGGATTTATAGCGTAAATATAGTTTAAAGAAACTAACGAGTTTTGGAAGACCTTCTCGATGGGTTAAATACCCAAGCGGAAAACAATGAACTTGCAAACCCGTCTTAAACCGGAGCGGCCTAAGACGTCCGATCTGATTGAGTAGTTGCCACGTACTGAGGAAGCGGGGTGTATAGAAGAATCGAAAGGACGCCACAGAACATCTGACGCGGCCTAAAATACATGGGATTCCCCCGCACCGTATCACGAGACGCTGTATCAACTGGAACCAGATGAGATCATGCGCTAACAAAATACGCGTGAATTGGGTCACCTTGGGATTCTCAACAAAGGGAACTTTTTCAAAGACGAAACATACTGAAATGACTTGAAGAATTCATAGAACTGCAAAGAAAGAACGTGCCGATTTAGGCTTAACCTTTCGTGTCCTCCAGACTAAACGAATTTAACTGTAGCAGAGATAAAATAATTGACACGGAATCAAAATTAAAGAACAGGGCCGTACTGAAGAATCTTAATAATAATTCAAAATGACTCGAAAATCCCAAAAAACACGGGATTGCAAAATCACGTGACAAAATAGAAATCATGAAAAACAAAAAAAAAACCTAAAAGGGACAGAAATATGGATTAAAGAGGACTTGGACAAAAAACAGGAGACACTAGAAAAAAACTAATGCCCCACTTAATAGAAGCAAGGAAAAAAGGAAACTGGCCAATAATGATAGATGATAAACTATTTATAAACAAAGAAGAATGGAAACTAGAAAAATTGGAAGAAGAAAAGAGAGAAGAACCCGACGAAGAAGAAAAGAGAGGAACATAAGTTAGATAAAAAAGAGTGAGATCTACAGACAAAGAGACAGAAAACTCATCCAAGGAAATATACGGTAAAGGAGCAATACCTACCCAAAAGAAAGAGTTGTAACAAACACAAATAATGAAAATAACACAAGAGAAGGACCGACCACAGAGGGGGACCAATTAAATAAGACTAAGAAGCGATGGAACGGAGAGAAGCGATGATCTTAATCAACAATTAAGAGGAACGCCAGGAACTGGCCCAAAAAACAGGTAAATGAACAAGGTAAATGGATTATAAGAGTTAATGACAATGGCTATGAAAGGGTTCAGAATTTGGCATTAAAAAAGAAAGTAAAAAAATCAAAAGAAGCACATGGAATGTTAGGAAAATGTTAGCAACGGGGAAAATGGAAGAAATAGCGTCTGAATTAAAAAGATACAAGATTGACATAACGGCACTGAAAGAAATAAGATGGGGAGGGAAAGGAAGAATAAATAAAAAAGAGTTTGCAATAATCTACCCAGGAGCTCAAAAACAAGGCTGTTATGGCGTTGGTTTTATACTACTAGGGGATATGAGATCAAAAATTATAGAAACTGAACTAATATATCAAAGGATGGCTTACATCAGATTGGAAATGAAACTAATGATATATACGTTGTCCCTTGAAATTTTTAATACGGACATTTGAATGCATTACCTACTTGGCGCTTAGTTACTTACCACGCTCGTTTTTTGCATAGCCGAGTCAAATATTTTAATTCATTAAGCAACCGGAAATAATTAGTAATTTCTAATTTGTAATAAAATAGGGAATCAAAGTGAAAAATATTTACACGATATTTTAATATTACAAATTATACTTAAATTCTATTCTAAATACAATGCTAACCTAACGAATAACAAATAGCTACAATGTTCATCTTATTAAATGTTCGAAAACATCTCCTTAAGAAAAATTAACTTCACTTAATTGTATAAAATTTTAAGCTATCTAAGTCAAATTGACAAGCATTTTGCCTTTGAATATAAAACAAACAGGAATGAGTCTACACAAATCATACGTGAGACCAAGATAGATGATGCAAATGGCGGCTGAATGTTTACGGTATGTCAGTGGCGTACCTTTTGGAATAAATACGGGATACGTAAACCCTTTAATATAAAATATTCAAAGACGTAAAAAATGTAGTAAAAGTATGAATGAACAAAAATTAGAAATTCGTCGCGCTTTTATATGAATTTCCTCGCTTGTTCACTCTGTCGAATCTGCTGTGGTAGAAAGGGCTAGCGCGGTCACGTACGCTTTCTAATCCCGCGGCCGATCTTCGCCTGGTGTCCGATAAAATGCGCGTGACGTCTTCGAATGGAAAATTACGCTAAACGTACGCTTTTAATATCTTTATTAAAGTAAAATTACTGTTACTAGTTAATAAAGCCTTTGCCTTAAAAAGCGGCACGTTACAAATTACAACATCGAATTGTTCATAAATATTATTCGTAATGAACGTAGTTACATTAAATGAAGGTAAATACTTACTTATCGAAAGTTATTCCTAAATTTTTATTTGTCCTTGTTGGTGAAAAACCACAAACAGCACAACTAACCTATTACTTGTCAGCTATCAGTCGCAAAACTATGACTACAAATACATTATCAAAATGGCGACTTCCGTCGCACTTTTTGTATAGCTACTAAAGCGATACCCTTCATTCCTGTTAGTTTTATATTTTAAGCATTTTGCAGTAACAACCATGGTAACCTATTATAATAATCGAGAAGAACAAAATCACAGTGCCTACAAACACATTACATTACTCACATTCAAAATTTCAGGGGACAACGTGTATACATATACACGGTGTTTCAAAAAAAACATGGCATAAATGATACGGCTGATAGAACTCTGAAAAATAAGTGGGGTTTACTTAATAAACATATGTCCTAAGACCCTCCATTTTTGTGTTACAGGGCGTCAAAGTTAAAAATTAAAAAATGATTATTGTCCATAACTTTGACAGTAGTACACATTTTTTTACTAATTTATGTCCGAATATCTCGAAAAATATCCACTTTAAAGAAGTGAAACAAGAATACTTTATTTACGTAAAAAGCATTGCCAAATTCAAAAATGCAACCAAAATTAAAATTTAAGCAGTGTCGTACAAAACAGGGGGGGTTAAGGGGTCCCGTACTGCTGCTGTATGCCACTGGCAAAAGGGAGTAAACGGATTTTTTGCAGTTGTGTCTTTTATATCAGTAAAACTGTCTGCCAAGTTTAGTAGTAGTAGTACTACCGTCAAAGTTACGGGTAATAATCATTTTTTAATTTTTAACTTTGACGCCCTGTAACACAAAAATGGAGGGTCTTAGGACATATGTTTATTAAGCAAACCCCACTTATTTTTCAGAGTTCTATCAGCCGTATCATTTATGCCATGTTTTTTTGAAACACCGTGTATATGGGCACAAAATTATTTAACATATTACCTAATGACATAAAATGCTACAATTCTAATAAAAAATTTCAAGAAAAACTTAAAGACTTACTACGAAAGAACGTTTTTTACACGGTTGATGAATTCGTAGAGAGCACCAGAATAGGGAATGATTATTCTGAAGAATTTATAACGACAAGGAGGAGGGTTCGAAACGGTTGAAGACCCTTCAAATAAGGGTGGTTGTAATAGGGATGCAAATTGTTGAGCGCCACTATGATATTTAAGTCACCCAAAGATCTAAAAGGGAGGAAACCCATCATAGAAGATTTTCAAGGGTTCGGAGAAAGGGGTCGTCGTAGCTGCTTTCTGCTGCGCAAGATGTAACTTACCTTAATGAACTGAATGCAACTGAATATTACTTTACTTAACTGCAATGCTCAAACTTGTAGACAGGCTAACACTTATTACACGTAAATCTTAAACAAACGCTAATAATACACAAAAGGTGATCGGGAAACACTGAACACAATAATAAGACCAAACTGAATTGAATACTAAATATTTTGTAACGAGCGGCAGGTGTCAGGCGTTCGGTGAATCATTTAGCACCCATCAGTCAGCTGCTCTGGATAATTCTATTCTAGACTAACGTGGAACGCACGAGAATGAAAGCCTGCCTGTATTAAAGGCGCGCTCGCTTACGAGATTTCAGTCTTGAACTGATAAGCGCGGCTAATACGTATAAATAAATAGTTAAATAAATAACTGTTACAAATAAATTACTTTAGTGTTCGGTTTTAATATTAGTGTTCCGTTTAGTTTTACGTTGGTGTTTAATTGTTGTTCTTTATAATTATTTCGTACTTTAAGTTTCTTTAATAAATTAATTTACACCACGAACCGAGTTTATTTTAAATAAACGTCGTAAAAACGTTATAATTTAATGAATCAAAAGGCAAACATGAATACAAGAAATTACACAAAAGACAATCAAAAATATTACGTTAAAACAAAGAATACATAATAAATTTATACTCTTTGGTTAAAACAAATTATAAATACGATACTTACTTTACGCGAAGGAGAATTGAGGGCACTATATTTACGTTACTTACTGCAAAAATATTCATAAGCTTAGTACCTCAATCCCAAACAAGAGATAGGAAACATAAATATTAAAATAACAATTTAATAAGCACCGATAAATTTTATACGCATGGAACATAACACAAAATAATATCTTAAACTTGACTTGATAACTTGAACTATTATCTGAACACTAAAAGTCTTTACTTGACGAACACAAATGAAATTGTTACTTTACAAATACCAAAATTACTACAACTAAGCCAGTCAACTGATTTGCCAGGGGCCTTTAATTTTGCAATGTGAACATTAGATCCGCTCAAGGCGAGGTTCACAAAGCCAGCACCACATACCACTGGACAAAACAGGTAGACCAGATATCGGCTATTACTTTACAAGTTGCACACCAAAACACAAAAATACTAAATGCAAAAGGCGATACTTATTAACTTCAAAACTCAGAGAACAACACTGAAAAAGCCTGTCAACAAGAGGAAGTCGTTGGAATTGAAACTGACGTTGAAAACAACGGCAAAAGCAGGAGCAGCGAAAAGATGGTAGAATTACCTGACAAGATGCTGGTCAGGGAGCGACGGGACGGACGTGAGGCTGGAAGAGCCAAGATGTTCTTTCCTGCCAAGACAGGTGCAAGACGACGATAAATAATCCAATAGCTATGGGTTTTCAGGATGCCTCAACGAGGAAATTGCATCGGAACGGTACTCTAAAACTATCACTTAACTTCCACACAACACTATATTACTCCGGAGTATATGGCATTCTTTTTATTAATCCGACCAAGTGGGTAATTGCAATCCTCCCAGAGGATTGCCGATATGGAAGCTTTCCGGGTTATTTGGACCCAAGCGGCAAACGATACACTCGCAACACGTCTTAGAAGACGTCCGATAGGATCTAGATGTTGTCACGCACTAAGGAGGGAAACGGAAAAAGAATCGAAAAGACGCCACAGAACGGTTGATGCGGGGGATTCCCCGCACCGTATCACGAGGCGTTGTAATAACTGAACCAAGATGACATCATGTCTTGATGAAATACGCATGAATTGGGCCACCTTGTGATTTTGAACAAATGAACCTTTTACAAAAATGAAACACACTGAAATGACTTTAAAGATGTCGTAGAACTGCAAGGAAAGAACGTGCCAAAAAGCTTGACCTTTCGTGTCCTCCAGACTAAATGAAATTAAACTGAAGCAGAAATAAAATAATTAACACGGAATCAAACTTAAGGGACAGGGCCGTACTGATGAATCTTAATAATAATTCAAAATGACTCAAAATTTAAAATAACACGGGATTGAAAATCACGAGACATACTATCTACCTTGCACTGTAGAAGCTGTCTAGCGTCACAGGCATGTTAACATTATACAGTGCTCCCAATCCCCACCTATCATAACAAATTCCTTCACACCCTATAGGCATGGGGTGGGCCTGGCGTAATCCAGGCTTGATCCACAGGGATCTGCTCCATGTCAATTGATGATGATGATAATGATGATTGAACGGATACCAAGGTAAGGGTGTGGGCACTAATTAATGAGACAAATGGTCAACAGTGATTTTCATTTAAACGGAGTAGGCTTTGCGCTGGAAATCACGTTGACATGTTGACCGATATTCAATTGTTTTATGGTATAAATTTTATTAATGTCAAATTATTAGTTTCCAAAATGGAAAAAGTGAAAGTGGATGAACGCCGAAGGATTGCTGGCGAATTTTTTATAAAACGCCAAAATAAAGGTTTTGCGTTTACAGTAAAATACTTTTTGAACATGCATATTCCACGGGCCACCACTTATCGGATTATTAAACGTGTGGAGAATGGGAAATAATTATTATTAAAAAATTGCCGAAAAAGAAAAGAGAAGACCTTGTGATGTCTTTCATCAGCCTTTATTTCTGAGTCAGGAAATTCTATCAATGCAGAAACCTATTCAAATGAATGTACAAAGAAACGGCTAGTGCCCTTTATCAAAAAAAATTACCTAGATGGTCATTACATCTTCTGGCCGGGCATGGCCACCGCGCATTATGCAGGGCCAACAATATACCAATTCGAGAAATTTGAAATTCCGTATATTTCCAAAGAAAGAACCGTACCGAACGTAGTACCCCAACTGCGGCCAATAGAACGTTTTTGGCGTAATCTTAAACGGAATGTGTACTCTGATGGGTAGGAAGCAAAAACTACAGCCGAATTGAAGGAGAGAATAAAAGTAAAGCTTCGCCAATTGAAAAATCAGAGTATTCAAGCTTTAATGAGAAGGATCAAAACAAAAATTAGAACTGCAGCCGACTGTGGGGCTGACAAGGTTCTACTTTGAATAAGGCAAAACCTGGTATATAATATTTAACTTTATGTTGTTTCTTAATAAATTTAGAACTTGTTCAGTTTTGTCTCAATAATTAGTGCCCACACCCTTATTTAAATTATTCCATTTTTTCACAGCAAATAAGTACATAAAAAATCTGATATTTAGAAAACCGTATAATTGGTAAGTAAATTACTTCTTCCTCTTCTTCTTCCTCCTCTTATGGCCGAAGCTTAGGCCAATGTCCAATAACTATGTAAACCACAGGTTTAGTTTTTTTTAGTGATTGTTAAATTTTTAAACCATCTTCGGCGATATTCAACAGCTAATTATAGCACTTTTAAACAGTTTTCGATGTTTACTTTTTTGGTCTCGATATCCTTATCCTTAAATTATTTCATTATGGTATGCGAGGTGTTTCTCTTCAGGGTTTGATATCTTATTTTAAAGATCATTCGGTGCCCATATAACAAATATAAATTCAGAAGCCATAAAAATAAACGTCGGAGTTCCACAGGGACCAGTATTCAGCTAGTGAGTCCTATGTTATTTCTATTGACGACTCTTCACGGTACTCATGTCTAATGAAATATGTATCACGTTTTGTTTTCTATGGCTAAATGTATTAAAAGCAATGAAGCTGTAAGCACTTCAAATTCGTGTCAGAAATAATTTTAAATATTTCGAGCAGCAGTACTCGAGATAAATCATTTGGTTCAAAATAACAATTATTAATATAAATTATAATTATTAATTAAACAAAGGTTGTAAGATATGATAAACTATTGTCAATCAATGTTATCTTATTGGCTTTAAGTGGAGTCCAAATTTGCGCAATTATCAGTTCCATTTTTAAGTGTTTATCCGTTTTAGAATTTTACTATAAATAGAAGGTGCGTGACTTAGTATGGACAGTTAACAAAATGGCAAAGTTAATTATTGTTCTGGCACTTGTTTTTGGATGCGCTTTCGGTAAGTACTTGCATTTTTAAATAATTATTATACTTGCAACTTTAAACTTAGCAATGATTTTTTGAAAATAGAACAAAATTAAATACTTTAATTAATTCATTTTCTGGTATAGATTAATTTGGTTTTATTTTCAACTCAATTTACGTTTGACTAACAGGCTTTAAATGTCGACAGCTTGTGAAAATTTTCTGTGTTATCCGTCAGGATTTAAATTTTAAGGAGTCGGTTGTAAAGTCGATGGATGATGTATTGCATCATTGAGGCTCGCGATTGAATACAGTTAAATACTAGAAAGTTTGTTCAGGTTTAACAATCATAAAAATTATGTCAAAACTTGTGCAGTAGAGTTCGTTTCACGGGTGGCTTGCACAGGTTCAAACCCGTACATCATGGGATTGTTTTTACGGCCTGCTGATAAATGTGGTACATTAATTTCATTAGTTAAGGTTGGTTTAGTCGGTCGTACGATTATGCTTAAAAAAATTATTAAATTTCAGCCGTTCCTCTACCTAAGGAGGATGACTTCGATGAGCGCATCATAGGCGGTTCAAATGCACCCGACGGTGCTTATCCATACCAAATTTCTTTGAGAACACCTTCAAACAGCCATTTCTGTGGTGGTTCTATCATTAGCAACAACTGGATCTTGACTGCTGCTCATTGCGTTTACGGGTAAGTTTTTTTTTTCATTTATTTAAATCCGTATGACAAGTGAATATTGAATATGCTGCAAATTTAAACTTACCTTAAAATTAATAGTGGAAATTTTACATTTTGTTTGACCAATAACATTAACAAAAGTTTTATAGCAACTTTAATGAATTAAATGCAGTTTAAAAAATTGGCAAATTAATTTGCCTCTGTAGACTTAAATCTGTCAAAATTATCATTTAAATTGTAAAAATATTTATTTCAGACAATCTGCTAGCTCTATGATGGTTGTTGTTGGAACCAACAACTTAAATTCAGGTGGAACTGCTTATGGTGTAGCTCAAGTTACATGGCATACCGGCTACAACCAACAGAACAACCAAAACGATATTGCCCTTCTTAGACTAAACGGCAATATCAATTATGGTCCTAAAGTTCAACCAATCGGTTTAGCTTCCTACAACCCTGGTTCTGGTGCACAATGTGTTTTATCAGGATGGGGATTAACAAGTTATCCTTCTCAACAACTTCCCAACGCTCTCCAACACATTTCTTTATCTGCCATCACTATTCCCCAGTGTCAGAATGCTCTGCCTGGTTATCCAGTTTTCAATACACACGTTTGCACGTACGTCGCACCCGGTAGAGGAGCTTGCCAAGGTGATTCTGGTGGCCCATTGGTCTCTGGAGGAGCACAAGTTGGTGTCGTCTCTTGGGGTATTCCTTGCGCCATTGGTAGTCCTGATATCTTCACCAGCGTTGCTTCTTACCGCAGCTGGGTTCGTAGCGTTTCTGGAATATAAAGTATTTAACTTATTTTTTGTTAAAACAAATAAGGCAAATAAATTACAATAGACAATTATAACTTGGTATTTTTAAATAAATAACTATTAAACGTTTTGCTTTAAAAATGAGTATTTTGTTAAAAGTTTCCTGTAACAAGTTGTGTGACAAGCAGGGTATGAAAAAAATCTATTTATTTAAAAAAAAATCAAAAAATCGATTTTTTTGATTTAAATCGATTTTTTTGATTTAAATCGATTTTTTTGATTTAAATAGATTTTTTGCTCAAACGGTTAGTTTATGGTTAAAACAAAATGACTACGCATGCAATCTTTAAACTTTAAATATGTCACATTTTGTAAACCCTCTTAAGAGTTAATAATGTACTTTTCTCAGAATATTTGAGTCAACAAAAGTGAATAATGCTTTGGTTAGTTTGTTTGGGTGTAATCCTATATTGCGGTAATCCTAATACAAAACATCTTGAAGGCGGTACTTTTGGCGACCTTAAAGTTTAAACTAAGAACCATAAAGTGTAAATCACTTACCTTGATTTAAATCATAATTTCTTTTTTAATAAATCATGTGATTTAAATCGCGATTTAAATCAGCGATTGAAATCACTTGATTTAAATCAAACATACCCTGGTGACAAGTGACAAAACTATACGTTTTAATTAATTTGAAAACCGAGGCAGTCTTCGAACCTTACGCTGTTTTAATAGTGTAGTTTACTAACAGCTGTTTATCAAACTAAGGTACCAATAAAAAAATATAAAACAATTACCATCCAGGCTTCTAGTCAAGCAAACGATGTACAGTGTTGGAACAAAAACCATACTGTGTTCATCGGAAATTAATTTTTAGTTTGGCCTCTATAAATGTGACGATTTTACTTTTAATCTCATACCTATTATTATTATCATAAAATATCACCTTTATACTATTAGTTACAACTTAACCAAAGTAGTATGAAGAAGTTGGCTACACATTTGTTCAATACCAATGTATCTCGCTTGCCCGCAAAGCTTCGTCAAGGCAACAACAAATACAGGGTGTTAGGTAATGCTTCTGCCAAACTTTAGGGGTCGGTTTGTAACGATAAAAAATTCTTATACCATATTTTTTCTCAGTTGCATAGATTTTGTAAAAAATTATGGCCCACAATGTTAAGGTACCCCAGTGGCGGCTCCTGGTAAAAATTTTAAGGTGTTCTGCAATTTTTGCAAAAAAAACTTACCTATTTTTTATAAATTAAGTCTATCCTACGTTCTTTTCCGTTCGCAAATTTTGTAATCACTTTGTCATTAAAATTGTCTATTTGGCCACCAAAAAGTAAGCAGGGGAAACAGTATAAAGCATTTTTTTGTTACATCCATAAATCCATTCATTTTTTAAATAAATGTCTCTATTAAATTTACGTGTGTAACTTTTCCCTCTACTTACACCAGATTTTTCAATAATAATATCTGGTAATGGTCTACCTTTTCCTTTTAATTCTATCTTTTCTTCGTATGAAAATCTCTTCACATTAATTAAATTAAAGACCACTTCCATAGTATACAGTTAATAATTGTCAGCAATGCACAAAAACAGAATCGCACGAACGCAATATATTATTATTGTTTTTAAGTTGAACTCGCGTAAAAATTCGATACAAACAACAATACCGTCTTCGGGCGCTCCACTTCCGCGCTGAACTAAATGCAGCGAAATCTCTACTTAAATCACGGCTTTGTTTTAGACGGCTTTAGACGGACACGGGGGAAGCGGAGTGCCGCCGGGGTGTTCGAAGGAGCTCGTAGAGCACGATCATGTGGCCCAGATAAATAACAACGCGACGATAGCGTGAGTCGGTAGGTTGTTCCACTGGTAGACTTTACTTGCGTGGTTCTCACTTCGCTAGTCTTTAGTTGCAGTTTTTCCGGCTTTACAAAATCGCGAATGCGAAGTATTTGCTTTTTGGTAATAGAAAATATTTTAGTTAGAGTTAGATTACATAATTATTTATTTTTTGGGAGCTCTGCAGCACTGCAGTGCCCTGCACTAGCCGCCACTGAGGTACCCCTGCTTTAATTTTAATAATCACTCATGCCATAATTAACCGAACTTAAAAAAAAAACAAAATTTTGCGAGTTAGTTGACATTTGTTTGGCAACTTACTCTACATTTAAATTGTGAAATTATTGTAATTTCTTCAAGTTCATTTTCCAATTTACGTCCAAAATTACAAAAAAATGGTTACGTATTCTATTGCGGAATACGTAGATATGCATTTTGTTTACGGTGAATGTAGTGGAAATGCCAGAGAGGCAGGTCGTAGATATGCTGAGCGCTATCCTGGGCACAGAATTCCCAGTAAAGACGCTTTTTCAGCTGTACATCGGAGACTTTGAGAAACAGATTCGGTTTTACCCAAAAATCAAGAAGTAGGACGAGGACGTAACGAAGAAATGACAGAAATCGAAGAAAATATTCTTGAACACGTTGAACACGATTCATCAGCCAGCACCAGGGAAATTGCGCAAGTAGTTGGAGTTAGTCACTGGACTGTATGGAGAACATTAAAAGAATCTTTACTGTATTCTTACCATATCCAAAGAGTCTAGTCTTTAAATGCAAATGATTTCGCTCCAAGGCGTGCATTTTGTAACTGGCTTTTAGAGATAGTGGCCGAGAACCCCCAATTTTCACAAGACATTTTAATGACAGACGAGTGCTCTTTCACAAGAAATGGAATTTTTAATTTCCATAACAACCATGTCTGCGACGACATGAATCCACATTCTATAAATGAACATACTTTTCAGCAGCGATTTTCCATCAATGTTTGGACAGGAATCATCGGATCGCTTCTTGTAGGTCCATACGTTTTATGTGCTCGCTTAAATGGACAAACGTACTAGCACTTTTTAGGAGAAATATTGCCAGAACTGCTAGAAGATTTACCATTAAATTTACGTGGAAGAATGTGGTTCATGCATGATGGGGCTCCCCTTCATTTTACGGCTGAAGTAATTAATTTTTTAAATATTGCATATAAAAATTGACGGATTGGGCGAAGAGGACCAACTGCCTGGCCAGCTCGATCTCCGGAACTCAACAGCTGCGATTATTATGTTTGGAGCCGCATGAAATCAATAGTGTATAAGACTCCTGTAGAAGATGTCGAAGATCTGGAACATCGCATCAGGATTCAGGATGGCAGCGGAGTACATTAGAACGAATGAGAACGAACTAGCTCGTGTTAGCGGTTCTTTAGTTAGACGTGCAGATGCATGCATTAGAGCAAACGGGGAACATTTTGAACATATCCTTTAATTATTTTGTGGTTGTTAATAAAATTTTATTGTTACCTGATGTATTAGACTCTTTTTTATCCGTAACTATTTTGTTCCTGTGTCTTTAACTCTTTGTTTTCGTTTTACCCGAGAATAAAAAGTAAAATTTCCATTCCTCTATTTATCGTACCTTCGCAATTAAGATTTAAAAAAATTGTATAATACTCTTTTGCTCCATTTGTCATTATAAAGCTATTCCCAAAGTCTATTGTTGGCCCACCGTTGTAGTCATTCTGTAACTAAATACCTAATGTTCACGATTTTTTGGGAAATTTGGAGTGATTTTTTCAAAATTGGAAATTAGAAGTGGACACTGTATATTTTTACATTAATTTATTGCTGCACCTTTAACGAAATGCAAATGTGTTTAAATTTTATTTAAAGTATCAAAACTTTGGTCCTTTTAAATTTAATAACAAATTTTATTCTAAGGAAAGGTAAGTTTCTGCTAAAACTTAGCATCTGCGTGTTATCAGCTTGGCCTCGCATACTTGAGCACCAGTTGGCCCACCACTGTCGCCCCTCTGCCCTTTAATTTTTCAATTAAAGGTGCAGAGCACAAGTTGCAGTGTTAAAGTAATGACATCAAATTAAATACTGTTAATTATTTTTAAAAATAACGTTTTAAAGTTTTGACATAAACAGTGATTATTGTTGTTGCTTGGGCGTCTACGTAGGTAAGAATTTATAAAATTACCTAACCAGCTATTGTTTGATATTTAATATCAAAGAAATAGTTTATACTTCTACTTACAAAGCTCCATATTTGCTTTGTAAAGCCATTTTTGAGAATATAAGAAGGAAGAGGTAATCTCTGTGAATTAAAGCAGAATTTACTGAAATATTTTTACATTTTATACAAATTTGAATTTGAGTACTATTTTATTGAATATCAAAGCGTTTTCGTAACTAACAAAACATTTGTTGGCCTTCTTTTGATATTTTTTGTTTACAAACGCTTCCCTTAAAATACCATGTTTTTGTTAATGTAGTAAATTATTTCAGCTTTGATAACAGTTCATTTGGTTGTGCAATTAATTTTGAAAGTTATTCACAAGCATTCTAAGTTTAATAATCATAAATATTAGGCAAAAATGGCATTTATTTCTCAGTTCCTGTTGGTTTAGAAACGTTAAAATCGCACATCTTTTGCTCACTTTAAATTTAAATATGCGATATGAACATTTTTAATCTAAAGTCAAATTGAAAGTTAGATTTGGTTGTATTTATAATTTATTGCTTGCGTCGCGTCGTGACAAACCATGTACAAAAATTTTAATTCTAAAAGATGGAGAGATTGCTCCATTGCTGTATTTTGTACTATTCATCTCAATTTATAAAATGCACTTCAAACTGAATAAATTATTTTAAGAATTTTATTGAGAAATATGAAATATAAGAAATATTTTAAATTATTATTGTTTACTGCATTCCAGTTATTGATTCTGCTCTTCACTATTTTTTTTAATTTTAAATTTATTTAATTAATTTTTAAAGGTTAGTGTTTGACTATTGTTTTAGCCTTAAATTTTATCTTTCATTTACAGATTAATATTTAAAAATAAAATACTTTTAAGTTTTTTCGGAATTATGAGAGCTGAAATATTTTGCTGTTGTTGTAAAACAACAGAGCCGCAGTTTCGACATTTTGTAATTTAATATCTTTTCGAATTAATTTAACTTAATCAATTTTGGAATTAAATACTATGTAAGTAATGTTGTAACTAAAAATAATCTTTCGAGAATATTTCAAAAACAGTTTTGGTCGGGACGAAGTTTTTTCTGAATTAGATTTTCGTTTTAAACAAATTAAGAAATATGTTACAATTTATGGAGATGTTTTGGCAAACTTAAAAATTTGTTACGTTGACGTTTTTTCGCCGGAGTGGCAGGCGGACGGTTTCCTAGTCGGATGCTCGGCGAGTGGCTTGCCAAGTCACCGAAACACAGGAAGGCGTGGTGTTTACCACACCAGCCCGTAAGTATACCGTGCGAAACAACTGAGGTATGAAAAGCAACTTTGGAAACCTTAACCTTCCATGTTGCCGGCCATGCTCTCTCGTGGGGCGTTGGTCAATAGCTTACCTTACCTTACGTTTGTGTTTTGAAAATCATAAACGATTTTAATTTAAATTTAAATATAATGAACGCAGTTTGTATTCTAAAAATTAACACGTTTAATTAAAAGACCTAACTTGTAATTCTGAAGTTGCTAAAACGTTATTCGTTTAAAATTCAATACCAAATTTGTTTTCAACGTTTATATATGAACGCAACGTCACCAAACAAAACTTGTGAATTGTTTAAAAATAATTTGACGGTTTTAATTTAAATTGAAGTGATGTTTGAGACGTTTGAGTACATTTAAATGGCAAGCTTTATTAAATTGTGCAAGTTGTTACTATTTAATAATATTTTTCAAATTTATTATAGGAGAACGAAAAAAATACGCATTTATACAGTTATAAGACAGACAACGTCCTAAGATAAGTATTCTTAAGAGCTAGTATTTTTTTATTAAACATTTTCAGTTAATCATTTGACTACAGTTTGGTAGTAGATAATCCCGTTGTTGTTCTTAGTTGAGACAACTTTTGCGGACACTGATTTTTAAAAATTATTATTTATTTTGCAACACCTTCGCAGATGTAAATGTCTTTTCAACACAAGATTCTCAACTTCTGTACAAACGTAGTGAATAAATTTATGACTGGGGTGATTCATAAATTGAAAAATGTTATTGTCAACCCAATCTAATTTTAACAAACAATAATTAAAAATTTCTATAATTTTGAAAATGTAATTTCTATTTTTAATTAATACGAATTAATGTCGAAAGTTCTTAGTAATTGTATCTTTAAAATTTGGATTTTATTCATTCGGTCCGCATGTGGACATATGCCTCCTCAATTTCTTTCCATTTATCTCTCGTGCCGTTTCCATCCATCTTTTCCCACCTATCTTTCTTATGTCATCGTACCATCTGATAAGAGGGCATCCCAGGCTTTGCTTTTTTCCCCATGGTTTCCACTCTGTTGTGATTCACGCCCACCTTGTTGGGTCTATTCTTGCTGTGTCCGTCACATCATAACTTCATTTTCATTACTGCCTGTCCAATGTCTTCAATTTTTGTTTGTTGTCTAATCCAGTGTATTGGCTTCCTATCTTTCAGTGTGATGTTTAATATTGCTCGTTCCATGTATCTTTGGGCTACTTGTAATTAATGTAGTGTTCTTTTTGTGAAAGTCTTCCTGGGCTTTCACATGGGAAAGGAACTAATTAACGTTAATTTGTTATAAGTTCATTATTTGATGTATGTTTATTATTATAGCATTGGTGCAGACCTGTAACTACTTGAAAAAAATCGTGAGCAGTTGTGGACCAGGCCATGTGTCAAACACCAAGGAGGGTATTTGAGAAACGAAGATGATGGTACTGAAACATTGGGAACGACAGAACCAGGAGAATACATTTTCACCGTGGATGGGATTGCACCAATAAAGGACTGCTGCAGTGCCAACATTTTCAAGCTGGGCGCAAGGTAAGCGCACAGTTTTATTAATTACCGTTTATAATTAAGAATTGTGTGAATTAATGAGAAGTTGGCGTCTTAACCAAGACTACACAGGGTGATTCACATAAGACGCGCCCCTTAACAATTTGAATAGGCAACCCAACTTACAAATTCAGAAATAACGTTGATCTATTAATTCTCGATTAAACGATACAATCAGAGGTAGCTTGCTTCAAAATGGCTCTATCTAAGTAAGCGATCTGTCAAAGAATCTTAGAACATGTGAGTTAAAATTTTGACCTATAAGCTCTGCAGAACGAACCTGGTCCCTTATTAAGTCGGCAGTCGGATACATATTTTTGTTTATTGAAGGTAAAACGTATTTTAAACATTACGTCAACAAATAAAAACTTAAATAAATCCTAACCATTAACCATTTTTTCAAAAACTTCCTTTTATTTCCTATAGAACACATTACACTAAAAATATTGATCGTTACTTTTTTTGTTGTTGTAGAAAACACAATTTAATTAAAGAATCCTGATGTTTATTGGTAAAAAAGAAGGTAGGTACATGATTTTATCACAAATTACGTAAGTTCGGCAGTAGTAGAAAAGTCGTAGTATGGAAATGGAAATACTGTAAATTCATTTCCGTTCTAAAATAAATTTTACTACATATTACTTTTTTTTACTGAAAACATCTTGATAAATTAGAGGCACAGTCCGTGACAATGTTATTATTGTTATTATTAGCTTGTAGAAATCCCTATATATAGGGCAAAGGCCTCCCCTTTTCTTTTATTCTTTGGCTTTGCACCTTCTAAAATCTATTCACTTATTAGTGAGGGGGTTCTTGGCATTAAACTTAGTCCTAGAATTAATTCTAAAAATTCACGTTTTGAGACTAAATTCACTATTTTGAAAATTTGAAAGGAACTATTTGAAGCTGAAATAGTAGCGTAAACGTTCAATAAAATTCTAATTATTCTAAATGACACAGTATTACGGCTATAAGTATTTTAAAATTGGGCAACAAAAATATCAAATTTTATATTAGAAATTTAAGTGCCTACTTAAATTTTTAGAATCAAATAAGCCAACGGTTTCGGAGATATCCATAACTTGAAGTTTTAAAACTTTACGTTTTGAATAAATTAAAAATCTGATGTTTATATCTTTAATTTAGTATTTCAAAATGTTAGGGTTTTTCGCTTAGCTTAAAAAAGGGCTTTCTAAAGTTTCTACCTTAAAGATTTTTCTCCATGCCCATCTAGTAAGTTACACTTACTTTGACATATCCATTGCAGGTAAGTTGATTTTACTGTTTGTTTACTGGTTGTCATGACATTAGGGAAGTAAGGTAAAACTTACTCCCCAAGGGAAGTAAGTGAATTACGTGTTATTACAGTAATTTTAGTTTTGTAAGTGACCTGAACGGGTTTGAACTTAATTGATACTAACCTATTTGAAATGTAAAAACTTGTTAAGATAAGTAGGGTTAGGGTATAACTAAAATGGTATAAAAAGAGTTAAAGAACTAATTTATTAGATTATATTAAAAACCAACCTTCATTAACAAATAAATTTCATCAGGAGCTTCATTCAAAAAAAGATTAATTTCGAGTATAGTAAATACGTTTGACTTTCTAGGTTGTTAACCATCATTTTTTTCGTTTTAAAAATGCTAATACCTTTGGATGTTTAGAAATATCCTTATTGTCGTAAATGTCACACCATAAGCTCGATGGAGATTTTAATTTGACTGATCTTTCTGAAAAATACGCCAAAAACACGTTTTCTTCCACTGAATAGATGTTTTTCTCCGCGCACCATTTTTTAAACAACTTGTATGCATTTTCATAAGGGATTTTCGATTTTTCTGGTAGTAATTCCAAACACGCAATATTTGCCGCTTCATCTACGCTAAATTCTCTATTGTCCTTATCGCCTATTTGCATTTTGTCTTTTGAAAACTACCAAGAAACGCAAGTACAAGTGGTTTTTTTATATTGACAGAAACAACTGAAAAACAATTGCTACTAAGCAAATCAACACTAGGTGACTATTTGCTTTGTTTATAATAGATTATCTATCAATTAACTTGGAATTATTAAGGGTGGGTTTTAGTTAAAATATTTTTCGTTTTTAAGTATTTTGGGTTGCCTGACTTAAAACCAGCCAAGAAAGGATCGGATCTTCTAGTATTGCTTCTACCGGCTTCTACCTAACAAAACTTCAAAATTCAGTATAAGTATTTGCGAATACCGATTTTTAATCTCTTAAACCTCTTTGTAAACATTGACAGTGACATTGACAGAGTCGGTGAATGTTGGGTTGCCTATCTTTAATCAGTTTTTAAAAATTTATACGCAATTTTTTCTAAAGTTAAATAAAGATCAAGCCAAAATTATACAAATTTGCAAAAGGGTCGATACATGCATAGGAAGGTAATATTGAAACCTACCCCGCTACATGCGAAAATCAATACATTTTTGATCGATGTCTTGTGCAAGTCCCTTTTCGTAAGTTTTTCATAATAGGCCATAATTTAATTACTATATTAAAATTGGTCGTTCTGGCCTTGTAGCGTATGAAGGAAAGGTCTAAAAATTTTAATTCATACTCGTCCTTCTTTTCAACTGTCATTATTTAACCGTACCGTTATTTTAAAATTACACAATTTTCAGAGCGTAAACATGCTACTAAAACCCCCCCTTAAGGGAAAATTATTCAAATTTTTGTTGGGCATGGAGAAAAATATTATAAGCATGCTCGGGAAGTAACTATCTACAACCAGTCTCGAACTTTGCCAGCCCTCGCTCGCTCGGGCTGGCAAACTCGTTCTCGACTGGTAAAAGTTACTTACTTCCCTTGATGCTTAAATAACTATTAAAACTGAAATCGGAAATCTTAATCAGTTCTTATTTTCTAAGGTGGCAAATAAAAATTCTGCAATTTTTCTAAAATGTCAAGCTAAGTCCAAGGGCAAACAAGGGTCACCAAGGAAGATATCTGGAATAATGCATCGCAGGGTATATGAGTATGAAAAAGGGCAAGGCTGAATTTGAGAATCCTGCAAAAACTAATTTCAAAAATATCTATTTAAATCACATTTCCAAGAGAAGGATTTTTGAAATTAAAGAACGAGGTAAACAATTAATTTCTAAGTTCCAGTTTTCACTTTCAAAAATCGAATAACAAATCCTACAAAAATTGAAACAATAATGTTCCTCCTTTTTAAAAACTTTGCAAGGTTTATCGATTTCAAATTTAAAAAACCTATTTCCATGTTCAAATGTTCAATTCAAATGCTGAAGTGGTTATTTCGAAAAAATGTTGAAATTTTTTATCCTAAATAAAGAAAGTTATAATGTTTTTGTTAAAACATGGTCAAAATGAACTAAAATGTTGTTAATTAATAGGGCGACTAAAATATTATACTAAATGGAAGGTAAAATATAAAAATTAAAAAATATCCGTTCTCGTCACAGACCTACAAATATTTTTCTACATTTTTTAAATTTAAATACTTTTGAGACTAAGAATCGTTTGGAAATAATTCAAAAACAGCCTTAATTAGGACGAAGATCCTTTCATCATTGGTATTTTGTTGGTTTTTGTTAAGGAATACATTAGAAATATTTCAGCAAACTTAAAAATTTGTGTTACGTTATAAATAAATAAATTGGGAAATTTCAAAGTATTTTAAATCAAAATTCAGGTTTGGCGAACACAAATTACATTCTGAAACTGAAACATTTTGAATTATAAAACAGTAAAATGCAATTTTAAATACAAGGAAACATTTTTTCAACGTAGACGACATGCAACTTTTTGATAAAACATGAATACAAGGCCGTTTAACAAATATTTATTCGTTATCATCTCTGCCCAAAACGAGTTCAAACCTTTCACAAAACTGGCTTTCTGATAATTTGTAACATTCTCGCTCTTTTAACATTGAACGTTGAAATGTGCAGAACTCAGTGCAACATCGTCAAAGTAAATTTATAAATTATCGTTAAATTATAGTGACATTTGAGTGCATGGAAATGGTAAGGGTTATTAAATTATGCAAGTTATTGTTTAATAGCATTTTATTTAGGACTCCCTGTTTTCCTTTAAAAATTATAAGCCTTTTATTGTAAGTTGTAAGTCATTTTATTCGCTCCACTTGACACTTTTTGTCACTTATATTATTTTGTTGAATTATTTGTTATTTCCTGATTTTACTTTTATTAGTATCATTAGCGTTATATAATTAGTCCCAAGGAAGTACCCCAGCTTCATATTTTTATTTGAGTATATTCATTGTGCAAATAAAGATGGTAGGATTTATTAGATTATAATAGGTAATAAATTCTTTATTTATGAAACATAAAAAATGGGTAAATTGTAGAATAATAAACCAAAAACCGCCTCGAAATATTTTAAAAAACTATTTTTTCTGCTTAAGCATTTTCGGTGATTTTTTTCCATAATTAGTTATTAGTTGCGTATCAGCAGGTCTCTTGTACCTACTTATCCGAAATACCAGTCGCAGACAAAAATTGGAATATTTGATAAGAGGTTTCATAAGATACATATGGTCGGCTGTTTTTAGTATCATTCATTGTTTAACATGTCATTCTAATAAATTATGTAACGTAGGAAATGTAGCAATGATGGAGACGGATTTACCTGTAACAATATTCTGAACTTAGTAGAAAGTTAAGTGAATATTTTTATTACTGGGGTGATTCGTAAGTTCCTAATAATCTAAATTCTTCTAATTTTGGAAATTTAAACTTCGTTTTTAATTAATGTGAAAGAATTGAAAAAAATCTTACTATTTGGTCTATAACATTTGGATTTCATGCATTGAAAAGAATGAACTAAAGTTCATCAATAATACAGTTCATGATTGTATATACCGTAACTGTTACAGCATTGATATAAACCGTCAAATACGAACAAATTTATAATGGGCTGAGAACCAAGCCGTGTCTCAAACAGCAAGAGGATATTTGAGGAACGAGGATGATGGGGGTTGTGACGTTGACATTGGAGCAGATGAAAGAAGGAGAATATCGATCACCGTGGATGGCCCTGGACCAACAAAAGACTGCGGATTGAGAACATTTCAACATAGGTATCAGGTAAGAACACATTTTTATTCATTAGTTTTATTAGAAGTGGTGCGAATGAATGAGAAGTAACTGTCTTAACCAAGACCTTGTAAGTTCCCTACTTCTTCTTCTTACTCCTGTAGTTCCTTAAGAAGCAAATGGCACCAGAGGGGGCGTTTCAAAAGCAAAGTGGATGGCAGAGTTGCTAGTCCTGCCCACCATGGGTTGAGTTCGTTTCTATTGCTCTTTTCTGAACTAATTTCTTCCATTTTTCCATGTCCTGTGCTATGCATTTGGCTTTGCTCCGTGATAGATTTTGTAATTGTAGGTCTTTCGGCAGGTATCTTTCGGTCTACCTATTCTTCGCTTTCCTTGTGCGTTAAATTCTAATGCTTGTTTTGCTATCTTGTTATATGGTTCTCTAAGTGTATGTTCTATCCTGTCGCATTTCTTTCTTCTAATTGTGGTTTCGATCTTTTCCTCATTTGAAATTTCCCACAGATGTCGACTTGATATTTATTCGGGCAAATTTATTCGATGTATGTATCTAAGGCATTTATTAACGAAGGTTTGAAGTTTCTTAACGTTTTGTTTGTTTCTAACCCATGTTTCTGCCCCATAAAGTAGCAAACTTCTAATGGTTGTATTGAATAGAGGGAGTTTTGTTTTGATCAGAATGTTTTTTGATCTCTATGTTTTGTTTAGCATATCAAATGTTGTTTTTGCTAAGGCTATTCTTCTGGTTACATTTGTTGTACTATCTATCGAATTACCTAAATAGTCAACTTTCTTTATGTCTAAGTCCCCGAGTGTTATCGTTGGTTCTTCTTTATTTGCATTTGAGAGAATTCTTGTCTTGTTCCCATTTATTGTTAAGCCAACCTTTTCTCCTTCTAGGTTTTAACTTGTTTAACTTTCCTTACATTAGCTGGGCAAGCAGATATCATTTGCAAATTCTCCAAGTCATCCAGTTTGCTGAAAATGCCCCAATTTATTTCGGATTTGTTGTCCTCCGTATTTCTCGCGACCCTTTTGTATATTTAATGTAGGTTACGCCAGTTCAGCACTTATGCTATTTCATGGCAGAATTCGATGTTACTTTGACATCTAAATCGCTAATGGATCTCTTAGACCTTGTCTTTAGCACTGCTCACTATCACTATTTAAAAGGTCAGGTAGAAGTATTCAACTGTGGGAACGCGAGTTTCTCCACGACCTGTCGATAATAATAAAGAAAGGTATTGGGACAGAATGCAACTTTGAAGGACTCCCGATTTTATATAGATTTCCTGTGATAGTTTCATTGACTGTTCGACTCTTGCGGAGAAGTTGTCACACAATAGTTTGAGTGTTCTTATGTATTTGTCAAGTAGACCATATTACTTCAGTATTTTTTACATTTCTTGAAACTGAGTCGAATGCCTTGTTACAGTTAACACATTTGTCTTGTACCTTTTCTATTATTTGTTCTATTATCCTTGGTTACAGACTACAGATCTATGCACGAACGCCTTTCCATAAATCCCTTAGCTTGATGGCTATGGGCGGCTATGGCAGATTTCATTCCCTTCAAAATTAATGTGGTCTAAAGTTTTCACATCAAGTTAGGTCGCCCTTCTTTGGTATCTTTATTAGCATTCCCTGTGTCCGATGATCTGGGATCCATTCTGCGGATAAAGCCTCATTTACTAGTACGTACAATATTTCTATTGTGCTCTCTCCTTGTCTATTTTTAGCAATTCGATTGCGATTTCGTCTATGCTTTGTGTTTTTAAATTTTTTATTTGTTTAGGTGTTTCTTCTATTTCGCCCTTTGTAGGCTTATGTCAAGTTGTTGCGTTCCCATATTGTTATTTATTTCTTCCTCGATTTTTTTTACTTTGTAGATCTATGTAAAATATTTTGTCAGTATTTCCATTACTTCTCTGTCTGTTTTATATACCTCGGAATTTTCCCCTTTAAGTCTTGATCTGGATTTGTTTGTTTAGTTATCTTATATAGGATTTTCATATCTTTGTTGTGAGCAGCTTTTTCTGCTTCCTCCATTAAATTTTCCATGTTTGTTCGTTTGCCTCTTATTTTTGTTCCGATAATTTTACTGTAATTCTTTCATCATTTTTGTCCATCGTGTTTAATAATTTTAGTTTTTATTTTTGCCTTCCTTCGATTGTGTTTATTGTAACAGGAGCTTTATGGTTTTATATCCAATGGTCTCTCGGGCTGTCTTGTTAATTGAGGTTTTATACACTTGCCATACATTCTCTACGGGAAGATTTCTAATTCGAATACTCCTATATGTATAGAATATATATTTTTTTGTCGTCTTCGATATTGTTTAGTTTTGCGAGGTTAAATTTAGATCTTGCTGGTACGTTTTTGTTATTCTATTTTGTTATCTCATCTCTCATTATTATATTTGCTTTTACGAGGTGGTGGTTGAAGGCTATGTCGGCACCTCACATCGCTCTTACATCCCGTAACGAATTTTTCCATTTTTCTTCGATCATTATGGGGTCAATTTGGTTCTTATGGTGTTCATCAGGTGATGAACACGTGTGAAGGAAACTCGGGTCCTTAAAAACTTTCTTATGTTTGAAAAATATACCGCCAATTAACTATTAACTAGGCTATTTGTCTTAGAAAAATCAACAGACTTTGCTCCGTTTTCGTTCACAACTCCTAATCCATGTTTCTCCATCACATTTTCCTTTCCTGCATGATCACTTCCAACTAGAGTTGTGCTTATCGATATTTCTGACATTCGATACGATACCGATACGATATCGATATTTAGTTATTGTATCGATATTGTATTCCTTGGTAATTATCGATATCGATACGATATTTTTTATAAATAAAGCACTAATTAATATTAAGGCATATATTGAAACTGCATTTTTCGTAAAAGAAACAATTTACAAGAGTAAACTTGTACGACGTCGATCGGGTAAAGTCGGCTTATAAATATTAAAACAACTGTATGTAAAAAACTTAGAAATTATTTTGTAAAAATGCGAAACGCAAAAAATAATAATTATAACGATACATATCGATCCTGTATCGATATTTAAATTGTGCATCGATATTGTCTGCTTATTTTCTGAATCGATATGATATCGATATATCGTATCGCTAAGCACAACTCTACTTCCAACCTAGTAAATTGCCCACAAATATATTTATTTTCAACCAGTTTGAGAAACTGTAACGTAATATTTGATTAAAATGAAATATATACTGAGCACTAAAACATAATAATTATTTGTTCTACATGGAGTAAACTACAAGAAAATAAAAATTATCATAATTTACGCCACAGTTTTATCTGTAGTTTATCTGTTTTTCCTTTTTCCACAGAATTCAGGCCGAAGTTTACTTAACAAATGGAATATCTTTTAGATTAGCTTTCTCTTAATTTTGTAAATTGATAGGGTGTGTGTACGTGTTTGTGTGTGTAATTACAATAGGTACCTAAATAGGATGCAAAAACTGCAGATGGTTAATGTACTAAGTGTGATCGATCATACCTAGAAGAATTGTTCTTTTACAGGTATTCATAATTATAAAATGCGTAATTATTTCACATAAGTTGTGATTCTAGGCAGGTTTCGAAATGGCAAATTTTCAATATATACGATATTTTAGTAAAACGCTGTGTTAAATTCACATACGTCTGTGACAATTTATTTCTCATCATGTAATTTCATAACATAACAAATAATATCAATACGCGTAATTCTCGATATTTTTCAAAGTCGTAATTTTATAAAATAGAATTCTATTCTCCTCATTCTTGCCTCTTTAAATTATTAAAATAAAATTATAATTTTTTGAAATATTAAGTAATAAGTAAGTTTTTCTAAACACCCTATGTACTTATTTATTATATTTTCATATTTTCAAATGCAATTCTTTCACGATTTTCTTTTTAAATTACTTAACGTAACCTATTTGGCGTTAACTAATTGTTCAACGTGCTTTTACGAAATTCAAACTGACAAATACTCGTTCAGTTGCAATTTTCTATATATTTCTCATGAATGTCAGTTGATGTTGAGACGATTTTAAGTTATTTTAATCTGCATAATCGTTTCTCGTTTTCGTTGTACTCTTCGTATGGCTTCATTTCGTTTTAAAATTTAGGTTCTAATGTCAATCCATGTTTCTCCCCCATATTAAGTAATCTCATCATTTCCCTCGCGATCCTTTACCATCTATCCTCTCGCTCGAGAACTAGAAACTGTGGTCTGGTTGTGCATCTATGTTTGGGGTAAAGTTGGCTCATCTTGGTTGTCCGTTAGGTGGGGTTACCGCGGTTAGCACCCGGCGAAGTATGCCACACCGCACTTGATATATTTATTATATCTAGTTGGGTATTTTTATATCCGACCGCGGGTGTTTAGGCTGCTTACGCGTTCCAACAATGGTCCTTCTGGGATTGGTGAGTTGGACGGGGCCTAGCGTTTGGTACCAAAGACACTCTTGGCTTGAGGAAGTCGCCACTGTAGGACCGGATTTGATTGGGATAAGCCGCTGCCTCACCCATCTATGTACGATTGGAGTTCGTTTTAGATTATTGTGCACTCCCATCCCTTCTATGTTTTTTCATTTTTTGCTCGAGAACTAGAAACTGTGGTCTGGCTGTGCATTTATGTTTGGGGTAAAGTTGGCCCAACGGGTTGTCCATTAAGGTGGGGTTACCGTTTGGTACCATAGGCACTCTTGACATGAGGAAGTCGCCACCGGATTATGATCGGGTAAGCCGCTCCCTCGCCCATCTATGTACAATCGGAGTTCGTTTTAGTTTATTAACAGTATATAACGGGAGCAAAGGCCTTAATTGGTCAGTATCTCGTTTCTTTCTGCTAATTAGGCAAGAGATTCACTTGAGTTGAATCGCTTTTGCTTTTGCCCAATCGCTTTCTTAATCTGGTTCAGCCAGATTAGAGGCCATTCGAGGAAAGTGTTGCGTGTTTATTAGGGAAACTTAGAATAAAGTTTATTTTAGGTGTCACATTTTTTGTTTCAAGTAGTTGTGCAAGTGAAAAAAAAAAATAGTAGCTCAGTTTTCGTTTTTTTAAAGGCAAGCTGAAATATTAAATTAACTTTGAAATTGTTGAATTTTTGAATTCGTTTTGATATAAAGTGTTTAGGAAAACTGCATAAATTATAGGGTAGCAAGTGTCTGAGTATCAATTTTTGTGAAACATCGATTTTTCAAAATTACATTTTATAAGGAGAAAGTGATATATAACATTGAAACGAGACAAAATTATGGTTCTTATGCTTCGTCCTTTTTAGGAGGCTTCGATTAAACGTATTCAACAAATATTTTAATTCATATAGCAGAATTACCGTATTAATTAATCTCCGTAAATCTTTAAAGGGAAAAAGCAAGGTATTTATTGCTAATATTAGTTTAGGCTTATTTTTCAAATTATTTTAGAGAATTGGATATTTTTCCCAAGAAGATTTTCTACAATTTGCTTTTGGGAAACTTTCTGCAGCACATAATTAGTACTACTCTTTGTAATGTTTTAAGAGTGGTCTCTTAATAATGGTTGTGAAATAATATATTTATAGAAAAGTCCAAATTTTATTGAAAATCAAAGTTACGATTATGTTCAAATTTCTATCGTCGGATAGCGGGTGTCTTCAGTCTTCAGAGACGTCGCTGGATGTTGTAAGTCAAAGGTGAGTGGTGAATACATGACGTGATCGATCACACTCTGTACAAATTTAGGAACTGCATTTAAATAACTGCGTAGTTAAGATGAATTTTTAGTCTAAGGTCTTACATTATTGCAATAGTTTTAAGTGCGAATAAAAGGAAAATAAACATTTCTACTTTGAAAAGATTTTTTTGTTAGGGCGGTACTAACGTTACTTTTTATTTTCATAGAAATTTGTCCAATTTTTTAAATGTATGTAATTACTTGTTTATGTTTAAATGTTTTATAAATAGAAATATAATATAAAAATTAGTGAAGATCCTGGTTAACCCAGGGGAGGCGGGGGGCACAATTAAAAAAAGGAGCGGTAGTACCTACTTATTTGTAATCATCTGCAGTCGCATCGTAACAAATCGAGATATTAAATGTACTCATTTTCTTCTTAAATATGCAACTTATAATGTCATATCCTAAATCTTTAGTGACTCAGAAATTTGTTTACGTTTGCTGTTTAGTATTTGCAGTTTGCTTAAGAAACTGTAATATAAAGGTATATTTTGCAACAAATATACTACGAGGGTGTTTTTAAGTTATCTACCTAGCTACGAAGGAAAACTTGCAGCATATAGGTCAGTGGTTCGAATCCCTGCGGAGGTGAAAATTTTTACATACATATAGAATTTACATAATTCGTTAAAATTAAAAATAAAATAGACTGTTATTTTGTTATTAAAAGATCTCGGAACTAAATAATTTTTTTTTAATTATTCCCTTACATAAAAATAATCAAAACTTAAATTTAATTGAATCGATTTAAGACAGTTTCAATATGACGTAATTTCTTATTATTTGATTATTTATGTTTATAATTGGAATAAAGGCAATGGAAAACAATCAGTTGCATTTCACTATTTTTATGCGATGTAGGAAGAAATCCGTTTCAAGTGATGTTTTTAAATTTACTGTGTACTTTTAAAATTACAATAATTAATTATAAAAATTTCTTTCAACTTTTATCGGCAGTTTATTCTTTTTTCCTTTTGAATTTTTGATGTAATCGTTTTTTTTTTTGCTTTAGTTTCTTAAGTGTTTGGCTTAATACCCTTTTTAATATTGGCTTCAAAAACATTATATTAGCTGTGCACGTTGTTTTAAAATCCTGAAAAGAATCTCAGGTATGAACTATTTAGCTTTAAGTAAAAATAATAACGTAATTAATTCATGGCAAATACTATACAGCAGAAGCAAACAAGGCTAAAGAGCGAATGATCTTTCCTGATTTTGTAAATTTAGGTAACTGTGTGAATGTTGTGATTACTAAGATGTAGCTAGCTGTTAGGGCACACGAATTATACCAGGACAACTTCTACGAAAATCCGCAACGAGAACGTACAAGAAAAGGACGTGAAGATGACTACGGTTACAACAAAGGTAGGTAACTGAATTCGCTTTCCTAAATACGATCAAAGTCTGTTTTTACTTAGTTCCTTCGTTAGTTTTACAGTTTTTAAATGCTTCATTGCTTTAATTTTTCATAACTGTAAGGAGTTACTTTGCCAAAATGTAACTTCAAATCCTTAATTGGTGACAAATAATTCGATTATTTTTAGGTTAGTAGTTAGTATTAAAAATTGCACATTTTACTTCAGAAACCTTTCCTACCTGTAGGGTGTAAAGGTATTTTAGTACATTTACAAATTTACAATTACGTCTTCTTCTTTAGCATGAACGAATTCTTGTTCTGTCAAGTTACATTTCTTTGTTGTAGTATTTCTTCCATGTTTTTTTGTGGACTTCATCTAGTTATTCTAGCTGTAATTCTTGCCTCCCATTTCTTTTAACTTGTCTATCGTTGCCCATTCTTTCGAGATGCCCCAACCACTATAGTTCTTCTGTTCTGCTTTTCTAGTAAGCGTTTCAACTTCTAAATCATTTCATATTGTTTGACTCCTTATCTTGTTCCTTCTTGTGACCCCCTCACTCTTTTTAAGTATTTCATTCCCACGGTTTGCGATTTATTTTTCTGTTTTTTTTGGAAAGATCCAGGATTCGCTACCAAAAGTTAAGGTCGGTTGATATATGGTTTTGTAAACTGTAATTTTTGTTTTTCTTCATATTTCTTTTTTAGTTATAAAGGAGTTCGCTATTGAGTAGTACAATTTTGTTGTATTAACTATTCTTTTTTTTATTTCACTTTCGTGTCTTCCTTCCTTATTTATTGTAACTCCCAAATATACAAATTCGTCTCCCTGTTCTATTTTTATTATTTTGGACTTCCAATTATTTATTGCTGTTATTTAAATTTTTTTTAGAATTTATAAAATTTGGAGTGGAAAAATTCCACCCCCCGAATTTCTGCCGCCCCGTGCGAGTGCACGTGCTGCACCCCCGCCAGGAACGGCCCTGTCGGTTATGCTTATCTTTTCCATGTTTTTAAATCCGATCTGTATCTCGCTCATTCTTGATCTGGTCATCTGGTCTCAGCTATAAAATCACCCATAAATATGATGAACAGTAATGAACTTAGGACTCCCCCCTGTCTTAATCCGTGCGTGCTTTGCGCAGTTCTTCTTTTCTCAATTGGTCATTGTTTACTTTGTCGTTTACATCGATTGGTTCATATTCATCTGATATTGTTGTTATCTGTTCTTTCTCTTCAGGCTGTAGCAACTCACTCACTTGTTTGTTTGTACTTTTCGGTTTGTTGTATTTCCAATTTATCCATTTCTTTGTTTCGTTTCCACGTCTGTTCGTCTATTTTTAATTTTTGGTAGCTAATTTTACCTATTCTTCCTTTTGACCTTTCCATCTTGGCGGTTTTTCTTGATTGATTACTTGGATTGGAATGCCAGATTTAAATTAACAAATGACCAAGTTGATAAATGTTTAATATACTCTTTAAATGGCATTTGTTGACATAGGAAACAAGTTTCTGTCACTTCCGGTTTCACCGGAATTGACTACAACTTTGTTATTTTAAATGGAACACCCTGTATATTTATACATTTTTGGAATCTCCATTCAATTTTACGTATGGTAGTATCAAGTTCGAAACATTTTGATGACAGAGTAAATTTTTGCAGAAATTAATCTAGAGTGCCATGACTAACGCCAAATGAAAGTCAAGATGCCCCAACACTCGAGACAAATTGTTTTAGAACTTTAACTATTTTAGTTGCTGTATTAGAATGGCCTAAAGTTGGCACAAATGCTTTTTCGAGAATAACTCTATTTTTTCAAATGGCACTAGGGTGGGACACTAGGATATTAAAAACGAGCGTTTTTCAAGGATTTTATTGATACCAATAACACGGGATTAATATGAAAATGTAATTCGGAATAACACTCTCCGTTCAAAAAAAACATATTTTGGACATTTAAATCTAGATACTGGGTTTCAAAACAAGTGAAACAAATGAAATGCACAAAAAAAAGACAGACTTGTTACAGTTGAAGTGCTAAAATAATTTGTTTTGAGTGTCGTAGCACCCTGACTTTCATTTTACGAAGGTCATGGCACCTTAGATTAATAAATAAACTCTTCTGTAAGTAGTTATTTTGTCATCAAAATGTTTCAAACTTGATACTACCATACGTAAAATTGAATGGAGATTCCAAAAATGTATAAACATACAGGGTGTTCCATTTAAAATAACAAAGTTGATGTCAATTCCGCCGAAACCGGAAGTGACAGAAACTTGTTTCCTATGTCAGCAAACGCCAATTAAAGAGTATATTACATATACCAAATTTCATTTAGATACCTTAAAAAATAAAAAAATTATGGGGGTGCCCCAGGTTTCGTTGACACCCGGTATATATTTCATTTTTGATTCGGCTTTGAATATTTTTAAAATTAGAATTGGTTAAGATTTTAAAATTTATTAAATGATGTCTAATGTTACACATATAATAACCGCTTAAATAAATCTTCGAAAGTAGCTAGTCACCAGTTAAGTGTTTTTGAATAAACATTTTTGTACAAAATAAATATATCAGATTCTTTACAAGTTAACTAACGTAAATTATATTATGAATTAAAATCGAATCTGCAAATTTTGCCAATTTGTTGGTAATTTTTTTTGGAGAATTCAAAGCTGTTTAAAAAGTACACCGATTAAACACTTTCATTAATAAAATGTTTACGTAAAATAATTTTCCTGAATTTACTATGATCGTTTGCTCAAGGAATCGCATTCAGTTCATCTCTGAGATAGTAAATAATTTGACTTTGGTAAAATTTACGTAGAAAAGTATGTACAGATCGTCACATTTAATCAAGGAGATCCCTCATTTTTCAAAATTATTCTAAAAATTAAAATAATGTCTAAATTTTCAACTTTAATATTTTTAAGTTGAATTGCTGCAAAACTCTTTGTAATATCTTTGTTTTATTTTTTGTTTCTCAATTCTACGTAAGATTTTGAATTTCAAATTTATTTTTTGCATTTTGACAACAAAAGTGGACTATTTTTATCAAAAAATCAAAAAGAAAGCAACACTTTTTTTAACAATTTAATTTTACATTTTGCATTAAGTAAGTATGCTTTAAATAAAATATTGTAAATTGTCAGTTTGACAACTGTCAATTCTCAAATCCTTTTTATTCTGTTTTGAGGGATTTAAAATGTAAAAATGCAAAAAAATATTGTGTACAACTCGTATGAAAGCATCTTTTTTTCACTCGTTTGATTGATGCACTCCGGCTTCGCCGTCGTGCATCAAACTTCAAACTCATGAAAAAAAGTATTGCTTTCATTACTAGTTGTACAAATAACTATTATTATTAAAACGTTGTAACCAATTCAATCCAATTGGTTAATCTTAAGTTGGTCCATCTTCCTCAGCTGCTCGTGAAGAAAAGAAGACTTTATGTTTATATTGTTTATTTACTTTCATGTGTGTATTTTGAATAAAACTGTTTTTGTTTTTTTTTCTATCCTAAGCGTTAGAAGTCTAATGCGTCATAATGTTGAATATTGCACTTAACATCCGCTATTTTGATGCATTTGGCTCTAAAATTGTTATTTTAGACATCCAAAATTACTCTTCAATATTCGAAATTTACTTTTTAAATACTGAAAATAGATTTCGAATATAAAGTTGTTTTTTAATGTTTAGAATAAATTTTAAAATTAATTGTAGAACGTCTAAAACCTTGGGCGTTAAAAATTTATTTTAAACACAAATAATTTGTTAAATATTCGAAGTTTTAGACGTCAAAGGTTAATTTTGATTTAGGTTACGGTTTTATTTTGTTTATTTTAAAATCATGTTTGAATCTTGATATATTTGTAAGGTAAGGTTAGAATTTTTAATTAAGATTAGGTTAGAATTTTGTGCCGTTAGTGTAAATAAAAGATTTCCTATAAATAAATTTTTATGAATCTTAAATGCTGTGTAATTTTCTACCCAACTAAAATCCTGTATGAATTTTGTCCGGTAGATCAAATGAACCTTGAAAGTGATGTCTAAAATTTGAAATTCCATGAGTTTGTGATGTTAGTCGCAGATGCTTTATACAGTGTGCCTCACTTTAGACGGCACCACCCCAGTATTTTTTTTATATATTATCAATTTAAAAAATCCCTAATACGACTTCTTCAATTTTGCTGTTTATTTTAAATCGTAGTAGAAAGTAACATACCCTAAAAGTACAATTTAGTGTGGGGTATAATTAGAAAAAAGAAATTTTTTAAATCGATAATATATAAAACAAATACTGGGGTGGGGCCGTCTAAAGTGAGACACACTGTGGATACAGCCAAGACAAATCAGGAAAAAAAGATCAGATAAATTATGAAGCTAAAGGTTGTGGGTTCGATTCCCAATACCTGCCATAGATACTAACTTAGCATTTTTTGGACACAAGGAGCACGCAGATTTGGAAGATGGAATTTAGTGTACGAATTACACAACTAGTGACAGTAACAATTGCCTTGCAGCGCATTTGAGGTAGGTTTTCTAAATTTTTTTAAAGTAGTATTCAACTGGAAACATGGGTACTTGTGTGATCATAAATTAATCAATGTGAAGCGTAGGTCAGAGGTTTTAGCATTGGGCTGTAAAACCAAAGGTTGTGGGTTCGATTCCCATCACCCGCCATATTAAAAATAATCGTTTTTGCACTCTAAGGTGCACTCAGCCTTTGGAATTGAGTATATGGGTTACATAACCGGTGGTAAATAATTAGTCGGCTTGTAACGATTCAAGTTTTTCGAACTTTTTAAAAAACAGGATTTAACACGGTAAAGGTAGGAACTTGCATCTTTGTCTTTCTCAATCCATATAGGATGATGCGAGCTGTGAAGGAAAATAGAATTTAAGTTGGAAACTACCAAAACCCTAAGATATGCTAGTAGTTTATACTTCGATTGTTAGGCATTGCGATCCAATTTTGTAGGGGTCATCCTCCTCCCACCCCCTTACCAACCCACCCTAATATATTAAGCTCCTCTATATAACTATCTTGTGTTTAGTTTACTTGTGACTGATAATTCTCCTGACATCTTTTAATTCAAATGTTAGTCTGAGATATATGCAAATTACAGTTTCCGCTTTTAGAATTATAGTACAAGAATTACAACATGGCGTAGCGATTTATATTATATGTCCATACTTTGTCACGTGCACTACAACATTTAATGGGGGACGTTGTTGTCCCTTGGCGCGCTGCTAGCAAACAGCGGAGAAGGGGGGTTTGAAACGGTAAACCCTTCAAATAGGGGTGGTCATAATCGGAATAAAAATAGGGCGCCACGACTTAGAAGACTTAGAATAATTTTGAAAAATGGGGGATCGATTAAATGTGACGATCTGTACATAATGTTCTATAATGTTCTACGTAAATTTTACCAAAGTCAAATTATTTACTATCTCAGAGATGAACTGAATGCGATTCCTTGAGCAAACGATCATAGTAAATTCGGGAAAATTATTTTACGTAAAAATTTTATTAATGAAAGCGTTTAATCGGTCTACTTTTAAACAGTTTCGAATTCTCCAAAAAAATTACCAAAAAGTTGGCAAAATTTGCAGGTTCGATTTTAATTCATATAATTTACGTTAGTTAACTTGTAAAGAATTTGATATATTTATTTTGTACAAAAATGTTTATTCAAAAACACTTCTTAACTGGTGACTAGCTACTTTCGAAGATTTATTTAATTGGCTACCAATTCTAATTCAAAAAAATATTCAAAGCAACGAAGCATTCAAAAACTGCAAAAATAACGAAGGAACTAAGTAAAAGCAGACTTTGATCGTGTTAAGGAATGCGAATTCAGTTACCTTTGTTGTAACTGTAGTCATCTTGACGTTCTTTAGTTGTACGTTCTCCTTGCAGATTTTCATAGAAGTTGTCCTGGTATAATTCGTGTGCCCTAACAGCTAGCTACACCTTAATAATCACAACATTCATACAGTAACCTAAATTTACAAAATTAGGAAAGATCATTCGCTCTTTAGCCTTGTTTGCTTCTGTTGTATAGTATTTGCCACGAATTAATTACGTTATTATTTTTACTTAAAGCTAAATAGTTCATATCTGAGATTCTTTTCAGGATTTTAAAATAACGTGCACAGCTAATATATAATGTTTTTGAAGCCAATATTAAAAAGGGTGTTAAGCCGAACACTTAAGAAACTAAAGAAAAAAAAGGGAAAAAAAACGATTACATCAAAAATTCAAAACGAAAAAAAAATAAACTGCCGATAAAAAGTTGAAATAAATTTTTATAATTAATTATTGTAATTTTAAAAGTACACAGTAAATTTAAAAACATTACTTGAAACGGATTTCTTCCTACATCGCATAAAAATAGCGAAATGCAACTGATTGTTTTCCATTGTATTTATTCCAATTATAAACATAAATAATCAAATAATAAGGAATTACGTCATATTGAAACTGTCTTAAATCGATTCAATTAAATTTAAATTTTGATTATTTTTATGTAAGGGAATAATTTAAAAAAATTACTTAGTTCCGAGATCTTTTAATAACAAAATAACAGTCTATTTTATTTTTAATTTTAACGAATTATGTAAATTCTATATGTATGTATATAAAAATTTTCACCTCCGCAGGGATTCGAACCACTGACCTATATGCTGCGAGTTTTATTTCGTAGCTAGGTAGATAACTTAAAAACACCCTCGTAGTATATTTGTTGCAAAATATACCTTCATGTTACAATTTCTTAAGCAAACTGCGAATACTAAACAGCAAACGTAAACAAATTTCTGAGTCACTAAAGATTTAGGATATGAAATTATAAGTTGCATATTTAAGAAGAAAATGAGTACATTTAATGTCTCAATTTGTTACGATGCGACTGCAGATGATTACAAATAAGTAGGTACTACCGCTCCTTTTTTTAATTGTGCCCCCCGCCTCCCCTGGGTTAACCAGGATCTTCACTAATTTTTATATTATATTTCTATTTATAAAACATTTAAACATAAACAAGTAATTACATACATTTAAAGAATTGGACAAATTTCTATGAAAATAAAAAGTAACGTTAGTACCGCCCTAACAAAAAATCTTTTCAAAGTAGAAATGTTTATTTTCCTTTTATTCGCACTTAAAACTATTGCAATAATGTAAGACCTTAGACTAAAAATTCATCTTAACTACGCAGTTATTTAAATGCAGTTCCTAAATTTGTATAGAGTGTGATCGATCACGTCATGTATTCACCACTCACCTTTGATTGACTTACAACATCCAGCGACGTCTCTGAAGACTGAAGACACCCGCTTTCCGACGATAGAAATTTGAACATAATCGTAACTTTGACTTTCAATAAAATTTAGACTTTTTTATAAATATATTATTTCAAAACCATTATTAAGAGACCACTCTTAAAACATTACAAAGAGTAGTACTAATTATGTGCTGCAGAAAGTTTCCCAAAAGCAAATTGTAGAAAATCTTCTTGGAAAAAGTATCCAATTCTCTAAAATAATTTGAAAAATAAGCCTAAACTAATATTAGCAATAAATACCTTGCTTTTAAGTATGTTCCCTTTAAAGATTTACGGAGATTAATTAATTCGGTAATTCTACTATATGAATTAAAATATTTGTTGAATACGTTTAATCGAAGCCTCCTACAAAGGACGAAGCATAAGAACCATAATTTTGTCTCGTTTCAATGTTATATATCACTTTCTCCTTATAAAATGTAATTTTGAAAAATCGATGTTTCACAAAAATTGATCCTCAGACACTTGCTATCCTATAATTTATGCCGTTTTCCTAAACACTTTATATCAAAACGAATTCAAAAATTCAACAATTTCGAAGTTAATTTAATATTTCAGCTTGCCTTTAAAAAAACGAAAACTGAGCTACTATTTTTTTTCACTTGCACAACTACTTGAAACAAAAAATGTGACACCTAAAATAAACTTTATTCTAAGTTTCCCTAATAAACACGCAACACTTTCCTCGAATGGCCTCTAATCTGGCTTAACCAGATTAAGAAAGCGATTGGACAAAAGCAAAAGCGATTCTCCCCAACTCAAGTGAATCTCTTGCCTAATTAGCAGAAACTAACGAGATACTGACCAATTAAGGCCTTTGCTCCCGTTATATACTGTTAATAAACTAAAACGAGCTCCGATTGTACATAGATGGGTGAGGCAGCGGCTTACCCGATCACAATCCGGTGGCGACTTCCTCATGTCAAGAGTGCCTATGGTACCAAACGGTAACCCCACCTTAATGGACAACCCGTTGGGCCAATACCCCAAACATAAATGCACAACCAGACCACAGTTTTTAGTTCTCGAGCAAAAAAGAAGAAACATAGAAGAGATGAGAGTGCACAATATTATTATTATTATTATTATTACCCGATCATAATCCGGTGGCGACTTCCTCATGTCAAGAGTGCCTATGGTACCAAACGGTAACCCCACCTTAATGGACAACCCGTTGGGACAATACCCCAAACATAAATGCACAACCAGACCACAGTTTTTAGTTCTCGAGCAAAAAAGAAGAAACATAGAAGAGATGAGAGTGCACAATAAACTAAACCGAACTCCAATCGTACATAGATGGGTGAGGGAGCGGCTTACCCGATCATAATCCGGTGGCGACTTCCTCATGTCAAGAGTGCCTATGGTACCAAACGGTAACCCCACCTTAATGGACAACCCGTTGGGCCAACTTTACCCCAAACATAAATGCACAGCCAGACCACAGTTTCTAGTTCTCGAGCAAAAAATGAAAAAACATAGAAGGGATGGGAGTGCACAATAATCTAAAACGAACTCCAATCGTACATAGATGGGTGAGGCAGCGGCTTATCCCAATCAAATCCGGCCCAACAGTGGCGACTTCCTCAAGCCAAGAGTGTCTTTGGTACCAAACGCTAGGCCCCGTCCAACTCACCAATCCCATAAGGACCATTGTTGGAACGCGTAAGCAGCCTAAACACCCGCGGTCGGATATAAAAATACCCAACTAGATATAATAAATATATCAAGTGCGGTGTGGCATACTTCGCCGGGTGCTAACCGCGGTAACCCCACCTAACGGACAACCAAGATGAGCCAACTTTACCCCAAACATAGATGCACAACCAGACCACAGTTTCTAGTTCTCGAGCGAGAGGATAGATGGTAAAGGATCGCGAGGGAAATGATGAGATTACTTAATATGGGGGAGAAACATGGATTGACATTAGAACCTAAATTTTAAAACGAAATGAAGCCATACGAAGAGTACAACGAGAACGAGAAACGATTATGCAGATTAAAATAACTTAAAATCGTCTCAACATCAACTGACATTCATGAGAAATATATAGAAAATTGCAACTGAACGAGTATTTGTCAGTTTGAATTTCGTAAAAGCACGTTGAACAATTAGTTAACGCCAAATAGGTTACGTTAAGTAATTTAAAAAGAAAATCGTGAAAGAATTGCATTTGAAAATATGAAAATATAATAAATAAGTACATAGGGTGTTTAGAAAAACTTACTTATACTTAATATTTCAAAAAATTATAATTTTATTTTAATAATTTAAAGAGGCAAGAATGAGGAGAATAGAATTCTATTTTATAAAATTACGACTTTGAAAAATATCGAGAATTACGCGTATTGATATTATTTGTTATGTTATGAAATTACATGATGAGAAATAAATTGTCACAGACGTATGTGAATTTAACACAGCGTTTTACTAAAATATCGTATATATTGAAAATTTGCCATTTCGAAACCTGCCTAGAATCACAACTTATGTGAAATAATTACGCATTTTATAATTATGAATACCTGTAAAAGAACAATTCTTCTAGGTATGATCGATCACACTTAGTACATTAACCATCTGCAGTTTTTGCATCCTATTTAGGTACCTATTAGTCCAGTGAAATTAGACATAGCGCTTCGGAAAAATTCCCGGAAAGCTGAATTTTGGTATGGACCTTGATATTGTGGTTCTAAACAAAATGTCAAAAGTCCCCATCGATCCGAGTGCCGCTAAAAGTTTCACGCGTGGTCAAATGTCACTCAACATGGTTTTTCGTGAATATCTCGTTAACGGTCACTTTTATAGAAAAAATAGTTATTATCAACTTTGTAACTTAGAAAGTTTCCTACAAAAAAGATACAATGATTTTTATTCATAGGAGTAACCATTATGGCGAAAATGCGATTTATAAAGTTGTAACGAACAGTGTGCACTCCTCAAGCGATCCTTGTTTGTCAACGGATGTGCTTACTCAATATTTTTATTAATTTTTATTGCTGATGTGGGGACTACTGCGGCCCACATCAAAATTGATTTAACATATTGTAAATAGTGGTAGTCATGTTCAAATATGGCTAGGCAACGAGCTTACCCCTGAAGACTGGGGATGGACATTAAAGGATATCGCTTTAGAGCCAATTCATACTCTGCTTCCACCTGCTCCAGACATACTGTTGAATACTATTTTCTGTAATTGCACCAATGGCTGTAGCTTAAACTGTGGCTGCAGAAAAGTTGGTTTATATTGTTCAGGAGTATGTGGGAATTTCCAAGGGCAATCTTGCTTAAATGTAGTACCCGATATAAAGGACGTCGGTAATTGCGACCCCCCTGAAGATGTAGATCCATCGTGTTTTCTGTCTGACTCTATGGAAATACAGGAAACAGCAGAAGAAGGAAAAAAAGAAGAAATAGAAGAAGAAGAAAAAGAAGAAGATGATGATGATGAAGAGAAAATCATGCAAATTGAAATAGAGTCTGAAGAATAATATTAATTATTAAGATTAATAATTTCCTGCTTTAACCAAAAAAATTATTAATTAAAAAAATTCATAATTTTTCTAAAATCAACATTTTTCAAACAAAAAAACGTGGATTAGGCTTACCGGTGACACCGCGTAAAAAAACGCACCTTGTACTCTACCTCGAAGGTGGTGTGGAAAGGAGTGCACGTTTCGCAAGAAAAATAAATGTTAAAACTCTGTAGATCGCATTATCTCCAAAAGAGTGACTTCTATGATAAAAGTCGTTACAGCTTTTTTGTAGAACATTTCCTAAGTTACAAATTTGATAATAAATACTTTTTCCGTAAAAGTGACCGTTAACGAGATATTCACGAAAAACCATGTTGAGTGACATTTGACCACGCGTGAAATTTTTAGCGGCACTCGGATCGATGGGGACTTTTGACATTTTGTTTAGAACCACAATATCAAGGTCCATACCAAAATTCAGCTTTCCGGGAATTTTTCCGGAGATGGGCTTTTATTTTGTCTAATTTCTCTGGACTATATTGTAATTACACACACAAACATGTACACACACCCTATCAATTTACAAAATTAAGAGAAAGCTAATCTAAAAGATATTCCATTTGTTAAGTAAACTTCGGCCTGAATTCTGTGGAAAAAGGAAAAACAGATAAACTACAGATAAAACTGTGGCGTAAATTATGATAATTTTTATTTTCTTGTAGCTTACTCCATGCAGAACAAATAATTATTATGGGACCTGGACACAACGGCCACCGGTCACAACGGCCACCCTGAAAAGTGGCCGTTATGGCCATGACCACAACGGCCACCTTGGGCACAACGGCCACCAGTAGTTCTTGGACGCAACGGCCACCGTGGTCACAACGGCCACCTTCGGCTCTGGCCATAACAGCCGCCTTGGTCACAACGGCCAATTTAAATTTTGGCCATAACGGCCACCTTGGTCACAACGGCCACCATTTATTTTGGTCACAACGGCCACCTTGGCCACAACGGCAACTTTCCGTTTTGGTCACAACGGCCACCTTGGTCATAACGGCCACTTTTCATTTTGGTCACAACGGCCACCTTGGTGGTCACAACGGCCACCCTACTCGTGTAAGTCCGTTCGTTCGGGTCCGCAATTTTTGTTCTTCTTAAGGTATTACAATAGGCAATAAAAGTATTATGAATAGTTAGAAGTGATAGATCCTGCCATAAACACCTTACCTTCCACGGTTTTAAACTGTTCCCCCAAAATATAAAAACAGCCAACTTTTCATTTTGTCAAAACGGCCAGCAGAAATGTTTTGGATTTGTTTGAATTTAATGACGAGACTTACGGAAAATATAATTTTTTTATATATTGGGGTTATCTGAATGTTTATTCTGTTGGACAAAAAGAAATATACTTATAGATTTATGGCCTAACCACAGAATAAGAAAGAATTTGTTCTGTGGCCTAACAGTTGTTACATAATGCGAATCCCTTAAGTGTTTGCTGTTTTTTATAACCAAATTTATTATAAAATAAACAAACTTCAGCTTAGTTATTTCTAAAAAAAATGTAATGCAAAACTGATGTACAAATTTCGTATTAACATAACATTCAACTAAAACGTTAACGTAACAGTTTTGAAAATAATTATTTTCGATTTCAAGCTCCCAACAATTACGTAAATTCATAGACATATTTTCCCTGATATCTAAGTGAGACTATTAAAAAATAGAACGTTCAGTGTTGAACACAACTTTCGAAAAAAATGAATTCGATTTATATCCGTGTATTACTAAATGACAATTTAAAAAACATTGCTGGAAAAATATGATCATGTGATTTCCATTTTGATTAGAATTTTCCCTGTCTTATTTTTTCGATTTAAGATCCGATTAAGTCCCAGATTCGAGTTGATATTATCTTAGTTGCAAACGATTTGTCGTTAGCCCGCTAAGAAGCTTTTGTTGTTAACGGGATTAAAAAACTTTTCAGAAAAACAAAACCATTTAATACGGAAATGATCTAGAAAATCGACAGACATTTGGTATTATGTGATAATAATGTTTACCAGTCTATAGAAACGAAATTATAAGTGAAGTAGATGGAGATAGAAATTATAGTACTAGCAAAAGTCTTTAAATCCTTTATAACCCTTCCTTAATAGTTACCGGCGTCTAATGTAACAGTTTTACAACTTAAGTAATACTTCCCAAGCCGAGAAATAAACCAAAAATTTTAGTTCTCATGGTCAAATGTAACATTAACAAATATTACATGTTGATTTTCTGACAATCTGCTTATTTTCGAAAACCTTGTGTTCGTCTTTCAATTTTCTGTAATTTTGCAAAATTTCTCAAACTAAAAAAATTATTAAAGTCTGTCCTAGAAAAACGTATAAATTAATTTTTAATTAACTATCCCCTTAATTCGTAACTGGTAATTTTAAAAAATCTTTAGAACTCAAATTTGTAGCCAAGAATTCACTACTGTACATCTTTTGTTATTAAACTTTTTCTTAAAATAGATAGGTATGTAACTGAAATAAAAATCTCTTGATTACGAAAATATTTGTATGTATATCAAAATGGTAACGTTACGATATGTATGAAATTTTTGAAATGGTGGCCCTCGCTTTTTCTAATTTTTTGATGTAAATATAAATTTTGTAAATAAAACTTTTATTTAGGGATACCTGAATACGAAAAGAGCTTAGGCTCAGACAACTACAAAATATACCTGCCATCTAAAAGGGTGTTTTCAAACCGGCTAAAAGTGCAATTCAATATTGGGAACGATCATAAATACAAACATTATTGGTTGGAAAAATGTAAGTTCCTTGTTATAATATATTCCGAAATAACAGTTACCCAAACATCTCTGTACCTATTTTACTTCAAACGTTATGACTTTTTTAAGTTATTACGGTTATATGCTGTAATTACCTAATATATAGTTCATTTCACATTTATTATCGCTACTTTACTGACGTCTTTTTTATTCATTATTTGTTTTAACTAAATTAAAACGTTTGCTAAACTTTGAGTAACAAAGTAACAATACGCAACTTTCTAATTATTAAGAATAACAACCTATTTGATTTTATTTTTTTAGGAAATGTTTTGTTTCTTTCGGATGGCATAAACATGTGAAAAACTGTCGAATCTAACATTTCAAGTAACTATAATAATATAGTGCATAACTAGAGTTGTAAAAAGCATATTATGCACAAGTGAAAAAATTACAAGACGCGTCACCAGCAAATTTTTGTAAAAAATGAAGATTCCCTTTTATGTTTCATGTATTTTTATAGCACTGTAAATAAACAAGTAAAAGAGTTTTAAAAGAAAAAATTAAAAAGTATACCTACTGAATATCGTTTAAAATGAAAAACTTAAAACTTAAAAAAACTTAACTGCCATGACCACACTTTTCCAGCATGTTTTTTGAATTTTTTAAATTGTCATTTAATACATGGATTTCAATCGAATTCATTTTGCGAAGGTTGTGTACAACACTAAACCTTCTATTTTTTAATTAGTCTCACTCAGAAACTCAGATATCTGGGAAAATATGTCTATGGATTTCCGTAATTGTTTTTTGAAAATGTTGCCGTTTTACTTAAAGGTATGTTAATACGAAATTTGTACATCAGTTTTGCATTACATTTTTTTAGAAATAACTAAGCGGAAGTTTGTTTATTTTATAATAAATTTGGTTATAAAGGACAGCAAACACTTAAGGGATTCGCATTATGTAACAACTGTTAGGCCATAAATCTATAAGTAGGTACATTTCTTTTTGTCCAACAGAATAAACATTCAGATAGGAACCCCAATATATTCATAAAAAATTTATATTTTCCGTAACTCTCGTCATTAAATTCAAACAAATCCTGAAAAATTCTTCTGGGCGTTATTGACTAAATGAAAAGTTTTTATATTTTCGGGGAACAGTTTAAAGCCGTCACAGGCAAGGTGTTTATGGCAGGATCTACCACTTCTAACTATACATAATACTTTTATTGCCCATTGTAATACCTTAAGAAGAACAAAAATTGCGGACCCGAACGAACGGACTTACACGAGTAGGGTGGCCGTTGTGACCACTAAGGTGGCCGTTGTGACCACCAAGGTGGCCGTTGTGACCAAAATGAAAAGTGGCCGTTGTGACCAAGGTGGCCGTTGTGACCAAAACGGAAAGTGGCCGTTATGACCAAGGTGGCCGTTGTGACCAAAATGAATGGTGGCCGTTGTGACCAAGGTGGCCGTAATGACCAAAATTTAAATTGGCCGTTGTGACCAAGGTGGCCGTTGTGACCAACGTCTATAAACACTGTGACGATAAGGCGTCGGTGGCCGTTGTGACCAAGGTGGCTGTTATGGCCAGAGTCGAAGGTGGCCGTTGTGACCACGGTGGCCGTTGCGTCCAAAAACTACTGGTGGCCGTTGTGACCAAGGTGGCCGTTCTGGTCATGACCATAACGGCCACTTTTCGGGGTGGCCGTTGTGACCGGTGGCCGTTGTGTCATAGACCCATTATTATGTTTTAGTGCTCAGTATATATTTCATTTTAATCAAATATCACGTTACAGTTTCTCAAACTGGTTGAAAATAAATATATTTGTGGGCAATTTACTAGGTTGGCAGTGATCATGCAGGAAAGGAAAATGTGATGGAGAAACATGGATTAGGAGTTGTGAACGAAAACGGAGCTAAGTCTGTTGATTTTTCTAAGACAAATAGCCTAGTTAATAGTTAATTGGCGGTATATTTTTCAAACATAAGAAAGTTTTTAAGGACCCGAGTTTCCTTCACACGTGTTCATCACCTGATGAACACCATAAGAACCAAATTGACCCCATAATGATCGAAGAAAAATGGAAAAATTCGTTACGGGATGTAAGAGCGATGAGAGGTGACGACATAGCCTTCAACCACCACCTCGTAAAAGCAAATATAATAATGAGAGATGAGATAACAAAATAGAATAACAAAAACATACCAGCAAGATCTAAATTTAACCTCGCAAAACTAAACAATATCGAAGACGACAAAAAATATATATTCTATATACATATAGGAGTATTTGATCACCTTAGAAATCTTCCCGTAGATAATGTATGGCAAGTGTATGAAACCTCAATTAACAAAACAGCCCAAGAAACCATTGGATATAAAACCATAAAGCTCCTGTTACAATAAACACAATCGAAGGAAGGCAAAAATAAAAACTAAAATTATTAAACACGATGGACAAAAATGATGAAAGAATTACAGTAAAATTATTGGAACAAAAATAAGAGGCGGAGGAAGCAGAAAAAGCTGCTCACAACAAAGAATTTGAAACCAAAGAAATCTGCTGGACCGGATGGCATACCCTCCTATATATACAAAGCCTGTTGGGAATTATTACAAATACCCCTTACTATATTATTCAACAAATGTTTGAAAACAAAAACGTTCCCTAATAAATTTAAATTGGCTCGAGTTACACCAGTGCATAAGTCTGGTAGTAAGTCAGATATTAAGAATTACAGACCTATATCAATCATATCTGTACCAGCAAAAATATTTGAAAAATTATTATATACCAAAATTTTCTGTTATGTCAAACATCAAATTGTCACTGAGCAGCATGGTTTCTTTGAAAAACGTTCAACTGACACAAATTTAATTACATTCGTTGATTTTATAAGCACTGTTATTGATAAGGGTGGGCAGGTGGATGTGGTATATACGGATTTTGCAAAAGCCTTCGATAAGGTTAATCATGACATCTTGTTGTGCAGGCTTTGGAACTTTGGATTATCGGAAGACTTAATGTTTCTTTTTGAATCTTATCTAAAAGATAGACATCAGGCAGTTAATCTAAAGGGATCTAGCTCGAAGTACTACCTAACCCTTTCTGGTGTGCCTCAGGGTAGTAACTTGGGACCTTTGTTGTTCTTAATTTTTATAAACGATTTGTATTCTTGTCTCAAACATTCGCACGGACTATTATTTGCTGACGATCTTAAAATTTATAAAGAAATCGTTAATGCGAAAGATATAGAACTTCTTCAGCAAGATATAGATTCCATAATTCAATGGAGTTTCAAAAATAAGCTTCATTTTAACGTTGATAAATCTAAATACGTTATTTATACCTTAAATAAAATTCAAATTGCATCACAGTACATGATGAATGGAAACAATTTGCGTAAAGAGTTTCAAGTTAGGGATTTGGGAGTGACTTTTGTTCCCACATTGAGCTGGGAGTATCACATAGAGCAAGCTGTGTCTTCCTCATTGAAGAATCTTGGCTTTTTGATGAGGAATACAGTTAATTTCAAATCTACTGCTTCTATAAATATACTGTATAATGCGCTTGTCAGAACAAAACTGGAATATGGATCTAAAATTTGGAACTCTGACGTAAATAAATTCAAAAAAAGACTTGAAACTATTCAAAATAAATACCTCAAATATCTCTACTACAAGAAGCATGGTCAATATCCTGAGTATTCTATGTATCAAAATGTTAGGCAGGAATTTCAAATCATTAAACTCTGTTACCGTCGTGAAATTATTGATGTTTTGTGTATATTTAAACTAATAAATAATCGTATTGACTGTCCCAACTTGCTACCCCTTGTCAGTCTCTATGTTCCGGCTTACAGAACAAGACCACGAGATATACTGTATATACCACCCTACCGAATAAATTTGCGTAGGTCTTCTCCCATTGTGAGAATGCTCAGTTGCACTAATCGGTTGGTTTCAGATTCAGATATTAATATATTTAATACGGCCCTTACTACATTTAAAACCCTTATTAAAAATTACTATTATCATCGGTATTTATAATAACTAAAAACTAAAATATTGAGATTTGGTTATCTTGACTAGCGTATATATAGACATATTTTTTTAATGGAAATTATTTGTTATAAGTTATAATTATTGCTAATTGTCTGGGAATCTTGACAGTATAATTGGGCGTGTGCCCGTTCTGTCAAAATAAATAAATAAATATGAAAATCCTATATAAGATAACTAAACAAACAAATCCAGATCAAGACTTAAAGGGGACAATTACGAAGTATATAAAACAGACGGAGAAGTAATGGAAATGCTGACAAAATATTTTACAGAGATCTACAAAGTAAAAGAAATCAAGGAAGAAATAAATAACAATATGGTAACGCAACAACTTGACATAAGTGAGAAAAGATCACAAAGGGCGAAATAGAAGAAACACCTAAACAAATTAAAGATTTAAAAACACCAGGCATAGACGAAATCGCAATCGAATTGCTAAAAATAGACAAGTAGAGCACAGTAGAAATATTGTACATACTAGTAAACAAGGTTTAATCCGCAGAATGGATCCCAGACGATCGGACACAGGGAATACTAATAAAGATACCAAAGAAGGGCGACCTAACTTGATGCGAAAACTTTAGACCCATAATGCTTCCATCAACAGCAAGTAAAAATTATAACCACATTAATTTTGAAGAGAATGAAATCTGTCATAGCCATCAAGCTAAGGGATTTATGGAAAGGCGTTCGTGCATAGATCTGCAGTCTGTAACCAAGAATAATAGAACAAATAATAGAAAAGGGACAAGACATATGTGTTAACTGTAACAAGGCATTCGACTCAGTTTCAAGAAATGTAAAAAATACTGAAGTAATCTGGTCTACCTGGCAAATACATAAGAATACTCAAACTAATGTGTGACAACTTCTCCGCAAGAGTCGAACATTCAATGAAACTATCACAGGAAATCTATATAAAATCGCCCTCAAAGTTGCATTCTGTCCCAATACCTTTCTTTATTATTATCGACAGGTCGTGGAGAAACTCGAGTTCCCACTGTTGAATACTTTATAAAGAAAATTAACAGGAATTTTATCGTAACATACATAATCAGCATAGTGGCCCAGTGTTTTACAATATTGGCAACAAATCATTGCATACCAAACTCAACTACCTGACCTTTTAAATAGTGATAGTGAGCAGTGCTAAAAGACAAGGTCTAAGAGACCCATTAGCGATTTAGACGTCAAAGTATCATCGAGTTCTGCCATGAAATAGCGTAAGTACTGAACTGGCGTAACCTACATTAAATAAACAAAAGGGTTGTGAGAAATACAGAGGACAACAAATCCGAAATAAATTGGGGCATTTTCAGCAAACTGGATGACTTGGAGAGTTTGCAAATGATATCTGCTTGCCCACACCGAATAAAAAGCTAATGTAAGGAAAGTTAAACAAGTTAAAACCTAGAAGCAGAAAAGGTTGGCTTAACAATAAATGGGAACAAGACAAGAATTCTCTCAAATGCAAATAAAGAAGAACCAACGATAACACTCGGGGACTTAAACATAAAGAAAATTGACTATTTAGGTAATTCGATAGATACCAACGGCGGCGCACAAAAAATATAACCAGAAGAATAGCCTTTTAGCACAAACAACATTTGATATGCTAAACAAACCATAGTAATCAAAAAACATTCTGATCAAAACAAAACTCCGTCTATGCAATACAACCATTAGAAGTTTGCTACTTTATGGGGCAGAAACATGGGTTAGAAACAAACAAAACATTAAGAAACTTCAAACCTTCGTTAATAAATGCCTTAGATACATACATCGAATAAATTTGCCCGAATAAATATCAAGTCGACATCTGTGGGAAATTTCAAATGAGGAAAAGATCGAAACCACAATTAGAAGAAAGAAATGCGACAGGATAGAACATACACTTAGAGAACCATATAACAAGATAGCAAAACAAGCATTAGAATTTAACGCACAAGGAAAGCGAAGAATAGGTAGACCGAAAGATACCTGCCGAAAGACCTACAATTACAACATCTATCACGGAGCAAAGCCAAATGCATAGCACAGGACATGGAAAAATGGAAGAAATTAGTTCAGAAAAGAGCAATAGAAATGAACTCAACCCATGGTGGGCAGGACTAGCAACTCTGCCATCCACTTTGCTTTTGAAACGCTCCCTCTGGTGCCATTTGCTTCTTAAGGAACTACAGGAGTCAGAAGAAGAAGTAGGGAACTTACAAGGTCTTGGTTAAGATATTTACTTCTCATTCATTCGCACCACTTCTAATAAAACTAATGAATAAAAATGTGTTATTACCTGATACCTATGTTGAAATGTTCTCAATCCGCAGTCTTTTGTTGGTCCATGGCCATCCACGGTGATCGATATTCTCCTTCTTTCATCTGCTCCAATGTCACAACCCCCATCATCCTCGTTCCTCAAATATCTTCTTGCTGTTTGACACACGGCTTGGTTCTCAGCCCATTATAAATTTGTTCGTATTTGCAGGTTTATATCAATGCTGTAACAATTACGGTATATACAATCATGAACTGTATTATTGATGAACTTTAGTTCATTCTTTTCAATGCATGAAATCCAAATGTTATGGACCAAATAGTAAGATTTTTTTCAATTCTTTCACATTAATTAAAAACGAAGTTTAAATTTTCAAAATTAGAAGAATTTAGATTATTAGGAACTTACGAATCACCCCAGTAATAAAAATATTCACTTAACTTTCTACTAAGTTCAGAATATTGTTACAGGTAAATCCAGGGGCGGACTGGGTCGGAATTTTATATGCGGAAAATTTTTCAACCGGCCATCCTTTTTTTATGAAAATGTCAATAAATAAAAAATAAATTACTCTTGGGATAATAGAAAATTAAAATCATTTTATTTTACATTTAATACATACAAACACATAAATAAGAAGCATTGAAACATTTTTTTTTAACAAAAAAAAGGTTACTCAAAAATTAACAAAAACAGACAGAGGAACCTGCAAAACTTTGGGAATATGTTCCTGAGGTCATTTTAAGAAAAAAAGTTCCTATAAATAAGGGTCCGAAAGTACTTCCTTTTCGAGATACAGGGTGTCCAAGAAATAAGCTTTTTTTTAATATCTCGAAAACGATTTAAGATATTAAATTGAGCTTTGGTATGCACTATACTGGCATGAAGAGACTCTTTTTCGGTCCAACTGGTTTTGATAATTCCAACAGTGGCGTGCGTGACAGCAAAAAAATAAATAATTCTGACGGAAAAAATAGGACGCCAGTGCTTTTTTTCAAAATATGTATTTTTTTCTTAATCGGAAACTAATTCTAAAAAGAAAAGGCCTCTTGAGTTTTTCTTGTAGGACAAACCGTTTTCGAGTAATAATCTAAAAACGTTTCCTTTGCAAGCGTTTTCTGAAATAACTAGTTCAAATTATTTTTTTTACAAAAGTTTTTCGATTATTATTCGAAAACGGTTTGTCCTACCAGAAAAACTCAAGAGGCCCTTTTTTTTTAGAATCAGTGTCCGATTAAGAAACAAATACATATTTTGAAAAAAAGCAGTGGCATACTATTTTTTTCGTCAGAATTTTTTATTTTTTTGCTGTCACGCACGCCACTGCTGGAATTGTCAAAACTAGTTGGATCGAATAAGAGTCTCTTCATGCCAGTTTAGTGCATACCCAAGCTCAATTTAATATCTTAAATCGTTTTCGAGATATTAAAAAAAAGCTTGGACACCCTGTATCTCGAAAAGGAAGTACTTTCGGACCCTTATTTATAGGACCTTTTTTTCTTAAAATGACCTCAGGAACATATTCCCAAAGTTTTGCAGGTTCCTCCCGGGGCACCCTGTATACATATACCAAATTTCATTTGGATATCTTAAAAAATAAGAAATTTATGGGGGTACCCCAGGTTTCATTGACACCCGGTATAGAGTATTGTTATCTCGAGTACTGAGATCGGTAACGACGGTTTTTCTAGTTTTTGAATTTGTAATGTGTGAAGCTGGTGTGAATCGCGCTATAAAATAATTTTCATAATTTAGATTTTTTGTCAAACCGACCCTTAATTGGACCGGCCCGTGCGGAAATTTCCGCATCCTCCACATGGCTGGTCCGCCCCTGGGTAAATCCGTCTCCATCATTGCTACATTTCCTACGTTACATAATTTATTAGAATGACATGTTAAACAATGAATGATACTAAAACAACCGACCATATGTATCTTATGAAACCTCTTATCAAATATTCCAATTTTTGTCTGCGACTGGTATTTCGGATAAGTAGGTTGTACAAGGGACCTGCTGATACGTAACTAATAACTAATTATGGAAAAAAATCACCGAAAATGCTTAACTAGAAAAAATAGTTTTTAAAATATTTTGAGACGGTTTTTGGTTTATTATTCTACAATTTACCCATTTTTTATGTTTCATAAATAAAGAATTTATTGCCTATTTCTAATCTAATAAATCCTACCATCTTTATTTGCACAAACTATTAAAATTCAATAAATAGTCTTCGATGAATTGTGTATATTAAACTAATGAATATACTCAAATAAAAATATGAAGCTGAGGTACTTCCTTGGGACTAATTATATAACGCTAATGATACTAATAAAAGTAAAATCAGGAAATAACAAATAATTCGACAAAATAATATAAGTGACAAAAAGTGTCAAGTGGAGAGAATAAAATGACTTACAACTTACAATAAAAGGCTTATAATTTTTAAAGGAAAACAGGGAGTCCTAAATAAAATGCTATTAAACAATAACTTGCATAATTTAATAACCCTTACCATTTCGATGCACTCAAATGTCACTATAATTTAACGATAATTTATAAATTTACTTTGACGATGTTGCACTGAGTTCTGCACATTTCAACGTTCAATGTTAAAAGAGCGAGAATGTTACAAATTATCAGAAAGCCAGTTTTGTGAAAGGTTTGAACTCGTTTTGGGCAGAGATGATAACGAATAAATATTTGTTAAACGGCCTTGTATTCATGTTTTATCAAAAAGTTGCATGTCCTCTACGTTGAAAAAATGTTTCCTTGTATTTAAAATTGCATTTTACTGTTTTATAATTCAAAATGTTTTAGTTTCAGAATGTAATTTGTGTTCGCCAAACCTGAATTTTGATTTAAAATACTTTGAAATTTCCCTATTTATTTATTTATAACGTAATACAAATTTTTAAGTTTGCTGAAATATTTTTAATGTATTCCTTAACAAAAACCAACAAAATACCAATGATGAAAGGATCTTCGTCCTAATTAAGGCTGTTTTTGAATTATTTCCAAACGATTCTTAGTCTCAAAAGTATTTAAATTTAAAAAATGTAGAAAAATATTTGTAGGTCTGTGACGAGAACGGATATTTTTTAATTTTTATATTTTACCTTCCATTTAGTATAATATTTTAGTCGCCCTATTAATTAACAACATTTTAGTTCATTTTGACCATGTTTTAACAAAAACATTATAACTTTCTTTATTTAGGATAAAAATTTCAACATTTTTTCGAAATAACCACTTCAGCATTTGAATTGAACATTTGAACATGGAAATAGGTTTTTTAAATTTGAAATCGATAAACCTTGCAAAGTTTTTAAAAAGGAGGAACATTATTGTTTCAATTTTTGTAGGATTTGTTATTCGATTTTTGAAAGTGAAAACTGGAACTTAGAAATTAATTGTTTACCTCGTTCTTTAATTCAAAAATCCTTCTCTTGGAAATGTGATTTAAATAGATATTTTTGAAATTAGTTTTTGCAGGATTCTCAAATTCAGTCTTGCCCTTTTTCATACTCATATACCCTGCGATGCATTATTCCAGATATCTTCCTTGGTGACCCTTGTTTGCCCTTGGACTTAGCTTGACATTTTAGAAAAATTGCTGAATTTTTATTTGCCACCTTAGAAAATAAGAACTGATTAAGATTTCCGATTTCAGTTTTAAAATCTTTAAGGTAGAAACTTTAGAAAGCCCTTTTTTAAGCTAAGCAAAAAACCCTAACATTTTGAAATACTAAATTAAAGATATAAACATCAGATTTTTAATTTATTCAAAACGTAAAGTTTTAAAACTTCAAGTTATGGATATGTCCGAAACCGTTGGCTTATTTGATTCTAAAAATTTAAGTAGGCACTTAAATTTCTAATATAAAATTTGATATTTTTGTTGCCCAATTTTAAAATACTTAGCCGTAATACTGTGTCATTTAGAATAATTAGAATTTTATTGAACGTTTACGCTATTATTTCAGCTTCAAATAGTTCCTTTCAAATTTTCAAAATAGTGAATTTAGTCTCAAAACGTGAATTTTTAGAATTAATTCTAGGACTAAGTTTAATGCCAAGAACCCCCTCACTAATAAGTGAATAGATTTTAGAAGGTGCAAAGCCAAAGAATAACAGAAAAGGGGAGGCCTTTGCCCTATATATAGGGATTTCTACAAGCTAATAATAACAATAATAACATTGTCACGGACTGTGCCTCTAATTTATCAAGATGTTTTCAGTTAAAAAAAGTAATATGTAGTAAAATTTATTTTAGAACGGAATAGTAGATTACGTACCAAGTGCCGAAAAGTGGATTTTTACTAGACGAGTATGGCAGGTTTGAGTACGAGCGATAGCGAGTACTTAAATGCCGTACGAGTCTAGTTAAATCACTTTTCGGACGCGGCGCGTATACTATTTTTTCGCATTTTATATTCTCACATAAAAAGTTATCTAAATTTATTGAGATACATTCTGCATAAAATTAATAAAAACACTGAAAAAAGTAGGCGGATTCTCGATCTGACAGGAACTGCTTTTGACATAACAGAATTCAATTCAAACAAATAAATACATTTATTTTTGGAAATCTAATTCCGAAATGGACTTGAGTGACGAAAATAACTTGTAAAACCATTCAGAAGATATTTTAAATGCTGCCCGAGAAGCTATCAAATTGCATTTTAATGACACCTGACGTTGCTATGCTGTAATGGTTTCTATGCTGTAAAGTGGCCCATTACAGGACGATTTTGAGTATCGTAAAGTAATACATTACAGTACGAAATGCGAAATAGTTATTTACGTAATCAGTTATGAAAAGAGCGATATTGTTTGACGAGTCGTAAGTTTGCCAAAACGAGCGATAGCGAGTTTTGCAAATTACGTGAGTATGTTAATGGTCTTTATCACACGTATATAATACATTTTATCTATGGCTGCTCAAAATTTAAAAAAATTAGATAATTTTGAATTTGAAAAAATTATAAAATTTTGACAGACCATCTTTTTTATTTAAAATCAGAGTAACATGGTATTTTATTTAAAATCAGAGTAGCATCGTGTCTGCATAATTTATTTTCGTCATAGCAACTACATAATTTGTACGTCAATCGTCAATAATTTTGTATTTTTAATTTTTCCTTGATTTGTGGAGAAAAACCGGTAAATATATGTGAAAGTATTGCATTGGACATAGAAGAAGCTGCAACGAAGGTATTTTCTTCATAAAAAATAAAACTTTTGGTCATAAATATTATCTTATCCCACTGAGTTTGATAATGAATTCATTATCTCACTCAGTGCGATAATAAACTTCATTATCGAACTCAAATGAATGATATAATAGGTTCTTATCCTAGCAGGAGTAGATAAAAATCTTTATCTACTTTCATTTCGTAATATCAATATTTCGAAACGAAAAATCGTGTTGTAATGAACTACATTACAGCACTAGTATCGTAATAACTTTTGACATAAAAATGACAGATTGACAAGAGAATTCGTAGTTATTTTCTTTGTTATAAACATTTATTATGCACCTTTTTACGATTTTTACGATATGAATATAGTACAAAGCTTTATCTACTTTCATGAAATTAGCAAAAAAAATTAAATATTTGCCAATAATTAATTACCTTATGCAAAAGTTGACTGTTCCAATTTTCATTCAAACTGACAGCAACCAACACCAAATAAACAAAAAATCAAGCCTTAACGTATTAGATTTCAATGAAAATTGGAATAGTCAACTTTTGGGCAATTAATTATTGACAAATGTTTAATTTTTTTTGCTAATTTCATGAAAGTAGATAAAGCTTTGTACTGTATTCATATCGTAACATCATATTACGATCCTCAATGGATTTGTCAAACTCGACCTGCGGTCTCGTTTGACAAACTTTCTATCTCGTATCGTAATATGAGTTGTTACGATACTCATATCGTAAATAACTATTACAACACTCGATTAGGTAAAAAGTGACGTTTCATAACGTCAAAAGGTTAGGTAAAAGTCAACTTTTCAAAACGGAATTAGATAAAATGAATTTACAGTATTTCCATTTCCATACTACGACTTTTCTACTACTGCCGAACTTACGTAATTTGTGATAAAATCATGTACCTACCTTCTTTTTTACCAATAAACATCAGGATTCTTTAATTAAATTGTGTTTTCTACAACAACAAAAAAAGTAACGATCAATATTTTTAGTGTAATGTTAGTCCAACCGTCAGGTCGTATAAAAAGGCTTGACCAGGAATTAACTCGGGAAGTTTTGATATTTGGTATAATTCTAGACTTAAGTGTCTAGTACAAAGATTCACATTTTGCACAAAGAATGCGCTGCCGCTATCACCGCCATATTGCCAAGATGGCCACCAAAAACAGTTTTTTTGAAATATCTCCATTTTCGTACGCTCTACAATCAAAATACTTATAACCAACATTAAAGAGGAGAAAATTTTCTATAGAACATGTCATGTGTATGTTTTCTCTAAAATGAACGGTTTAGGTACAGCAGTCGCGTGAAGTTGAAAATGTTGGTTTAGTTTTGTCTAAGGGCGTACGCTATCACCGATTTTTCTAAATTTATGTGTTTTAGAATTGCCGAGAGCTATTCATCTAAAACCTTTGTGCAATTTCATCTTAAGTCAGTGGCGTAGCTTTCGTTTCTTATGAACATCCAATTATAACTGTCAAAAATTAACAATGACAATAATGTACTTGTATTATTCGAGACAATAATGATGTGCAAAAGCTGTTGGCTTGGCTTACACAACACCCCCCTTTCCCAGACGTAAATGAAATAATGTCTATTTCCTCAGAAGTTATTGGAGATCAAACAATAAACTGTTTTAAGGCGCAAGAAATTGGTAAAGTTGGGATAAATAATATGATTGGAAAAAACTTTGGCGATGTAGTATTGAGACGCAAAGACAAAGTAGGTACTTCCCCTTGGAGCAATGAACTCAAGCATCAAGATTTATGAAACTGTAGTACCAATTGACCCATTACTTATTTTCCAAAGACTTTGTGTTGCAAAACAAACGGACGTGGAGCTTGAACAGCATCTGCAGTATGAATTGGCTCCGTACCCCTTGTCCTTGTTTTCTGAAGACGGACTGCGAAAAACTGCTAAGTCTCTATTGTACAAAGTTTTTTTGCCAGTTACAGAATATGATTTTGGAACCAATAAAGTTTACATAATTGACGGTGGATACCTGCTGCATAGAGTTGTTTGGAACCGAAATGAAACATTTGGTTCGATTTGTACCAGTTATATAGAGTATGTAAAAAGACACTATCAATCAAATGTAATAATTGTTTTCGACGGCTATCCCATAAGTGCAGCAGAAAAAAGCACGAAAAGCGCAGAACGACTCCGACGATCACGAAAAAATATTACAGCAGATGTTTTGTTTGACGAATTTATTATCCCCACAGTTGCACAGACGAATTTCTTATCAAACGACGCAAACAAAGGTCGCTTTATATCCATCTTGAAAAAGAAATTCGAAGACGCGCAGTTCACTGTGATTCAGGCTACAGAAGATGCAGACCAATTAATAGTAAATACAGCCATCGGAATGTCATCTTCATATGATTATGCAATTATTGTTGGAGAAGATGTCGATCTCCTCGTTCTTTTGACAGCATTGTGCAACTCCCATAAAAATATATAGGTACCTACTGAAGCCTGAAAAAGGAAAAACAGTGCAACGTATTTACTCGTCGCATAGTTTAGAAGCCGACGAAACAGTTAAGAATTAATTAATTACCAATTTCTTGCGCCTTAAAACAGTTTATTGTTTGATCTCCAATAACTTCTGAGGAAATAGACATTATTTCATTTACGTCTGGGAAAGGGGGGTGTTGCGTAAGCCAAGCCAACAGCTTTTGCACATCATTATTGTCTCGAATAATACAAGTACATTATTGCCATTGTTAATTTTTGACAGTTATAATTGGATGTTCATAAGAAACGAAAGCTACGCCACTGACTTAAGATGAAATTGCACAAAGGTTTTAGATGAATAGCTCTCGGCAATTCTAAAACACATAAATTTAGAAAAATCGGTGATAGCGTACGCCCTTAGACAAAACTAAACCAACATTTTCAACTTCACGCGACTGCTGTACCTAAACCGTTCATTTTAGAGAAAACATACACATGACATGTTCTATAGAAAATTTTCTCCTCTTTAATGTTGGTTATAAGTATTTTGATTGTAGAGCGTACGAAAATGGAGATATTTCAAAAAAACTGTTTTTGGTGGCCATCTTGGCCATATGGCGGCGATAGCGGCAGCGCATTCTTTGTGCAAAATGTGAATCTTTGTACTAGACACTTAAGCCTAGATTTATACCAAATATCAAAACTTCCCGAGTTAATTCCACCTAAAACTACCTGACGGATGGACTATGTGTTCTATAGGAAATAAAAGGAAGTTTTTGAAAAAATGGTTAATGGTTAGGATTTATTTAAGTTTTTATTTGTTGACGTAATGTTTAAAATACGTTTTACCTTCAATAAACAAAAATATGTATCCGACTGCCGACTTAATAAGGGACCAGGTTCGTTCTGCAGAGCTTATAGGTCAAAATTTTAACTCACATGTTCTAAGATTCTTTGACAGATTGCTTACTTAGATAGAGCCATTTTGAAGCAAGCTACCTCTGATTGTATCGTTTAATCGAGAATTAATAGATCAACGTTATTTCTGAATTTGTAAGTTGGGTTGCCTGTTCAAATTGTTAAGGGGCGCGTCTTATGTGAATCACCCTGTGTAGTCTTGGTTAAGACGCCAACTTCTCATTAATTCACACAATTCTTAATTATAAACGGTAATTAATAAAACTGTGCGCTTACCTTGCGCCCAGCTTGAAAATGTTGGCACTGCAGCAGTCCTTTATTGGTGCAATCCCATCCACGGTGAAAATGTATTCTCCTGGTTCTGTCGTTCCCAATGTTTCGGTACCATCATCTTCGTTTCTCAAATACCCTCCTTGGTGTTTGACACATGGCCTGGTCCACAACTGCTCACGATTTTTTTCAAGTAGTTACAGGTCTGCACCAATGCTATAATAATAAACATACATCAAATAATGAACTTATAACAAATTAACGATAATTAGTTCCTTTCCCATGTGAAAGCCCAGGAAGACTTTCACAAAAAGAACACTACATTAATTACAAGTAGCCCAAAGATACATGGAACGAGCAATATTAAACATCACACTGAAAGATAGGAAGCCAATACACTGGATTAGACAACAAACAAAAATTGAAGACATTGGACAGGCAGTAATGAAAATGAAGTTATGATGTGACGGACACAGCAAGAATAGACCCAACAAGGTGGGCGTGAATCACAACAGAGTGGAAACCATGGGGAAAAAAGCAAAGCCTGGGATGCCCTCTTATCAGATGGTACGATGACATAAGAAAGATAGGTGGGAAAAGATGGATGGAAACGGCACGAGAGATAAATGGAAAGAAATGGAGGAGGCATATGTCCACATGCGGACCGAATGAATAAAATCCAAATTTTAAAGATACAATTACTAAGAACTTTCGACATTAATTCGTATTAATTAAAAATAGAAATTACATTTTCAAAATTATAGAAATTTTTAATTATTGTTTGTTAAAATTAGATTGGGTTGACAATAACATTTTTCAATTTATGAATCACCCCAGTCATAAATTTATTCACTACGTTTGTACAGAAGTTGAGAACCTTGTGTTGAAAAGACATTTACATCTGCGAAGGTGTTGCAAAATAAATAATAATTTTTAAAAATCAGTGTCCGCAAAAGTTGTCTCAACTAAGAACAACAACGGGATTATCTACTACCAAACTGTAGTCAAATGATTAACTGAAAATGTTTAATAAAAAAATACTAGCTCTTAAGAATACTTATCTTAGGACGTTGTCTGTCTTATAACTGTATAAATGCGTATTTTTTTCTTTCTCCTATAATAAATTTGAAAAATATTATTAAATAGTAACAACTTGCACAATTTAATAAAGCTTGCCATTTAAATGTACTCAAACATCACTGCAATTTAAATTAAAACCGTCAAATTATTTTTAAACAATTCACAAGTTTTGTTTGGTGACGTTGCGTTCATATATAAACGTTGAAAACAAATTTGGTATTGAATTTTAAACGAATAACGTTTTAGCAACTTCAGAATTACAAGTTAGGTCTTTTAATTAAACGTGTTAATTTTTAGAATACAAACTGCGTTCATCATATTTAAATTTAAATTAAAATCGTTTATGATTTCCAAAACACAAACGTAAGGTAAGGTAAGCTATTGACTAACGCCCCACGAGAGAGCATGACCGGCAACATGGAAGGTTAAGGTTTCCAAAGTTGCTTTTCATACCTCAGTTGTTTCGCACGGTATATTTACGGGCTGGTGTGGTAAACACCACGCCTTCCTGTGTTTCGGTGACTTGGCAAGCCACTCGCCGAGCATCCGACTAGGAAACCGTCCGCCTGCCACACCGGCGAAAAAACGTCAACGTAACAAATTTTTATGTTTGCCAAAACATCTCCATAAATTGTAACATATTTCTTAATTTGTTTAAAACGAAAATCTAATTCAGAAAAAACTTCGTCCCGACCAAAACTGTTTTTGAAATATTCTCGAAAGATTATTTTTAGTTACAGCATTACTTACATAGTATTTAATTCCAAAATTGATTAAGTTAAATTAATTCGAAAAGATATTAAATTACAAAATGTCGAAACTGCGGCTCTGTTATTTTACAACAACAAAATATTTCAGCTCTCATAATTCCGAAAAAACTTAAAAGTATTTTATTTTTAAATATTAATCTGTAAATGAAAGATAAAATTTAAGGCTAAAACAATATTCAAACACTAACCTCTAAAAATTAATTAAATAAATTTAAAATTAAAAAAAAAATAGTGAAGAGCAGAATCAATAACTGGAATGCAGTAAACAATAATAATTTAAAATATTTCTTATATTTCATATTTCTCAATAAAATTCTTAAAATAATTTATTCAGTTTGAAGTGCATTTTATAAATTGAGATGAATAGTACAAAATACAGCAATGGAGCAATCTCTCCATCTTTTAGAATCAAAATTTTTGTACATGGTTTGTCACGACGCGACGCAAGCAATAAATTATAAATACAACCAAATCTAACTTTCAATTTGACTTTAGATTAAAAATGTTCATATCGCATATTTAAATTTAAAGTGAGCAAAAGATGTGCGATTTTAACGTTTCTAAACCAACAGGAACTGAGAAATAAATGCCATTTTTGCCTAATATTTATGATTATTAAACTTAGAATGCTTGTGAATAACTTTCAAAATTAATTGCACAACCAAACTATATAAACTATTTCTTTGATATTAAATATCAAACAATAGCTGGTTAGGTAATTTTATAAATTCTTACCTACGTAGATGCCCAAGCAACAACAATAATCACTGTTTGTGTCAAAACTTTAAAACGTTATTTTTAAAAATAATTAACAGTACTTATTTAATTTGATGTCATTACTTTAACACTGCAACTTGTGCTCTGCACCTTTAATTGAAAAATTAAAGGGCAGAGGGGCGACAGTGGTGGGCCAACTGGTGCTCAAGTATGCGAGGCCAAGCTGATAACACACCGATGCTAAGTTTTAGCAGAAACTTACCTTTCCTTAGAATAAAATTTGTTATTAAATTTAAAAGGACCAAAGTTTTGATACTTTAAATAAAATTTAAACACATTTGCATTTCGTTAAAGGTGCAGCAATAAATTAATGTAAAAATATACAGTGTCCACTTCTAATTTCCAATTTTGAAAAAATCACTCCAAATTTCCCAAAAAATCGCGAACATTAGGTATTTAGTTACAGAATGACTACAACGGTGGGCCAACAATAGCAAAATTTCTATTCTGATTCTTACGTATGCAAAGCCAAGCTAATAATGTCTTGACCCTTAGCAATCTTTTAGATTTAGCTGCATATTATTTATTATTTATTATGAAGAAACAAACAGGCAAAGCCTAATTACATGTTTACATGTTCCTTATAAACATAAAACATAGATATTGCTCTTATCTCTAATTACAAGCTAAACTAAAACTAGACAAGAAAAAGAAAGGAATTGTAATTAATCATGTTGTACATGGCGGTACCATCACAATGCATGGGCGCGAGAACTATAATTTTAGATCCTTTAGTTGCATCTTTAACTGATTTAAGGAAGATTCAAATAAATCTAAATGACGACAATGTGTGTTCATAGTTGAACACAGATTAACAATAGGTGAATAGAGACGTACGTTTGTTCTTGCAAATGGGACATGAAAAGAAAAGGTAGGTCGAATACCGTGTGGAGGCACTCTAAAGGCGAGTTGGGAGAGTAGATAAGGACAGTCTATAAGATAATTTAGGATTTTAAAAGAAAAGATAATAACATGTGAAGTTCGTCGGTATTGTAAAGTTTTTATATTGAAGTAATCCCTAATGGGTTGATAAGATTCAAATTCAGGACAGATGCCAAATTCCTTGTAGTGTAAGTATTTAATAAATTTATTCTGTACCTTCTCAAGGTGATGCTGAAGATACTGCGTATGCGGTGACCAAATCGTGCATGCATATTCCAAGTGGGATCTGAGAACGATAACCGATTGACTATAACGAAATGCGTAGGCATTTCTGATAATAAAACCTAAGCTTTTGCTGCAGGCATTAACAATTTTATCAATATGTACTTTGAAATTAAGATCCGATGTGAAATGAACTCCCAGGTCTTTAAACCGTGTTACCCTTTGTACCTCATTATTGTTCATTGTATAGCGTACGTTTATATTGCTTTTTTTTACATTGTAACTCATAACATAGCATTTTGAGAAGTTAAATTTTAACTCATTTGCAAGACTCCATTGAAAGATGCCGTTAAGGTCTTCCTGCAGCTCTAGTGCTTGTTGTAAGTTATAGATTGGTTTATATAGTTTTAGATCATCCGCATAGAGAAGAGATTTAGAATACTTTATACTGTTTGGTAGATCGTTAATAAATAATAAGAACAGGAGTGGTCCCAAATTTGAACCCTGGGACACACCAGACTTTGCATAAAAGACAGATGAATAAGCACCATCAAAAAACACCAATAATTGACGATCGGTAAGGTAAGATTTAATAAATTGTAACAAGTTGAAGGAAAAGCCAAATAATTCTAGTTTACTTATTAATATCTCATGATCAACTTTATCGAAGGCTTTCTGAAAATCTGTATAAATTACATCAACCTCGCCACCCCTATCCAATTCAGCGCTCACTTCATCCACAAAGACCATTAAGTTTGTGACAGTCGATCTCTTTTTTAAGAAACCGTGTTGAATATTGGAGAGCGCATTACTTACATGGGACTAAATTTTATCATATATTACGTATTCAAAAATGTTTGCGGGAACAGGTAAAACGGCTACCGGTCGATAATTTTTTATATCATTTTTATCACCAGATTTAAAAATGGGGACTATCTTCGATCTCTTCCACGCTTCTGGAAATTCAGACAGTTTTAAAGCTAGATTAAAAATTATAAGCAAAGGGAAAGATAAGCTTTCACTACATCCTTTAAAGATATAACTTGGAATTCCATCTATTCCACAGCTTCTAGTGTTCTTTAACAATTTCTTTAACAATAAAGGTAACGGTACCGGTTTTTGGGTATAATCCTACTTTTTCATTTTTGCCTGATTTAATTTTTACTTGCATCTAGAATATAAAAATGAATTTATAGGATGGCTGTTCGGTAGCAGGCGGTTGCGGTTTCGACTTTGTTTATTAAATTTAATTATTGGTCAAATGTGTTTTTACAAGATTAATATCACGAAACCACAACCGCCGCCCGTTACCCATCAGCCATCCTACACATTCCACTATTTTGTAAATTGCTGCGGTTCTTTTCAGGAGGTTTTTACATTTTTGTTTTAAATCGAACATTTTTTAAATTATATTTAAAGGCAACTGACGTAAGAACGTGACTAAAGCAATTATTAAGTATGCTGATCAAATGTATTAAAATGTGTGACTCGAAAATAATTTGTCCACATACGAATATTCTAGAAAGAACGCGTGCAAACTCAGGGATGATTTCGAATATACGAGTTTCTAAAACTTATGTATGTTAGTTGCTAAGGTCAGAGAATCCCCGAAATAATTAATGACTTGAAAACTTTTCGTGATTGACTGGTCAAAAAAAGAGTCCACAGAACGGCATTACAGTGGCTCGAAACATGTTGATTTGACCCTTGTATAACTGGTTTCATACACGCGTAGGCGCATTTGTGCAATGATGTGCTGATATATCTGTTGTATAATTTCGTCTTAGGTATAAGTTAGTTTTCTATACTATGGTATAAGACTGTAGTAAAACTGTAAAACTATTAATAGTTAATAGGCATATACTTGATGGTTTTACATGGATGTTTTACAGCATACAGCCATACACGTAAATATTTGCGGTTTAGATTAGAATACTTAAACTAATTAAGAACATTCCAACACTAGTAAATTTCTAATTTGTCGTAATTTATCTCTACGGCAAGTATCTAAAGTGCTACCTTTTTGCACGCCTAAGAAAATATAAAAAACGGACCGAAGGCTTTCTAGAAATATTAATTATTTTAGGAATTCTGATTTCCTGTACAAAATTAACCGAAATTGACATGTATGTATGTAATCGTTAACCTCTTATACGTACCTTTCGGTGTTGAGGCTGGTACGCATTATAAATTGTCACAAAGAGATAGCATATCATTTATAGTTTTTAGTGATGTACGTCTTTTGTCATTAAGCTGCCTTTCTACCGCACAAAGTTATTTTTGAGTGATTATATGTATTAGTCTCGTGTTAAGAATGAGATAATTAGATTCTCATCTGAAAATAATAATTTTTGCCTATAAAAGTTGACTTTTGAATTCAATGATAATCAATAGCAATATCATATCATTATATGTGATCCGCATTTATTGAAGACAGGTTGAATTTCCCGCCACATTAAATTGTTGTCACATTGGCAACACGAATTTATCATGATTTATTTTTCAGTGGCGTCTCATAAGGGAGTGGTATGGGTGTATTTCAAAATTACCTAACAACAAAATCTTCCAACAAATTGTAGTTCTGAGAAGAACTGTTTTGTAAAATAAGAAAATGAGCGAAATTAAGCAAAAACTCAAGAAAACCTGGAAGAACGAAGCAAAGCACACAGCACACTGATGTAAACAAAACAATAACGAGTCGACGCTGTACTTTGACACAACATATTTTATTACTGCCAAGTTAACAACGTGAAAAACACTAAAACCTGCGGCGGGAAATTCAACCTGTCTTCAATCAATGTGGATCACTCTGCTGAATATGGATAGGAGTTACTAATGAATTAGCTGGGTAAAGTTATCTGTACGTATTATCTAACACGTCTATTTAAGAAAGAAAAAGGTCTGACCCACTTGACTGCGATCGAAATTGAAACCTCGTTAAAAAATCTACAACATTAAGGCCGGTATGTGAGTTATAAAGTACCTAATTTAAAAATTTGTTAATTTGATAGTTTAATAACTTAGATGTAAATAAAACTAAAATCTGTATTTTTAATTAACACCAGCAAGTGTGAATGAGCCTCGACACTGCATTACTGTAAAACAGGAAGTGGATTATGTAGGTATGTATGTAATATTCAAACATAATAAATAATAATTATGTCTAAATATTCTTTTTTACTTTAGTTTAAAATAATTCATTTAAATATTTTATTACGTGTATACGTACATAAAAGAGATTTAGTATTGTTATGTTTGTATTGCATTTCTTTTGTCTATTATTCCACAATAGTAAACTAGTTAACAGATACTTACACATTTATTTACAAATTTAATAATTATACAAGCGTTGTTTAATTCCATTAAACATAATTTTTACGTTAAATAATATTAGTTTAAATTTGTTTAGTTAAATGCTTTAAAATTAACTTGACATTATTTGCAATTACAAATACCTTAGCTGCACATTAGTAGGTCACAGCGTGTGCAGTAGATTTCCAAACGCATTATTGCAAATCTGCAGTTTTTGCACTTTTTATTTCATAAACAACCAAAGGTTGTTAAAATTGTACTTTAGATAGTAAATTTAGCATTTTTTTTGTATAAATACAACGAGCTGTGATAATAAAGATTAGTGTTAAAACCAATTTAATACTCGTTACTTGCTAGTGCCATTTCCAGGTCTTTATTTATTGATACGTGAGACCGCGTATCGTGGCACTAGTATTCCTCAATGTACCTACTTGCTGGTGCCATTTCCAGGTCTTTATTTATTGATACGTGAGACCGCGTATCATGGCACTAGCAAATTCCTATCCAACTTTAACATTTGATCCAAGGATCCACCCAGCGATCCAACCAGCGGCCCATCCAGCGGCCAACCCAATGGTCTATCCAGCGGCCATACCACGGAGAATAAAGACAGGAGACTGCACTTCCATTTAAACTGCCGACCGAACCCGTGTCGATATTTGTCGCCGCAATTTGCGACAAGGATAGAAGATAAATGTCTACGAATGCACGGCGAGCATACGAGAAACGCACTTAAAATTAATAAAACACTGATTGTATTGCATTTGTGAGTAATATATTTAGGTTTCTTTTGTAGGGTGGTATTTATAGATTTATACTACAATATAAAAATACAAGAATCCGCTCGGGAAATTTGATTTATTGGGCTACAATTGAAGGTATGTGCACGAACTAATCTCCACAGTTTTTCTGTTACACGAAAGTCAAAAATTGTGTAAAATAGCATCAATCGATGCAGTATCTTTTTCTCTACAAAAACTTTACTTGCACTTTTGGTCTAAAATAATTAGGGAAGCAGATATTTACATATGATTTATAGGGTTGCAATTGGAAAGGCATATCCAGTGCTTTAGCAAATTATATATGTTCTTTTAAAGATTTGTTGAATTAGTTATAAAATTAATAGAATAACCGGTTATGGTTACACAAAACCCAAAAATAAAGCAATTTATTTATGATATTTGAGATAATAATAAATATTAAACGTATTATGTTACAAATTATACTAACCAGAAATAGAAGACGACTAATGATGCCCAAGATCTTTATAAAAGATTATTGTTGTTAAAAAATGCCTAACCCTATATTTTTGTAAGAAGAGATACATACACTTAAAATTAAATTAATATTGTACAAAATGATAATATGTTTATGGATATGCTATAACGACACTTAAAAAACGTTCAAGTCTTTTGCAATTTCGCTATTTTTCGTTTATCCTTATGAGTTTATGAGTTTTTTAATTAATAAATACTTCATTTTAAAAAATATTACGTAGCAAGTACCTTTACGAGAACATTCTCCTAGATGTTCATCAAAATTCTGACCTCCAGAAGTAGAACCAACACTTTTTAATTTTTTTTTGGGCGAAATTTGAACTCTATTACGTAACCTTCGTTTCGGAATTGTCGGTGCTGTTAGATACGAAGGACAATTTGGAAAAATTGTTGGAATAGTACCTTCTGCTAACCGGGGTTTTTTAAGTGGATACTTAAACAAAAATAATTGTTCTGTACACATGCATTTAACATAATCAAAGCGCGGAAAATATGCACTGTAACATATCAGAATTCGATTGTAACAAAATAGTTTAAGGAAGCATTACGTTCAGTATAACATTGTTTGTAATGTAAATTATCAAGAAAAAACAAAAAAAGAAAAATGCGGTTTCAGTAAATTTAACAGGTGATAATTAAATAGTATAACAAATAACAAAGGACGTGAAGCGGTAATCTGTTAATTTGGTACTACATGCACAAAAATTCTGCAACAATAAATTGTTGGTAATTGCGAACTTTGCATTCTAATTTTAGCCACCAAAAATTATTAAGGTAACTACTCCTGTTTTTGCTAATAAAAGTAAAATATATTTTTGCTTACTGAAATGCAAAATAAAATTGAAAACTTGACATCGTCAAGTCGTTTTAAATATATGCTAAAAACATACCTGTATAATTCCGTTATCATACTCCCGAGCTTTAAATAAAGACCTTTTCACATCTTTATTGCTTCGATAACCCGTTTTGCAATTGGGTACAAAACACGTTTTACCCAATTTTTTCAACTAAATCACTAAATAATGTTTATTTTGAATCCTTACTAATTTTAACACTTTAAAAATTGTGGACACGTTTATTTCTACCTTACTACGGTGACATAGAAGGGCTAACCTAAACTGGTCGAATATGCACTCCTGCCTTATTTTACTTTGTGACAAAGTTCAACGACTAGATTACGAATTTCTTGATCCCTGTGGAGATAAGAAGTTACTAGTTGTAAAAACTCAGGAGGTCTTGCAATTGTTTGTTTACCCAAAAAGAAACCGACGATTTACGAAGAATTACCTACTACGGATGGATGTTGCTTCACGCGTAATATGAATTCCAATGGTAAGTTTTTAATATGTAAATATCTGCTTCCCTAATTATTTTAGACCAAAAGTGCAAGTAAAGTTTTTGTAGAGAAAAAGATACTGCATCGATTGATGCTATTTTACACAATTTTTGACTTTCGTGTAACAGAAAAACTGTGGAGATTAGTTCGTGCACATACCTTCAATTGTAGCCCAATAAATCAAATTTCCCGAGCGGATTCTTGTATTTTTATATTGTAGTATAAATCTATAAATACCACCCTACAAAAGAAACCTAAATATATTACTCACAAATGCAATACAATCAGTGTTTTATTAATTTTAAGTGCGTTTCTCGTATGCTCGCCGTGCATTCGTAGACATTTATCTTCTATCCTTGTCGCAAATTGCGGCGACAAACATTGGCACGAGTTTTGTCGGGCAGTGCAGCCTCCTGTCTTTATTCTCCGTGGGCCATACCAAGGATCCACCCAGCGATCCAACCAGCGGCCCATCCAGGTGCCAACCCAATGGTCCATCCAGCGGCCAAACCAAGGGTCCACCCAGCGATCCAACCAGCGGCCCATCCAGGGGCCAACCCAATGGTCCATCCAGCGGCCAAACCAAGGATTCACCCAGCGATCCAACCAGCGGCCCATCCAGCGGCCAACCCAATGGTCCATCCAGCGGCCAACCCAAAGGTCCGTCGAGCGTTCCTACCCAACTTAAACATTTGGCATTTGACTCCAGGACATTTTCAAGTACTATCACTACTACTACTATCAAGTGGAACTACTCTAAAAAGACCTATTACAAAACTTATACCTCTACCCTTTTCTAACTTCGAAGAAAAAATTGACATCATCAAACCATTGTCAGCAAACCATATACAAGTACAAGGAAACACTGATACCAAGGCACCAATAAAGAAAAATCCCTGCCGAAAGAAATGGTCTGACACAGAACTCATTCTGTGGATATTATTATTATTATCTACATTAATGGGTAATTCTGTGAAGGCGGCCTATACAATTCAACACCCTGAACCAGGACTATACGTGGAACATCTAGGTTCGGCAAAAATCGTTCGAATTACGCAAGATTGTATTATTACGACAAAGCAAAACACATTAACCCCCAAAATGGAAGACAACGTCTCTGTACTAGGCGGTTTCATTAAACCTGTGTACGTCAACTTAAGTGCTACAGGCTGGATCAGCATTCCACACCAAACATTAAGACTGGAACCCGTGTACAAGGCAACAGATAAGATGACTGGTCTAAACTTGGAAGAAGAAGCAGTTCAACAAGAACTTCAGGACCACACATGGAAAACCATCCGACATCATTCCTTCCTCACCAGCAGCATAACAACAGCAGGTATAATAATAACAATATTGTCAGTATGGTCCATATACCTTCTCTGGAGACGACTGCAACGAAGCAACAGTGCGAATAGGACATCCAAAGGACCAGGGCCATCAACACTATCAACAGTTGACGAATTGGTACTAGAGCCACTGTATGCACAAGTCGACAAACAAAAGGAAGAGGACCACGAACCAGAATAGTCATCGCCACAGTCATTCCAGTGGACTCGCCAGAATGTTTAATTCCATTAAACATAATTTTTACGTTAAATAATATTAGTTTAAATTTGTTTCGTTAAATGCTTTAAAATTAACTTGACATTATTTGCAATTACAAATACCTTAGTTGCACATTAGTAGGTCACAGCGTGTGCAGTAGATTTCCAAACGCATTATTGCAAATCTGCAGTTTTTGCACTTTTTATTTCATAAACAACCAAAGGTTGTTAATATTGTACTTTAGATAGTAAATTTAGCATTTTTTTTGTATAAATACAACGAGCTGTGATAATAAAGATTAGTGTTAAAACCAATTTAATACTCGTTACTTGCTAGTGCCATTTCCAGGTCTTTATTTATTGATACGTGAGACCGCGTATCGTGGCACTAGTATTCCTCAAGTTACCTACTTGCTGGTGCCATTTCCAGGTCTTTATTTATTGATACGTGAGACCGCGTATCGTGGCACTAGCAAATTCCTATCCAACTTTAACAAGCGTATAGCAGTAAACAAAACTACAATTAACTGCCTATTACCAAGTATATGTATTTTTAAAGCAAGTACAAACAATATTTGCAGTCATTTTAATTGGAAAGCATTAAAATAACACCTTGCATGAAAATCTGTACATTGGGTTGCATAATATATGCAGTTATTACCTGCAAAATAACCGTCTATCGGATACTTTTGAGAATCACTGGAACCTAACCTCAAATTCATCAAGTGAATTTGAGCGGTAAAAAAAATTCCGTCGGATGGGGTGCTCCGACAAACACTACAACATAACCTAACACAGCTAGTAAATCGTATGTGCATGTCAACCAGAAAATTTTTAAAAAAAGCAGGGAATTTTATAAACGGTTTTTAAACTGTTTGCAAAAAGTTATGTTCGCTGTTGAAACACCAAACTATCAGTCAAATTGGAAACTTTTTGCTGCTGGAACGTTCATTTATAATATTGAAACCACGAAAGATGAACCCTGCCTCATCAATGCTATCCGTATGATATAAGATTTTTTCTACACCTATTTAATTATATTGCAATTATTAGCATTTTTTTTGTGAAAAATAGTACCTATAATTCACTGCAGTGAATTATGGATTCATAATTCACTGCAGTGAATTATGATTTCGGCCAATCACAAATACATCAATATTTCGCTAATCCAATCATATTTTAAATCGCCCGCGATCAACTCCTTCTGCGGCTGACAATCGACTCGCGTGACACGCCCAAGTGTGTTGTCATATTGCTTGTTTGCAAAGTTATCAAATTTGACTAATTTGAGTCTAATATATTTGTTTAATAGGTGTAGAAAAAGTATCGTATTACATTCGCGATTATGGCCATTATTCGCTCAGATGATTTGTGCCACTCGCCTGACGGCTCGTGGGCTCAAACGTCATCTTCGTGAATAATGGCTGTCATAATCGCTCATATAATAATATACTATTACTTGCTAGTCAAATTAGCATCAGTTGTATTCTCAAGGAATTATGATTGGCGCTTTAACCGGAAAACAAACAGCTGTCAAGTACTTTCAATACGAATTTTAACCTTAAATGATATAATAATCTAACCAATAAATGTACAACTGTATTTCTTCTGCAACGCAATAAACCAAATAAAATGTTCATTTATCTAAACCTCACAACACAACTAGGTACTACAAAAACGAATTCCAATTAACATAGGAATTTAGATACCTAATAAAATAAAATAATGTAAATGTATTAATAATTTGACAGTTTGACGTTTTAGTGACAACACGCGCATTTGACTTAAACTACTCTAGTCAAATAAGCACTTTAATCATAACACAGGCTTATTGTAATGCTATCCTTGTCGTGTGCATGGGGTTTGTGAACAAATGTACACGCGTGTTTGTCGTTACTAAATTCAGCGTGTGATGAGGCAGGGGTCATCTTCCGTGGTTCGAACTTTATGTGCGCATACGTCTGACAGTTTGTGGACAGTATGCACTGTTTGTGATTCTTGCAGGAATAAACCTATTATTTCTTTTTCTAGAAGTTCTATACATGTACGAGACTCATACTGAAATTAATGAGCAACAATTTCTTACATAACAGGATTAACTAATGTAGGAGAAACAAGTAGATCATGACATCGATGACTTTGAAAAATTACAAGAATATTTAAAGTCAATTTCGGATTGGTCTTTAAACAACAATTTATTCTTCAACACAGATAAATGCTTTACTATGACTTACTCTAGAAAACATTCTGATCTTAATTTTACTTATTATTTAAATTCACGTGCAATCAAAAGGGTCTTCAATTCCAAAGATCTCGGAGTTTTATTCGATACCAAACTATCTTTCAATGATCATATTGATAAATTAGTCATAGAATCATAAAAAACTTGACTTTATTTTTAGAAATACTTCAGATTTTAGGAACTCCGATGCGTTATAAAACCTATTTACTAGTTTGGTACGAACCAAACTGGAATACTGCACTGTTATCTGGAATCCTATTTAAAAAATCCTCAAATACCTGAACTATCGTATAAATAGGCCTGCATTCAATTTTGCTAGCAATCTCACTAACACTTATGATAATTTACTCTCTTAACATAATGTTTTTGTATAAAATTATCAATAACCTTACTTGTACTCCAGAGCTACTCTATAAAATATGTTTTAGAATTCCTCCTATTAATACACGTAATAATATAATGTTTATACAGACAGATCAATAAAAAATCCAATTAGGGTAGGCTGTGAAATTGAATTATTTTGAACTGGTACTTTAGCCACATCCACAGAATGACATTTCTGACATGAATTTAAGGTTATAAACTTTGTTTACAATAAAAATGTCAAATTACAAAGGTTATAAAATGTCATTCTGTGGATGTGGCTAAAGTACCAATTCAAAATAATTCAATTTCACAGCCTACCCTAATTGGTTTTTTTATTGATCTGTCTGTATTTAGAAATCCTAGAACTAATTACCATTTTAACAGCCCTCTTATATTAATGTGACACTTATTTAATAGCTACTGTACAGATATTGATTTATTTCTTATTTCACCTTAGTTCAAATCAGTTTCGAACTGCTTTGTTAAATCGTCTCTCAGACATTACTATGTAATTATCTGTTTATGTGTTTTATTCCTATTCTTGAATTGGGTGCTTTGCCACCTGTGAATAAAGGCATGTTATTATTATTATTATTATCATCTTAATCTACAGACTTTTCTTCATTTTTCATCATATTCTCAATTTCTCTGCACACATTTTTCCCATCGTTCTGCAAGCTTGAAAATTCGGAAAATTCCCTTGCGGTAGAACTCCGTTTCAACTGCCAGAAGACACAGACACTGCTTTTAGACTGTCACTGATTTTTTTGTGGTTTTTAAAAGTTGATTCCAATAACTCAGTGCATTTCCAAACATTTTAAATAAGTAATAAATTAATAAATATAGTAGGTAGTTACGCGTAGCAAGGCAGATAAGTGAGTTTTACTCTGTCGAGCATATACGATCGCAGCCTGAGAGTGACGAGGCAGAGCATTTTTATTACCTCCCACGGTATGTAAGTACAATATTTCTCTCACCGATGGTGTAAACTGTCACTAAAACCAAATTCGTACAAGAAAATTTAACAAATTATCTAGCTATGAAACAAAAGACGACGATTTTGCATTTTATTAATTTGTATTATTGTAACCCAACAATTAATTTTTATTTCTGTAACTTTGAATTCTGCCGGTTAGGCAACACAATTACCCGAGGTCAGTTTTCAATGGGCGTAGCTATTTTTCAAAAAAATTGTTTTGTTTAGGTTTAGGGCATTAGAATGTCGCTTGTTTCTCTAAACTTCTGTTATTCTAAAGATTGTAGAAACAATAAAGTGTATGAAAGAACATGTTTGGCTTTCAACGTCGGTTAATCTTCAATCTTCAAGTTATGCCACTGAGTAATTCCTATTTAAGTTAACAATTTAAATATTCTTCATTATGACAAATTTTGTGTTGACCCGCTTTGATCATAAAAATATGCTTATTTACCCTCATTAAACTATTAAACATTAACAATTTCTTTAAATTTTAGTTCTTGGTTATAGTCTGCGCATTGTCCTTAACGAAGTTTTACGTCTTTTATTCCCGCTATTAACATTTTAACCTTCGGGTAATTGTGGTGTATGTTTGTATGTTTTTTGGGTTTTAAGTACTAACCTAAGATGAGGAAATTCGTAGTGGAAAATTAACGATTTTAATTTTTATTGTGATTTAATCTGATTAAACGTCAGTTATTGTATAGGTATATTAATAATATTTTTTATTCAATTTTGACGTTTTAAACTGACGTTTATTTGTTTCTGGCCTGCCCATAAAAGTTGATGTTTTATAAACAATCGTTTAAAATTTTTATTCCGCTAGCGATTTAAAATTTTTATTCCGCTAGCGCTTTAAAAATGTCAAATCGCTTTAAAAATGTCAAATAAATGTCAAAATTGAATAAACAGTTGTATTACACTTGCGGATTAAAATTAATTTATTAACTCGCGGTATCAACGCGCTTGCGGCTACCGCCGCTCGCGCGGTTGAACGTACCGCTCGTTAAACATTAATTTAATCCGCATGTATAATAAATAACTATTATCGTATCGTTGATTATAAAGACAACTTTATATTACACTTTTATTAATAATTATACATAACATAATAGCATAGCAACTCCGGCTTCATAATTCGTTAGTTACATAATATAAACAAACTGTTGCCAATGATACGATAAAGCTTGAAATATAACTCGAATATTATGCGATTTAAACCGACTCGAACGTTGCGTAGTTGACTCGGCTAGCGCCTCGTCATCTAGCAACGTCCTCGTCTATTATAAATCGCATAATATTCTTGTTATATTAATAGCTATAATTTTACAGTTTTACTTTTACATGTAGGGCGTGGATGGTTGCAATCCGAGTGTAGCGAGGGCTTGTAATCACACTCGAACAAGTAAACCTCACTTACTTCTCGTGGCATATTCAACATTTTTCAAGTTAGTATTTTTAGCGGTTCTTCTTCGAAGAGAAATTTTCCAGAGAGTGGGTTGCTGGCCCATCATCCAACCCCCAGCCAGGAGGATCAGAAACTGTGATTTTGGGGTGTCCTTCCCCTAGATAGATTGTCTTTCAGAACTGCCGAGATCTATTTTCCCCGTTTTATAAGGTGGTTCAACATTTTCCACTGTTAGTAATTTAAATAATCAAATTAATTTATTAAAAACATAAATAAGAGGCAGCTATTTATGCTTAGTTTTCAAAATCATTACAAATGTTTGTGGATAAAGGGAAGCCATGTTAAACTTCAAGTCCAGGATTTAGGATTTTGAAAATCATCACACCTGGCTTAGATTCAAAACCAAATATATGGTTGTTATGAATAATAACCAGAAATCACGTAACTTTAAAGTACACAAAATGATTTTTAAAAAACCCAAATTAGTTTTTCATGCCCGAAACTTATCCAAAAGCATTTTCAATAAATACTAATCATTACTTCCCTAGGGATGTAAGTTCACTTTTACTACCCTATGGGAATACCTAATTTGCTGATCAACTATTATCCTTGCAGGCCAAGCCCTTTACGTAGTGTCACCACGTTGATATTGCAAATATATTACTAACACATCATAAAAGTGGCGATAATGAGCTACGAATCAACAACCCCTTTTTTGTACATAAACCCCAATATAAAATAACATTGTCCATCCACCATAGATTGCATCATATCAAACAGAGCAATTCATCCATCGCAAATATTGGATATCCGCACTTTAACTTCAGCCAACATGGGAATGGACCACAACCTGGTACCTATTAGGAAGAATACGACTGAACATACAACGGAAGAAAAGATTAGAACCTGAATACATCGAAAAGATAAATATCGAATCAATTATGACTGAAAGCGCCAACTCGTTATACACCAACCGACTATCTCAAAAAATCAAAGTTAATCCAGTTGAAGAGGAAGATGGTGTGGAAGAAGGATGGAAGAAGATCTTATCAAACACCAATGAAGCAGCATATGAAGCCTTGGGAAATAGAAAAATTAACCTAAATGCCAGGAAAAACGAAAAACCCTGGTTTACTGAAAAAATAAAGATTCTAGCACAAAAAAAGAGAGCGGCATACATTAATAACAGAACAGAAGACGAACACGCAAATTACGTAGAAATAAGAACCAGAGTAAACGCACGAATCCGCCAACATAAAAAAGAATAAATCTGGGACATGCTAAAACGACGTAGGCAAGATATTAATGAATATACGCAGACACAAGCAATAGAAGAAGAAGGGGTAACATACTTCAAGAATCTATATGAAGACAGTATATCGACAGAAGACCACGACAACGACGCACAAAATGAAATAGCTACAATAATATTAACGACATAGCAAATCACCGAAGCCATAAGAAAACTGAAAAACTGGAAAACACCGTGACCGGATCAAATTCGAAATGAACGTCTTAAATATGGAGGAAATGACCTAAGCACTGAACTGAGAAAACTATTCCAGTTAATACTAAATAAAGGCACACCACCGGAAGGCTGGAAATCAAGCATAACGATACCCATATTTAAGAAGGGAGACAAGAAGGAACTATAGAGGTATTACACTGCTTAGTTGCGTTATGAAATTATTCACAAACATATTAAAAGTGAAGAACAACAAGGATTCCGGAACAATCGAAGTACGACAGACGCAATATTTGTTATACGCCATATTGTCTAAAAATCCATTGAATACAACAAGCCGGCTTTCATATGCTTCATTGATCTCACGAAGGCATTCGATAGAATAAAAGTAAACGATGTTTTAGAAATATTAAAAGGAAAACGTGTAGGTACCCAAGGAAATAATACACGCAATAGCACAATTAAACACACATACCGAGACACGTGCTTGAATCAACAACAGATTAACGAAAGAAATAGATGTATCAACCGGAATCAGAGAGGGTGACTCATTGAGGCCCCTGCTTTTTAATCTAATAATGGACAGAATTATAGAGAACGAAAAAATAACTAACTATGGATATAGAATGGGAAACTAAGAACTGAAACTGATAAGCGACGCAGACGACGCCGCAATTATTACTGAGAATGAGGATGATTTACAAAGGCTACTGCACACCTTCTATCTGACAGCCAGATCTTACAATCTAGAGATATCAGCAGAAAAAACCAAATCCCTAGTAATATCAAAAGAACCCAAAAGATGCAAACTGGTATTCAACGAGAAAATCATTGAATAGGTAATACGTTTTAAATACATAGGAATGGAAATATCAAGCGACAGAAACCTAAATACAGAAGTTAAATATCAAGTCAATAAAGCGTCAAAGGTATCAGGATGCCTAAAGGACATAATCTGGAAGAGCAAGAATATGAACACCGAATCAAAGGTTAGGATCTACAAAACATGCATTCGCCCCATAATGACATATACTGCAGAGACCAGTGCAGATACCGCGCACACCAAAAGATGACTACGTACCACGGAAATAAGGTTCTAAGATACATATCAGGACACTCACTATACGATAGAATACCAAACGAAAACATAAGACAGACATGCAATATTCAAGATGGACGAGAAGACGCCGAAGAGAGTGGAATTAGCATGTATCAAGAATGCCCAATCACAGACTGCCAAAAATTGCTAGAGACCACAAACCAGGAACAATACGTCTACCCGGAAGACCATCAAAACGCTGGAAAAACAGCTGGATTTCTGTGTCATAAGAACAACAACAATAATATTGAAATAAACAGGTCTACGACCTATTAGAAGAAGAAGAAGAAGAAGAAGATAAAAGTGTCGGCATTGCGGACCACCACACCATAGGTGATGACTGATAGAATCACCGTTGTATAGATCTACGAGTACATCAACATTCAGATAACAGGCTCAATGTAATACCTAAATAAAGCCCAATAACACGCCCAAAGGTTAGCCGTGGGCCTCTTCATTTCTGTCAAGTCTGTCTATTTGGTTATTCCAGGCAAGCTTGATATCTAGAGTTAAACCCAGGTACTTTCCTGTGTCCGAAAGTCGCAAATCTGACCCGAATATAATTGGTTCCACGAAGGCTTCCAATCTTCTTTTTCTGGTGAATATTACGACCTCGGCCTAAACAGGATTAACCCTTAGTTAAACACTACTTGTGCACCATAGACAGTGCGCTTTGCAGTAATTTTCTAACCGTGCCAGGAAAATTTTCTAGGTCCAAGATAGCAAGATCCCGCGTGTAATAAACAGCGCCTTCCAGTTCCACAAGAAGCTTATGCAGGACAACTTATCACAACAGGTGCTATAAAATACCATGCTGAGAGCAGTCTCGTCTCATCAAGGTCCTCAGTGTGACACTTTCGAATGACGTTAGAATTTCCCGTTCAGTCAGATCATTGTGGTGTCGATGCAATGATTGATGCAAGCTCGACAGATGAAGTCGGAAGATGGTTATTGAAGGCTCCTTCAATGTCAAAAAAGGCACCAGCCGCCAGTTCTTTCTTGAAAACAAGCGGGTGAAGCGCCGACTCCACGGATTTGCCTGTTTGATAGGCGTGTTAATGGATTGGCGATATTTGCTGCATCTCTCTACCAAACGTTTTAACGATTTAAGAAGGAAAGAAATCCGACTAATAGGTCTGGCACTATCGTGCATTGTACATCTAGTATCTGGAATAGAGATGACCTTCCTCAGGGGTACGGAGGCGTAGCCCTTAGCCAGACAGGGCCGAAGTGGACAATGAATGGTGCGCTCAAGGATCCTCAGCCCCTCCGGAAAAAGTATGGGGAAAACGTCATCTGCCACCGGACTCTTATATGGGTTAAATGAAGCTATGGCCCTACTGAGGCGATCGAGAGTGCCCACTTTGGAAGCCGCTTTCTAGTCTGGCAGCTGGTGTCCTCTGGTGCCAGACACTCTTTATGAAAGGAAGTAATACTACCGTCTAAGAGTCTCAAAGACTCCAACCGCGACAAATTGATTGACATTTAAAATTCAAAATATAGAAGAGAAGACTTAGCTCCAGCCAACTTTGACAAGCAAGTTTCCACTGAAAACAGAAAGTTAGTTGCCGAAATAGTACCTATTTGGTTTTTTAAACAATTTATTCTTGTTATGTTGCTATTAGGATTTAGTTTCGTTTCACATTTATTTATTGGCGAATGCTTTCTTCTATTGGACGTTTTTAATTTGTTAAAGTTTTAAATGACAAAATAGCGTTTTTTTCAACTGCTTTAAGTAAGATTCGCGAATACGATAATCAAAAATAAAATAAAACTATGAATTTATTGTAACTTTCTGAAATGATCTAAAAGTTACTTGATTTCTTTGGAGTGTCCTTCAAGGTGCAAGGAATACCCTTTAATAAGTGTGAAACATAAGTAAAAGCTTGCTTTGTTTGTTTTTAGGATGAAAATTATGCGCGAGGACCTAGAAGTTATGATAATAATTGAAGAGATAATTTAGATAATTTGCAGGAAGATAACTGGAAAGGAAGGTTATTTATTGTACTGCTATTAGTTATTACTAATTTTTGACGATATAAATTGGATTGTAGCAAAACGGCTCTTTGAATCTCTTTATAAATACATATTTCATCTATCTTCCTTGTTCATCTCTGTAAGAGTTTCCATAAACAGTAATACAAAAGGAATTAGAACGTATTTATTTTTAAAATGACACAAATTCAAAATCATAAAATAACAACTGAAAATTAACTAAAATCTAAGCAACCTAAATTAATTCAAATCCGCTACAGTTACCTCCCCTCCAGTGTCAACGTATTCTCTAAACCTTACTGGTTGTTTAACAATTCTTCCGAATCGGGAAACTCTTTCATGTTTTACTGACTGATTTGTCAGGTCATCCTGATTGACGTTACTACTTTCGTGTAATATAAAAGCAGGTTTCAACCTATCGATGGAAATATTCTTTTGGTTGTTGTTGATTTGAATCATAAAAAATTTTGCTGTTCGAGAGATGACTGGAAAGGGTCCATCATAAGGTGGGGTTAGAGCTTTTTTGACAGCGTCCCTTCTAACAAAAACGTGTGTACAGGTAGCCAAGTCTGGGTGAACAAAAACCGGTTTAGAGCTATGTCCAGACGTTGGTACCGGTTTTAGCTTTTGGATATATGCTCTTAACCTTTCTAGGAAAATATCAGTGTTGACCAAAGGACGTTCGTTGTTGAAAAAATCGCCTGGGAGTCTAATTGGAGTTCCATAAACCAATTCCGCTGAAGTAACTCCCAAATCTTCCCTTAATGCCGCGCGAAAGCCTAGTAACACCGATGGTAACGCCTCTGTCCATCCATTTAATTCATGGCATCTTATGGCTGCTTTCAAATCCCGGTGCCATCGTTCTACCAGGCCATTAGCTTTCGGATGATACGCTGTAGTTCTAAACTTGGCAATTCCGAGGATTTTTAAGAAACTTTTATATAGGGATGACTCGAATTGCGAGCCCTGGTCGGTTGTGATAGATTCGGGTACCCCAAATCGAGCTACCCAACCGTGAAAGAAAGCCCGGGCCACCGTTTCTGCTTTAATGTCGGGAATCGGAAATGCTTCCGGCCATCTGGAAAAGCGATCTATACACGTTAAGCAGTATACAAATCCTGCGGACGGTGGCAGAGGACCAATTATGTCTAGGTTAACATGGGAAAAACGTTCATTAGGAACCGGGAACTCCGCAGGCGGGCTATTGGTATGTTTCGTTATTTTATTGCGTTGGCAAGGAATGCAACTCCTGGTCCAGTCTCGAATATCTTTCGTTATACTGGGCCAAACGAACTTCCCCTTTAAGTATTTTACTGTATTCCTAATACCAGGATGGTACTGTTATGGAATTAAGTTTTCTGTAATCCCCACACGGACGCCAGCTACCGTTTGACTTCCTGACCATATGAAGCGGGCTAGCCCAGGCACTTTTACTAGGTCGGCAAATGCCTTGTTCCATCATGAATTCAAACTCTAACTTTGCTGCTTTCAGTTTGTCGGGTGCTAATCTGCGGGCGCGGCACGTGACCGGAGGTCCTCTAGTAGAAATGTGATGGCTGACTGAGTGTTTAGTCTGGGACAGAACTTGAGTTGGTTTAGTGATACTAAGATATTTGCGAAGGACAGCATAGATTGGAGATGAATCCTTAATAGTTGACACACTTGGTAGGGAAGTAAATGTAAGCTTACCGTCCACTTTTAATTTAGTTGTGTTGTCTCGCAAGCAATGATGTTTTAAATCGACCATTAAATTAAAATACTGCAGGAAATCCGCGCCAATGATAGGCCTTGAAACTTCGGCCACTATAAAATTCCAAGGAAAAGTACGTCTAAGGCCCAAATTCAGCTTGATTAGTTTTTCTCCGAAGGTTCGGATCTTCGTTCCGTTTGCTGCGTAGAGTGTTAATTTTTCAGCGTTTTTACGTTGAGAAACTCTATCTACAGGTATTACTGACGCTTCAGCTCCCGTATCAATTAAAAAGTTTAAGCCAGTTGCTTTGTCGTTTATGAATAAGCGGCTTTGTTTGAAAATTGGACCTACCCTCTCTGCCACTTCGATTGGTAGGTCTTTTAGTTTAAAGCTTGAGTGTATGCGCAGGGTTTTGTACAATGCTCTGCTTTTTCACCAAACCTTTCGTGGTACCAACAAATTCTATTGTTTTTAAATGAAGATGAGCGTTGACGAAAACGTCGCTTTTCAGGAGTTCGTTCGCGACGACGTGACCTTGTTACTGCTTCCATCTGTAGTGATAATTCTTTTAACTGGTTTTTGATTTCATTAATTGTGCCCACTTCTTCTTTGTGACTTATTGCGTTGATTGACTCAAGCCTTGAGCTCGATGATTCAAAGATTTTGTCGGCCATAGTTGCTAACTTGGTTAAGTTATCGTCACTCACTATTAATATGGTCTGGATGTTATGAGGGAGACGTTGCAACCATAATGACTTCAAAATCGAACCACTTATCCTGTCCTTAGCCAACTCTTGCATTTGCCTTAATAGCTGCGACGGGCGGTTGTCACCCAACTCTAAATCTCGTAGCAATTTATTGAGCCGTCTTTCTTCCGATTCTTGGAAGCGCTCGATCAGTTTGGATTTGATGGCTTCGTACATATTTTCGGTCGGTGCTTCCAAAATAACATCACTGATTTCACCCAAAATGTCGCTATCCATCGACGCCACTACATAGTGGTATTTGGTGCTATCAGTTGTTATATTTGATATAGTGAATTGACTCTCCACCTGCTTAAACCAAATAGCAGGATTGTTCTTCCAAAAAGGTGGAAGCTTAAGAGAAACTCGGCTAATCTCCTGCGCTGTGTTGTCTGTCATAATGTAAGTTGTTCCGTACTTACAGTTAACCTCCGGAGACGCTTGTTCAGGCGTCGGGGTCACCAATTGTAAGAGTTTCCATAAACAGTAATACAAAAGGAATTAGAACGTATTTATTTTTAAAATGACACAAATTCAAAATCATAAAATAACAACTGAAAATTAACTAAAATCTAAGCAACCTAAATTAATTCAAATCCGCTACATCTCCGTAGAAAATATCTGAAAATTAAATTTATCGGGAGAAGGAAATTTAAGGTTCGTTATCGAATTTTTATTAGATTTACTGTTAAAATCAAGAGTGGCCAAAGTCTTGTCTTATCTCAGAGAACTTGAAGATTATGATCTTAAGGTTTGGATAACACGTAGTAGTTTTGGTTTTATTAAATATTAAAAAATATCATTGATAGTATCTGAGATATAAAATTGTTGGCGCAATCTTTACGTAAAGGACTCACCTGTTTTACCTGAGCGATGAATCGGGCTACAAATTGCTGTGATACGACTAATGGATAAAACACTTGGAACGTTACAAAGCATTAGCCTTCGAATTTTGTCAAAATAAACAATAGATTGATAAATGTTTAATGGTAATCAAAGCAATCCCCTTTTTTCCGAGTAGTTAAAATTATAGAATCCCAAGGGTGTTTTTTCTACGCCCGCCACTGTAAATCTATTATTATTTTAGAGATTTAACCCAGCTTAAACTAGGGCTTAGGCTAAGTTTTGCTGTACTTGCGCGTTGATTTAATCTGTCTTAAGCCGAGTTTTCGCTTAAACTCGTACAGAAATACCGGCACATAGTGACACTTAAACCTTAAGGTGAGGATTTTGATTTAGGTTTAAGGTAGAGCTTAGTGTAAGCCGGCTTAAATTAAGGCTTAAATCATCTTGCTTCAGTTCACACTGAAGTGTGAGCTTACCGTAAGCCTCTGCGATTTTAGCGGTCAGATAGGGATGGCTTATGTTATAATATTAATTCAGCGTAACTTACGCTGATAATCCGGTCCTAAGTCGTAGTTTAAGTTGGCTTAAACTTAGCTTTTGCTTAAATTTGTATCCCCCCTCTAAGGTGGGTGTTTTAGTATAAGGCTATAAGGCTAGAGTTGAAGATAAGCTGAAGTCTGCTCTAAAAATTCCTTTTTAAAGGCCGATTCTTCAGTACGAGTTCACGAGATTAAGTTGAAGTTAAGCCTAACTAGGCTTAAATTAGAACTTAAGCCAAGCTTTGCTACACTTATACTTTAGTTCTAACCACCTTAAGTTAAGTTTTAACTTAACTTCCTTATAAATATCAAGGAATCTTACTTTTAGAGTGGGTATTTCAGTAGAATTTGAGTAAAAACTTGGTTTAAACTGTTTTAAATGACAGCTAATATACAGCAAAACTTATCTTAAATCCTGATTTAAGTCTGTTTTAGTTTAACTTGTACTAAAATGCCAGCCCTTGTTGTATTAACAAGAACAGGAGGTGTTGACATGCATTATAAAATTAATAGGTAAAGTTAATTATTAGTTACACAGCAAGTGAGGTTGTCTCTGCCAAGTTCCACTCATGCAAAAACAACAGCAATATTTAGCTATGATTAGGTTTCAAAGTGGCTGTTACTTACATGCTTAGGGAGGTAAATTCACATTCGGTGCCCTTTCTGTCGTTTCGTTAGTTCTTCTGGTCGGTATGCTGTTACAACTTTATTGGACGTTATCCTTCCATTTTGTATATGTCGCTAATTCATTCATCCTCAAATTAATTTTTAATTTGTTTTAGATTAACAATTATCTATCTAATAACCTTCAAGATAACTGTCGCGTGTATTACTTCTAAGTGCCCACTGTTTTCTTCTAAGTAATTAAAACTTGTAACTTTTTCGGAGACACAGATATACGTTTTGTTGTTTTATTGAAATACCAATAAATAATGTCAAATCATTAAAAACTTCATCTAAGTTGATGGTTTTTATTAAGGCTGTTGAAAAGAAAAAAAATTATCCGGATATCCGAATATGAACTTTTATCCGAGTCATCCGAAATTTCCCAATTCGGTTAACAAACTAATTTTTTATCCGGATAATTAGAAATATCCGAATAGTTATAATATCCGGATAATTTACAGTATCCGGAAAATTTAGAGTATCCGGAAAATTTAAAGTATCCGGATATTTTGAAGTATCCAGATTACTTTTAAATCTATTATCAATTAACTAGAAAGCTGAAAATGATATTAAAATATTGAAAATACTAAAAAAAGTCTGTTGCTGCTCTCAGTAGTAATGTAGCGTAATCTCCTACATAACTTGCCTACAAAATATTCTGTAAGCAGATTAAAAGGAATCTTTAGAAATCATTAATTTATTAATCATTATTCTTAGTATTCTTATCACATACCGCATTAAATTACATCATATATTTGATGTGAATTCTCGTTATTTATTTCTGTTATTTTGTGACTGCTGTGTTAGTGTTTAGTCAGCAGTCGCCAACTAAAAACTCTTAATAAAATAAACAATCTCATTCCAATTTATAAATGTAGTATTGCGTATTCAGCGATAAATTCTTTTATCCGGATAATTCTTTATTCGAATAATTTTCTTATCCGAGTTATACAGTTTATCCGGATATTCTGTCTCTCACGGATATCCGATTTCTTCCATTTCGGATATTTTTAAATACTAATTATCCGGATATCTACGTGAAAATTATCCGGATATCCGTTTTATCCGGCTCGGATCAACAGCCCTAGTTTTTATTGCGTCAAGACTCTTCAAAAATGTTGAATTGAGATCAAGATAAAATATCAAAACTTATCAAATCAAGGTCGAGACTGCGATAACTTTTGTTATGAAAATTTAAAGCATGAACAGACAGGCATCATCTTGTATTTACAGCATCACTACTAGTTTTAATCGATGATATCTTGTTAGCTTTAAGTAGAATCCCAACTTGCATTATTAACGATTAGTGTTTTATCAGTTTTAATTAAATTTAGGTATAAATAGAAGGTTTGTGGTTTAGTGTGGACAGTTAGAAAAATGACTAAGTTATCTGTTGTATTGGCACTTGTTTTTGGGTGCGCTTTTGGTAAGTACCTATTATATTTGCATTTTTAATTGTTAATTATACTTTTCCCAAATAAATAGACTACAGTATTTTTTACCTAGGATTTGGGCTGTGACGTCAACGCGCTGCTTATAAATTCACAATCCAACTATACTTCACCTCTTTCTAAACCAGGTCTTCATTACCTACTGCGCACGAACGCGTGTCTACCCATACAGTTTGGGGGGGGGGGGGGCAAGTTGACGTCACAACCCAAATGCTAGATGAAAAATAGTGTAAAAATAAAATAAAATAAAAAGCAGTAGCTCTAGTTTTATTACAGAGAATGATTGTTTAAATCCTTCTTAAGTTTCAGCTGTTCCTATAAATAAGGATGATGGCTTTGATGAGCGAATCGTAGGTGGCTGGAATGCAGCCGATGGTGCTTATCCCTACCAAGTTTCATTAAGAACGACTTCCAACAACCATTTCTGTGGTGGTTCCATTGTTAATTCTATGTGGGTCTTAACAGCTGCCCACTGTGTATATGGGTAAATTTTTGTCTTTTCTGTTTATATATACAGTTCGCTTAATTTGAACGACCTCCTTTCATTTGTTATTATTCTTAGGGCCAACCCTTCCATCACCCAGTAAATTTGTCTTTCCATAAATATTTGTAAAGCCTTTGTTAATATAGTTATTTCTTCACAAAATATTTCCCAAGTAGCTTATCCGAAGATTTATATGTAATAGATTATCGTCAAGAGACGCAAGGACCAACCCTTAAACTAATAAAAACTTATTTAAATTACCAGAACTTCACATATTATGAAAGTATAAATAAATGTTTTATTTTAGGCAATCTGCCACGTCTGTGATTATCGTTGTTGGTACTAACTACCTAGATTCAGGTGGAACTGCTTACGATGTAGCTCACATTGAATCACATGCGGGATACAATCCTCAGAACAACGCCAACGATATATCTCTCCTCAGAGTTAATGGCATCATCAGTTATAGTCCTAAAGTACAACCAATCCCTTTGGTTAATGCTAATCCTAACGTCGGTATATCGGGTGTAGTAACTGGTTGGGGATTGACAAGTTATCCTTCCGAAGAATTATCCAATAGTCTCAAGTATGCCAATTTAAGGACCACGACTCTCGAGAAGTGTCGGAATGCTCTGCCCGGTTATCCAATCTACGATACACACATTTGCACCCTCGAATTATTCGGAAGAGGAACTTGTCAAGGTGATTCCGGTGGCCCGTTAACTTATCGCAAGCAACAAATTGGTATTGCTTCTTGGGGTATTCCTTGTGCCCAAGGTAGTCCTGATATATTTACCAGTGTGGCTTCTTACCGTAGCTGGATTTATGGAATTACCGGCGTGTAAAATGTTAAACTTATTTGCTGTTAATACAATTTGTAAATTTGTGTTTTAAATAAACTGTAAACATTTTACTTTCTATATTTTGTTGTATATATCTACCATACATTGTCTTCACGTTTTTACCTCGAGTATTATGTAATCACTAAATTTGTTGTAATTTCTGCAAAGACGAGAATGAAACTTCAATTCACTACCTATGGCACTGTGAATAATTAACAACTCTCAGGCAGAAATACTTCGGGAAAGATGAGATGCTTAAAAATATTAATATAGACAATATCTTGGAATTATTTGAAGAAACAAGAGTGCTACTTTAAAGCATCTATAACGAGTAGCCAACCCACGAAAAGGGAAAAAATTAATTGTTTTCCTATACCCCTTAACATTATTTTAATTTTTCCTTTAATTTCCAAATCTGCTTTGTTTGTGCTTTCACGTAAACCATGTAAAATAATCTTGTTTTGTCTTATTTTCTTTTTCTAAAAGTTCTATACATGTACGAGGATCATACTGAAATTAGTGAGCCACAATTTCTTAAAAATATTCTCCATTTCTCTGCACGCATTTTTCTCATCGTTTTGGAAGCTTGAAAATTCCGTTGCGGCAGAACTCCGTTCCAACTGCCAGAAGTACTATTTTCTGGACGACCTTCACCGTCTCGTAGTGTTGACCTCGCAGTTGTTTCTTCACAAAACCGAAGAAATGGTTGTCAAAGGGTGCCTGTAGAGAGGGAACGGAAGAGCTTCGCGAGAAATTTTCTCAATTTCCATAATGAAAAGTCGAGCAGAGCTATCCCGCGCGTTATCTTGGTGCAGTACGATTTTCTTTCTATGACATTTATCCGGCAATGCCTGGCAGAGCTTCTTAAGAATCTTCACATAACGAGCAGCATTTATGATTTTCTTAGGATCAAGGAATTTAACTAGAATGCACCCTTCCGCATCAGAAAATGGCGTCCATAACTTTTCCAGCAGATTGCACTGTCTTTGGAGGCAGTGCAAGGTTGACCGCTACGAGGCTGATTTTTGATGCTGGTATTTCCATCTTTGAAATGTCTGCTAACACTGCTAGCGCCCATGCATACATCTCCGTATGGACGCCGAAGTCTGTGAGAAATTTCTACAGCCGGGAATTCCGTTTTAATAAGGAATTCAATTCAAACGTGATAGAGCCTAATGACATTACAATACCTAAACGTTTAGTGTGAAGTATGTAGATTAGGATGATGGGCTTGTTTTTCCTACATTAATAAATTGTTATTTGTAAAAATTGTTGTTTATTGATTTCAGTAAGGCCCTCGTATCTTGATGCATGAGAGCATGAGTTGTTCGTTTAATTTTACATTTTTTCAACACGGCATTTTTCATATTAATTCCTTCCATTTGCTTTCATATGCTATCCAAATTTTTATCCATGGTATCAGTTCTAATGTGTACAGGGTGAGCGAAACTCGATGTTTCAGCTCTATTATAAGAAAAGGAAAAACGATAGAAAGAATCTGAAAAGAGGTTCTTAAATGGGATTGAGTAAGGTCCATTTTAAGCCGAATTTGCATATTTTTCCATATTTGGAAACTGAAGTAATGACGTAATCGAATTTCTTTTTCCCAGAAACATACCTATATTTTGGCATATTTAAATAGAGCTAATTTTTCTGGACAAATTTTGTAAAGAAAAAAAATTGCTATCTTTTTCCGTTAAAAAATTATAAGCAAATTTGTAAAAAAAAAGTATTATCAAAAATTTGCAATCGTCACGATTTAAACAAGTAGCCTTTGGAAACAAATAGCACAGTCGCATCTGTCAATAATTAAACATTATTAATTAGTATTAACTATTTATTAATTTAATATTAGAAAACACATAATAGTATGTTACAACTATTACCACAGAAAGAAACAAAGTATGTAGGTAACATATTATGTGTTTTCTAATATTAAATTAATAAATAATACTAATTGATAATGTTTAATTATTAACAGATGCGACTTTGCTATTTGTTTCCAAAGGCTACCTACTTGTTTAAATCGCGACGATTGCGAATTTTTGATAATACTTTTTTTTACAAATTTGCTTATAATTTTTTAACGGAAAAAGATAGCAAATTTTTTTCTTTACAAAATTTGTTCAGAAAAATTAGCTCTTTTTAAATATGCCAAAATATGGGTATGTTTCTGGGAAAAAGAAATTCGATGACGTCATTACTTCAGTTTCCAAATATGCAAAAATATGCAAATTTGGCTTAAAATGGACCTTACTCAATTCCATTTAAGAACCTCTTTTCAGATTTTTTCTATCGTTTTTCCTTTTCTTATAATAGAGCCGAGACATCGAGTTTCGCTCACCCTGTACATCATTTAGTTTATCTAACTTTTTATTGATTTCTTACAATAATTTTTCCATTTTACTTTGGTTTTATATTTATTTACGAGTATATGTATACCACACGTATCAATCTACTTGTTCAAAAACAAATATAAATCGAAAGTTAATTAGGGGCATGGTGCGAGTACTTTACTAAACATGGGATTTCTTGAAACAAAGAGCGCTTAGTTATTTCTCAAACCCGAATCAGAGCTTTTAAAATAGGGGCATTGGTCATGGTTAAGGGCTCCAATCCAGGTCAGCATCTAAAAAATGTAGTCAATTCCGAGACACGTTTATGTATAAATGTGTTAATACAACAAGATCAAGTGAATTTGTAGAATGTAAATGAGGCGGTGCATTGGTGTAAAATGCATTTTGGATGATTATTCATATAACGCTGAAAAGCTAGTTGATCTTGAATTGAATAAGATGTGATTGTATGTCATTTGAGATACAGTCGGTATTAACATTTACGTTGTTGATGTATTTGATGTTGTTGACAAGCAGTGAGGCTTGTTGTTATTGACAAACGGCAATGCTTGTAAGTCAGATAGTTGTTGCTATTGATGATATGATTCTTGTTGATATTCTTGTTGCATTGAGGCCTGTCGGGCACGTAGTTTGTGTGGGCATATAAGGCTCGTTGTTGTTTACTAGAGCATGAGGCTGTGGGCCCATTTAGCCGGCTATGTGTCTGGAAACTTGGCGTAGTTACCAAGGGCCCTTGATCTTAATACAATTATTACGGTTGTGCATCCGGGGTGGTTAGGTAGGCCCGCCTTCACACCTTCGTTCCGTTGGCTTCCTGGACTGTATAGGTCATCTCGGATGCGTGGAACATCGACATGAGGGTATTTTCTATTGGTAGACTATGTTGTGTCATATTGCTTGCCTATTCACAGGTTTATGAGTAGCTGAAGGTGCACCCATCACTCCTCACTCCCCAATATCCCCAAGCATTTTCTCCTAGATGATGCGACGTGCGATTCCTAGGGGGATGGGATTCTCACCCCCCTCCCCCTGTAAGTAACACTACCTGAACCTATACTGCTGAATGTGGTAATTATTGGTTCCACAAAGGCTTTCAATCTTGTTTTTCTGGTGAATATTACAAGCTCGGCTTTGATAGGATTAATTGTTGACTTGTTAATTGTTGAACACCACCTGTGGCACTATAAATAGTACACTTTGCAGCAATTTGCCAACCCACTCCTGGAAGGCAAAACATATTTCTAGAAGAAGAAAGAAAATAATAGAAGAACCATTAAGATAATAAAGAAAACATGTCACAATTAATTACAATAGTGGAGAAAAAGAAACTAAGCAAAAAAGAAACAATCAAACAGGAAAGGCAAGAAAACAACCAATCAATTAAAATAAAAGCAACCAAAGAGAACATTCCGGGAACAGTTCAAATACTCTTAGCACCAATAAAAAAAACACCGCGACAACAAGCAAAAATTGATAAATACAAAAGAGAAACAAGTCTGGAGATAGGGATAAATAGCAATCAGAGGTTGTTAAACGAAAAGAAGATTGGACGAGAAACCTGCAAAGAACAAGGATTACGAGTATCATAAGTATATAACAAGTAAGCAGCCAAATAAACTTAAAAGAACTAGCGTCGAAAAATTAGAACAGATCAAAATCGTAAAACTATCTGAACCAGTAATAAATATATCAAAAATATAAAAAGAATTCGAAGAAAAGAAAAGCAAGGATACATTTTATCGACGATGCTGTTCCTCACTGTAATTGACTGGGTGATGAAAAATACAGTTAACATATTAATATAACAAACCAACACAGATAGATTAGGTACACATAAACACAGGCAAAACAAAATTACTGACAAAGAACGCAAGTGCCCGAAACAATATACTTATAGATAGGGAAAGAATACAATAAATAAAGGAATTTTGCTATCTTGGAAGCATCTTGAGCCTCGAAGACGTAGCTAGAAGAATTCCCTTGGCACGTAAAGCATTCAACCGCTTAATTAATAGGACGATAAAGACGAAATTACAGATATTTAGGTTAAACGTACGAAGTATGTGAAGCCGAAACTTGGAAGACAATCAATACATTTTTAAAGAAAAAAACAAATTGTAAATAAGAAGCACATGTAATATATTATGGCTAAACAAGATTAGCAATGAGGCTTTGTGGAATAAAACAGGAGAAGAACCAATAGAAAAAACTATCAAAAGACGTAAATGGAAATGGATTGGACATACTCTTCAGAAATCATGCAGCAGTATACCAAAACAAACCATAGACTATTGTGTTAGTGGAAAATGGAAAATAGGAAGACCTTTAGATACATGGAAAAGAAGCAGTCAAAGAGAGATAGAGAAGAAAAATAGAACTTGGAAAGAAATTAAAAGAATAGCAACAGATAAAAGAAATGAAGAGACTTTGTACAGGATCCCACCCAAGATACGCAGGAGTAGCAATCCTGCTATCGATACTTCATGCTTTACTTTTGTTTTGCTTCTGAAACATCCTCAAAGGATGTCATATGCTCCGTAAGAGCAACAGAAAGAAGAATAAATTCACCAAACATCTCAGGCCTTAAATTTTACGCTAGTTTGTCTTTAGAAATAAAAAACTGTGTTAACATGGTTAACTTTAAAAATTCCTTGAAACAATTTCTATACTTTGTTATTACACACATATATTTGTAGAATATCGTTTTTATTATATTCTAATATATTTGCATGTCTCACTTTTATATATTTTTTATTATTATTACCGTATTGAGTACTTTTCATGACGACTTTCCACGCGAATCGTGTATAACGAAATATATATTACTATCACGTTTTGTTTTCTATATTAAAATCTTATTGGCTTTACGTGAGTCCAAACTTGCGCAATTATCGGTTCCATTTTAAGTGTTTTAGAATTTTAGTATAAATAGAAGGTCTGTGCTTTAGTGGGTACAAAGTTAACGAAATGGCAAAGTTAGCTATAGTTCTGGCACTTGTTCTCGGATGCGCTTTCGGTAAGTACCTGCATTTTTAAATAATTATTAAACTTGCAATTTTTAAAATAGAAGATAATTAAATACTTGTAGTTTGTTTTCTGGTGTAGATTGGTTTGGTCTTATGTTCAGCTCAATTTACGTTTGACTGACAAAATTCAAATGTTGATGGGTTGTGAATATTTTCTATGTTATCCATCGGGATTTAAACCTTAGTTGTAAAGCCGATGATTGATTTACTGCACCCTTGAGGTTCTCCATTTCATAATGTTAAATACAAGAAATATTTGTTCAAGGTTAATCATCATAAAAATTATCCGAAATTGGGGAGGGTCACTTGTGTAGTAGAGTTCGTTTCACGACTGGCTTGAACAGGTTCAAATCCCGACAATCACGGGATATTTTTTATGAACTGTCAATAAATGCATATTAAGGTGGTTAAGGTTGGTTTAGTTAGTCGTATGATTATGGCTAAAAAAAATTATTAAATTTCAGCTGTTCCTCTAAATAAGGAGGATGACTTCGATGAGCGCATCGTAGGTGGTTCAGACGCACCTGACGGTGCTTATCCCCACCAAATTTCTTTGAGAACAACTTCAAACAGGCATTTCTGTGGTGGTTCTATCATTAGCCCTAACTGGATCTTAACTGCTGCTCATTGTGTACACGGGTAAGTTTTTTTTTTCCTTTATAGGTATTCATCCGTATGGCAAGCAAATATTGTAAATCCTGCAAATTTAAACTTATTTTAATGTGTGATTACTTCCAATTACTAGTGAAAATGTTCACATTTTATTTGACTAATAAAATTAATAAAAGTTTTAGAGTAACAAATTAATTTGCCTCCGTATGCCGAATTTGGATTTATAAAAAAGTGGTGGAAATAATACTTTGTTATACCTTATACATACCAAAATTGTAAAACTTCTAAAACATACAATAATATTATATGTATAAACTTTTATTTCAGACAATATCCCTCCTCCATGAAAGTAGTTGTTGGAACCAACACCTTAAATTCAGGTGGAACTGCTTATGGTGTAGCTCAAATTGTATCGCATCAAAGCTTCAACCCACAAAACTTGGCCAACGATATTGCCCTTCTTAAAATAAATGGGAATATCAATTATGATACTAAAGCTCGATCAATCGGTTTAGCTTCTAGCAAGCCTGCCCCTGGTGCACAATGTATCTTATCAGGATGGGGAGACACCAGTTTTCCTCCCCAACAAGCACCCAACAACCTGAAACACATCACTTTACAGGCCCTCAGTACTTCCCAGTGTCAGAATGCTTTACAAGACGACCAAATCTCCGATGCACAACTTTGCACGTATCTTGCACCCGGCCAAGGAGCTTGCCACGGCGATTCTGGTGGCCCATTGGTCTCTGGAGGTGAACAAGTTGGTGTCGTTTCTTTCGGTGTTCCTTGCGCCAAGGGTAAACCTGATGTCTTCACCAGCGTTGCTTCTTACCGCAGTTGGATTCGTAGCGTTTCTGGAATATAAAATGTTTAACTTATTTGCTGTTAATACAAACAAGGCAATTAAATTATAACAAACATTTGTAAACTTTCTATATCTTGAGATGTCTACCATACATCACCTTTATATTTTTACCTGAATTAATGAGTACAGAGCTTGTCACGACGACCGTGGGTATTTTACAAAAGCTCATGACAGTGGCTATCTAACCGGTGTATCGAATATGGGGCATTTCATTTAAAAATTTTGAGAAAACTCGATGTCGGCATTTGTTGATCACTCTGTGTACTGGTAAACCCTAGTGTCAAATAGTTCTAGCTATTCCGTCGGTGACAGGGTCCTTCAATTAAACCCTATAAAAAATGCTTACTTCGGACTAATTTCGTAGTGGCATTAATCTCAAATGAGGTTAGATTTTTAAAAAACAGTTAAATAACTAGTGAGATATTGCGGCGCAGTGGTTTTGAACATATGTGTTACCATTTAACAAAAATAAGTTAATTGAATTTAGGTAGGGTCTTCTGACCAACTACGTCAAGTGTGTTTACTGGGCTTTTACGAGAGGTTTTATTAAAAGTCGAATTCAACTAACAACATGTATTCGGTGACTTTACTTCAGATTTTACAAAAGTTATTCTAAGCTACAATTTCAAGTAAACACTTCAACAAGTTAAGAGGTAAATGTCAATTACATTTAAACAACAAAGTTCACGAAAAGAATTAAAGTATTTTCTACAAACAATTAGCAAGTCTTGCTTTAAGGTTAAATTAAATATAAAAATAATCTTATATGAAAATTGCAGGAAACATCGTGTTGAAGGGTGTCGACTTTTCCGAAATACAGCAGCTTCAATGGATGCGAATAAGCATGTCTTAGCATACAGCAAGCTGCAGTATTTATACCTTAAAATTGACTCCCTCTTCTCGACTTTCTAAGCTTATCATCTTACAAGAATGTGAGGTATCGAATTACCAGTGCAATGGGCCTGGCCTCGAGCTACGTATGTGCTTTTTTCAACATTCTTAGAGGATGCAGCTGTGAGAGGAACACACACGTGCCGTACTAGTTTAATAATCTTAGCAAGAGACGTCATATCAACTATTCGCGCGTACTCTTAGATTATTGCTTATTACAGTATTAGCGATAGGCCACTATAGTGCTACATCATTGCGCTCGTCGTTGAAGGACGCTTCTGCATAGCTATAAGAATGTACAGGGTGATGATTTGACAAACGCACCATAGGGATTTCTATGCTAATTCCTTGCAATAGTTATGAATCGTGTTTTATTGAGTTCGCGGTCCACTATTTTTGTATCCTTTGTAAAGTGTGTGCGAAGCCGAACATTTTCAGTTGAATTTGATTTAATCGAGTTTCACGGTATTGAAAAGCAGTGCGGGATTGAAAATTGGAATATCTGAAAATTTTCTACGTGCAACGGAAGGGCTTCTGAAGTATACACTGGTGAAATTAAAAAGCCGGCACCCTCACAACAGATGGTGCAACACTGGGACAACGTCAGGCGTGTAATATGCTATAAAAAACATGGGGTAAAGCTAATCGTATTTGCTAACCAAATTATTGTGAAAACTGTAGAGAGCGTAGAGTCGAAGTTAATGGCACTGCTAGTTGCTTGTGAGTACGCTAGATACATATGGATAAAGTTGCATGCAGTCTTCCAGCAACAGACGAAACAAACGGCACATTCTATTCAGTCCGAATTTTTTGAGCTCAATATGGTGACGCATATTGCCCGATTTGAAGGATTGGTGTTGCGTATGCTGCCAGATAGCTACGAGAATCTACGACAGCCTTGGTGGGCAAGATCTCAAAAACAACAAACATTTAGAAATTTGATGGAACTGGAAGAAGGAACTGGTGGCGTTAATGGCAACAAAACCAAATACAAAGGTAAAAAGCAACAAAGGGTGGTACTGTAAGTAGTCCAAAAGTCCTGCATTATCGACAAACGATAAAGCAAAGCAGGAGAACTCTAATGTTATAATTGTGGTGTAAACTGTCCAAATTCTAAGCAAAAGAAATACCAAAAGAGTAAAGTTAATCGGCCTTCTAAACAAACGGATCAAGTTTTCACCTTTAGACAAAGGCCTAACCTTTAGTTCAACTAAGACCGGATGTGAATTTATTAAGGATGGCGTTGTGAAAGTGCGTGGTGATCGCAATGGCCAGTTAAATAGGTATACCGGTACAGAAACCGGAACAGTCTTGTGTCAACCAGGTAAATATTGCAACAAAGCCAACACTACAGCTTTGGCATGAGCGACTAGGTCATCAAAATAATTCCCGAAAGTACACAAAATCGAAGTTGAAGATGATGAGAAATTTTGCGAAGTATGTGTTAAAGGCAAGCAACCTCGAAGCAGTTTTCAGTTACTGAAATAGCGAGCGACTGGACCAAGGAAAAATTAGTAACTACAGTAAATGTTACAAGTAGTTCAAAACAACTTTGGACGACCGTTGCGGCCATTTCAGTGGTCAAGATTTTGATAACTTCAAAATAAAGAATTTAATGAATTCAAACGAAGTAAAACTCATCATCACTAATCCGTACACGCCGGAACAAAATTGTTGTGCGGAGCGCACAAATAGGACAGTTGTTGAACTAGCTCGTACTATATTTACTGTTCGCTAAAGATCTTCCAAGGTTACTATAGACAGAAGCCGTAAATACTGCCGTTTTTGTAGTAATTCATACATGTCCACATGATGAAGACGGAAAAACACCTTATGAGTTGTTTATTAAAAAAAAAGTTTAGTTGGATAAGTTTCATGTATGTATTTGGAGCAGCTATTATGTTAACATTTCAAAAGAAAAACGAAAGAAATGGGCTCCGAAAGGAGAAAAGGGAATCTTCGTTGGTTACACAGACTGAGCAGATGGTTTTCGTGTTTGGATTAAGTCAGAAAATCGTGTCCTTCTGAGCAAACATATAGGAATCGAGCCAGAAAGCACCGAAAACATGATAGTGTTACTTCCAGAAAAAAATGGATATTGGCAAAGAAGATTTTGAAAATGAAAGTATATTTGAAAAATCTGAGTTTACCTCCAGTTCTGTGGCTTATGACTTATGACTCAAAAAGCTATGAAGAGACATCTGGCACAATGCTAAGTAATCGTTTAAAACTTAAACCACCTGAGCGCTTAGTTGAAACTATGTTGGCTGAAATGACTGAACCAAGATGCTATTCTAAGGCCATTAAATCTGTAGATCACCCGCATTGGAAAGAAGCAATGGACGAAGAAATTGCAATTGCTTCGTTGAAAGAGGAATTGTTTATAGACCACCCTGGAGGATATGATAATGCTACTGGACGGGTGTGCGAACTTCAGAAGAGTTTGTACGGATTAAAGCAACCGCTGGGGTAATCGATTCAAAAAAGTGATAACAAAATTTGGGCCCTTAGAAAGTCAAGTAGATCGCTGCTTGTTTTATCGATAAAATCAAGAAAATAAGTTGATGGTGGTTATCTATGTCGATGTCGGTTTCCACAACAACTGAAAGCAAGATTTATGATCACTATTGAACAAATTTGATACTTTTTAAATATGCAAATTGTACGTCATGATGATGGTTCTATAATGATCGATGTAAGAAGTTTCCATATGGAAGAATTAAATCCTGTTTCGACACCGATTAACCAGTATTTACCTTAACACTTTCACTGCCCACTGTATGATGGTACAACGCCCAGGTGCCCCCACTTTTTTTAAAACTTTAATAACTAACAAATCTAGCTAATAAGAAACTAAAATCTGAAACCGCCCCTGAATTTCATTTCTACAAGTCTTTCACTGTGTGCCCACCAAAAATCAGCAACATAAACGCAGTGCCCGCTTTAAAAACCACATAAAACACGGATGAGTCAGAACGCACGAGCGCGTTCTGGGCACAGCAGCGTTATACATGGAACGCGTGAGCCGCGTTGCGGGCAGTCAACGTGTTAAGGGAAGCAGTTGATTGCTTTTGCCGTCAGTTATGCGTCAGAATTTTTGGAAAAACCTGAGAGAAAGCATTGTGATTGGATCAAAAGAATCTTGAGCTACATCAAAGGTACATCGGAATATGATGCAAGTGAAACAAGTGATCTCCAAATATTTAGTGACGCTGACAAGTGATCCAGTTACTCAGGAGAATCGCATTAGAAAGTGTGGAATTTTTATATTTGATATCCACAACCATCACTGTAGATTAAGTTCCCTTTTGTACATTGGTGTTCTGAGACATAATTGGAAAGAAATTCCTTAAGCATACTGAAAAAAATATTACCGTCAAGCCCACCATGTGACTCGTCCCAAATGTAACAAATAACATATTTTAGATGTATAATTATGGACACTAAGCTTAGTTTTATACTAAATTGCAGTGGCCTGTAAAACCGGTGTCAATTTTACTGCTTGTACATTGTACATCCATGAAAAATACTGCCATCTCTTTGGATTGATTATCAGCATTTTGCTTATCTGTAAATTTATGATAGAATCATATTTTCGAAATGGTGTTCGAGAGAACGGTGAATGGGTTTACAGTGTGGTGTCATGTTTAGAGGAATTTCGGCAACAATTTTCAGATATTGCTTTCCTTGAAGGAGATTTTTACAGCGCACTTAGAAGATGTGTTGATTTATTCCGAGATCCAGAGAGCATTACTCATAGAAATAGAACTGGAAGGCCAAGAGTTCATACTCAAAATACAGTTGATGATGTTCGTCAACGTATGAACGAGCAATCCACTACATCACTACGTACACTTTCGCAAGAGACTGGTTTATCATTAGGAACTTGCCATACTATTGTTAAAAAAGATTTAAAGCTGTTCCCATATAAAATTCTTGCTTTATATGAGTTGCTGCCAGCAGATCACGATAGGCGAATTATGTATTGCCAGTGGTTTCAACAAAATTTAATTAATAATGATGAATTGTTGTTTTTTGTTATTGGGTTTTCGTCAAAAGTTTATTAAGAAAATAACTTTATTTTGGTCCTCTCTAGCTACCCTTTCAGTCTCCTCCGTACGTTATGAAACACCCTGTATATTTACGCTATATTGTTTTCTATATGCACATATACCATATGAACAAAAATTATTTAGATAAGGGATGGCCATGGTGAACAAAATCACTGGGCGCATTCAGGGAGGCTCAGCTGCTTAGCTAAGCGGTAATTTAGTCAGCTTATGCTAAATGACAGCAAACGGTATTTCCCTGAATGAAACGTCTGACAGTAAGCTGCTTTGACAGTTTGTTATTTGTTTTGTAAGGTTAGGTGTTACTTTCACTATTATGTAATTAATCAAAAATTAAAGAAATTATGGCTAAAGATCTTCAAATTATGGACTATGTGTACTAGCTCACCCTAATTAATATGTTTTTATTCACATTATTAAGTTTGTTTGTTTCCCGCTCCTTATTTTGACACCGCTGACAAAGTCAGCTAACAAATTATACGCTGAGCGAATTTCTCAGCGGCTTACTGCAAGGTTTTTCACAGCATGTCTGTTCAGGGACTTTGCTAACTCAGCGCATCAGCCGCTGAGCGTCCCTGAATGCGCCCAACTGTCTTTGATAGGTTCAGCTTGTTGTTGGTTCTACATGTCAATTAAATGTCAGTTTCGATTTGAATTTTTATTCATCATGGTATTCTCGCAATTACATAAGCGATTTATCATTGAATCTTATTTTTCTAATGGAAATCTTGAAAATGGGGAATGGATACAGTACTCGAGCTTGCCTGGTTGAATTTCGACAACAGTTTCCTGATCTTGTAGTTTAATAACCAAGGCACGGACTTGTATGCACCAAAAAGTGTTCAAATATGCGCATATATATGCTCAAATTACATGCCAAATATGCAGTGGTTTTCATGAAATATGCTTTAAAATATGCAAATTATTGACCTTAATTATTTTATGTATATATTTAAAACAGAAATTTTTGGATGAAACGAATTTATTTTTTGTATAGTCAATGGTAAACGGCCATTTTACTATGTAGAAAATAGTAAAGAAAAGTGGCATTTTTCTCGTTAGCAACCTTTTCCTCATTTTACAACGCTTGAGTCATTAGCAACCAACACTTTATTCCTAGCAACACAGTCTGTTTGTTTACTTGTTACTATGTACGTGTTGTAGTTGCTATGTTTCCGTACAAACATAACCATGATAAATTTAACAAATTTGTCTAGAAAATTCGAACTTTTAGTACTTACATAAAAAAATAGCGTATTCAACGCGTAAGAAAAGTGGTTTTCTAGCTCGTGAAATTGTAATTCACTCGCTAACGCTCGTTAATCAAACATTTTCCACTCGCTAGAAAACTGCCACTTTTCTTTACTTGTAGAATAATCTACTATTATTTTAATCATTAACACATTATTAAATACAAATAGCAAAAGGAAACATAATTAATACTAAACTATTTATATCTTTATAGAACTAATGCCACTAATGGTAATTTTAGAGAAAAATAATAAAATAAATCTTAACTACCTATTTTCATTCAACAGTGTTAAGCGAAACTCGAAATACAAAAAGTAACTAAGGAGTAAGACCAACAACGGTCAAAAACATGAAAATCCCATGGTATCAGTGGTTCATTAGTCACTTCTTGGAAAGTGAAACTTTTGTATAGCTCTTCCAGATAAAGAGATAAACTTTAAGCTGGGTTAGACGCCTGGAAAGTGGGCAGTTTTTAAAAGTACATAAATATTTGTAGGTAAATACCTCATTTTATAAATTCCCAACAAAAATAGACATTTACCAGAGAATTATAGTTTCTCCGAAATTTAGACATTCCCTCATTTTTCTACATTTCTCGTATTTTAGTGAAACTGTGTAGCTACATTGATCTCTAACCAAATGTATATAGAAATATGCTTTAATATGCTCTTGAAACAAATTTATGCACGAAATGCATAAAATATGCAAAATATGCAAAAAAAAATTGATTCCATTTAGGTCTGTTTTATTAGATACGCGTAAATACAAAAGCTCACTTAGCGCATATTATTAGTAAAGGTAAGGATATGCATTTGCATAAATCCGTGCCTTGTTAATAACTAAGTTTTATTTAACAAGCTGATTAGCTTACATAACCTATATAATTTCAACTACTAACGATGAATCAAACATGCAAAGTACGTTCAGAATTCCAAAGCCACCCTTTATCTAAATAATTTTTGTTCATATGGTATTTGTATATCGCTCTTTTGTATACAGGGAATTTTTCTTTTTAGTATACATATCCCCTATGTATACTTTTATAATAAACGCAAATAGGCAACCTACTATACACTATAAACGTCACGTCTCGTGGTGCGTAAAGGTTATGTTTCATGTTTGTAAATAAAAAATAAATCAAAATTAGTGGAATATCAACATAATTTTAATTCAACGATTATTCTAAAACATAAAATATCAACAATACAAAACAGAAAGGAAAATAAAAACTGCAACAGTTAAAGACTAATTTTTTGACATTAACTTAATTTGATGATTTTTGCCACAGCATGCTAATTTTTTAACATTTATAGTGTATAGTGGGTTGCCTATTTGCGTTTATTATAAAAGTATACATAGGGTATATGTATACTAAAAAGAAAATTTCCCTGTATATTTTTTATTGTTATTATTATCGTTTTAAATACTTTTCATGACGACTTTTCACGGGAATCGTGTCTAACGAAATATATATTACTATCACGTTTTGTTTTCTATGGCCCTATTAAAAGCTTATTGTCTTTAAGTAGAGTCCAAACTTGCGCAATTATCAGTTCCATTTTTAAGTGTTTTACAATTTTAGTATAAATAGAAGGTCTGTTCTTTAGTGTGGACATAGTTAACAAAATGGCAAAGTTAGCTATTGTTCTGGCACTTGTTCTCGGATGCGCTTTCGGTAAGTAACTGCATTTTTAAATAATTATTGATTATTATACTTGTATGTATGTGTGTATGTAATCGTTAACCTCTTATACCTTTCGGTGTTGAGGCTGGTGCGTTAGCGTATGTGGTCTTTTACGCGTGAAATGCACAATCCGGCCCGCTCTGCGAGTTACTTGATAAGTGCCCCGTAGTTTGCCTACATACAGCACCATGTGTATAGTGCATGTGTGTGTACGTATAGAACTTTGTTACTCTACCTTGTAGGTCTATATTCGGAGGAGAGCGCCGTTAATTAGGTGCCCAACGACGAATGGTGCACCAGGATTCGATACCGAACTCCGGGAAATCTTGTACCCAGCGAGATTCAAACCGGGAACTAGCGCAACGCTAGCCTGACGCTCTTACCACTGCGCCACCCTGGTCTCCAATTATTATTCTTTTAAAATAGAAGAAAATTCAATCCTTTTAATTCATTTCCTGGTATAGTTTAATTTGGTTTTATGTTCAACTAAATTTATGTTTGACTAACGGGATTCAACTGTCGAGGGCATCACTGAGGCTCTTTATTGAATAAAGACTAGAAATCTTTATTTAAAATATATTTCAAATTAAGGAGGCTTACTTGCGCAGTAGAGTTCGTTTCACGACCTGCTTGCACAGTTTCAAATCCCTACAATCACGAGGAAATTTTTTATGAACTGTTGATAAATGTATAGGCTGTCCAGACGTCCTCTTTTACCCGGACAAGTCCTCTTTTCAGGGAATAAAATTTTGTCCGGTATATATCCGCATTTTCTATGTACAACATCCTCTATTTGCTAAGTGCCCCTTAAACACCTAAACTATACCCAATCTGATACTCCGGTGTATAGAGGGTTGCATAGTTAGATCATAAATCGCGCGAATGCTAATAAGCCATTACGTTAAGGCTGGTATTTACATGCAGTGAGCTTCTATTTGACGTATCTAAAGTTGCATAACTACTTAAATAAGCACGGATTTGTGTATGACTTAAAACTGTAGAGTCGAGTAATAACTGACAAGTTGGGATGATTAAATTGGTTCTTGATATAATACGAAATAGTTTGCCTTCGAATTCTGTTTCATATTTTAAATATTTCCTATTATCTATCGCACTCTGTTAGTTGAGTTGCCTACACGCTACATTATGAATAGTGAGTTACAACGATATTTCTAAAATCTTATTTCCATTATTTTTGAATTAATTTGCATTTTTGAAAAATGTTTCTGTGGCCTTTGAAAAGGGAATGTTTTTATCTATCTATTGACGTGGAGATTTTTTCGATATCTCAATTTTTGCAAATACTATTTAAATTTTTTAAAGTAAAATAGAGTTATACGTTTTTTATTGCTAAAACGTTATTTTTTTTTAATTTAACAAAACCAAGGTGTCTATCGATAGACAAAAGACAAATGATTAGAAACAAAAATCGCCCGCCACCCCTACATTAAAATTGGTTCTCAAAAAATCGAGCAAAGTCTGCATATAATCGACTATTTTTCAAGGCGTAAACTCCTCCTCTAAGTGAAAGAATTTTGAACTAACTTGCGGGCAGAGCCAAATCATTTTATTGGTTCGGCTCGAAAGTTATTCAATTCCGACCAATAGAACGACTTGTCTCTGATAGTGAGTTAGTACAAAATTATCTTGCTGTCGTGAATAGACTTTAACCTCTTGGCTACCCTAAAGTCCAGGACCCGCCACAGCTGCGATGTGCGAGCCCTATTGTTATGCCCTTTTGGTGTCCTTTTTTTTATAATAGAACTCTGGCCACCCTATAAATGTAAATTTCTTTAGTTACGGTTAGTTTAGCCAGTCGTACGGTTATGGTTAAAAAAGATTATTAAATTTCAGCTGTTCCTCTAAATAAGAAGGATGACTTCGATGAGCGCATCGTAGGCGGTTCAAATGCACTCGACGGTGCTTACCCCTACCAAGTTTCGTTGAGATCGACTTCAAACAGACATTTCTGTGGTGGTTCCATCATTAGCCCTAACTGGATTTTAACTGCTGCTCATTGTGTTCTGGGGTAAGTTTTCCTTTTCATATACTTATGTAAATCTGTTTGATAAGCAAATATTGAACTTCCTGCAATTATTTTAACGTGTGATTAAATACTCGTACTTTAAATTAATAGTAAAAATTTCATATTTTGTTTGACTAATAAATTTAACAAATGTTTTCCAGTTAGTTAAAAAATTGAGAAGTTAAGTTGCCTTTATAAGCTTGATGTGGTGCGTAAAGCTTTAATAATCCCTGCGGGCATAATATTTTCTTATTGTATACAGATTTTCGAAAATCATCCTTAAAACTGTAAAACTTGTAAAACGTACGATAATACTTATATCATACAAACTTTTATTTCAGACAAGCTGCCTCCTCCATGAAAGTAGTTGTTGGAACCAACACCTTAAATTCAGGTGGAACTACTTATAGTGTAGCTCAAGTTGCAGCGCATCAAAACTATAACACACAAAACTTCGCCAACGATATTGCCCTCCTCAGAATAAATGGCAATATCAATTACGGCCCTAAAGTTGGGCAAATCGGTTTAGCTTCTAGCAACCCTGCTCCTGGTACACAATGTATCGTATCAGGATGGGGATATACCAGTTATCCTTCCCACCAATCACCCAACAATCTGCAACAGATCACTTTACGAACTATCAGTACTTCCCAGTGTCAGAAAGCTTTTCCGGGTTACCAAGTTTCCGATGCACAAGTTTGCACATACGTTGCACATGGTCAAGGAGTTTGCTCAGGTGATTCTGGTGGCCCATTGGTCTCTGGAGGTCAACAAGTTGGTATCGTCTCTTTCAGTGTTCCTTGCGCCAGGGGACCTGATGTCTTCGCCAGTGTTGCTTCTTACCGCAGCTGGATTCGAAGCATTTCTGGAATATAAAGTGTTTAACTTATTTCCTGTTAATAAAAAGAAGTCAAATAAATTATAATAACATTATAATAAACTTTCTACATCTTGAGATGTGCACCATACATCACCTTCATATTTTTACCTGAGATAATATATACAGTGTTTGTCACGACAACCGTGAGTATTTTATGAAAGGTCATGACAGTCCTTAAACTAAATCCTGAAAAAGAGCATCTAAAGTGAGATTTTCCAAAACAATTGAATAATTAGTGACATATTAGCGATAGACCCCTGCCTTATGATGCTACGTCATTGCACTCGTCGTTGAAGGACGCTTCTGCATAGCTAAAAATGTATAAGGTGTTTTATTTAAATAACCAAGTTAGCATGTACTTGTAAAGTTTTAAAAATAATTTCAATCGGTTTGTAATATTGGCAAATACTATGCCGCAAATTTTTATTTGGCTACTGTAAGTATTTTCCAAGAAACATCTAAGTAACGCTTGTCGTGGCAAATCCTGTATAGTATCTATATCTGTAACCTTTTTTACCTTTCGGTGTCGAAGCTAGCGCGTTAGCGTGTGTGGTCTTTACGGGTGCAAAACGGAATCCGGCCGGGTTACGTGATTACATACTGCACCATATGTATAGTCTAAATGTGTGTACGTGTAGGACTTTGTTACTCTACCCCTTAGGCTTGTATTCGGAGGAGAGCGTCGTTAATTTGGTGCCCAACGACGAACGGTCACAAGGGCGCGATACCGACCTCCGAAGTGTAGGAAAAATCCTGCCCATCGCCTGACGCTCTACCGTTGCGCCACCCTGACATACCCTGTATAAAGGTTGAACACGCCGAAACTTGAGCATGAATAAGAACTTACTAGTCTAAGATAGGAGACAGAGGTTCTTTCCTATTTTTAGAAAATAGGTACTTCTACCAACCTCAAGATTAGAGTCTGACCACGACTTCTTTTTGCTGCTCATTGGTTGTCAACATGGGGAGCTATCAAGTTCAGTACCGCACTTATTTTGCTCGAAGTTACTAAAAATCCTTTAATGAGTTATAGTGCACTAGCAAAAATTGAACTATCCTCAATCGACTGCTATTGGAATATGACTAGACTGGGCGACACCAAGCAATTAAGCATATCCGCCCCCCTGACATCTGAAGGACGTCAGGGACGTCTTTAGGGGAATGAAGCGAATGAGCGAAATAGTAGGACCTCTATTGGAATATGACTAGACTAGGCGAACCAAGCAGTTAAGCATATCCGCCCCCCTGACATCTGAAGGATGTCAGGGACGTCTTTAGGGGAATGAAGCGAGGGACGTACCTTCTTACCTTACTTACTCCTACCTTCTAACCTTACTTACTCCTCCTGCCGGCGCTGCTCCTCCCGGTTCTTCAGAACTCTCTCGGCGAACTCCCTGAGGCGGTCGTATATGTCTTCTGCCACTAGGTCCTGTGGGCGTGGTGGCCATCTGACTCCACGTTGTTCCACGAAGATCTGTAACAGACCCCTCTCCCTTTCTACCTCTTGTGTCGCGCAGTCTGTTAGGAGGTGCGCGCTCGTGTCCTCCGCTCCGCACTCGCATTCGCCCCTGTCCATCAAGTTGAAGGATCGCAGCTTCGCCCTGAAGTCGCCGTGCCCCGTCAGGAGCTGGGTGATCCAGAACGAGGGCTCGACCCATGACATCTGTAGCCTCTCTGCCACGCTGGGGAAGAATCCGTGCGTGATCCTTCCATGTCCCGACCTGTTCCACGAGGTTTCCCACTTCCTCAGGATATGTTCTCGGAGTTCGACGAGAGCCTGTTCGATCGTCTGCTCCCTGCCATCAAATTCAAACTCACCTATATTCACCGGGATCCTTCTTCGTATCTTCCTCCGGTACCATCTTTCTTCTGCCCTAAGTGCCAACGGCATCCGTTTCGCCAGAACTCCCAGCGCATCCGTGGACGCCGTTCTGTACGCCTTCGTTGATGCTAGAAGCATCGGGCGTTGGGTGGTGCCTAGCCCGTCCCTGAGCCTACTGTTCAGCTTGTCGAACCAGACCTCCGCTCCGTAAAGAGCGACGGGTTCGAGAACTCTCGTGTGGAGGATCTCTACGGTCTTGTGGTTTAGTCCCCATCTGGCTTTTACGACTCGCTTGAGGCTCATCCCTAGCCTCCGTCCCCTTTCTTTCAGTTCCCTCATATGAGGGATGATCGTCATTCCTTCCCCCCAGTATATCCCTAGGTGTCTTACCTCGTCCACCATACGAAGTCGGTGGTTCCCCATTCTTACCCTCGGTCGCCTTCCTCGATGAAATTTACCTTTAAGCATAAGACCTACCGATTTCTCTTCAGACAGGTGCAATTTATGAAGATTGCACCATTCCAACGTCCTTCCTAAGACTTCGCTGGCCCGGTCCTCTAGTTGGGCTCTGGAGTTGCCTTCCACGATGATCACTTCGTCGTCCGCGTACGCCACCTTCTTGCACCACGGTTCGTCTTCCTCGAGGTTTTCGTCGAATACGAGGTTCCAGAAGAACGGTCCCAGTATTGACCCCTGCGGGCAGCCCCTCTGGCAGTCCCTCACGACGCTATCCTCTCCTTCCCTGAGCTCGACTGTCCTGTTGGATAAATAAAGCTCGCCCTGAGTACCCGGAGTACATCCGGCCACCAAAGGTTGTCGAAGGCCCCTTTGACGTCCAGGAATATCCCCAGCACGTATTTCTCTTCCGACGTCTCGACGATTCTTCTGCATTCCTCCAGCGCATCTATGGTGGATCGCCCTCTTCTGAAGCCGTATTGGTTCGGGTTGCTCTCCCCTTCCAGGCTGTCTTCTAGTCTCCTGTAAATTAGCTTTTCTAATATCTTACCCAACACCGATAGCAGACTGATCGGTCTGTACGATGAGGGACTTGACCTGTCCCTTTCGCTCCCTTTTAGGAGGAGCACCAGGTTGCCGATCTTCCAGTCGTCCGGAAAAGCTCCTAACCGCAGGCACTCGTTCCAGATTCGAAGCATCGTCTCCCCTATAACCGGCCACGCTTCACTTACCATTTCGTAGGCTATGCCGTCTGGACCCGGCGATTTTCCTTTGGGCAGGCCCCGCAGGACGCTTTCTGCCTCCTCCATCTCGAATTCGGCCGCGTCTTCGACGTCGGGGATTTCCCTTACCTCCGCCCCCACTCTTCGGTGTTCTTCCAAGTCCTCCTCGACGGGGTCGGTTTTGATCAACTCGTCTAGGAGGATGTTCATGGATCCTTCCCAATCCACCGCGCGTGTTCCTTCGCTGACCATCGCCATGTAGCCCTCCCTCTTCCTGAACTTACCACATGTTAGTTTGTAGACTATGCCGAACGGTTCCTCGTTCCCGGTTCGGCCTACGAACTCTCGCCAGCTGTCTTGCTTGGCCTTCTTGATCTTGTAGTGGTAGGTGTTCCTTCGTCTCAGGTACGTGCGTCTGAGTTCGGCCCGATGTTCGTCGTGTTCCTCCCTCTGGCCACCGTAACGGTACACCATGGCCACCGTAACGGTACACCATGGCCACCGTGACGGTACGAGCTAGCTACCGTGACGGTACGCTATGGCCACCGTGATGGTACGAGCTAGCCACCGTGACGGTACACTACGGCTACCGTGACGGTACACCATGGCCACCTTAACGGTACACCATGGCCACCGTGACGGTACGAGCTAGCCACCGTGACGGTACAAAATGGCCACCGTGACGGTACACCATTGCCACCGTGACGGTACACCATGGCCACCGTGACGGTACACCATGGCTACCGTGACGGTACACCATGGCCACCGTGACGGTATGGGCTAGCCACCGTGACGGTACACCATGGCCACCGTGACGGTACGAGCTAGCCACCGTGACGGTACACCATGGCCACCGTGACGGTACACTACGGCCACCGTGACGGTACACCATGGCCACCTTAACGGTACACCATGGCCACCGTGACGGTACGAGCTAGCCACCGTGACGGTACACCATGGCCACCGTGACGGTACACTACGGCCACCGTAACGCTACACCATGGCCACCGTGCCGCGTTTACTGCCTTCTTCTCCCTGGTTAGCTCCGCCGTCCACCAGGGGGTCCTCCTCGCCATCCTCTTGATCCTCGGAATTGCCTCTTCGGATGCCCTGTTGAAAGCCCCTGTAAGATTCCTTACCTGGTCTTCTAACTCTTCTCTGTCCGCTGCTTGCCTCTGTATCGGTTGGTCGAGTTGGTCTTGTAGAACCCTCCTAAAACTCACCCAATCCGCCCTTCGTATGGACGGCCTCTCCCGAGGCCGCCCTCCTTCGTCCTGTCGCTGCTCCGAGCGGATTTCATAGCGGATTTCATAGCGGATGACTCTGTGGTCGCTTTGAACACGCCCGTCTTCGACTCTCCATCCTGTCACCTGGAGCCCTCCTAGGCCTCTTCCCAGTGTCAGGTCGATCCATGATTCAGCTCTTCCGTTGGAGAACGTGCTCATTTGTCCTCCGTCGTTCAGCAACCAGAGTCCGTTTGCCTCTATGAACTCTTCCATTAACTCACCTCTATCGTTGGTCAGCCTATCTCCCCAAGTCCGACTTCTCGCGTTGGAATCCACCGCAATCAGCACGGATTTCCCTGCCAATGCCGTTATCACTCGCTGGACCGCCTCGAGATGCATCTCGATGTCGTCTCTGTACTGGAAGTACGCCGAGACCACGTAGAGATCGAGGTCCCTGATCCAGATCACTATGCAGTGGGATGTGCATAACCACCCGATTTGTACCACGTTGAGGAGCGGGTTTATTACGACGATTCCCGCTCCGATTCCTGCTCCTGGGTGGGCTTCCTTCTCCTGAAAAATCCTAAGATCTACCCCAAATCCCCATATCCTACCCTGTCCTTGGTACGGCTCTTGAATGGCGAGCACGTCCACTTTCTCCCTCACTGCCAGTTCTCTGACCTCCGCGGTTGCGACCTGTCCCTTACCCACATTTACCTGTAGGAACTTGAACACGCGTTCCTCATTACGACTAACCTGTTGTTGTCTTCTCGGTTGTCTATCCACTGTAGTCCGTTCGCTCGATCACGCGTCTCAGCAGTCTCCAGACGATCGGGCACTCTTCCCCGCTCATGCTGTGGTCGCTCGGCTTGCCGGCGACTCTGCACTGGGCGCAGGACATCCTTCCCCGGCAGTCCTTCGCCTTGTGGTCTTCCTCGCCGCACCTGTAACACTGGCTTTTCTTGGTCTTACAGTCCCTGGCGAAGTGCCCGAAGCACCCGCAGCCGAAACACCTGGGCAACAGAACGTAGTCCCGGATCCGGCTGACCCCCCAGGTCAGGTTCATCCTTCCTGTCTGGAGCAGGCTACGGTAGAGACGTGGCTCGACCTCTACCACCCAGTCGCGCCGTCTGCTCTTCCTGTCCCCTATGATCCTTACCGGCTTGAAGGCCTCGGCGAACTGCTCCTGGCTGCGGCCTTCTCTGCACACCCTGTTGACATCGTAGGCGGCCCTAGCGAGCTGCTCCGCGGTGTCCTCCTCGGCGCCGTACACCACCAGGAAGGGGTGCCGTCTCCTCTCCCTCTGAGCCCTCAGGCCCACGGTCTTCCACTGGGCGGACTCTTCCAACTTCTTGGCTTCCTCGATGTTCTGGACCTCTACTGCAACACCAGCCCTCATAAGCCTTACCTCCCTCACCTGTACACCCTCCTTCCGGATGTCGACGTTCTTCACGACGTCCTTCCTCATCTGCTCGCTGGTGATGGTCTCCGCAGCTCCTTCCTCCTGTCGTAGGATGACGACCGGGCGCTCTCGGCTCTTCGCCTGGAGCCTCTTCACGGCGTCCCTGTAAGATGTCTGTCTTACCGGCGTTACCTTCTGTTGTTGTTGCTTCTGCTGCTGCTGCTGCTGCTGTCGTTGCCTCTGCTGCTGCTGCTGTTGCTGCTGCGGCTGCGGCCCCCTTCCGCTGTCCTTGGGCCTCTCGACGGTCCTCGGCCTTGGCTCCTCTTCCCTCCTTGGCTGCTGCGGTCGCCGTTGCCATCTCTCCTCCTGCTGTGCTGCCAGGAAGCCCTCGAGGTGCTGGTTCCGCAGCTCCGTGTCGACCACCAGGTCGACCATGGCGTCCATGGTCTGTAACAAGAGCAATGCCGCCTCCGGCGTTACCTTGATCGCCCTGCTCTCGAAGAGCTGGCTCATGCTCTGTCGGATCCTCCTCGCCTTCCGGACGGTTGGGTTGACCTCCGCTCCCTTCTCCCTCTTCTCCTCCTTCTGGGGCTGGGGCTGGGGTTCCCTCGCGGGTCTGTCTGCGGCCTCCGACTTCCTCACCAGGGGCTGCGACGGTTCCTTGGCTGCTACCACCGCTTCTTCGATCCTCCGCACCACGAGCTCGACCGCCTTGGTTGTTCCTTCTGGGGACAGAACAACTACCTTACCTCGCTTACCCTGCTGCGCCGTTCTTCGCTCCTCGCTGCTGGGCTCCTCCACCGTTGCTGCTCCCGCTGGGGTTCTTGACTCGGCTGGGCGCTCGTCGCATCGCTCCAGCACCATCTTGACCTGCTTCTGCTTCTGCTCTTCGCCGCCTGGCGTCCTCCGGCTCCTGGATGGGCGCTCCTCCTGCTGCGTCGTCGTCGTCCTCGTCGCCCTTGTCACGACTCCCTGTCCTGGCTTCACTGGCATCCTGCTGGTGGCGTTCCCTACCTGAAACAGAAGGAAGGGCCTTTCGAAGAAGAAGAGTTAGGGGAAAAAGGATGATAAATTTGAAAGAAAAGTAAATAAAGAGACCGAAGGAAAACAGCTTAAAAAAAAAAAAAAAAAAGTGAGAGAGAGAAAAGAGTTAGAAAGAGAACACACTTGTGATGGCCCGAAAGTCACACCCTGTTATGCAACCAAATCTAATTACCCAGAATCTAATCAACTATGGAAGTTTCCGCTACGGAAACTTCCGCCACGTGGGTGGAGCCCAAGCGTGGCCTACTCTACTCTACGGTTACCCTTAATTAGCTAAATTACCCTTAATTGACTATACTGATGCTACTCTACTATTTAATTAACCAATGGACTAATGAAACTATTTAATTACTAAGCTTTGCAATCTAAGTTTACAATCTAAGTTTTACTACTAAGATTTGTTAAAATGCAGCAAAATGAATTTCCCAAAGTTAAGACCAATCTGAATCTAATTACAATTAACCAAAACTAGTTAAAAGGCGCTAATTATAGTCTACTACTTGCGGTTTCACAATCGTTTAGTCACTTGACTGGAACTTTCCACTATCTCGCAACGCTCCTCAGGCACGTCTGCTCCGTTCAAGATCCAGCACCGGACTATCCTCAATCAACTGTCATGAAAAAGGTCGTAAAGATGCATCAGAAGATTGTAAACTAAAGAAAGGTCAAAATTTCCAAAGAAATTCTTACTCTAACAAGCCATTCGTAGCTGTGGAAAAGGAAGTCGTTCATTCATCGCCACGGGAACAATAAACCATGAAATTTACAAAAAAGAATGCTTGAAAAAGCGGCTTGTACCTTTGTTCCAAACACATGCCTCACAAGTATTGTTTTGGTCAGATTTAGTGAGCAGTAATTATGCTATATCAGTGGAAGCATGATATGAACAGAACGAAGTGGCTGTAGTTCCCAAAGAGTGTAATACTCCTAATAGCCTTAACCCAGGCAATTCGAAGAGTATTGGTCTATTATGGAGGGTATTTTGAAAAAAAAGATGGAGAAGTAAATTCAGTGGCTGTGCTATAGAAATCCTGGTCGTGGGGCACGAAAAAGGTTAGCGATGAGGACGTGCAAACCCTAATCAACTGTATACGACGCAAAGTTCGTTCTATGGCATATACTGTGAGATGAAGTTAAATGAGTATTGTTTACACGTATTAAAATATCATAAATAAATAACGTGTGCATAATTCCTAAATGTGCTAATTACGAGGGCGTTTTCTTAAATTATCAAGCACCCGAAGAGTGCTGCACAAAATGAAATTTCACCCGTACAAAATGGCAGTGGTACATAAGTTAACTGAACGTGACAAACAACACCACGTTGAGTTTTGTCTAGGTTTTTTGGAACTGAGAAATCAGCAACCCAATATTGCACAACATCTATTCATGAGCGACGAAGCACACTTTACTCTACATTCTACATGGCACTGTAAATAAGCAAAATTTTAGGTATTGGGCTACCGAGAACCCATGTAAAATCTGCGAAAGGCCCTTACATTCCCCAAAAGTTACCGTGTGGTGTGCTGTATCAACGTCCAGAATCATAGGCCCATATTTTTTCGAAGAAGACGGTAGAACAGCCACAGTTAATTCTGAAAGGTATGCACATATGCTTCAAAAATTTTTATACTCCAACTTGACGTTGAAGAAAGACGGGGCGACCTTTCATACAGCAGGGATAAGTACGGAAATTCTGCGCCAGACATTCCCGAATCGACCAATTTCACGAAACGGTGATCTTAATTGGCCTTCGAGATCTCCTGATATTTCTGTCCTAGACTTTTTTCTCTGGGGATATTTAAAGGGCAAAGTCTTCAAGAGTAAACTCAGAAATATAGAGGCGCTCAAAATAAATATCCGGCAAGAAATTGAAGCTACTACTTAGTGACATGTTGCAGAAGAAGGCGACTGGAAAGGCAAACATTGTAGTGAAAAAATGCTCAGCGTTGAATTCCTTAGATAAGGACGATACGTCACACAAGGTAAGAGATTGATGCTTTATTATTAAAAATTACCAACGGAATAAAATATAGTTATCATAAAACTATTACGGTGGATTAGTTAAAACAAAACTAATAAATTACAGTGTGATCAATAAAATTTCAACTCTAGTAGGCCATGCTTTCTAAAAAGGATGGCTTTGTTTGTTTGTTTATAATTTGTTCATCGATTTCTTTTTTTGTTTGTATTTTATTTATTTATTATTGGACGAGACTAAGGCCTGCTAGAGCCTTTGTGAATACTCGTCCATTTTTAAAAATAACTTTCAACTGTCCTTATCACATTTCCTTATATGTTTCATATCGAAGAAACTTGATGATCAAAATATCTTTTTGTACTATGTTAATGATTAAATTTTTATGTAAAATATAAAAACAAGCCAGCATTATAACGACAATTAACAGTTGCATTCCACAATACGAAGAGTTTGCAACGTTTTCAAAACCATGGTCTACTAAGGGTGAAAGTTTCCTGATCGCACGGTATAATTTTCTTTTTGCTACTACAATTTAAAAGACAGATATAATCCTTTTATTTTGTTGCAGTGTTTCAACAAAGAGTAACGGATGGCTAGTTTTTCTTTTTTTTTAATACCTACTGCCGGCAGGTTTAATCAATGAAGACGCACTTCTTGAAGTCAAGTGTGTGCCATCTGTTGTACGACGAAATATATCTCTGGAAGCAGCAACAACAGAAATTAAAAATTTTTTTTAGAAATTGTAGACGGAAACCTTCGTTTAAAAAGGAGTCATTCATATTATTATCAGGTTTGTAAATATTCACAACTTCAAGGTAACTATAATTTTACAATAAAATATTTTAGATGCAGGGGCAACTAAATATATGTTATTTTATAGTATTTACAACTGTGGATGAAGATATCTTCGTTGAAAAAATTAATTGTGATAGAGACCTATGGAATAACAAGATGCTGCCATGCCTGACCACATTTTATAAAGGATGCATATTGCCCGAATTAACACTTAAGCGTGTGCCACGAGCTTTAAAATGTAGAGACTCCAACGAGATAAACAATGCAAGGGCTGATTATAACTTAAAATTGACAAATAACAATAAAAAATGTAATGTTAAGAAAAATAAATAGGTTTTTTTAACATTTGTAATTAGTTTACAAAAAAGTTTTTGAAATAAAAGTTGTTCAGTTGGTAGTTATTTTATATTTCTGAATGTAATAACATAGCAGTTCCGATTGTTATGACTAAAAAAATTTGCTGTGTATGCATATAATGCATCTTTTTTACACCGCGATTATTCCACGCACGTTCTTTACAATTCCTCAAAACTACTTTCCGTTTAATTCGGTTCCCTTTGAGCGGCAAAAACTCGCTGAATTCCTACATTTTCGCCGCCTCTTTTCAATGGAGCATAAACGACCAAGGTGACATCTATGGAGAGTCGTCCTACAAAATAAATAGAAGATTTGCCACCTTAATACACATGAACTAATTTCAGTAGTTCATTTGGATTCTGCATTTTTGGAAGATTTTCAATTTATTTTTTTTGGTAAAGCGCCATCTCATGGCTACCACAAGAAAAGTGGCAGGGGGTTTTCTAGCCACTCTCTTTTATAAATACTAAGTTTATCACAATAGCCGTAGATTAAACGTTTCTTCTTACCTTGTCTTCTAAGGATCTACTTACAGCATCAAAAAAAAAAAAATTGGACGATAGTATTTTCCGATATTAAATTCGATTGAAAATATTTTTTCCGTTTCCATGGTATATGTAATTGACAGATTATTTATCTCATTTGAGGTTAAAGGCATTGTCAACTTATGAAAAGTCGTTTTATTTTTATTTTATAATTTGATTGAGTAAAGTGAGTATTGCACCTGTGCAAAATTTTACGGCCGAATTTTAATTCGTTACCGTGTTATGGGAGCTAAAAGTTTAAGATATGACGTCAAGAGTGTCGCTTGCGAGTAAGAGCGACATGCCGAGTCGACTAATAATACTAGTAACCCAGCAACGCGGGCGTTGTGTTTGTTTAGGAGCCTTAGGAGGACGACACTCGTGACGTCACGTATCGGGAAATGAATTCTCTCTACCCGTTTATTGTGGTTATTATCAAAGATATTGAAATTCTACCACTGCGGGTAGTTTTACGAGTATTTTAACTAACGTATTTTGATATTTACTAAATATGTTGCATAAGTTGACAATGCCTTTAATACTTTCAGTGCCACCGGCCACTTACGTGGCCGCGCGGCTATATGAGCCTGTGCCAGCGGCCACGTGAGTGGCCAGTTGTAGGGATACACTAAACACTCAGTTTTTTGCTGGCATTGATAGTGAGTGAATGTTTTTCGTGTCGGTGTGGCAGAAGAATGTTTTAGAGTGAATTTTATCGGGTTGGTTTTAAGTTGCGCGCTATATTTATTTGGAAAGAGCTGGTCAAAGCGAGAAGATAGTGTATGTTGTATAGCAACCCTTATGTAAATTTGTGATTGTAAATAGATAATTTTGGACATAGTTTCATTTCTAAGTTGTGATTATTTGTCTGAATGAGATAATAAGTGACAAAGCAGTTTGTTGAATATACAGTAAAGATAAAAATTTGACTGTAGGAGCCTAGGAGCCGCCGACTCCGATCGGCGCCATGCTTGGTTCTGGCGGCCAGTATCCCCAGTCGAAGTGGCAGTGAAAGTGTTAACAATGGCACGTAAATGAAAAAGCGGGACGATATGAACATTTTTGGGTTTTTACAGTGCAAGCTTTCGACGTGACATCTACCGATAGAATTTAGAATCAAAATTATTATTTGATTATACAAAAATCTTCATTTAAGTGATTGATGAGTGTAATTATTTTTTAAAATTCAAGCAAATCCGAATGTAAAATCAAATTATTTTTTACATAAATTCATTATAGAAGTTATTTTTAATACGAAAATTGGACATTTGTAATTTGAGGTTATATGTCAAAAAGGTATATAGGTACGTATTACCTAGTCTTCCCATAAATATTACTGTTACACCATTTGAGTAGTACCCGGTTCGAATCTCTTGATGGGCAGGATTTTCCTGCAGTCTAGCGGTAGATATCGAGTCCTGGTGACCATTGGTAGTTGGGCACCCAATTAACGGCGCTCTCCTCAGAATACAGGCCTACTTACTTACACTTTACACATGGTGCAGTATTTAGGTATTAAACGGCGCATCAATCACGTAACTCGCAGAGTCGGGGCAAATTGTGCACTGCACCCGTAGAACCTCATGCATTAACGCAACAGCCTCGACACCGAAAGGTATAAGACAATACAATACAGTAGACGCTAACTTCGGTATTTCAAATAGAACACCGACTATATTTTCAGTTATGTAGAATCATTCTTTAACGACCACGGTAATGATGTAACAGTATCGCTAATATGCCACTAGTTATTAAATTGTTTTTGGAAAATCAAACTTTTTTAGATGAACACCACTGTGAAATTAGTTCTAAGTAAGGGTTTGATTTAAGGGCTCTGCAACACTAGGGTTTGCCAGTACACAAAATGCCGACCTTGATTTTTCATAAAATTTATGGATATTTCGTGACAAACCATGTGTTCATTAATTCAGGTAAAAATATAAAGGTGATGTATGGGTAGACATCTCAAGATGTAAGAAAGTTTAGAAATACTTATTATAATTTATTTGCTTTCTTTGTATTAACAGGAAATAAGTTAAACACTTTATATTCCAGAAACGCTACGAATCCAGCTGCGGTAAGAAGCAACGCTGGCGAAGACATCAGGGTAACCCACGCCGCAAGGAATAACGAAAGAGACGACACCAATTTGTTGACCTCCAGAGACCAATGCGCCACCAGAATCCCCTAGGCAAATTCCTTTACCGGGTGCAACGTACGTACAAACTTGTGCATTAGAGACTTCAGTGCCTAGCAAAGCATTCTGACACTGGGAAGTACTGATGGTTCGTAAAGTGACGTGTTGCAGATTGTTGGGTGTTTGGTTGGAAGGATAACTGGTTAATCCCCATCCCGATAAGTCACACTGTGCACCAGGAGCAGGGTTGCTAGAAGCTAAACCGATTGATCGAACTTTAGTATCGTAATTGATATTTCCATTTATTTTAAGAAGGGCAATATCGTTGGCCAAGTTTTGTGGGTTGTAACTTTGATGCGAAACAATTTGAGCTACACGATAATCAGTTCCACCTGAATTTAAGGTGTTGGTCCCAACAACTACTTTCATGGTGGAGGCAGATTGTCTGAAATAAAAGTTTATACATATACTTAATATAATTGTATGTTCTAGAAGTTTTATAATTTTAAAGATAATTTTCAAAGATCCATATAGTATGAGATCAAAAAGTAGAAAATAGTTGGCAGCACATTTTTAAAAAATCCCTATAATAATTCAAATAATATTATATTGGCTGCATGGAATTAGCTAAGTACGGAAGCAGTTGACTTGAGGGGAAGTGCGAATGCTAATTCCATGCAGCCAATGTAATATTATTTGAATTATTATAGGGATTTTTTAAAAATGTGCTGCCAACTATTTTCTACTTTTTGATCTCATAGTAGGTATGTGTATAAGGTATAACAAAGTATTATTTCCACAGAGATTTCAATTGCCAACCACTTTTAGGCATCCAAATTCGACCTACGGAGGCAAATTAATTTGTCCATTTTTAAAAATGCATTTGGTTCATAAACGTTTTTTTTTTTTTTGTGTTGGTTCTAACGCCCTTGCATCGCGGCTTTCTGGCCTTTTGTGCCACCCACTGTAGCTACCTACAGTGGCACTCTTATTTCTGCAAAGAATTCCAAGACATTGTCTGTATCTATAGTTTTGGCATCTCGGGTTCTATCTCTTCTTCCCCAAAGTGTTTCTATCTGATAGTTGTTAGTTCCTCATAGTGACACAAATAGTGAACTGGAGTTTCATCCTCGTCTTAGAGACCCCAGTTCACTATGTGTATTACTGTGGAGAACCAACAACTCTCAGACAGAAACACTTTGGGGAAGTTCATTAAAGTTAGGTACTATAAAACTTTTGTTAGTCAAACAAAATGTGGACATTTTCACCATTAATTTAAAGTAAGTTTAAAATTCTGCACGAAATTCAATATTTACGAAAAAACTTACTGCACAACACAATGAGCTGCAGTCAAGATCCAGTTAGGGCTAATGATAGAACCACCACAGAAATGCTGGTTTGAAGTTGTTCTCAAAGAAACTTGGTGGGGGTAAGCACCGTCGGGGGCATTTGAACCACCTACGATGCGCTCATCGAAGCTATCCTCCTTATTTAGAGGAACAGCTGAAATTTACATTAATTTATCGACAGTTCATAAAAATTTTCCCATGATTCTTGGGATTTGAACTTTTGCAAGCCGTTCGTGAAGCGAACTCTACACTACACAAGTGAGTCTCCTTAATGTGAAATATTTCTTAAATAAGTATTTCTAGTACTTAACGGTATTCAATAAGGAGCCTCAATGATGCGGTAAGTCAATCATTAGCTTTATAGCTAAGGTTTAAATCCCTACGGATAACAGAAAATATTTGACATTTGAATCCCGTTAGTCAAACATAAATTTAGTTGAACATAAAACCAAATTAATCTATACCAGAATGGATTAAAAATATTTAATTTTCTTAAATTTAAAAAGTTGCAAGTATAATAAATAATTATTTATGGTCGAATTTTCGAGCCAGGTAATGCACGTCATCAATAAATTTTATGACATCATAACTTGGTACGTCTACATGAAGTTCCAAACGATTTATAAATTTTATAACCTAAAAAACGTCAAATGTCAAACAAACGTTAATGATACACAACACGATCTGTCAAAAATTTGCAAGTGCAATTGGAAATTCGAAATATAAACATGCCAAAAATAATACTAACTTTACAAAAAATAAATATGAGCTAAATTAGAAAATAAAAACCCGATTTCTTTCTTATTTTCAAAGATTTATAGACCTTGTGATTAAACACGGCTGCCTAATCTTAGAAAACTACAAAAATAATTTATATTTACCAATTACATTTTGTATTTTTTTATCGCGCATTATTGGTAACGCCGACCGTTGATCATGTGATTGATGACGCGCATTACTTGGATCGCCAATTGGACTATAAAAATGTAGGTACTTACCGAAAGCGCATCCGAGAACAAGTGCCAGAACTATAGCTAACTTTGCCATTTCGTTAATAATGTCCGCACTAAATCACAGGCCATCTATTTATACTAAAATTTGAAAACATTTAAAAATTGAACAGATAATTGCGCAAGTTTGAACTCTACGTAAAGCCAATAAACTTTAATGTAGCGATAGAAAACAAAACGTGATGCTAATATATATTTTGTTAGACACGATTCCAGTGAAAAGTCGTCATGATTTTTAGTAAAACGACAAATATACGTGACTATGCGAAAAATTTTATTCAGCGAAGAATATTTGTTTAATAACTCATTCCATGGCTTCAAATTGCAAATTATGCAATAAAGGGCCTACCCTTTCTTTCTTCCTCAGCAACTACGTCTTCAATATCCATCTGATTTACTTGTTGCGTGGGCCATGACTCATATGAAGACTTAAGCCAAGGAGGACCCGCCCACCATAAAGGATAGTAAATTAACACATCTACAATGTTGGGCAATAGCTTTGATTTCAAATATAAGCAGTCATTAAGTGACTTGTGCGTTGAGATCCCTTAAAAACAACCCGAAGTTTAGTGGTACTGCTGTCGGGTTTAATTACGCAATGGTGCGGAATGTAATAATATGATTCAGTCGAGCATGAAGGAGGCGGGAGTGACATATGGCCACCGTCCAGATAATCCTTCATAAACTCCACGTATGTCCTGCGGAGGGTTTCATTGCGAGATAGACGACCTTCTAAAAGGCGAAGACGACGTAAAGCAACAGCCCGTGATTTTGAATGGTAATGCGAACGAGTACCGGCCATCAGAATCTCGTTCAACATGCGAAGAGTAATATCCTTCGCAGGCAACATTCTCTTGCGAGGGTGGAATTTGATATGAAATTTCCTCAAGTCTCCAAAATCCTTTTAATGTCGAGAGTCTGAATGTTGCTCTGTTAGCAAAACGAAAAACGAATTCACCTTAATTTGACTGTTTGCGTTTGCCTGACCGAATAAAACTCATTCGAAAACGGTGTTTATTACCGCTGGCATATTATCTGAATCTGTCACTAACCCGGGGCGTAATAATTGTGCAAACATATCTGCACCAAAGAGAAGATCTACCTTACGGGGTATATTAAATTGCGGATCTGCCTATCTTAAGCCCTTGATATGGAACCAGGGAGAAGCATCAATTTCAGTGGAGGGAATATTGCGCGAAATACAATAAATAACATATGTACTACATCAATTATATGAGACAGGGGCGTATCCAGGGGGGGGGGGGGGCACTCGGGCACGTGCCCCCCCCCCCAGAGCCAATAGAAGGTCTGCCGCACGGCATTATAAATTAAAAATGTAATACTGTTTTTCTTTTTTTCGTAATATACATCCTATGTTATTTTTTTTTGTAAAACTACTACTTATTAATAAAACAAGCAAAAATTACCCTTCAGTCTTTGGCTATGTGTGCCCCCCCCAGAATTTTTTCCTGGATACGCCCCTGATATGAGATGGTTGAACTTCATAGCGGAGATATATGCAACAACTGACGGTGCCCAACGATGCAAATGCAGAAGATGGGCCTATGTCTTTGACCTGAATTTTATGAGAATTTTTGATCCACAGCCCTAAGCGATGGATCAAACTGGATGTTATAAAGCTGACTTCATTACCATTGTCGAGAATAGCTCTTATGGTGTGAGGCTGCCCAAAAGCATCTCGAATGTCTACTAGTGCCGCCGATAAAAGAACAATTTTGTTAGCTGTGGAACTAACCAAGGCTGTGACCGCTGATGGCGCTGATGTTGTAGTGTTAGTTGATGTAGAGGGTGTATCAGAAATATTAGTGGTTGCGGGCGTTTCAAAATGCAATAGCGTATGATGACTTTTGTTACATTTACGACAGCGCGAATTAGATTTACAAGTGCGTACATTGTGGAATGCACTAAGGCACTTAACGCATAACCTTTTTAATTTTGTTAAATCAAAGCGTTCTTGCGGTGATTTCCTTTACAATTCATTACACAAATAAATTAGATGAGATTTATTGCATATTTATACCACATTTATTATTAGCTATGTCATCTGATCTCACATGTAGGGTGTATTTGAACTCCTTTGAGGTCCCTAATCGGTTGGACGTAAATTGTGCAGGTTTAAAGCGTGGCGTTGGCAACTGCATCTAGAACCCTATACTGACTTTCAATGAAGGTTTCTAAATTCTTTAAAGGCGGAATTTCTGCTTTAACCCGCGAATTTCCAATTCAAACCACACACACGAAAAAAGCGTTGTTAACGAAAAAATCGGTTTTAATAATAGCGATTTAACGCGACGTGTATTATACAGGGTGTCTCTAAAAGATCTGTACAAAAGGCTAGCACAAATTCCCGAGGCTAAAATATGAAGATCTAGCCCAATTTACCTTAGTCCAAAAGTTGATAGTTTCCGAAATACAGGGTGTTTTTTTACTTTTTTGTAAAAATTTATCTTAATAATAGCATGATTTGCACGAAACTTGGTACTTAGGGTTTTTTAGGATGAGAAATCGAGATCTGATCACAGATTCGCCATCATGGAGCAGGGAGTCTCCATCATGGAGCAGCGAGTGTCCATCATGGAGCAGCGAGTATCCACCATGGAGCAGCGTGTCTCCATCGTGGAGTAGCGATTCTCCATCATGGAGCAGCGAGTCTCATTCATGGAGCATCGCGTCTCCATTATGGAGCATCGATAATCCATAATGGAGCAGCGTGTCCCCACCATGGAGCAGCGTGTCCCCATCATGGAGCAGCGAGTCTCCATCATAGAGCAGCGAGTCTCCATCATAGATCCGGTAATCCACTCCAGTGATGGTTAGTTGGTTGTTTTGTTCAGTTCACACCTACTTGCGAAAGTGCGACAAACGTTATAATTCCGCGAGAAATAGATTGTGTTTTAATGCCGAAAATGTCGGGAAAAATTGTTACAACACGTGGAAGTATAAAAACTTGCCCGATTATTGGAAAACCAACAGAATTGTGTCAGTCAGTTTTACCTACAATCGAAGAAAGCCTAAGATATTTTTCACTTGTGCAACACAATCAAAAATCAACAAGAACTGTATCAATTCGAAAGCTTTTACGAGTGTTGCGGAAGCTGTGGAAGAAATTTGGCATAGAGCCTCTATTCCAATCGTTACAAGGCCTCGAATCATATTTTTGTTGAAAAAATATCACGACAAACGACAGGCTTTGCTGAAGTCATTTCAAAGAGATCAATACAAACCGAATTTTCAGATTGAAGTAACAAGTTTTAAGGAATCCAGTAAAGTCCTGTTTGATATTGCGTCCTGCAAATGCGGCATTGACTCAAGATGTGAATGCGATAAAGAATTAAAAGTGAGTAATTTAATAATGCTGAAATTGGTAAGTTTGTTGGTTTATTTATCTATTTCATTCAAGAATCCCATAATATAACGCGAATTTCTGCAAGACCAAAGAACGTGCCGAAGAATGAAAATAGGTGGGGTTGACAGAGAATATCTTCAAAAACTTGAAAGGCGCCAATTAAGGGAGGTTAATAAACAGCATGATGATAATGATGGTTCTATGGATTTTATTCCTGGCACAAGTCAGATTAATAATGAATCACCCAATGAACCACCGAGTAAACCTTCGAGTAAATCACCTTGCCTGTCGGTGGGGAAACAAACGGAAGATCCTGCAGCTTGTCAGATCGCCAATGCCGAAGTTGAAGTGAAAAATGAAGTTTTTGATACCTGCCAACCAACTCGGAATTTAATGCAGCTTAAAACATTGCCTCTTGTATTGGATAGATACAAAATTTCAGACAGAGCAGGTGCTGCCATTTTAGATGCCGGTTTAATAAACGAAAATGATAGGTCAAATGTCATAGATCCAAGCAAAATAAGGAGAGCCAGATCAACAAAAAGATTTGAACTGAAAACCGAACTGTTTGATGATAAACCAATACAGAGCTTATATTTCGACGGCCGTAAGGATCAAACCTTGTCTCTTTCTGAGGACTCCAAGCGCCGAACTACAAGTGTTGAAGAACATATTGTTCTGATTTAGAAACCAGGATCTTACTATTTAGGCCACATTTCACCATTATCACGCGCTGTTGATATCACAGAAGGAATTAAAAGCTTTTTTGATAATTTATCTCAACCTTTAAACAAAAACTTAAAAGTATTAGGCTGTGATGGGACTGTTACAAATACCGGGCATAAGAGCGGTGTGATAAACCTTCCTCTCTTACTATTTGTGGTTTGTAAATTAACTCAACTTAAGTTGAAATAGGAATGTATCCTTTTGGTAACGTTCCGTACTTTTCTAATAATAGGACGTTGCAATAATTCTTGCTTATGTGGTTAAGTACGCAACGCTCCAGTTTTGTTCTACATACTAATGCTGAATATTCTTATTACTAATTGTTAAAATAAACTGCTTAAAATACTAAATACTAACTAATTAAAGGTAAGCACTTCACAGCGGCATTATTTCACAGATCGAAAAGCATATTAAAGCTCCAGTTCACTGGTTTGTATGTCAATTGTATGCAAACGAATTGCCATTGCGCCATGTTTTCAGGTTTCAAGGAGGGAGTTCTTTTTTCTATTTTCTTTGTTTTTATGTGAATTCTGATTTTAGCTAGCAAGAGCTTATGGTCACTTCCACACTCGATTCCCGGGAGAGTTTTTACGTTATTGACGCTTGATTTCCATCTAGCTGTTATGAGGAAGAAGTCAATTTGATTCTTGTATTGTCCTCCGGGAGATATCCACGTGTAGCGGCGTCTTGAATGTTGAGGGAATAGACTATTTGTAATCGCTAAATTATTTTCTATACAGAACTCTACGAGTTTTTGACCGGAATCATTCCTCTTGCCTAGACCGTATCTTCCGACCAATTGCCTTATTTCCTCGTTTTCTTGTGTTTGCCCAATTTTTGCGTTAAAATCGCCTTGTATGCATATTATTTCTTTGCTGGGTGTTTTTCTAATAGTTCTTTCCAGTTGGCGGTAGAATTCAGAAATTTCTTCCTCACTGCTGGAAGCTGTTGGCGCGTATACTTGTATTATGTTTAGGTTGCATGGTTTAGCATTAATCTTTATGGTGAGTATTCTAGAATTGATGGGGTTGTAGCCCAGTACACTTGGCTGTATTTGTTTGGGAATGATCATCGTCACTCCTTGTATCGAGTCTGTCTGGTGTCCAGAGAAATATATGGTATTGCCGTTTCTGGTGTTAAAATGTCCTTGGCCTGCCCAGTGCGTTTCACACAGACCAAGTATTGTAATATTTGATGTTTCTCGTTCGATAATGTCCAGTTTACCAGGGTGTAGAACGAGGTCCTGAACATTTCAAGCGGCAATTGATATGTTCTTACGCAGAGATAGCTTTGTTGACGAAGTTTGTATATTTATGTCATTAGATCTTCTCATAGTTTCCCCCCACCGGAGATCCGATCGGGGGAATGTTTATACTCCGGACTTTATTATCTATGAGACAATCCATGAGATTCTCTTGGGATGATACTAGAGGTAGTCATCCCCTGGCTTTTCTCTAGGGGGTTGGGATGTGGGAACGGATAATTGACGTAGATAGGACAGAGGGTTTGGGACCTAATTTCTCCAGGGAAGGGCGTTGGAGAAATTAAGGGCTTGCAAGGGCAGGGTCGCCATTCCCTGAGAAGGTCTGTTCTTCACCGGGATCGTGAAGAAGTACCTCCTGCTACCCTACATATTACAATAATGATTGTGAATAAAGAATTATTTATTGATCTTACGTTACTTCGGCCTCCATCTTTTAAAACAACGTCGAAAATATTATGAACTCTGTTTTGTTTTTAAAGTCTTAAATGGTATTACATAGTGTCCTGATTTATTAGCGAATTTTAATCTGCGTCTATCACAATTTAATGTACGTAATCCAGCTATTTTAGAGCCACAATATCACCGCACAGCATACGGTGTCAATTCTGCTCTGAATAGAGGGATTAATTCTGTTAATCGCTTTGAATATAAAAACCCAGGAAGGAGCACATGCAAGACAAATTGTGGGCCGCGATGGTTCAGCTCTCATAAGTATCTATAAATAGCGTAATTTCTTATTTCAAGGTGAAAACCTAACAGAAAAGATAAGCAAATGACACGCGGGAAACAATCACAACAACAATCGACAATGACTCAAACGTGGGTTTTCAAATTGGCCGCTTCCGCCGCAAAATTAAATACAGTCGCTAAATATTAGTACTCCTTCCTGAGTTTTTATATTCAAAGGTTAGTGTATGCTGTACGGCTAATATTGTTGGTATTCCTCGGTCTATGTTTATTAACAATATTAAAAAATACTTAGATTTGTAAGAATGAATCTTCTTTTGTTCTTTTTTTTGTTACTCCTCAGGGTTATATTATACAATTTATTTTTTTTAAATGGTTGTATCCGTAAATAAATAAATTGTGGTAACAAAAAAAATGGGGGAAATATACCGTGCAAACAGTAAACTTTCACCTTTGGTAGGCTATGGTTTTAAAAACATTTAGTCATTGTGAATTCTTCGTAATGTTAAATGGTAAATGCAACGGTTAACTGTCATTGTGACACTACTTTGTTTTTATATTTTACATAAAAATGTAATAACTTACATAGGAAAAGATGCACAAAAGGATATTTTGTTTCGATATGAAACGTATAAATAAATATAGGGACGGTTGACAGTTATTTTAACAATGGGCGAGTATCCACAAAAGCTCTCGCAAGCTTCAGTCTCGTCAAATAATAAATAAACCTACAAAATATAAGCAAACAAAAATTCAATGAACACATTACAAACGAACCAATAAACAAACAAAGGCATATGTTTTAGAAAAATAAAATTTTGTTGATCACACTGTACTGTCATAATATTTTTATAATAAATTTATTTCGTTCCATTGGTAAGTTCTGATAATAAAGTAGCAAATATTTTGCATTGTATGAAGTATCGTTCTTGCCTAAGAAATTTAACGTTAACCATTTTTTCACCACGACAAGGTTTGCTTCTCCAGCCGTCTTCGGCGTCTTCTTCTCCAACATGTCGCTGTGTACCACCACAACTTCCTTCTCCTACCGTGCCTCTAAGTCTTTTTATCAATCCATGATTTCCAACCTAAAAAAAAGAAACTTTTTTTCTCTTTAACGACATGGATGGCCATGGAGAAGTATTATTATAGGGCATCTACAGCATCCAAATATTGAAAATATTTGTAAAATTGTACAACCTTCGGTTATGCCGAAACTTCGTTATTATAAATAGAACACCCTGTATATTTTTAGATATTCAAAATCGTCTTTCAACGGCGAGGTCTGTCGCTAACAGTCCTGTAACAGACTTTTTACTGGAATCGTGTATCGTGTCTAACGAAATATATATATTACTATCACGTTTTATTTTTTATGGCTGCATTAAAAAATTCATTGGCTTGACGTAGAGTCCAAACTTGCGCAATTATCAGTTTCATTTTTAAGTGTTTTCGAATTTTAGTATAAATAGAAGACCTGTGCTTTAGTGCGGACATAGTTAACGCAATGGCAAAGTTAGCTATAGTTCTGGCACTTGTTCTCGGATGCGCTTTCGGTAAGTACCTGCATTTTTAAATAATTTTTTCTAACACTAATATCTTATACTGTTTCTATGGTGCATAAGAGCTCACTTGTTATGTTTCCTTTAAAATACGCTTTCTCTATAAAATACATCGTCAATGACAACGTATTTTATAGGCTTTTAAATACGTCGTTGCCAAGCAATCTTCGCATTTTGTGTATTATGACGCGTCTCAAATTAATTTATTAAAATTTCTAATAATATATTAGTGAAAGAAAATGTCTGATATTAGTGTTAGAAAAAATCTTGAAGACAACTCGTGTTTTATAGTTTAAAAATCTCGGTCTATCAAATCCTCGGCTCACTGCGTTCGCTCGGATTTGAACTACGACCTTGATTTTTAAACCTTCTATAAAACACTTGTTGTCTTATAGCTATTAAGACAACAAGTGTTTTATAGAAGGTTTAAAAATCAAGGTCGTAGTTCAAATCCGAGCGAACGAAGTGAGCCGAGGATTTGATAGACCGAGATTTTTAAACTATAAAACACGAGTTATCTTCAAGATTTTTTCTAACACTAATATCAGACATTTTCTTTCACTAATATATTATTAGAAATTTTAATAAATTATTATTTGAGACGTGTCATAATGCGAAGATTGCTAGGCAACGACGTATTTAAAGGCCTATAAAATACGTTGTCATTGACGGCATATTTTATAGAGAAAGGGTATTTTAAAGGAAACATAACAAGTGAGCTCTTATGCACCATAGAAACAGTATAAGATATTAGTGTTAGAAAAATAGCTATTATTATACTTGCAACTTTTAAAATAGAAGAAAATTAAATACTTTGATTTATTTTCTGGTATAGATTACTTTGGTGTTATGTTCAACTCAATTTATGCTTGACTAGCGCCCTTCAAATGCCAATGGCATGTGAAAATTTTTTGTGTTATTATCATACCATATAAACCTTAGTTGTAGAATTGATAATTTATTTACTGCACTATTGAGGCTCTCTATTTAATAACATTAAATATTGGAAATCCTCCCGATGGTATCTCCAGCTTGGCGTAAGCATTTTCTGTGGTGAGGTTTGCCTACTTCGAGGATCCTGAAAGCTATGTCAGCAGTAGGTTAACTACTCGCAGGATCTCCTTTGCTAGGCAAGTTTCGGGTGAGGGGCCAGACTAAGAGAGATACCTCGGTCCTCTAGGTCGGAGGTTGGGCTTGGACCAGCACCCCATGACCCGTAAAAAGACCCCTACGAATACGGACGTTGAGAATGGAAACTTGGAATATAAAGGGTATCGGAACGAAGCGCACAGTTATGAGTGAAATAAAGTAATTAAACATAGACATTAAAACGCTAACAGAGACTAAAAAGGAGGACACGGGAACTGAAGAAGTAAAAAGATACATACATATTTTTAATGGTGCGCCGAAGGAACAGGCCCGCGGCCAAACGAGGGGTATCCCTGCTAATAAAAAAGAAATTTCACAAACATGTAACAGACTATGAAGCAATAGACGAACGAATTACCTGAATATATTTGGAAAAAGAGTAGCACTCTTTGGAATATACGAGGATTTATAGAGACGGACAAGATAACAACGAAATTAAACAAGGAGTAAATTTAGCAAGACAGCCACTCAGGCGCTTAAAGGGAATCTGGTGGCATAAAGACATTACAGTGATTAAAAGTACAATATTATACGGTTCGGAAATATAGAGAATGACAGAAGCAGATAAAAGAAAAGTCGGCTGTAGAAATGGACGTACTACGCAGATCATGTGGATTCTCCAGAAGAGAAATGAGACTGTACCGGAAATGATGGGACTCGAATATACTATTATTGATGGCATAGAGAAGCGATAGATAAGAATGGATAAAGGATCTGGCGGCAACAGACGCTATAAAACCGATTATACATATATAAATTCTAAAACTATTTATTCAAGTTTAACTATCATAAAAAATATGTCAAATTAGGAAGGGTCACTTGTGCAGTAGATTTCGTTTCAGGGCCAGCTTTCACAGGTTCAAATTCCTACAATCATACGAATTTGTTTTACGAACTGGCGATAAATGCGAATTTCATTAGTTAAAGTTGGTTTAGTAAGTGCTTAAAAATATAATATAATTTCAGCTGTTCCTCTAAATATGGAGGATGACTTCGATGAGCGCATCGTAGGTGGTTCAAATGCACCCGACGGTGCTTATCCCTACCAAATTTCTTTGAGAAATGCATACGGCCATACCTGTGGTGGTTCTATCATTAGCCCTAACTGGATCTTAACTGCTGCTCATTGCGTTCACGGGTAAGTTTTTTTTTATATACCTACATCTGTATGACTAGCAAATATTGTAAATACTGCAATTTTAAACTTATTTTAATGTGTGATTACTTCAAATTAATAGTGAAAATGTTCACACTTTATTTGACTAATAAAATTAAGAAAAGTTTTAGAATAACTTTAATGAATCAAATGCATTTTAAAAATTGACAAATTAATTTGCCTCCGTAAGACGAATTTTGATGCGTAAAAGTGGTCGGTAATTGAAATATCTGTGAAACTAATACTCTGTTACATAATATGGATCTTTCAAAATTATCATTAAAATTGTAAAACTTCTAAAACATATAATAATATTATACAAACTTTTATTTCAGAAAACCTGCCTCCTCCATGAAAGTAGTTGTTGGAACTAACACCTTAAATTCAGGTGGAACTGCTTATGGTATAGCTGAAATTGTATCGCATCAAAGCTACAACCCACAAAGCAAGGCCAACGATATTGCCCTTCTTAGAATAAATGGGAATATCAAGTATGATACTAAAGTTAAAGCAATCGGTTTAGCTTCTAGCAACCCTGCTCCTGGTGCAGAATGCGCCTTATCAGGATGGGGAGCAACCAGTTATCCTTCTAATACCCAAGCACCCAACAATCTGCAACACATCACTTTACAAGCCGTCAGTACTTCCCAGTGCCAGAATGCTTGGCAGGGTATTTTGCCAATCTCCAATGCACAAGTTTGCACATACGTTGCACCCGGCAAGGGAGCTTGCAAAGGCGATTCTGGTGGCCCATTAGTCTCTGGAGGTCAACAAGTTGGTGTCGTCTCTTTCGGTTATCCTTGCGCCAAGGGTAAACCTGATGTCTTCGCCAGCGTTGCTTCTTACCGCAGTTGGATTCGTAGCGTTTCTGGAATATAAAGTGTTTAACGTATTTCCTGTTAATATAAAGAAGGCAAATAAATTATAATAAGCATTTTTAAACTCTCTATATCTTGAAATGTCTGCCATACATCACCTTCATATTTTTACTTAAATTAATAAATACAGGGGGCCTTTCATTTTGTTGCAGCACTTCAACGAAGATTAACTTAGAACAACGGAAGGTTGTTTTTTAGGTTTTTTTTTAATACTACATCATATAATCATAAATAAAGTATAATCGATTATAATTCAGATAACTTTTTTAGAAAACGAACTTGGTAAGACATATACGAAATACAAACTCAGCATGTTACAATTAAACTTTGTCATTTCGGGGCACGTTTTCAGTTTTTAGGCTGCATAAAATTTAATTCACTTTTAAAAATAAAATGTAGGATTTTATAGTTCCATTTTAATTAATGTCCCTTTTGCTTTCCCATACTTAACTAAACTGTTTTAAAAGTGGTGGAAATAGAGTGAAACTGGCACAAATTTAAAACGATATTACAAATAGGTAAGATTGACGCTTGTGTATGTTTTGTTTCGGGGATAAATTATTATAATAATATTTATCCACGACTAGTCAATAATCTGTCAATTATTCATGTGTTTGGTCACTCATAATGCTATCCATTATACACTGAAATCATTATGCACGGTGTCATGGTAACATCATTTCATTATGCACGGTGTCATGGTAACATCATTTCATTATGCACGGTGTCATGGTAACATCATTTCATTATGCACGGTGTCATGGTAACATCATTTCATTATGCACGGTGTCATAGTAACATCATTGTCTATGGTGTATAATGAAGGAAATAGCTTATGTTGTTATGTAAATTTTAATTTAAATTTTAATTAAAAATTCTTAGTATTTTGTAGTCGAGGATAAAGTATAGTATACTACTCGCTATAATGGCTACTATTACCTCGGATAATTGCAAAACTCGCTCGCACGCTCGCTCGTGTTGCAAACATTATCCTCGGTAATAATAGCATACATTATAGCGTCGTGTATAATATACTATTATTGCTGGAACTCTTTTCTAAAATTACTTCTTCGTTTGTTTTTGCATTAGTTCTCGATTGGTCTCGTTCAAATTACAAAATTTAAATTGTAACTTTATTAGATTCCTCCTTTAAATTTTATAATTTCATAAATTTATCGTTTACTGTTTGCTCTGTCCTTTAGTACAAAAATTAGGCTGGTTCAATTGTGATTTTCCGTGAAAAGAGAGCTTGTTTCTTTTACAGTTATCGTTGTTGCTGTAGGATTAAACAAATATCAAAATTTTTGAGTAAACGTCTATGAAAATATTTAAATGAAAAACTAGGTTAATGTTTAATTGGATTATTATCAATAATTAACTTACTATTAGTTTTAAAACTTTGTCTATTTCTTCTAAGTAAATAACATTACTATATTATTTTAAGGAAGTAGCGATTTTTCGTGATTAATTTTAAACAAAAATCCGACGAGATCGGACCGGACTCAGAATAAATATTATTGAAACTCTCTTTATACTTTCTGCTTAACCATCTTGTTTTTCATTTCGTTTTCCTCGATTACTTTACAATTTAATAAACGCCGGAGTGGCCCACTGCCCACTGGTTAAGGCATTCGACTACAACGCGGACGGTCTCGGGATCAATCTCGAGTCGGGTGCTCGGCGGGTGGTCTACCCATTCACTAAAAATAATTGGGAACCAAAACAGTGGTAGGAGTAGAGAAACTATAGCGCGCGAAACTACCGAGGTATGAGAAGCGATTTATGAGGCCTTAGCCTTCCATGTTGCAGGCCATGTCTCTGACGGGACGTTAATGTCGATACCTACCAGAATAATATTTGAAATTAATCCATGATGAAATGATAACATTTTCGAGGATTTTTTTTATTTTAGTATTTTTTCTGTAATTTAATAATAGGTACGTTTCTGTGAAAACGATCGTTTGCTGATTGCCAAATATCGCAATTTATCATGTTTATATCGATGGTTAACCTAAGCTTACTGTTTTTTTTTTAATGCAACATAGCCGGGGACGTAAATCATACATTTGCGGCATACAAATTTTCAATATTTTAAGTACTCGTAACAAAAGTATATAGTTAGAATAGAAATAGGAAAGTTGTCCTTCCGTCTTTTGTTTTGGGGATAAATATCCAATGAGTATTTATTGCCGGAACCCTTGTGTATTTCCGAACAGTGTAGAAGCCATGAGCTGATAAGTTCCTCTGTCCTAGGTATTTGCTTTTTCTTCTTTTTTGCTATAGTTGCTGTAGAGCGGAGAACAAGGAGAATGGCGGATTTTACTATCGGCAGAATTAGCTACGAATGTACGGGCTACTTCCAAATGTTTTAACGCTAGTTATTCACCAGTATTCATTGTTTATATAAACAAAGTAGATTATTTAAAAAAGCTGTAATTAAAGAATATTTTATTTATTAATATACGAAGTGTTTGCTTCCAAAATTGTTTTAAAGGTAAATAGGTCATAATCCAAAAAGCTCCACAAATATTGTAGGTTAAATTTTTAATAAATAACCAAAATTAAGTCTGTTGATGTATTTTATTTCATCTGCACATCAACTTAATGAATAATATAATTATAAAATAATAAATGCTCGACGTAATGCACTTTAGTAAATCTTCACTACATATTTGATCGACAAAGAAGTTTAGTATTCAGGAGTCATCGCTGTATATTGTAAACAAAAGGTGGCCGAAAGAAAACTTAAATTAATGGTCGATCACACATACTCGTATTCATACTATACATATTTTATTTTTATATTAAATTATTATTTATTTTATTTAATCTTTTGTCGGACTTGCATAGAATATAATTCTAATTATACAGGGTTTTATTTAATGTCATGCAGATATTTCAGGGGGTGATAGTACTCGACAAAATAAGAAAAAAATGTTAATATACACCTGATCAAAAACGCGCCATTTTCGATATACAGGGTGGCGAAGTTTCAATTTTTTTTTAATATTTTGCGTTTTAAGATAATTAATTGAAATTTAGTATAGCTACTATCTTTTAGAATCTCTACAATAAAATGTCAAAATCATCAGTTGCAGTATACAGGGTGCTACAAAAAAACAAAAAAAAATATTTTGGCTACACTTGGTTTGTATTGATCGCTATTTTTTCAAATAACTCGAAAACAGTGACAGTTAAGTACGGGAATAATGAAAAAAGCCAAAGAGCTGGAGAAAAGAACAGGGAATTCAATTAAGATATAAAAATGTATACAGGGTGCTCCAAAAACTATAGGTACTTCTTCGAGTGGTTTTCCTTCTATTTCTACCCCGTGGTTTTTTCTGTTTTATCATGGTTTTAGTTTTGTCGCTGTTCATTTCCATATTTATTTTCTTAGGTTCCGTTGCAGTTTCCCTTCTGTGTCTACTGTTAGTACCATATCATCGGCGAACAATAGTTCTTCCACTAGCACTCTTTGCATTTTTCGATACCCCCACTTCCATGCTAATACTTTTCTCTTTGCTTTTCTTTATAGCCTCAACTATTAATATCGAGAATAATAGTGGGGTTAACACACAACCTTGTTTTAAGCCTATTTTTGTTTCAAATTCAGTGGATTCGTTATTTAGCGTTCTTACTTTATTTCTGTTGTTTTTATATAGTGCTTTTCTAATTTTTATCATGCCTTTTTCTATCACCTTTTTTTAGGCTTACCCGTACATCTTTTCTTTTTACCCTATCGAAAGCCTTTCTTAAGTCCACAAAACAAAAATGCATTTCTTTCGCTTTTCTAAGAAATTTTTCTGATAACTGCCTCATTATAAATATTAAGTCTTGAGTGCTTCTGTTTGCGATTCTTCTAGGGGTGGTTCTAAGATTTCCCTTAACATGTTTTCCAATATCCTTGTTAACATCTTGCCTCTCACACTCTTTTGTGTCTCCTCTCTTATGCATTGGCAATATTAATCCTATATTCTACTCTTTTGGTACTTCTTTCTGTATTAGAACTTCGTTTAATAGATCTAGGAATTTTTCCTTCCCTGTATCTCCCATGTTTGTTAGCATTTCTGCTGTAATCTCATCTTAGCCTGGCGCTTTTCCTAATTTTAGCTTATTACGAGGGAAAATCAGTAATTAGGTCAGAAAAAACTATTAAAAAAATGAATTCGAAGACTTCCACGGTCAGTGTCAGTATTAACAAAACGTCTTCCGGATTGGGGCCGTGTCATTTTAAGACAAAAGACTCAACGTTTCGCCCACTTTTATAAGGGGCTTCTTCAGGAGGAAAAAGAGCACTAAAAGAGCACGGTAACTCAACGTGTCAACCACGCCAGAGGCGATACTCTTTTAGCAAGAGGCAGAAGGGTAACGGTAACTCAACTTGTCAACCAAGCCAGAGTCGAAACTCTTCGGAAGAGAAACAGGGGGAGCAGCGACTTTATACCGGCCGTACCCGGCCAAGCGTATCCGACTGTGACGACGATTGGTCAGGGGTGGAGGGGGCGGAACCGGTAATGATGGCGGACTTCCAAATATCGGATAGATAATAACCAGTGTCACGATTCAAGTTATTATGGGTCTTGATGATTTCAATGGCCTCACGGATTTTCCTGTTGAAAAAATAAGGGGCATTGGCAATGATCGAAGATTTTTCAAACAATATTTTATGACCAGTGTCGTGATGATGTTCAGCAACGGCTGAATGTGAAAAAAGACCTGATTTCAAGCAACGTTTGTGTTCACAGATACGTGTGCGCACTGAGCGACCAGTTTCTCCAATGTACACTAAACCACAAGAACAGGGGATGCTATAGATGCCTCTTGATGATAGGGGTTGAGGCTTATCTTTTACTGAAGGGAGTATCTGTGACACTTTTGGAGGGGGTTTGAAGATGGTTTTGATGTTATGTTTTTTGAGAATCCTACCTATGCGATCCGTAACTTGGCGAATGTAGGGTAAGAAAGCTGTAGCCTGGAGTGTCCACCCGCCGAATAACCAATTCGGTCTTCGTAAACAACTTTTGAGTGTCCTTGAGAGAATTTATCGGCCCAGTTGTGCACTGCTTTACGCGATAAACACTTGTCAACGTAAGTAGGATATTCTTTGTAGAAAATCATTTTGTCCATAAAAGAAATGCACAACGGCACAGGCACGCTGCTCTTCCACAGTGCACTCTTCGAGCACGGTCGCCATTTTAACACTACCTGCGCACGCATGCCATTGGAACACAGCAACTGTTACTTGAATATCATCAAGCTGGATTGTGCTGCCAACTAACGATATAGAGCCTGTTCAGTAAAGAAAAAGAATATAAACTTACACATAAAAAAAGTAACAATGAATATATTCTTAGTTATACTACAAGTGGATCACTAACATTTATTTAGCTTAATAATATTCTATTTATAAGGTTTATAAACACCTCATCTGCCCAGCTGCTTAATATTTTTTGTAGTAAGGTAATCTGTGACTAATTGAGTGTAATGGCAAGTGGCCATATCTTGTAATGCCATTATATCAATATTGTACCTCTTTGCTTCTCGTATTAAGTTTTTGATTGCTCCTTCTTCAAAAGTCCCTCTAACATTCCATAAACCTATATAGCTATAACCATTCAGATTTATTTTTTCTCTTTTGTCCGATATAATTGCCATCTTCGTCTTCTTCTTTGTTTCAGTCCTGCAGTTGTTTAGTTTTTTGCTTGATCTTGGTTGCTGGTATTATTTATCAGTCTTTTTTGGAATGGATCATCGTTATTTACCAGTATTCCTTCTTGATACAAATTGCCATTATGTATTCTCTCTTTCCAATCAACTTCCAGACTTCTCCATTTATTATCAGTTTTTGGAATCCCATTCTTACATTCTTCCCTGCTTTTCTTTCTTCCTCTTCCTGCTTTATATTTTTTCTTTATTTTTTGTCTTATCACTATTTATACACGTTTTTTTGGACGTTGGCTGTTTTAGCATGTTCTTCTTTTTCAGAATCTCAATTTTTTGTTGCATCGTTTCAGTTTTAATTATGTAGCTCTTTTCATTTATCGGATTATCGGATAAGCTGCATAAAGTTTGACTTGCATATTCATTTTCTCGTTTATAAATGTTTCTATCTCACTTTTTAACTCTTCTTCGCCGTTTCCGTTACTGTTAAGCCCTGTTATCATAAGGTTTTCCGCTTTTCTTTCTCCGTACGTTCATATGATCGCTCTATTATTTCTATCTTCGCACATTTCTTATGCAATTCTTCTACTCTTTGTTTTAGTTCTGTGTTTTCTTTCTGTAATGCAGTTACATGGGAGTAATGAGTTTGCTGCTCTTTTTTTAACTCTCTTAATTCTTGCCTTATTTTCTGCACTTCTCCCTGTTGCCTCTTCTGATCATTCCTCTCTCCTCTTTAATGTCGGACATCATCTCTTTTATCATCTTCATTAGTTGGTTTTCTTCCCATTCACCCTCCTTACCTACTGATTTTTTGTTTTTTTCTGGGGATCTATCTATTCTTCCTGCTTTACTCCCTTTTTCCTCTTCCTTGAATGAGTCATCGCCACTCTCATAAACTTTACTTGGCGGATTTTTCCATTCCTTGTTCAATATTGTTCATCTCCATTCTTTTACTAATTTTCTGTTTCCTTGGAGATCTACCTGTCTTTTTACTTTTTTGAAAGACTTCCATTTCTGATCGTCTTTTCCGTTTATTTTCCTCAGTCGAGGAACTCCCCCCATCATAGTTGAATCTCAGCATTTTTGAATTGAAATTGTATAGTACTACAACCAGTTTAAAAAGTACCAGTACTGTGTGTTGCCTATCTAATAATAATTTGTTAGTTCTTTTGGTAATCTACTCTGCACTTCTCTACTCCGATGTAATTGAAACACTAGATATCAACCAACAATCGGGTTTGATTTTGTGGTGCACTTAGGGTTGCCACCTAGCCGGTTTTCACCCGGTGTAACCGGTTAAAAAGGTTTCTGCCGGTTGCCGGGCAAAGTACCTATCTAAAAAGCCGCTTAATTTTCATTTGAACCGTTTAAAACTATGTACTATTTTGATAATGTGGCAATAATATGCTTTCTTTACCAAGAAATATGAGGGCTAAGTTATCAGCCATATAACTCTAATCACACAATATAATTTGGTTATGGACATCTTTGTGTAGTACATAAGATAGTGTCACCAGATGGCTTGGAGGCGAGACGCCGGGGTCTGTGTTGTGACGAATAACTAGGCGTTTTGGAGATAATATAGTTTAATTCAATGCACACAATAATCAATATATTACGATAATATATATACCGGGTGTCTCAGGTAAGATGCAACATAGGAAAGCACTAATGTATTTGTTTAGAAATCCGCGATACCTTTGGAATATGTATGGATTCAGTGCTCAATGTATGTTATTGGATTTAGTTAACGCTATAAAGAGCTAGAAATACTGAAGGCGTCTGTCAATCCTGCTACTCTTGGATTGGTAGAGAAAAGACCCTGATGTTGGGGTGCTGCGCCCTTTCTATACGTTTCTGCCGCCGGCGCACAATGGGGGTGGACGGTTCTTGAAAGCAGTGGTTCACCCCTGCGGCGATCCGGTAACAATAAAGATAGCATATTCAATGTATGTCTACCGTTAGCTCATGCGCATTATCCCTACTTCATACAATAATAAGGATTTAATTACATCTGCAGAGGCGAACCAAAAATATTCCTTTAAATTTAATTTGTAATTTCTGTGAAAAGCCTCGGATTATATTTTTGTATGTATATATTTATGTATATACCGGGTGTCAATAAAACCTCCCTATTTTTTAAATTATATTTTAAGATATCAAAATGAAAGTTGGTAATGTAATATACCCTCAATTTTGTTATTTTAAATGGAACACCCTGTATATTTATACATTTTTGGAATCTCCATTTAATTCTACGTATGTTAGTATCAATTTTGAAACATTTTGATGACAAAGTAAATACCTGCAGAAGAGTTTATTTATTAATCTTGTAACGTGCTACCTCTAATTACATACTTATATTTAAGCTGTAAGTAAAATTACAGATCAATAAGTCATACAAAGGTGCACATTTAATGGGATTTTTCCGTACCGGATATCATCCAGCCAGTGCAGTGACGTAGGCGCGCAATCCGCAATTCGCACCGGCCTACGTGACCTACGTGAAAACGTAATCATTCCCCGGCGCGAGAATTTCCCCCACGTCGACCGCCAGAAACCGTATAAAAGCAGAACCGCAACCGAGAAACTTCACTTCGACCCCGGAGGGAGTCCACCGAACCCAGTCTGGGTCTAAAACCTGCACCGACCCCGTTCCTGAACGTCGGCCCCAGAGGAAGACGTAATTCACTAAGTCCCTTTATTTGATCGTCGGCCCTAGAGGGAGACGCAAAACAATAGGTCCCCTTTGTACACGTCGGCCCCAGAGGAAGACGTGTTCCCGTTACCCATAAACCGCCGCTTACCGTAGAACCGCTGTTCACCAGGTCCAACCGTGACCGAGGTCCCGCCGCTTACCCTAAAGTAGGGACACTGCAGTCCACGAGGTTCGAGGAATAAACACCGCTACGATTAGGGTTGACTTACCTGCCTTTGTCAATCCCTATTTCCTGTAACCACGAGTGCGAAGGAAATACGCACACCGAACTGTTAGAGTAATTAATATTGGTGTACTTAATATACTTTTAATGTTGTTTAGCCAGAACCAAATAAGCCCCATCAACAGCGAGTTCCAGACTGAGCTGGAAAAGAAACTCCCACCGCTTTACATCAGAGTTGAAGCTGCACGGTGAGCCAACGCACATCCACACGCCAAACTGGAATCAATCAACCAAGAGCGGCACAATAAAACATTATTAAAATATTTATTTAGTTTTCTTTATATGTATTGTACATAGCTAGCCGAAATTCACCTTTAAATTTATTTTACCAGTGGAAACATATTTTATTTATTATAACGTTTTATGGAAAATCTGTGTTAATTAAATTATTGTTTTAGAAAAAAATAGTGTTATTCCGAATTAAATTTTCATATTAATCCCGCGTTATTGGCTTATTGGTATCAATGAAATCCTTGAAAACGCCCATTTTTAATATCTTAGTATCCCACCATAGTGCCATTTGAAAAAATAGAGTTATTCTCGAAAAAGCATTTTTGCCAACTTTAGGTTATCTTAATACAGCAACGAAAATGGTTGAAGCTCGAAAGCAATTTGTCTCAAGTGTTGGGGAACCTTGACTTTCATTTTGTGTAGATTGTCTAGAATAATTTTTGCAAAAATTTACTTTGTCATCAAAGTGTTTCGAACTTGGTACTATCATATGTAAAATTAAATGGAGATCCCAAAAATGTATAAATATACCGGGTGCTCCATTTAAAATAACAAAGTTGATGTTAATTTCGGCTAAATCGGAAGTGACAGATACCTACTTGTGTTGTATGTAAAAAAATGCCATTTAAAGAGTGTATTACATATACCAAATTTCATTTTGATATCTTAAAAAATAAAATATATATAGGAGTGCCCCAGGTTTCGTTGACACCCTGTATAGTCTGTATTTGTACTTAAAAAAATAAATAAAATTAATGAAATTTTGCGGCTTAAAGCTGATGGCCGGTTTTGCTATATTTAAAAGGTGGCAACCCTAAGTGCATTGTCACGTGCTAATCTCGCACTACGACATTTTATGGGGACGTCGAAGTCCTGTAGCTCTCGGCTAGCAATCAGTGAAGAAGGGGGGGTTCAGAACACTAAACCCTTCAAATAGGGGAGGGTCGTAATCGGGATGAAATATTGGGCGCCAGTACGGAAATCACCCGAGATGATGATGAAGAACGTCCCGCAGATAGTTCCTCTGGGCTCGAAGGGGGTTGTGGTGGCTGCACCCTACTGTTGGAGGTACTTACCTTTGCTTAATGAAATAAAACTGGAACTGGTGGATAGGCTCGCAAGTTATACACAAATATTACACTATACTGCGTTTCAAACATCAGATTCAGTACGGGCTCTTATGAAAGGCGATGTAGCCATATTTCAGCACAAAACTGTTTGTAAATAAATATGCACCTGTCAATCATAAATAAATCCTGCTTTTGTATTTCAAAGCACCTAACAACTGCTAATCTCTTTCTAATACCTTAAACCGCTGGCCTCTGCCGAGAAGTGGCAACATTGACCACAAAACTCCCATAAGAATACCTTTGCCCTATCTTTCCCGTACTGAATCTGATGTTTGAAACGCAGTATAGACATAAAACACAAATAAAAGTCAATAATGAATTAACAAGGAAATTTAATGAATGCAAAGAATTATTCAAAACATGAGACAAAATGAATTTATAAGTTCTATCTTAATTTACGTGAAAAGGCGATTAAGGGATGCCGCATTTATTTAGTTTATGGCAAATAAAAAATTAGCAGCTAGGCTCCCTTAATCGCAATAAAAGAATGATGATGGCAATTACAAAACTTAAGTTAAAAATCTGGCTACAAATAATTACACGCAGCAACATGAAATACGTAAGCATTGCGACAGTTCACACTGCTTCTGAATTGATAACACTAAAACAAAACGTAATACGCACTGATTGAAGACTCAAGCACTTTGCCGAACAAAATAAACGAAGACGAGAATGCTTATAGTACTTGAAATTACTGACAATCGGCAAGTAAAGGCAGCCTAAAGTATTTACTTTTACCTGGGAAGAGCTTTGTTGGTGGTAGCCCGAATGGAAGCGATGGTCGGCTTCGAATCCCAGGAAGAGTAAGCATCAGTCGGAGTAAAAAGGAGGGAATGGGGTCCTTCTTCCGGAAGCAGATGTGAAGACAACAAGATGTCCTTAACTGGTAGTTGATTTTATCCAAGAATGAAAAACTGTGTGTGGAACGGAAACTTCACCAAACGTCGAACTTAAACAGAACTTCCAACACACAACTTAAATTTCCCGGTACGAAATAAACGACACTCTCTGGGATAATCCGACAAATATGAAAGCGAGAGGCCGATACGTAAAACGGGAATTTTCTACCAAAAAGTCCGAGAACGGTAATTCGCCATCGACCGACGGATGTCAAAGTTTGCTATACTCTGAGGTGCCTTGTTATTTTCTTTCGTAAAACGAAGGATGTTAAAAAGAGATGCACAAACGCGCCTTTTTGCGCGGGACAGGGGAACCTTGAATGACGTTACTAGCGTTGCCTCGTAATCCGCGGGTGCTTCCCCGAATTAACAATGACAAAATCAAGCGAACAAATATTATATTACCATATTTGGTCATGCATTTGGGATTTCCTCGAATTATTACGCAGCCCAAAAAGGAATGTGCTAAATTAGCATTACCTACCCACGCAGGTTCTGCAAACTTCAGGGCCGGCTCAAACTTTGAAAAACAGGGCCGTATTATGCTTAATTCACGTGAAATTTTAAAAACCGTGACAGCACACATACACCATTTATTCACCAAGGCCACAACTCACCAATCCGCGGAGGTATTATAATGAGAGAAAAAACTCCTTTGGTTCCCATACGGCAGAGTTTAACAGGAGGCACTTATGTTGATTTGGTACTAGAACCCATAGTTAGGCTGTGGAGAGCTACAATGGGAAACAATTTCGTTTTCATTCATGAGTAGCTACCAGCAGTTGCTACAGAATTTCTGGAAACAGAAGCTGTCATTGTTCTGGGATGGCCTGCCTGCTCACCTGATATTAATCTGATTGATCATGTGTGGGACTTCATTAAAAGAAGGATTAGAGCTGCAGGAAATGTGGAACAGCTCATTCAAGCCGCTCAAGAGGAATGGGCAAACTTACCTCAAGAACAAGCTGACAGTTTGAATAGAAGCATACCTCGCCGGATTGAAGCTTATATTGTATTAGGGCTAGAGGTGGCAACACTGACTACTAAAGTGAAAAACTAGTTTTTATTTTTCTTTAACCAACCAATTCAAATCTTTAATTTTTACATTTTTTGAGAGTTTCTATTAATTTCAAGCATTTTTTTATTGTTACTCATTAAACTGGTTTAGTATAAAGTGCTTTTCATTTTGCATTAGAAATTTTTCAGAAATACTTAAGAAAACCGGAAATACTGGGTGACTTCATATAAGTTTGGTTGTGTGTAAGTCTCACTAACTTTCTAGGCACCTATGTTGAAATCCGCTAATTTTGTATAGCTGCTCTCCGTCTATTGTATCATATGCAGACTTATAATAGGCGATTTAATATGTACTTTTTTCTCCTTTTTACCCTCTTATACCTTTACAGTGTTGAGGGGGCCGAACACACCAAGCCGCAGAGTGGTCACCCGTTCAAGTTCTGATCAAGCAGGTCTTTGCTTAACTTTCTATATTTAGTACTACATGATTTAATTCTCGACTAACAAATAAAAATTGAGTTAAAGTACAGGTAGCCATTACGAATTATTAATAAATAATCAACATTACGTTGTCTTCAAGCCGTATGGTATGAAAATAACTTGAATTTTCAAACAGGGTTTATTAAAACAAGATGTCTTAATATTACTACATGATAATTAACAGTTTTACAAATATTTACTAACTTGTAAATTAACTTAAAAATATCTTAAAGCGAAATGTTCTCTACAAGTCGACCTTGCCACAAACTACACAGAATATTAGGTACTTCTTTCTTTCAAAAATGCACGACAAAAGTATTTAAAAAAATATACACCATACAAATGTTACAGACTAGTTTTGTAGTAAGCTCGCATTCTTTACTAGATATATTATACATGTAATAATAATACACTCGGACACACATTTAAACGGTACATTCTACAAATACATTACAGCCACTTTTAATGGAATGAATTATTATGATAATTGTAGCTAAAACATTTAATAATTAGTACGATATCATATCATTTCATTTTTACGATAACAAGACGGTTTTATTCAAGACGTTACATTCAATTCTTGAATAATTTAATATTATAAACACTACTCATAAAATTAACTGGAAACCAAAGTAAATCCTCAAACTTTGGAAATAACATAGCCATACGTTCATTACCAACATAATCAATATTCAACACGATAACAGGTCTAAAATTTAAAAATTGCAGAGCCGGTAATCCTTTGGGAGTATAATACCAAACCTTCAAAATTTTCGGTTAGAAATCAACGTCATTTTCTCAAGTTAATTCGTGCATCTAGGAAATGGTTGTTGTGGTCTGCTTAAAGTTTTTATACAGTGGTTGGCCTTGGAAATCTGATACTGCACTGTATATATTTATGTATAATCCATTCAGTTAACTCCCGTGACGTTTACGCTGTCAAATGAAAATTTTGGAGTGTACTTTATGTACAGAACCTATCAACTTTTTTAGTGAATGTACTTGACGTCAAACTGAAAGTAAGGTTATGATAAATCATTTGCCATTTTCGTAAAATTAAGTAGAACAAGGTAAAAATGAGTTTATTAGATGTAGAATTGGAAAAGTGGTTATAAAGGATAAAATGTAGGAAATCTTACTGAAAATATATATGCAACCTTTTCAAAAATTGTATATTTATTTAAGTGAGGGCTGATTTCTTGCCTTTCTAAGCAGTATTTGCATACAGCTTCTTTCTCTCTCTTTGATAATAAACTTCGTTGGTGCTTCTGTTCATCCATTTCTCTAAAGATTATGAATTACAAAACGTAACTTGAATAATAAATAATTTAAGTGTCAAAGTGAAAACAAAAAAACAAAAGCATTAAATTTAAATTTAAAGGTGCGCCAATCTCAAATCTAAAAATTGTTAATAACCTAATAGGGATTTTCATATTAACCAACACATTGTGACTTTTATGTCACGGGAGTTAAGTGAATGGATTATATAGTAGTTTATCAAATTTCCAAGGCTAACCAAAATACACAAAGTGAATGTTAATCATAGATGGCAAACAAAATTAGCAATATCCAGTTAGTAGTTTAATAAATTAGTGTAATATATTTTTTATTATTGAATACATTTGATACGAGATTCGTTTGTGCGATCATTCTATAAGTGTTAAAAAATTATACATAAAAACAGAACAAACGATAACATTATTAAAAATTTTAAGAACGATCACAAGTTAAATATACACAAACACGATTTGTGTTTTTAAACATCAGTCTCACAAAACCACGTTTTGCAAATTACAATACCTTCAACTTGTGCACCAACGTGACGCATTAATGGAAGAACTAAAAACAAATTGAAATTGACACTTCACATATAAATACTACAAATTGCATGAAACACTACAAAAATCAGGTATTCGAATTTTGTATCTTTTGTTGCATCATGCTTAATAAAATATCGGAATATTGTTGCATCATATTAACAACGGTATTTTGATCGCTGGCAAATCCTTGCGACACTAAATCGTTAAGTCTTTTAACTGTATTACTTTGATGCAAATCGAAGTTTCCGTTGCTTTGTCTGAGTTTCTCCAACGTTAAGCTTTGTAGCATTTTTAATGTCCTCGCAATTGACATTTCTAGATTTTTTACCATGTCGGTTTTTTGAACATTTGCAAGTTGCTCGCTACTAGTCGAATCGGTATCCGTTAGACGTTTGTAAACTTCCACGACATTATTTGCTGCCTTCGTTAATTGGAATGCTACCTCATCACATAATTGCGATGATACTGCAACACATTTCAGGATTTAATAACAATAATTATCGTGTTAGGCTGGAAATTAAAGAAAGAAAAAATGAAACTTACATTGTACAGTGGACACATCTAAGTTATCAAAATTATGATCATCCAAAGCGTTCGTTAAAGTGCCATCCAAAGCGTTCGTTAAAGTGCCATCCAAATCGATGGATTTTTTACGCTCGTACGATGCGCTATTTCGATTATCTACAAAAAAAAATTAGAAATTTGTACGGTTTTTTTTTCTTTTAGTATTTAAATTTAGTTAAAAGCATATATGACAATAACGAGCGACCACAAACTAGTAAGAACACAAATTTCTATAAACATAAAAATGGAAAGACGGAAAACTTTTTAACACAAAAAATGAACAATAACAGCTGAAACAATTAAAAACTACAGGGGAGAGTATAAACAGGAAATGGAAAACAGATTAAGTCTTATAAAAAACCACAATATGCAAGACAAAACGGTGGATTCATTAAGCGATCAAATAGAACAGGCTATCACAACAATAATAAAAACATTCACCCCAAAGACCAACCATAATAAAACCACAAGTGACGAAGAAAAACAATTACTGAAACAGAGAAGAATACTGGTGACTGAAGACAAGAGAAATACGAAATAAAATCAAAGATGACAAACTGAAAGAACAGAAGAAAAAGCTAAACAAGACAATAGAGAAAAATTGAGCCATGCAGGTTCTACGAACAAAACTAGAAAGAAAAGAAATTTGTACTCTAAGAAACTACAACAATTAAATCGTGTACGACAGAAATGAAATTTTGGAAATAGTCACAAAGTTCTATGAAGATCTGTACGCATCTAAAGTCCCAGAAAACGAACCAGGCACCCCCCACCTAGACAACCTCTGAAGATCCAGAATATAGGTTCCGAGGAGCTACCCGACATCGACCAAAACAAGACAGAAAAAGTACTGCATCGAATGAAAGGAAATAAAGCACCAGGCAAGGATGGAATCATCATTGAAATGATCAAATATGGAGGTACAAAGCTCCTACAAAAAGTGGCTTTCTTACTTAACCCTACAATGCCAGACCATCGTAATTTTTACGAACGCATAAACTGTTTTACGCGTCTCCACCCTCTTGCTTATCGAGGAAGTCTGCACATTTCAGTAAACAGAGTATTTACGGTGGTGACGAAATTTATTGTGGGTTTCGTCAATTCTTAGTTGGAGACTAGTGCTCGTAAAAATTACGACGGTCTAATGTTTCAACAACTTTTATTTTTAGAAGTGGTCTTAACAAAAGGTAAGTTTTTTTTTCATATATTTGTTCGGTACCTACCTGTAATGTTTTTATTTTTTAAGCAGAAAATGGTGTCGACATCGAAATATGATTGTAATAGACCTCTTACTGATGCCGAGATTGCCGATGAAGTTGCAAAAATAATTAACGGCATAGATGATGATATGGAATTGACAGATGATTCAGAGGAAAGCAGCGGGGAATTAGAAGATGATATCCAAAATGATCCCATGGACGTGGATGAAAACATTGAAAGTAACTCTGACTTACATGAAGATGAGGCTGTGGAATCAGGCAATGCAAACTTGGAATTCAGTGAATATGATTCTGAGGATAATATCCAGTTGGCAAGATTTGTCACGCAAAATAAGGTTATAAAACATAACAAAACTAAACTGAGAGGTAAAAAAGGACATCAGTGGTCTGTAATAGCAGCTGTTGGATTTTAATAATCTAGTTAGTTTAAAAAAAATAAATAAAATAAGAGAGACAAGTGAGTGTAAATTTATGTAAAACAATAGTAGATTGTTTTACAAGTCAAGAAAAGTGAGAGTTTTCCAGCGAGTGTAAATTTTTTTCACGAGCAAGCAAGCGTAGCTTGCGAGTGGATTAAAAATTTACACGAGCCTGGAAGAATCACTTTTCGTACGAGTTGAACATGCTATTTTTTCGTGTAAGCACGAAAATCACGTTAATTTTAAAAATAAATATTCAAAATTTATCAAGATATGTCATTATAGCATTATTTTTCACTGTGGTCGCATGGATTTGTCCATTTTTACAGCTACTATTTCAATTAATTTTCGACTTATCAAAAAAATTATGTAAAACGTCAGATTATTTTTAAACGTTTATAAGATTTTGGCAAGGGCGGATCCCGGATTTTTATGAGGGGGGGCGGAGGGTATACCCCCTAGGTAAAGGGTGATTCGGGAAATTCCCCCGGAAAATTTAACAGCGATATCTTCATTTTTACACCACTTCTGGCCTAAAATAAAAAACGTGATACGTTTTTAAAAGAAACAACAATATAGAAATATCGTTAATGTTTTTCTTCATTTTTCAATTTATTTTCTACTGAGGTGGGGGGGCGCGCCCGGTGCGCCCCTTCGCTGGATCCGCCTTTGGATTTTGGGCGGGCTCTATAGATAAAATATTGTACAATACACGTGTGATAATGCATTATTGAGATACGCCTTTGAAATTTGCACCTCGTTTAATAATTTGAACAATTGTACATTTACGAATATTCATACAAATAAATTGAATTAATGAAAAAAAGTGTTGCTATGAAGAAAAGTGTTGCTAACAAGAAAAGTACCACTTTTCTTTACGATTTTTGATTAAACAATATGCTTGATTTCTATCTAGTACACGAAAAATTAAGTTTTTCTTTGCTGACATTAAAAAATCTTTGCTTTACCTAATATAAGGGTATTTTTTGTGCTGTCTTTGTATAATATTGTGCCGATCCTTTGAGCCGGATCTTAATACATCTATTTATAGGTAAAAGTGCATAATACAACAGCAGCATCACATTCAAAGAGTATGTAAAAGAAATATAATTCATTTCATTCCAGCGCAAACAGATGGATTTTATAACAATGTTAATTGAAGGCCTGTCGAAAGACATAAAGGAGATAAAAGAAGAAAACAAAAATATAAAAAATGGAATTGAGGAAATCAAAGAAGAGATAAAATATACTGAAAATATGAAGGAAGAACTGCAATTGGTTAAGGTGGAATGAACGAACGAAAAATTACAAACCCAAAAGAAAATGGAGGATCAGGAAAACAAACTACACGGCTTAGAATTTAAACTAGAATTACATGAACGGGAGAAAAGAAAGACTAACATTGTAATAATTATAGGTGCTAACACAGGAACCAACGACAGAAAACTTTTTAAGGAAGCTGCAAAAAAATCTAAGCGAAAAATTGGGAGTGGATATTACCATCAGGAAATCATATCAAACAAATAATAATAATTGGATAATTGGTATTGAGAGTTGGGAACAGAAACAAAGTATATTTAGTAATGCGTATAAACTAAAAAATTACAACATATACATAAACAGCGACCTAACACAGAAAGGCAAATATTAGGATGTATCCTATTTTTTGAATATACATATGTATTTCTTTCTTTCAACGCCACATACGAGAAAAAGCGAAGGAAAAAGAAGGAAAAGGGAACAAAACGAAAATAGGTTATCAAAAAATAACAATTAACGATGTGAAGTACACCTGGAATACAATTGAAGGTAACAAGCGTTCAAAAAAACCTGTGGTCAAGTTGGATGGCGTTTGCAATTGCCAACTTTACCGTATGTCGTAACGTTGATGTTATTAATATGGTGTTCCTACTCCCACTATTTACCATATAAAACTTTTATACTGCATCGTTTGACAGTTCGCGTACTAGTTTAGGTATTTGCCGCTAGATGGCAGCACAAAATTTGATATTTTCATAATCATAACCTATTATCCCTGACCACATAACAATCAGATACACCAAGTTAATGTAAAATTTGGCAGGCAGTTTTATGATTAGTTTGCCTTCGGGTTGCTAGGCGGCGCCACCGTAGTAGGAGCAGACGCGACTCTAAGGTGCTTAGAATCAGCTGATTTGTATGATTCCAAGCAATTCAGGGTCACTTCTGCTCTGTTGGAGATCTGTCACATGACTGGAAAGAAGTCGACGAGTCTAAATGGAGGAGTTTGTCACCGTACCCGCAACTGTCCAGAGAGGAGTTGCTGGGCGACGGGGACAACAACACTTCCGCCCCGAAAAGCCTCGTCTAATTTTGGTGTACTGATTTGTTACATTTTTGATTTCATTTTATTGCATTCGAAGTTGTGAATAATAAAACTTGTTATCCGTTTTTCAAGTTGTGATTTGATAATAGTTTTAAATAATATGCTCGTGCAGTGCTGCCGCCATCTGGCAACCGAAGGCAAACTAATCATAAAACTGCCTGCCAAATTTTACATTAACTTGGCGAATCTGTTTGTTATGTGATCAGGGCTATTATAAAGCAACGTATTTTTATAAATTTTGCACTTTTCACAGAAGATACACAAGAACACATAAATATAATATAAACGCTGCAGCTTTAAGAACAAATCGATTTTTTTTTAATTAAATATTTCTTCCCAAAAGGTTTGCTGCAATGCTGCAAACATAAGCATTTTCATAAATTGTTCTCTCAAATGTTTTTCTGGACATTTTCGAAAATCAGGTAAAAAGCACGGGCAAAACGTAATACTTTGTGTTCCCAAGAGTTGCGATAACATTCAAAATTAAATATTTTGGCAGTTCATGGTGTCAACATTCAACTATCATTAGCGCCATCCTACAGCAATTGTTAGAATTAGTACGTGACTTGTCAAAGAATACTGTTCACAAACAATCGAAGGAGTGGAGACACCATATCTTAATAACATCACCGTCGTAACTAGAGCCACAGCTGGAGCTAGCTGGCATCTAATGTCAGCTGTCAAATGTCATTTTACATGTATTTGGCAACAAAATTATTTTTTGAAGTTTATTAAAAAACTAGTTCTTTTTAGAACTAGCAAGCGAGTAACTTTCCAGTTTTTCATGGTTCAATTGCGAATCACGATGGTTTTTAATGCAGAACAAAAACTGACATTTATAAGTGGGGTTATGTTCACAACTGTAACATATACGCTGCAGCTGCGCCCTATGTTTGAAGTTTTTCCATAGGTCACTTGACCACACATTTTATTCGAACACCCGTTAGGTTAGTGGTGGAAAATCACCCAACAAAACCAAAATACTGACAAACATAAGGCTGCCGGACGGAACGAAAAAGATGAATAAGGCAATGACAACTGCATATGAGAGTAGGAGACTAACTGATACAAAGATTCTAAAATTCGGCACATGGAATATAGGAACCACGCTCAAGGCAGGCAAAATAAACGAGTTCATCAACGAACTTAAATCATATGATATGCACATAACAGCTTTACAAGAAATAAGATGGGAAGAGCAGGCAATCTTGGAAAAAAATGGGTTTACACTAATAAGAACAGAATTTTTGCTGAACAATCATATTAAAGAAGCGGTACTCCACTTAGAACCAATTACCGACAGAATATGCAAGCTACGAATAAAAGGCAAATTTTACAATATAACTTTTGTTGACGCCAATACACCTATAGAAGACAAAGAAGAAGACACCAAAGAAATGTTTTACGAACACTATCCTACTCAGCGACTTTAATGCAAAAATAGGCAAAGAAAAAAGTATCCATGACTTTGCAGGTACGTTTATCATTCACGACATAACCAATGACAATGGATTCCGCCTATGCGAGTTAGCAGCAGCTATGAACTACCAAATTAATCCATAAAGAAACATGGATAATACCGGGAAGCAGGGGGATTAATCAGATAGATCATGTCCTGGTGAGCAGAAGAACTGGTGGAATGTTGGACGTTTGCTCATATAGAGAATCAAATTGCGATTCTGACCACTTCTTAGTCGTGGGAAAAATGCGACAAACGATAGAACTGTCCCATGACAAACATATGAACAAACTAAGAAAATGTAACACAGAAAAGTTACAAGATAAAGAAGTGAGGCAGAAATTCATAAATAGCATCGAAAATGGACTAAAAAACCAGAAACCAGGTACTAGTATTGAAAATGATTGGAACCTAATAAAAAATAGCGTACTAACTGCCGCAAATAACATCATAGGTAAGGAGAACAAACATAAAATAACCAGTGGTGTTCCCATACGGTATACTCCATATACGCCGTATACTCTCAAGGATTTTCGGGGCATACTGCGTATACTCTCAAGCAATTTGTGAAAACTCGTTAAAAAAGTGATCAGAGACAGCGAAAAGAAAGGAGAAAGAAAAGAGAAGAAAAGAATGTGCTTACGTAATAGGCCTAAAAAAACAATAACAGAACGTCAAGCCGAACACTACCTGAACGTTGATAGCCATTGACTTGTTGGGTACGGGAGCGGGTGGCCCATGCGCAGCGCAGGTCGCAACTTGTTTTTAATTAAATAATACACAGGTGATAGGTGAACATTTAAAAGAAAATTTCTTTCATTCTGTAGGTGATTGACGGAGTATTCAAAACAGTAACTGATAACGCCAAGGCAGAAGATCAATTTAAAAGAGTGGCACGCCGATTTGGTTTATCTGAATTCGAAAGTATAGTAGACTTCCGTACACGAAATGCTTCTTCTAATCTCTTTAAAACGCTGAACATACTTCCAACAACAACATCTGATTGCGAAAGGGGGTTTTCCGACATGAACCTCACAATAACCGATTTGAGGACTCGGCTAACTATTGAAAATGTGTCAGATTTGATGTTCATCTCCATCAATGGCCCTCCAGTTGTAGACTTCAATTCGTGACCATACGTGAATGTTTGGCTGTGAAACCATCGATCGGCACTTTCAACTCCTCGTGGTAAAGAACGCCAAGAAACAGACAAGACAGAAGATGCAAACAATTTTTTGTCAATATATTTAATTAGGTTTATCGATTATTATTATTTTTTATAGATATTTTGTTGAAAAATTATATAATAAAAATTTCAAGTTCATTTGTTGTCATTGACCCCCCCCCCCCCCAAGTAACCATAGGAAAAGTCAGGCACACAACGGCTTACCGGTAGTATACTAGTATACCCTCAAAAAAATGTGAGAAGGTAATCGAGAAGAAAAACAAAGCAAGACAAGCATTACTAGGCAATAAGGGTAAAAACAGAAACAGATTTATGTCGAGTCGACTGTCAACTTGACATAAATCGCCCAGTCTGTTTTAGCCTAAGGTAACAGGATACCAGCAAATCGACACCATTTTGACATGGGCGTTACATGTGAACCAGAATAAAATTCGTTGACTCGACACAAATCGCCCCGTCTGTTTTTACCCTAACACAAGAGGCAACTATACGAAGCACTTAGAGAGGAAGGCAAAAAAGTGGCGAAGGAAGAAAAGAGAATACTATGATGAATTGCTACAGAAACTAGAAGAGCACCACCAATATAAAAGGACTAGGAAATTTTACAAATAAATCAGAAGCCATTACAACAACACCTGGGGCTGCAAAAGTAAGGAAAGGGAACAGCTGATTGTCAAAAAAGAGATACTAGATAGATGGGTGGAATATTTTACAGGCCTCCTGAACGTCCAAGACAATAGTGACGAAAAAGAAAACAACGGTCTCGAAATAAATTAATATTTGCCGAAGATCTCCCAACATATAAGGAGGTGGAGGAAGTGATGAAAAATATAAAAAACGACAAGGCGGCCGGTCAAGATGGTATCGTGGGGGAGTTCATAAAGCACGGAGGTAAAGATTTATTCAAATAAATACACCTGCTAACAAACTCAATTTGGAAAGAAGAATGGGAATACGGTGTTATCGTTCCTATATTCAAGAAAGGAGACCGAGGGATGTGTGAAAACTACTGGGGTATCACTTTACTCAGTGTACCATATAAAGTGCTGTCAAGTATGCTGTATAACCGATTATCATGGTACACTGAGAAACAATTAGGTGACTACCTAAATGGGTTTAGAACGAATCGCTTGACTACAGATAGTATATTTCTAATGAGGAAGTTATCGAAAAATGCTATGAGCACAATATCTAACTCCACAACCTCTTCATTGACTTCCGTCAGGCTTTCGATAGTATCAAAAGAAACAGCATCGGTGAATGCATGAGCTTACTTGGGCTTCCTATGAAACTGATAAAATTAACTAAAATGACTTTGACAAACACTAAAGCAATGGTAGTGATGCAACACGAAGTTACAAATCCCTTCCAGGGAACCTCAGGTGTAAAACAAGGCGATGCACTCTCGACTCTGGTTTTTAATGTGGTGATAGAAGCACCAAAGTCTGTTCAGGGAAACCGTGCAGTTGATGTAAACAGTTGATGACAGCAGCTGATTCGCACAGCAAATGCTTTGCGTAAAATTGTTGGCTGCGTTAGTGTAAGTGCTTGTAGCAAGTAACAAGTAAGTACCGTAAATACGTACTTAAGTAAAAATGTGTCACCGGCTTATCGGATAAGGAAGCTTTCACCAGTATACAAGCAATCGCAGCCCCTATTTCGACCTTATGGTTGTCAACCAGCACGTGGTTTTGTTTACATGGACTGCACGGTTTGCCTGAACAGACTTTACTTAGAAAACTCAATATTCAAGGCACACTAAGAACAAAGAGCACTCAAATAAGTGCGTACGCCGATGACATAGTAATTGTGAGTCGAAGCATACAGGAATTAAAAGACACCTTTACCAATTTGGAAAAATTTGCTGCGGAAATGGGTGTTACAATAAATAAAATACCTCCGGCTATCAAAACATGAATACCAACTACACGAATTAGAGGCAGGAAGCAACAAATTTGAACTGTAAAAGACTTCGTCTATTTAGAGTCTCAATTAAACTTTAGAAACAATACAGAAGAGGAATTAGTGAGGAGAATCATAGCTGGGAATCGTATCTACTATCTTCATAAAAACTTCATACACTCTAACATACTAACCCAGGCAACCAAACTCAGAATATATACAAGATACAAGCATCATTAGGCCAGCATTAACATAATTATACAGGTGAAACATGGACCTTGACAGGCTTGGTACAAAATAAACTCAGGTGTATGGAAAAGAAAATTCTAAAAAGAATTTATGGGGGGGTTGAAGAGGCAAACGGAGTGTATCGAAGAAGAGTAAATTATGAATTGGAGGATCTAATAAAACAAGCAGATGTAGTTCGATTCATCAAGTCGCAAAGATTACGTTGGCTGGGAGATCTTGTAAGGATGGAAGGTAGCAGGCACGTTAAAAGCATTATGGAATGGAACCCAGATTATGGAAGAACCAGAGGTAGACCACAGGAAGAGATGGTGGAACGAGGTTCAACAGGATCTAGAAATAATGAAAATCGAAAACTGGAAGATTGAGGCTAAAAATAGACAACTATGGCATCGAATTGTGGAGGCTGAAACCCACAAAGGGTTGTAACGTCGAGCAGTAAGTAAGCAAGTAATGAAGGCATAAAACAGATGTATTTGGGGGATCATATTAGATTCTAATGGCAACCTTGAACCAGAATTGAATAACCGACTAGGTGCAGCAACGAGACTATACAAAACATTAGAGAAAGTATTCATAGAAAAAAGAGAGGTAGGTGAGAATTTTCAAATCAGTATACATATCAGCTGAAGAAGAGGTTGAGGATAACGAAATGGAAAACAACCCACCTATACGTGCAACAATGAGTAAGAATAAAACAAGTATTGAACCAGAGCGACAAAATAAAAGAAAAACTGCACAAAGATCACCAGAACAAAAAGAAACAGAAGAAAACGAATATAAAAAAACCAATACTACTAAAACAACAGCGATCAGGAAAGTAGGAGATAGCAAAACCAAAGCTTGGGCTCAGACACTGTTAAAAGAATTCCCAGAAAACGATCAGAGAGATAAACTAGAGGGAGCACCAGTATGTAGTAGTGAAGAAAAAATAGCGAACCCAAAAAACTAACACAAAAACAAAATCTGGATGGATTAATGACGACGGAAATCGCAAAGAAACTGGACAGGAAAAAAAGAAATAAAAAGAAAAATGCTATCAAAATAGGAACATGGAACATAAATACCTTATTGAAAACAGGAAAGTTAACTGAAATAAACAACGAAAGAAAGAGATATGGTATGGAAATCATAGCAATACAGGAAGTGAGATGGAAAGGAAGTGGACAATTAAATACTGAAGAATATGCCTTTTTATACTCAGGTGAATCAAAACAAGGAAGAAATGGAATAGGCTTCATCATATCAAGAAATTTAAAAGATAATATTATTATTTTCAAGCCAATAAGTGGAAGGATCGCATATATAACAATAAGAGCAAAACCAACAAATATAGCAGTTATTAACGTTTATGCACCAACCGAAGAGGCAGAGGAAAACGATAAACAGCAATTCTATGACCAACTCAGCGATGTAATTGAAGAAATCGGTAATCATAGTCTCCTGCTGATAGTTGGTGATTTTAATGCACAGGTGGGGAAGGAGGACTATATATCTGACATAGCAGGGAAATTCACAATACATGAAAAAACTAACAAAAATGGTAAGATGCTGTGCAATTTAGCAGCCCTCAATGACCTGATAATAAGTAGTACTAAATTCAAGCACCAAAGAGAGCACAAAGAAACTTGGAAAATCCCAGGAACGCAAAGAGGAAATCAAATAGATCACGTTCTAACAAAGAAAAACCGTTCGGCTTCAATAACAGATGTTAGATCTTACAGAGGTGCTAACGCAGATACAGACCACTATCTAGTAATATGTAACCTAAAGCAAAAAATAAACAGAATAAAACAAGTTGAAAGAAATAAAAAATGGAACCTACAAAAACTAACCATTCACAAAAATGTTAAAAAATACCAAGATAAAATTAAGCAAGAATTGGAACGAGTTACAAAAAACATAGAAGACAGCCCGGAGCAAATATGGACATATACAAAAAACACAATACATAAAATTGCAGAACAAGAACTAGGCTACCAAAAGAAAGAAAGTAAAAAGGAATGGTACGACTCAGAATGCAAAGAAGTAAGCGAGCAAAAAAAAGAGGCAAGAATAAAGTGGTTAAAATCAAATACAGAAGACGACCTACAAATATATAGAGAAAAGCGAAAACAAGGTTGCAGGTTATTTAAAAAGAAAAAGGAAGAATGGATTAACAACATTATGGAAGAGATGGAACAGGAAAGTAGGCGAAACAATACCAAGAAATTTTATAAAAAGTTAAGAGACCAAAACAGGCGAAATGCAATAAGAAGAAGGGGGATAAAGAACAATGACGGGAGAGTAGAAGATGATAGAGAAAAAATTAAAAACCTGTGGATGGAACATTTCCAAAAAATACTAAACATAGAGGAATACGAAGCACAAGCAACAGATATTACTAATATACAACAAGAAGAAGAGGTAGAAGAACCAGATGAAGACAAAATTAAAGAGATAATAAAAAGCCAAAGAAATGGGAAGACACCAGGGTGGGACGGAATAAACAGTGAATTAATAAAACATGGAGGCAAAACACTATCAGATGAGATGTGTAAATTAATTAAGAGAATATAGAGAGATGAGCAAATGCCACAAGAATGGAGGAAAAGCTTAATAATCACAATACCAAAGAAAGGTGATCTAGAAGAAAGAAACAACTACAGAGGAATATCGTTATTAAATACAGCATATAAGATCTTAACCAAAGTAATTTTGACACACCTACATAAATACACTGAAAATATAATAGGGCAATACCAATGTGGCTTCAGGAAAAATAAATCAACAACTGATGCGCTGCATATCATAACACAAATATTGGAAAAAAGCTACGAATTTAATATTCAGATCCACATCCTATTCATAGACTTTAGGCGTGCGTTTGATAGTGTAAACAGGGAGAAATTAATACAGGAAATGCAAGAAATGAAAATACCAACAAAAATAATAAGACTAACAAAAATGACTATAGAATGCAATACAGCTGTGGTAAGAACAAGTGAAGGCGATACAGACGAAATTAGTTGTAACAGCGGTGTGAAACAGGGCGATGCACTATCAGCCGAACTTTTTAACATCGCAGTGGAAAGCTTATATCGAAAAATGAACTGCAAAGGAACGATAAATATAAATGAAACACAAATGATTGCTTATGCTGACGATGTTGCTTTAATATCGAGAACCAAATTCGGTCTAATAAACACTTTTAAACAACTAAGAGAATTAGCAGCTGACATAGGATTGGAAGTAAATAGCCAAAAAACCAAGTATATGAGGACTCCAAAACAACCTTGTAGTAATACAACTCACATAAACATGGGTGACTTTGTGTTTGAAGAAGTTGCCAGTTTCAATTATCTTGGAGTGTTAATAAATAACAGACTTGACAGAGAGGAAAACATTAAGAAACGTATACAAGAGGGTTACAAGGCATATTACAGTAATTCCAAGACCCTAAAAAATAAGAAATTAAGTAATACAACTAAAATCAGAATATATAGGACACTTATAAGACCTGTAGTTACATATGCAGCAGAGGTTATGGCCCTATCCAAGAATAACGAGGAACAACTGAAGATCTTCGAAAGAAAAGTAATGCGAAAAATACTGGGACCCAAAAAGATAGGAGAAGAGCTACGAAGCAGATGGAATCAAGAAATATTGGAAGATCTAGAAGGAGAAGATATAGTGAAGTTCATAAAAAGCCAAAGGATGAGATGGTATGGACATGTATTTAGAAGCGAAGATAAAAATATAATTAAGTCCTTAACAAAGTGGAAGCCCACATATAGCAGAAGAAAAGGAAGACCCAAAAATACTTGGAGAGAAGATGTAGAAAAAGATTTGAGAACAATAGGCATATCAAACTGGCAGCAGAAAATTAACAACAGGGAAGAATGGAGAACAATAGCAAACCTAGCTAAAACACATGATAAATTATGAAAATTAAGAAACACGGAAAAGGGAGTAATCCACCCTGAGGAAATGGATTAAAAGAGTTCAAATTGAACGGCTATATTCCTTATGGAATGGAATGCCATTTATTATTATTATACATATCAACTACTACTATATGTACTAAGTAAGGTTGTAGCCTCTGGAGTGCGACATCTAAAACCATCTAACTTAAACAAACTCCATATTTTTTGCAAATCAAAGTGTTATGTATTATAACCAAAGTTGAATGGTTCATAAGAAGTTCGCAGAAGATGCTGAACTGGCATAATTATAGTAAAAACAAAAGAAACATACGAGGTTATGTAATTTGTAAAAATAAATTATGCTCCAAATTAAAAACTTACTTTTACTTTTATCTTTATTTATAGTGTGCCTTCTGGGAGGCACAATGAGACCCTGGCCATTTTCAGTTATATTTCTTGTCCGAGGGGGAACGGCGGGTTTAGACGGTTTTTCATTTTCTTCTGATGAACTGTCTTCGTGGCCTACTGTACTTAAATTCACTAAAAATAAAAGTATTAACTGCAATTAATATTTTTTAAACAACACTAGTAAATTGGTTTATTTACAAAAATGCCTGAAAATCAAATACTTACTGACAGAATACGATTGCCGCTTCCTCATGGTTGCATTTTTATTGATTGCTATTTTATTCTGCGAACTAATAGTCGGCCGCATAAGCCTACTCTGCGGCTTTTTATCATGGCTTTCGTTATCAGAATCAGACTGATTTAAAACACCAGTAGAACTACTTCTCGTAATGGCGGGGTTTTTAATGTACCTTGAGCTACTTCTAGCCGTGGCTGGATGTTTTATTGCTTTCCCTGAAACTACCATTTAAACCACCTCAATGTATTAATTACGAACGAAGCGACAATTTATAAAACATGCCCGATTATTTTAATGTTGATGAAACATGCAGATAAAAATTAAAATTTGTGCTAACGTGAGGAGAAACAATTTTTAAAAAATAACCTTAATATTTACGTAGACCCCTGGTTTAATGAGCCATTTAAAAAAAAAGTTACGCTGAATCTTACCTTGTTCTACTTTGCGTTTTTGTACAATGGGGCCTTGCATACTAAGATCACTTAAACTGCATGCTCTACGAAGGCTGTTATCGGGACTTTCGGCATCTATATGCACTGCAAACATGCACATCAATAAAAGGAACACTTATAAGGAAAAATAATCATTTAGGTGACATTACAATAGGGTGTAAGCAAAACAAAGTACAAAAACATATAACTATGGTTACCATAAAGCTAGATAAATGATGATAGCAAATTTAACAGCAGTAAAAGCATGACAAATTCAAAGTGTTATGCAATTTAAGAAAATCTCCAGATGTGTTAGTAATACGCAAAAACGAATTGAGAAGGTCAGCCACAGTTGGCTTTGAAACATATGTAGGTACACCAACGAAAACCCCGGAGATTTTCTTTATAAATCGCAAAATCAGGCTACATGCTTTTAATTTGCATAATTTTTATAACATTAAATGCAACGGTTAAACATTTATAAAAACAATAATGTTAAAATATACAATTCCTACTGCCTTAATTAAATATCAGGTATTACTGCTACTTAAATTTAAAACAAGAGGCAATACGAATCAAAAATAAAACACTTTGTAAAGGGTTTATTAATTGATAATACACGGAAAGTAAGTAAGAATGTAGTAAAAAATAAGGAACGATTGTACAAGGAAAAAAAGGTCGAATAAGATAAGAAAATTAGGGTTGAGCACCACATAAATCGCATGCATTATTGGCACATTCATATAAATTCTATACAAGGAAACTTGGCACTTCTGCAGGCAGTAACGATTCATTTAGCATTTGACATTCCTCATGCTGACATCAATTTTTGTTAATCACCTTGCACTGTGTTAATGGGGCATTCCTTGGACGTAGAAGAATCAACAGATGTTTTGGTTTTTTCGTCGACGTTCTCTTTTACATCGACGTTTAATTTTTCTACAATATCGCAGCTCTTAATATTGGATTTCGAATCCAATTTTTTATCAGTCTTTTCTTTGGTCGTCTTCAAATTCTTATCAGTCTTTCCAGAAGATTTGCAATCATCGTCGATGTTAATGACGACATTTAATCGTCGTTCGACGAAATTCGGCAGGCTTAAATTCCGTCTTCGGAATTTTGGACGTGGAATTGGACTCTTCAGAAGATCGTTGTAGTAACTTTGAGAATTCGTTAGAGTTTCGTACATTTGAGACAATGCTCTTACTTTACCAGAATACATATTCTGTTTAAATATATCAACCAATGTGTTGATTTTAGTTACTTTCCGTTGAATTTCGTTGAGAATTTTTATATTTTCAAGCGCAAATTGTATCCTGTCGATCCCTGACGACGAGAAGTTTTCTAAACTAACATAATCCGAAGCCCTTGAAAAACCCGAATCGCTTTGATTATCTGGAAACAGCGAATCGCACGATTCCAATTTAATTTTCTCGAATTCTCGATTGCTTCTCCAAACATTATGTTCAGCGTGCTTCGAAGCACATTCCCATACATTCTTGGGATTATATTCGAGGCTGTCGAATATTTTCTCGTCCGTTTGAACCCTGTTTATATTAACTTCGAGCGAATCGTAATCAATTTTTGTATTAAATTCAATTTTATCCAAACTGTCGTACAATTCGTGCAAAATCTTTGTTTCTTCCCTTTGCGAATTTCCATTCTCACACTCTCTTTCTATATTTTTTTCCTTGTAACTGATTTCCAGAGTGTTTTCAATTGAATCAGCTTGATTTTCAATATTCGCTGAGTTATTTAACGGTTCGTTCTTCTTTGTGTTTTGAACGTTATTCATTTTCTTCAAAAAATCATCCTTGCGGATGTATTCGTACGTCGTTTTGCTTTTACGTGACTTTGAACTATTTCGACGTACGCCTTTCGGAGGTTTATGGGCTATTCGATCGGTTTCGAAGAGATTTTTCGTAAACAAATGCCGATCAAGACTTGTTGTTTCTTGAATTTGGTTACGATTTGTGCTCGAATTTTTTTCCGTTAGGACAAAGATGTTGTTTTCGTTGCTTTTACCTAATTTAAAGCTGGAGTTAGTATGTATACAATAATTATTTTTAACTGAATGATCAACAGAACATTTTTAAATAAACAAATAAGTTTGTTTAACTGAAACTTAAACTTTTGCCTTTGAATTTATGATTGGTGAAATATGCACCGTACGGTACGGTTCTAGTGAACAGACGCGTAGTAAATGTGAAAATAGCTCCGTAATTAAATCCAAAATATTGGAAGATTACGAGCATTTAATTTACAAAAGTGTAATAGGTAGATTGGGAAAGTGCAATAGTTTACTAGTAGTAGTAAAATAGGGAAATAATTAGTTGTACAGGGTGTCCGAAAAGGTTTTTGCAATTTCTAGGTTATATTTCTCGAGAATCTTTAGGAGTGGGAGGATCGGATCGATTGCATTCGAGAGCACGGCTCTTGGAATTTCAGTAGCCATGGAGGGATATGCGGGACCACAACGCGCTTTTTGTGTAAAAGCATTTTATGAGAACAACCATTCTTACACCCAAGTCCGTCGCCTTTACAGGAAAGGTCATATCGAATAATGTCAATAAACGTCAATTATCCCCCTAGAAGCCCCGATTTAACCCCAATAGATTTTTTCTATCGAGTTACCTTAAATCAAAGATCTACGCGCAAATTCTTGCAAATTTGAATCAATTGAGCAAAGAATTCGCGATGAAATTCGAGCAATTCCACAAGAGCTCTGTCGCCGCGTGTTCACTAATTTCAGGGGTCGTTTGGAGGAGACGGTGCGCATGGGAGGGTAGCACCTCGACAGCATAATCTTTCACAAATAAATTTCCATAGTTTATAGTTAATTTTAAAAATACAAAATTGTTAATTAAGCTGAAACTTAATGAGTTATGATTTTTTTAAATCACAAAAACCTTTTCGGACACCCTGTAGTATTGCAAGGACTAAAAGTAGATGAGGACAGAGAGAATTTAAGAAAAATAATAGTGGATTTTATGGATAAAGAATTGCAAATAAAAGTACAGGTAAAGGAAGTAATAAAATTAAGGCGAAAAACTTGCCTCATTTTTTTAAACAATTTATGTTGCATTTGTTGACAACAATTTCGAAATAATTTTGATAGCATCTGAATCTAGAAAGAATAAGCTTTCCAACGATTTGAAAAATCATTGAGAAATTGTAAAAAATAAGCTTATAAATGCAATGCAAACGAAAAATTATTCAATTTTCAGAATTAAAAAAAATTTCGAAAAATGGTTTGTGTTTTTTTTGCAATCGCGGACAGATTGGCGCCCTCCATATTTAGATCCGGGGAGGATACTATATATTTTTTAAAACTATTATCCTTGAGTGCACCCCCCATGATCGAATTTACGGCCCCTGATTCCTGACTATTCGGTTCTATCTTTGTTAAGACTCGTTAGTCTAAGCAAAACGAGTGAATAAGTAAATCATTCAAAAACGAATCAAGAATCAAGAACTTCCCAACTCTGTTGGACACAAAAGTAAAAAGAGGCCAGGAAATCGGCAGCAACCACTACATAGCAAAAAGTAAAATAAAAGAAAAAATAGAGGTTACAAAATTAAATGAAGAAATTGAACAACAAAAAATTGGCGAAGAATCTTCGCTGGACTTTCCATACTTACACAATTGAAAAATGCATAACAAATATATCATAAGCGTGAGGATAAGCAAGGTCTCTGTCCTTGCTGGTAATAAGTTCATGCGTGAGCGGTACATTGTGGCGCCCACCGACCGAGGGCGGGTTAAACTGCTTGAAAATTTGAAAATTTCCCAAACTGTCCGGACTTTTTATTTTTAGAATTTTGAATTTTTTTTCAGCTAGTTCTAATCATCCGAGCTAGAGGTACAATTTGGCGTTAGATTTATACCAATATGTTGATGCGTTTTTGAGAAAATCGGCCTTAAAGTTGCGCTTTACAAAAAATCGCCCAGGGCGCAATTTATGACATAGAAACTTCGGGAAAAAATTATTCGATTTCTTTTCAAATTCTCTATTGATCCAGAACATTTAAAAAAAATCGTGTGTGTCGTTTCCGAGAAAAGTTTTTTTGAAAATTTGAAAATTTCCCAAACTGTCCGGACTTTTTATTTTTGAAATTTTGAATTTTTTTTCAGCTAGTTCTAATCAGCCGAGCTAGAGGTACAATTTGGCGTTAGATTTATACCAATATGTTGATGTGTTTTTGAGAAAATCGGCCTTAAAGTTGCGCTTTTCAAAAAATCACCCAGGGCGCAATTTATGACATAGAAACTTCGGGAAACAATTATTCGATTTCTTTTCAAATTCTGTATTGATTTCCTAAGTAAAATTTTGAAATTTTTTTCAAGGAAAAATCTGCGCCCAAAAAAACATGGCTAACTTCCGTTTCCGGTTCCGGATTTTTTTGAAAAGCTTATTTTACAGATGTACTGTAATTATAGGCCCGCATACCAAATTTGATGAAAATCGGCCCAGTAGTTTTCGAGATATGACGATAACGCACGCACGCACGCACCCACCCACCCACCCACAGACATTTTTCAAAAAACACATATTTAGGATGCCTGGACCCTAAAACGTGTTTTTTTCGAATTTTTACGATTTTGAATTTTTGCACGATTCCAATACTTTCCTATACGTGCGTTGCAAGTATGGAAAGTAAAAATAGAATTTGAAACTAAAATCTTATAAATTAAGGAATAGAGAGATAGCCAACGAATACAAAAAATTATTGACCGAGAAATTGGAAAACAAAAGAAAATGGGAATGAGAGAAATAACGATATTGAGACAACATGGAACTCCTTCAAAAATGCAATACTTAATTCAGCCAATAAAATATGTGGGAAGAATAGAGGGAGTAATAAGACACGGTGGGCAGAAGAGATTAGCAAACTCAGAAGATCCCGACCTGTATAAATAAATGCCTTAGAAAGATTCTGGGTATACACTGGCCTGCCAAAATAGCAAACGAAGAATTATAGATAAAAACTAAACAGCAACCAATTACTGTGACAATAAAAAGAAGAAGATGGTGATGAATACTCGGTAGTGATATTACAAGACAAGCACCGAAATTCACTTTCAAAGGTAATAGGAAACTAGGAAGGCCAATCAACACCTGGAAAAGAAGCACTATTCAAGAATGTAATGCATTAAACATAAGTTGGAGTGAACTAAAAGTGATAGGAAAAGACAAAAACAACTGGAAAAAAATTGTAAACAATATAAGTAAGAAATCAAGAAATTAAAATAGGACACTGTTAATTAATACCCTAAAACCAGAGCTCTGTTGCCTACCAAAGTATAACAGTAAAGTTTAAGAGCTAGCGACTCTTTAACTATACATAAGCTAGTGAAACGCCTTTAGGCACCCTATGGAGGATAAATAATAATAATAATAATAAATAAATTAGAATATAGAACATGAAATAATCTTGATATGTAACATTTAACACCATTACGGCAAGAAGGGTCTTGATAATATATATAAAATATGCAAACTTTCTTTACACTCAAGGTGACATATTTTGTTTCTGATAATTTCGTTGAAAATTCGTTAAAAATAATTATTAACATACTAATTTACAATGTGTGCCTTAAAAAGTATTGGCCGACATGTCTGTTAAAAACGTTAAATTATCGTAACCGGAGTAGAAATATCGACATAAATCAACCGATCGGGAATAAAATCAAATACCTATGTAATACTAATTAAGACACGTTAATTTTTTTATCAAATTGAAATTTACACTTTCTTACCTGAAACTTTAACTCCGCTTTCATAGATCTGAATATTCAGATCTGGTTTATTATTTAAAACATTACAAAACTTGCTTTCGTACTGTTTGTTCTTTGTTTCCAAGCTTGGTATATCCATTGAACTGCGATTGTTTTGCTTCCCAATATTCAACTGTTTTTGTTTCTCATGCGCTTGTTTAACATTTTTATCGGTAGCTTCACGAAGTCGTTTTGATTCAGGTTGACTAGTGGACTGTTTAAGCTCCTGCAGAACATTTTTTGGTTGATTGTTTTCTTCAGTTTCAACGAAGAATGCGACACCCTTTCGTTTGTTATCTTTAAAGGAGCATTGTGGGCCGAAAGTGTCATTTTGTGCGATGCACGTTTCGAATTTTAAAAGTTTTTCTTGAAAATCCGAACTGCTGGCTGAACGTTTTGCGACGATTTCATGAGGGGTTTCAAAAGTAAAATCCGTTTGTGTTTGTGAGGTTTTCAAACGTGTAATCGGTGTGCTGTAATTTTTAGGTAAACTTCCACCGAAACTGTTATCGGTGGTCGTTTCTTTGCTTGTCGTTGCTTTTCGTAACGATTGGCAATCGATATTTTCTTGATTTTCTTCGTCGATGTAATGTGGTTTTTTATACGATGAAAATAAAACTTCAAGAGGAGCAGATTTACAATCGGATTCGCACGATAACACGCTTTCCATGCTGTTGCAGTAACTCTTCGTTTTATGTACGTCGAAATCTTGATTATCATCCGACAGTATACTATCCTGTGAATTTTTATTGCTGGGATTTAAATAAAAGCTTTCACTTTTTGGTATTTCGTAGTGGTAGGTTTCAAACTGATATTTGTATATTTCGTTGTTCGACACACACCTTCTGGGGACTTTGTACTTTTTGGATTTTCGATTCTGCGTTGAACTAAAACTGTAATCCTCTAAAGAATCAGAGCTAAAACTGCCTTCATCGACTTCATTTTCTGCAAACAACTGAACCTCATCGTCTTTATTTTTTGACAAAGAACTGGACGGATGTTGAGCAAACTTTTGATCGATTTGATCGTTTTTCTTATTAAAATCTTGCGAAAACTTTTCAATATCGCTACAAATCTGTTTGAAACCTTCAACGGTTGAATCTTCCTTCTGATCAAAGTCAATGAAGTAACTAAACGATCGCCGTGTTTTACAATCGTTTTTTAAACCACTACTCGGCCTTTGTACGTAATCCGAAAAACTACGTTCCTCACTGACGGGTGAAACCGGCAAACTCTTATTTAACTTATACTTTGTTAAAGTTTTATCTAAATGAAGTTTACGGGGCCGTAAAGGTTTTTGTATCCGTTCCGGACTTTTATTAAGGTCGCTTAATTTAACGCTACCTACAAAATCTGTATTTTCATCATCCGTAGCAGGACTAATTCGGCCAAAAGCGGGATTCAAGAAAGAAAAGTTGGTATTTCTCATAATATCCTTCATGTAACATCCGCAAAGCTGTAGATTTGAAGGCAAGGACAAGCTCGAAGGCAGCTGCAGAGCGTTTTCTTGCGTTGAATCATTTTCTTGAAACGTATTAGTATGGTTAATAGAATAAGGAAAATAAGTATGTTAATTTGGTCTTGGTTAGGGATAGGAACATCACACAAGCTACTGCTTTCTAAATGCTTACTTAATAGTGCTATTATTTTACCTTGTTTACGATTCGGCGAATTCCATTTATCCTTCTCGGGTATGTGCGAAAGATCGTGAATTGACTGACTGTATTTCAACGGACTACTGTAACCAACCTATAAAATTAAAAAGTTGGATTAGATGCGATGAGTACCACTGGAAGATTTAAGCTTACGCTTTGTAATTTTTTCCTTGTAGCCGCAATACGTTTGGCTAATTCTTCCCGTTTTTTCGTTGCTTCCGAATCCACTCTTGTTTGCTTTGCAGCATTGATAACAGCCATATTACGAGTGCTTAACGTACCGTTTGTCCTTGTTAAATACTGCGATGAAATTGATGATTTATTACCTGCAAATCAGCAATGATATTTTTCCAATCATATATATTAAAGTAACCGTCTATACCCGGTGAAGTTTCAACTTCTGCCCCGCTTAGACTTTCGAAAGTAGACTGAAGATATTTTTCACGGCTGACGATTTGATCCAGCGATTCCGAGCTCACCGAAAGAATTGACATTGGGTTACGATCAGTATTTTCACCGCTTGGAGTTGAAACCTCATCGTCGTCATCATCTGAATCTTGACTTCCAGATATCGAAGTGGGTTGTATGGCAATTGTAGGCAAATTGCCTCTTTTAGATCGTCTCTGCGATCGTCGCAGCTCGTCTGCGTCCATATTTGTAATAGTAAACTCACTACCGCTGATTTAAACAAAAAGGCGTTTATTTAAATATTTTTTAAATGTTTAACAAACAAATACCTTGCAGAATCGATCTGTGTGGGATAATACAAAGGTTGATGGCGATATTCCTGATCTGAATCGATGTCCGCATCATGAGCAGTTGATTCGATGTCCGTGTCACGTACAGATCCACCCAATGCGCTATCATCGGTAAGGATATTGCGTCGACCATCTCTGCTTGACAATATACTGCTTGTTGTTATCTACATGAAGCAGAAAATCATTTGTGAGTTAGTCGATATGTAAGTTTATACAAAAATCAAATAAAATTACTGTTCAATTTTTGAAAAACTATACGAAATCATCAATCAACAAATCAACAGAGAAATAAAATAAATAAACTAGAGGAAACCATAAAACAACAGGAAATAAGATTACAAACGTTGGAAAGCAAAGTAGGAAAAAGGAATTTTTTGGAATTCCAGAAAAAGATACTGAAAAATTGAAGGATATATATCTGACCGCTTTCTAGTGATAATTAAGATAGATCTAGGAATAAATATTAATAATAAAATGCAACAGAAACCTGAGAGAAGAAAGTGGAATACCGAGAATCTCAAGGAAGAGGAAAAGAAATAAAGAAGAAATGTATAAACAGTTTTAGCTAGAAATCAGGGTTATGAAAACATAAAGAAGGAATAGACTATTATAAGAGAAAGCATCACCAAGATAACAAAAAATATACTAGGTAGAAAACGTACTGAGAATAAAAACAAATTGTTTGATTTTGAATGTAAACTGGCGCTACAGAAGAAGAAAGAAGCAAGACGAAGGTGGATAGAAACAGGCCAAGATAGTGATTATAAAAAATACAAAGATATTAGGAGGGAATGTACTTCTGAAATAAAAAAGAAGAAAGAGAACTGGATTGAAAAGAAGATAGAAGAAATAATGCCAGACTGTATCAACAAATTAAAAAACAGAATAGGAAAAAGGCAGCAATAAATATTAAAAGTGCAAAATGGAAGACTATTTTAAGAAAACTATGAGAGAAACTAAAGTAACATTGAAATACAAAGAACTAAATCAAGGACAAGACGCACCAACATATGAAGAATGCTGCGAGATCATTGAAAAGTTAAAAACAAAAACCGGCAGGACCTGACGATATAACAAATGACCTGATGATAATGAACGGAGAAAATGAACTCAAGAAACGAATCCACACACTAATTAAACAAATATGGGAAAAGGAAAAAAAGTCAAAAGAATAGGGTAGTGGATTAATAGTACCGATACACAAAAAAGGAATCCCACTGGAGCGCTCCAATTATAGTCATCGCTTTACTTAATATAAGCTACAAAATGACAACAGTTGTGAACGAAAGAATAGGAGAATATCAAAATGGATTTATAAAAGGAAAGCCAACCATAGATGCCATTTATACCATCAGTCAAACTATAGAAAAGTGCTACGAACAAAATATCGAAATTTAAAGGATGCAGAAGTATTGGGAGTTCCAAACAAGATAGTAAGATTATTGGAGATGACAATGGAAGGATCAAGGGCGCAGTTTCACATTGGAAGCTATATTCAATGAATTTGAAATTAATAAAGGGAGATGGATTATCGGCAGTCACCTTTAATATAGCATTAGAGGGAGTGAGTACACAGGAACAATACTAGAGAAATCCATACAAATGATAGCGTATGCAGACGATTTGGCCATAATAGCAAGAGAAAGGAAAGAACTAAACGAAGCAGCATTAAGAATAAAAAATAAAAACTCTTAAAAAACGTGTCGGTGTTATACAGGCATGGCCAAAAGTATTAGCCACCATGGACATATCCAAATAACTGGTCTAGTTAGAAACCGAAGCAAAGAAAAGAGGACTGGAAGTAAATGGAGACAAAACAAAATATATGAAACACGACAGGACAAATAAAGTACAGGGCAAAAGGAAAATACAGATTGGAAATTTTAAAGTGGAGGAAGTAGACAAGGGACAATAATCAATAATAAAAATCAAGCAAGTGAAGAGATATCGCAGAGAATTCAATCGGGACATAAAGCATATTATACATACAAAATGTTTCTACAAAATAAGAGATTGAGCAAAAACTTAAAAATGAAACAGTATAAAGCAGCCATAAGGCCAAACGTAACATACGGCGCAGAAGTGACGACATTAATCAAAAGAGACCAAAGAAAGATTAAAGGCATTTGAGAGGAAAATTATCAGAAAGATTCTTAGACCAAAATATATATGTAGATGGGGGAGGGCATAGTAAAAGTAATAAAGTCAATGAGAATCCGATGGTATGGGCACATGAACAGAAAGCATGTGACAACAGTTTTAAAAAGAATTACGAAGTGGAAACCACATGAGAATTCAATAAGAAGAAGACCTAGATTACGATGTGAAGAACAGATAACAAATGACATCAAAAATATGGAAATCAGAAGATCATGGGAAGAAGTACCTACACGACAGAAGAAGATGGAGAAGAATAGTGGAAAGTGCAAGAACACATAACAAACTGTGAAAAGAAAGTGAACAATAGACTTAAAACGTGGACTGACATACTACAAAAAATGTGTCTGTATAAGGTTACAATTTCAATTGAAATGTACAATCTTATATAGGAAGAATTTGAGGAATAAAAGGAAGGGGAGACCGAAGATGAAGATACAACAAATTTAATACAGAAGAAAATAAGGAGGGCAAAAACTTCCCTAGGGAGACATCACATAAAGGAGCAATCCTAAAAAAGAATAGATACTGGACACAGACCATTAGCACCTCACAAAAAAGTAGGAGAATAGAAGGAAAGAGAGACAAAAGAGAACACAAATAATGTGTTGTCGAAAGACAAAGAGGTATAAGACCTTCAGAAGAATCGCGAAAACAGGAAGTTATCAACAGGGTTCAAAAAACTAGCAGAAGCTGAAAGCTGGGCGGAAGCAAAGATAATGGAACACAATCAAATAGGACAAAGAGCAAAGATAAACAAAAAAAAATCAAGTAGAAGGGCAGTTTGCATATTAAAAAATAAATTAACTAAAATTAGTTTACAAATCAAGGAAATAAAATAGTGAAAAAATGATTAAGAAACGCAGGATAAAGAAAGGTGAAATTCTAAATTTAGGATCATGATTAAAACTTAACTGACCCCTGGAAAACTGACTTTATAAGTCCAAACCTGGGCACCTGCACAAATGACCAAATTAGAAACTATACAAAACATGTTATGGAAAATTTTAAAAATAAGAAAAAGAGACAAAAAAAAAATTGAAAAATTCAGAAAGAAACTAGGAATATTAAGCATAGTACAAAAATGTAAAAGATTAAAATGGAATTGGGCCGGATATTATGTGATACGCCAAAACAGCAAATGGACAAAAATAACAACACTGTGGTAGTCAAACCCACACCTACACAAGAGATAAAGAGGAAGACCTAGGGTGACCATAATTCTTTGGTCTGAAAATGGGACGCGTGAGGGGGGGAGGGGGGGCTGTTAGAAAAACAATTATAATTTTTTCCACAACTCAGGAAACAATTCTACGGTAAGGAATTTCTACAAGCATACAAATTATTCCTGTTAATAAGTTAACACGTTCGCTGCCGATGACGCCACGTATGCGTCCTAGTGGTATGCTTGCTCAGTGCCGAGCACGCGCTGGCGCGTTAGAGTTTAATGGCAAATTCTAGCAGATGTGCCAGACCCGGCGTGAACTTAAAAGTGAATGACTTTGTGTCGGCATCAACATCAGGCGCCCGCGCTAGCGCGGGATCGTGGTATGCTTGCGCACAACCGAGCACGCGCCGGCGGGTTGGCGGTCAATGGCAAGTTCGAGCAGTTGTTTCAGAATCGGCTTGAGCTTAGAGTGAATGAGTTTGTGTCGGCATCGTCAAAAATCTAGTGTAACACGCAGGAACTGTTGCGCAAGTTTGATATTCATTTTGAAAAAGCGGTAAATTATCACAATTGCTAGTTTTATTTATTTTTATATAATGTAAGTAATCAAATTTAACATGTAATCTGTACAACAAACATTTAGTGATTATTGAAAATTATGTGAAGATGTGAAGAGATACCTAAACATGACACATGCTCAAACAGGTAAGGAAGATTGTTTCAAAGAAGTTGCATCAAAGGAAACCATATATGATAAGATTAACAGCAATGGTCAAAGACTATATGAATTCGCTGCAGTAACGAACCTATTCCTAGTTAGTACTAAATTTATACATTCCAGAAAAAATAAAGAAACATGGAAATCAGATTGACCATATTTTAATTAAACAAGCAAGTGAAAGATGTAAAAGATGTGAGAGGTACCAATGCAGACAGCGACCATTTTCTGGTCATAGGAAAAATTAGGCAGAAAATCATTACACACAAGCAAAAGACCAAACAAAAGAGAATATGAAACGTACACAAATTACATATAGAAGAGGGAAGAATACAGTATATAGACGAATTGAATAACGAAATAAAACGTGTATTAAAAACAACGTCAATCTTCAATGGGACTGTATAATAATAAATAAAGCTTTTACAGGCCACTTTAGGCCCATTGCTTAACAATCTGCCTCCATTGTTCCTTATCCATGACTTTATTTCTCCAGTCTTCTATTCCTTTACTTGCTATGTCTTCCATTACTGCCTCCCTCCACCTATTCCTTGGTCGTCCTCTTCTTCTAGTTTCTTGCGCTCTACCTTCCAATACTATCTTAGTAGCTCTCCCATCTGGCATTCTCCATATATGCCCAAACCATCTTAACCTTTGAGCTTTAATGAAGTCTACTATACTTGGCCCCCTATACTTCTATTGTACTTCTTCGTTTGTAAGTCTTCTCCAACCATCCTCCGTCCGAGCCCCTCCAAATATTTTTCGTAGCATTTTTCTCTCCCACCTACTTATCATATCTTGATCTGCCACATTCATCGTCCATGTTTCACATGCATACGTAGCTGTCGGTCGTATCACAGTCTTATACAGTCGTAATTTTGCATTTCGCGACATCTGTTTTGAGGACATTATACTATTTAACGCGCCCGCACATCTCGATGCTTTATTAACCTTGTTTTAATTTCTTGTGTGTAATTTAAGTTTTCAGAGATTAATGTTCCTAGACTCCTTAACTCGTTCTATTCTCAAATCCTGCCCACCCACTGTTTTTAAAATCACTTCCCCTTTGCCAGCACTTTCACCTTTACCACTTAACTTCATCACTTTAGTTTTTTTTGTGTTTATCACTAATCCTACTTTTCTTGCCTCCCATTCAAATTTCTTCACTTGTTCTTGCATTTCATGTATCGACCTTGCTACTAATGTCACATCATCTGTGTATACCAGCAGTTGGTGACTTTTGGTCTTGATCGTCCCATTCCTATTAAGTTGGCTGTTTCTAATAACTCTCTCCAGAACTAAATTAAATAATATTGTCGAGAGGGGGTCTCCCTGCCTTAATCCTGTTTCTGTCTTAAATGCCCTTGACAATTGACCTCTGTATCTCACTTTATTTTCTGTATTTGTCAATGATTCTTCTATCAAATTTCTTATTTTCTTATTAACATTCAAGGAAGCCAAGATATTAAACAGCTGCTTCCTGTTTATACTATCGTATGCCTGCTTGAAATCAATAAACATCGCATATATTGTTATATTGTGCTCATAGCCTATCATTTGGATTTCTTTTATTGTGGCTATTTGGTCCATCACTGATCTATATTTTCTAAATCCACACTGATAGTCACCTATTTCTTTTTCTGCATATGGCTCCAGCCTTGTATTAATTCCTGAAGCTAAAATTTTATAGGTTATATCTTGCAGGGCGATTCCTCTATGATTTCCACATTCCGTCCTTTCCCCACTTTTATAAAGTGGCACAATTATGGCTTCTTTCCAAGTCTGCAGCATACTTTCTGTCTCCCATACTGCCTTTATCATTCCCCATATCTCTTTCTCTAATTCTTCACCTCCATACTTTATAAGTTCCGTATATATTTCATTCTCTCCAGGCGATTTTTTATTTCTCTGCTTCTGTATCCACTTAACTACTTCCTCTTTTGTTGGTGTTACTTCGTCTTCCTCTTCTATTCTTCTTTCCATTTCTTTTTGACTTTTGTTTCTTTCTTGCATAATCTCTGTTGGTTCTTGTCCATGTTCTATCTTTTGATTCAACACTTGTTCTAAGTGCTCTCTCCATATCTCTAAGATTTCTTCAGTTTCTCCTACCATGTTTCCTTCTCTGTCTTTTATATAAACTGGCCTTTGTTGAAAACCTTTCTTAATCTTCTTTGCGTCTTGGTAGAAGTTTCTGATTTCTTTTCTGTTATATGTTTCTTCAATATTTTTCACCCTATCTTCTTGCCACTTTTTTTCTAGTTGTAGTTTCATTTCCCTTTGATATACAGCCCTCTTTTCTAAGTTCATTATTACCTCTACATTTAGCTGGCCCTCGTTTTTCTTTTTTTCCTTGTTTTGTAATTTTATTTTTGTTTCTTTTACATCTATTCTCATTCTTACGAGGTAATGGTCAGTACTCACTTCAGCTCCCCTATGACTTCTTGTATCTCTTACTTTCTTTGCATACTTCTCCTCGATTAAGAAATGGTCTATTTGATTTGAGTCTTCTCGGCCAGGTATCCTCCATGTACCCAAATGTATATTCTTGTGTTGAAAACATGTACTTACAATTGTCAAGGCCTTGCCTGCTGCAAATTCTATCAGTTTTACTTACTTACTTACTTATCCGGTCCTCTTCTACCTTTCAGTGTAGAGGATTTAGAGTTAAGTTTTGATTTCCCTTACAAAAGTCTTTCCATTTTTTTCTGTCCTTTGCTGTCTCCATGGCACTGTTCCACTCACTATTATTTTTACTTAAAACCCCGACTATTTGCTTATCCCACGTTTTTCTAGGTCGTCCTCTTCCCTTTTTTTTTACCTTTACCTTCCATACTTTCTTTGCTGTTCTTGTGTCAGGCATCCTTACCATGTGACCCCACCAGTTTAGCTGCTTTCTTTCGATTTTGTGCTCTATTGATTCTACTCCCAGCCGTTCTCTAATTATTTCATTTTTTAGTTTGTCTCGTTTAGTTACTCCTAAGATCCTTCTCAAAAACTTCATCTCACATGCTCTCACCATGGATTTGTGCCGCTCTGTAAGATTCCAGGATTCTGCTCCGTATAACAAAACTGGTACATATACTGTATTGTAAATTTTAACTTTCGTTTCCTTGCTAACCTCCCTTTTATTTATAAATGGCTTTACCAATGAAAAGTAGATCCTATTTGCGCTATTAATCCGATTATTTAACTCCATGTCCATGTGTCCATCACTCTGAATCTTTGATCCTAGATATTTTATGTTATCCACTTGTTTCATAATGTCGTTTCCAATTGTTATCTGGGCATCTATACCTTGCTCACCCAGCACCATTATCTCTGTCTTCTTTAAATTGATCTTCATGTTATATTTGTCCAATTCTTTTTTCCACTGATTTATATTCTCTTGCAAATTTTCCTTAGTTGTTGCACACAATATGAGATCGTCAGCGTACAATAGCTCTTTAACTATAACTGGCCTTAAATTTCTATAACCTATTGTTACACCTTTGGTCTTAGTTTTTACAGCTTTGGTTACTTCATCCATGGTTATAATAAATAAAAGCGGACTTAATATACTGCCTTGCCTAACGCCCTTTCTTGTTACAAATGTGTTTGTACTGTAATTATGAATTCTTACTACATTACTTGTTCTTTTATATATGGATTGTATAACTTCTATTAGTTGTGTTGGTACTCCTCTCCTTTCTAAGACGTTCCAGATTTTAGACCTATCTACTGCATCGAAGGCTTTTTGTATGTCTATGGCACAAGTGTATATTTTCTCCCCCTTTCGTATAATTTTCTCACCAATTTGTCTCATCGTGAACACCCACTCTTGTGTATTTCTACCTTTTCTAAAACCCGCTTGCGTATCTTCTAGAGTTGGCTCGATTATTTTCCTCAATCTCTTTTCCACTATTCTTTCGTATATTTTACAGGCCATGCATAGTAAGGATATACCTCTAAAATTTTCACATACCATTTTATCTCCACGTTTGTGTAACGGCATTATGATAGCTGTTTCCCATCTACTTGGAATTTCCTTGTCGTGCCAGATTTTATTTAAAATTCTTCTTAATACTATTTCCCCCTCTTCTCCCATCTTCTTTAGCATTTCGGGTTTAATATTGTCTTTACCTGGAGCCTTGCCATTTTTTAGTAATCTTAATGCATCTTTAAATTCTTCTATCGTTATTTCATCTTCATAATTTCTACTTATTCTTATCTTCTCTTCTTGGTTCACTCTCATTTCTCTTTCTTCAGTCTCTTCTGTTCCCTCTAATACTTCACAAAAATACTCTTTCCATCTTTCTTTTATATCTTCATCCTTGGTTAACACATTACCATTGTGGTCTTTAACCCAGTGTATGTTTGGTCCTTTCTCTCGCCTCAAACCTTTTAACATAGAGTACAGCTTTTTACCATTCCCTTCCCCTCCATTTTCCAGATCTTCTCCAAACTTTACCCATGACTCATTTTTTGCCTTTCTAACTATATCTTTTACTTTTTTCCTTTGCTCTTGATACCTGCCATAATCTTCAGTTGATTTTGAGATGAGATATTTTTGCCAACAGTCTTTTTTTATTTTTATTTCCGACTTTACTTCGCTGCTCCACCAGGGTGTCTGTTTTTTCTTATTAGATTTTTTGTTCACACCACATACCTTCTCTGCTGCTTTCGTTATTCCTTCTTCAAAACTATTCCACAATATGTCAAGTTCATTCGACATCAGGTTAATTCTTCTTTCCTCCAACTGATTCCGCACCTCGACATGATATTTCTCTTCGAACTCTTTTTCCAATAGTTTAAAACTTCTAATACTCTTAAATTCCACCTTTTTTAGTGACTCTGAAATCGTTTCCTTTTTCTTCCATTTCAACTTTGCTTCGACCAAATAATGGTCACTACCTATTTCAAATTGTCGCTTTACCCTGACATCTTTAACTTTTCTTCGGTCTACCTTTTTCATCAGTAACAGATCTATTATCGACTTTTCTTTTCTGCTCTCTACCACTCTCGTGTATTTGTGAATTTCAACATGTTCAAAGAAGGTATTTGTTACAAATAAGTCGTTCACAATACAGAAATCTATTATTCTTTGGCCATTCGTGTTTAGTGTACTTTCACCATACCTTCCAACCGTTTTCTCTGTTGCTATTTCATTATCTCCTACCCTTCCATTAAAATCTCCCCCAATCATGAAGGTGTCCTTAGCGTTTTCCAATTGTTCTTGTAGACCTGACCAAAATGTATCCTTTTCTGCCTTTTTATCTGATTCATTTGGAGCATACACTATAATTATTGTTACGATCTCGTTTTCATTTATTTCATAGTTTATGTTCATTATTCTTTCGTTTATTAAATCCCAACTTTTAATTTTATTTAAATTCTCTCTGTGAACTAAACAAGCTACTCCAGCTTGCCCCCACATATGTTTCTCCACCCCTGAATAAAACAAACCATGACCGTCCTTTACTATTTTAAAACCTTTCTCCTTCAGTTTAGTTTCTGTAAGAAGCATTATTTGTACATTCGCTTTGCTGAATTCATCTACTAGTTCATCTTCCTTGTTCATTATGCCTCTAATATTCCAAATTCCTAGCTTCCAATCTTTAGTTTCGTTATCCTTAATCATTGTCCTTTTCTTTGCTGTGGTCGCCATCTTAATTTCGTTGGTAGAGGGTTCTAGTTTTTTGGCATACATTTCCTTGTATCGTTGGTTATTTGTAAGTCGTTTATGTCCTCTTTCCATCTCCATTCGTTCTTGTTGATCGTAATTTTCTGATAACCAATTTTTACTTCGTTTCCCTGTTGTCTTTCCAATTGCGCTCTTTTTCTAATTTTATACTCCACTTCTCTTTCTTTTGCTGTCAAATCATTTGTGATATAAACCGTTCTATATTTCGTTGTTCTCAACTTCTGCTTCTTTTCCATTATTTTGATTTTATCTCCCAAAGTTTCCATTTCTAGTACATATTTCTTCTCTCCTATTTTTTCGCCCCTTTTTATTTTAACTTCTACCTGCAAGTTTTCTTCCAAGAAATTTTCCACAACCAGTACCTGCAACACATTCTCTTTTGTAGGTATATCCAGACCAGTTATTACTAAATTATTTTTCTTCTTATCTTTCTCCAAGTTTTCTATTCTGCTTTGTAGTTTGTTGATAACTGTTCGCATCTGTAAATTTTCTTGTTTTAAATTCTTAATTTCTTGTAAGTACTCTTGTTGTCCTTCATGTAAATTCTTTATCTGAAGCATTAGTTCCGTGAACATGCCCTTTACTTCGTTTAATTCCCCCATTTTATTTTATTTTCACTGTTTTTATATCACTTAACACTTTAGGTTTTTAACTAAAATAATAACTTTATTCACTAAATTAAATTCAATAAGTTTATTTCACTAACTTTAAATTTTACGTGACTATGACCTTTGTGATAAGACCCGAATTCGAATTTATTATCACTGCTGTCGCAGCCACAACACACGTCCGTTCCGCCCGGCCGTCAAAACTCAACTCCTATCAGTTTTAAACCATTATTATTTGTTTCATCATGCTTGCTATATTTCCCTATTGTTGGCTGGTACCCCATTTCTCTACCAATCTTTGCATTGCAATCTCCAAGCACTATTTTAATATCTTCTTTCGGTAATTCATCATACTCTTTTTCTAATTGTTCATAAAATTCTTCCTTTACTGTCTATTCTTTGGACGCTAGAATAAAATGGTTAAGAACGAGAGCAGACGGAAGACTGGCAAATATATAGAAAAATCAAAAAAGAAGCTAATAAACTGTTTAAAACAAAAGAAAAACAGTGGATAGAGTAGAAGATGGAAGAAAACGAAAATAAGATAAAAATTTTCTGGGCTACTACAAAGGAAAGCACCTCACAGAAGTAGAAATTGGTGAACACCAAAATGAATTTCAGCCAAATAAATCCATGATAGATTCGATACATTCGTTAAAACTTAAAACAAATAATGGAGAAAGCTTATGAGTGCAATATGCACCTACTATGCTGGAGGATATGGAAAGAATTAACATCTCAAAAAAATTGATAGGACTAACACAAATGACGGAGAATTTAAAGGCCAGAGTCAAGATGCTAGAAGGAATAACTGATAACTTTGAAGTAAATAAAGGAATCAATGTTTTATCAACAACACTGCTCAACATAACAATGGAAAAGATAATAAGAAAAGTGAACCCCAACATTAATATTATAAACAACACTTCACTAGCATTAGCATATGCTCATGACCTTACTATAATAGCAAGAAGTGGAACGACCATGGTGAACACACTGGAAATAATTTAAAACGAAGCAGAAAAATGAGGAATTATAGTGAACGAAAAAAAAAAAACAAGTAATGTGGTATCAAAGAAGAGGGGATAGAAAGCAAAATATAAACCAGATTGAAATACAAACAAATTTGAAGAGGTATCAACTTGCAAGTATTTATGTAGATGCATATATTCCTCAATAACAGATTCGATGACATAAGACAAAGAATACCTTACTTGTAGACTCTGCAATAAGGAAACAGAGGCAGCAACACACATTTTATGTGCTTGTGATGCGCTGGTAAGAAAGTGCATATTTGGGAAGCCTATTATGGAACCAAAGAATTTCATTAGACACTCGGTGAAGGACCTTTATCTCTTATCTCTTGATACAGGGAACAGATGGGTGTGACCTACAAAACAGGGTATGCACAATAAGCCTTTCAGGCTGCAGTGCTTCCCAGAGTCATAGACAGATGGGCCCTGATACCTCTTAAAAAAAAAAGACAAAGAATCATAGTATGTTATAAATTGTACAACACTGACAAAAAACTATTAAAAGATAAAAACTTAAGCAAAAAACCTACAATAAGAATATATAAAAGACTAATAGGGCCCTGGGTATCTTATGCAACGGAAACTTTAAACTTTACAAAGAAAGAGGAAGAACAGTTGAGGGTTTTCAAAAGGAAAATAACGAGAACTATAATGGGACCCAAAAAGATAGGGGAAAATGAGTATAGAAGATTAATGAATTTTGAAATATTGCAAGAAAATCAAGGTGAGGACATCAATTAAGATGGGTTGGACATATAACATAGGCAGGAAATAACGAGATGATAAAATGGCTGACACATCTTAGAAGAAGAACAAGAAAAAGATGGAAAGATGAGGTGATAGAAGACATAAATAAACTGGAATTATGTGATTGGAGGGATAAAATAATGGACAGACGATAATTGAGGCATGTTGCAGCTGCTGCCAAATTACATGAAAAGCTGTAGGCAATTATGGGGAAATAGGGTGTAATCTACCCTACGGAATGGGTTTGAAGAGCCCTTTCAGGGCGTCTATGACTCTACTATGGAGTTGGATGCCTATTACTATTATTATATAAAAAATAAATATTAAAAAGAAAGAACTTGCAAATCAAAAGCGTACCTGTTTTGACATGATTTTGGATTCTCTACGTACTTCAGAATATTGGCGCGTTTCCGTACCACTATCTAAGGAACTGTCTTTTTCATCGGAATCTCCTCTTCTATCTGTAACAAGGAAACTTTTCACTTACACAAAATACCTCATGCTTCAAAATAAAATACTAAGCACACGAACATTTACATTTGAAATTAAATAAATACAGAAGCAAAAAAATAAAACACTTACCATGCAAAGACGGAAAAGAAATAATCGAGTCTGTATAAATAGACTTCATACCAACGCTTCTTTCTGCCCTTTGTGCCCATCGACCTTTGGGAGCTGCAACGCCTTTAGTCAACGAAGCAGGAGGACTTGTGTCGTCAGATATGTGCTTCTTTGCCCAGAGAGGCAGGGCCCCAATACTGAATCTAACATGATGACAAATGTATTTATGCGTTAATGAATCACTGTTTGTTTACATACCTATAATCGTTATCAACATTATTAGAATTAGGATCATAAAAGTCAGCGCTGCTACTATCTGTGAAGATTTCATTATCGAGGGTTTTTCCTTGCCGCATTGCTTGTTGACTTAGTCGAGCATGCATTGTAACCACCATGTCGTGAGGAACGCGCCAAACAAAAATACATCTACAAGAATTATGTAAATAAATCGCTTAAAGGGAGGTGTAAATCAAAATATTTACCCGTCTCCACTCGCTGAAATGAGCCTGCGACAATCATTGGTAAATCGTAAACCCGTTGCAAGTTCGGAATGTCCGCACATCGTTGCCATACACTCGCCTGTGTAGTAATCATACACTGATAATGACTTGTCAGTGCAGGATGTTGCTAGATAAATTCCCGAACGATCTAACGTAACCTATAAAAATGTAAACATTTGCGGTTATGTTTTCAAACAAAAACGAGAAGAACAATACCTTAATTAGTGTGCCATCATCCCCAGTACTTCCTTTAAACACGCGGGTATGTTTCCCTGTGCCAGCACTATAAATTCTTACGTTACGATCTTGACACGCCGTTAAAACATGTTTTTGACCACTGTCGATTTCCATGTCGTATAAAGTTGTTTTACTGGTAGCGTTGTGGCCTCTTGCGAATTGTTGTGGTCCACTTGCAGCCTACAATGATTCAAACATTAAAAATGATGATTGTTTATTAAACAACAACGAAACTCACCTCGCCAAGCGATCTAAATATTAAACTTTTATCAGCACCACAAGAAACCATCTGCAAATTTCCATGCATATTTAAAAACCGGACAGCTGTAATAGACGATGAGTGGTCATCTAACGTTTGTCGAAAATTGTAACCCTGAAACAATCGGCTTGTGACGTTAAACTTGCAGTCATGTGAGCGCGTAAACCTTACATGATTAACGTCGAAAACATGAATCAATCTATCTCGACTAGCACTAGCTAATAATTTTTGATCAGATTCCGTTTGTGTGTATTCTAAACATAATACTTCAGCATCGTGCGCTTCAATCTTGCAGTCTTCTGTCATTCGTGTCGTTTCGTGAATCCTTATGTTTCCTTCGATAGAAAGCAAACTTTAATATTATAGCATGTACTCACAGAAAATAATCTAATTTTGCACAATCCATAACCACATCAGATATAACAGTTTTATGCGGGTACTTCTACCCAACTTAATACAAATAAGAAATGGATGAGAGTAAAATCGAAGAACTGTTAGGTAAGCTTAAATTCGATAAATAGACGAAATAAACGAAAACATTGATAAAAAATTAGATCCATTTTTCCAAGCATATACAGAATTAAAAGAAAAGGTGGATAAGCAGAGAAAAGAATTGAAACACAATAATATTGTGATACATGGCTTACAAACAGCACACAATGAACTGGAAACAAAAGTAATCAGTCAACCTATGTACATAAATAAAATACACAAAGGAAATATGTATTACAACAAAGGATACAACTAATTTCAAAAATGAAACAAGCCAGGAGGATAAAATACAATAAACTGATAATGGAAGGAGACGATTACGGACTAAATGGTAAAAACCGAAACAAAGACCAAAAGAAATGGACTAGGTCAGAAGAGGAAGAATAACAACACAGTAGCGAAAACAATGAAACAATGAATACAAAGATTATTAGCACCAAGGTAAGAAGGAAAACGAGGAAAGGAATCTAAAGAACATTCGACTACAGAACAATCAGCATAGTAATTACAACATGTCTGAAAAAGACTAATGAAGAACATTTAAAAGAAATACAAAACTAGAAAAAAAAGTGTAACAGTAAATGTTCGTTAATAATTGAATAATGATGATTATTGTTTGATGTTGATTATTTATTTAAAGTTACATAATGAACACTGTATTTGAATGCTTTAAGTTTGAATGTTGAATTCGAACCTGTGGGGGTGAGTCAGTCACCCTACCAGTTAAGTGGAGGGATAACTGCAATCAATAGTAAAATTCAATCGAATAAAATCAAAGCAATCTTTAAAATAAAAACTTGAAACATGAAGACAATATTACAAGTAGGAAAATTAAATCAAATCCCGTATGAACTAGAAAGTTATGATTTAACATAACGGCTGTTCAAGAAATAAGATGGCAATGATATGGTGAAATAACTTTAACCGATTTTAAAGCGGTGAAGCTAGCTAAGGAAGAAATGGAACTATGCGTTAGTTGATAAGAAAACAACGAAAGAAATTATAAACTTTTAGCCAATTAATAGAGGGCTGAGGACTATGTAAAATCAGAATTGCAGGAAATTTTTTTAATATTACAATATTGTAAATGGTTATGCACCAACTGAAGATAGAACTACAACAATAGAACTAACACCAAAATACGATGCAAAATTTATTGTAGAAATGTTCAGATAGAAACACTTCATGAGAAAACCAATAAAAATGGAAACAGAGTTTGTAATCTGGCAGCATCACAAAACTTAATAATTAATATAGGTAGTACTAATTATAAACCACCAGGAAGAAGATATCAATCACTGATGGATCACATACTAATTAATAGTAGAAGAGCAGGTGAGATCGTATAGAGACTACTACCTGGTGGTGGCAAAAATTGTTCACAGGATCAGTATTGGACAAAACGACAAACAAGGACAAAAAGTAAAGATATGGGATGTGTAACAGTTGAAAAAGTTGGCAAAAGGCAAATTCATTACAGACTAAGAGAAATTGAAGTAAAACAAGAAGAAGTAGATAAGCAATGGGAAATACTTAAGAAATTCATTACAAAAACGACATCTAATACAATAACACCAACAACACTAAGGCAAGAAAAAGACTGGTTCGACGAAGATTGTTTAGATCTAGGTATGTAGTTACACAAAAAAGATTAGCAAAACAAATATGGTTACAGAAACAAAGTCAAAAATAATGGGAAACTATAAAAAGAAAAATATGTAGATTAAAGTTGGATCAACAAGTAGAAACAATAGACAACCATGGCAAATACAAAAGAAAAACAAATTCTATAAGGAAATTAAAAACATCATAAAGAGCCAGATATCCGAACAAGAGGATGCACAGATATCAATAGTAAGCCGCTAACAGAGCATTTCATAACAGAAGAAACTGACAAACACGAAATAAAAAATCAGTCAACAGACGTGCAGATGAAGGAACCAGAAATAAATGAAATAGAAGATATAATAACTAATTTAAAGAAGGAGAAAACGTCAGGGATAGACGGTATACAAAAAGAGCTAATTAAACAGGGAAGAAAAGAATTAATTAGTCAAGTTCACCAACTGATAGTAAAAATCTAGAATGAAGAACAGGAATAATACAGCCCATTCATAAAAAAGGGAATGAAAATGACTGCCAAAATTACAGAGGAATACGCTATTGAATAGTAGGTAGGTATATACAAAATCCTTTCGACGGTAATCTACAGAAGACCAGGCCCATTTACTGAAAAGATAATAGGAGATTACCAAAATGGGTTCAGACCAAACAGAACGACAATAAATGGAATACATATTATTAGGAAGCTGATAGAAATGAGCTATGAACATAATATTGAACTTTATGTGATGTTCATTAACTTTAAACAAGCCTTCGATAGCGTAAAAAGATCTAAAGTGTTTGAAACTCTGCACATAACTACATATATGGAATACCATCTAAATTAATGAATGATAAAGAAATACAAAACAGAGTGAGTAAAGCGAACAATCTGTATTATACCATAAACAGTTCATTAGTTGGAAAAAGAGAGATAAAGAATAAAACAAAGATGAGGATTTATAAAACAGTGTTCCTACCAAAGCTGGACTTTGACAGACAAATGTAAGTCAGCTATAACAGCAGCAGAAATGAAATACTTGAGAAAAGTAACAGGAAACACAAAAATAGATCGAGTGAGAAACGAAATAATTAAGGACAAACTGAAACAAGAACCAGTAATAACGACCATAGAGAAACAACAATTAAAGGATCGGACATCTATGGAGGATGGAGGAAGATAAACTGCCTATAATAGTAACAGAAATGGGAGTGGAAGGACTTAGATTAAGAGGAAGGTCAAGGAAAAAGTGGCAAGAAAATATAAAGGACATAGGTTACCAAGAAACAGGAAAGTGCAATAAAATAGATCGAAGACCCAACACCGTAGTGGGCATAAAGGGATGGAGAAAATCTATCAAACCAATCAATAAATAATAGAAATGACATCAGCGACGAAATCAGAAATCTCATCAACTATGATTTACAGCCTACTATGCAAACAAGAAGCTTCTGACAAACTAATAAGCAAAGATACTAAATTAAAAATCTACAAAACCTTAATGCGACCAGTCATTGTTTATAGAGCAGAAACCTGCGTGTTTACAAAAAAGTATGAGGAACAATTGGAAGTAGCAGAAAGGAAAATAATGAGAAAAATACTGGGCTCCACAAAAATTCACTTCGAACTAGGAAACAAAAACATGACAAATCTTATCAAGTCACAAAGATTACGATGGTTAGGACACGTCTGGAGAAGTAATGAATTTCAGGCACTAAAAGTAATAACGGAGTGGATTCTAGATTATAAAAGAAGACAAGGACCTAAGCTAACATGGATAAATGATGTTAAAAATGACTTTCGAATTATGGAACAATATGAGTGGAAGGAAAATAAAAAGTAAAACAACAAACATAAATAATAACATAAAGTGAAAGCAAATGAAACAAGTGAAAAAAAAACAGTTTAAGTAAATGCAAATAGAAAAGGATTATGAAAGTTGTCCCAGCAGGCCATAACCTCGAGGGTTGAGGAGCCTCTCAATCAATCTACCTAACTCATTACATAACCTCAGTTTTCCAAATTGCTACTAACCTAACCTATAATTCTGGCGACGAATTTAAATTTAAAAAGTAAAAAAAATAACAAAGTCATAGATTAGTACTTCTTTCATTAGTTAAACATTACCTGATCTATCGCCAGATGCCAAGTTTTTACCATCCGGACTGATACGTATTGCACGTACACCGTTTCGACCATCATACGAACTGTCTGATTTTTCTGTTCCAGTATTACTACTGGATAAATCAAGATCCTTTAAATACGCCATGTCTGAATCTACGTAAACTACTTTTAAAAGTTCCTAAAATATTTTACATCAGTTTTGCAAAATCAAATAATCGAAATTAACGTACATTACTATAAATATTTCTTTGATACATCCCTCGGGAATTTTTATCGTTTAACTTGTCCAAGGTCCACACTCGGATTGTATCGTCCGAGCTACATGTTAAAAAGCTGCCAGGAGGTAACGGACAATGTGGTGGAGCCATTTCAACTCCCCATATGCATGCTGAGTGATATAGAAACGAATGAGACTTTCCCACCTACAATATTTTTATTTTAACTCAAACTCCACTAATTTTAGGCTTTAATAGGTACTCACCCTTTTAATATTATGTACATCCCAAACATATATAGAATGATCATTATATATACAAGTTAATTTTTTACTAGTTTCATCGTAAGTAATCGCTACAGTATCTGGATATTTGGCATCTGGAGGAGGTGAAGACATATGTCTGAAGCAGAAATATTCTGTAGATATTTGTTAACTTATCCGAACCGAATACTTACGTAATATTTAAACCCTGACTAACATCGACACCTAAATAGTGTGTCCTAGGAAGAGTAGTTACGAAACGTAGGGTAGAAGGGTCAAAACACCTTACAATTCCCTCAGCACAGCCAACAAATATATATGTTTCACCTACAGCTATACAATTGGCACTTGAAGTCTAAAAAGAAGTGTAAATTGCGATTAACATACAAAGTTATTTTTTATTAAAGTAAAACTTTTTATTTCTTCGAATTTACATATGAAAGCACATCAGGTGAAATTGCATAACTCCTCAGTGACTTATAATTAATATTAATGATTATGTCAATCACCTAAAGCGTTTCACATGTGCAGACAATGCGTTGAAAACAAACGACGATCTGCGATTCAGTTCCTGTTTGCTGTCTTGCATATTAATCTTTCCGTTTTATTATTATAAAGCTAAATAAATGCATATATTCTTTTAATTCAGCTAGCAAACAAGTTACTTTACACATTAAGAAACTTACCCTAAGTTCCACCCATTTATCAAGAAGTCTTCTATTATTGAACTCACAAAGCAAACCGGATCGTGTAATAGCATATGTGCTATCTCCACATTGTGACTTTCCGCAAGCGACATCACAAAAATAATTATTTCGCTGCTCTCCTAAAATAGCCGATCTACCCATTAAAGGAACTGCTTCTTTGTACTGAAAACCATTAAACGATCAACAATAACGAAAGATATTAAACTAGTTTCGAGTACCTACCTTAGCTTTACCGTATTCAAGGAACCAGAATTTAACATGCCTATTTCCTACAGTTACAAAATAGCTGCCATTTTCGGCGAACGCCAACGCTTTAACTTTGGTACTAACTTTGTTACTGGCTACTTTTATATTATTCTTCCAATCCCATACGTTTACTATCATATCATGTTGCGTTCCTATGCTTACAACATATTTACCGCTAGGAGAAAATGCCTGAAAAAGAAAATAACTCGATAAACCCACAAACATCGGTCAAACTGAATTATAAATACACAATATTTCTAAGTTGAAATATTTTAGATGGGTTTACAGAAACTAACGTAATATCATACACAAGCCGATGATTACGTAATGAAAGCTAGCAATGATTTTTTTGAATACTAAAATGCTCGTAATAAATCTACTTCAGCTCACCACCAATTTATAAATATTCAATTTATTTCCATCCCTTCCATTATTCTCATCAAAAATATTAGTAGGTATCATACACAACGTGAATAATTCATATGTTTAACGGCACTTCAAACTCCCTTATACTAGATTATTCCACAAGTAATGCCTGTTTTCTTATTATTGCAAAATAGAACGCGATGTGAATAGGCTCAGACGTGCATACACTGAAGATACATATATCATTGCATGCGTTAATGATTCATTAGTTCATGAGCAGTGTTTGAAGTGTTAGTGTTACATTATAATTTAGTAGCACAGTCAATGTCATGGAATTGCCAAAGGACCATATTCAACGTGTAATGTTTTATGAATTAAAAACGTAAATGGAGTAACATGAAATATTCAGAAAATTTATGGCAGGGATGCTTTGAATGAGAGGATATGTTGCCGATGGTTTGAAAAATTTAGATCTGGTAATTATAGCTTACAAGCACAACTCTGGTACAAATCAAGAGATACTTAATCGAGGGAACCTTCGTTATCTCATGCTGCCAAACTTCAGTAGACATTACTTTGGCATTTTCTGATATCTCCACATGTATAGATAAGATTAGTTTCAACCTCAGGGAGGCTGAGATCATTTAAAATATACACATAGTCGAGTCAATGAAGGTTTTTACTTCTAAACCCACTAAAACAGAACCGATTTTGATGATTTTTTTTTTTAAATTGTTTGTTATATTAAATTATTCAAAATCAGAAACATTCAAGCTGGCGCTATTAAGTATTTATATTGTTTAAACAATTAATAAAAGAAAATTATTAAAAAAATTTTTTCTTCGATGGAATTTTAACTAGAAGTGACTAATTTTGAAAGTTTAGTATAATAAATAATTTTTGAATAAAAAAGTTTCAAAATTTCCATTTAAAAATGTTAATATTCAATCAGTCGGATGCAAGAAGATAATGTACAAATATATAGACATATGTATATTGTCAACTGAAAAAATCAATACTTTTATAAGAATATCTAAACACGCACAAGAAATCGACCTTTTGTATCACAGGCAGAGGAATTCAAAGTCAAACTCCTGATGTTTCACCATGATTTTCGGAGTGAACGCGTGTGTTTTGAGGTTATTAATCTGTTAAAATAAGTTTTTAACACTAAATATTGAAAATATTAGTGAAAATTGTTGAAGAGAACTTAATTATTGATAAAAATTTAGAAAAAAGTACAAAGAGACAAGTAAAAATACGATGGAAAAAGTAATTATATGTCATTTATTCTTGGTTTGTATTGAAAATAATTGGATTGTATTTGCTTTTAAGTTTGTTTATGCATTTTGAAGAATCGAGTTATTATTCTTATTATTATGTTACATTTATATTACATTATTACAGTTATTATGATACATTTATATGCTGTAAAATCACATTTTTTTGTAATTTTGATCATTACAGCAAAATCGCTTGCGTTGCATATAAGTTAAAAAATGTTTCCCGTTTAATAAATAATTACTCAATCTTAACTAAATTTTGTTTGCTTATTTGGGACGTATTGATTTAACGATTCTAAAAATTTTAGCCCTTTAAGTGTAATATTTTTAATTCTACAGTACTTTTTTCACTGAATTTTCCGCGCGTCATGCTCGTCCTTAAGATTATTTGCAAAAACAATTTGTGTTAAATTGTTCTTTGGATGTAATGAAATCTTTTTAAATTATTAGAAATATATTTCCTGTCTTACAGCTATTTCCCTTTGAATTTGATCCTCATATTTAAAATCATACGTGTTAAAAACATTTTCCAACATTCTTTTATATGTTACAGGAACAGCAACATGATACTGTAGACTCTACAGTTAATTGTTGTTGCATTTGCAAAGAACAAGAGAGTGCAGATACACAAATTATACAAAGTTTTTTCAAAAATTTCAAATTTGGAATTCATTTGTTGCATCCGAATGATTGAATAATTAACATTTTTCAATGGAAATTTTGAAACTTTTTAATTAAAAAATTATTTTATAAACTAAATTTTCAAAATTAGTCACTTACACTTTGTTAAAATTTCATCGAAAAAAAAATTGTCAATTTTTTTTTTAAATTATTTAAACAATGTAAATAATTGATAGCGCCAGCTGAAATGTTTCTGATTTTGAATAATTTAGTATAACAAACATTTAAAAAAAAAATTCATCAAAATCGGTTCTGTTTTTGCGGGTTTAGAAGTTTTGACGATTTTTCCGCTTTATTGACTGGACTAACAGGAATCCCAGACTGACCAACAGAGAACTCTTTGCAGAGTGTCTGAAGGTTGAACTATGGGATCTTCCTGTTTCAGAAAGAGTTTTAACAGTAGAAGAGCTGCAAGAAGACCCAGACTTCCTTCAAAACTATCATAAAATCCTTTGAACAGGCATGCCCAGTGAAGACAGTCTCAACAAGTCGTACCACTTTATGGCGGTGCAGACAACTTGAGAAGCTGAAATCCAGCTTGGTCAAACTGTTCAATAAGGCAAAACGGACTAGAAATATAGTTGACTGGGAGGTGTAAACATCACCAAAGACTATACAAAAAAGAAATAAGGAAAAGACAAAGCGATACAATTGAGACCATCAGAGACTCTGCACGTCTCGACAAAATATAGTCGAAAGATTCATATCTTCAACCGGCCAGTCTAAAACATGAGGATGGTATTTTTACCACCAACGTTGAGGAAACAGCAGAAGTGTTCATGAAGACGCACTTCCCTGGTAGCATTATTAATCCTACACCCAATCTGTTGGTAGCTTGCTTGGGAGCTTGCTAACTAAGCATCAGGGAAAAAAAGAATAATCTGGGTGATCAAAACGTTTCATTCCTTCAGATCACCAGGACTGGATGGCATCTTTCCGGTCCTCCTCCAGTGGGGCCTGGAAAGCATTCTTAAGGCCTGTATTGCTTTTAGATACACCCCTAAAAGTTGGAGGGAAGTAAAAGTAGTATTTATTCCCTTGCCAAATCCTATCACCCAATCAACCCCACATCCTTCCTTCTGAAGGCTTTTGAGAGACTGTGTGATAGTTTCATAACAGATGGAGCCCTTGTTAGCAAGCCCCTGCACCCTTATCAACATGCCTACCTTCCAGGTAAATCTATAGAATCCACCCTATGTCTACCCTTGGGGTATGACATAGAGGACGAAACAACCTTCAATGGCAAACAAGCCTTATGGGGTAAATCACACTCTCAGAGAGTGAATTATACAGTTTCTAGAATATAGAGCTGTACATATCAGTCCTGTGAATATCTCCATTAGGGGAACAGTAAACAGAGGCTGCTCTCAGGGAAGCATCTAGTAGTGGTTAGTCTTCATGTTCGCCAGAATAAAGCTGGCTTTTACACTGTAGGTTATGGAGATGCTATAACCAACGGAAGGTATGAATTAACGCAAACAGCACTTCGACTAAGTGAAACCTGGTGTCCATTACTCCGGCAATGATTTTCTTCACTAAAAAGAAGAAAATTGAGATACATCCAAGTTCAACTGGCCTTTTCAGATGAAGTCAAATATCTGGGTGTTGTTATATTTGACAAGAAACTGAATTGAAACAATCATGTAAAAACAAAGGTGGGGAAGACGAGTGGTATTCTGGCAGTGTCGCCGTGCAATGGGCAGACTTTGGGGACCTTCATGAAGGCTACTTCATGACTGTACACTGCCATAGTTACACCTATGACCTATGGTGCGTTGTACTGGTGGTCCAGTCAGGTAAACCGAACCATCAAGTGAACTCACACACGTACAGAGATGGTGACTCCTGGGCCTCCTTCCACTTGATATCTATGTGGAGGAGATGGCGTTGGGAGCAGCCCTAAGACTGCAGGTGAGAGGGTTGTGGAATGATAAGGATACTGGAGTACGATATCATCTTATCCTTAAGGAGGCTGTTTCCTGGATATTCATTCAAGAAACACTTCAGTGTATATATGAACGCCGACGATGCTTCCGAATATAATATATCCATCTACACTGATGGATCTAAAACTATGGAAGGGATGGACCTCAATATAAATACAACACTAAGCCAACTTACTGCCGCTTTTCAAGTAGAAGTTATTGCCATTATGAAAAGTGTGAATGAAATTGTAGAACAAAAAATTCTGAATAAAATCAGCTAGTGACAGTAAAACAGCACTGATGGCTCTTAAATAGTTTTAAAATAGCGTCAGGATTAGTACTCCAATGCCACAACAGACTGAATCTAGATGCTAGAAACAATGTCCTACAACTTATATGGGTTAAAGGACATGCAGGATTTTATGGAAATGATCAAGCTGATCAATTGACCAGACGTAGTTCAACGCAACCCTTTTGGGACCCTGAACTAGCAGTGGCACCTTCCCTAACTCTGCTCCATACAATAATAAAACAAGAAACCCACAATCGCCACTATGACAGATGAGTTAACTTGAATAAATGTTATCAAGCGAGGATGGCTATATCAACCCCTTCATCGAGTAAATTCTGTATGCAGTTACCAAGGAGAGGAAGGAGGTACCATGTTGAGGGATTTCTGGTCTGATAGGGCAGGAATGCCATACCCTTGGCCAGCATCCTCAGTTTTACTGAGAGGACTGGATGGCTTGAATAAGAACACCAAGACTGGGTGCATGATTTCTTGGGGGTAGTACAATGGGCCCACTTTGCGGCCTAAATGCACATGAACATAGTTCATCCCCACACCAAATCCAGAATTCAATACAGCTTGCAAGATGAAGTGCGTTCAAGCCATCCTATTGAATTTGATAACAACCTTCTGGTTGCTGAACTTGATGAAAAATCCTACCATAACAGTCAAAGTACTTGCAAAAAAACTTGTTTCCGGTAAGTCAACCGACAAGAGTTGAAACGTGTAAATACGGAAAATGGGTTCCCCACAAACTTTCAGAAAATCACCGCAAAGAATGCATTAACACATGGACAATTTTGCATTCCCAAGAAGCTCAAGAGCCATTTTTAAAATGGGTAATATTAATCGAATTGGCGGGAAACAACTGGAAATGGATGCTACAGAATAAACAACAATGAAAGCTTGATGGGGAGGCCCTTGCCCTGAATAGGGACGATGAGGCTATATAATAATAATATAATAATATTAAACGTATGAGGCAACGAGTTAGTGCAGGTGAAGCAGCTAGGCCACAAGCAAAAGCAGGTCTGCATCTCAAAAATGTACTCTTAAGTATGTGGTGGGATTATATGGGAATAATACACTTTGAATTTTTAAATGCTAATGAAACCATAATAGGTAGTAAATACTGTGAACAACTGGATCGTTTAAACACTATGTTAAGAAGTTCACATACTTCAAGACTGACTGCTGCTAAAATTGAAAAACTAGGTTGGGAATTATTACCACATCCAGCATATTCACTAGATATCGCTCCATTGGATTTTCATTCAAGATGGTAGAGAACCGAAGGATTTCCAAAATGTAAAAAACGTATTTTCATTTTCTGAATCTAAACCTCAACAGTTTTATTCAGCCTATGAATAGATGGTAAACAGTTGTAAATAATAATGGAAATTATATTACTGATTAAATTCGGTCATTACTTATGGGATGACCCGATATTTTCAACTTCATGTAAAACAGGTTATGCAATTCCACTGTGATTATCCTAACAGTTATGTGGACCTTTATAAACATTCAAATAGTGTGTCCGATGTAAAGCATGAGTTACCACTTGTGATGTAATTGATAAGCAATTATTGTAATAAGAATAAAAAACTACTAAAAAAATTTGAATTAAAACAAATGGTTAACTTTTAAAACTATAGAACTTGGTAGGTTCTGGATGGCCTAGAGCAGGGGCTGCCAAACTTCTTTGGCCGTCGACCCCTTCAAGAATTTCTGGACTTTTTATCGACCCCCTCTATTTTACTGTTACGAAATTATAATAGGGCAAGCAAAAAGTACGCTTATGTGGGTTTTTGGATTGTTTATTTTATAGTTGTTCTACTCTTCAACACAGAGAAATTTAGTTCGTGAATGAATAACGATTGAATTATAATATGTATGTTGATGAATTTTCGAACATTAACGCTCACTTGTATATGTACAGAAAATCATTTCGAGTAGATTTTCAGGGGCTGGTGGCTGATTCATTATTATTGGCCTCAACATCTCGCGATCATATTTCCATCCCCATTTTAATGGTGAAATATCATTTCCCAACCATAATTGTATTTGTAAGTACACTCTCTTCAAATGTTCAAAGACTGCATCAGATGTAGGCACTAATGATGCCAATCGTATACAGCTATTTTTAGTTGTAGCATTCACGAAAGAATTGTATCTTAATGTATTTAAATCTGTTGTTTTTTTGGGTGCGCCATATAGTGCAAGAACGCATTTCACTCCAGCTTCACAAATATTATTAAAATCTTCATTGATATTTGTCACTACTTCAGCAGCATCCTGAAGGTCTTTCCTTTTTTCAAACATTACAGCAAACTTATTTTTACATTTATTGTAAAAAGCTGATGTAGTGTCACATCCTGTGAAAGCATGTAAAAACAAAATATGCTTTTTACACATATGTAATGTACTTTCTAAGCTCTTGGAAAAAAAACCTTTTGCACAACTTTACCCTTTGCTGGTTTTCAAAAATAGATTTCTCGATCATTTGCTGTTAGGGCTGTTAATAAAACCAAGACATCTATATCCTCCGAAACTACAACAACATTTTTTGATTCCATATTAATAGCCCTTTGAACTATTAATGTATCGGCATCAGCTTCTGCTTGACATGAAAAAATATTATTATCGGAAAGTTTTTTTCTTAACATATTGATAAGTCTGCTTTTATTTTTACTGTTACTAAGAAATTTCTTTTGTCCAATTTTAAGAGGCGATGTCTTTCAATAGATTTTGTGCAGTCTTTGTTATAACTAAAGCTCGGATTTATAGGCAGAAAAAAAGGTCCAAATAGGCGCCTATAAAGGCAGGAATTTTTGATAAATAGGCAGGTAAAATTTGAAATAGGCAAAAATATAGGCAAAAAGGCGAATTAAAAAAAAAAACAGGTTAATAGGCAAAATAGGCAAAAAAAGGCATTTTGCCTAAAATCCGAGCTTTAGTTATAACCATCAAATACGACATAAACGTTTCTTCCATAATTATTTCTCATACCTCACGTAATGATCACATATAGCCCCAAACTTTTCTTGTAATTGCCATTTGCATCGATGCAATAACATGCCTCCATCAACTACATACGTGAATTTATCAATATCATTAACATTTATTGACAGTTCGGAAAAAAGTTCGTAAAATGTTGCTTTATTCGTCTTTCGCATTTCACCAGCATCAAAGAGAGCTACAGGATAAGAAGCTAATTCGAAAGTTAGGTATGTTTTCAATTCTTCTTCCGATTTTTTACATACACAAATCCGCTGGAAAAGTAGTAGTGGATCTATTGGAACTACTTCATCATTAATTTTAATTTTATTGTTTATTGCCAACAACTTTATTTTTTGCTTTAATTTTAATTGCTTAAAATTCTTTCCTTCGAGTGTTTTGGTTGTCTCCAGACCTTTGTTATAAGCATCATAGCAATTTATTGTTTCGTCGCCAGTTATTCCATTCGCAATAGATATTAGAGCATTGATATCAGGGAAGGGATTATGTTGCAAAAACAATTCTTCGAGTTTTGTACATCGATATTGTCTCTCTGGATTCGAGCGTCTGTTGAATCAGCATGCTGATAACTTTTTTTTTTAAGATACGTTGCAAAAATCTTCAATCCCCTCGATTATATCGTTAGTAAAAATAACTCCTTTAATACATTTGTAGATAATACTTTCTGTCACACCACGTTTAAAAGGGCCCCCTTAGACACTCATTGCTTTCATTAATGTTTGCTCAATGGTTTGATCCGAGGAAATGCCAGCAAAAAATTGATTTGTACGCCTTAATGTAAAATATCCTTCTGTAAACTTCTTGAACTCGACGGGGCCCATTTTCGTTTCTAATTCTTTCATTTGTTGGACATAAATCTGAGCGGACTTGGCATATGGAAAATGTCCAACATTCTTTAACCTGTAACATTTTACTTAGGCAAATTCGGCTCAAAATTGTCAAAATACCTATTTTTATGTCTATTATCTCCAGTTGCTCTATGGCCCATAAGTAATGGGACACCCTGTATATGTTTAAAATAATCATGAAATTTCAATTATTTATATTTTTTCTTTAAAAATGTGCTTGTTCAAACTAGTCGGAACTAACTGGCACGTTACTTGCATCGACAAACAGCTGGCGCGGTCCCCTCCACTGTCCTTACCTATCCCTTTATACTTGAGACTTTGAATACGTTTCGTACTCTATAATAGTCTGATAGTATAAGATTTCATTTTAGAAATAAAATCTCAACTTTGCAGTGTAAAAAATACCTAGATAAAGAAATTCATGATTTTTCATTCAAAAATTGTAAAAATAAAAAAAAAATTCAAAACGTAAAAAATCCAAATATAAACATTTTAGTATGTAGTGTTGAAAACACATTGCAATAGGTCTATCAAAAATTTATTCATAGGAAATGGGTTCCGAGGTATAAACCTAACGGCACTCCACTAACGTGGAAGTATAAGTAAATAAGCAACCGCGCACATGTTGCAATCTTGTTCCCGCCGCGCCGGCACGGCGGGAACCACCAACATCCGTTTATTAGTAAATACGTCATTTTGGCTTACTTGATTGGCCTCCTTAATTATTTTCATCGCCAGGTTCTATTCATGTTACTGTTCCCACAATTCACTCTTAATTGCATTGTTATTCAGGATGGAGGTAATCCAAGTTAATCGAATTAAATATTACCCGTACAATGATGTCTTATATTTTTCTATCGACCCCTAAGCTCCAATCAACCCCTAACAATGTTATATAGACCCCAGACTTTGGCGATCCCTGGCCTAGAGTCTGCTTGGAATTAAAAAGACGTTAAGACGCTAATTTTTCAAATCTAAAGCAATAAGGATTTCGCCCCCATTAGATAGATTAAATTAAGTTAAAAGATTAACGATCGGGTCATTCAATACCCTAAGAAAAATTACTTAAAAAAATGAAATCGATACAGAACAGACAACTTAAGTGGACTTTAATCCAAATACAATTTTACGTAATTAAATTCGACTGACTGGTTTTTAATTTATTGATTGGCGAGCCTGACTACCACCGATAATTCTAGATGAATGAGGTTGCTTTATATCATATTTTCTCGTAGTTTAAAATGTTAGAGAAAGAAGTGCCTCGCATTCATTCAAATAACAAAAATTACTTACAACACAACTAATTCCATATTTATGTGATAAAAATTCGGAAACTTGTTGGACTTGCGGAGCAACACCAGGGGGGCCAGGTTGGGGATCCGATTGTAAATCCCATACTCTGACTGCTGGTTGATGACCACATTCCCCTGAAAATGGAGTTACCTTAATCAGAACACATCAACTTACTTTGTATGGCAAATGCTACAAAACATACGAGCTTTTTATGTAAATCAACAGCATAAAAAAATTGAAAGTAAAAAGTGAAAATTTACAATGGGACATGCGATTTGCATAACTTTCGCATGGAAAGAAATGCAGGATGGTTTAAAAAAAAATTGATAACTATTGCCGTTCGTTTTTACTTAATAAGACAGCATCATTAATTATAGTTTTCAAAAACTGGTTTTCACTTTCTGAACTTTGAATGCATGGCTTTTTAATGTGTGCACCTGACATTAATCACGTTTAGTGCCTACTAGAAAATTGTCGTTGACGACCTTGGTCATACGAGAACTACTTGAAAGTACTGAAGATATGGTTTTACCTACCTGTAACGAGATATCTTCCACATGATGAAAATGCCAACGATGTTATGGTTTTCCTACTGCTGTTTATTATATGGCTTTGGTGTCCAGTTTGGGTATTAAATAATACCACCGTACATCTGTAACAAAACAAATTCTTTCAGCGATTTAGAAGGATGACCTAAAATTAACCACCAATTTAAATACCACACGAAGGCGTTCTTTAAAGACATACGAAAGTGTAAATGTTTATTATTACCTTTTACTACGGTAATTGCCTACTGTTCATGATAATTATTACGTTTTAACTGTGCGGCATTCGGATATAAATGGTTACAAAATATGTGCAGGCAATAAAGCAATTAGCCAGGTGTAGTTAATTATTATTCTTTAATTGATTGAGTTTCTGTGGGTATCTTTTAAAGAGATGAAGTCATCGTGTGCTTTAGTTTATCTGACGAATGTATTGTGGGTAACGCGCCTTCTGAGAGCAAGATTAGATTGTCTAAAGCCATTTAGTTTATGCAGATGATACTTCAAAGCTGAGCTGTTATTCGAGCATTATGGTTTACAACTGCGAAGCAGAGCACATTTCCTAATTTACTCATTACTGTAGGAAATCTTTATAGGTTATAATGAAAGTTTTTGTAGGAATGAAATTTCTAAACTAAATTCAAATTCGAGCTGCAGTGCGAGTAAACAATAACGCACGTGTACCTGCAGTCTTACGTTTTTATTGGTCAAGGGGCGTGATCTATGCATACGTTTGTTTTGATCCACTGCAGCTCGAATTTGAATTTAGTGTAGTTAATGTTGACATCATAAAGAAAGCTGGTTTTATAACTGATAAAAAATTAAGCAAAAAGTTGTTTGCCGATTTATTCAATTATGTAAATCTGTAGTCGACTAATTCATGTGGGTGAGCTATTCTTAGAAGGTTTATTTGAAGCAATACTAGAGCTTATGCCCTTCTGGCTGGCGAAAGGCTTAGATGCGCACTAGGCTATGTGGGCTGTCTTAACTACTGAGAGAGACGATAATCCGCTTAAAAGCACGTTGTACAGAAGTACAGTGGCGTACTATATGCTATAGTAGCACTCAAAGGCGGAGTTACCAGCAAAAGTGACCACCTTGTCTGACCGTTCTTTCGCCAGCCAGAAGAGAATAAGCTCTAATACTAGATGCTCGATAGCCTATTCATCCCTGTGCAGGGCCTCCCCCTTTCTTGTTTCCAGTTTTTCCCACAAAGTTCACAGTTTCTTCTAACCAACGTCTTTCCGGTTTACCCCTTCCTCTATTCCCAGCCCAGCTGATGGAGACCAAATGTAGCCTGGTAATAGTGGCCAGCGTTCTTCTGGTAGCCGCATAAGATGACTCCCAGTTCTATTTTTGTTTTTTACATCTGGTTATCACATCCTCCACTCCTGTTCTTCTTCGACGTTTTTCCAGTCTTATTTTATCTACTGTTTTTATACCCATCCATTTTTGTTTGTGTCGCTCTTAATTTCTGGTAAGACTGTTTAGTCTCGGCGCCATTAGTAAGTGTAGGGAGAAGACAAATATTAAACACACTCTTTTGTAAGCTTGTTTCAGCTTCACTTTTTAAAATTTTCTTTGTTGCCCAAAATTTTTTCTAAGTTATGTTTTTGTTCTTCTTTGTATTTCTGTTTCCATTCTTTTCCCAAATGTAATAGACTGCCTCTGTTACTTATTCTATAGTCTAAGTTTTAAATGGCGGTTAACTGTTTTAGTTTCCTCGCCCTATGCAGTTTCAGATTTAGTTGCAACAAGATATAACGCATATCCGTGTCCCGCTCTGACTGGTGAAATTTGCCATGCGTTATATTTTGTTGTAAATAAAACTGAAACTGCATAGGGCGAGGAAACAAAAACCCGTTCAACCGCCATTTAAAACTTACTTAGACTATACTTTCTTCCCACACACCAACAAATTTTCTCGGCTCCCATTCGTTATTAATTTTGTTTTCCCTAAGTTTATCTTTAGGACTACTTTTTCACTTTCCCTAATTAAATCTTCTAGCATTCTTGTTGATCTGTAAACCGGAGGTATATTGATTTTGTGCCTGAAATTTGTATTTCAGTTTTCCCAGCTGATCTTTTTTAGAAACGTAATGAAAAACTGGTAGATCAATAAACCTGCCGTTGCGGAAAAAAAAACATCAAAACGTACGAGAGTTGCTGGAAACTGGGAAATTATACTTATATTCTAGAAAGAGAACTGCTCAAATAAAACATTGACATAATTATGCGAAATATCAGAAACGCATTGGAAAGACAAAGACGTTTTACAGCTACAGAATACCAAGTCTTTATATCAGGCGCAGAGAAATCAGGGCAAAATGGGGTCGCCATACTTCTGTTGAAAAAATTGTCCCAAAGTGTCTTTGAATACTTCCCAGCTAAGGTTCACATTCTCCAGGTACACCGGATGACGAAATAAAAGAAATAAGTATATCAATAAATCATTGCAAATTTACCAATGAAAGTCATTATTGATCTTAGGGGACTAAAATGCAATGATAAGGAAAGTATCAAATGAAGAACACCTTAAAGGAATCGTGGTTACATATGGGTTTGATGAACAGAACAGTAGAGGGGAACGACTCCTGTAATTTGTAACAGAAAATGAGATGGCTGTCACAAACATAATGTTTAAACATCACCCTCGAAGACTGTCTACCTGGACATCACCAGATGGGAAGTATAAGAATCAGATGATTACATTCTTTAAGAAAGAGATGGAGAACGTCGATTACGATGAGTCAGAAAAATACCAACAGGAGCTCATGAAGAACGAAGTACCGCAAACTACGGATAATCCAGAGAAGGCATGGCAAAACACAAAAAAATGTCTTTAGACTCGATAAAGAAAAAGCAAAAACACTGGATGACAAACAAAACCCTAGAATTGGTAGAAGAAAGAAAAAGAATCACAAACAATGCTGGACGGTTAAGTCGAAGAGACAAAAACAAGCATATACAAGAACGGCAAAACGAAAGTTAAATATTTGGCGAAAGAGTTCAAACCTCAAACTCAAACGATTAAAGATAACGACGAAAAAATAATAATAAGGGGTATAGCAAAAGTTTGGAAAGATTACTGTGAAAGACTTTACAGCAATGCAAAGCCACAGTAAAAACGACAAAATGACCTAAGAACGAACCCAATATTTTAAGAACAAAAGTTATCGCAACTACAAATAAATTTAAAAACGGGAAGTCTGTAGGAGACAATATCAGCTGAAGTACTTAAAATGACAGGAGGGAAGCGAATTGAACTTCTTCACAAACTAGTTGAGGAAATTTGGATTAGCGGAATATGGCCAACTAGTGTAATTCCATCTTTATGCCGATATACAAAGCAGAATGTGAAAGACTGAAGCCATGCCTTTTACAGCAAATCTCGGAAAAACAGGCTAGGTTCATGCCAGGAAAAGGAACCCCCGATCAAATTTTAAATGCCAGACAAATAATAAGAAATCGCGTGAATTCAACCTGGAAACATGTTTGTGCTTTGTTGATTAAGTACTCTGCAGCGTTAAATGAGAAAAACATGGAATGTGCTGAAGGAAATGGGGGTAGCAAATCATTTGATATAGTTGCTAAAAAGTCTATATCAAGAGAACACAGGTACGGCACGAGTTTTCAATAGCCAATTCGAAAAGGTTAAAACGTCAGCAGGAGTGCGTCAGGGGTGTATATTGTCACCTCTGCTATTCAATGCATACAATAGCGAACATATAATGTGAAGGGTTTTGACTTTTGAATGATTGTTAGGGAGGAGTGACCATAGGAGGACGTAGAATCGGTAACTTGAGGTATGCAGGCGATACTCTGATACTTGCTACATTCATAGAACTGCAAAATGTTCGACTATAACAAATGAGAGAGCATGTGAAGCGAGATACGTAGCCGCGTTACTATGGCCAAATCGGCTACAACTGCGTTAATAAAAATATGGAAAGATACGGATACCACAAAAGGCACCGAATTAAATCGCATAAACTCGTTAATCTTTCCAATCGTCACTTACGCCGTAGAAACATGGACAATAAATGCCTTCGCGATGTCGATGTACCGGAAGATGCACCGAATACCCTGGACAGCCAACCGAACATCCTTCAAAAATTAAAAATCAAGTACGACTACTGACCACCATAAATCGTAACATAATAAGGTATTTTGAATATGTTCCACGAGGAGCCGGTTGATTCCCATCAAGGTGGTCTGACCTGATCAAATTATTTACAGGCCACACCTTCGGCGAAGCTTCACACCTAGCCCAAAACAGAGAAGCTTGGGCAACAACAACAAACAAATTACCACAACGCCACCACGTCCTTACGTAGGATAGCGGAATGAGGAGGATTGTAGAACACTAATAAATAAATTAGGTGGTACTGAGTCTCCCTGTTTAATCCCTTTTTAACCTCGAAATAGTCGCCTTCTTTATCCAGATTTTTGTCTTATTACCTCTATAGATATCTTCAATTATTCTAATGTATTTAGCCGGGATTTCCTGACCTTCTAATGGCATGGTTATGCTGACGTGCTTCAGATTATGAATAGCTTTTTCAAAACGAATTAGGGCTATGTAGAGTGTTTTGTTATCCTCTTTCTAATTCTGTATTATCCGGCTAAATGTTTGCAGGTGATCCATGGTCGAAAAGCCGCTCCTAAATCCCGCTTGTTCCACTGATTGATGTTTCTCTAATCGTTCAATTGTCCTCTTCTTTATTATCATAGAAAATATCTTGTACTTACATAGCTAGCAATAGGTTTATTGGTCTGTAGTTGTTAATTTCGTTTTTACTTCATTTTTTATGAATAAGGATTGCCTTTCACTTTTTCCATTTGATAGGAATCTCTTCTAGTTTTAAGATTTTATTGGACAGCCCGAGAATTGACTAGGCCTTTTATCATTTCGTTTGTTATTTTATCTTCTTCTGACGTCTTTCCTTACTTTAGGTGTTAAGTTCTTTCCTATCTCTTACTGTTTTACCTTGTTCAATTTTACTTACTGTGGATTCATAGAGTTAAAGTATCCACCTTATAGCCTTGACCTAGCTCCGTCAGAATTCTTTCTATTCAAAAACTTTGACCTAGCTCCGTCAGACTTCTTTCTATTCAAAAACTTAAATTATTTGATAGTTTTTCTTCATTATTCATCGTTTGTTCCAATGTTACTTTTGCTTTGGCTGTCGAAATTATTTTTACCAACGTATCGTACATGTTTTGTATTCTCATATCTTGGTAAGCGTCTTTAATTAACAACCTCTTCTTGGTAGCTGGCTTCATTCAATTTACATTTCTATCTCTCTAGGTTTTTCTTCAGCCATTCGACCCTCTTATTAAATTTCGGTAATGCTATAGTTGCTTTTGAAGTCTGTGGTTTGAGTTCAGTTTGAACTGATTTATTACATTTGTTTTTGTTGCCCATTGGCTGTTGTTGGTTAGTATATATTCGATCTAGTTTTTGCAATTTCCATTGGATATCTCCAAGGCCACCGTCTTCCTGTACGTGTTTTAAAGAAGTATTCATAATTGATAATTTGTTTGAGCGCAAAACTCACTAGTGTATCTCCTCTCTCCTTTCCCTTTTCGGATTTTTCCTGTAGCCTGTTCGTCTTCATTTCAGTGTGCTCCTACTTTACTGCTAAAGCATCCCATAATCACTAACTGTTCTAATGTATTGTATTTTTCTAGTGCTTCTTCGTTTCTGTTGGTGCGTGTATTTGAAGTATTGCTATATTTTATTGTTTTCTAAACTTCATGTGTAATATGCTATCATTTCCGAGTATCCTCTTATCTATTTCTAGTATATATTTAGTTAACCTCTTCCTTATATAAAATCCTATTCCAAGGCTTCGTTCCTTTTTTCCATAATAATACCAAATTTCTTTGGACTTTCGCTCTTTTATATTCTCTCCCTGTCTTCTTACCTCTGCTATACCTACTATCCCATAATTTATTTTGTGCAAAGCTTCTTCTAATTCTAAGAACCTTTCTTCTGATTTCAGAGTTCTTACATTTAGTGAACATATTTTAATTTTTGTGAACAGCTTGTGGTTTTCTTCGGTTGTTGTTGTTGTTTTTTTTTGTCTCCTACAACCCCGGTGACCAACACTCTGGGTAGTGTTTTGTGTGAGCATTTCTTTCTATTTTCGTTTTCCATGATCGTTGCGGTTGTGACTCACTTGGTCCCACGGGTGTTTGACCGCTACGATTAAGACTGGGCCGTTCGATTCGCAGGGCCACACATACACCGAAAACATCCGACCGCTATCCTCGGAAGGCAATGGCAAACCACCGAAGTATTCTGCCTAATAAGTCCAAGCAAGCACTTCCGTAGTTCGGAGCTAACGTTAAGCTGTAGGTCCCCTATGTCTGTAGGCTACTTGACACGCACACCACAGTGACCACAGACATATGTAGAGAAGGCCGACAACGCCCTGAAAGGGCATGCCACTTCAAGAAGAATGATAGTTGCGTGAGTCGTCTTCCTTTTATCTACCTGCTGCCTTTAATTGCTATTTTTTCCCTATTGGGACGAAAAAAGTCTACGCCCATTTTACATTCGTGTCACTCTTTTGTAGTTTTATTTATTCAGCAGCATTCATCTTTTTCAATGGAGTTCTGGGTGAGTTGCCATTATCTATTTAATATGTTCCTTTTTTCTCCTTTTGCTTTCCCTTTCTTGCTAGTTGTTTCGTCCTGTACATCCTCATTTACATATTCTTCGGCTTCTTCAACTGTTGTAAATTCTTCATCGTCCGATTCATTTTCGATTTCTTCTAGTTTTTTTCACTCAATTATTAAAGTATTATATGTATTCCTTTGTACCTTGCTTCCTTTGATCTAGGGAGTTTTCTTTACTCAAATATATCTGTAAGGAAATCTTCCTCGATTCGAATTCTTGTGCCTTTCAGTTTGTTTTTTTCCCATACCAGTATTTCTGTTCTAAATGCCATAAAAATGTACAAAAATTGGGCGATTCTGCTTATTTTTGTTTATCTTTCTTACCCAATCTGTATATTTTTGATTTCTAGAGGAGCTTTTCTCTTAAAATTGTTACTATTGTTTGTTCTAACTTCTAGTAATATTTTTTTCTGTTATTAACCCATGAATGTTATTAACCCATCTTGTTTATTGTTGTTGGTTAACTTTCATTTCCATTTTTAAGTTTTCGCTTTGGGTCCTATTTTTGATGTATATTATCGTTTACTGTTTTATGTCTTTTCCTAATTCTTCTCTTAGTCCCGCAATTATTTTTTTAAGCTTTCCATGTTTTTGTTAATTTACTTCTTGAATAAGTAACATTCTGTGTAGATTTTGTGGTCTCAACTGAATTTTCTAACCTTTTTTAACAATTATGATTTGCTATTTTGGCTTTATTCTTTGTTTCTCGTATTGTCCTATTTATATTTTAATAGCTATTAATATTGTTAAGTTTTTCCATCTTATTTGAACCTGTTTTTCCATAAAAAAATCACTTTATTTAACACTCTGATATCATAAAGAAAGCTAGTCGTGTAACTCATAAAAAACTAAATAAAAAGTTGTTTACCGATTTATTCAATTATGTAAATCTATAGTTGACTATTTCTCATGTGGGTGGGCTATTCTTACAAGGATTATTTGAGGTAATACGCGTAGCTTGCGCTTCTTATTAATTAAATACTTTGAATCTTGCTGGTGTGGAGTTTAAGAATTTGAGGCACGTTTGAAGTACCTTCGATTATTGTACAAAGAAGCCCCTACTCCACTACCCTATTGGGGACCCTAATTAAAGTTTCTTCTTCTTCTCTTTTTTCATTCTTTTATTTTGCTAAATGTGGAAAGATAATTAATCAAAAAATAATTAATTAGGCAAAGCTAATTAATCAAAAATTAATTAATTAGCTTTCTGTTAATAAAAATAATTTTAACAATCGATTAAATAATAAAAGACGAAGAAGATTCAAAACACAAATAAAAAGTGACAATTTGATTAATATTCAGATTACGTAATTCTGTTTATTCAATTGTAGCTTCTTAACGATTAATAATGTCTTAAAAATCACATCCGTTTGCTTTTTTTTCACTGCGCGTTACATAAATTTTACTGAAACGAGCTTAATGGGAATTTATTGAAACGGTACAGTATGCATCGTTGAAAATAATTATTAGCTATAATTCATACATGCATCCACTTTACCAGCTATATGTAAATTTCTAATTACTTTTACTCATATGCATACCTGAGATTATAAGATAAATTATTCCCGTTATCGAGGATAAATTTCTCCTATTAGAAATTAAGTAGGTTTTAGAACTTCTCTGAGTGCATTCAAATTTTAACATTCTATAAAATTTATATTTAATATGAAGAATCTGCATTTTTAGAACTTTTTTTACTATTACTACTAGTTAGTATTAGTAACAATAAATAACGTTTGAAATATTTGTAGTTAATTGGTGAAAAAGGTAGAAATTTGCATCCGAATCTACAATCATTAGATTACAACGATCTAGAAACCTTGATTTAACATGGTTTCCTGTGAACATTCAGCCATGCATGGTGAATTACTACATATATTTATGTCACATAATTCTAGACGATGGTACGAGGTGCTAAGAACCGTGCCAATTTAGTTTGCATATCTTATAAGCAGTGAAAATTTACAGCTAAATTGCTCAAGTTAAGATCTATCGTGCAAGTGAATCAAGAGTGCTTGCATTTAGTTTTTGATAAAATACCTTAATTTTGTTTTAGAAAAAGCTAAGAAATGGCAGTATTTAGGCAATTAGGCAAATTAGGAATTAGACAAGAAACAACGGAGCAGTGATATAAAGAAGAGTGGGAAAGGGCGACAGATGCGAAGATCGGATACAGAAAATCAACAACAAGAAACGAGTGTTTCAACGAGGTATGTAGATATAAGCTAAAGCAAAAGAGAGAGGAAAGGTTGAGATGGATACAAACAGGGAAAGCAGATGATCTGGAAATATACATGTAAAAGAAAAAGGAGTCAATTAAGACATGTAAGAAACTGAAGAATGAATGGATGGAACGGGAGCTAGAAGAAATAAAAAACAATAGCAGAAGCAATTTGAAAGATGTATAAAAACATAAAACAGTCTCAAAGGGGGTACAAGCAGCATAAAATAAGAGGTATGAAGAATAATCAAGAAAGCATCGAACACAATTGAGAAAAAATTAAAGAAATATGGCAGGAACATTTTCATCGGCTACTAAATATAGAGGAGAGCAGAAAACAGGAAGATAGAGACGTGCACCAAGAGCAAAAAGGAAGAGAGGAACAAGGAATAGTATGGGGCCGACATACGAAAAATGGGCAGAAGTAATCAATAAAATAAGAAAAGGAAAAGCTGCGGGAAGTGATAACATATATCGTGAAATGACAAAGTATGGTGGAGTTAAGTTGCAGAAAAGGATATATAAAATGATAAAAGAAGTGTGGAAGACATAAAAAATGAGAGAGGAATGGTGCGAGGTGCCGAGGTGGCAATACTTAATACCAATCCCCAAGAAAGGAGGCCCAGAATCATGTAATAGTTATAAGGGAATAGCGTGTACGTTGATTTTAAATATGTGTTCGACAGGGTGAGAACAACAGAAATGAATCAAGAGCTGAGAAATTTTAATATACCCCAAAAGTTGATATGACTGATACAAATGACAATCGGCGGAACGACAAATAATGCGAGAACGCAGGAAGGAGATACGAAACAATTTGAAACGTAGGTCGGAGTACGACAAGGAGATGGACTACCAGAAACCTTGTTTGGACTAGTTCTGGACAGCATAGTAAGAAAAACGGGCGCGAAAGGGACAATTAACTGCAAAGAAGAACAAATAATAGCTTACGCGGATGATCTAGTAATAGTGGCAAGAAGCAACAGAAAACTAAGCGAAAGAAGAAGCAAGAAAACAAGGCTTACAAATAAACGAAAGCAAAACTAAATATACGAGATGCGAAAGAAATAGATGCGCAGAACAGAACATAAAAATAGATGAATGAAGAAGTACAATAGATTAACTACTTAGGAGTAAATGTAAATAGCAAAAAATGAAAGAAACACTGAAGTTGAAGAAATGATAATAAAGGGAAGTAGAGCCTACTACAGCAATAAGAAGATCCTAGAAAGCAGTAAAACAAAAGGAAGAATTTATATCAGTCTAATAAGGCCAATAGTAATGTATGCAGAGGAAACCTTATGTCTCACGAAAAAGGAAGAACAACTCAGAATATGGGAGAGAAGAAATTGGAGAAAGATATTAGGTCCAAAAAAGATAGGGAAAAATGAAATGAATTTAGAGCAAAAATGAAGCACGACATTCTTGAAAAAACAGGAGAAGACATTGTAAAAGCTATAAAGGCACGTCATTAGAACCAAAAAAGACAATAAACAATAAAACGAATAACGGAATAGAGACCCACAGAATCAAGAAGTAGGGGAAGGAATGGTGAGGTGATTGAGAACGTGACGAAGATGGAGGTAATGAATGGAATGGAGAAGAAAGGCAGTAAATAGAAAGGAATGAAGACAGTTGGTGAAAGAGGCAAAATCACATCGACAACTATAAGAGGGCACAAGAGATAGAAGATATGAGGACTAATCCAAACCAAAAAAATGCGAAAGCTCCAGAAGAGGAGCGGTTAAAATTATAATAAAACATAACTTAATAATTAAAATATAATACAATACAATATCTATTCGTGTATAAACTTCCTCCACTCTTTTCTTACTTTTCTCTATTTTTGCTTCCCATATTTGTTTTACTGGTCTCTCCTCTTCCATTCTGAGTAGGTGCCCCCATCAACTTTCTTCAAGTGTTGGTTGTACCTATCTCTAAACTTTTCCTTATTTCTGTGTTTTTTAGTTTAGCTCTCTTTGTTGCGTCTGACTCTTCTCAAGTATTTCATTCTACTGCTTGAATTTTGCTTTTTTGTTGTTTCGTTAGAACCCAAAACTTCTTCTTCTTTATCTTAAACCTTGGAGGTTGCCTTGATCAATTTTTCCACTCTTTTTGGTCTCTAGCCAGCCTATTCATTTCTCCTTCGCTCTTTCTTGCTATTTTATTCCATCCACCCACTTCATTCTGGGCCTGCCTCATCCTCTAGCACCCAAGACTCACAGCCAAAAGCACTGGTCTGTAAATTGTTTTAGAAAACCTTCATTTTTGTGTCTCTGCATACTTCATTCTTATTTATAAATTTACTGTTTATTGCGTAGTATAAATTTAATGGGCCGTATTCTCACCTCATGTTTAAAGTTGTCTCTAACTAAAGTCGTGTTTAGCGTAAACATAAAACGATATAGCTTTATATAATTTTATATGTGTATAACAGAGATACACGATGTTGCCATGGTAGTTAAACATGACGTTAAATTTAAATATGAGATCAGAATACGGGCCAATGTCTTTTGTATTCTGTTACTTATTTATGTTAACATCATTTTGGTTTTATTTCTGTTCATCTTCATTATTCCACACTTCTACATTTGTTTGTAGTTCTGTCTTATTTTCTGCCATTATTACGACGTCATCTTGGAAAGTCCCTTAAGATATCTCTACTCGTCGGTTTCTATGTCCTATTTTTATATTTCTTGTTTTGGATCTACATTTTTTAATTATTTCATCCATGACTGTTGTAAAAAGTATCGAGCTCAGACTTCCTCCTTGTCTTAGTCTTCCCTGTGTATTAAATGCTTTGAATTTCCTATTATTGTATATGACACAGTTGGTGTTGTCCTTGTATATGTTCTTTATCATTCTTATTAATTTATTATCGACCTCTCTTTTTTTCAGAATATTCCACACTTCCTCTCGTGGTACCCTATCGAGGGCTTTTTCTAAATCTATGAACGCCAAAAATATCTGTTTCTTCTCCTGATTATTGTGTTAACTATTAGTTTTATTGTGAAAATATGATCTTGCCAGCCCCTTGCTCTCCTAAGCCCACGTTGTGATTCGTTTAATGATTTTTCTACGACTTCTTTTATTCTTTTTTCTACAATATGCCCGAACATTTTGATAACCGTGCTCAGTAGTGTTATCTTGTCCCTTTCGTCTTCTTTCCATATATTTGACAGCTTAAAAGGACATTGGGCCCATGGCTATAATTTTCTTCCATTTTTTTCTATTGACAACTACTTTTCTGCAATACCCAGAGCTACTAAATCTTCCTTTACATCTTCGGACCATGTTGTTGGTGGTCTGCCCCTTTTATTTCTTTCATTCGGTTCTACCATTTTTTCTTAGGCATTTTATTGTCATTCATTCTCGCCACTGTCCTGACCAGCCTTCCTTGCTTGATAACTTCGTTCAGTTAATTGTGGGTGGATCTGAGTAGAACGAGAATATTTCGTCTTTTGCGTCTCCTCCATGTGTCTTACAGTTTGACTCCTCCATATATTCTCCTCAGCATTTTCCTTTCCCACCTTGCTTTTATTCAGGACGGCGTCAGTTAGCACCTACACTTCACTTCCGTAAGTTATACACATGAGTTCTAAGAGCACGCGTTATTGATTTATTGTTTAGCACTGGTTTTAGCCCTGCAGCACTTCTGGAGCTCACTAACCTTTCTACTTCCTGGTTGCCATCCCCACTACTTATAATCTCTGTACCTAGGAAGGTGAGATTTCAGACTTTTTGAAACATATATTTCGCACTATGCGTATTACTCGTAACCGTTAGCACATAGTTAGTTGTGTCCTTTTAGTTGAGTACCATGTATTTTGATTTTTTCCCACTTATTTCTAATCCAAATTTTCTATGTTCAAAAAGGCATCTTTAAGCTCTTTCTGTATTCTTGCCAAGGTCGTCAGATTGCCAGCATATGCTATTACTTGATGGAAATTATTTAATATGTTTTAATCTATCTGGAATCCAGTTCTTCTAATAGCCATCTCCGATACTAAATTGAAAAGGGTATGAGATATATAATATTCTATTAAATATTCTTAAAAGTAATTCGGCTCCTTTTCGCCCAATGTTTTGATCATATCTCCTTTTATCTTATGTGATCCTGGCGCATTTCCATTTTTAAGTCTTCTTCTTGCTTCTATTAATTCTGCCATGGTTCTTCCTTCTTCATTATTTGCTTCTGTTATTGTAGCTTGTTCGGTGTTTGTATTCATTTATGATCCTTCAGTTAGCAATTATTAGAAATATTCTTTCCGCCTATTCATTATTTCTCTATCTACTGTTAGTATGTCTCGGTTTTTATTTTTGATGTAGTTTGTCGACTGACTCTTCTCCTTCCTTACGGTTTTCGATATTTTAGAAAATATTTTCTGATTACCTACTTCTACAATCACTTTCAATTTTTTCTCCAAACTATTTCCATCTATCTTTTTTTTTGTTGTACTAATTCTTTTACTTTCTCCTTTCTTCCATGTATTTATTATAAGTTTTAACTGTTCCATCAGCCATATAGTTTTTCCATGCCCTCTTCTTTATATAAATTATTTAGTTGTGTTTTTATGTCGTTAGTCCACCATGCTGTCTGCTTTTCGTATTGTTCTTTTTACTTGTTTGGTTGTATCAAGTAGTGTTTTTTAAAAATTCCATAGCTGACTTGTAGTGTATGATTTTTCTGTATTCTTCGGCTATTTCCGTGATTCTTAGTCTATAAGACTTTATGGCATTAAACTGTTTCTTTATTCTACTTTTCCTATTGTTTTCCCCCATTTTCTGCCTTTTCTCTAATTTTCGTTATCATCATAATATAGTAGTCACTACCAATTTCTAGACTTCTATTTACTTTTGTGTCCATTGCTAAGTACCTTTCTATTGACACGTAGTCAATTATGGACTTGCTTCCTCTGCTTTTAACTTCTTTTGTAAAAGTTTGTATTTCTTTATGCTCATTAAATGTATTCGTTATGACTAAATTATGCATCATGCAAAAATCCAACATTCTTTTTCCTGAACTTCATCCTTTTTTGCTACTCTGCTATTGAAATCACCTGCTAATGTATATTCTTCCTTTAGCTTTCTCCAGAGCTGCCGTTAGTGCCTCCACAACTTATCCTTGTTTTCAACTTAATCGTCATCATTTGGACCGCACACTACAATGATTTCCGTATCTTTATCTTTAATTTCTACTGTTAAAATCCGTTCTGACCATGCTTTGCAATTATTTATTTGCTTGTCTATTTTCTTGCGTATTATGTGTCCTATCCCAGCAGCTGCTCTTTTTTCTTCGTTAACTCCACTTAATATTATTGGGTGGTCTTTTGCCGTTTTCCCTTGTCCCCTTTTTTTGTCTCTGTGATTGCTACGATATCTAATGTAATTTCTTCAAACTCCTTTGTTAGTTCAACTTCTTTCCCTGTTAAGCTTTTAAACCTATTTTCACTGTTGTTCCTCTTTTGCTATATTTCTTATTTTTGCCTGTATATCTTTTTCCTTGTGTGTTAGTTTACTGTCGTGTTTCCCAATTTGGTCTTGATTTTTAATATGTTTAGCTTTCGTTCGAACGTTTCCAGTTTCACTACTATGGCTTTATTTTCTTCAATCTTCCCCAATTTGTGTACTACTATTACCCTAACTTTCACTCCTGGTTGTTTTTTTTTAATGAATTCCGATGTCTTCGGCTTCAAGTCATCCTCTTTGATATTTAATCCTTTGATAACTATATTCTTCAACCTTCCTTGTTTCTCTTGCATTGCTAATTTTTCTTTTAATAATTCCATTTTGTTCTGGAGTAGGTTTTCTCTCTTTCCCATTCTACTTCTTTGTTCATCATTTCTTCCTTAATTCCCCGTGGTTCTTCTACACGTTTCTTCATCTCTTCATTGTTCATTTCTTAATTCTCTAACTATTTTGAATTTAACAAGGAGTATTCTTAAATTTTTGTACTGAAATTTTTACTGTGATGATTTTCAAAAATTGTTAAATACAAAATAATAAATAAGAAGAGCGATATTTTATTAACTAAAAAATCAAGATAGAAGTTTGGTAGAAAACGCTGGTTCAGGACCAATATACCTTGTGAGGAAGTAACTAAACAATGCTATATTGGTTTGCATATTACAAGTATTGAAAATGTACAATAAATTCATAACATTTTGAATTAGTACTCCGAAACGCCAACAGATGGCAGCAGGAGAGGTTATTATTTTTTTGGGTTATCTTTGAGGTTTATATATGTAATATTAAGGCCTTTCCACTGTATTTAGCCAAGACGCAATGGGAAACAACGGTGGCGCCATTTGAGGCGGACTATACATTTTCTCCTTTAGTTCTCAAGGCCCGGTGAATTAAATATTGCATATTAAGGCCTGCCCACTTCATTTAGCCAAGACGCAATTTAGAAAGGACTATGGCGCCATTTGAGGTGAACCATAGGTACATTTGTCCCTTTAAAATATATAGTTCGCCCCAAATGGCGCCATCGTCCTTTCTAAATTGCGTCTTGGCTAAATGAAGTGGGCAGGCCTTAATATGCAATATTTAATTCAGCGGGCCTTGTTAGTTCTTATAGTAAATCTTGTAAATCCGCCACAGATGGCGCCGTCGTTGTTTCTAATTGCGTCTTGGCTAAATAAAGTAGTGGAGAGGCCTTAATATGTAATATTTAATTTAGTTGGCCTTGATTTTTTAAACCCAAAAAACTAAGTAAATTTTACTCCGTCTTAATTTCTAAAAAATTGAACAATATTGAGGTGTACAGAAGAAAACAGATTGAAAAACAAGTCTTTTAGGAAAAAGTAGGTGATGAATGAATTTTATCGTTCTTGTAATCATCTTCTAACAGAAAAAAGACGAAAATTTCGAGATAAAGCAATTTGCAATCGATTGTTTTGATACAAGAAAGGTGGAAAAGGCAAACGAACCGTTCTCGACAATAATCCTCTTATAAGGGTTCGTTTAGGCATTTTAGCAGAAAATTCTGGATTAAGCCACTTCGACTTGAGAAATAAATTAATTATTTAAGTAAGAAATTTCCAAGTTGAGGTACAATTAATAAACGAGCCGTTCTTGCCAATAATCCTCTTATAAATAAAGGCTCGCTTCAGCAGGTGGTAGAAGCAGAGATTAATTAATTTATAGAAGATATAAGGAAATCCTGTATAATAGGTACCTTACGAAAAAATCTTCGAAATAAATCTAAACAACTGATAAACAAATGAATGCTCTTATAACTTCTTTTAGAATTTTGAGAGGATTTTAGCAGATCCATGAGGGACTCTCTTTCTGTAAAAAGGAAATCTAGTAAATCTAGAAAAAATTAGCTTTCAATTTAATCAACGACGTCAACAAACGAATCGTTCTTGCAAATAATCCTCGTTCTGGCCCCAAAAATAAGTCCCATATGCGGCAATTCATTACCATTAATTGTATGCATTTTTCCTAAACGCTAATTACGTGATTTATTTTATAAAGTTATAAATTTTTCCGATAGTTTTACGATTCGATGCTTTTGGTTAGTTACATGTTACGAAGTTACGGTACATAATTTTCGTGGTTATTCCCGAAACACGATTGTAAAACGGCTCATTAAAACACCTTGCATTTGTTATTAGGATCATTATGCGAGTTGGCATTTTCTAAAGTGCTTTATATACATTTATTATAATAGGTATCTGAGCCGTTCGTTCCGTAGTAAATGATGTGTTCCACATTTAAATAAGTAGAACAGTTCACTTGACTGCATGGAGCCAGGCACGCCCTTCTTTTCTTTTCTATTAACAACAGCCAACTATGGAATGGGTATTTGATCAATTTTATTAATAATCGATTTTGTTGGACCAGCAAAAAACGATAGGGTTAAGGTTATTTTCCTTTCTAGGCGAACTTCCTGGCAAACTTTATTGCTTTGTGAAATACGTTTTATAATAACGGTGATTCATACAGTTTTCAATTAGTAGGCCCATACAAAGTTGCAGGTGCTTTATCCAACGGTAAAGCATTAAAAATTCTGCAATTTTTAAAATTAAGTTGGGCAGATGGTCGTTTGAAAGATGATTCTTGGAGTTCGAAACATGAGTTAAAGAAAAAAGGAATCAAATTTTGGGATTAAGTTATTGTTTGTGCTTAATCGCTAAACAATGCTTAGAGTTGTGAAGATGTATCCAGCAAAAATATTTATTAAAAAAGCACAAGGCGAATTTATTGATCAGCCTGGCAAAAAAAAATACATTAAAGCTCCACAAATGACAGACAAAGCCAGTACCAAACTTCAATATTAATTTTTGTCTAGTTATTTTCAAAAAACACCCTGTATACGAACTTCAGCTATGCTAAAATCAAATATAAGGGTGTAGTCCCCGCAGAATGTGCCTTCAGGCCTAAGTGTGGTTAGTCCTGACAAATCTAAAAGTTTCTTATTGGATAACAAAATCTCTAAAGAAAAAATAACATTAGTTATATAGTGTATATTCCCAAATGTTTTTTAAAAGCTTCAAAAAGTATGCACCATCAATTTCTATATTGTTAAGTCACAGGGTTCTTTATAAAAGTATCGTCAGAAGGTTAAATGATACTCAGAGTTAAGTCACACAAAAACTTCAGCATTTTGGAAAAATACTTTCAAGAGGTGCCCTGTATATCTACAAAAGTTTTCTTGAAAGCTTCAAAAAGACACTAAGATTGCTGCTTTCTAAATCATGATATTTCGAAAGAAGCTTAAATAATGTTTATGGTGGTAAGTTACAGTTAATTTCAAAGATTTTGACATAATACTTTTTTGAAGCACCCTTCTTCTTCTTCTTCAGGTTACCCTGCTTCTTTTAGGCGTTGGTAGCCTCCAAGACAATTTCACGGTATCGATCCCTGTCTTGTGTGGCGTGTAAGAATTCTTCAGCTGATAGATCTGTTCACTGACGAAGGTTCCTAATCCATGATAGCCTTTTCCTGTCTATCCCTCGTCTGCCGTCAATTTTCCCATTTAGGATTTGTTGTAAAATTTTATATCTGTCGCCTCGGAGTATATGGCCTAGGTATGTTAACGTTTTGGTCTTAATTGTATTAAGTAGTACTCTTTCTTGCCCTACCCTGTTCGTCATTCTTTGAATCCAGGAAATTCTGACGATACGGCGGAAATACCATATCTCAAATGCTTCCAATTTATTCAATATTCATGCCTCGCATCCATATAATAGAACCGGTCACACGTAATGTTTCAGGAACCTTATTCTGAATTCTAAATTTAGGCTAAGAATGACTCTCTAGTAATTTCAATGCGAATCTTTATTTCCCCATCGGGATCGAAAGAATCATTTATCCAACATCCGCGGTATCTGAAATGACCGACCTTCTCAATTTGCTGATTATGTTACAGTAGAAATCACGCTCTTGTTGTTTTATATGTAAATTCTCGAATTTACTTTAGTCTAGCCAGTTAGACTTTCCAGTTATATCTACGGATTGCATGGTTGCATACAATGCCTCTTCTTATTTGGTATTCACTTAGTGGGTTTTACTCTTGGGGAATTTGCAAGTTTTAGGTTCGCTTTTGTTTAGGGAATTTTGTTGCAAGTTCGTTAGTTTGCTTTCTTCTACGTTAGTCATCGGTCAAGAATAGACGTCGTTTACTTTGGCTTTAGTATTTGGTTATCCAAAATTAGTTTAATTATCCGAGGTACGACATATGAAAATTGCTTTTTAGTTTGCTTTTTGGGCCTTTAGTGAATTTAGAACGGTAGTCGTTTTGGATTATAAGCAATTTTCAAGCATTAATTTGGATTTTAGCTATTCAAGCGACCATTTTGTTAGAAGCATTTTGAAGGGCATTTAAGAACTTTTGGGTATGTAACGCATTGATTTTACTTGAAGATTTCTTGCGGTATTCGTTGTATTTCAGCATTTTGAAGGGCATTTAAGAACTTTTGGGTATGTACCGCATTGATTTTACTTGAAGATTTCTTACGGTATTCGTTGTATTTCAGCCCTTTTTCTGGCAGTACGTTTAGTACTTCTTTTAGTACGTTTTTGTGGTTGGTGCTGGTTTTCCTGCACAACGTGTTCGTAGAAACCACCTGTTCGACATCTGGTTCCACGTGTTATTTCAACACCACGTTGGTTTGGAAATTGTTTGGAGTTCATTACCCGAAGGAATCATCCCGTCATCCCGTGATATTTAGAAGGCAATTAACTGGAATTTTCCCCTAATTCAACTTCGTTATCTACACGTTTTAAGACTCAAGGTTAAGGTTTGATTTTGAGGGTATCTTGTGTACTTGTGTTATTTAGTTAAATTTAGAAACATTAAAAACATTTTAGTAGATTTGATACGGTATTTAGTTGTGTTATTAGAAATTTAATTAGAAGCATTTATTAGAAATATTTACAGTAATTAATTTGTATTGTAATTTAAAGTGTTAGTAAAACTTTCAATCGTCATTTAGTAAATCGTAGTCTGGTGCGAGTGATTAGGATTGTGGTTGCCGTCACAGCAACGGGAATTTATGAACTGTAATGTTTACTTTGTAAAGGAATATTCAAATTTATGCGTTTAAACTTAGTCATTTATTATTTTCTTTCAATTTATATTATATCGTAATTGAATTTTTGGTACCGACAGGTTTTGCAAGATATTATTATTTATGTTTTATGGATTATTGCTATCTACAGAGAATTTCACTTAAGATGCAACATACATTAATTTTCACGTTCATTCCACAGATGGTTCATTCTGTTTTAAATAATTTTTATAACCGTTTAGGTTACTGTTTGGCTGTTAATGGTGGTATTTTTGAGAATTTGTTGTAATTTTTAAATAAAAAGATTGTTTGTGATGTAGGTACCTATGTTCTTATTCAATGTATGTTGCATTTTAAGTGAAACAATTTTTTCTAATGCATTAATGATCGATTGTTATTAAGGATCCTGGGCAACCTAAAATGTTGCACGTTATGTGAACTTCACTTAAAACTTGGTATCCTTGGTAATGATCTCTCATATGTTGCGCGTTATGTGAAATTCTCTGTATAATCGCAGGCACGACGAACTGAGCTCAATTCTGCGTATGCGTATTTAATAATTTAGTTAAAGAGTTATCCTTGCGAACCCTCCGAGGGTCTACGTTCTCGTTTAATTACGATCTTAGCCATTTTGAACGATACAGTCTACGTTCGTTTAAACCTTACATTTATTTCGTTCGTTTAGTTACGATATTATCTTTGAACATTCCCTATAGTTTTTTTTTTGTGTTTAATTAGATCTCATTAGAAATTTAACATTTAGACTTAGTTTGTTTACGATCTTACTAAATTCTTTATTGGTTTATTTGAATGACAACTTCATAATTAATTTTTCAATTTCAATTGTATATGTGTAAATTTTGCTTACGAGTTAATATATCCTATTCGTTAATTACAAAGCCTTGCGTTTTATTGTCAAGTCAATTGACTTTGGAGGTCTATTCTTCAGGAGGTCCGACTGAAGCTGTTTACGTTATAAGGACCTGGTGCCCAAGGAACATCGTTAGTTTAGATATTTAGTGAGCACTACTATTTTCTTTTAGGAACCTCACGCCCACGCAACAGAGTAGCGGGTTTATTTAGTGTTATCACCTCCGGATAACAATTGATATGCTTCACCTAGTGCTGGTGTAGCAATTATTCACAGTAAGTTGTGCTGCTTGTACATCTCTTTTGCTTATAACTTTTCTTCTTTCATCTATCAGATCGGTAATTTCTTCCGCCGTACAGTCGTGTTTCTTTATCCTTTCTTTCACTTTTAGAAATTCCTCCCCAACTTGTTGAATTGCAGATTTAACATTTGACCATTTCTTTCTATGTCTACTTGATTCTTTACGTTCTTATCTATGTTGTTCTTAATATTGGCATTAAAGTTTGATCGAAATTCTGTTGCAATATTAAGATTTTTACGCAGACGATTATCGAGTTTCGGTTTAGGAATTAATTGTTTTTTAAAGTTTTACAGATAAAGCTTATGCAAAGTAAAGTATGGTTGGTAGCTGCATCTGCACTGTTCCTAAATCTTGAAGTCTATTTGGTTTCCAACGATTTTATCTTTTGTGTTAGCTGGGAATTTCCAGGTATAGAGTCTCCTCTTTGGTTTGTTACTATTAGTTCTTTTTCCTGACAAAACTGTATTAGACCTCTATCGTTTCTTTCGCCAAGCCCGTATGACCTAGTTATGTCTTCAGTGGGTTCTTGACTGACTTCGTGTTTTTTTTGTGGCTTTTAGGACTTGACATAACTGATCATAAAACCGTTCTATTTCGTTTTCGGGTTTGTCGGTAGTAGGAGCATACTCTTGAATTAAGTAGATATCAACTGGTTGATTCTCTAACTGCACCATTATGATGCGGTCATTAAATGGAACAATATTCCAGATATAAGGATGAAATTTGTCCTTCAGGATTATACCGACACCATTTCTACGGGCACCCTCAGTGACTCCGGAATAGATTGTTATAAATCCATTGCTATTGAAAGTTTGTTCCTGGCCATTTAGCCTAGGATTTGTATACCGAGGCTATTCATTGCTGGATGTTGTGTAATTTTCCAGCCTCGCACCCTATATATCCCCAAATGTTTTTCTAATAGCTTTAAAAAAGACACGAAGATCCAATTTCGACTTTCTAAGTCGCAATATTTCGTAAGAAAGTTAAATAATGTTTACGATTAAGTCACAGTTAACTTCAAATATTTTCTACAAATAATTTCCCGAAGCACCTTGTATAATCACAAATGCTTTTCCAAAGGCTACAAAAAGTACAAGCTTTATTAAATTTGCATTTTCAAAGTCGGGGATGCTTTATGAAAGTATGTACAGTTGTGGACAGAAAAAAATAGGACAGTGTTTTTTTTCTAGTTTAAAATGGCCCCTGTGTTGTAATTTGATTGCAAGTCAATGTGACAAATATCATAATTATAAAGCCAAAATCAAGTAACTAAATTTTATAGAATAAAGTTTACTTGATTTTTCGAGTTGTCCTATTTTTTTCTGTCCACAACTGTACCTCGAAGGGAGGTTCAATAATAGTCAAGGTTAAGCCTTCGAAAAATTTAAATATTTCATTTGACTACTGTATATCCACGCATACTCCTAAAGGTTCCAAACTGTACAAGATTTACTAGTATTTTCTAAGCAAAGATGTTTCGTAAAAGTATTTCGGCAGAAGGTCAAATAATATTCAAGGTAAAGTCACAGATTTAAGTAGTTTGTTAGAATACCTTCAAGAAGCACCTTGTATAGGTTTAGGTATCGAGAGATGCTTTTCTAAAGGCTTGAAACAGTGCAAAAATTTCAACTCTGCAACTTCATAAAAGTACTTCATTTAAATATCTTTTGTGTATCTTCAAACATAACCATAAATATTTCGTTAAAGTACTTTCATGAAGCACCGTGTATACGCGCAAATGCAATTCTAAAGGCTTCAATTCAAACGGTGTAAAAATTTAATTTCAACTACCTCAGTCGCACGTAACCTCATAAAACTACCTCGATCCAAGATTAAATAACATTTAAGGTTGCTCCAAACTTAACTCTAACCTTAAAAATTTTGTAAAAATACTTTCATGGAGCATCCTGTATGTCCAGAGATGTTTTCTTGCAAAATTTTAATCTCAACTCTGTAAGTCGCGCGCAACTTCATAAAAACACTTTAAGCGAAGTTTAAATAACATTTAAGGTTAGGTACTCCAAACATAACCCTTAATATTTCGTTAAGGTACTTTCAGGAAGCACCTTGTATACTAAATGCTATTCTAAAGGCTTCAAGCGGTGTAAAAATTTAAACTCTCTAAAGTCGCACGTAACCTCAATCGAAGATTAAATAACATTTAAGGTTGCTCCAAACGTAACCTTGAATAGATCGTTAAAATACTTTTGAGACACATCCTGTATACCTACAAATGCTTTTCTAAAGCTTCAAAGCCCACCAATATTAAATTTTAATAAGACGCCCGTCACTTATTACTGTTCAATAAAAAAAATAAAAAACTAGGGAAAATTGATAGCCAATTTTTATAAAAAAAAAACTTTACGCCGATTTCAGGAGAATAAGTATTAAGCCAATTTACGAGAAATATTAAGTTCTTAAAATATCAAGGAGAGCCTCAGTTTTAATATCCGTTTGACTGGCATAAAAATCAATCAGGCAAAAAAACTTTCATTCAATTAAAATTTCGAATCATCCTTCAAACTGAAGTAGATAACTCTATAAAAATCAATAACGGTTGCAAAACTCTGAGAGGAATATTAAAATTTAGACAAACAACCGAGTGAATGGTTAAACAAAGCGTGTTTAATTAATCATAATTAAATCAAGAGTTAAAATTAAGAGTTAAACAGATGAATGGTTGATTTGGCTGAAGTTTTAATGGAAAGTCAGTCGATTGAAACGGCTTTTTTTTATGATTTTTATCGATGATAAGGTGCAAAAATCTAGGTTGGTTCCGAAAAAAAAAGAGCGAAACATCTGCTTTACAACAGAAGTAAAACAATTTCTTATGAATTTGTATTGCAAAAACCTGGCCTTCTTTGCATCTTTAAAGCCAAATTTTCGGATAAAAAAGTTACCACTTGTGCGCGCTTATTTGTTGTTTCCTTCGGTGGGTTTGGCCGACGCACTCACGATTACAACACAATCATTTAGTTTACAAAATCACTGATTTTAATCGAATTCATAATGTTTACAATTATGATTCAAATCCCCGATTACCAACTTGTACAAATAAAGATTAGATGTTGCATAATATTAATTTGAATGACAATTCCTTGAATAAAACAAACAATTCTTTGAATAAAATAGGCAATTTCTTTGGTAAACTAGGCTGTGTAGATTTCTAAAATAACTGTTTTGGAAATTTAAAAAGGTGGCGACGGATTTGTTGCGAAATGAAAGTAAAAATCCAATTTCCGAAGTAAATATACGAATTTTAAAAGGTAATGCTTAAAATTTTTAAATGGTTTTTCGTCTGACCTCGCTAAAATTAGACGAATTGGGTTATTTCATCATTTCGATTTCATTCACGGTGTATTTATATAAACTATTAACGTACCATCTGCTGAAAATCAGCGACGAGAATACCAAATGCCAACCTGTTTTTATTATTACCGATGTTACGTAATCCGTACAAACATTTAAATAGCAAATGGAAGTAAACAACAGGCCGGATTGTATTTGTTTTTTTCATAATCGTGTACTTGCTCGTACGCGTATATAACTTCACCTACATTTACTTTAGTAATTTCTCCGACCTTCCGCCCCATTACCAGGCTATTAAGCAGTTACATACATCCATATTATTAATACCATTGTAAAGAACGAAACGTATTGTTCTGAAAGTTTTACTGCAACGTATGAGAAAATTGCAGCAAAAGTGAATGTTGCAGTTGTAACACAAAAGGAGCAGGGAAATGAGCACAAATAAAAATGCTCGACACTGATCTTCACTTACTGCTTTTACTACACAAAGTAATCAAAGAAAGTGCTCGTGTTTAAAAAGAATGAGCTACATTTTCATCTTGCGAGACATTTAAAAAATGATCTTTACGATTTAAATACGGTATGTGGAACACGAATTAATAATGGACTTTTGCGATTATTTCTCAAAAAAATTGGGTTAACCTAGAAATCGAACGCCGTTCTCACGCCTACAAATCCTTTTGAATTTTTAGTTGACGACTGAATTAAATGTTTCTTATATTTCAAAATCGAGATAGCTTGTGAAACCCTTTCTAAGATATCCGAAAAAAAATTTGCAATACGTTCGTGGGGTACATCACCATAGACTAGTAAAATCTTAGATGAGCAATTATAGGTTAGGCAGTCGCAGACAGATGTCACCACTTTTTAATATCGTCATTTGTTACTCGTATATCCCTACGGACGTCTTAAAAAAGTTTGTAATCGAACTAAGGTGTAGCTGTCTTTCTAAAGCAAGTTGCAGAAGTTACTGGAAGATTCTTAAGTTCATTGCCAAAATCCGTAAACTCTGATGTAACTTGGGGTTGTTCTAATTCACTGTTAAGTTACAGCGAGTTGATTTACTGAAGTGTCGCCACGTTTAACATTCATGCGAAGGCAACAATACCGATTTATATTTCTGGCTTTGGAATCGCTCATTTTATTCATATTTTATCATAAACGTGATTTTTTATACTTGGTAGTTACCATTTTACTGGAAATAAACACCGTGCAATTAATCATCTTCTTCTTTCTTATTCTAACAGCCCCTCATAGACCCCTCCTGTTCCTGTTCTTTCACGATTCTTTATTTTGTGCAAGCTGATGCCACTTCCTTCCTACCTCATTGTTGATGTCGTCAAGCCAGCGTAATTGTGGTCTGCCAACACTACTCTTATGTAGGCGATATGTCCACTGTACAATATGTCTTGTCCATCTTGAATCGTCCTATCGAGCAACATGCCCCACCCAGCTCCACTTTGACTGAGTTATGCGTGCTTTAACATCTTCAACTGTCGTTCGCTTTCCAATATTCTGACTTGTGACATGGCCTTTGTGTTGTCCTAAGTTTGTTGGCTGACTTATTACTTATTAGTGAGCATCATGGTTTCCATCCCACATGTCATCACGGGCAGTACGCGACTGTTAAACGCTCCCCTCTTTAAATTAATTGGAATTTCATCATTTCTTAAATTATGTGTTAATTTACCCGTGGCTACCCATATCAACCGAGCACGTTTACTTATCTCGGCAATTTGATGCAGAGAGCCTCATGAGAAGAGCGAATGAAGCTTTGGCAGCAAGATGGATGCATGAACACCACCTAGAATTGGCGCCTAATAAGACAGAGGCGTTGATAATTAAAGAGGCCAGAAACAAACAACAAGTTTAACTGCATGAACGTGGACATCAACCCGAAGAAATCGGTGTGCTATCTGAGCATCACCATCAGCGAAACGAGATGGTAAGGTGAGCACTTAAAGAAGACAGTGCAGAAAGCAGAGACTAGAGTGGCAGCACTGACAAGGGTAATGCCAAATATAGGAAGCCCAAGTAGTAAAAAGAGAGAGGTCCTAAACGCGGTGGTACAGTCAACCATACTGTACGGGGCACCCATATGACACGAAGTCAGCCAGATAAAGGTACCGGGTGATCAACGGAATTTATAATTAGACCAGGCTGTGATATTTACCATAAAGTTGGCAACACAGGCTTGCAGTTTGAAATTAAAAATTTTAAGTGTCAGAATTGTGACATTTATTTTTAAAAATGTTTGATATTCAACATAAAATTTTTCTCACTGAAAGTAATTTCAATTTTTTCTTCAAACTTATTTTATTTCTGCGTTTCAGCAAAATAATGTTTACTATATCATCAAAGATCGTACAAAGCACGAGCGTAACCTCAAATATAACAATTGTCAATTTATTATTAATTTCTCAGTGTGTTCAACCACACAGCATAAAATAGCACCAATCACAGCCTCCTCTAATTATAAATTCCGATGATCACCCGGTATATCAAAAAATGTTGGTAAGGACGCAAAGAAAGATGCTACTCAGGATGGTGTCGGCTAAGGCCTTGCAGGTCATCAACCCTTTACGAAAGAAATGGCGGCTGGCACAACAGTGGTAAAAAGGAAGAACGAGAAGAGATAATTATAACGTGGCAGAATTTGGTTTTCTTTGCCTAATTTGATGCTATGTCCCAGCTAGACATATTCCTCTACATTTTCAATAATCTGATCTTCCATACGTACACCTACATTATCCTTGGTCATGATTTTTGCTTTATTTAGATTTATGGTTAGGCTAATTTCTGCAGATTATCTTTGAAGTTCCACTAACATATCTTGCAGTTCCACTATATTTTGACTAACAAGTGCAATATCATCCGCAAAACGGAGATGGCTCAGATAACTGCCGTCGATTTAAATGCCTTTTTCGTTCCAATGCGGAAGTGAATAACTTTGGGGAGATGGTATCTCCATGCCTGGATCCCTTTTTTATTGAAATCTTCCGCGATGTTAACTGTTACTGTTACGTAGTTACGTTATCATATTAACATATTATGCAATGAGCATTTAATGATAGCTTTTAAGACATGAGTATGAGTCTTAATGAATACGAGTGTCTTAATAGCCATTAAATACGAGTTGCATACACTGTTTTCTCTACGGCCAGTTATAATAATGAAAAAATAGGCACCTTCTGAAAAGCTGCTAACCTTATTTTTGACAACAAAATACTTTGCTGCTATTGGTTATCTCAATTAAGAAACATCAACAACTCGCGTAACTATGGTTACCAAATAAAATACTTTGCTGCTATTGGTTATAAACTTGTATCTTAATGAAAAATCTGTATCTTAATGAATCTCATTAAAGTACAGGTAGTAAATGCTTAATAAATCAATTAAAGTATGGGAGTAGAAAAATATTTTTAAGAAACTTTTTGTATCTAGAGCCAACTCTTGCATTGTTCGTAGCACTAAAGCAAACGCCTTATGCTAGTCAACGAATACGAGATGTAATGTTTCGTTGTATTCGTTGCATTTTTCTATCAGTGAACGGACGACTTGTATGCGTTCTACTGTTCTCTCTCTGGAGGTTGATAAGCATCAAATTTGTTTATAAGTCTAATTGTTATAATCTTTCTTAGAAGTTTGTACGGACAGGGCCGGTAATTATCAATTTTTAGTTCATCACCTTTTTTGTATAGTAGAAATATGTACTTGGGCATTTTGCCATGCATCTGATATTCTACCTTCTACCAGATATTTATACAGAAGTATTGTCACTGATTCTCTGGTATTGTTTCCGCCAAATTTTATCATTTCAGTTGAAACGCCGTCTTCTCCAATTGCTCTACCGTTCTTCATTTGTGATAGTTCTAATTCTACTTCTTGTGTGGTAATGTCAGGTAATTCTTCAGAACCAAGATTTACTAGAAGAACTAAAGGGAAAAATGTATAGTTCACCTCAAATGGCGCCACCGTTGTTTCTAATTGCGTCTTGGCTAAATAAAGTGGATATTTAATTTTGGTGGACTTGGATTAAACAAACGAACGAGCGCCATCTTGCGGATACTGAATAATTATCGTTGGCTTTTGAAGCATTGAAAACAAAGCACATACAGCGTCGCCTGATGGAAAATGAATCGTTATTGATGTTTTTCGGCAACCCAGTCGGTACTTCTACATATCTTTGTCTTTGTTGTAAGTTAAAGTCAGTTTACGTGTTCACAGCCGTATCGAAACTCCTATATGACAAAACAGATAGGGATAATAGCGCCTTTGACCGACAAAATATCGTGAATGAAGCAAAGTAGTGCTCATGGCCAACTAATCTCTAACAAGTGACGGTGCTTTGTGGTACCTACATAAATTGGCTTTGCTTTATTATATCTCAGCTAACACTGCCTTCTTCCATTCACTACACCATTACTCTTCGGAGGTATTTGTACATCTAAGGGTTTGCATATCTACAGTTTTATCATGACTCTTACATTTCCTTGCAGTCCTGATATGCAAACTATATTTGAGAACTTCGGCTGGTTTTCGGAATATTGGACTTAGCTTGTCCATGTTAGTCCTGCCACTTTTCTGATGTTATGGTACCATTTTTTATGGGCTCCTTTTCAAATCTTGCCCTAGGCCTCCCATTCATATTTATTTGACGGTTAAGTTAAGTTAATTTGTTCATATTTTTGTCAAAAACCCGTAGAATATTGAGAGAATATGCAGCTCAGTTAGAGCCTACTTCGTGACCAGCTCCACTAGGTTCAAACCTCATCGGTGGCAATGAACTTTCCACGATCAGTCGAGTTCCAAAAGAAAAAGATATTTCTAAAAAGCATATAAAATGCTTACAATATGTATAAAAATGGATTCTTCACTAATTCTTGAGGGTAAAGGTTCGAATCTCGTCAGTGACGTGAAAAATATCCACGAGCCACCACGATATGAATTCGGTTAGTTAGGATTAAGTTAAGATGGGTTTAGTCTGGCAAAACGAAATTTAAAAAATCCTTGTGTCAACAAACAAAAAATAATAACTTTAGATTTGCCTTGTAATATTTCAGAAACCAAAAATAACCTAGGTAAGTTTCTAATGTGACTTTTCCACCCACTTATCCAATAAAAATTCGTCTGTAATTTTTTTACATAAATTAATAACCTCGAACAATAGAAAATTACGAATGCATCTCGAGAAATAAATTGTGATCTCTCTCAATCAGAATGATGTAAAAAGCTGCAAATGTACGATTTGAAACTAACAAAACTAAACTCCTTCACGCCTAAAAACTCACCCACAATTTTTTTATATTCTTTGAATTTTTTCCTGCGGGTTTAAAAAAAATAACTCGTCTACTTCAGCATTTTTAAAACTTGCTAATCTCGTTCTATAAAACCTAACGATATCATAAAATAACAATAAAAAAGCCGAAAATCTGCACTATCAAAACAGCATAAAACCGAAAATAAACAATGTACTAACTTAAAAGTCGTTGTTGAAGAACCAACAAACGAGAAAATCGTTAAGGAAATAAAATCAAGGAAACCGTAACATATAAAAAGGGCTCACGGAATATCTTGTGGAAACCGTCGAGGATAAAGGACAAAAATTGTACCGTAAATCTTTTAGGAATTAGGTTCATTTCGGGTTTTACGTAGGTGATAAAGCTCCTGGCAAAATTTACTTCTTTGACCTTGACCTGAAGATTCGGACCTATTTTTGGAAATGATACAGCTGATTGTTTTGTTTATTGAATTCTGGAACCTTTAATGTTCAATTAAACTTAATTAATTGTCAGAAAATAATCACCAATTTATGGTTAAGAGTATAAAATACCACCTAAAACGCAGATCGCAGTATGCTTTAATTCGTTTATGTAATTGTTTTAATTAGAATTTTTGAATTTCGTTCAGTAATTAGCGGTTAATTTACTCAACAGACTTCTTCAAATTAAATAAAATTAAAAAACTGGAAGGTGAAAATAATAAAACGAAGAAGACTTACCCCGCTGGATAAGCGACAGATTCAGTATTCGGATTCGTATCCAAGGCTGCATTGCTGGAAACGGTAACTCCCAACACTCTCTCCAATTTTATCTGTAATTAAGAAGCAATTATTTAATAAAAACGCCATTTAAACTGGATGATTACAAAATGGTAGCAGTTAAAGAGTAAAGTTGAACTTTAATAAAATAACCAACATACCGCAACTAAATTGCCGGTTATTTTCTTATGTTGTAATAATTTAAGCATAATTTTATCGCACGAAATTAAAATTAGACAGTAACGGGCACGAAATGACTTACACACGGGCGTTTTGCGACCTTTAACCCAGATTGCATGATGATGGTAACAACGATCTAATCGAGGATGTTAATTTACACCGCAAATACAACGAACATTACTTTGTGTATTTATGGATTAACTTTGGTATTTGCGAACCGCAATTCCACATATGATATTAAGAGATAAATGTCGGATATTTTCTAACGAGTTCCTGTTATTAAGTTATGCGAACGACCTTATAAGCGATCTACCGTGCAATTTAGTCTGCAAGTTTTTTTTTAAATATTGACATTTCGACTTGCAAAACCAAAGTTTTGGTTCTTTGCGCATTTTACCATCAAATAAAACAAAAAATGTCAAAATAATTACAACGAAAATCTTCAAGGAATAGAAATCAAATAGTTTTTAAAGTGCAAATCTGTCCGAAATTACAAATCCGCAGAAGTTAAGAGATGCGGGGAGCAAAACATCGCTCATAGAAGAACAGAAGAACATAGGAATACATCTGAACATTCAAGGGTATCCCAAAACTAATAGAATCAAACAAAAAGAAGTATTACAAATACGAAAAAAAAATTATATATTAACGTAGTACGCCCTGAACATTAAAAGAACCATTTATGTACATACATTTTTGAAACGTCTATAAAATGAACTAGTCAAACCAAAAGAAATGCAACCAAAAGAAGAACGACATTAGAAATATTAAAGCAGATCAAAAGAGTTAAAAGAATATGAAACAAAAAACTACGAAGAACCAAAGCAGAAGGCGTGTCAACTCAAAGTTGGCGAATCTTTGTCCTACAAATTATACAAATTAGAGACCGACCGAAGTTTCGGTTTCGGTTTCGGCCAGTTTCGGCCTAAAATACGAGTTTCGGCTTGAGTTTCGGTTTCGGCCAAAAAGGAGCCGAATCTTCGGCCCAACCGAAACTATCTTTGTTTAAAGGCGCCCAACCCGAGCGAGATGTAACGAAGTTCGGTCGTTACGTCTCTGGTCGTCCATGGGAATACTCGGTCGGTTAACTATAAAATTAATTATCAATACATTTGCTTTTGTAGTCCTTCAGTTCTTGTTTAAAATTTTTGTTTTCGTTTTAAACAATTTTAAATTTATTATAAGTGTCAGTAAGGAGATTTTATTATTTTCTTTCGTTCTTCCTTTTTTTATTTTAAGTGAGTATAATACGTTAGCTTACAAATGAAACGTATCACTTCTCAGGACAATGGATAGGTACTAACATCAAACAGTCGGGCGAGAAAGAATGAACAGCAGACGAGGCCTCAAAGCTTTAAATTGATGGAAATTTAGGGTAAAACCCGAGTTAAACCCATCTCTAGAAGTTTTTTAAATTACATGTATTTAAAGTGTTAAATATTCGAATAAACAAATTGGACTTTCTCTTGTCTGTTTATCTTCAGTTCCCTTTGAACATACAGCATCATTTGCTATTAAAAAATTATGGTAACTTAAAGAATTAATTTCACAACACTAATACCTATGTATATCGACTCGAAACGAAAAAACCCACGAAAAAACACAAAGCTTTTTTTTAAATATGAAAAATGAAAAAGATTGCAAAGGCCCCATCCGTCTTCGTACCATGAAATTAACTTTTAAACAGAGCGCCATCTATGATGATTTGCGGTAACAAATCACTTCTTTACGTGAACTAAAGGTAAACTGGAAATAAACCAGTTATTTGCGGTGTTAAAACTATTAGTTTAAAAAGTAACAAAGTGTATAGAGTGTCTCATTTTCTAAGAAAAAATGAGTTATAAACAGGGCATTTACATTTTATTTTATTCCGTGCGGAAAACTCCTCCAAAAAGAGTCATCTATGTTTTTGTTTTCACAAAATAGTTATTTATGTACCAAGGGCGTAAAGATGCTTTTATGGCTTGAGACGTGATTTTGAGCCCGAGACGCTAGTCGAGGGCTAAAGACACGTCGAAGGCCATAAAAGCAAATTACGCCAGTGGTACATACATAATTTTATGCACGATCGAAGATTTTAAAACTGAAATAAAAGGAATAAATTAATTTTCTACCCACATCGAGTAGTTAGTTGCTCAATTATTTTAATTTTTTACTGACAACTGTCAAATGGTTCAAGCATTTACGCCTAGGAATATTCACATAAATAACTGTGTTAACTGTGTTGTTAATACAAATTACCCTAAATAGAGTTCTAATAAAGAGCATACACTCGATTTTAATTTAAAAAAATTCTTTATAAGACTGTTAAACTGTTTATCAATTTTTGACGTTTCATTATAGACCGGCGGCCTATAAAGACACCGACGGGCTATAAATAGACGTTTATGTCAAACAAATTCAGATATAATTGACACATTATAATGCGATCGTGCATAAATAGATTTATTAATAAGAATAATAAGTCATAAATGTTTCGCTACCAGAAACAAATCTGTAAAAAGTTCACATACGCTACTCTACAATAAATAAATCTCTAAAGAGTTGTCCCATGCATTTCAACAAAAAATAGATTTATAAATTAAATCATTATTTTTTTGATTTGGTACAGGAAATTTCAAGAAAGTTAATCCTCAAATAGCTAGCTGTGGGTTGTTTATATCAAGGCCCGCTGAATTAATATTGCATATAAGACCTGCCCACTTCATTTAGCCAAGATGCAATTTAAAAAGGACGATGGAGCAATTTGAGGTGAACTATACATTTTAAAGGGACAAATGTATAGTTCACCTCAAATGGCGCTATCGTCCTTTCTAAATTGCGTCTTGGCTAAATGAAGTGGGCAGTCCTTAATATGCAATATTTAATTCAGCGGGCCTTGCTTTAAAAGATTGGCGCTTTTTGCTTACACGCCATCTATGTGGTAAAAAGGACTGTCTATCTATACACTTCAATATAATAGTTATTTATGTACCAAGGGCGTAAAGATGCTTTTATGGTCTGAGACGTAATTTTGAGCCCGAGACGCTAGTCGAGGGCTAAAGACACGTCGAAGGCCATAAAAGCAAGTTACGCCAGTGGTACATACATAATTTTATGCACGATCGAAGATTTTAAAACTGAAATAAAAGGAATAAATTAATTTTCTACCCACATCGAGTAGTTGCTCAATTATTTTAATTTTTTACTGTCTACTGTCAAATGGTTGAAGCATTTACGCCTAGGAATATTCACATAAATAATTGTATTAACTGTGTTGTTAATACAAAATACCCTAAATAGAGTTCTAATAAAGAGCATACAATCGATTTTAATTTAAAAAAATTCTTTATAAGACTGTTAAACTGTTTATCAATTTTTGACGTTTCATTATAGACCGGCGGGCTATAAATATACCCATGGGCTATAAAGAGACGTTTATGTCAAACAAATTCAGACATAATTGACACATTATAATGCGATCGTGCATAAAACACATTTATAAAAAATTAGTTGATTCGGTACAGAAAACTCCAAGGAAATTTATCCAAAAAGTGCTATCTATGGGTGCTAAGAAACCATTTTTCATCAATTAGAAAGGAACATTAGAAAAAGCAAATAACTTTAATGAGTTGAACATTAGAGGAAACCAAACAATAGAAATATATAAACAAATGTTTCAAAAACATTGGAAAAAATATAAAAAAATTAGTCGGCGATCAATTTAGGAACATTATAAACATTAGTTGAAAGTTATTGGGATTAAAATTTTATAGAGGATAACAAGACAATTTGAATTTAGAAGAAGAATACATTAGAAGAAAAATACAATTTAGAAGAATAGCATTTTGCCAGAGTTGGAAGAAGAGTCGAAGCTATTCATACATTTAGTTTTTCACGGTCCTTCGAGTAATCATTTAGTTTTGATTAAACAATGGGCCCTTTACACTTATGGAAACCATAAACACACCATCTGTTTTCTTAATAGAAACAAATCTGTAAGGGCGCCATCTATGTTTCGTTGAAGGAAATATACCTATAAAGAAGTCAGAACTGATGGACTTACTTGCGAAACAAATTTATAAACGGTGATTTATTCGATTTATCGGGCGAAACTTACCTGTAAAGCGCAGCTATGCATTTTACAGCAAACCAAAGCCAGTTGATATATGAAAGTATCAATTAAAGCCAAGGCCCGCTGAATTAATATTGCATATAAAGCCTGCCCAATTCATTTAGCCAAGACGCAATTAGAAAGGACGATAGCGCCATTTGCGGTGAACTATACATTTTTTAAGGGAGAAATGTATAGTTCACCTCAAATGGCGCTATCGTCCTTTCTAATTGCGTCTTGGCTAAATAAAGTGGGCAGGCCTTATATGCAATATTAATTCAGCGAGCCTTGCTAAAGCGCTAAAAGGACTAGTAATATTCGCCAGATGGCTCTGTAATATAGGTTTAAGTCATCAATACAACTGCCATTCGTAACATTACTTTCTCATAGTAACTGGCTTTGCAGCTAACAGTTTGTATAAGGCCATCTTTGAAGTACTAAGTAAATAGGCCATTTGTTTGTGTATATGGTAATTCTATAAAATTTAAGAAATAAATGTTACGTGGGTCGTTTGAAAAGTAAGGTAAATAATGCAGAGATGGCAGCAAGAGCGTTTACCGAGTTTCAGCTCAATGTATTGTTAGGTTATTGTTTGGTCACGCGAAGTAGATGAACGTGCAACCATTTTCAAAAATGTATTTTTTGAAAGAGAAAACCACAACTCAACTAAAAAGTAAGCTAAATCGTGTCCTTGGTAGGTCTCCCTCTTCATTTAATACGGCATATCTGTCACCGAACGAGTACCGAAGATGAAGTGATGTGACAACCTCGGATGTGGCGACTAAGAGCCACAAAATAGTTGAGCGGCCGAAGATTGAAGATCAGGGAGGTAGCAGACATGGTAAGGATCTCAACCGAACGAGTTCGTTCTATTTTACATGAACATTTGGGCATGCAAAAGCTTTCTGCGCGATGGGTGCCGAGTTTGCTGACTTTAGACCAAAAGCGTGTTCGAATGAACATTTTGTCTGAGTGACTAAAATCCAGGAACTCAGGTTCGAATTGTTGGATCATCCGCCCTACTCACCGACTTAGCCCCGTCTGACTTCCATTTATTCCCGAACCTCAAAAAATGACTTGGATGACAATTATTCGACAATAATGAAGTGGTTCATGCTGTGAACGGTTATTTTGCAGGCCAGGAGAAATCATTTTATAAAACGGTATAATGGCTTTGGAACATCGTTGAGCAAAATGTGTCAAGTTCAATGGAGATTATGTTGAAAAATACGAGTACATACAAGTTGGTCAAATTTATTCGCATTTTCATTTTCATTTGCCTTATTTTTCAAACGGCCCATATAGGTAGGTATATGTACTTTGACTTACAGAAAGCATAACATGTTCGCAAAGTAAAAAGCAACATATCAAAACTGGCCTGAAAGGCGTGGGAATTAGCATGTCTGCCTTGTAAAAGCGGCGATCTTCACTTCTGCTTTTGATTAAGCAGAAAAATTTGGAAGTTGCTCTCGTTCGAATATGAAGAAAAATAATTGGTTTCATAGCAGTACAACGTTTGACAACATAAAGAGCCCTACTGAAGATGGAAACCCTTTAATTCTAACTGGACAATCTCTCCCAAAACAACGTAACAAAACCAAGCATTATTTATTTCGAAAATAAAATTTGAACTTATATATAAAAAAAAAATGTAACTCAGAAAAAAATTAGGAAAACTAAAATAAAGAGTTATTTCGAAATCGACTAGTTAGCACTAATAAAAAGTATGAAAAACAGGTCTTTCACCTCGGAGGCACCCAAAAATTTGTCTCCCATTTTATAATGCAGAGGTTTCTGCAATTCGAGTAGGCATAAACGAAATCATGGCTAAAACAGTGGGTAGATAAAGTAGACATGTGTTTAAATAACATCATAATTAAATGGCCGTACGCCTCGCTCTTCCTCTCTTTCCGACACGTTCGATTTGCTACGAAATTAAAAGTACGAAGTATCTCTTAAACGAATTAAAATTTTTAATCGAGTTACTGATGTCATATATACGAAGTACAATAAATTTATTAGTAGCACACACGTATTACGAAAGACTAATTAAGACCTTATTCTGTTAACTTCCCACATTCAATTCTGCGCATTTTAAAATTGCATCTAATTTTCATCAATTACGTAACTGAATATTTATTTGTTTTTTATTAGATTCCGCACGAGATGAGTTTAATTTTAAATATGGCATCACTGCAGTTTCCACTGCATTTCTGCGGATTATGTTACGCGTCCTGAATATTTCACGTTATGAAATCCACACGGTACTTGGATCTAACTCACTTTATTTTTTCAGTAATCCGAGCCTCTTCGTACGAGTACAAGATTAACCAACATAGTCATCGTAATAATTATTTTATCATCGTTAATGGTCAAAACTAATTACTAATTAGTCTTTTTAATTACATTAAACATAAATTTCTAATCAGTTCGTAATTTACAAAATGATTCACTGACGTATTTAATTTAATTTGGGAAGGCGTGGACAAGAAAGTGTTTTTGAAAATGACCAACGGTGCGGAATAATCGTAAATAATTCATGTCTTCGGTCATGTTTTTATTTTGATGTTGCATTCATACCGGGTCATTTTTTATAGTTTTTATCATTACGTGTAAGCATCATGAACACCATAGATGTTTACAAATTCGGGGTATTTAAATGTAAAAACAGGTAAAGGTCAGCCATCTCTCCAAGACGAAGTGCCTCGAAGTGCCTGTTGAAGATGTAAGACAGCGTTTTAAATAATTGACCTACTAGGTTAATAAAATTGGCACTGTCCTACAGTACCTTCGAAAAAATAGCCAAAAAACATAATTTTAATGATGAATTAATAATTTAATGTTACATTAAGAATATCAGATTTTAAGGTAAGATATTCATCAACAGTAACAATCAGCAAGAATTTGAGGTGCAGAAAAATAATTTAATTAAACCCAGATTAACTTCTAAAAAATTCTGCTGAATAATCATAGAAAATTAACGACTTCGGAATGAAACTTAAAGATAAGATCGATTCTCCACAACTGTATTTTCCTCTTTAGATTTAGAACGTCGTTATATTGTACGATTCGTACGTGGTAACTCCATTAGTTGAGTACACAAAATCGGAAAAGACCCAACAATACTAAAAAAAGTTTGCTTCAGTTAACGTCAGAAACTACTTTAAGATCGCTAGATTAATTGAAATTTTACGTTTCAGTGCAAATTCTTAGCAGTTACATTCGAGTATAGCACCCACACGTACTTGTTAAGGCTTAATATAGATCTTGAAGACGTTAGTATCAAATAACACGATCGCTGATGCGGCGATATCTAGCAATCTTTATAGCTGCGGAGGAGATCACAGTTTTATAAAAACTATGTTTTAATTTTATTTTTTTAGTGATAGAAGCCAACAAGGAGTACTGTAACAATTTCATTATAATCGTTACTTGGATTTCGACTCGTTATATAGATAGATAATTATAATAAAACATAAAACTTGTTTACTAATTTATAAACACCGAGATTAACAAGCCTAAGCACTAAACACAGTCTAATTTAATTACACCGAATGTTTATTTACATCATTAGCATTTATTTTAAACCTTCGCTGCTTGAGACTCCTTGCGCTTGCCGGGACACATTTTTATATATGCGTCCACTACTTACTCTAGAATACGGTAAAAGCCGTTGGGTGTTCTGGCACTTCGTGTCTACATGCCGCTATGACGCATTCCGCTATATTTTAGTTTTGAATGGGCCATAATTGGCAACTAAAGAGAAGCTGCTTTCGAAAGACTTGTGACCTAGGATCTTCTTCTTTATCCCATTCAGGGTGTAGGCCTTTCCAATTTTGTGCCAGTTTGTACGGTCCTTTGCTCTTCTGCTCCACATTAGGCCCGCGTGCTGTTTGATATTGTCAAACCATATCATTTTCGGGTGATCTCTTGTTCTTTTGCTGAGCCAAGGTCGTCATCCCTTACTCTAATTTTGTGACTTTTGTTTTACTTCGAATCCACGTATTGGTTTTTATAACATTTAAAGTAATGTGAACTGTGTGTCTTTCCATTGTCCGTTGTGTTTTAATCAGTCTATCCATGTTTTTCCGAGTCAGTGTACCGTAAAAGCCAACGCGCACTTAACCACGCCACGGCGCTCCACGGCGCGCCACGCCGGACGGCAATTTTTTAAATTACATTGGTTGTTATGGAATAACGCGCCGTGGCGTGGCGTGGCTAAGTGCTCGTTATTGCATAAGAACCAATGTAATTTAAAAATTGCCGTCCGGCGTGGTTAAGTGCGCGTTGGCCTGAATGATCGTAGACTTTTGTATTGAGGTACTGCGGAATTGCATTGTTTCTCAAGATGTAGCTCAGTTTTCCGAAAGCGACCCATTCTAATCGTACTCTTCGGTTGATTTCAGCTTCCTAATTTTCCTTATTTGGTCTGATTAACTTCTTCTATGGGGGCCTTCTCCGTTTCAAAGGTTGGCAATCATCATTGCTATGCGAAACTCGTGTTACACTTACAATTAAATCATTCTCTTAAATTTCATAGCCCTGAGTGACGTTTTCTTCTCCCCTGGATCTTCCCTTGTATTATTATTTAAAGCAAATGCCATCTTTCTCCTCTCATAATGTGTTCCAGGCATTGCAATTTTCTTTTCTTAGTGGTAATCATAATTACTTTTTCTTCTTCTTCTCATTAATTCTACAGTCGTTATTCGGCCTACCCTTGGTATTTTTAGAATTTTTCTTTACATCTAAAATTCAAACGCTTCTAACCTGTCTATTTTCTTTAATGTCCATGTTTCCATTCCATAGAATAACACTGATAGTACATAGTATCTAATTAATATTATTTTTAGCTCAAGACCGAGATCTGTTCCACATAAAACCCTTTTCATTTTGAGGAAAGTTGACTGTACCAAGATAAGTGTATTTCTTTACCTTCTCTATAGGTACGTTATGTATACAGATATTTTCATTATTTTGCGCCCTTTTGGTTACTATCATAAACTTAAGTTTTCCTTACGTTCAAGGATAATTAGTATTCTTCACTTATTTCAGTTACTTTAATCACTATCATTTTTCATGATTTTTGCTTAATACATATTGAAAAGTGTTGATGACAATGCACATCCTTGCCTAACCACCCACCCCTCTTCTTATTTCGATTTGTCTGTGGTGTTACCTTCTATTTTTATAACTGCTCTCTGATCATAATATCAATTGAAAATGATTTTAATATCTTTCGTGTCTAGATTCTTATTTTCTAGCATTTGGATGAGATGATTGTGTCGAACTTTGTTAAAGGTTTTGTTGTACCTAATCGATAAAGCAAATAACTATACATATAACTCTTGATTCATATCTGGGCAACGTTGTGTGAGAATTGAGAATATTTAGTGCAAACAGTGCTTCCCTCGTTCCAAGTCCGTTTCTGAAGCCGAACCGTGTCTCACTAATATCATGTTCCAGCTTTCCGTATATTCTACGGTGTATCACTTTTAGAAAGGTTTTCAGGGTGTGAAATTTCATTATCCCTGTGGAATAGATGGCATTAAACAAGTCTACTCGGATGTGGATATTAGCTTCTTCCATTAGTGTAAGTATTTCAGATGGTGGTTCGTCTGAACCCGGTTCCCTTCCAATTTTTAACTCTTGAATGGTGTAGATTACTTCTTCTATTGTTATTTCCGGTCCATTGTTTTCATGTTAACTTCTTAGTTCGGTTCTATGTTTATCATCTTCGAATAATTCCCCGATATAAGTTTTTTATTCTGGTTCATTATTACACTTAGCTGTCTCAGTTTCTGAATTCCCGTTAGCCCTTTTACTTTTTTATATGTGTTAAAATTATCGCATTGTTACTCTTAAAATTTCGTAGTAGTTCACGAGCTGAAGAATTTCAGGGGTCATCCAATCTGGTTTTGCTTTTCGTGTCCGTTTGGTACATTGCTAGGTTCCATTAATGCCTTTTTGAAATTTTCCCTTTATTGGTTATGTTTTGTGGGGTTCTGGATACACTTAATTTTGTAGTTCTTGAGTTATGATTTATTTTGTTCCGCAATTCTTGTCTTCTTCCTTGGTTTCTCAATTGAGAAACGTCTATCTATTCTGTTATCTTTTGATTTTATCGCCTGTTTTTAATTTGATATTAATTTTGGCTATTATAGGGTTGTGATCTAACGACACATCAGTGCCTATGTAGGTTTTCTCACTTTTTATTATGTTTCCGCATCTCTCATTGATCAGAATGTAATCGATCTGGTTTCTTACAATGTTTGTAGAGCTATTCTGAGGTGATTTCCAAGTATACAGCAACGTTCTGGAAGCTGATAAAAGGTGTTCATTACGATTACGTTCTTCTTTTGACTGACTTGCAATAAGCGATTTCCTCTTTCATTTCTTGTTCCGAGTCCATATTTACCTACATATTTGTCACATTCTCCCTTGCCAATTTTAGCATTGAAGTCACCTACAACTATAGTCATGTCTCGTGATTTAATGGATCGTAATACATATACTGTCGATCTGTTCATAGAATGTCTCTACTTCTTCATCTGATTTATCTTCAGTTGGGGCGGGGTATACGTTTGAATTACGTTGAGTTAACAATGTTTGGTCTGTAATTGTGGTAACATACTTTCGTGACGAAGATTGCCATTCCGTACTTGTGAAGAAGTATATCTTATCATTTATTGTAGGTTGTTGACCAGTATTTGGCCATCTGGTGCCACTTACACCTAAGATGTTCTGGTACATTCTTTGAATTTCCTGCACTATGTTGCGTATTTTTCCCGCTTCACACAAGCTTCATTCATTCAATGTGCCATTTTTCATAGCATTAATCAAAAAATTCGATTAAGGGACTAATAACTCCAGAATTATATGCCCGAGGTATCTGTTGTTCTGAGTTTGTCATTATTAGATTTTGCTTGAATAATCTTTGGACCTATCTTCTTAGATGCGCTGTGGAGTTCTTAAACCACACTTCGTTTTCAGCGATTAACATTATGGCCTCGACGTATGTGAGGTGATTTAGGTAGTCACCATTGATGTCGATGCCTTTGCCTCCCCTCCGTTCCAGTTTAGATGTTTATGAAGATTTTAGGAGATACTGTGTCACCTTGTCTTACACCGCGCTTAACTGGTATGGGAGGCGTTTCGTCGTGGCATTTCACTGTGATGAAATATTGGAGCAATGTCATATACCGGAAATCAGTTCTGCAATTTTACAAACCTTCTTCTATTGCCCAGTGTTTGACAATGTCGAAGGCTTTTTCGAAATCAAGAAAAGCCATGAAGAGTGGTATATGGTATTCTGTTGTCTTTTCTAATAACGTGTTTACTGTTAACAGGTGATCGTTGACGCTGAAGCCTTTGCGGAATCCTTCTTGTTCTCGAGTTTGGTATGCTTCTAGCTTATTGTTTAACCTCTTTTATTACTTACTTACTTAATCATTTCCCTTATACCTTTACAGATGTCGGGGTGTTGGTTCTACGTGTTCTTGTGGAAGCTCTTCCATTCAGCTTGGTCTAGCTTGTTGCCATTATCTTCCAAATCGTCTCATTCCAGGTTTGCTTTGGCCTTCCTCTCCTTCTCTTTCCGGCACTTTTACATTCCCGCATTCTTTTGGTAACTCTTCCCTCCTCCATCTTTTCCGTATGTACCACCTCAACTGGTTTGACTCTACCTGGTGTTGTAATGCCTGGACTCCAAGTCGACTTCTGATTTAGGTATTGGGGATTCGAAACTTCTCCTTTCTTCGTTGCATTTTTCCATTCTTTGGGAATCTCTCCTTCTTCAAGGTATTTGTTTACTAAGGTTTTTAGAATTCCGATTATAGCAGCCCCTTTTATTAGCATTTCTATTGAAATATTATCCTTACTCGGTGCTTTATGGTTTTTCATTTCCTGTATCGTTCTTCCAATTCCTGTTTGGTTATTTCTAGTAGATCTTTCGAATTTATTTTTAACGCCCTTTTTTCTAGTTTTCTTCTTGTAGTACGTGGGAAATCCGTTTCGGTTTCATATAATATTGTTTATAAAATTCTTCAATTCTTTTCTTGATACTTGTTTCGTCTCTTATTTCTTTTCTGTGTTCATCTTTTAATACTATTATTTGTGTTTTTCTAGTACTTCCATTATCTTCTATTCTTGTATTTATTATTATATTTTCTCTAATTGCGCTTCTAATTTGCTTGTTTAAATTTGTATATTCTGTGGATCATTGTTCGCGTTGATGCATCACTTCTCTTATTTCTTTTGGCATTTTCTTTATGCTATCTGTTAATTGGTCGTCTTGTTGCTTTTCAAAACCTATTAGTTTTTGCATACTTTTTAAAATTACTTCGGTGATGACGTCGTTTATTGCAGCATTAATTGTTGTACTTGTAGTCTGTTCCTTATGCCTTTGATGTATTGTGTCTTAATATTTGTGAGTCAATCCGTCGTTTTTTGTTTTTTACCCATTTCGTTCAGCTTAGTTTACCTTCTATTTCTATTTTCACCCGAACTAGTGTATGATCACTACCTACTGGAAATTTATTGATAACAGATACATCTGTAACTATTTCCTTTGTCTTTACCAAGATATAGTCAATTTCATTTAACTTAAACTTAGCATAAGGCATATTAATTCAATCGGAATACTGCAGAAATTATTGCGTGCAGTATGCTATTATCAATAAATGATCGTTAGCTTCTCTTTTAAAACTACCCTACCCAACCCAACAAAGTAAGCGAGTTGCATATCCGCGGTGGCCTAGGATTTTTTCCGTTAACGAATAGCAAATTCCTGGAGTTGGTTTACTTGCACTCAACTTCATCGAAACGAAAAACCTATAACACTTCAAGGAACTTTAAAAATCCAGGCTTTTCAGATTGTTTGTTTTGATTTAAAAAAAGGAAACAAAGCGATTGCTTATAAGCGCAGCAACACCCAAGAAAAATAATCTTGAATCAATTTATTTTCTACATATTTTGTTTCAAGCTAACAAATTTCAAAGTTTTTATTTGATGGGTTGCTTTATCGGAAAATTCTGAAAACCATTTTGAATCGTCCATCACATTTCTATGGAAATTGGAGATTTACTGCATTGCAGTAGACCTCGACAGCTAAGGAAATATCGACGTATGTCCACGTCGCTAACAATTTTTAATTGACATTAACTTAAGACTAGATATTTTATTTTAGGGTTAATTTATTCAGGTCCGCTTCCATTTAAGTAAATAAAGGTTTACAAAGAAATTGCAATAAATTTCAGACTAACGAATGAATTAAAACAATTTTACTTTTTAGATTATTATTATTATTACCTACTAGAAAAACGAAAAATTAAATGAATCAAAAATAAAACAATACAATTCCAGAAATGTCCGCCTGAAATTATACCGAAATTTCAAATAATTAAGGATATTTCAAAATCTACAGAAGCCGAGATTCATAAACCGCTTTAACAAGAGATAATCTTCTCCATCGCCAGCTTATTGGATTAATATGAAGTTTAAGGGAAACCAGACTAAGTTTCGAAATAGGTACGTTATTATATTGTATTAGAAGTTTCTAACTGATAATTCCAAGTCTGACAACTTATATTTCCTTTGTGGAAAATAATACGTGAAGTTTTTAAACTTGAATTCCCAGAATACGAATGTAACGAACTTAAACTAGGAAATAAAATATAAAATAATAAAAGCAACAAAGGGTTCGAAATATTTTAAAATGTAAAATGTAACTAAGTAAACCTTGAAAAATTGCTTTCCGCTAAAAAATTATTTTCTTGCCTTGTTTTTGAATTAATTCTAATCGCAGGCTCTCAACTGTACATCAATCCAATTCTTCGTTGTTCTAAATAAAATCGCATAAATTTTGTTGGGAAACATAAATAACTGCATGACTAACAGTTGAATTTAAACAGCAAAAAATCGTCAATGGAGTTCCAGAAGGAGAAAGCCGAAGGCCACTTGTTCAAATTTTACCCAATTATAACGTAGCATTTGACAACGAAATCATCCAATAAATCGGTTGATACAACCTAAATATTTAAATAGCGTGACCGAGGTCCCCCAAGAAGAAAACCGAGGTCCGCTTCGGCTCAAATTTGAACCAATAATGTGTCAACATTTCACAGCGAAATGTAAACAGGGAAAATCATCAGTGGGGTCCCACAAAGCAGGCATCGAGGGCCACTTTTGATTTTAAATATTTGACAAGTAAATCTTGCCATACTTTTTGTAAACGAAGAGATGATTAAAATATTATACAACCAGACAACAAATTTAGTGAAAACAAAAAATGAGACGAGTCGAGAGAATTTGAAACAATGAGAAGATTGCGATAGAGCTGTGGGCTGAGTCCACTCTGCACTAATTATGGATGAGGTAGCTAAAGTTAAAGAAGACCAAAAAATATAAAGTAGGAAGGTGGAAAATGGAAATGGTTCAAATGTCAGAATTTCTCTACGTACATGACATGGTGATGATAGCTGGATCAGAAAGAGACCTACAAGCACAACCTGACTATGTACAACGAAGAAATGCAAAAATAGGCATGCAAATTAACAAAGAAAAAACAAAGAGTATAATAATAGCAGCAGGAGAAAAAATGCACAATATCGTATCAGAAGGAAAAGGAAATAGAGCAAGTGAATAAATTTAAATATCTGGGAACATATATCAGCAGCAACGAGAAGATAGACGACGAAATAAATGACAGAACAGCTGCTGCAGCAAGAACTTTTAACGCCATAAAAACACCTTTCTGGGAAAATGGGAAATACCAAAAGAAATCAAAGCAGAAGTAGTGAAAAAAGTGGTGTTCTCAGCTCTAGTTTATAGAAGCGAATCGTGGACGATCACAGAAAAGCAGACTGACAAGCACAGAAACATACAGAGAACAAATGAGCGTAAAGGCATTAGAAGTTGTGATACAAGAAAGGCTAGGTCATGTACAAAGAATGGTGAAACACACTTTCAAAGAAAGGCCAGAATGAACCAATAGGGTGGGAAGACCAATGCAGACGTGGGCAGAAGGGGTAAAAGTAGCAGCGAAATAAAGAGGGCTACAATGGAATACAGCGAGACAGAAAGCGCAAGACCGAAAGGAATGGAAAAAATGGTGCCAAAAAAACTCCAGAGAATGAGGGATGACAACCAACCGACACCAAGCCTTTACACGCAACAGTAGAAAGGCTCAGGATTATGTATGTATCAATTAAGGCAGTTGCAAACAAAATTTTATTCGGAAACACAAATAACTGAATGACTAACAGACAGGAAATCGTCAATGGTGCCCCACAAGGAAAAGGCCGAAGGCCACTTCTGCTCAAATTTGAACCAAGAATGACAGCATTTCACAAAGAAAATGAAATAATTGCATTTTAAATGTAAACAGGGAAAATCATCAGTGGGGTCCCACAAGCCAAGCATCGAGGGCCACTTTTGTTCAGGTTTTAACCAGCTACTGCAGTATCTGACAAAGTAAATCTTGCGAAAATTTCTGCCTTGAATCCCAAGTGAAGTGATTTTTGTTTTCTGAACTCAAAAAGGACTTGTTGTCGTGGATAAAAACAAACAATGAATGTACCTATATAATGCAAAAACCATTCCCAAATAAAATATTTAACAAGGTTACAGGAAAAAACTAACTTGTATTTTGAATCATTTAAAATGTATAAATCTAAATATATAAATCTATCACATTCAGGGTCAATGCAACTTGAGCATTTCTTGTGAGATACATTAAGAGTAACCTTTTGTTAGTTTATATATTGAAATTCTAATACAAGTCTTAAAATCGCTTTCAAGTATTAATCCGATTCTAAACCAACTCTAAGTTGTAGGTGTGTTTATACTGTTATAATGCAATCACTTTCTACCAAGCTCGGTTTTTACTGAAATACCGATCTACTTGATTTAAACAATTATAAGTTTAATAAAGTAAAACTGTAAATATTAAAATTGCACTTCTTGATTCATACATCAACACACATAACGGTTTTGTTAGAAAAAAACTAATAAGAAAAAGTTGTTTCGAAGGTCAAGATTCGTTGCAATATCTTGTAATTTATTTTTTTTTGCAATAACAAGAATGTAGTAGGTTTAAAAACAGTTATTTAAATATTTCAAAATTATTAAAATGCATTTATTCAATGTTTGAACGAAACACATTTTTAAACTGATTTCATTCAATCTTTATTATGTTCTTCAACCAAACACTGTTTGAATATAATTTTTTCGCTTGTTTAAAGTTTAAACGACAGTTTAGATAGCAGTCAGCGCACATTGAGATCCTTGGCAACCGCAAGCCTAGATTTCGCCTAATAAACAAACAACCAAAGAACAGAAATAATAAATAATAAGGAAGAAGTGGAATGAGCATCAACAAACCTTAAAAAATCCACCGCAAATATTTACTTCGTATTATTATTAAAAGAATTTCAATTTAGTAAAAGCAACCAGTAATATGCGATACGGAAACCAACATTAACAAACCACACATTACCAAAACAGTATGATAATTCACGTACTTGTATATCAATTATTTATAAACGAACACGATGTAGGCTGTCCTACACCTGTTCAATGCCTTAGAAAAGCCTTTACTAACTAAAATGAAACAAAACGCGTAATATCGCCTAAATAAAAATAAAAAGCGAAATTTCAACAAATTTACTGCGTATATTTTCGCAAATTCTAAAAAAGAAGACGGCAATGCGGGCATTTAGTATCGACTTACAATGCGCAGAACAACAGTTTTTATTCCTCGATTTAAATTAATTCGTTCTTGAAGCGATTTGGACGTCTTCGGATTTGATTAAAATAATTTTAAAGCTTCCCGACACGGAGTGATTCTTAAATTAACTACAAAACGAAGCTTCTGCTAATTAAATTAAATATTTTTAAAAGAAAGAACTTTTTAAATTATAAAACACGAGATACCTGGTAGCCGCAGGCCTAGATTTCGTTTAATGAAAACAAGCGAAAAGAGTTCAAACTCAAACCAAGTAAATAAATGACAAAAATCATATTTTAAACTTCAATTTGAAGAGTCAAGGCAACAGTAAAAATCACAAGTTTTCATCCTAAATCAACTATGATAATATGGCCCTCTACCAAATAAACATCGTAAAATTTAATCTGTTCAGAAATATCCCCTAACATGAGCTTGGATTAACTGTCCTTAAATATATAAACCATCACAGAATGGGCCGTGAAATGCGAGAAAGGGGTTTTCTATTGTTATTTCCACTGTATTTTACCACGTAATTAATTTCAGACTTTAACATTGTATCGCATAACAAAATAGTTTCAAAGCTTGTGAATACTTAAGTGGTAAGTAATTTAATTTACAAACACAACCAACGCATCTGTTAACTTTTTATTAAGTTACTGTCAGAGGTGTCACTTAGGGGTAGAAAAAGACGGCAAATTTAGCTTAGCCATTGAAAACAATGTTTCGTTTGCTTATTTGTTGTTGGAACCAATCTTTTCATTTAAATAAATAACTAAAAACATTTCGTGTAATTCTTCCAGCCCTTTCTCTAAATAATCATTGTTTGAATGCAGTGCAGAATGTACGGTTTCCAACACCTGAAAATCAAGAAAATGACGATTGGCATCTGAAGCTCCCCTAGCCTTAAATTGATCAAAACTTAAAAAAAAAAACAAAGATGTACGTTTCTGTAGGCGTTTTTCGATTTGTCTCGGATTTGGTCCTAAATAAACAAATCAAATTACCTATATCCGAGTCGTTTTGGTTCCCCCTACAATATAAATATGAAATGTTAATAGCAAATTAAAAAACAATATGAAAAAATCTGCATAGCGGGGATCGTCTTAACTCTAAGCTGGGGGTCCCTGTCTTACTCATAATAAAAATTCAATATCTAAACCTTCAGATTGATGGATAATAATATCAAAAAACTTAAAAAAAGGGGAGAACAGCAGACAACGCCTAGCAAGCCTCCAATTTATGGAAATTTGGGAATATAAAATGAAAGGGAGATGCACCCCTCTAAGCATTTTTTAAATGGCATCTGTTTTAAAATTAAACATTGGCGTGAGCACATCATGCGTTCTATTGATTGCTTATTTTTAGTCATCTTTAAATTTAGAACATCATTTGTTGACAGTAAAATGCACTAACGTAAAAAAATAGCATCAAACATTTTATAAGGTTTCGAAATTGACTATTCTTGTTCTGTAATAAATGCAAGTTAAAACATTTTAAACGTATCAGAATTATGATTTCTAACGTAAAAAGTTGCAAAAAGAAAGGCGAACAGTATAAAGACCTCTCCAAGCATTAGAAAAACTTAGGAAAACGAATAAACCAAAGCACGCCTCCCTCAAGAACACGATTAAGCACATGGAACATCAGAACTTTACTAGAACCTACCCGACTTGCACAACACGCGAAATGGAATTATATAAAATCCAAGGTCAGATGGCCAGGAGTAGGCGAAACTACAACCATCGATGGTAAAACTATAATACACTCAGGCCCACCTGATGATGAGGGCAGATTAAATATAAATAAAGTAGGAATTATTACGACAAAAGATGTTAAAAGAAGTTTATTGACATGGACCCTTGTATCAGACAAAATTATTACTGCAAGATTTTATACTAAAGCGTGCAATATAACCATAATTCAATCCTATGCTTCAACTAAACCCAAATCATATTAACCGAAAGAAAAATTCTAGGAAGCACTACATGAAACAGTAAGACAACAGAAGAAATGTGATGTGCTCGTGGTAATGGGAGATTTAACTAAATGCAAAATCTAGAAGCAATAATGGGCACACAACGGCTAGAAGAACGAAAGGAGAATGGCGAAACATTCACAGAATTTTTTCTAACAACGAGTTGATCATAGGTGGAACAATATTCCCAGACAATCAGGTACATATATCCATAACATTACCTTGACCACCCTCGACCAAAAGACACGCAATCAAATAGATCATATCACCACAAGCAGGAAACGGAGAAGCTCGCTTCTGGACGTCCGTAACAAACGAGGTGCTGACATAGCAAGCGACCACTACCTTCTCGTGGGCAACTAACAAATACTTACAAATAAAATTAAGGCCATTAAAAAGAAAAAGCTCGAAAATCTCGAACTTAAAGTACAACTTGGAAAAGCCTCAAACCCCATTCATATTTCAGGAATTCAGGAGTCATCTCCTGCAACCAATGGTAGACGGAAATGAACCTGTTAGGGTACAGAAACAATACAAAGCCAAACTAAACAACACTGCCAAGGAATTGCTGAGGACTAAAAAAGGGAGCATGAGGCGAGTGGATTTCTGGTGAAACATGGGAGTTAATAAATGAGAGGAAACAAATAATTAATAATAGACTACACAATGCCAGTATACAGGAGGAAGAACGTGCTTTGGCAGAACAACTTTATGAGACAAACAGAAATGTCAAGAAGGTGAACCGATAACCTCGTACAACAGGTACAGGATGCTGTACAAAGGAAAAATCGTAGGGAGAAGTGTACATTAGGCCGGGCCGAAAAAGGCAAAAAAAAATTATATTTGGAAATCGCGGTTGGCATAGTAAAAAAAAGTTGTAAGATGGGTAGACAACTAAGCTGATTTTTTTTCAAAATTAAAAAAAAAATTTCACCCGCGCCCCAAGGGAGCTAAAAAATTTTTTTTTTCAATGTCACATTTTGGATCTGGCATAGCAGAAAACTGATGCGTATCTGCTCACTTATTACAAAAAAAAAATTTGGTTAATATATTTTAATGTTTAGCCGCGCCCCAGGGTAATTAAAGTCCAAATATGCAGCTCTTCGCTTGAAAAAAATAATGATTTATTTAAATCGCGCACCAAAAATATATTTATCATCATTTAGACAACCCCCTACTCACCACGGGGAGGTCGCTGCATGTCGAGTTGCACCCTCCCTCCCACCCTTAAATGTTATCAATTATTGGATGTCTTCGCTTTTTTATGATTGTAGTACTGTTTTTTATTTACAAACGAAGGTAAATTTTGTCTTGCCTCTGCTCTAATTCTTATAAAACCGTCTCTTAAAGAGTGACGCTTCTGTTATAATCTTTACACATCGTTCAACAGCTTGGGTGTGACATGATAATTTTCTAATATTAATAAAGGATTAATTTTCAATCGCTGACAGTAAATGTTCACTTTTAATATTCATTGTTAGTGGGGGCTTTGTGATATCGCATTCGCTCCAATCTATTAATTCGGTATAATCTTTGGCATTCCAATTTATAGCGGGTATTTTAAATATTCGTAGGTTTGCTGGTGGTTGATTTATAGTCTTTAATATGCGTCTTAATCCAAGTTCCCTAATATGACTTCTCTCATCGGCAATCATAGGTACCAAAATATTTTCCGGGTGGGCAAAATATGCGTTAGTTGTAATTACTTTATCGATAATTCAGATAATTGTTCTTACTTCTTTAGGAAGGTCTCTTGACTCAGTAATGGTTTTCCATAAATGTACGGAGCCATGTTCAATTGAAGACTGCGTTTTTGGACGCATATTAAAGGCTAGAAATCAACCACCAGCAAAACTACGAATATTTAAAATACCCGTTATAAATTGGAATGTCAAAGATTATACCGAATTAATATATTGGAGCGAATGCTATAGTTATCACAGACAAATAAATTTCAAAAGTGAACATTTGTTGTCAGCTATTGAAAATAAATCCTTTATTAATATTAGAAAATTACCATGTCACACCCAAGCTGTTGAACGATGATAAAAAAGTGAAGACGTCCAATAATTGATAACATTTAAGGGAGGGAGGGTGCAACTCGACATGCAGCCACCTCCCCGTGGTGAGTTGTGGGTTGACTAAATGATGATAAGAAATATATTTTTGGTGTGCGATTTAAATAAATCATCATTTTTCCAAGCGAAGAGCTGCATATTTGGACTTTAATTGTCTTGGGGCGCGGCTAAACATTAAAATATATTAACCAAAAATTTTTTTTGTAATAAGTGGGCAGATACCCATCAGTTTTCTGCTATGCCAAATCCAAAATGTGACATTGAAAAAAAATTTTTTGTAAATGCCCTGGGGCGCGGCTAAAATTTTTTTTTTATTTTTGAAAAAAAATCAGCTCAGTTGTCTACACATCTCACAACTTTTTTTTACTATGCCAATCGAGATTTCCAAAAATAATTTTTTCGGCCCGGCCTAGTGTACATGATTACCAGAAAACGTGCAAACAAACCCCTCAATACTAATAAACCACTGAAACATGAAGAAGGAAGAATCATAACATCAGAAGATGGCCAAATGGGTCTATGCGAAGAATAGTTATGAATATTAAGGATACACATCATCCAAATAGGAATGAAATAAAAGCCGCCCTAAAGCGACTAAGGGCGAGTTGCACAAACATGATTTAACAGCTTGGTCAAATTAATCATTCGACAAATTCCACAAAATCTAATCAAAATGCGGACGCATATGGCAAATAACACATTAGTAAACAAAAAATGGTGCTCTTTTGGCAACTCTGATCATTCGTTAATTTAACAAAAGCTTTGTGCAACCCGCCCGAAGAGATGGTAAAGTACCAGGGCCAGATAAAATAGCAGCAGAACTTATGAAGGTAGACATTCGTCAGATAGCAATAATCTTGCACTCAATTCTACAAGAAGCGTGGTATACAGAATCAATTCCTCCAGAGTGAAAAGATGGTATCATAATAAAGCTGCCAAAAAAAGGTGACTTGCCAAAATGCAGTAACTAAATATGATTAACAAGTGCATAGCACACATTATCAATAACAGACTTTCCGAACATATAGAGTCTGCACCAAGACCATCACAATGTGATTTCAGACCCAATAGATCACGTGTAGACCACATTAATACATTGAGAATAATCATCGAGCAATGTTAAGGTGGAGAAGCCCATTGTACTTAACATTTATTGATTTCAAACGTGTATCTGACTCTATTAAACACCCAGCACTATGGAACATCTTTGAATTAACTAGTGTGCCCCCTAAATTAACCAAAATCATGAAAACGTTATATGAAGAAGCTAATTGCAAAGTTATGCACAACAACGCTGCCCTCTTTCGCCCTTATTATTTCTCAACATAACCTGGGGACTTCAAAATCAGTTAGACGATTTAGATTATGCGGATGATATATGTCTTCTAGTTTCTAGCCCACACTCACGCAGCAATGAAGACAAATTTTAATCGACTCACAGAAAAAAACCGAACTGGTTGGATTAGAAACTAAAACAATGCGCATCAATGTCAACAATCAACCACCACTTAGTATTGACAATAAATATATAGATGATGTGCAAGATTTCTGCTACCTAGGTAAGTGGAGGTACAGAGGAAGACATAAAACAACGCATAAATAAGGCCAGATTGGTTTTTGGAAATCTAAAATACATATGGAATATTTATGTAACACCAACGTAAAATCTGCCCTACTCTATAGCTGTGAAACCTACAAGTCTTCACCCATAACGGACAACAAAATCCAAGTATTTGTTAATAGATGCTTGGGCAGAATAATGAGTATCCACTGGATGAACTTTGTTACCAACAAAGAGTTATGGCAAAAAGCAGGACAAACAGATATAAATACTGAAATCAGACACCGAAAGTGCAACTGGATAGGACATTGTTTGAGACGTGAAGGATCGAACATTGCACGAATGGTACTAGATTGGAATCCCAAATGAAGTAGGATTAGAGGCAGACCGAAGATGAGTCGAAGAAGAACCACCCAACAAGAAATTCACGGAACGGGTAGGACCTGGAGAGAGGTCCAAAATAGGATACAATGGAAATCATTTGTAGATGCTCTATTCTAGGACAAATATAACTACAGTATTTTTCATCTAGCATTTGGGTTGTGACGTCAACTTGTCCCGCCCAAAAACTGTCTGCGTAGACACGCGTTCATGCACAGTAGGTAATGAAAACCTAGTTTAGAAAGAGATGAAGTATAGCTGGATTGTGAATTTATAAACAGCGCGTTGACGTCACAACCTAAATCCTAGGTGAAATAGACTGTATATACACCTCTCACTCTGGGCATTTTTCAGTTTAAATGTGTTTTTAGCCTTAGGTGTTGGAATAATTTAATCAAACTTTCCACTTCGGTATCCCTTAAACTTAAAATGTGTTGACAATAAAATGCGGTAACATGAAAAAACGGTATGAAAAATTTTATAATGCAAGTTACGTCTCAAAATTATGATTTCTAACGTAAAGTCGAAAAAAGAAAAGCGAATAGCATAAAAACCTCTCCAAGCCTTACAAAAACTAAGGAAATAAGAAAAACGAAATACACCTCTCTAGGCGTTTTTCAATTTACATGTGGTTTAAGCCTTAGATATTGAAATAAGTTAATAAAACTTTCCACTTTAGCTTATCTTTGGTTCCCCTTAAATTTAAAACGTGATTTGTTGACAATAAATTGCGGTAACGTAAAAAAAATAGCGTCATACATGTTATACGGGTTCGAAGCTGACGATTCTTATTCGGCGAATAAATGCAAATTAAATATTTCGACCCCTATGTGAAAATTTACAATAGTGTGGCTTCTGGTTTTTATTCTGGGAAACGTCAGTTTTCATTTTGTAGTTCGTAACTGAGTTGACATTTAAATAAGGGAGGCGAAACCATTACATTTACCGATTTAAATAATTCAACCCCACATACTCGGCGTGAGGTTAGGTAGAGAACTTACGCCATCTCGTGACATTTGAAAATTTGAAATACGCTTTATTCTCAAAGCCCCGGGATTATTAATAAATTAATAGCGGTGGTTAAATATTTATTAATTAAGCCTGCCTTAAAAGCTACATTAAGTTGTTAATAAAATTAACACCTCGGGTCAAAATCTATAAACAACTCCTACTTAATAATTTTTTTAAATATTTGTAAGGACTATTAATGGTCGTGTTAATATTACAACGGTGTTAGAAAAAATAATTAAGACAACGTTATGTTTATGATTACTTTCGACTTTTAAGGTTACCTTGTAGGTGCAAATGATCTCTTTTTCAATGATAGGTGTTGAATTCCTTGGAGCCATCATTTTCGTACACTTTCTATTATTACATCCGGCGTTTATTCGGTTTATTATTTATTTATAAATAATTATAGGTTCGAAAACGGTTACATTCGAGAACACAAATTAAGGCCCACTTTTAATTTTCAGCAAATGTAACAAAGTAGGCACTGTATTTTTAATTATTATTTTAGTTTAAGTTTGTAGTATTTTCGTTTACTTATCTGCTTTATATAAAATTCGAAAAACAAACAATGTAGTCCACCTGCAATGATAATAAATACGGAATATTAAATTTCTAACCTTGTCCTGATTTTTTGCAATTATACGCCTTCTTATTGTTATAATACTCATAACCCGTAACAGTTGTGTTATCTTACTGTCGGAATTACCGTTTTGTTTAATTGTATTATCTGTTTAAACGTATAATAAAACGTAATGGTATTTAAATCGCTTTCACCTTCGAAAAAATTAATGAGAAGCTATACATAGAGAAGATTCAATCGAATTCCTATGAGTTTATTTTTAGACATTTAGAACGCAATTTTATACAAGCAAAAAACCACTTTCTACAGCAAACTTTTATATAAAGAAAAAATTAGGAGCGAATTATGATAACGTAAAATTAACTTGGCAACCCGGTTTAATATCAAATAACGGCAATGGTTTTGTTATTACCATACAGGCTTGTTGGCGCATTGCCCAAAGCAATACTTTGGGAATATCCTAATAATTTCTGAAGCCTCAAACAGTACCGAAGGGTAAATCTCAAGAATATAATAAAGGAATGTAGAACTGGGAAAATGAAAATATACGACATGGTTGAAGGTTAACAAATATATGAAGGAACTGCTTTCAATTTTATTACTTTATAGTTCTTCCAGCTACGTCCGTGACGCTCTGCAAATATTAATATGCTAAATAGACACATACAGGGTGGATACAAAAGTTTTGTCGGCCTGTTTTTGTATTAAAATAATGTGAAAATCACTGTTTAAAAGAGCAATTAAGCATAAATTTAAAAAATCCAACTAAACATGAAACATGTCTCAAAACACAACGAATTGTGACAAATCAAGTAGGCCAAGAATGATATAAAACAACTGTTTTTAAGCTTAGGGATTCGACTGTTTTATGGCCTACTCGAATAAAGCAAAAAGCAAATTAATTGTCAAACTTTCAACTGTAAAACTATAATCCCGGACATGAAACCAACTTTTCTGGATTTAAATCCGAATTCTATCTTCAAAGCCCTAAAATATGAATTTGCAATAGAATTTATGAGTTTGGAGCGTCGAAATTGCTAAATTCTTATATTCAGAACTGAATTTCCTTGCATTTACATTCGAAATCCTGATTTGAAATTAAAGTTTCAATTTTTAAATTGAAATAAAACAAATTCGGTTTCGAAGGCTGAATTTTAATTTAACCTGACGCCAAGCGAAATTTACAACCCCAAAAGGTGAATGTCTTCAGTATTAATTTGAATTATTTTATAAATCGCAATCTTAAGATTTTAATTTAAAATGAAAGAATGAAATCGAAATAATTAAAACTTTAGAATCTAAAATTTCTCAAAATACAAATTTCAAGTTTAGAAGTTGAAAGCTTAGGAATTTTAACCTAATATTCGGCGAAGTCCATAAAAATTAAATTTCAATATGAAAATAAAAGTTTAGAGGTTAGTTAAAGTACAAATTGTTGGGTTTTCAAGCTGCAATTTTAAAATCCACAATCCCTAGACTTAAATTTTTAAATTAAAATTTGAAAATTGCTGACACTTTTTTAATTTATTAAAACATAAATTAAAAATTCTAATATTCAAAGCTGAGTTTAAAATGTAAAAAATACAATGCGAAAATGTTAAATTTCAATTTAATAACTGAGATTTTCGAATTTCAACTTTAAACCGGGCAGACCACCTAAGCGTTGCGTTGGATTGAAAGTTGGGCTTCATCTTCACTCGGAATGCCCTCTTGAAAGAGATATATTATGTCAACGAAACAGACAGGCAAAGCCTACATAAAGTGGAAGAAGAAGAAAACTTTAAACATAACACAAATGAATTCAAAATAATTAAACTTTTTGGACTGAAGACAAAATTCTAAAGTTCATCTACAAAATTTACTTACATAAACCGAAGAAGACCCCGAAACATTGTGTTTCAAAAACTAATTTCCGCCTTGAATATTTAAATTTTGTTAAGTACAGTCGAAATTTTGAAGATGAAGTCGAAACGTTTAAGTGCACAGTCCGGACATCGATTTTTTAATTGAAAAATGAAATAAACGTTCTCAAAACGAACACTAAACCTTTAAATTAGAAAATGCAATTCGAATTTAAGAAAACTGAGGTTGAAATCAAAACCTTAGACTTTGGATTGAAATTTTAACCTTGAGTCGCTTGCAACACTGAAGATAGAATATCAAAATTTAAATTTGAACACAACAGATTTGAATTCTAAAATTTTTGTTCAAAGTTGTTCTCAAAACAAATGGAAATTCTAGATTTTAAGATTGATATTTTAATTTTAAAAATGAAATTTTCAATTTGAAACAAATATTTTCATTTCCAAATTTCAGTTGCAATGTTAAATTTACAGCTTTTATATTTAAATCTCAACTTTAAATTTTGATTTCGTAATAAATTATTTAACAATGCAATCCAAAAAGCAACATGGTTAACCACACCTGCTACTCGTAGCAAACCCAGCAAACAAGAATATCCCGCATCAATCATACAAAAAAATAGCTGAAAAAGGAGGCTACGTAAGCAATGGCAGAATAGGCGCTATCCTGAAGAAAAGCTCAGATGCAATACGGCTTGCAGAGATCTAACAAAATGCTGATTGATTATAAAAATGAAAATTTTAAACTCCCCATGGAAAGACTATCGGTCAGTGAAGCTACAAACTATTCATTGTGGAGGGCTACAAAGCGCCTTAAACAGTCACAACAAATGGTACCACCAATTCGGAAAGAAGACGATGTAAGGCACAACTATTGTTTGCAAATTCCTAAGCTTTCAACTTCTAAACTTGAAATTTCTCAAAATACAAATTTCAAGTTTAGAAGTTGAAAGCTTAGGAATTTTAACCTAATATTCGGCGAAGTCCATAAAAATTAAATTTCAATATGAAAATAAAAGTTTAGAGGTTAGTTAAAGTACAAATTGTTGGGTTTTCAAGCTGCAATTTTAAAATCCACAATCCCTAGACTTAAATTTTTAAATTAAAATTTGAAAATTGATGACACTTTTTTAATTTATTAAAACATAAATTGAAAATTCTAATATTCAAAGCTGAGTTTAAAATGTAAAAAATACAATGCGAAAATGTTAAATTTCAATTTAATAACTGAGATTTTCGAATTTCAACTTTAAACCGGGCAGACCACCTAAGCGTTGCGTTGGATTGAAAGTTGGGCTTCATCTTCACTCGGAATGCCCTCTTGAAAGAGATATATTATGTCAACGAAACAGACAGGCAAAGCCTACATAAAGTGGAAGAAGAAGAAAACTTTAAACATAACACAAATGAATTCAAAATAATTAAACTTTTTGGACTGAAGACAAAATCCTAAAGTTCAACTACAAAATTTACTTACATAAACCGAAGAAGACCTCGAAACATTGTGTTTCAAAAACAAAATTCCGCCTTGAATATTTAAATTTTGTTAAGTACAGTCGAAATTTTGGAGATGAAGTCGAAACTTTTAAGTGCACAGTCTGGACATCGATTTTTTAATTGAAAAATGAAATAAACGTTCTCAAAACGAACACTAAACCTTAAATTAGAAAATGCAATTCCAATTTAAGAAAACTGAGGTTGAAATCAAAACCTTAGATTTTGGATTGAAATTTTAACCTTGAGTCGCTTGCAACACTGAAGCTAGAATATCAAAATTTAAATTTGAACACGACAGATTTGAATTCGAAAATTTTTGATCAAAGTTGTTCTCAAAACAAATGGAGATTCTAGATTTTAAGATTGATATTTTAATTTTAAAAATGAAATTTTGAATTTGAAGCGAATATTTTCATTTCCAAATTTCAGTTGCAATGTTAAATTTCCAACTTTTATATTTAAATCTCAACTTTAAACTCTGATTTTGTAATAAATTATTTAACAATGCAATCCAAAAAGCAGCATGGTTAGCCACACCTGCACGAGTAGCAAACCCAGTAAACAGGAATGTCCCGCATCAATCATGAAAAAAATTGCTGAAAAAAAGAGGCTACGTAAGCAATGGCAGAATAGGCGCTATCCTGAAGAAAAGCTCAGATGCAATACGGCTTGCAGAGATCTTAACAAAATGCTGATTGATTATAAAAATGAAAATTTTAAACTCCCCATGGAAAGACTATCGGTCAGTGAAGCTACAAACTATATTCATTGTGGAAGGCTAAAAAGCGCCTTAAACAGTCACAACAAATGGTACCACCAATTCGGAAAGAAGACGATGTAAGGCACAAGCCTTTGCTGAACACCTTGATCCACTAAATGAAGCACAAGCAGAAACACATAAAGAAATACAAAACTATCCGAATGCACATTTCCATTATCGCTGCCCATTAAAGCACTCGCCCAAAGTGAAGTAAAAATAATGATCTCCAGTTTAGAAGATAAAAAAGCACCAGGACGTGTTTCAAAGGAGCTACCGAGAAGGGGAATTTTAATGATTACGTACTCTGCAACGCAATACTGAGAACCGCCTATTTTCCAGCTCAGTGGAAGACAGCAAAAACTGTTCCTATTTTGAATCCTAGTAAACCCCCAAACGAAGTGTCATCGTATAGGCCCATTAGCCTTCTTCCACCATTAAGTAAGCTTTTTGAAAAACTAATGCTTAAGCGCCTAATACCTATACTTCAAGAAACCACCAATTTGGATTCAGTACTATCGAGCAAGTCCATCGAATGGTAGAGCACATTAACGCTGCACTTGAATCAAAAGAATATTGTACAACCACCTTTATCGACGTGAGCCAAGCGTCCGATAAGGTTTGACATGGGGGACTTCTTTACAAATTAAAACTTTGGCTAGCATATATGTATACCTTTCTATTGTATTCTAAAATCCTATCTGCACTAAAGACCATTATTTGTAAAATACGAAGAACAAACAAATTTAATGCATATAAATGCAGGAGTTTCTCAAGGTTATGGGACCGATCCTATATCATCCTATATTTTATAGGTATTTACAGCGGACCTACCCACTACTCTACATGCTATGACGGCTACTTTTGCTGACGATACGGTGATTCTGGCTCGTGATGAAGACCCAGTGAGAAAAGCGCAGAAACTACAAAACAATTTAAACCTAATACAAAAGTGGTTCAAAAAGTGGTACATAAAGCTAAACGAGACGAAATCAGTCCATGTCACTTTTACAAAACGTTAAATGGATCAGTAATACCGCCTGCCGATAATACCAAATATCTGGGTATATATCTCGCCAAAGGGCTTACATGGAAACCCACATACCGGGTGTAGAATTGGTTCACGCACCATAGGGATTTCCATGTTAAATTCTTAATGTTCAAATATTGGCTCCCCAAATTATTTTAGAGAAAAAGTGTAAATATGTTTCTTGTAGAGAAAAAAATACTGTATACAACCATGTCATTACTTATTTTTTTTACTTTCCATACAAAGGGGAAATCAAGGAAATTAAAACTACTATTTTAGCAAAAATAGGTGGTGCCTTGGAATTGTTGAAACAAAAACCCGTTGATCGTTAGCTGCCATGTTAATATTTTAATCACAAATTTAGACGTATTTTAAGTAATTTTTTCTACAACCACCATGGAAAGTGAGATTTTCAGACTTCGTCTCCATAGATACGAGTATTGAAAATGAGTGTTTGCCGAACAAGTGAAAATTAGCGTGCGGAAAGTTTACTTTCCGCACGCAAATCTGGATTAATCTGGATTTGCGTGCGGAAAGTAAACTTTCCACACTCAAATTTTGATTTGCGTGCGGAAAGTAAACTTTCCACACGCTAATTTGTTTACTTTCCGCACGCAAATCAAAATGTCATGTGACTGCAGCACTCACTAGCGTTCGTGCTGCAAACTTCACATTCGTGTGGCAAACGCAAGCTTTCAACACTTGTATTACAATAGTTATTTTCGTATCAAGTGTCGAAAGTAGCAAATATCAAGCGAGTGTTTATAAATAGATATACGAGTGCGGAGCGAAGCGGAGCACGAGTAGAAATATTTATAAACACGAGCGGAGATATTTGCCTTTCGAACGAGTTACGAACACTATTTTTCCCACGACCAAAAATGTACATGTCAAAAAGTAACACTGACAGTTCAGGTAAAACGACCGTCATTTTTTGTTTTGAAGCGGCCGCAGCTTCCTATTATTGCGCAAACTGTGCGATATATCCCTATACGTGTTCATATCGCACGGGTTGTTCATTTGTTTTGCGAAAGTCAATCGCACGGGTGATATTGTCAACTTTCGCGCCTAGTTTGTTGTGCGTTAGGAGCGACTTTCTTATATGGTCGTGGGAAAATTACTATTGCGTTTAGACAATGCATTCTAGTGCCGAAAATTTATTTTTTCGCATTTTGACAAAAAAACATATCACTTACTGCACGTGCGCTATTACCAGAATAGTACCATTTTATCATTAGGATCTTTTCATTCAACGAATACATAATATTAACTCAGATTTACTTAAAATACTTCTAAATTTATTATTAAGATGCTAACATGACAGCTAACTAACAATTGTTTTTTGTTTCAACGATTCCAAGGCACTACCTATTTTTGCTAAAGTACCAGTTTTAGTTTCCTTAATTTTAACACTTGTATGGAAAGTAAAAAAATAAGTAATGATATGGTTGTATACAGTATTTTTTTCTCTATAAGAAACATATTTACACTTTTTCTCTAAAATAATTTGGGGAGCCAATATTTAAAAATTAAGAATTTAACATTGAAATCCCTATGGTGCGTGAACCAATTCTACACCCTGTATAGAAAAAACGCTTGCCACTAAACCTCAAATTTAGAAACTACTACTGGCTAATAGTTAGGGTGCAACTCCCAGCTATCATTGCACAACAAGTTACTAATATAGAAATCAATTTTTAAACCTATCTGACTTTATGCCTTTACATATATGGCGGACAGCTTCATCGTCCAACATATAGTGATGTGGGCCGGGTAAATACCCAGTGTGTAGGGTATTTATAAATGGGTATTTACCCTAGGCCCGGGTAAATACCCAAAAAGAGGGTTTCTTTATTTTTTGAGCTTAAATAATAACTTTTTAAGATTTTGATTAAATATTAGGTTAATAGAAGACTTAAGAATGGCCATAAAATGATTGTAATGATACTAATAACAATATTTACTTTGCTATAAACATAAGAGCAATAAACCAAAAAAAGGTACCTATTTATAAATTCTTAGCTCATTTTATTGATTTTTGCAATTTTATTGAAGTACTCACAAAAGAACATAAAGTTTTTTCAACTGCCTTTATAAGGTAAAGGTAATAATAGAAATTATTTTCTTAGAATATAAAATAGGGTAATTTTATTTTTTGATTCTTCCTAAAAAGACTAGCATTACTGATCTACTGACCAGCCCCCTTTCAGCAGTAGTTTGTAGAGCTGGGCAATCCGATTCCTTTCGGTGAATCGATTCCTTCGATTCCATTCCACAACATGAATCGGTTCCTTCGTTCTTATGATTTAAATCGTACTTTTAAGTACGCACCGTACACCGTACTAGAACGTCGCGATTATCTTAAAACCAAAAATACCCGGGTATTTTACATCATACCAACATACCTATTCTCGAGCGATTTCAGTTCAAAATGATAAGAGCTATCACCAATGCACCGTGGTATATTACTAATGCAGAAATAAGCACCGATCTCGATGTATGTCCAGTAAAAAAATGTAATAGTGCGCATTAGAGACCAATATCTGAATAGATTGCGAGACCATCCTAATGTGTTAGCAATGAACTAATTAGATAACACTGAACAAAATCGTAGACTAAAGAGACTCTACATATACACTAAACGTATAGTTTCGTCTTTAGTAATGTAAGTTGGGATAACTTAAATTATAGTTCTCCTCTTTACCCTCAAGATTACTATGTACTACTTTATGCTGCTACGTACCACCACACTTTTGAAGCCGGAAGTTAAAAACTACCCCCGTCTACCTTCTTAATAGTGTTTTGCTTTTACTCGCTTTTTTTCACAATCGGATTCCGATTAAAATAGCTTAGCTTTATATAAACAGTTTAAAAAATTAAAAAGAAGCTTAAGAACAAAAGGAGGAAACATCATAGAAGTTCATCCAGGTCTCGTTCACGTGGACGTTCGCGGTCGTTCACGTTCTAGATCGCTTTCCCAATCACCCTTAGGATCGACTGTGCAAGTTCCCAGACAAATAAGAAGTGACAATGTTTCATTAATGTCAGGTAATTGTTTAGAGAATCTTATTTTGATATAAGTTTGCAGTTTAAGCAGGATGTTGTTGGGAGTAACTGTACTAGCTCGGAGCTGTTATATTGTTGGTACTTAGTAAGTACCTAACTAATCGGCCTTTGTACTAAGTAAGTATCCATCAAGCGGGAATTAGTGTCTGCCAAATGTTTTTTATTGTGTACTTAGAAAGTACACTATACAATGTGCATAGCAAGCATTTAGTCTCAGAAAATGTCATTTGGTATTGCTCAATATTAATTTTCCTTTCTTTCCTCTCCTATATCCTCTTAGTGGAACCACAAGAGGATCTTATTTACGAAGAACTTAATAAGGAGGGAAAAGACCCGGAACTAATTGGGAACCAAGGTGAGGAGTCTGACATTCGTTTAGAGGGGCCATTGCTAGAAGCCCTGGGAGATGACATCACAACGGAGGTGGATTTAGGGGAAAACATTCACAAGAATGAATATCGCTGCCCGTTGGGAAAAGATTCTAAGCACAGGGCTGGATAGTGGGGTAAAGACTAAATTAGTCCAAAAACATCTGCCGACTGCAAACTGTCGCCTCATGGAAGGGCCAAAGTTAAACGAGGAGATTTAGGCTGCCATTACTAACTTATCAGCAAAAAGGGATGAGAGATTACAGGACAAGCAAGTGTGTCAGCTATTGGTAAGGCAATGTCTATCATTCTGCGGAAAACCAATGAGCTAAGAGAAGACAGAAAGCAGATAGTGGAACTGTTACGTGATACTGGACGCCTGTTGAGTGACGTCCATCACTCAGATTTCGAAGCTAGACGGGCTATCATTTCTAATTATCTCCCCCATTGGTAGTCTTATATTTGGTGAAAATCTTACGGAAAAATTGAAAACCGCAAAGGCTATCGAAAGATCCAGTAAGAATTTCAAGCCGACGACATCTCGACAACCATCGTCAAAATCCCCTGCAATTCCATCAACTAGTACTGGCTGCCACCTATCCAAAACTTTAAACTGGAAACGTCCGTTCAGATGACTCCCCAAGAACCTTCCCCTCGGTGGACAGCACAAAGGTCAATTCGACAGGAAATCGGAAAGGCAGGACAACCAGAGCAAGAAACGCCGATATTAGATGTCACCTCACCCACTGTACGAACACCTTACCCTGGTTGCAGCGATACTATCAGCGCAGCACTTAGAAGAAGCAGTAGATATTTTAGTAGCTTTCTTGCCTCCTGCGACCATTAAACAATATAATCATCGGTTAAGGTTTTGGTGGCAATTTACATCAAATATAGAAAGTTTCCCCTTCGAAGGATCTGTAGGACAATTCTTGACGAGACAGTTCGAGAATGGTGCTTCATACAGTACCTTCATCTCCCACAGAGCTGCTCTCTCATTAATTTTAGGATCTTGGGTAGGCAATGATGATCTGATAAAGCGAATCTTTAAGGGGATTTTTCGACTGAAACCCACCAAGCCTAAGTATAATACAGTTTGGGATACAAAAATTGTATTCACTTTTCTAAATAGCTGGTATCCTAATTGCAGGTTAACGTTGGAAAAATTAACTTTATTGACTTATAGTTATAGATAACATAACTGTAACAGAGCAGGGTATTGAGATTAGGATACCTGAATTAATAAAGACATCTGGGGCGGGTAAGTTCCTACCCCTACTATACCTTCCATTTATCAGCGAACAACCATAAATTTTCCCTGCTGAAGCTAAACATTATCTAACAAGAACCAGAGATATAAGAGGCCCACATGAAAGGCTGTTTCTTACACTTAAGAAACCTTTCCACCCTGCAAACCCCCAAACAATCAGTCCCTGGATTAAGCAAGTAAGTGGTGTAAATATCCAAAACTTCACGGCCCATAGTACCATACATGCGACTACATCGTCTGCAAACAGAAAGGGCATCAGTCTAGATATTATACGCCAAACTGCAGGATTGACTAAGCATTCTCAGGTGTTGGCAAAGTATTACAACAAGGAGGTAGCAAACAAGGAAACTTTGCTAGAACAGTTTGTAATAATAATATGTAATTATAGCAATTTACTCTACTAATTAATGTAGTACAAATATATTATATAAGTGCATATATCTATTTTTTTCACTACTAGTATTAGAAGATGTCATTATTGACCTTGTTTTCGAGCCCAGAAGATGATTTTCTCTCCTAGTGGTCAATAATTTTTAATTATTGACTACTGGTTAATAATAGAAACAATTGCTCTGCATTTAGGTGCCTATTTTAAATATGTTTTGCCCAAATGTCAATTGAAATTAACCTCTCCCCTTGTTTTCGAGCAAGGTTATTTGATTTTTGTGGATATTTAGAAATAAATATACGCATCTGTCATTTTATTTTTTATTTATGTAAAAATGATTAATTAAAAGGAATAAAGGTGCTAGTAGTGAAAAAAATAGTATATAAACCACGGTAGAGAAGACTTTTCTCAGCCTCACAACTTATTTCCCTCCATGCTTCGCATGTCGGGAAATAATACTGCTCGGCTGAGAAAAATGTCTTCTCTACCTTGGTCTATAATATACTATTATACTATTTTGATAATATTATGTGTCGAGGCTTGACACCTCTGTTCAATTTCTGTTATAGGTTAATCTTGTTCATAAATAAAAACTGATTGGCTATCGCATATATTCACGACTTTACTTTAAACATCTACATAGTAATCATGAGGGTAAAGCGGAGAACTATAACTACAAAATCAAACGAACTTACATTATGTGATGTTCGATTGTAATTATTATAGGATACGCTTTACCTGAAATGATGACTCCCTTAACTTTGTAAGTAGTACCCTGAATAAAGTTGTGAAACTTTGAACTGAATGGTAAATAGTGAAGCAAACTAGGGGTAGGTAGATAGGGGTAGTTTTTAATTTCCGGCTTCAAAAGTGTGGTGGTACCTAGCGGCATAAAGTAGTACTACATAGTAATCATTTCAGGTAAAGCGCATCCTATAATTACAATAGAACATCACTTAAGGTAAGTTCGTTTGATTTTGTAATAATTTGCCTGTAAGTTCAACAAAACACGAAGAAAAATAAACCAGATATGAAGAAAAACCGAAAAAAAAAACCCACAAACAAAAAAGACGGAACGCAAAAAACAAGAACAACAGAGAAACAATCGAAACAAAAACAGAAAAAAGTAGCACCGGCTTGAAACAGTAACAAAACATAAATTAAAAAAAGAAAACCAAGAACAACGGAAAAGGAACCAACAACAAAAAAGAAGAAAAACAAGAACCACATAAAAACAATCGAAACAAAAACAAAAAAGTAGCAAAAGGTTAACCAGTTGAAGGTGAATATTTGCAATATTTTTTATGTACCCAATAATTCATCCATAAAATTGCATACCTTTGCATATTGAATTAAGGATGAATTTCACAACTGTTTTCAATGTTTTCAAGTAGGTGCAAGTGCATTAACGTTTTAACACTAATAATCAAGTAGGTTTGTGGCTCAAGCTTTATAATCTCGTGTAAGCTATATTTCATTTGTCGTTGGGGCAATTTTTTATAATTTAACCCGGAAAAGTCCAAAATAATTAAAATAGGTACCTATAAAAACAAAAGAACCAAAATGGAACTTTTTTAATTGACTTCCTGAATATTTGAATTAATTAATATTTTTTTAAATTGTATTTAAAGCCTTTTACGTTTCTTCCTACGAAGTATTTGAATATTAGATTTCTCCAGTAATTTTATTATTTTACTAATTAGTTTTGCTATTAACGACTTTAAACAATCTACAACGGTTTCACACGGTTAACTTTCCCTTTGCTGTTCTTATTATCATTTCTGTTGACTTTTTGTTTAAGGTTTCAGCCGTGCCCATCTTTTACACATTTAAAATTCGAACTCGGAGGGTTTCGTTCATGAAAAACGCAAACAGTATGAGTTTATTTAAACATTTGAATATTCAAGTGACCTTGTTACGTGTCAGGAATGTTTAAACAATTTCATATTTAAACAGGCAAACGTCGACTCACGCCTTTCTTGTTTTGTGCACAAACAAAAGTTATCTCTTCGTTATTTTAATTATTAAAAACGATGACGTGAAAAGTAAAACATTCCGTGCATTTGTAATGAAACCGCCCACAAAAGAATTCGCTCGGTATAATCGCTACTTAAGGAAATTTAATAAAACTAAATTAATTCTGGTTATTGTTTATGTCGGGCACTTTAGAAATTTGTAAATTTCGAAGGATTTTTTTCTCTTGGTAATATCTAGATCTAGACGACCTCCACGTCTAATCTACACGGTATTATTTTTAAGAAGCGTGGGCTCTTGGGTGCAATTTCGCCTCCGCCTTTTTTTCCAGTTCGGAGGTGGCAAAAAACTATTATGAATTCCCCTGCCAGACAGGCATATTGTTCTCGAAATGATGACAAAGATTCAAAAAGGGAACCTCGTTTCTTTCTCCGGTTGTGCTCTTCTTTTTTAAACAGAGAAAGGTTTCAATTTCTGCAAATCACGATTTTCCATAATTGTAAGTTAAAGCCGATGTATATCTACCGAATGTTCCGCAACGTGCACTTCGTTAAAGTTCATACTTTATAAAAATTCGCCTTTCATTACAAACCAAAGGTAATGAATTCTAAGTAGGCGTTGTATGTCACAAAATGGGCGTAACTAAACAACACATACGTTTTACATATAATATTAGAGACGTATGGAATTTGTTCGTGTGGATAAATTTAATTCACTCGAAATGTGAAAGAAAGAAATAAATGAAAAAGAATTTTCAGTTTTCCAAGGAAAATATGTTTTCATGCACTCTGTTAGAGAAGGTCCCACTGTACGATAAATTCTGCTTTACTTCACTGAACAAGTAACACCTTTATTTACAAGTATGAAATGCAAATAAATGAATCCAAAGCACAAAAGCATTTTTACTTACTCGGGGGTTGCTATCTTTAATTTTGTATAAAAACAATAGAAAACTTCTAGAACCTCTAATTAGAAGATATTTCCTCAAGCTTACACAGAAATATGATTAAACGCGCCGTAAAACCACAATGCAATGGTTGCTTTTGACGAACATCACAAAGCGTTAACGTCAGGAATTTCCAAAAATAGAATAATTAAATCAATTTTCAATTTCATCACGTTTGAACTATTTTTAAGCCCAAATAAGGACAACAGCCGGTTTAAAATCTTGAACAATTCGTCAGCTTTCCTTTTAGTTTCTTTACGGTTGGTTTCTGACTTTTTGGAAGACACCCGGTAGCCGCAGGCCTAAGTCTCAAATTTAAAAAAATAAATTCATAGATTTCCACGTTTGTAATTTTTAATTCAAAATAAGAACAATCAACATAAAACCGTGAATACTTCGTCAGTTTTCTTAAATTCCTCCTGGGCCTTTTCAGAAGAAAGATTTGGTAGCCGCAGGTCGAGCTTCCCGATTATAAAAATAATTTAGTGCATTAGCATGTTTGCAATTTTTAACTCAAAGTAAGAACACAAAACAGTATAAAAGTTGGTTTGTTTCCGAATTTTTTTCGGGCAAGATACTTGGTAGCCACCGGCCTAGATCTTCACCGATAGTAAAATGATTCAGTTAATTGTTGGATTAAATCCACCTCAAATTTGTAATTATTTAACTAATTCAGTATATTTTCAATTTCATCAATTTTTAAATCAAAATTAGGAAAATAGTCAGGATAAAACCCTGAATACTTCAGTTTCTTCACGGTTGGTTTCTGACTTTTTGGAAGAGATACCTGGATTTAAAAAAACATAATTTCATTCATTTCCACGTTTGTAATTTCTAGTTTAAAATAAGGACAAGCAGCATAAAATCCCTAACACTTCGTCTATTTTCTTAAGTTCTTCCTGAGCCTTTTCAGAAGCGAGATTTGTTAGCCGTACGCCGAGATTCCCATCAATAATAAAAATAATTTAGAGGATTAGCATGTTTGGAATTTTTAACTCAAAGTAAGAACGCAAAGCAGTAGTTTCTGAATTTTTTCAGGCAAGATACTTGGTAACCACCCGCCTAGATCTCCACCAATTCTATTGTTGAATTAAATCCACCTCAAATCTTTGATTTTATTTAACTAATTCAGTTTATTTTCAATTTCATCAATTTTCAAGTAAAAATTAGGAAAACAGTCAGTATAAAACCCTGAATGCTTCATTGGTTTTTGACGTTCTTTCTGATTCTTTCAAAACAGATGCATGGTAGCCACAGGCCTAGATACTCATGATAAATTAAATAAATTCGGCGACCTGGACGTTTGCAACTTTTAAATCCAGATAAGGATACCAAACAACATTAAACCTTAAATATCTCATCCGTTTTCTAGATTCATTTTGAATTATTTAGGTCGTTTCTGATTTCTTCAGAAGAGCTACTTGTACCCACAGGCCTAGATATCAACCGACACTAAAGTAACTGCAACGGTTTTGAATTTAACTTCTTTACAGTTTTAAGTCCAAACAAGAACAACAGCTCGCATAAAACCCTGAATAGGTTAGCGGGTTTTGAAGTTCTTTCTGGTTTTTCAATAAGACATTTGGTAGTTGTAAGCTTAAAATCCAGTAATACAATAATTACAGTACATTTTTAATCTCATCACTATTCAGCAATCAAATACTTGATCGATATTTTAGGTTGTTCCTAAATTTTTCGGGAGGGAGCCTGAACCTCCACCGGTGATTAAAAAGAGTCAATTTTCAGTTTTATAGCGTTTTCTATTGTTAAGTCAAAATATGTATATACAAAAACCAGCATAAAATTGCGAATACTCCGGCAGGTTTTTTTTTACTTGTTCCTGATTTTTTTTAGAAAATATACTTGGTAGTTGCAGACCTGCGTCACCACCGTTGTCAAAATACTTTAACCGATAATCAATTTTTAAGTGAAAATAAGGTTACCAAACTGAATAAAACCCTGAACACTTCATTAATTTTCTTGAGTTTTTCTAAAGTATCGAAAGAGATACTTGGTATCCACATGCCTAGACCCTCACCAATAATAAGATTATTGATTCGATTTTTGATTTTATCACGTCTGCAATTTTGAAGTTCAAAGTAAGGCAAGATAAATCTGCAATAAACAAAGCAACTCTTCGCAGTTTTGTTAGCTACCCAGCAACTGAAACTCTAAATAAAAAAAACAGACAGGCTCCCCGATTTGCGAGTCTGGAGCGATTGAAATTTTAACCTCTTATGTTAAGTTTGAAAATATAATAAACAATGCTGTTGAGGATGCTAAGTTTTGAAAAATAGATTAAGCGTTGACACAGTATTGCAGGCGTAGTTGTAAGGATATTCCACAACCTCACAATTTTTAGTGAACATATTCAGGATAGCAAGGAGGTTAAATATCAGGGTATTACAATAGACGCAAAACTGCACTGGAATGTACACCTGAATAATATAGCAAACAACGCGAAAATTGTCCTCATAATGGGCAGACGCTTGTTTGAAAAGACATGGGGACTGAAACCAATGATGGTCCAATGGTCACAGCCATCACAAAACTATCCAAAATACAGAGACAGGCATGCTTATGTATCTGTGAAGTTATGAATGGTACTCCAACAGTAGCTCTTCTGGGACTAATCCCCCTGGACATAAATATATCTGAGGGGGGAAGCCTGAATTGGAACACATAGGATCAAAAACGCTGATAGCTGGGACACTAAACCAAGAACGATGTGGACACAGACAAACACAGAAAGCAGTTGCAGGAGATCTCATCTTAAGAATGGGCACTGATGCCACTTAGTCAGAGTATTCTATTGAAAAACCATCAAAGAACCCCACCCTACCTCTCGAAAGGGATAGTCTGACATACAGACGCATCCCGTATAATTGAAGGTACAGCGGCTGGATATATGGCGTAAGACCGAGAGAGAACATCAGTGTATTTCTGGGAACTAAAGACACAGTCACATTCAAGAGAGTGCAAAACGCGGGTATACTCAACAACGCATAAGCATTATGTCTGACAGTCAAGCAGCCTTAAAAGCACTCGGCATTAGTTCGAAACTAACGAGAGAATGTCTGAATCATCAGACCCTCTTAACTGAGAAGAACACAGTTCAACTCATATGGGTCCCAGGGCACACAGGCATAGAGGGAAACGAAGCAACAAACGCCCTCGCAAAAACTTGTTAAGCAACATATTTCTCGCTGGGTTGCAACACAGGGACAGAAACTGGGGAAGGAAATAATTAGTACTGGTATCTGACGTACTACACTTAGGTCGAACTCAGATTAGACGGTTGGTAGGACTTGTTACAGGACACTGCCACCTGAGCATACACCTACAAAAAATAGGAATATACAGGGGACACACTCTGTAGATTATGTCAGGAAGAGGAAGAAACAGGCTCACACATAATCTTTGACTGTCCAACGCTGTAGGTACCGCAAAAGATCAACGAATCGAAGTGCAAGAATGATGGGACACAAAACCCCAAAAAATCATACTAAAAATCAATCAATCAAAGGGCGTAGTCTGGGATTTTTCTCCATTTTGTATAATTGGTACTTGGTAGCTGCAAGCCTATACATATATGGACCAATACAGAAACACTTCTCAGTTGGTTAATATAGCAAGTGGATAAATAGCCTCTCACAATGATGATTCGAAAGGTTTCAGATTCTAATCTAGCAACCTTAACAACTGGGATTTTTCTCCAACCTGTATAGCCCGTAAGTTCTTTAGGTTTAGGATAAAACAGTGAGCTTAAGTTGCTTTAGAGAACATGGAAACCTCAGATTTTCAATGATATTTTTAGACTGAACTGTAATAAGAAAAAATGAAACACGAAAGTGCTGTGGTCGTGACCTGGGACTTTTCTCAGCCCCATAGAACTATGAAGAACTATAGAGGTTTATGCGATGAAAACAGTAAATCTAATAATATTTATTTAAACTATTTTTTTACTATTGTTAAAGAGTGAATTTCCGTTACGCTCTGCTTGCTTCGTCGCCTTTCAGTTAAATTAACGACCTTTTTACAATGTATTGTAAATTTCTGCACAATAAAATTTAACGGTGCTTCTCTTATCAAAGGCAGTATGTGTATTTATGGAAGACGATAAGAAACGTGCTGTTTTCAATACCATTTTGATTATATTTTAACGGTTTCGTTGGAAACCTGAATATAATATAGGAAATTTTTACCAAGAACAGCTTTTAAAGAATCTGAATAAATTTCAAAACCAATCACCGTAAATAAATAAATAAATAAACAGAGAGGCAATACGTTTTTGCAATTGTAACAACAACTTTCTTTAGAAGATATTCTTAAAATGAAAATTCAACAAAAAAATTGAATTGGTTTCAAAAGTGGGGTTAGAATTCACTTGTTTAATTCCCCGACCACGTTTCTGTAATTCAGATCACATATTTGCTTGCTTTAAATTGAGTTTTCTTTTGATAGTCTTGACTAATAAATAATTCTGCGAAATTTTTGTGATTTTCAAAACGCTAACCTCTATGAAGTAACCCAGCCTAACCTTAAATTTAAAACAAGCGACATCATTAAAAACGTTTTTGTTTAGCCTAGATACTGCAAGAAAGCCTAACCAAGTGAACAATTTGGATCAAAAGAATCGCAGGTTACTTTAGACTTTTTTACAGTAACCTTCGCAACCAATTCTTCACCGCGTAATTAAATTTTTTGCTTTTGTACCTAGCAGGCTGACAACTTGGCTGGGCACTTTTATGTTTCAAAATCCCTTTGCTAAACGTTCCTGATTTATTTATTTAAAACAAAGATTTAAATCGAAAACTACAAATAAATCTTAGTAACTGCAAAAGTAAATAAGAAAATTAAGAAATCTAAATTTGGTAATAATTTAAGTGATCATTCATGCTAGTTTTCTTCTTTAGAACAAGGTAAGGAACGAAAATAGCTTTTCCGTGTTGTAGTTCGCGAACAAAGTGCTTTTTATGCATTAATAATAAGACTTTCTCGAAGTAAAGCCTTAATTATTAAATACAGAAAAGGTTATGTCTGAAAAAGGGTTTATTATTAACCTTCAGTTAGAGAAACTTGCTGCTTTGCGTCAAAGAACACGGTCTTTGACTAACAAATGTAGAAATAAACAATCAAATAACCATTCATACAGCACAAAAACAAAAAATAAATAAAAATCGTCGAATCGCACTTTCAACTTTTAAGTTAGAAACAAAGGAAACCTAAGGCGCGTCCAGGGGCGTTTTCATGGTGAAAACAAAAAGGACCACTCACAACATCGCATCAGCATCAGAATGAGCTCGAATTAATTTATTCTGGAGAATTTTCACTCGCGAAAATGGAGGTCAATGTTACACTAAGACAACAGCGTGGATAATTATTTAAATTAAGACCTGACCTGGTTGTGACCCTTGGTCGAAGATTGAAAATGGCCGAAGCTGTGTTAACTAGATTGGCCTTACATATACGTTGCTTAATTTTTCTGCAAAGTTTTGAAAGTTTTGTACGAAACCTAGGAAAAGGTCAAAAGACTTAACGGTTGTTTTATTAACAACTGCAAACTTAATAGAAATGCATTTTCTAAAAACGGAATTTCTAGAAGTCGCATTAATAAAATAAAACATATCTAAAAATGGCAACTATGATCAGACAGATCGATTTGATAGTTCTAACAGAACTTGTTCGGTTTCTCTGTTCTCAGAGATATTAAGTGACATAAAAAGAAATCTACATACTTTCACTAGACACAACGAGGTTTTACATTTTGCTTATGGGCACAAAAACTCGTTAGGTTACAAATGAATCGAATTAATATGACTAATCGCCGTATTAATCAAGAAACAAAAGCATGGCACAATATTACCTTCGTTTATTTCTTTTTTGAGGTTAGGAAAACGACCTTTGCAAGGCCTTTCTTAATTTCCTTTGTTATGTATGGGGAAAATTAACCTATTTTCTTCTGTTTCCTTGGGATTTTTCAAAAATTCATAAATTAAAAATAAGCAATAAATTGGATGACAAATTTCAACAATTAATAAACTCTGAAAATTAATTAAACGTAAAGAATAACTAATTTAAATTCACAAACAAAAACATTTGAAGGTTTGGAGAGACAAAAGAACAAATGAATATTCAAAATTTGTTTTTTACAATCCACGGAAAAAATACTAACGCCTACTTGATTTCCGTTGATTTCCAACACAAATCTACGCCCAAATCCTAAATCTATAGGATTTTATAAGGACGAATTTTTATGGAAAATCTGAAGCTGCGATCAAATATTTCCGAATATAAAATCCTTACTTTTAATAAATAAAACGATTTCTAAACCGCTACTGCAAAGTCTTCCAGGTCGGTTCTTTTCTAAAAAAAATCTTAAAAATTTGCATATTTTTTCCAGAATGTTTTTAATTGCTCGATTTTTCGCAGAGATAAAACAAAGTTTTCTAATTTGGCCCAAATTTATCGTACGAAAACGTTTTGTTTCGGATGTTTTTAACTTTGTTGCCATTTGTTTCCTGTTAATTAATTTATTATTTTTGGATTACGAGCGTAATTTAATTTTCGAGCGAATAATTTAATACGTAATTAAACAAATTATGGCAAGATTTAATTTTGAGATAGGAATCGTATAAGGAAATAATTAACAGAGATATCAGGTTGTATAATGCGAAACGCAGAAAATAAAAATTATTAAGACAACTTGGCCAACTTGGATATTTAACTATTTCGATATGTTAAGTTGGTTTGGGATATTAAAAATAAATTAGAGAGGAGCCTGTACGCTTTAAAATCCTGACTTTTGGGGAGTACAGTGGCCGTGGCTTGTGATTCTTCTCCGCCCTGTTTAACCCCTCAGTTTTGTTAAGAGCACATAAAGGTAAGTCTGGGGAAGATACATAATCTTTCCAAAATAAACAATTAATATTTCAAAACAACAAAAACTAAACATTCGAAATTTGAAGTTTAAAAGCGGAAGCCAAAATTGGGATCTTAAAGTTCCAAAATTCGAAGATGGAAGATTATAAACTTAAAAATCTAACTTCAGATGTAGGTATATCTATTACGGTTGCCTTTTTGAATTCCAAACTTGCAACTTGACTCAAAAACTGAAATTTGAAAATCAAAAATACAAAATTGACAAATCGAGTTTTCAAAGTAAAGAAATGCCAGGCTATAGGATTCCTAACTTAAAACTCCAAAATCTAAAGTTTCAATTTTATACAGGATACAATTTTCGAATCTATTTAAAAAGGAAATTTCCCATTTTAAAACCACAACTTTAAGAAGCTGAATTTTTGAAACTGGAAAATTAAAACTGCACATTAAACTGAAAACGAGTTTGCAAAAATGTGAAATTTCAAGCTTTAGAATTAGAAATTTGAGCTTCAAAATCTTAAGCTTATTTCCAAACTGAACTTTTAAGTCTGACGTTAAAAACTCAAACTTGGAAACTTTCAAACTGAATGTCAAAAATTAAAACAACTGATGAAATTGCATAACCAAAAAGTAAAAAAAAAAAAACAAATTAATATGTTAAAATTATTTTTTTTTGAATTTAGAAACAGAAATTTTAAATTGAAAAAGTGCGACCTAAAACTCAAATTATGAAAGCGAAAAACCAAGAAGCACAAAATGGAAAGTTTTGCAAAAAGAGTTTTCAATAACACACGTCTGAAAATCCTAAATTAAAGAAAGTTGAGATTTTTGCATAAGAAATGAAAATATTTAATTTGGTTCGAAATTTTGAAGCTCAAAGCGTAAAATTTTGAAATCAAACAAATAAAATTGCAAAATCTAGTTTATAACATTATCCTAAAAGTTATAATTCTGCTAAAACGTCATAATTTCTTTTACTTTTACAAGCGAAATTTTAACACCAAATCCTCTAATTGTGAAGTTAAGAAGTCAAAATTAAAAAACTGAAAATCAAGTCGACATTCGGCATTCAAGGTTACATAAAAGAAAACAACGTTGCAGAAAACTCAAATTTTGGAAAGTCAGAATTACAAGATAGAAATAAATGTTGAGTTTGAAGCTTGAAATTCCGATATTAAGAATAAATTTTTGAAAAAGGTTAAAACCCCCAATTTCATTTTATTATTTCACAAGTGAGATTTCTACTTCAAATGCTGTAATTTTGAAAGTAAGAAGTCAAAATGGCACCCAAATTTCTAAGTAAAAAATCATGTTGATATATATTATCAAAATTACTTTTTTTAAATTAACAAGCGACAACTGAAAACTAAAACTCAAATTTCGGAAAGTCAGAATTACAAGATAGAAATATAGACGTTAAAGATGTGATGGCCACCTGCGCGTTTATAATTTTATTTTTCTATTTTTCGGGGATTATATTTTAATGTATTTGCTTTTATTTAAAGCATAACGTTAGGGGTGTTTCTTTGGGCAGTATTGTGACAAGAAAGTTAATTTCATTTGGAAATTAAAAACAGCAATATCATAAATTCTCGGACTTAAAGCATTGAAACCACCGTTCCTCTATGTAAACGAACCGACACACTCACACGCGCGCGCGCGTTCTGGTAAAGAATTCAAAACCAACAACAAAATTACATTTATTAGTTTTTGGACAAGTACTAGATGCAAACCCGTGAGAACGTTTAATTAACACCCCGCTACACGCGGATTTTTCATTATAAATACGGGATCAAATCTTACCACAGCATCCAAGTCTTGACTATTCAGTCTATCTGTATAGTCGTCTGAAATTTCGATTAGTACGCTGATTAGTGTATCTAATTACTGAAAAGTATACAGTTAGTTGTATTGCACTTTGTTGCTTTGCATTAACCGGTAGAAATTAATCATCGTACGTACACCGCTGTAAAGCATTGCTTTTCCGGTTGCGTGTTTTGGTCAAAGGGTTATAATAAAGTAATTCCAGTTGAGGGGTCTCCTAGCGAAATGCAAATTAACATCACACAACGTAAAAGTTAGCAATTTTAATATATTTATCATATCCAAAATTAGACTTTATCAAAATTAAATTAGGGTTGTCCTGTTGTAGGCGCTGATCACAATTAATTATAACAAAACAACAATTCTGACTACTGAGATATGTTTTGGGCATATTCTAAATCAACTATAGGGACAAACGTCCCTTATAAATGTACGAGGTACTAGTACTCTTACATTTAGAGTTGAGCATAGCGCATATGAGTCGTGCATAGCGCACATAGGTACTCAATTGGAGGGAAATTGCACCCTCGTCCAACTTTAAAGGTTGGTTGTAATACCACCTTTGGCTCCGGCCGCTTACGATTGATTTTAATATCAATTCCACAAAAGATCGATCTTGTATCACATATCTGACAGACGCACTGACTTAATTTCTTGTGATCGAGCCACTGCCATCAAAATCATAAAACAAAAAGATAATAATTATTCAAGTTACTGTCCATAATTGACTTGTCTAGTTTTATGTTCATTCTCTATCCTTAATTATTTACTGTATTTGTAAATATTTGTACATAAATATGACTTTATAATATATGTATTAAACTTGATGGAGTATTTATTTCTTGTTTTATAAGGTGAGCTACTCCAGATCAACGAATCTCAACAACATTAAGGGTCAGTTATCTAAATCTAAATAGAGGGTAAGATTTTCACTTAACCAATAAGGCTTGAGGGTAGAGAAAATCTTAGTGAAAAGTAGACGATCACAGTGAAAAACTGTAATGGGTAGCTAGCTTGAAATTTCATTATTAAAAATATATTTTTGAAAATTACACTAACAAATTATAAAATCAAGTTCCTAAGATTATCATAAAGGTTAGAACCCCCAACCATTTCAGAATTTCATTTTGGTATTTCACAAGCCAAATTTTAACTTTTAATGCTGACATTTTTAAATTAAAAATTCGAAATTACACAATCGAAATTCCAAAAGGATGCAACTTATATAAGTTTCGTAACTACAAACGTAAATTTAAACCGTCCAAGACTAGATTTTTGTATTAAAAATCTCAAAAGTTTGTATTTCTACACTGGAGTTAAAAGATGGGAAATCGTAGTTCTAAAAGAAAAATTGGTAAAGAATTTCAAAACGAGGAAAGACTGAAATTCCAAGGTTCTAAGTTTAAATGTTTAAACTATGAATTTAAGGGCTGGATTTTGAAGTCAAAGCCTAAGTTACACAAATGAAAATGAATGTAGATGAGGTTTCAGGATTACAATTTCTAATTAATTCTTTAGCCTACTTGGCGAGCAATTTGCTGAAATCTGCGAACTTTCAAATCACAAAAGCAAAACCACGTGAGCTTTTAATTCTTTATAACAAAATTTCAGGGAAAATTGGAGGCAATCCAACCGAAAGTCAATCATTATCTCATCATCTACTTAGGATAATAATAATTTTTATAAAATTTAATGGTAAGTTTACACAAATGCTTGATGGCCATGAACGCTGTTAAGTCCAAGTCCGGGTCCAGTACGTAAACCGACAACATAAAAATAACAGTAATCAAGGAAACACGCTGTAATTTCGCGTTTATAATAAAATCACCAGATTATAACATTTAAAAAACAACACCGAAAATTACGTTCGGTTCTAACAAATCAAGCGTGTTTAAAATTATGAATTAATAAAGCACTTGTTGCAATTCAAAACGAAAGCAGTAACATGCAAAAAGCGTTAAAAAACTAGTCTTAAATTTAATAAAATATATGAAAACATGACAAACCTGTTGCATAATCATATTTCAACACGCAGTAGGTAGGCAAAAACAAATAAATACACCGCAGTTGCACGTAGTTATTATTTTCCTTAAGGCACTACAATTATTATGTAAATGTTGTTAATTGCACGGTTTATCGAAGTGTTCTTCGAACTGCAGCATTTTTAGAGTGTGTTAAACTAAACGCAAATTAGGTGCTTCTATTAAGATGTTAACACCTCCACGTTTCACTTATTAAATTTAAGTGAAAATAATTAGTTTGTTACATTTTAAATTGCACGTTTTATCTTTTACCCAGTTCCATAATGTAATTAATCTCATCTTGGCTGTTATAAATTAGTCGGTTAAAAGGCAACTCTAGTTATTCTAATACGAATTTAATTAATGTTAATTAAGGGCATTACGATACCAGTTTAAGTGCATTAGCATCGAAAGCCCTAGATTGGTATTATTAAAGATTAAAGGATTAGAAGACTTCTAAATCTTGCTGTAATAAAGTCACGTTAAGTCAATGTGCAGGGTTACAAAACGGTAATTCCATATTTTTGAAGTTCCTAACGAGGCAAAATCAGGACAGTTTTTATTACCAAATTCGTTTGACAACTTTACAGCACTGATTCCCAACAACAACGCTCCTTTTCAATAGGAATCTGACATAATGAACTATTCGTATAGAAAATTAGAGGAAAATTTCAAAAAATTACAATTCCGCTAGATGGCGCTGTCACTTCTTAGCGAAGCAGCAAACCACTCCTAAAAAGCTCCCCCAAGGTAGCGTTGGTGTTGTTAGGAGAGCCTGTGATGTATAAGGATCGTATTTAAACTGTACCTTCACATTTGTTAAGAATTCGATTGTTACTTCACGATAAAGATATCAGGAAGGATTCTATTCTATTCAGCAGTGATTCTAACCTTCAACTTCCTCGATTTATGAAAATGTAGCTACATTTAAGACCTGTTTTAATATTATTTTTTGACGGAAGTTATGTAGAAAAATAGCCTTAAAATTTCAAGAAATGCAAGAGTCTTCGAAAAATCCCTCAAGATGGCGATGTTGTTTCTGAGCAAAGTAGTAAACCAACATTTAAAGGGCTCTTAGACATGGTGCAGATGTTCTTAGGGGTAGAAAAAAAACCGTATATAAATTTTCGTCATTATTAATACGTTATTTCACACGAATTTGCTGATTTCAAGACAATTTAGCTTCATTTGGTGTATTTTTGACCCATTTTCAGTTATTCTTTTAACAAAAAAGTGACGTTGTTGAACGTTTTTTACATATTCATAAAGAAGTGTATTGAAATTGCATAAAACATAAGAATTTGATGAAAATTGTTACTTAAAGGCACTACACGGATGCATTGAAGTTCTTTGGGGGGAATCCCCTAGCAAACCCATATTTAAACTGGTCTCTGTAATTATTACGACACTTGGATTGTTATTTTATTGTCGAATTCAGTAATAATTCCAAACTTCAATGGCGTGTTTTTAAGATTAGATTTATTTAAGGTATTTTAGAACGCTTTAGGATTATGTCGTGTCTGAAGTGTATTTTTTTAATCACAAAAAAATTCTTAAAACTGCACGAAATACTAAAACTTCGACAAAGTTCCGCCAGATGTCTTAGTGAAGCAACAAACCAAACCATTAAAAAGCTTTCAAAGATGGCACTGATGTTCTTACCGTATTTTAAACTGCTTCCTAGGTTTCGCGACTATTAAGATGCTTAATTTCGACAGTTACTTGACAAGAAAAAAGACCAGGAAGGTTCTTAATGCGAAATGAATCCGTAATAACGAATACCAACGTCTTTGCATACAAATTTAGCTTCATTCAATGTTCAAACTTCTTCTAATATTACTTTTTGAGAAGTTATAGTTTTCAATTAAATACAAGGGCTTTAAAAAAATTAACTCAGATGGCAGTGCTACTCCTAAGCAAAGCAACACTTTATTAAAACGCCTTCGTACTTTTGGCAATTATTAAGCGATTTTAGGAGAGAAATTTATCTAGAAATGATGGGCCCAAATGATGTTTCCAGTAAAATCTGAATTAAGGCAATAAAAGCACCCAATAAAGAACACAGATGAAACTCTCAGATATTTTTGGAGATTGTATTTCGTAAAGTGTTTCTAACAAACGGCGAAGTTGCTTAACTAAACTGAACTGTGTTACAAAAAGGTGAAAGGGTTTAAGAAAGTCTTAAAATTCCTCGGAAGCTTCCAAGGGCTGAGCAAATGCTATTAAATGAGGGAAGGTTTCGGAAAATTTAAGAAAGTATTAGGAAGTTGGGCGACCCCTTTAAGCTTTTCCATTGTTTCTTTGGACGTGGATTGCTTTGATCTTTAGCTCTATTTAGGTAGATTGATAAAACAAATCATTTTTCTCAATTTTTGAAATAAATTTCGATGGAAGTTTCAAAAATATTTTGGAAAACTCAGTGCTTTTGTTTCTGCATGAAAATATCTGTTCTTATGTTTTCTTTTGCAAACAAATGGCGGTCAATCGACCTTAAAACAACAGCTAAAGCTACTCCAAAAAAAACAGTTAGGTATTTAGAAATGCATTTGCCTAAAAGCAAAAAATCACCAAAGTATGTAATTAACACCGCTCTTAATAGTTCAAGAAAATAAAAATGGAACAAACAGATGAGCTCTCTCTTTCGTTGATCTTTCACTATCACTACCCATCTAGTTAAAAGTTGTTTACCTTAGGTTCACCACATATGACTAACAATGACATAAATAGGAACTTTCTCGATTTTATGTAAAAATCATTCAATTATTTTATGCAACCTGATTTTCCAATGCACGTACACGCTCATAAAAGAAAAATCTAGGCTTTTCTTTGTAGTTTGTAGCACATAACATTGAGGAATTTTGTCAAATTCTTTTCTGATGGTTTTTAATTTGGAAGATGCGTATTTTTGGATCAATGAAATTGGCTTTGAAATAAAGGCAGGTCTTGTAAAGTAGGATCTGGATGGTTTAGCTTTTGCTTTGTTTTGGACCACCCCAAACACGGATTCTTAGCTTGGAGTTTTGTCCCACAAGTAAATAAAAGGTGGGTGGATAGGTCAACTTGAAAATTTAAAAATGTGAAATAACAATCGATCATAACCAAGGTAAGCTAGGGTTTCCACCAATTTTAAATCATGTCAGTTTAAAGTACGATCCTTTAAGCCACAAATTTTTATATCGATCTAAAGCTACGTCGTAGTATTTACTCGTTCTACAATGAGTTTCTCCAATCAAGTTGAACAATTAAAAACTTCAAATTGGCCCAAATAAGTCCACGGAGTTCGCACACAATGCTTTAAATTTTATTTTAAGCACAAAAAATAAAACGAAACACTGCGCGTTTAAAAACTTCCCACTTTGGTTTGCAAAAGTAAAGTCACAAAACACAGCCGGCTTGAAGATTAACACATAATTAATCCCACGCTCATTTTTATAAGAAAATTTTTTAAGCCGTTGTTAAAACATTTAATAAAAAGAACAAAGACTTATTCGCAACATTTAACAAACTATACTTAAGTCACGGCAACTTAAGACGTCGCGAGCTTACTTCCTCGACCACGTAAGGTGCTAAACGTGCAACTAAACTAACGTCATCAATAGAATTCAGTCTCAATGACGTTCTCCCTACCTAACTTTTGTTTACTACCGCTAGCTTAAGACAGAAAAGTAATTTCCTTCGTCAATTCTAAACACAGCTTGATTGCGCACTGCCTAGGATGGACATTGCCGTTTTTTTTTATGTACGTGTCTGACGTTAATTCCGCCTATCCATTTTAAAAAAATCATACCGATTATAGACAATTAACGTTCGTGCAGTTATCAAGTATAAAACTTTCCATAATTATAAACAACATCGGGAATTTGAGCGCTTTTGCTTTATCGCTTATCGCTACGTTGTAATTAGAGAAAAGAAAATCGAGGAACGATGTTGTACACGACAGAAATATAACAAAACTATACTCAAAATTGGTTGGAAAGAAAAGCTAAAATCCTTGTCATTTTTTATAAAAAAAATTAGAAATTAAAAAATAAATAAGCGTCAATGAAACAACTGGAAGTTCCAAGTAAACAAATTATTAGAATAAAAAATCCAAAAATCCAACACTTTAAAATTTAAGGCTAAACTCAATCGAAACAACTGAAAATGTCGAAGAAAAATAGAACATTTTGACATCTTTTGATTACAAAAACAAAAAATCAAAAGACAATGGTAACTAGAAAATAATAAATAAAATTTAAAACGAGATAAAAATAACAGAAAATTTTGAACAAAGAAAATCAAGTAAAGCTTCAAAACCTGAAGATCGATGAAAACAAATGAACGAAAGTGATCCAAAAAATCAGCAATTTAAAACAGTATAAATATGTACAAAGTTGGAAAGAAAGAAACTGTTTAATAAAATGAAGAAACACATAAATAGATACCACAAAACTATTAGAAAAACCCCAACTTTACAGGGGAGAAATAGAAGAGCAATTTAAAATAAATAATCAACAGTAATTACATAAGTGGTGATAATTTTTTGATAATTTTAACTAGATTCACGAATCTTTATTGCTATGGAAATTTCACGAGTGGACGAAGCAATAAAGATGAGTGCTAATCTAGTTAAAATTATCAAAAAAAAAATTATTACCACGAATGTAATTCGGCGTGATTATTTTTTAAACTATTACACAATGATGACAGTCTTAATGTTTGTCAAAGTCAAAGCTAATTTTATGCATTTATTTAAACAAAGATCCAATCACAGAGCAGGTATTGCTCTGTGATCCAATGAAACAATGTGAAAAAATTGTCGCTGTAATCAGCTACTAGCAAATTGTCAGTGTAATTTTGATGCTATTGGTCGTTTTGAAATTTTTTCTCATTATGATTGGCTGACAGGACTGTTTAAAAAATAATCAGTATAATATTAATCTTACTGACATGAATAATAGAATAGTAAACATAATAAAGTGCGCTGCTATAAAATACACAGTAATAAGTTACGTAAAACAAATATGCTAGAAAAAAGAAGACAATTTATTCAAGAAGGCAAAAGAAATTCGATAGAATACACAGAAATAAATAAGGCAGTTAGAAAAATGGTAAAAAAAGGCCCAACCCAACTGATGCAAAAGGTGATTATAAACAACAGAACAGATATTCTAAAAAGAACCAAAAACTTCATCATCATCATCATCATCATCAATTGACATTGAGCAGATCCTCGTGGATCAATCCTGGAACTTTTATTCAAAATTATATATGGATAGAGTGAAAAACATAAAATTAGAAGAAAAAAATAGACCTGATGAGAAAAGAGTTATCTATTAATGCGAACTCAGAAGATAAAGATAAAATAAAGATGAAATTGAGAAGGCAGTAGAACAAATAAAATATAATAAAGCAGCGGGAGATGACGTTTTGGCGGAGATGTTAAAAAAGGTTGAGACGATTTAAAAAAAAATGGCAGTATAAAAGTCATATTATTTTTTCTCAAGGCACATATTCCTTGAGAAAAAATAATATGACTTTTATAATGCCATTTTTTTTTCATTTTTTTATTCTAGTATTAGATACGTATGAGATTGCCGTAAACCGCGTATCAAGGACCAGTACTTTTCAAGTTCTCTCTAAAACGAACGATTTTATCAAAATTTGATAAGAGACAAAAAATAATCCAAAATGCATGATTATCTAAAAAAAAATAGCTTGGAAGTCACTGGCGTAGGTACTAAAAAACAGGGGAGGTCAGTGGGTACTGCACCCCCCGTATTTTGATTATTTGACCGTTGTTTTCGTTTTGCTTTTATCAAAAGATGTGACTATTTATGTTGAAGCTCTGTACCAAATTTGAAATTGATAGCTTATTAAATACTTCATTTATTAAAAATAATCAGTTTTAAATTTCAAACTTTGACGCCCTGTACATCGCACGTGTGGATCTAAAATCAAAAATGGCATTATAAAAGTCATATTATTTTTGCTCAAGGAACATGTGGTTAACGGATTGACCTCCTTTTTGCGGACACCCTGTATATGTATATATAATCAGTGTATACTCCTAGCAACCGCATATGGAGCAGGAACATGGGTTTTCACCAAAAAGAGATTAGAAGAAAAACAAAGGTGGAAGATATTGTCACGTGATTTTGCAATCCCGTGTTATTTTGGAATTTTTACAGTCATTTTAAATTTTTGGTAAATTATTTAGTACGGTCCCGTACTTCGTAATTTTAATTTCGTGCTTTGTTATGTTATTTTTGCTATAGTTTAAATTCGTTTAGTCTGAAGGGCACAATAGGTTGAGTTCTCAGCGCGTTCTGTTTAAAGTTCTACGAATTCATAAAGGCATTTCAGCCTGTTTCGTCTTTGTGAAACATTTTCTTTGTTCAAAATCCCAAGGTGACCTAAATTCACGCGTGTGTTTCATTGACCCATGATGTCATACTGTTCCAGTTGATACCGCTCCTTGTGATATGTTTCGGGGAATCCCCCTTCACGCGAGGCCAGGTCAGCAACGGCCTCCGCATGTTTCGCCTCCCCGTTCCTCAGTACGTGGTCATCCTTCGAACATGCTGGACATTTTAGCTTGATTGAGACGCGCGTGCAAGTTTTGTTGTATCCAGGTTGAGTCTTTATACCACCGAGAAGGTTTTTCGTTTCTTTGGTAGCTTATTTAAGCTATGTTACGGCAGAACCCGGATTATCCCAAGAAAAACCAAATAATTTCGGAATGAGATAATCGTGTGTAAGTATTGTGTTTGTGGAAGTTGAAAGTATCACCTTCACACGTATTCAATATTTTGGATCCAGAAAACCCATACCAAAAGGATTACTCTTCGTCGTTGTCTTGCACCCGTCTTCTGGAGGAAGGACATCACCCCCACTGTAGTTAGCCTTTTTCAACGCCCACCACGTACTCACGTAGGTGATTCTAAGAACATCTCGCCAGGTAAATCTTTCAACATCTTTTCGCTACACCTGCTTTTGTGTTTTCAACGTAAATATTGCCTCTTGCTCGCAGGCATCGTTTAGTGTTATTTAATGTACGCTTTGAAGTTAATAAGAACCGCCTTTTGTATTTGTCTTTGTGTTTTATTTGCAACTTGTAACGTAATAGCCGATATCTAGTTTATTTGTTTTGTCCAGTGGTATGTGGCGCAGGCTTTGTGAACCTCGCTTGGACGGACCTAATGTTTACATTGCAAAATTGAGGGCTCCTGGCAAATCAGTTAACTAATTTGTAATAATCTTTGGGTTCAAGTAACGTTCAATTGTAGTCAAGTTTAAGATATTATTTTGTACTGTGTTGCATGTGTGAGATTATATGTATATTCATGTTTGCCTTCTTGATTCATTAAATATTTAGTATTTAATTCAGTTTGGTTTTGTTATTTGCGTTCAGTGTTTCCCGATTTTAATTGTGTTTCAGTGTTTTGTTTAGGATTTTTGTATAAAGTGTTAGCCTACTTTCAAGTTTGAGCATTGAAGTAAAGTAAGTCATTTTCAGTTTAGCAAGGTAAGTTACATCTTGCAGCAGTGTGTAGTGTAGTGTAATACGACACCCCTCTCTCTGAGCCCTGGAAATCTTCCATGATGGGTTTCCTTCTTTTAGATCTTAGGGTGGTTTCAATCATGGTGGCGCCCTAATTACCGTTTACGATCATCCCCTTGAAGGGTTAATAAGTGTTATTAAGTAGTATTTTAAGCGTTAGGAACTCCCCTTCTCCACTGCAGTCTAGCCGAGTGCATCCCGGATTTGACATCCCCATTTCAATGTCGTAGTGCAGGATGGGCACGTGACAATATGGTAAAGAGAAACCTCCCTCAAATGGAACTGGGCAGGTCATGTGGTTAGAAGAAAAGGCAGATGGTGTGGAAAATTAATAAGATAGGGGCCGTGGAAGTCCGCAACAGAGATGGGGCGACGACTTGAAAAAGATAGGAGAACTGAACTGGCACAATCTGACACAGTACAGAGAATTATGGAGAAATAGTAGGGAAGCCTAAGTCAGATCATGGACAGAAAACGGTTGATAGAGATGGAGATAAAGGCAGAAACAAATGAAGATCGATGAAATAGAAATGCACTAACTGCAAAATGTCAAAAACAAAATGAACAAGTGGTAAATCGACTAAAAACCATAATTACAATATTATGTGTATGACAACTTTACTACAATTAAAAAGACAGGTTAAATTTACAAAAACAAAAAAAATTGGACTCTTCTGAAACACGAAAAAAGTATGAAAGGCAATATAAAAACAGAACTAATGAAATTACAACAAATTAAACCTTACAGAAACAAAGCTTTAAACTTTTGAGGCATAATAAAACAAAGCAAAAACAACTGAAAAAAAACAAAAGCATTTCCTTTGAAGTCAAAAGAATTACGAATAATACCAAAAATAAAATAAAAACAGACAAAAGATTCACGAAACAAAAAAGCTTAAAACAAATATGCACAAATAAAAACAACTGAAGTCCACTTAGATTTAATCAACTTGTTAGTTAGCTAACTAATTAATTGTCCATGTAAAACAACCCAAGTACATGCGATGTTTAAATCTAAAAAAACAACAAGGAAATAAATACAAACAAGTGAATAAAGCCGTAAAGATTAAATCTGAATCCTTGTTAAAACAAATGATACCTACGATATAGCAGATTTTCAACCGCTTCCTATAACAAAAGCAACAACTGTTGATGATAAATGATAACAAAAGAAAAGCTCGCATCCGCAATATTTAAAGCGCCGCCCCAAATTTTTGAGGGTCGGTCGCCCTTGAAATACTGGAAAACAACAGAAGGTAGAGAACCAGTGAAACTGGGGAATAGTTGAGCATTCATGAGGTGAACCCAGGAGCGTTTTTGTTTTCCCAGGGTTATTCATGGCTTGCTACGTGACTAGCTGTAAGCCAGGAAGCTGCTGATTGTTTTGGAAATAGAAAATAATGTGACATTTAATAAATAAAAATAGTTTTGAAAGAAATAATAGAAAAATGCCTGATCGTCATTTGTTTAGTAAGGAAAAGGGAAAAAATACAAAACAATTTATTCCAGGCAATGTAATAAGATGACGACTTGTTTAATAAGTACTAAGTTACGGCACCGAACAGGGAAAAAGCAAAATAGCGGTCAAATCAACGGCGTAAAATAGAAATTTTGCTTCTCACGAAGTTTCAAAATGTTGTTAGTTTTTACATTTCATATTTAAGTATAGCGATATAGAACAAAACAAAAATCACTAATTTATTTCAACAAATATTTTAGAAAATTAAATACATAAATCATAAAAATATTAGAAAATCTCTTCGGCTGTCCAACTACTAAAACAAACGACACAAAAATAAAAGAGCTTCCGACTATTACAACTCTACGTGTTTCCTAAACTACGCCATACTCCAACTATTTACCGAGCTATTTACATTAAATATATCAAATTTATCCTGCTGCGCCAAGCACGTGCTCCTCATGAATTCCCCGCTGGTCAATTCGTAATTTACGTTTATCTCAATGGTAGTCATGGTAACTGGATCTTTAATATATTTGTCTGGAACACGCTCAGTTTCCATGCTTTCCAACTACATACGTATTTTAGACTTATATTTCGAAAAGTACAAGAATTACAAGTTTTAGTTTAATCAAATTCGGCCTTAAGGCAAAACAGATTAAAGTAAAAATCTCATATTGAAATTCAAATTTGGTTTAGGATTTAAATATGGAAATTGCCATTTAAAGCTTTGAATTTTCAAGTTGAAAAAAGCACGCCCAAAAATTTGAAAACAGTATTTTTGAAATCTTGGCCTTTAATACTACTCGTTTTTGAAATTACTTAATTTGTATTTCATATCCGAAATTTTAACTTTCACTGGAAATTTCTACTACAAAACAAACAGCAATCGGTGTCATGTGGAGATACTTGGCAGCCGCAGCCCTAGATCAAAACGTTAAACTGAGGGGGACAAAGTCAAATAAACGGTTCAACGTTACTCCAGGAAATTTTGAATGGAATTTTAATTAAAAATCCTAGACGTCTGCATTCATTTGGAATTCTTAAACAGTTGAATGTAGGTAACTCAAAAACTGATTTTCAAAGCCCAAAAATCGTACAAAAATAGAAGAATCGTGACTCATAAGTGAAGATTTCAATTCAGATTTTGGAATTTGCAATTTTATTTAAAATTTTGATTTCTGAACTAAACAAATGAAGCTTGTTGTGACCGTCTTTTAAGTCCGAAATTATCCCTCCAAAATGAAACAAATCCCATGATGCCTTTCAAGTGAAGATTTCAACACCAATCTTGGAATTTTTGGCTTTTGTAATGAACATATTTCGAGTTGTGAAGAAAACAAATGAATATAAGTTCAAAAACTATTCTTTGAAACCTACACTGTCGGTCTAAAGTCTAAAGCAAAATAAGTTTTAATTTGAAAATACTGTACCAAAGTGAAGATTTTTATTCTCAATCGTAGGATTTTCAGGTTTAATACTAAATTTTGAGTTTGGGAATCTTCTGAATTTGAGCTAGAAAATAAATTTATTTTAAAAAACTGATTCAAAGTCAAAATAAACTAACATAAATTGAAGAATTTCCACTTGATATGAATTTTCAGCTTTAAATTTGAAATTTTGATTGTAGTATTTGAGTTTTGAGTTAAACAAATGAAGTTCGTTGCAAATACTGACTATCTAAAGACAAAATTAGGGTTCCAAAATGAAAACAAAACACCTAATTGCGAAGTTATGGTACGAAAGTAAAGAGTTTAATATCAATTGGGATCTTCAGCTTTAAATTTGAAATTTTCGAATTTCATAATAACAACTTTCATGTGTCAACTAAAAAACTTAATATAATTCCGAAAACTGTCCTTTGCAGACAAAGGCATCATTGAAAGTCAAAAGACACTAACAGAATTTGAAAATAATGGCTCAAAAGTAAAAAATTCAATTTCAATCTGAATTTTCAGCTTTGATGTAAACACTTCGCTTTTCACAATACAATAGTTTCGAAATAAAAAATTTAATACAAGCTGAATGTTCGAAGTTGCATTTAAGAATATTTAATGTAAAATTGAAAACTTCGATCGTAATCGATTTTGATTTTTAGCTTGAAAGCCACAACTTTAAGATTTTCAATATACATAATCTCCAATTTTAAAGTGAAAAATGGTTTTTCTTAGAACTTTTAACACAAAATTAAAATTCAAAAGTGTAAATCTGAATTACAGATTAAAATTCCAATTCCTACGTTTTAAAAATGGCAAGATTTTGATTAATTTCGGAACTGAAACTGAATGACTTCTTCGTTAGTATTAAAAATTACGTATTGTGGTTTTAATATGAATGTAAAAATCTTCCTTGCGTTTTGAAATTCAACGTTTTGCGAAAATACCGAAACATGGAAATTTTACCATCGACCTTGAATTCTTAGAACTTTTAATATTTATGATGCAAAACATACATCAACTAATATACGTCAATTATAATTAACTCTAACACGGGGATTAAACCAACAACATGCAATATTGATATTCAAGCATCAGGTTAGCACTTCGACGTTAATTAAAACCCCCCCAAAGGTCACAACCTTTACGAAGGAGCAGCAAATCGTAGAAGTATAACTTCATTCATTAATGCAAAAGAGCAAAAAAAAGACATCAAAAGATTCCTATTCCTTGTTCAAAGTATCCGTCTGACATCTGTGAAACGTTCATTAACTAAAAACAGCATACAGCGATTGCTAAGCAAAGAGTATTGCTTTAACGTAACTATAGCAACCGAAGTGAAATAACCCAGCCGCATATGCAATCCATTAAGCAAATTTGCATGCGAGGTTGCTCATTTACTTTATTAAAGAGGACTACGTTGCAGTATGGAACGTAATCGGATATTATTTACATCGGGGGAAATGCGGAGTAAATATATCTGGTTGTTAATTACCCGATTTTAGATTTTTAAAGCTTAATTTGTATTTCATTCATTGATTCATTCGAAGAGTTTAAACTTATTTTAATAAGTCGAGGGGCTGGCTACAAGACAGCCTTTTGTTCCTTAATGCGGCAATCGAAAGGCAGTTGGCTGCAATTGAAAAAAATCTAGGGCAACACATCAATTTCATAGATTTTAAGGTAGCCTAGTCGATACTAATCATATTTCGGAAAACAAATTCTTGAAGTCTCCATGGCATTATTAAGAGCAGTCCAAGACTATGTAAGAATGAAAAGGGCAACCCTTTGTCCGTAAGTTTCGACAGTGGCTGTTCTACCGAGATTTACCATCTACAACACGACATTTCCAAGGAAAGGAAATTCTGATCAAGTGAGGCTGAAGAGGCAATTGTGGCATTATGAGGCAATTAAGTAGGCTCTATGGCAATTCAGTGTAATTTAAAAATATATGAAGCGAGCCCTATTAATTTCATAACTAACTATCTAAGATAACCTAGTCGATGTCGCTATTTGGCTATAATATACCATACGAACAAAAATTATTTAGATGAGGGATGGCCATGGTGAACAAAATCACTGCCTTTGATTGGTTCAGCTTGTTGTTGGTTCTACATGATAGGTACGTTCAGAATTCCAAAGCCACCCTTTATCTAAATATTTTTGGTTCATATGGTATTACCTAAAAGGCATTACTGAGAGAGACCAGGCGTTATCAAGGGCTTTCAAAGAAAATGTAAGAATACAAACCGCAGTCCTTTGTCTATAAGTTTTCGTCAGTGACTGTTTTGTGGAGATTTACCGTCAACCAAAAATTTAAAACAGGCCGAGGCATTCTCAGGCTGTGGTACTTCGAATCACTTAATGCTGAGAGTCAATTCAGGCGTTCTAAGGCAATTAAGGACATTTAGAGGCAGTGCTGCGCTGCTATTTAAAAAAAAACTGAGGCAATAAGTATCTCTTGCATAGCATTTTAGGGCAATTATATATTATAAAGGGCACTACAATACAGTATAAAAATAAAAGGAGCCATCCTCTGTCCATGAATTTGAATTGTTCTGTTGAGGTTTACCATCAACTGACAATTTAATACAGCCCAAGATATACCTAAATTGAAGTAGCTGAGGCTAGCGGGGGACTTCAGACATTCGAAGCAATGAAGGCCATTTAAAAACAATGCGGGCAATACGTATCAATTTAAGGCTTTTTTAAGACAGTCTAGTGGATATCTGCCAGTGACTGTTCTGAGATTGCCTCCGACGGGAAGTTTACAGCAGCTAGAGGCATTCTCAGGCAGAGGCACTTCAAATCATCGAAAGCTGAAAGGAGCAATTCGAGTGTTCTAAAGCAATTAAGGACATTTAAAGATATTACTTGGGCTAAAGCAATTTGAATCAGTTGAGGCTGACGAGGCATTTTGGAGCAATCAAGGGCATTCAAAGACAGTTCGCAACCTAAAAAAATGTGGGACAATACGTATCAATTGCATAGCTCTTTAAGGCAGTCTGGCCGATATTTAGCAATAATATATTACCAAAAAGCCATTGTTGAGGTAGTCAGGGCATTATAAATGGCATTACAATACAATATTAAAATAAAAGCAATCCACTGTCCATGGATCTTGACAGTGACTATTCTGTTGAGGTTTGTCATCAACGGACAATTTAAGGCAGCCCAAAATATCCTCAGGCTGAAGCAATCTGAAAGGCATTCTAGAGATAGTCGAGGCATTATAACGGACATTACAATACAGTAACAAATAAATAAAAGGAGCACTCCTCTGGCCATGGATTTGGACAGTGGTTGTTCTGTTGAGGTTTACCGTCAACGGACAATTTAAGGCAGCCCAAGATATTCTCAGCCAGAAGTAATTTAAATTAGCTAATGCGGTTTAAAGCAATTTAAAAAATATTGCATGCAATGTGTATCAATTTAGGGACTTTTGAGGCAGCCTAGTCGATATTTGGCTACAATATATTTTCGAAAAGGCAATTGTGAGGTAGCAGAGGTATTATAAATACAGTATCAAAATAAATTGAACAATTCTCGCCCATTGTTTTGACAGTGACTGTTCTGTTGAGGTTTATCATCCACGGGTAATTTAAGGCCCAAGATATCCCCAGGCCAAAGCAATCTGAATTACCTGAGGATGACGATGCAATTCGGGCATTCTGAAGTAATCAAACATTCATAGGCAGTCTGGGCAATTTAAAAAAATCTGAGACAATACGGATTAATTGCATAGTGTTTTAAGGAAGTCTGGCTAATATTTAACAAGAATACATTATCGAACAGGCATTCTAGAGGTAGTCAAGGCATTACCAAGGGCATTACAAGACAGTTTAAGAAGAAAAGGGGTTGCCATTGTAAATGGATTTTGACAGTGACTGTTCTATTAAGTATTATCATCAACGGGCAATTTAAGGTAGTCCAACGTAACCTCAGGTTAAAGCAATTAGATAAGGTTAACGAGACAATTCGGGCATTCTGAAACAAACAAGGGCATTCAAAGACATTTTGAAGGCAACCTAGCCGATATTTGGCATTCTTGAGGTAGTTGTGACATTATAAGGGACATTTCGACCCAGTATCAGACTAAAATTGGCTTTGACAGTGAATATTCTGCCGAGGTTTAACATCCACGATCAATGTAAGGCAGTCTGAGGCCTTTCTAGGCTAAGCTACTTCGAATCATCCGAGGTTGACGAGGGCCTAGTTAATATTTGCCAATAACATGTTTACGAAAAGGCATTCTTAAAGTAATCGAGGCAGTATTAAGGGACAGTGCAGGAATAAAAAGGCAATCCCTAAGATTCGACAATGACTGCTCCTTCGAGGTTTACCATCGGAAGGTATTATTATGGACATTTTTAGATAACCCAAGATATTTAGAAACTGAAACACATTTCTAATATTCTGGGGCAGAGAAGGAAAATCGGGCATTTCGAAATAATTAGAAATATTCAAAGGCAGTCCAGAGCAGTTCTGGGGTAATATCTTTTAAAGTAGTTTGGCCGATATTTAGTAACAATTATAAACTTATTTACAAAACAGCATTCTTGCGGCAATTTTAAGGACATTCTAAGACAAAATAACAATAAAAAGGTAGTCCTTGAAATTCAACAATGGCTGCTTCAATGAGTTTTACCATGGAGAGGCTTTCTTATGGGCAATTCAAGGCAATCCGAGACAATTTCAGAGGAGGGAATTTCCGTAGATTAAGGCAATTTAAAGTGAGGCAATTGAAGACAACCCTTTGTTCCTAAGGCTCACCTCTGATTAATTGATGAAAAAACTGTTTTTAGAACCTACTTAAAGCAAAGGGACTGAAAAATAAATTGCAATACGGAAATGTCAAAAAAGTCGAAATTTTAATCAATTATTAACTGGACGGTGAATTACTAAGGAGTAAAACTAAGCGTGATGGCAATATGTGAAAGGTCTCCCCGTGGGAATCAGACACAATTTTCAGACTTGAATATTACATAAGGTCGTCTACGATCCGACGGATAGCTTCAAATTAGGGTTGGTCAGTTTGGCACAAAAGGAAATTTCTCTAAATTTACTACCATAATGAACAAATGTTATTACTTCTAGAACAACATACGTTTTAACATAAATTCAATTTCTTTTAAAACTTCATTAAGTAGAAATTGAGAAATTGAGAACAATAAAACCCTTATTTTCCGATTCGTCTAAAAATTCCCCTCGAAAATAAATCAAACAGTAGATTTATTTATATTTCACTCGAAGGCCAATAAATTAGGTAATCAACTTATTAAGACTGAAGAAGCACAGGGTTCGATAGCGTGATATTGTTCAGGCACAGGAAGTTGATAATTCTATTTTAAAAACCTCTTCCCAAAAGGAAATTCCAGATCCGAATTATACTTTCAGAAAATTATATAAACTTGAAAAATGTTTAATTAAACCTTGCATTATCGAATGACAAAACTCAAATTCTAAATTAAAAAACGTAAAACACAACCTTTAAAATTTTACTACATAAAATTTCGAAGTCAAATTATTAATTGAAATATGTAAAACGAGTTTTCCAATTTTAGAGCTGCATCAAGCCTTCAAGCTTTAAGTTTAAAATTTAAACTTAAATACGGATTTTACATCTTGATACGAAGTTCGCATAAAAATTTTGTGAATTTCTACAATGAAAAAACTTTAGGTTTTCAAGCAACAACTAACGGGAATTTAGGGGATGAAGGAGCAAGCACCAAACTTAATAATTAGTTTCGATATTGTTTTCACCTTAAAAATGAAATTCTGAATTTCAACAATTTTTTATTGAAAGTTCCAGTTTAGAAATTTGAACTTCAAAATACATCAAACTTGAATTTTCTACTTCAAACACAAAATTCTGGTAAGCAAAATCTAAAAGTGAAATTTAACACTGAAAACTCAACGTTGAAGCTGAGATTTTCTGATTTAAGGCACAAAGCTTAAAGACTCCATGCAATTTCGACTATTAAAATAGAATTTCAGTCTTAAAAGTTTGAATTTCTAAAGCCCAAAGCAAATAAGATTTACGTAAATTTCAATCTAAAACAAACTTTGAAAATCAAACAAAATTTCTGATACTAAATGAGCTCTCATTTAAAAACTTAATACTCATTTTTTTTTAACTTCAAATTCAAAATTTCTTAATCTTAGAATTAAAAAATTTGGGCTTTAGAAACATTTTTAAAAGATCTGAAAGTGACTTAAATTGAAAATTTTGAAACCGAATATTCAGAACGAGAGAGCACTTTTTCTTTCTACGAAAAAAACTGAAAGTCAAGTATAAATTTAAAAAAAAAAAAAAAACGATTAAAAATAGTCCATAACGAATTCTAGCATTAAATTCCTAAACTTCTTTTAATAAAAAAAAAAAATAAGAATTTTTACGAAGCTTGAAGCGAATTTCCTGGCGGAAAATTCGGACGCAAGACAAGGACCTGAAATATCCAAAACCCATAATTTTGCCCAAAATATTCTAAACTCCAACTATAAATTTAACAGTTTAAAACTGTGTACCCTGAAATAGCTTCCATTTTAAAACAAAATTGCTGGAATTTTACTTCGTAGATAACTAAAGCTTCATGTATTTGCAAGTTTGAAATAGAACTTTGAAAGAAACAAAAGATTAGAGCGAAGTCTTTTTTCCTTTGTTTTTATATACGAAATGACTGATTAAACCACGCCATCTTCGTAACAAATAAAAAAACAAGAAGAACAAAAGGTGTTGCTTCAAATTTAAAAAAAATCAAAAGACAGTCGATTAAAGGTCTAGCCCACTTTGATTCTTGACCAAGTCAACTTATAACAAAGAAATTGTGCAACTAAAAGAAACAAAACCAGACGATAAACATAGCTTTGTTTAGTCTGCATGTGGAATATCGTTTTTTTGCCTTTTTTAGATAACTAGCGATGAGTAATTCCCTGTTTTTTGCATTCTTCCACGATAAACTTTGAATTTTCGTTATTAACTCCTAAATATTGTCGAAGCTGATTATCACTCGTATAAATAATACAAAAGCAGCTCAATTTAATTTCGGACAAATCCATAAACAAAAGAAGTACGAGTTTTAAATTAAAATCAAGCGAAACTATACAAAAGCTTCGGTTGCTATGGGTTACGCAGGTGTACTTTATGATATCATTAATTAATAAACGAATACATGGAAAATTCGTGTATGAGTCGAGTCTATGCTAATAAAAAGGCTAATTTAATTAAAAGTTGAAATCTGAAACTCGTTGAAAATTAGAAAAACCGAGGCAAATACGTTAAATTAAATATTGTGAACGAGCTAAATTTCTAATTTTGTTAGTTCACTTCAGATGTTTTATTGAAGACCAGACTTATTAAGTGAAAACAAGCGATTTGTGGTGCTTTTTGGTTTTGTTATTTTTATTTTTTCTTTTGTTCTTTTATAAGGGTTCTGCGATTTCTATTTGTTTCGTTTGTTATTTTCCAATGGAATCAAGGCACACTAGATAAAATTTGCAGTATTTGTAAGGTAGGTTTAAGGATTAACTATAATAAAGACGTAGTTTTAAAATTTGTCAAATTACTCACCCTATCGGTAATACGTTCATCGGCTCTTCCCCTTTTCAAAGACGGCGCCCTTATCACTTTTCCAGGTGGTGGTGGTCCAAATCCATCCATTTTTCTTCAAAGTAGCACTCAATTCCTTATGCAAGCATTAATTTTTCATTTTTAATTAATTTTCTAACACGTTACGCAATTTATTAGGCTTGGTTTTATTATTTACATTGACAACACACGGCTTTAACTTCATTCTTAAATTTTGCAAAAATTTAGGTCGGAATTTTTTCTGTGTAAATTTTTTTATTTAAAAATATTTATCTAAGCAAATGAGAAAGTAAAGGTTTTTGTTTAAATGTACTAACACGAAATGTTTCTCACTTAAGTAAAGTAAACTTATCGACGGGTATTCTGGTATCAATAACCTTTGTTTGATTATTTTAAAACTTTATCACGCATTTTTATTTAAAACAAAACGGGTAAATAAACTCCTTGGGTTCGAACACTTTATTTTATGGTTCACTATCTTTCTAATATTTCTGATAACCTGCAACAAAGAAGAACTTTGTTAATTTTATTTTTTGATTATAATCGAGAAATGTTTACAACATTTTTTTTTGTAAAGAGCTCTTACCACACTTAGCTTAGCTTGCTTCTGCTTAACATGTAATGGCGCTAATTACCTCCTAAGAAATAGTCGCATGTAACAAACACAACGTCAAGAAGTGACGTGCCCGTTTCTTCTATAGTGGCATCACCGGCGATACTAACTGCATTGTTTTATGCTCAATTGAACGGAAAATACTAACATCTGGTAACCGTTTTTTTCATTTATTAATGTCGACAAGCGAGTACAAGTGAGATGCCTAACGTTCACTTGCACGAAACTATTTTTTAAAAAGCCGCAAACTTCATCGACGAAATATCGCCTGGCGTAAAAAAATGCCGACTGTCTATAATGCATATTTAAGTAGAGCCAATTATTTGTGCAATATTAACATCTAGGGTATGGTTTCGTAGAAATTCCAGGGACGCAAACCACACCCGAAGACTTTCATTGGAAAATTATTGATATTAAAATCGACACATATTTGCATTAAAAATGGTTTGTTTTAGTTAGATATTTTTTGGGGGCTTTTTTGGAGTAGAAGATATTATGCAAGTGTTCAATGCAACGAAATTCCGACGCTTATAATCGTTAACAGTGCAAAATTCCCATAGAACATAATTGTTATACATATAATTACTGCAACGTACAATTACATCCCCTCTTCGGTTGCAAATTGATAAAAATAAGCTTTAACAAAGGCGATTGATTCAACACTTCTTGTTCCCTCTTAAGCCACGCATACATAAATAGAAGCAAATATTTTACCTAGGAGGTTTCGGATAATTCCACAGACGTAAAGCACGCCCAGATATCAAAAACGACACATATTTTTATTACAAATATTACAAAGATCTTAGGTAGTTTTTTGCGAATTTGTAGGAGCTCAAGGTGTTAAGTATAGTAAGTCCCCAATGCAAGAACTTCCGAAAACTATAATCGTTTAGAACGCAGAATTTCCCTAAAATATAAATGCTATAACGTATAATTACTACAACGAACAATCGCATCCCGACTTTTCCAAGTTTTAATAAAGATAGCTGTGATTCGGCACCACCTATCTAAAATAAGGTTTTTTAGACATTTACGAACTTACAACACCTAGATATTCAAATATTAAAATCGACAGATACCTTCAGCTCGACCAATTTTTAAATATTTTTGAGGTTTCTTAGAGCGCACGATGTTATTTAAATTCATGAGTCTATAATCCTCAACAACGTTGAATTGAATAATTGCTACAACGCATAATTACTACAACGTAGTTATAATCGCAAGGGCAGCGGGTAGATACTCCTCAGCAGTCCCAGCTTGAGGACAGATCTACTCCAGGGCTAACGGCCCTGCCCACATGAGCTCTTGGTCTTCCCCACCTCCTATTACCTGGGGAAACTAGAGGAAAAGCTGAAGAAGTACTAACCCTGACAACAGACAACGTGCTATGATATAAAGGAGAAGACGAGACAAATGACAATAAAAATGGAATAGGATTCTTAGTGCACAGAAGGTTGTTTAAGTATATCCATTCCATTGTAGGAATATCATCTAGAATAGCACTGTGTCAAACTCCAAAGAACTCTCCCTTGCCTTGCAATTACACAGTTAATTCAGACCATGTTAAGTAATCGAACAATTCAAGTCTATATTAATAACTCACGCAGTAAACCCCGCACTCTGAAAAACGGACTCCCGCAGGGATCAGTACTAGCCCCCATGCTCTTCAATATTATGTAAGCGATGCCCATTACAAGATCTAGGAAATTTACATATTTATGCTGACGATTTAGCAATCGCTATTCAACATCGACATTTGGAAATCGCAGCAACTACTCCAACGGAAGACTTAAATCTACTCCACTCCTACTATAAAAAATGGCGCTTACTTCCTAACCCATCTAAGACTGAAGTATGCGCATTCCATCTAAATAATCAACAATTGCACGTCACATTTGGAGGGCAATTGGTGCATCATAATATCATAATTTTAATCCCAAGTACCTGGGCGTCACCCTCGATAGGTCATTAACTTATAAACAACATCTTGAAAAGGCCGCCCAAAAAGTGAGTTCCCGAAACAATATCTTACAGAAACTAGCGGGTACTTCATGCGGGGCTGATGCTGAAGCTCTTAGAACATCTGCCTCAGCAATAGTATACCCTACGGTTGACTACTGTGGGCTGTGGGCCGATGTGGTACAAAAGCGCACATACACAAAAGATAGATGTACAACTTAACCAAACTATAAGAATAATCTCCGGCACTATTAAATCTACCCCTAGTATCTGGCTCCCTATACTAACAAACATAACTCCTCCAAACCTAAGGAGAATCGCCCAGGGCAAAGAGAGAGTTAATTAAGTATGGAAATGCCCAGCTGGATTTACCGATTGCTGGAGATCTACAATTTCCCCCATCAAGGCGACTTAAATCAAAACACCCGTTTTGGGAAGAAGATCTTAAGGAGTTGAACATTCCTGAAAAATAGGCAGAAAGATGGAATGCTCTAGAAAACATTAAGAATAAAAACATAGTATCAGATGTTACGAATAAATTACCAGGCTTTACACTCCCTCGCGAATTATGGTATAAGATAAATCGAATCAGAACGGGCCACGGTAGATGCACCCATTCATTAGCATTGTGGGGAATAATTGACTCCCCAACTTGCGACTGTGGACATCCCACTCAGACGATACTTCACATAGTTAATGACTGCCTTCTTAGAAGATTCGAAAGGGGAATTGCGGAGCTGAACAAACTAACACCAGATACTATCGCTTGGCTGCAGAACTTAGATATTGAAATATGAGTCATGGTACATTCCTTTATCTATACTACTATCTGCCTCATTATTTAACATTACTCCAGATTTGTCTTGAATATGACCAATTCTAATATTAGTGCTAATCTTCTAGCTTAACCACTAGATTAGATATCATAGACATATCCACATACTATTTAACGTTTCTTTTTTAGATTTATTATTATTTGCATGCCTTGGCTAATTTCAAGCTTTAACTCTTAAAGAGTAATTATTAATACCTTATACCTCATAGGAGTATTTTATTTTATGTTATAAGTACTTTTTTATATTAGCGGTTATACTTTTTATATTTATATTTATTTTGTATTTTATAGTATTTTGATGTTATGCATATTTCAAGTTTGTAGGCTTAAATTGTATTGTGATATAGTGCAAGGTTATATGAATTCTTTGTTGTATATAGTTATAATGTAGTATGTAGCCTGTATTGTAGTAAATTATGTAGGCAGTTAGTTAGTTATGTAGATTATGTTCATACGTTGTATACATTGCATGTTATATTGATAAGTATTACCATACAAATAATGTAGGCTGCTCATACGAAAAATAAATAAAATCTAGAATAGCCTATATTACTATCAAGATACTATCTGAAAATCATACAGGTTTATGCCCCCACGTTCACGTTCAGTGATTAATGGAAACAAAACTTACTATACTATCACAGTAGACTTTAAAGCCGAGTTGAGGAAATAGCAAAGGGGAGAGACCTGCGTTGCAACACGGTATAGGAACATATAATGAGGTACACTAGTTGAGAGCAATGAAAAAACCTGGCAAAACCCTGACGAAAACACGAAAGATGAAATAGACTTTGTAATTTCCTATCAAAGTAACACAACAGTAGATGTTACAGTTATTAAGCGAATCAATATCAGTGATCATAGGTTGGTAAGAGCCCGAATAGTATTAAACACAAGAAGAGATAGGAAGAAGCTAATACAAAGTAGAACTAAAAAGTTCGACCAAAGTGAAATATGGAAACATACAGGAATACCTTAAACGACAATTTTGCAAAAAAAACAAATCAGCGATATGACAGATGCAGAGGGCCTATACGAGTAGTATATACCTAATCGAAAATGTCACCGCCTCAAAGAAGGTATTTGAGACATCTAAGAAAAATAAAACAACAAAAGATAGATACGAGAAAACTAATAGCCGAAAGAAATAAAGAAAGGCAAAATGACAGTAGAAGAGCTAAAAGAGAAGAATAAAACTATAGACGAAAAGTAAGAGCTGATATAGCAGGATATAACGAAAATACGGTAAAAGAAGTTATTGAAGAAAATAGAGGCCCTAAAGTATTCAAGAAAAGGATTGCGAAAGAACAAGTAATAACAATATATAAACGCGAAAATATTCTTAAATATGCCGAAAAGTTTAATGAAGACTTATATTCTTGAAAGGCGAAAGAACCACCTCGCAGCCTAAATGACCCAAGAGTAAACTTAACTAAACATTACACCGAGGATATACCCCCTATTTACAAACAAGTATGAAATACAAATATGTACTCCTAAAACAAATGAAGAACAGGAAAAAGAAAGTTCAGATGAAGTAGTGGCAGAACTCATAAAAACGGGAGGGAAAACGCTATTATACCACTTAAAAACATTATTCAATAAATGCCTAGGAAACAGGAACAACACCTAAATCCTGGAAACATGCCAATGTGATACTAATATATAAAAAAGGAAACAAAAGAGACCTTAAACCTACCGTCCAATTTCGCTTCGGTCGTGTGGATATAAATTACTTACAACAATAACAACAAATCGAATCACAAACAGCTTAGGCGCATTTCAAACGCCTGGACAAGCATGATTTCGACAGTGGTATAGCAGAATAGACCATATACATACCATGCGACAACTGATGGAAAAGTGACATTAATATAAAGAACCGCTATACCTAATCCTTTATTGACTTTGAAAAGGCGTTTGATGTTCAGAATAGATTACAGGTACATACAACTACTCCAAAACATGTATGAAAATGTGATCAGGACCATACAGACTTTTGACAAGACGAAGCCGGTGAATGTAAGATGAGGCATCATACAAGGACACATATTTCGCCGAAATTATTTACAAACCTGCTGGCAGACGTGTTTAAAACACTTTAGAATGGGAAGAAAAAGGCATTAATATCAATGGAGAATATCTCAACAACTTTCGCTTTGCCAATAACATCACTTCGTTCTGATGTCGGACAATAAAGGAGATTCAGAAACGATGATGAAAGACATTGCAAGGGTAGCACAAACAGTGGGTTTCCAAATGAATATATCAAAAATAGAAATAATGACCAACACAGACGAACTAACACCTCTTAGAATATAAGACAATTTAATAGAAATAGTAGAGGAATATGTATACTTAGGGCAAAAATTAACCTTTCGAACAGACACCCAAAAGGCGGAAGTGGAGAGAAAAATTAGACTTGGATGGACTGCTTACGGAAAACCGAGAAATGTGTTTAATTCAAGAACGTACACTCAAAGCTTCAAAAGCAAAACTAATGTGTTCAACCAATGTGTACTCCCAGTGCTCACACGCGTAGTCTATTATAAAGAAGATGAAGGTAACGCAAAGGGCAATGAAGAGGTTGATGTTCACAATCCGGTTTTTATTATTATTAGCCCACACATCCCTACACAGGGCAAAGGCCTCCCTCTTTCTCTTATACTTTGCTACAAAAACTTATAAAAAAATAATAAAAAGCCTTTAAAACATAAACAATTTATTTTTATCGAACTCCGGTACGGCGCAAAAGGCCAGGGTTAAATTTAATTACAAAAATTGATTAAATGATGATTAGAGCATGGATTAAGACTTGTCAAATTACCATATAAAATTTAAATGTACTAAAAAATACAATATTAAAGTTAAATAAAAAATATTATTAATTCATTCATGAATTAGAACAATATTAAATAGCTAAAATTTATAACAAATAAATCAAAAGCTAATTCATGATTGAATTGAATTATCATGACAAAATACACACTTGATCTAAGCAATGAATTACAAAAACGAACAGGTGTACACACACCTGTGCGATATATAAATTGAACAAAAAGTAAAATTTATCAAATTCAAAACAATAGTAATAACACTTATCTTAGGCTTCAGTTGATTAAAAAATTTACGAAATCTGGAATTCAGCAACACTTGAATCCAAAAGGTGAAATGTAGTTCATCAGATAATACAGCAAAACGGCATGGGAAAATGGCCTCCCTCCACGTGTAAGCGAAAATTACCAAAAGGTTAATTTCCAACGGAAATTAAATTATTCCAAACAGGAAAATACACAAAGCTCTTCCAGAAGGAAAATAATGTTAATTAACACCATTAAAATTTAAAGAGGTGTAAATTGGAGCTGAAAATTCCAAATGAAATCAGAAAAAATGAAGATTAAGCAAAATTTATAAAGATTAACTTACCACCAATTAGTGCAAAAACGAACTGTTAACAAGCATAACAGCTACAAATCCGAACATCGGATAATAAATTAAATTACGTTCATTACAAATGAAACGTACAAAAATGATGAAATTTTTAAACACTAAAAACGTTTGTTCAAGCTGAAGTTCTAACGCCAAAGAAAGAAAAATCTGGGTCAAAGAATCCACCACGCCCAACAGTGAAATACTGCGCAGGTCCCAAAACAAAAACAACCCGGATGACACTTATGCAAATATAGTTGCATACAAGTAGGCGAAGATTGTACTCAAGAAAGCTTCTAAATGAAAACAATTTCAGTTAAGGTAATTCTTAAATGAAAGAAAAATGAGAAATTAATTAAATGAATTTAACAAGTCAAAGAGAGAAATTTTGAAAATAATTAAGTGAATGAATTAAAAAATGTGAAATTTGGAAAATAATTAAAGAATTTAAATGAAACAAACACAAAACAAAAATTCTTAACGTTCACAACATTGGCAAAAACTTGAAAAACTGTACAATTAATTTGGAAATCCAAAAAATTGTAACAACTTTGTAATTTTTTTTAAGGGTTTTGATCTACTCTCTCATAGTGACCGGTCCTCGTGGGAGAGACGTGCCGTGCCGCATTAACGGGGCAATCGGGCCACCCATCCCAGCACTGACCGGAGACAACGATGCTTAACTTTCCTTTCCTGATCGTACCTAGCTATCGCAACTCGAAGTTACTGGATAGAAAATCTATCCATTGGATTAGAAATAAAACCAGAGCAGAAGATGTAACCATCAACATCGCAACTCTGAAGTGAAAAAATGGCAGCAGACAGAGTAAAAAAGTGACACAGTGGAGGCCAAGAAAGGGAACAATGGCGACCGCGATGCCCTAGAACCAGATGGAGAGGTGATATTGCCAAGGCAGCCAGAACACAGTGGATGAAAGTAACAATTGATCGTATAAAGGGGAGATCGGTTGGGGAGGCGTACATCCAGAAGCGGAATAATTAACGCTGCTGATGACGATGATAATCGCATCCTCACCGTAAGTAAAGTTAACTAACCACACTAAAATTTTGCATTATCAACTAGGAAAATAACCGGATTTAATAATACAAGCACCAAAGAGTCTTCATAAAAAAATTAAAATAACAAATTTTAAACTCTCGACTGATTCCTCCTTTTAAACAAGTATCGGCACATCTGTTGTAAAAATCTTAAACGGTTACTTGCGAATTTTCCACTCGATATCCTAAATTTTTACAAATAACCCATCAAGGTAAAAATACAAACGAAATAAATTAAGTTTACACGGTTAAAATTCCAAGTTTGGCAGTAGAGAATCTAAAGCAGCAGTGCATGAAGAAACCGCAGGTTTTAAAGGTAAAAAATGCATGAAAAAAGTTCGAATCTTCGTTTGGTATAATCGAATAATTGAGCCGGTAAGCAATTTTGTTGAAATTCTGGAAAGCATATTATCATTATCGAGTGACACGAACAAATTAATGTTGAGGCTAAACAATAAAGGAGACGCGATGAGAAAATTATAAAGCTACAATGGCCAAATTAAGTGTTTACCTGTTTACTATTATTAAGGAAAAAAGGTAAAAAATTCTTGATGTAAAAGGGGAAAAATATCATTAAGGCAATGCGAAGTTAATGACTTAATTTACTCGTTCTCTATATAATTTTTTTTGTTAACTATTACTATTAAAAACAAAGTCAGGGTCCCCCCAAGCGAAGTGCCCACTGCAGATGTAAATAAGAGACGAATCTATAAAATTAATAAATTGTCTTCGGAAGTCAGATTTTTCTAGCACACTCAGTCACTGAAAATAATTTGGAACCGCAACACAGTGGTGGAGTAGGGTATGAAGGCGGTTGTAGAAGGCGTGATGCTTACCACATAACCCCGTACGTATAGCGTGCGAGACCACCGGGTATAGAAAGCGACTTTGGGAGGCCTTAACCTTCCATGTTGCCGGCCATACTTCCTCGCGGAGTGTTAAGTGCCGATACATTTACCTTTACGTGCTAGAAAATACTTAGAGAACCCACACGTTCATTTAAAATGCAGATTGTTCGTGAATTATAACCAACTGATTACCTTAGAAGATTTTCATATTGTAAATGGTAAATAATGAAGTGCGGGATTAAAGATTTTATTCGGACAAAGCTTGTTTTCACTTCTCCGCCTACGTGAATTTACAGAACATCAGAATGTGAAGTACAGATAAATCTCATAGTTTACCTAATGAATCTCCTTTACACCCTATAAAAATTGGAGTGAGCATTGTTGGTTCTATTTCACGAAGACATTTAATTTGCCCGGTAGTTTTTGATGAATCTTCAACCGTTGAAAAGTACAGGAACCACGTCTCGAATGTTTCCGTAAACCAATTAATGGATGGCGAATCACAGCATGGATATTTTCAACATGACGGTACCACCCGTTATACGAGCAGAAGGATGTTTACGTGAATTTTAAGATGAACGTGTAATAAACTTAAGTTCAGATCCAGAATTTTCTCCAAGTTCTTCAGATTTACACAAATAGATTAGTTTGTTCTCCTTTATTAAAAAATATAAGATTTAGAATTTCTGTTAACACAGCTGAAGTTCAACGACGACTTGGCGGAAAACGCGCTTGCTGATATGACCCCGAAAAACACCTAAGAATGTGTTCACGACAATGAAACTACGTGAAAACTTAAGTTTATAAGACGACGCTAATCATTTTCGTACTTAGTAATTTAGATAGTCTCCTGTTTATGGTGACAGTTGTTTTAGTCGAATGCTAGGAGAACTAACATATTGAACATTAGAAACATTACACTAATTTGGCAATAGAAATACTACACTGAACATAACACTAGCGTCTTTAAGGAATGTCCAGACGATCATGTCTTCGGTCTCTTTGTTGGTTGCTGAATAAGCAGCTTAGAAGTCAGCTCATTTGGATGGCCACTAGCGTCTTTGAGGAAGGTCCAGATGATAATGTCTCTTCAATCTCTTTGTTGGCTGCTGAATAAGCAGGTCAGAAATCAGCTCATTTGGATGACACTAGCGTCTTTGAGGAAGCTCCAGACGATAATGTCTCTTCAGTCTCTTTGTAGGCTGCTGAATAAACAGGTTAGAAGTCAGCTTATTTGGATGGCCATTAGAGTCTTTGAGGACGGTCCAGACGATCACGTCTCTTCAGTCTCTTTGCTGGTTGCTGACTAAACAGGTTAGAAGACATTTGAATGGACACTCAGTCTGGTTTAGTATCTCTCGGATAGTTTGGCACATTCTTCTAACACCGTTTGGATCTGTAAGTCTCGATGTAGGACATTACTTCGAACACACCAAGAGGCATCAGCAACTGCTCTGAGCACCTTGGACTGGAAACGCTGTATTTTCATATTAGAAATACAAACTTGCAGAATTAAAGTTGTATTCCATACGCTCATGTTGTTTTTATTATAGTTTTTTGCACTCCCGGGCGTAAAGTGACTACTTTTCGCCCGCAAAGAAGGGCGTAAAGTTCATTATTGCAGACCTCAGGTGCACTTTACGCTCGCGACAAATTAATTTGAAATATCACAAAAATACCTTAGTTACAATACAATTTTTATAAAATCACTCTTGTGATGATGTCATTAGAAAAATTTTATTATAAATCAAAAAATTTAAATAAAATCTCCGTTCGTGCAAAAAATATTGTATGTACCACAGGCATAATAAGCGACTTTGGCTTTTGGCGTGTTATAACCCTCAGCTAAAGCCTCGGGTTATAATATTCACGCCGCAGGCTAAAATCGCCTTCTCTACGCCCTTGATAGTTGATACATAAATAACTATTATACATTAACACGTTCGTTATTTACTATGGAGAGCTAAAAAGAGGAACCAATGAGCCAGTAATAATTTCTCTAAATTTGGCCGAGTTGAAGTATTTTTTGTCAAAAGTGTTTTGCCCAAGTTAAGGGCTTATTGAGATAAATACCTAGGTATTTATTGTATTTAACCTCGACCTTTTGAGGTAGAGAGCAGTTGTTCAGCGTGACCGTCGGGCATGGACATGGACTGATTTTGAAGCGTTTACTTTAGAACGTCAATTTTGCATCTATTTCTAAATTTTATTAAGGTGGCGTTATAGGCATTCAAAAGCTATGACAGCGTTTTTGTGCGATACTAGAATTTCCGTATCGTCTGCGAATGCGGCTAAAGTTGTATAATTCATTATCGGAAGATCTGCAATGATAATAGATATAAAACCAGGGCAAGACCGCTTCTTTGGAGGATTTCCACTTTTATCGGGATGAAGGTGTAGGGTAGATTCTGTTTGATTTTGTACAGTAGGTCCTCGTGCGCCTGCGGAGCAGTAATCCTGATGCTCAAGATCATCCCTTATTTTTCAGGCCTGTACCTTTACCTGTTCTATGATCGCATGTTGGTTGCGACCGCCAAACTAATAGTTTGGGATCAAATGCTTTTTACCCAATATCGGCTTTAGTCTTTGAAGGAAAAGCTTTATAAATACTTTACATTTAGACAGAACAGGTAAAAGGCTGATGGGTCTATTTGACTTCTGATGGGTCTTTGTCTGGTTTTTGAGTGAGTATTAGACAGGCCACTGAGGTGAAATATAACCTAGGTTTAGCATAACATTAAACATCATAGTAATGAGTCTGACAGCCTCTATCGGAAGTTCTTTTAAGACCTTACCCGTAATTAAGTCTTAACCAAGATACTTTTGTAGGGTTCAGTTCGGTTTTCATGGCTTTTTGTACTTCATTGGCGTTTTCTTATTAGAAGGTCTAATTAATTAGGTGCATTTAGTAAGCTATTGATTGTCGTTTCTATGATATCTGGAGTATCTCTTGGATGTGGCTGAAATACGCTTTCGAGATGTTTGATGGGGTTTGAGGGTGCTTTATTCTTCTTATTGCCTTCCAAAAGTAATAATTTGTTTCTTCAATGGTTGCGAGGTTTGTCACTTATTCTTGCATTGTATGTATTTTGTATTAGGTTTACGTTTTTTCTCGATCAAATGCAGGATGTATCTAGGGCAGTTTGTGGGTTTACTAATCAAATTATGATTTCTGGGGATGCATTCCTAGCTGCACTTTGAATCGTTATTATCAAGTATTCTATCTACCGCATCCTCAATATCTGTAATTATTTTTAAGGGTATTTTGGCGTTTAAATTTTCAGAAACTTCATTCCGAAAGGTGTTCCAGTCCGTGAACTTATTTGTTAGCGTGATGGGTTTCGGTTTTGTTGGGATTTGATTTGTCAACAGATTGGAGAGTGGTCTGGCAATAAGCCCAATGAAGATTTTATTTGCAGGTAGAGGTGTGGTATTCCATTGACAATGCAAAAATGATGCCAATTGCAGCACTTACTGCAAAACGGATATTTCTAAAGGCACAACTTTATTTAACTAAAGTCAGCACGATGTTAGCCAAAACTTAACCACAAATAAATAATTTTGGTGTTATTTCCGCTATATGTGCGTATGCAACCAACAATACACGGATGTTGTGGATCCCTGTGACTACCTAATAATTTTCCCAACAATTCCTACAACCTATTGCTTGTTGCATCACATGTGGTATAAGATAAGATCTCATTTCTCATGGCAGGACTTGATGGTAGGTTTAAAAGAACACCCGGAAATCTGTTAAATAAGTTTTGCAAAAGATGATTTGAAGTAACAATTACCTAATTCTAACGTACCAAAATAAATTTTGCTGTTGTAAAACAAAACCCCCAAACCTTTGTATTTTCTCAAAACAAACACGCGAAAAGAACACGAAAAACATGAGCGAACAACTACGTAAAGTATTCGACATCTATATTGCAAAACGCGCGGTGTACACATGTAGGGCATAAAACCTCCATTAATAAATAAATATAATGTAATGTAAAGAAAAAGTGGAAGAAGAATTGGCAAATGCGGCAAGGGCGATAAATCGATTCATAGAATTAAACCGGAATTTGGATTACAAAAAAGCAAGGAATTCTTTCCATGATTGAAATTACAGAATTGGGTAAAAATCTGTGTAATTTCTAAATCGTAAGGGAGATATAACTTTGATACAAGGAAAGCCTATTTAACAAAGTAATCTAAAGAAAAACCATTGCGTTCCAAAATGCTAGAAATTTACGTAAAAGGTAAAGGAAAAACCTACTTAGATTTTATTTAAATTGAAAACTTAATAACCTAAGAACGTATGCGAAGTTTCCTTGTAAGAAACTAACAAGCTACATATGTTCTTATCTGAAAGAACAGGACTTCCACTACTACAAATACAGAGACGTATCTTCTACTTGAATAAGCAACATTGATGAGCATTTTTGCAAAAGACAACACAAAACCCCAGGCTTGAAAAATTCAAACTTCGAGCTTTCTGACTACGTTTATTGGGAAAAATACAAGGCTTCCTTGCTTACGTGAACTTAAACCAAGTAAATAGGCAATTTCGTTTCCTATTCTTT